>OX375757.1:10000000-12500000 GCA_947359355.1 Acrocera orbiculus
ACTTTTAGTAAGTTATAGTTTTAAAACTTTCAAGAAAAAAATTGATTGTCTAACTTTTTGATAGCTAGCACAGAAATTGTAAAGTTTTATTGGTAAAAGTGTCACTTTTTATAAATAAAATATTAATATGGCCATGACATGTCATAAAAGGAACTTGATTTTAGTGATTTAATTGATAAAATATATAACTGACACTTTATGATATTTTTCATCAACATAATATGAATGGAAAAGTTATTTAAATCAAGTAAATAAATTTGTTCGTTATTGTCATTTTCGAGTTATATTTTTGCAAGGTACTGACTTGTTTTGGTCTCCTGATTGGTTTGCAGTCCTGACCTATGTAGTATATTTTTATTTAAAACAATTATCTTAAAACACTTGTCCATTTTATGAAATTACTTGTATAACTTACTTTACATTAATTATATTTATTGACAAACTAGAAATCCTTTAAAGGATTAGTTTTAAAAGGTTTAACGCTGAATTAATATTTGCTATAATAAATTTTTAAATCTTTTGGTTCAAAGCCACAGCATACTCAAGTAATTAATTACAATGTATAATAACTAAGTATAAAAAGTGTCTGCAGATAAAACATGTACTGCACTTTTAAAATTTACTGTGCTTCTTGATAAATACAACTGGGATTGAAAGATAATTTTACGAACACATGCCATTATCAGAATTTCTCTGCTTTATATTTTCCGCTTCCTCTTTATTTGCAGTTGGTCTAATAGTAAGTTCCTCAATTCTTTAAAGAATTATTTAAAGCTCTAAAAAACGTCTTAAGAACATCCTGATTAATTCTGCCCTTATCTCTTACTTTAGTTGTCTTTTCCATTCTACAATATAACCAACTAAAGTTCAATAATGTTGTTTTCTGTATTGGTTACTATATTCCAGTGCGGGAATATGGTAATATTTTGATTTAACTCATCGACATAATATTATTTGAGAGTAGATTCATACATTCTAATTCTTCTATAATTTTTGTTTACCAGACGTGTTGAATGATTAATCTTTGACCATAAAATATTCAGCAGTGTTTAAGAGAATTTTTTTTTCATTTTAGATTAATATTTTTCTTTGGAGTTTACTTTTTGATTTGTAGTCATCAGTAGGCTTTAAGAACTGGTTGAGACAAATTTTGTTTTAATAAATAAACATTTCGTTTTCTTATTATAAGGCAATTTTTTACAATTTCTTTCTTTATATTGCACCGTCAAATCAATAAAGTATTTAATATTTTATTTAGACACATCTAAATAATGCTATAAATTATAGATTCGATTTTTTTATATGTATTTAATGTGAGTAATCATAACAACAGCTTTGAGAAGATCCTTTTGAAAAAGAAATGATTAAAAAAGATATTCATCGATTGCGTTTTTATCTCTTAAAAGAAAGAAGCTTCATTTTATGATTGGAAATTTCCTTATTGTTTACAATACAAAAATCTCTTTTAAGTGACGATTATCAATAAAATCAGTGCTTGTGGAGTTAAGCTTAAAGTTAAAATAACTACTGATTCATGATTGTTTTTGCTAGATGAAAACACGTTTAATATAATTCTAGCTAAGCGCTCATTATAGCGACATTTCCTTTCATCAAAAGGCAATGGTAATATAAAACAAGAAATGGTATTATTGAAGCATTTCACAATACATTCTTTTGACATTTTTATTCATCATCTTATTTTTTTCGATACATTTTAAAAATTATATCCTTTTTGTCAATAGAAGTGGCATCCATGTACTTGGCACTTATTGACTGATGTGGCAAAATGTCAAATTTAAGAAAACGAAGACACTTATTGAAAATTGGATTTCCATTTACTTTATTTTTCTTACTGTTTCTTTTTAAAACACTGACATTAAATGCAATCCCTTTTTTACAATTATTCACTTTATACTCTATATAAAATGCTATATATGCAGCTAGATTTTTATTTGACAAATGAATGCTTATTTCACAGAACTTACTGCTTTAAAAGTTCCTCTTTTTTAGAATGAAATTTCACATCTAAAATAATTTAAAAAAAGAAATTTTCTGGTACTCTTAGCTTTAAATTGTCCTAAAAAAAGCTTGAGAAAATCATAATATTACGACGTGATGGTAATTTTAATTTTTCATACTTACATAAAAAGTCCTTTAAATCTTATATACTTGGTTGATCTTTCTTTTAATGTTTTACTTCACTGTGCTCAAAATTTATGACCATAATTTGGTCTTGATAAGACTATCCGGAAAAAATGTACATTTTTAAAAAAAAATTCTATAATTTGAAACTCAGACAAAAATGCTGACAGAAGTTCTTTAGAGAAAATTTTACTTTAATAAATTAATTATTAGTGAAAAATTTAAAAATAAACAGAAATTGATAAAATACATTAATCAATTACCAACACATATATACTCGTATATACATCTTTTTCAATGAAACATAGCAATTGAATTTTTTTTATATAATATGCTAAATTTAACAAATTTAATATTCGCTTTTAATATGGTATGAAAGGAGAATTAATTGTGGTACATAACTCTTGAGTGCCACAAAATATTTTTTAATTGGATGGAAAAATATTCACAATAGCCTTTAGCAGAAATTACATCCAGTAAACGAATGATTTTTTAAAAAAAGTTTTATACTGAATATTGAAGGACAATTAATTGAAATAATGGAATAATTTTTTTGTATTTATAAAAATTTGTTGATATCATAAGTTATTCTTTCACTTTAAAAGATTGCAATTTTTCAATTAACTCTGTTTCTAGCAAAAATGAGTTTAAATAGTAAAAAGAAAATCGTCCTTAAAATAACATCATTCTTAATATAAAATAATATTCAAAATATAAAAAAGCAATGTCAAAGAGTGTTTTATGCAGGTAATAACACTTCGACTACAAGAATTTTGCAGGTTAGTGACGATAAGTTCATATAAAAATAATTTTATTATAATAAAAACAAAAAAGTGATTATTTTAGTTAGACTGTTAGTATGAAGGATTTTATTATTATAAAAAATTAAAAAATACTGTGATTTTAATTGGAGATCGTAATAATTTAATTGAAGTTTATTCTGTGTGTTTGGTTTTTGCTGAAATTTTGAACACAATTGAAATAAAGTCAAGCGATCCAATATTTCAGTTTTAATAAAATTCATGGCTCTAAATTTATTTATGATGACCTTTTCTGGTGACTAAACCAAAAAGTTTTAAGTTAATAAATCAAAGAAATTTGAAGTGACTCTATGTCAAGGGAATTAAATTTAGTAAGTGTAGAAAATCAACGTTATTAATAATTGACACTTAAAACACTATGTAATTATTCTGTGTAGAAAAATAAATTTTATGTTTAGTTTGTTTTATTCATCTCATTCATCAAGCTCTTAGTATACATTTAGTCAATCAAAGTGAAAATTTGAATTTTGTTAGACCAAACCAATCAGCTTCTATAACGAATTAATGTCAAACAAATCTAAGCTGTTTTGTAAATGTCTACAAATCTAAGAATAAATAGATGAATATTTTCAAAACTGAAGGAGAAACCCATAACTCTTTTATTTAGTATTTTAACTGAATAAAATACTTTATTCTGTAGTTTTCACTGTTACGTATACTAACTATAGATGTTTTAAAAGAATTACGTTTGAATGTCACAAACGATCACACAAAAAGCCTAAGTAAGCTTAAACTACATAAAAACATATAATGAAAGGAAAAATAATTACTTTATAATTACTTACTGTAAAACTATTACTTTTTACAACAAAAGTGTAATTATATTTATTTAACCAAAATTTGAAATAAGTTATTGATATAAATAACTTTAAAGCCGAAGTAATCCACAACGAGTAAAATATAATAAATCTTTATAACTATCTACAACCTTCCTTACAACCTTTTTGCCGGCAACGGGATGTATAACTTTTTAAACTTTTTAAATCGGTTTTAAGCTCCTTAGTTTTAAGCTTAAAACCCTATCCTTTTCTTATTTTATTATCAAAAATGGTAGTGTTGTTAGTATTAAAAGATATCTCGATAGTTATACCAAAACAGCCACACATAGAAAACATTTTATACTCTTATACAAACAAGACTTGCCAAATAATGCAATTGTAATGATCCTTAAGAATTATGGAGCCTAGCAAATATTTAAGATCAAGTAAAAAATGAAAGCGTGAAAATCAAAAAAAAACTAGCCGTGTGGTGTCGTGGGACACCCGGTAGAAACGAAGTTCCTTAAAACATTCAACAAGGATAATATATGAATATTTCATATCTATTCTGTTATGATAAAATTCAAATTTGTAACAAATTAAATATTTTGTCTTATTATTTATAGTTCTTTATTCATAGTTATGTTTATGTATATTTTATATTAATTAGATAGAGACATCGAATGAAAGAATGAGTACGCATATATGTATATACATATATGACGAAATATATTTAGTGGAGTTGTGTATGTATAGTATGTTGCTGTGTATGTTGCATAAAATGAAGAAACCAATATATAGACTAAGAAAGAGGAAATATGACATACACAACACATAGGAATATAGTACATGTGCTTTTCGAAATTTTCTATCTCATTCTCATTCTTATTAATTCCATCCACTGCTCTACTCTGCTGCGTGCAAGCATCTAGTATCTAGTGTCTCGTATTTCTCTCTCCCGCTATCTTTTACAAGTTCTTATCTATTCGCTGTTCTACTCTGATGCATGGAAGTAATGTGCACAAAGAAAGAGATGGGGATTTAACGCTTATCGGTAACGCTTATCAGTAACAACGCTTTTTTCGAAATAGTGGTTCTATCCTATATCGTGACATAAGAAACTTCGTTTCAAAAGTAAAATTTAAATTTTGTTCTATTTAAAGTTAATTTCATAAAAATCAAAATCTAATTGAAAATTTCACTGGAGAATGCCAAAGAAGCATGAACTCAATATGCAGAAAAAAATTTATTTCTAATTTCATTAAAAAATATTAAATTTAGCTGTAGTTATATCGAAAATTTGGCTTTCGGTGGTGAAATTCTGGAAAAAAGACTAAAAATTAAATTTTTAAACTCTTTTATTATATTCAAAAAGAGGTGGCAATAATTATCTACATAGTTTGATATTTTATCAAATAATATTTTCCATTAAAACGATTAACTTTAAATTTTAGCTTTAAATATTAAAAACAAAATAATAAGACACTGTTTTTATAAAAGTGAAGATAATTTTGGACGTTTAACATCATTTTATTCCCAAATGAATTGCTATTTTTTTCAATATTTTACTTTGTTGCTTTGCAGATCAATCAATAAACGAAATTTAATGGCCCATTATTTTTTAAAGTGGTCAAAATTAATATGATACATAGATATGTTTGTGCCTTAATAACCTAAAAGTGGGAGAATATTTTATTATTTAATTCAAACAATTTTGTAAAATCTTAGCTACCAAAAAACAATTTGTTTGATAATTATGTAGCAATTTCTCCTACGTATTCCTCTTTAAAGCGTAAAATATATTTTGCATAATTAAGCTCCTAAATTATTTTGCAAAAATCAATATTGTTAAAACAAAAACCTTGATTGGCCTTAAAACCGTCTGAAATCCTTAATAAATTGTTTATAAAATATAATGTTTTTATATCCACGAAAAATATTGTACCACAATACCAAGAGATTAGTATAACCCTCCTTTGGCAATAATAATTATTTAATTACGTTCCTTGGATAAATTTCATTTTATCTATTCCTTTTGAAGCTAAGAAAATACCCACAACTGTTCATAATCCTTCAGTTTTAAGGTAGTAGTACCAAAACCAATTACAGGTTGACATATATTTTCTTTAGCACAATGTCTGATGGGTGTTGAATTCATCTTGTGCAATCCCATAAGTCTTTCCATTTTCCCATCTTAATTAAGATTTTCATTAAGAAACTCAATTGGATGGTTCGATTTCATTTCTATTATTATTCAGACAGATATTAGAATCTTTTACTCTTTATACCTATACATATAAAGTTAAAAAAATGATTTGCATGTGTTTCACATAAAAAATACTGAAGATTTCTTGAGTATACTAATTGAGGTTTTATTAGATATATATTTATGCTTAAAGGAATAAATATAATACATCTTCAGTATTGAGTTCTAAAACAGCTGGAAAAGCTGTGAGCTGTGGTTAAATGATCTCATAAATTTTATTTTTTGCTAACAGTTTTCTTTCAGACATCTGTATTAGAAATTTGAGTATACCAAAATTGCTACAATAGTTTTCTAAAAATAATCTGACACGTATTTTTACTTTTGATAATAATGAATCATATGGGATAAAGTTGGGTGAAAGCTCATCTTTTCTCTGTCAATTTAAAATCCATCGGATTATTTTACTTCAGATAGCAAGTACCTTGACATACTACAACCACAAAAATGAAGTTGTGGAAATAAATGAGAATAGTGTCCTTATGTTTTTTTTTATTATGAGCTCTAATATTAAGGAGGAAGAAAATTCGAAATTTGTATTTATGTTTTTGGAAAATTAGTAATAGATATAAATTATAAATAATTTAAAATACTATTAAATTCATGAGTGGACTTTGAATAGTTTCTTCCAAAAATTAAATAAAGATCAAAAATACTTTTAAAGTTTTACTGCTGCATCAGCGATGTAAGGTTTTGGTCTTTTTCGAAGTCAATTTTACGTCATTCCTTATTTGTTGTGGAAATATTTTTTAATAAGAGCGATCTGAGAATTATATTGGTTAATTTTGATATACAAATTTGTTTTTAGAGAAATTTACTTATCAAGTGCATTTCTATATTTTGTGCGGATATTAAAAAGAACATTTTGTTCCAAATTGTAATTTTATATTTACAGTTTGAATATTTATTTTTTGTATTTGTGCTTCTTTGTTGACTTTGTGTTTTCTTAAAAATAAGTGAATGTCTTCCATTTGTAACTAATTATTAATTTATTATAAATGATTGAATCGTAAAACTAATCATAAATAACAGTTTTATTTTATTTAAAAAATTATAATATATATTTAAAATATGTGATAACGATTCGAAATACTCAAATGAATAAAGTTAAATAAATTAAGTTTAATTTTAATAAAAAAATTTTAAAATGTGGTGAAATTAGAATTTTAAAAATAAAACCACCACAAGAGCATATTTAGGCACATAATTTTAAAATTATCATTCATGGAAAAAATTAAATAGATTTTACTTAAAAATTTAGTCAATTTTAGCTTATTGTGACCCGCTTAAGCTAGTTTTGTAAGTCATAAGCTGTGTATAACTTTAGAATGTTACAGTTCACAAAAGAGCAATTAATAGCGTTTATTAGTATAGGAAGAGTTTAATCGTTAGCGTAATGTCAATGTATTTTCTGCTCTACATTAACCTAGAAACATAAGTCATAGTTTGATAATAACCAAACTAAAATTTAATTCTGTCAACATTCCAAATGTCCTTGAATACAAAACGGCCAATTGCTGGCCAAAAATATAAAAAAGTAAAAATATTTTTATTTATGGTATATTAGGTTATTAAACTAGTTTTTGACTGTAAAATATAAACTTTTTGAGGTCCTTTTTTCTCTACAGTACAATACTGAAGCGTAAAATATCAAAATACACATAAATCTAACGAAGATTTGTAAGCAAAAAAAAAGTGTTAGAATGACAAAAGCTCGTTAAAATGTAAATTTTTTTAGGCATAGCCTAAAGTACCATAAATAGCCACCATCCATATTAATTTATCTATTTAAATATTCCCTCGTGGATAAGAAAAAAATAATCTCTTTGCTAAAGTTAAAGATTTAAGAGCTATCCTTACAAAATATTCACAAAAATTCAAGGAGGAATTACTTCACTTAATTTGCAAAATCTGAGGACTTAAATAACTACAACAGTAGACTTAGCATATTTTCATCAAGTCATTTATTCGCATTACATTTGCATTGAATTAATTTTAAGTTTAAAAAGGTAAACATAAAATCGCCTTACCGTGAGCTCTATAAAACTGGGGGTAGCTGCAATCATTTACCCTTTAAATAAATATATTTTCTAGACTTTTCGTTAATGACATTAATTTTAACTTGAATATATTTTGGTAATATTTTAGTCATGAAACTTGCAATAATATCATTTGAGTCTGAAATGATTATTTATTTATTTGTGGAAATTATTTGGTTTGAAAATAAAAAAAAGTTAAGGAATTATTTATTTGTCTAAAGAAACTATAAGGGATGGATAAATATATATAATGGTACTAGGTTTACAGATATCCCGTTAGTTTTAAATAAATTGTATGCGCTTTTGTGTAATTATAGTTTCTTTTGCATTTGGGCATTTCCGAATTAACATATCAGAGTTTTCACTTGAGAATTTTCTAAAATATAATCCCAGAGTTACGACTTAAATTTTGAACTCTTCTCCATAGTGCAATGCAGTGCTAGTTTATTTTTATCATACGAAAATATAAGGTAAAGACTTGAATTAAATCTTTATTTGTTTATTTTACTTAACGCTAGAACAGGTTGAGCAGGTGAGTAGGCATTCTTTAATTTTTTTAATATAAAACAACTAAATCAGTGAATTATTCATTATTATTTTTTTTGAATATAAATAAAAAATTCAATAGGGATCCTTTTCCTTATTATAGCCAGCTATTCTTAATAAGTTTCACAGTATCGATCTCGCTTTTTCATCAGGTCAGCTTTCAGTTGGCATATACTCTGAATCAGTATAGTCAACGTCTACTATTGTAAAGCTAGTAAACTTTGTTATTAACAGACTTACTCTTCCGCATTAATCATTAATATTATTAGATATAAATTTTTTTTGTTTAACTATGTAAGATATGAAAATATTATGTATATATATATATATATATATATATCCCAAAAGTTCATGTTTTCTATATATTTGCTTGATGTCAATTTTTTTATTACTTTTTGTTTTGATTAAATTCCAGAATCTAAAAAACATCTATTGCCACCGATCTTTTCATTTCTTTAAAAAAAAGTAATTTTTGTTTTCACTTTACCAATCCCGATTTTAATATCTTATAATAAAATTTTTGAGGGTTTACTTGTAGAAGATGGAAGAAAATGTCATAAATTATTTTTAAATGCTTTTTAGAACTTTAAAACTCTACCTAAATAAAAAGCTGCTTTTATACTTTTTTCATTTCGAATACGTTTGTTTTTGATTATTTTCTAAACTTTAATATACGGCAAATGGTCAACGATAAATTTACTTTCTTTCAAGCATAAAATTGTACATTTTTAAGAAATAATACTAAGCGTGTGCTGTTTTATCAGGTTTCATAGCCTTTATAGGATAATGCTTTTACTAGAATTAATTAAACAAAAGAAATTATGAAAAAATAATTTTTTTCGAGATTGAAAAAAATACTTTGAACAAATATCCATCAGCTCGACATAAGGTAAATTGTTTGACAGAACCCAAATGCTGCCAAGCTATCACTGACTTCAAAATTTTGTTAATTAAAATAAGTAAATTGAACTTAAATTGAATTTTTATTTTAAATCAAAATTAGAAGGTTGGTATCAAAATATCAAAATATGATTGTTTATTGTATTATATTTTTTACATTAAATGCACTAAAACCATAGAAACTGACGATTTGTGCTTGATCAAAAATTTGACAGTAACAATTATAAATAGAATCACATTTAATGTCTCTAAATGTTTGGTCCGACCATCGATATAGTTCCTATTTGTAGTTTTATACTTTATTTCTTCTTGACTTAAAAAAAAAATAACTTTTTTCTATTATACTCATCATTTTTGATGTGGAAAAGGTCTAAAATTATTCCAATATATAATTTAAAAATTCCAATTTGAGGTAAAAATAACCAGAGGACATAAAGCACAAGGTGAAAAGTTATAGGCCTGGTAGTGTCTATATTTTATATAGTGAACCTATCCTAATGACCGGGAGTGTATATATTTTATAATTAATTTTTCTACGAAATCCTTATTTATGCTCAAAACACTTTGTCCAATGCTCATTAAATAAATGACACTTAATGTGTCATGTATTAATGTTTTGATTAAAAATTTAAAATGGTTCAATTTAACTTAAAAAATGGATTTACTTAACAAAATTGAAAAAAACAAAAATATTAATATTCCTTCTTAGACAATAATTTTTTGTTGTTGTCATAAATCGATTTAAACATCATAAATTTTGTCAACTGGCATTTCAAACATAATTAAAATGTACCTAACAAAAATATACTAAAGTTGCCGCATAGCTGGCCCGGAAAGATTTTAAATTGAAGTTTCACTTCTGTACCCTTCTCTGATAACTGCAATAAATCATTTCTTACAAAAATTTATAATAAAATTTTCAAATCGAATAGAAACATGCGTATAAAGGAAAATTTGATATTTTAGATCCACTATTGGACAACAAAATTGGGTTAGAGTAACGCCAAGCTGTCTGTATCCTTTCTCAGTTTTTATCTTAATCGAATGTTCCATATGTTATAATTTTTACCACCATAAGGCATTTATAGTATTTATGTATAGGTTTATATATAAACATAATTTGCTATGATTCCTTAATTTAGTACTTATGGCAGATAGATGTTTCGACATCGATTGCTATGTCCTTAAAATTTTATGACAAATCAGAAAAACAGGACATGACACTGCAGAAATAAGATTTTTATGCAATAAATTCATAGTTTAACCTGATGGATTTTGGTTGTGTCTTCTTTACGGAATCCTATTATTAGATTTGATACTTTTGAAATATAATGTATTTTATATACTTTATTTTTTTCATAAATTCTAATCCTACATTTTCTACTTAATATATAAAAATGTATGGAAGTGTATGTCCTTTTGCCCGTTTTTCAACCATACGAGATGGTGATTCATGTTTTATTTACTTTGATCGGATATAGAAAAGTTACCACTTGTGAATTGGCAATTTATATTGAATTTGTGGCAGTAAGATGGATATAGGATATATATATATATATATATATGCATAAGAAATACAATTTCAAGCAATGTCAATGCTTTTGTGACAATTGGGTTTTTTATGAGTAAAAAGGATTTTTTATTAATTCAGAGCTCCTTAGTAGCCTGGTTAATATTTCATTAGTTAAACAAACATTATTTTAAAGAATAAATTCGAACTTCTCAAAAAATTTTCCTAGGGTTGAGTAGTTCTAATGTATAAATTTTAAACAATACATTTAAGGAACTGATCAATTAGTTTCGAGGTTAACATATAAAGTCAGATGAAAAAGTTATAGCAATTTTTGGATAGTAAGCGATTACTTTAAAAAGCGAAATTCAATAAACTAATATTATTAATAATTAAGGGGTTAGGCGGGTTTCAAAATTTCAAAAAATCAATTGTTTTTTTATTTCCTTATTTATTAATACAAATGTCTAGAATATTCTCCCAAAATTTTAAAACTATCCGAGGAAAATTCTAAGAGATATGGTCTTCTGCCCTTTAGGCCATGTGTTACTTGAATGTATAAGTTTATTCGCTTTTTTCTCGAAACTCTATTTTTCAAATCGGTAGCCAATATTTCTCAAAAAGTTATGAACCGATCTTCTTCCAATTTTGCACACTTCTTCTATATAATATTTTCTAATACTTGAACGAAGAATCTATTTTAGGTAATTTTCCAAGGTTATAGAGGATGCAAATTTTACTTAAAAATAGGACGCTTGAGTTCACAACTCCATCAAAAATGAAAATTTCAATTTCTTTTCCTTCGTTGAACTATGAGCCATAAGCATTTACTAACAGAGAATTTTTGGTTTTTCAATTTCAGATGAATCTGTCTTAAAATATCCTGGCTACGAGAAAATAGCTCTTTTTTTAAGGGTAACAGGGACTCAAAGGGTAACAAAGTAGATTTAAAATATGTATTTTTTGCATGGTAAATCGTTTTAATAAAATATTTCATTTGATATACGCAAAAAAAATCGTTAAATGTACACGTTTTGAGTCGTTGAAACTCACCCAACCCCTTAAGGCTATTAACGAGCATTATTCGTGCGTTTGAAAACTAAAAAGTAGTAATGGTTTAGTTTAATAATATTACAAAAAAATCTCTTTCTTATGTTACTCAAAATTGTATAATTTAAAATTTTACAAATATTTAAATTCTATTTTAAGAATATTTCTTCCAGGTGGGAAAATTAATTTAGCTACTGGGTTACAATGGTTTTATCCATATATAATTCTATATGTTGGCTTAAAAAAACTAGCTCTCTTCACGATTTTACTGGGTGACCTGCTCGGTAATACTAGATTTCTTTTTGATTGTGTTGATTTTAGTGCTAAAAAACTTATTATATTACACAGTCACATTCTTTAAATTATCGGGTTTTATAATGCAATCAGAGATCCATGAAAATTAATATTTTAAAACTTGCACAAAATGAAAAACTTTTTGCTAATGATTTACAATATTAGCTTTTATCAACAAACATTTGTATTTCAAGAGATGATGGAGTTTAAAAAAAAGCTACATATGCTTTCTTTGGGCATGCTTTGCTTTCCATCTCGTAAAATATGAGAGAACACATAAACTTTGAAACAATTTACAAGTAAATTTGTTAATTGAATTCAAAACATAAATGCTGTTTATTAAAGTTATAGCTGAAAACAAGGAGATTTTTCTGACGATGAATTAGTTGATATTTTAATTTTGTAATAGCATAGATTGGAATACCTCAGAATGGATGTAAGCCTTTTGGAAGTTTTGAAGGATAAAATACATCAAAGCTTAAATATTTAACCAATTGAACGTCGAATTTAATTTTAAAATCCTCCCACGGTATGCGGAGTTAAAATCAAGCGATGACGTCTATACATGACGAAGTCAGTGCAAAATGATTCTATTGCAAATTTTATGAAAAACTAAGAATTACATTTTTATTTAAGAGAAGTTTAACAATTTATGTCTGCAAAAATTATTGTTATTATAAACTAAAAAATTCTTAAAAAATAATGCAATAGTTTTTATAGTCAATTGTAACAACGACGAGTAAACATGTCGAAAGCACCGTAATAGAAATTTGGTTTGACGTGTATACATGACAAACACGCTTAACTGGTTAAGGGAACAAAGAAGTTAGTAAATTTTTAATTTTGTAAGGTTTTAGGTCTGCTTTAATCAAGCCTTTCATTAATATATATACGAAGCATCCCGTGAGAAGTTGGCGAAGTACGACACGCCTGTTACTGAGTTTGTATACAGAATTTCCTTTTGTAAAATATAAAGTTGAAATTCATATTTTTTTTAGAGATTTCTTACTTATTATTGATTAAAATTTAAAAATTGATTAAAAGCAGCGCTAAATTTAATTAATTAGAAATGGTGTAAGTTTGTAGTGGGTTGGAAAATTATAAGATACCAAATTTCTTGATTATTATTATCCAAAAATAGTTGACTTTTTAAAAATTTTAATTCATTTGATGAATGTAGACTCATCCATGAAAACTGAATTCATAACTCCCTTAATAAATCGAAAACACAAAAAAAAGGTTCAACAATTTTATGATATTTTCTCACGGGCTTATTTAGTGATATGAATTAACAATTCTGTTATGCGTAATTGGCTAATACTCAGGGGTGACAGATTCCATGGAAATTTTTCAGACGTACATAAAGGCTATTCTATTCTGGTTGGCTTGTGTACATAGATGTCAGAATTGGTGTGTAAAATTGATATGACCAATTTGAATATAATAAGGAAAATTGTATGAAAAAATTGATGAATATGTATAAATTAATTAAATAGGATATGTTTATCAAATTTAATGTAATAAAAAATTATTTCCATTACAATTTAACCACATTAAATGTCAAGCAAAAAGTTTTTTTGTTAGTCTAAATATTATTTGTTTTGCAAAAATTAGTTAAACATCTGCTTAAAAATATATTCTAATTGATAGAAAATACATAACAGTCAGCTTTTGACTTTTGAATATGCTGATAATGCTGTAAAGTCCCTCCTGCAGCAGAAGCAGGCTGCTTGCTACAGATATAAGTATCTGTAATAGTTTGAGCATTGTGCTCTTTTATAAAAAAGGCCTAATGATGTTTAATTGAATTTGACGTCTTCAAAAATTTCCGTAAAATAATAGGGATTTGTTCCATATAAATATGATAATTAGCATAGCTAACAAAAAAAAATTTCACTAATATAAAAGTCAAAGTCAGTATTTTAAAGGAAGTTTTACATTGTTCTTAACAAGTCTAATATAACAGGAACAAAACAAAGTGACCAGATACAAAAGAATGAAATTACTTTTATTAAAGAAAAATTCTTCACAAAGAGAGAGGATATAAAGCGAATATAATTTTTTTGATAAAAAAAGTTAATCTAGTTTTCTAGTTGAAAATTTTATTGTTATATTCCCAAGGTGAGCTCAAACAATTGTATCCTATGGATGCAATAAAAGTCTGCAATAACAAAAAAAAAAAAAAATTAAAATATTCACTAGCAGACCTGAGTGCATAAATTGGGTCCAACTACTGTAATACAAGCAAGTGAAGTGGAAACTATTTGAGTATTTCTTTCTTTTATATATAGTTCAGACCGTTGGTTTCAGCCAACCCAAAAGTCATTTGGCTAATGTTTGTAAAAGTGTAAAAGAAAAATATAATACATAAAAAAGGAGAAATAATGTTCACAGGGAACAAATATCAAAGGAAGATTATCGGTATTAATTTGGGTTCATTGTTATGTCCGGTGCAGTAGCATTAAGCCCCAATATAAGCACTTTGTCTATAAAAATGTAAATTTTATTGGTGTAACCACTTGAGTAACTTTTATATATATATGTATATCGAATCAGATTTTTATAGTATAGTTTTATAGACGTTATACAGTATAACAGATTGTGCGTGAATCTCTATTAGTTATTCAGGCTTTTTGATTGGGATTAATATATGAAAGATTGAATAAAATTTTCAGAAAATACAGAACTAGGATATCTACTTGGATAGAAATTTCTTTGGTTGAGAGGAATCAGGAAAAATAATAAAAAAAAAAGTGAAGCAAGTGCAGAAAATATTCAATTTCTTGTTAGTAAATTTATAAATTTTATTGGAAATTTTGAATTGTAAAAGAATTTTTCAATTAAGTGTGAATATGAATATTTAATCATTGAAATAAATTCTACAATACCAGATAGATATTCCTGGTATTCGTAATCCATATTTTGTATTTTTGACCAATCATGCCAAATTAATGCCAAAAAATTGCAATTGCTTTGCTATTTGCAAAAAATGATTCTCTAAATGATTCTTTTTTTTTAACAAACAAAAAGGGTACATCCAGAGAATTACAGATTAAAAAAACTACTAAGCAAATAAATAAACATTAAAACTCTGATGCGGGTTCAGCAAAATATAAACGAAATCTTCCTATTTGTATTTGTATTTTGTAGGCGAATAGAATTAAAATCCTAAGATCTTTGATGAGGGCCATAATACTTGAGTAATCATAATGAAAAAATCTGTCTGTTTTTGTTAATACATATTTCATCTGAGGAAATATATTGTAGATTAATTTTTTTATAATATTTTGGTAACTTAGTTGTTGGTTTTAATTATTCAATAGAAAAACTGTTTTTTTTTTAAATTTTGAAATGGAAATATGTGGCAGCTGGGGTCGTTTGTGTTTTACCTTTTCCACTTCCTTACAGCTTGATTAAAGTAAAATGTTCTTCTATTTTTTTTACTATATTATAACTAATTTTTTGTATATTCCTATTATTAGCATGCATAAAGATCTTCAATTGTTAATAAAATTCTTTTCTATTTATCCAATCAAGTTCAAATAAATTTTTTGTTGTTGGCAGTGCATGACAATTGATGTTAATACAATTCAAATATTAATTCATTTATTATATTTAATGAATTACTTTTTAGTTTTATATGAGAGAAAAACTTCAGAAAAATGAATGCAACGAATTCCGAATTCAGAAAAAAGAAAAAACAATCTCGCTGAATAGGAATGAATGAGAAATATAAGTAGGAATATACTTTAAAAAATTTCAATTATATTACTTGTTATAAATAAAATAAATTAAAGTATATTTTCCTATCTGTGAAGTAGTTAAACTTAGCTCGTAACCTGCTTGAAGAGGAACATACCAAACTTTATATTACATCTTTTATTTGATTTTAAAGTAAGACGTAAAATTATATTTCGGTAAAAATATGACATCTGCTAAAAAGCTCCCCCAACAGATTGATCTGAGATTCAATGAGGGACATAGACAAAGGACAAAGGCAGTGTCGTAGATAGCTTATTGCGATGGTGGGGGGGGGGGGGATATAATTGCGGCCACTCAAGATGAAAAATAACTTTCGAGATTTCAAACTGTCTTCGAGAAACAAAAATAAATTTTTAGAAATTATATAGCATATCTGAAGAGACCTTTCGAATTTCAGCTATTAAAAAAGCTATATTAGCATTTTTGCCTTGAATTTTACTTAAACATTGATCCCACTAATCCTTCCTTATTTACGCACCGGTAAAAGGTCTCACTTGTCATCTTTCTTTTTAACAATATGAAAAAATAGAATTATAGAATATTGGCTTGGAAAAAAATCATAATTCTTATTTTCAGCATTTATTTTCTTTATTTATCTAAACGCTTTTATTCATGCAGTTGATAAATTCTATAGCTGAACTTCCATTAAGTGAACAAAAAATTGTTCAATTAGTATGATAGAAAGAACTTTTGAAAATTGTTGATTTGAGACCATTTACAAAAGAAAAGTTAAAATTATTTCTACAAGTGCTCTAAAAGTTAAGCATTCTATAACAAAGTAATTTTTGTGCAAATTGATATGAATTCTATAAAACTATAGAAACTGAGTTATCCCAAATAAAGAAAATGATAAAAAGAAAAATTTCTTAGACTCATAATACAAAGCTTGCTACATTGTTGTAAATATCTAAAACTCTTATAAAACAAAAGTCGTAATGAATTGTAATTAAATTAGCTTCCACACATAAACACATATCTAATTGTAATTCAATTATCTGAAAAATAAAAATGACTAACTTCGAACTTCATTTAAAAAGAAATTTGATTAAAGGCACTAAAAGAATCCTTTGTAAGCCAGTTAGATTGGTAATCAATCTCAAAGTCATTCTCGTTATTCATTATGTCTGACCTATTTAAAATATCCAAGAAAAGTTTTCTATGTGATATAGAACTAAGACATTTCAATTAGATTTTCTTTTGGTTTATCAAATTCAAAATGATAGTTCATCACAAGTAAAAAGACATTTTTATCTATCTTTTTGCATCTATTCTTAATTAAGCTGTTAACAATGGTAAGATTAACGTCTTTTACAGATATAATTCTTTTTTGTGGATAAATGAAGAGGTAGTATTACCTGACTAAATAAACTAAGGATAAAGAAAGTGTGAAGCCGTCTAAAGATAATGGTTCTAATTACTATGCAAAAGTTGTCTGAAAAGAATATAGCAATGTACTGTAGGATAATGTTTAAGCTTTTCTACACCCTAACTGAAGACTAGTAACTGTAATTGTGGTATTTTTTTATAGTCTGGGTTCATCGAGAATTTACAAGAAATATAAAGATTTTTGCTTTAATTGTAATTTAAATGAAGGTTAATTTGTTGACAGCCAGCATTTTCTATTTTTAAATAGTCTTTAAAGATACTATTTTTCTTTTAAAAGATGAATGAGACGTGCTGGCTAATATATTTGGGGGCTTTAACTGTTGTTGGGTTTTTTATTGTAAAGCTTAGGTACAAAAATACTCGTTGATTGCCATTAATAATGATTAAAACAATAAAAATACTAAGAGTTGAAATAGTAAAATAAATAAATTTTCCCATTTTTTTAACGTAGCTTTCTTGACGACACTTTTTTTGGTAAAAGCTCGTATAATTTGGATTTTTTGTAGCGAAATTTCCAAAATGGATAAAGAATAAAGCTCCTTGTTTGCTTATATGAATTTTATTGTATTATTATCTTTGTAAAAATGAATAAATAGTGAATATATTCAAATTTGCGAAAATTTTAAGAGATATAATAAGTCAAAAAATAATGACTTTCCCCTATAAAAATCATGGAATGCTTTTAATATTTAATACAAATAATTATTTTTTAATTTTCCTAGAAATATTAATTACAACGCGAAAGAAAAGAAAAAAAGAAAAGTTTGTTTTAGGTGGTAATTTTTTTGGGGGAGTTTTCATCCCTTTCAGGTGGATACCTCTTAAATATGGGTATCTCGAATTTTGTTGAGAAGCTTGTCATAATATCCTCTGCCTATCTTGCTAGTTTAAGTAGCTCTCTTTTATTTCCGCGAATAGCACCACCAAGCGTAGTTTACTCGCTTGCAAAAATTTTCAGTGGTTGTTTCTGCTATTTTAAGTTATCAAACATTCGAAGTAGATTCTCTTCTTTCATCTCTTTCGAAATATGGAAGGTTTGACTGTTTTAGATAAATTTGCACCAAACTTTAGAGGTCAAAGCAAATCATTTTGTAAGCGTTGGCTTCGTTCGCTTTGTACTTTGTCAAACCGAATTAATCTTATGATTCCTGTGACGTCATTTCGGCTCATATCTGTCAAGAAAAATGATGGTACCTTGATTTTTTGTCCGATATCGCGTGCATATAGAAGTCCAATAAAGTCAAATTATTTAGCAATATATAAATTCCATTTCATTCATTTCACATGGAACGCCTCTAATTCCGTATATTTTTTTATATGTTGAATCTTGTTATGATTAATAATGAAGGAAAATACTGACTTAACTCGGTCTTTCATAGTATTTTATTTTGTGTATCTTGTCTGCCTTGATATTTCCTTGAAAATGTTTTAAATCGGTACTCTTCAGTGATTAAAGCTTTCTTTTATTTTTTGCCAAAGAGTACCGTCCGTAACAGTTTCAATCTATTCCTCAATTTGACTTTCGGATTTAACTATAAATCTCTTTATTTTCCGTCCTTTTCATATATTTAAATTATTTTCTTCATCCGCAGCGACTGCAAATATTTTCTGCTGTATCATTACCAATATCGAAAGCTCCTTGGTTATCTACCGAACAATCCTTGTCGATATTATTTATTTTATCTAATTAATTCATGTTTTGACATTTTGCGGGATGAATATACAAATAACAAAGTAAAACTAAAATATAAAAACTTAAACCAAGCCGAGCAAAAACACTGAGAACAGAAACAAAAAATATACTATTATGTCAGATACCGTGGTACAAAAAATATTATTCACAAGATCCACATTTACATTGTAGACTCGTAAAAAAATATCAGGTGTGCGCTTTCCAAAGAATATAGTCCTAAATAACATGAATCATTCAAATGGTCAAATGACTACTCGTGGTGGACTAGAAAAATGCAGTTAGGTCTTTAGTGCCATTTTAAATCCATTGCGAAATATCAAACAAGAAAATGCACAAATTTTAATTTATTTTAGAAAATCAAACTTAAAATATTTATGATTTAAGAAAAGCTTTTTCACATTTAAATAAAATTAGAAATTTATTTTGTTTGTATCAACAAATTTTTATGTAACTTGAGCTAACAAAAACTTTTGACGTTGGCAGTCGGCATTATTTACCACAAAGCATTTGTGATACCACATGATTAAATAATTACACTTGTAAATTGTACCTAAAAAAGATCTCAACAAACATCTCCATATTTTTGTACTTATTGTAAGATAAATATCAAGGTAAAGTAAAAACAATGCGGTTAAAGGCTTAAAATTGGACTGATATAAAAATAACTCCAATTAAAATAATTAATTTTAAAAAGATAAAAATCATCGTCAACATTAATCCATTACTACTAATGGGTTTGCCAGATTCAAATATAAATTAATAAATAAACCTTTTTGGAAAATGAATTATGGAAGATTTAAAAGTAATTAATTTTAATAGGTTAGAAACAGAATTTTTTTATATATTAAGTATTTTTGGACAAATTCGTTTAACAAAAGAAGGATTAAAATACAAAGGATGCATAATGAAATCACTATATGTGAAATAACAAGCGGAAATTAAATCTATGGATAAATGAAATTAAAATATTATTTACAAATGCAATCAACATTTTTTGCAGGACTTTTATAATAAAATACTTAACAAATATTACTCAATTAAATTTTATAGAGATTTTAATTCCAATAAATTTATCTTCGCTTAATTCTTACAAAGCTTTTAAATATTGTTACAATGTAGAAAATATATCCTTTTTTTATTTTTTAAGTGACATTTAAGCGCACTGTTTTTTTTTTTTATTCAAGTCAAAACTTTTTTAAAGTTTTCTGGCCATAAAGATATTTTCAATTGTAGCAGCTTAAGATATAGTCCCAAAATTTTAACCATCAATTTGCAATTTGAACTCATTAAACGAACTTATTGTTAGATGAAAGTTTTCGTTTTAATAAAGGATCTTATGATATAAATTTCAGTGAAAATACTTTAAGTTATAAATGAAAACTAAATGGAAGAAACGAGTAAGTCAAATTCCTATTGTGACACATTTGAGTTGAAATTTTGTTTGAAAACTTAAAAGTATTAGTTGAACTGGAAAATGGAAAAAAGGATCATAAAATTTTATCTGATTGAATTTTTTTTTATAGAAAATATATATTTTAAAAATTAGTGTAGAAAGGTTTTGTAATAATGTAGAAAATAATATGAAACTAGAGTTAAATATTTGACAAAAAATATATGTTTTATAATTTTATTATTAACATGCAGGTAAAACATAATTAAAAACACAAAGAAGGAAGCTATTAATGAGGTTGTTTTGTATTCTGATGAATTTTCATATTTTCCAAAACCTTACTTTACCTAAAATTACGTTTTTATCGTTTTCTTGTTAGAAAGCTATGACACATTACCGAAATTATTTGAAGACGTGACAAAACTTTTAATTATATTTAATTTAGTTAACTCAACCATGTCCGATTCATTAACCAATAAAAAAAGATGGAAAATTTTTCATCTCAATGTTTTGGAGGCATAAAAACTTTATTGTTGTTGTATTTTTAGGAGCATGTCAAGAATTTCTTAAAGTTAAAATTATTTTATGTCTATTCAATAAGCCTTCAAAATATACAAATGCCATTACTTTAAGTGTAATATTGGATTTAATTAATTGTATTAGAAAGGGAAAATTGATTTCCCAAAAAAATAAAATTACTGAAAACAAAAATTGGTATTAAATTGTTCTAGAATGTAAGACGTTTTATTGCAATTAGGGTTATACTTATTTTTGAATATTAGTATTAAGTTATTTTTAAAATTATTGAAATTTAGAAAAAGACAAACTAAGTTTAATATTACCACTATTTTTATTTTTCAACCAAGCTTACAATTCATATAGACAAAATGGATTCCATTTCAGTCATAGCAATAGTAATATTTGTAGTAATAGTAGTATTAATAGTAGTCAAGTTTAAACCTAATAACGAAAACAATTTTCTAAATAAGTTTGCATAATCTAATGACAATAATTTATTCAATTTAACAATTATATATATATATACTTTACAGCTTTTACTTATGTCCATAATTAAAATTTAAAAATATAATTTTAACTAACATGTTGTCAATGTTGTTGCACCCAAAACAACACCAGATGAATAATTTGAATGTGTATGATTATTTTCATTATTATGGATGCTAACAGCATTATTACCAATACCAACAGAAATTCCACCCGATAACACATTTCTACCAATTTCTTCATTTGGAATTGAGAAATGCCTATACGTAATGTATTCAGGTGGCATTGGTTGATGTTGCCTTTTAGAATTTTCAATTCTTTGCTTTTTAAGCTTTAAATAACCTAAAACAGATACTAATACTATAAATACAATTATACCAAGACAGCATCCAACAATTAATCCTAAACGACGAGTTAAAAATGAATGAATAATACCATGACTTGATAAACCATTTTCATTTGTTATTAGACTTGGTGTCGCCTCTAAAGTTCGAACTTCAGTACAACGTGTTGTACTTGAGTCGGTTAAAATATTTTGTAGACCATTTGGTAATATATTATTGTTAATTTTATCATTAATAATCATTGGTTGTGTACCATTTAAATTAAGTTGATCTAATGCTGAAACTTCTTTTAATGTTTGCCAGTTACCAATTCCAAGGACACAGATTAAATATCGTGTACTAGATCTTAGTTTCATAAGTTTTGCTGAATTTGCAGATCCATTTAATCTCTTACCACGTACCTGTAATAATAAAGATAGTAATTATTTAACATTTTTAATATAAAATGCAGCTGTACAATAACTTGAAATTCCTTGCTAAATTTTATAATTTTTTTGTAGCACAAACGCAATTTTAGCTGAAGTATATTTTTACATAAAAATATTCTTACAAATTTGCGAATTTATTATTTACGAAGCCCCCTTATCTAGCTCTACTTATAATTAAAATAGATACCTGAGAAACCTTAACCAATTTCATTAAAACAGTTTATATGTTTATAATGCAAAAATTTCTCTCAAAAATTAAAAAAATTTCATTTTCTGTTGACTAAACAATTATTTGATATTTCTTGAAACTAAAATTGCTCTCAAATATTCTATGTCTCTTTTCAAATGCAAACTAACTTTAAAATTCAAAATACACAAATATGAAATTTTGAATAAAACTTGAAACAAATCATAAACAGCTAAATTTGATTTAAAATTTTTTGATTTCATTTGAAAATTCTATAATTTTATTGTCCACAAAACTTTAAGTTTTTGAATTCACAAGCCACAAATAATAAATGCCAAGGATGATATTTTTGGACAGAGGTATATTATATTCATTGGGAAATTTTATTATGCTGAGTGCACAAAACGCACTTGAGCATATTTTGGTTGGCAATTTATTTGATTAATTTCGCAAACACTGACTTTTATGGTAAAAAAGTTTAAAAAAGCTTTCTAATAATTAAAATAAAGTTTTTAGTTTTGTTAAATTTGTCAGATTTTTATTATTGTGGTTATGTTTTAGTTTTCGATATTTTTAATTGTGAAAAAATAAAAATTTATGTAATTCAAATTTAGAAGGAAAATATAGTTTTAAATTTAATAAAGTTTTTAGCTCAGATTATATATTTTATTGCTAAGACTAAGCTTTTTACAGCATAAAGATTGCACCATAGAATTTTATATGCAAAAGATTTTAAAAGCATAAAAATCATAGAAAGGTCTTAACGAGGTGTTTAAAAATGAAAATTTGGTAAAATATTAAATTAAAATCTCTAATTTTATTGATCGTACCTAAAATAAATAAAAAATATTTTTTAAAAGTATGTTTCTTAAAACAAAAAATAAAGCATTTAGTAAAATATTACTTAAAGCACAAAATAGAATTGAAGTTTAATTTTTCTTCAGATTTCCTAATTCCATTTTACTCATTTAAATTTTATTTTTTAGGCAGGTTAGCTCAGAAGTAAAATGAAGAGGCATTAACATTTTTCATTGTTTTTATTTATTTTTTTCAATTATAAAACCTGATTTTTGCTAAAAGTTCCTATTTTCATCCTACTTTCCATCTTTAGTGACTGTGAATTGATTACTGAAGAAATTGATAGTGTTATAGCGAATGATGGAGCTGGAAAAACAGAAATATGTGAAGTCGTCAAATGGCTCTCTCGTTCAATACTCAACACTCGGTGCAATATTCTTCTTGTGACAATCAATATAATTAAGAGTGGGTTCACACAGGCCAACTCACAGCGATTCTGTGAGTTTTGTATGAAAAATAACCGGTTTCACTGTGAGTTTCTGCTGTGAGTTGGCCTGTGTGAACCCACTCTAAGCAATGGTATGTTTCTTTAGCTTCGTGGTTACGGGTTCTTCTGTGATTATTTGCAAAAGTATTTCATGACAAAAGCTTTAATAAGAAAAAAATTGAGGGAGCACAAAGTCAAGATAAAAAATACAAGATCTGTAAATTTGTAGAAAAATTCTCAAAATTATGTATCATTTGTGTTAATCAACTCCAGCTTTTTGTTAATTTGAAGTTAACTGTTCAAAAGCGAAAGAAAATTGCAAAGATCTTTGATGGGATATAAATTATAAACCATAAAAAAAAAAAAAAATGACAATCCCAAAAACACATTTTTATTTCTCAAACCTACGATAGTTTAAGAGCTCGTAAAGCTTTTGAAAAACGTTTTTCTGTAGGGAAAGAAAGTTTTTCAAGGCATAGCATGCCACAGTCTGGCAGGTACACACTTTACACATCATGGTCTTTCAGGTGAATCAAGAGGAGTACAAGAAAACTAATCTTTGTTCTGTTACGGCTGAAATTTTGTAGAATCATATATATTTTTCTTTTGGTGGGATAAAATCAATTTTCATTTAATTAAATATCTTTAATATTGCTTATTTTTCTCAATAGCATGAAAACTTCAGTTTCTCTAACTTTTAATGACTTTTTTTATGGGTTTTGTATGTTTAGTTTCTTTGTTTAGTTAACCTCCTTTATACTAATATTTGATCAGACTAAATAATAGGCATATATATATTTTAAACTTGATAAGGTTAAGGTCAATCTAAGTTAATAGCCAGACAATTTTGTAAGAAAATTACAGAAAATATTTTTCAACTTACAAATCATTCTTAATCAAAGCATACAATCTCTTAATTAAAGAAATAAAGCATACAAAGACGATAAGAGAATATTAACATTTCAGAGGGATGAAAATTGTAAAAAGGAAACATATAGTAAGTAATGCTTTCAGCATTATTCTTCTTGAGTTGCTATAAATTATCCAAGAAGATAATTTTGTTTTTTTTTTAAAGAAACTTTCATTAGTGCTTTGAATTTCATGAGCGATGACAAAGACAAATCACGCCAACTAAAAACTAAACATTCTTGAGATTGCTCTTGCTTAGTTTGTTGTCAAGTCTAAGCAATTTAAAGCAATATCAAAACTTAATATTGAATTGGAAATTAAGCTAATGATATTTAGCTTGTATACAAAATAGGAAATTCATGAATTGAATTCCAATGAATTACCATATCAAGGATTAAATTGTTTAAGCTATACATAGACTAAATTTTGTTGAAAATTTTAGAGGTAGGTAAAACATTAAACATCTTTAAATGATAAAGATGAATTTATATAAAATTCTAAATAAGTTTAAGTTAAAAGGATACTACAATTCTATTTGAGTAGTTATAAAAGACAATAGAATGAGTAGCATTCAATTTAATATTTAATTGAAATGTGAGTAACTCATTGATAAAACTATACAAACTGAAAAAATCTTTCATTATCAGAGATTTGTGTTTGAATAAATTGAACCGAGGAAATAATTAATATTCATCAGGTCTAAATGAAAGCTGCCACATTAGCTGAGGATTGTGGCATGGATTAGGTTTAACTGATATAATTTTAATTAGTCATTCTCTTTTGAGTTATATAAAATCCTTCATTTATTCACAGCAGATTATTTGTGTATGTGTAAGACTATTCATTGAATGACCCGTTTTTTATTTTGTTTATATGCACTTGAGTTGGTTTGTAGATATACAGAAAAACGTTGGAAATAAATCAAAAACAAAATAGATCTGCTTTTGATTTTAAGGAAAAAATACACTTTAGGTTTTGCAAAAATTATACACATAATATAATATATGGCATTATATGTTTCAATTTTAAGTGATAAATTATTTCATTAGTGTATGTTGGAAAAGTTAACTTTTGTAGATTGTTAAGTATTTTGTCAGCTTGTTTATAGCTATAATATAATTGATAGTTGATACTTGAGGTTTACATAAACTTAAAGTGGTTGAAGTTAGGAAAAGGAATATTTTCATGGTATCGAAAAGAGCTTGGATAAAGAATACAATGTTGTGTATTTTTTTTGCATTAATTATTTATGAAACAGATGCTTTACTTCCTTTTCCATCTCTAATTTAAGACTTATTTACTTCTATGTGGTTGGGAGGGAGGGTCAGAAGGTTTGAAAGATATCCAAACTCTGGTAAGGGAACCAGATATTAGGTTTCCATTAAAGCATGTCTGGCGGGGAGCACAGTAGACTTAGTCTGGTCGTGGTACATTTTTTCCCTTTCTACCATTACTGCTACTACTAAAAGACTTATTGGCTAATTTATATATTTTGAGTATTTATAAAAGAATAGTAAACTATTGTTTTGTAACAAAAAACATAATATATCAAGCAAACGTTGAATTGTTTACTTGCTTAACATATTCTTCAGTTTAGGGGAGTTTTTATTATTTTGGATGTGTAAATATAGATATATTTAAATTAAGTTAATTGTTATAACTTAATGGAGATAGCCAGTAAATGTCAGGAATACTAGTATTAATTTTGAGTAAAATTCCATAGCAGTGAAATATTATTTAGTGTTTTGATTTTTGTCTGGTTTAAAGTAAATTTCTTACTCTTAATTTGTCTTCTCATGTTATTGACTTGAATCAAGTTATATAATTGTTGAGCATTATTAAAATTTCTTAATTAAATGAAAATTGATTTCGTTTCACCAAAACCAGGGGCGGATTTATGTATAGGCTAAGTAGGCTGCAGCCTAGGGCGCCAAATTTTGGGCGACTTCTGAGGGCGATAGAAGATCACAAGCAGCAGAAACCAGGTGTTAAATGTGAAGCTAAAGGTATTCAATTAAAACTCTTAAGATTGGAAACGGCTTTCATGACTGTTTTTGGGGGTTTTTGGGGGAACTTTTTATTGTATTTATTTTCGTTCACACTGCTCTTCAAGTGAAAATAAATGGAAGATGACTAATTTGGAATTATTAAAATGGATTAAAATGGAAGATCTTAAAACTATTTATCCGAAACTCGAAATCGCACTTAGGATGTGTGCATGTACTCCGATCTCCAACTGTTCAGGTGAACGTAGTTTTTCATGTTTGCGTTATTTGGGCTCAAAAATGAAAGAGGAGAGACTAAATGCTCTAACCTTAATAAACATTGAATCAGATTTGTTGAGATCATTAGATTATGATGATGTGATAAACAATTTTGCGTCGCAAAAGGTAAGGCGCATCATCGTATAATGTAAGTTTTCCCAAATGATACACGCAATATTTATGGGTATCATTATATACGTATGTTTTAATATATAATTAAAATAACTTTAAAAATTGTATTTGAATAAATAAAAATAATCAATAACATTTATTGTGTTCGATAATAAATATTACATGCTATTATAATAAATCAAAAATCGTTTCTATAATTTCCTAAGTATTCTTGATTCTTACGTCACTTTTATTTTATGATAAGGGCGGTATGAACTCTAAAGCCTAGGGCGCCAAAATACTAAATCCGCCCCTGACCAAAACTATACTTTAATCTAAAACTTTAAAAAGAACTCCGTATTCTGAATTAGTTGAAAGAAATAGTTTTTTTTTTAAAGTTTCATGTCAAATAGACTACGAGTTAAGCTACTTATATAGCATTAGTTTGATTGTTGTTTGATTATTAATGCTGAAAATTTACATAAAAATAATATAATTTTTTGTATAAATTGTAATGTGAACTGTTAATTAAGGGCGTATTCTAGTTTATAAAGTCGAAAAAATTGACTTTTTTTGCCAATTTTCATAGCTTAACCCCTTAGAAAAAATATTCCCAAGAGGATTTTTTGAAATTCAAATAATTTTTGGGGGTTACAGCTTATTTTGTCACGCATTTAGTGCTTAGTTCTGTTCAGTCTTTAAAACTTTAACGCATTTTTCTCGAAACTCCTTTTTTAGAAGCAGTGTCCATAATATCTAAAGTTCTACCTAACCTAAATAGACTTGATATTTTAATTTAAAAAAAATTCTTTATATTATATTGGAACATTGGATTAGGAAGAGTTTTTTAGTAAAGGACAGACTGGAATCGTGCACACCAGGACACGCCATTTTTTGTAAGCCCCCAATTTGCTGACCTGCAGTTTTTTCAATTTTATTTTTTTTAAATATTTTATACTCTTTAAGCATCAGCAAATAACGAAGAAAAAAATTTATGGTAAAATTATTTAATGGTTTTGTTTTATGGCGTCCAAAAAACACTAAAAACTTGGTTGTGTAGACTAGAATACCCCCTTAATATTAAAGTTGAGATTTTCAAATAAATAAATTAACAAAAATAAATTAAGTAAGAAAATAATCAATCCAATTATAAAATAAATTTTTTTAGTATGAAAACGAAACATAAACACCTAATATTTCTGACACCAACAGTTGTCCAATAGTTAGCACATCTAAATTATCCAGAATAGTTCTTAATTATCAACAAATTTTAACTGGCTTAGATACTTGTATAAAAAGTTTCTAGGGTTCTTTTATATCATTTAAACGGAGTTTTTCTTTATGAGCTTTATAACTTGGAGTTCTATTGCAAACAAAAACCCATTCAAACTAAATTATAAATTGTAATATTGTAAATAAAATTTCGTTTATACCTCTATTAAGAATTTGACAGAATTAATGATGGTACTGAGCCAAAAATAAAATTTGCATTGTGACCAAATTTTAAAATATATGACATTTTAATCTAATTAAATATTTTTAAATTCGATTTAATCTCATATCAGGTTTGAATATCCAATTAAAATATCCTGCAATCAATTTTACATAATTGCCAGTGATATATGCAAAAACCTAAAAAATTTATTCTGTGAATATAATGGCCGAAAAATTTTCTCTCAAAAAATATAATAAACAAACAAAAGTAATAACATATTTTTGTGCATGACATATTTTCCAGTAGAAAATTGTGAATATTCTATAATTGTTGTTGCAACAATTACATGGGCATTAAACTAACCTCGTCAACACCATCTAAAGCATGGTATACAATTTCATAGCCATTAAGTCCAGAGTGTTGGCGACCTTGCCATGAGACTACTACCGAATATGGTTGAATATCCTGTATAGCCAATTTACGGATTAATGGTGCATCACAAAATTGCTGGAGTTCTAGCCGGGCAAATATCTTTCCACGAAGTTCACCTGGTTGTTCACACCTCAAATGGTAGTTTTTATTCTCAGTTGTCCATTTTTGGTGATCTCTTAGCCATTCCCATAAGTCCTGTGAGTCACAGCTGCAGTGAAGAGGATTATCTGAGAAATAAATAAAGAAAAAATACTCTGAAAGTGTTTTTTTTTTGATAAATTAAAGTTTTTAGGAGGTGTGGTGATTTTTTAATATTAATATCGATGGCTATTTTTAGGTTAAACATAAAGCAAAAATTATTCATAGTACACGTGAAATATATTTCAGATTTTCAAAAGATTTAAGTTAATTTAGTATTTCTAACAAGGGCACAGGGGAACAAATAGCGATATTGTTCTGTTGAGTTTCATGTCAAAGAGAAAATTAAATTGGGTCTTTTGGAGAAAAATAAGTATCAAAGAGATTTCTCTGTTTTGTTTTTTTCTTCTTATTTTCATTTTTAAGTTTTTATATATAACCAAGAATGATTTTTATACTGAAGAAAATCTACTCTCTACAATGGGTATAACGACAAAACCTTAGTTGACAACAAATACAAAAGCAAAAGCAATATGTAAGAGAGATAAAGTAAAAGCTTCCTTATTTCTTCAGGGACGTCTTTTCTTCTAATATGTCTCTAAGGTGCTAATCCATTTCAAATTGAACTGAAGAAATACAATGTTTAGCTCTTTATATAGCTAAAGATATGAACTAACTCAAATTGGAAAATTTAGCCAATCTATCACTAGCTGATTATTGTTGACAGCCAAAATGTATGCAAATGATTAACGTCTGTTATTGATTCTTTCTTTCTTTCAAACAATTTCAAAGTACCTAAAAGTTTCACTGAAATTTATTCAAGAAGTCGGTGGCCTTTTTAAAATGGATTACGATAAGTATGAACATAGAAAATTATCTTGTGGAGTTTTCTATATCATCCCAAAAAATAAAGAAAGAAGCAGAGCAATTGAAGTTAAGTGTTAGACAAAAGGAATTGAAATTGTTTTTATTATTTTTAAATATTTAAATTTCTTAAAATGAAGGAAGTATACTGAAAGCAAATTAAGCGATTGAAAGTATTTAAAAGTGTTTGCTTCATTTTTGTTTCACACTTAAATGAGTATATTATTTGTTTTTTTTTTACTAAATATAGCCTTAAGCGTTGAATGAAAATAGGTTACAGCTGTAAATACCCAGACACATATAAGAATATATGTATATCTAATTTTTGATAATTTACATATCTATTGTTTTTAGTTTTGTATGATTTCAAACGTAATCATATCGCAAAGAAATTTATTGAAACTCCTTTTTTAGCTTAAGATCAAATTAATTTATAAATTTCTACATAATTTTCAGTTCAGTTCATTGGGCCATGTTTTTTTTAGCTTTCAATATATTCAAAATATATTATATACGAGTGTTAAAATCATCTCAGCAAAAACACTAAATAATTCTTTTGAAACCTAAACCTATTGCCACCCTTGTAAACTTTTCTATTAGTCATCAATTTTATCAATAATTATTGAATTGAGTTATATAGCTTGCAATTTTCAATAAAAATTCTTCCAAGGTTTTATACCTTGGACCTTATACAAAGTTTTTAACATCTGGTGAAGACTGTTAATTCTTGAAATTTCAAAAAGCTCAGTACACGAAGTAAATTTTAGTTATTCAACATTAGCAATAATCTAGTCAAGGAGCAATATTAACAAACTACAACAAAAATTTTCTAGTTTATAAAACCAAAGAAATCTTTAAATTTTATTGAAATTTCATTAATAAAAAAATTTAATTCCCTTTAGTAATCAATGGTATTTAATCTTTTTAGTAATTAACAATTTATTGTAAAAATACAGTCACCATAAATGGGGTCGCAAATTTCTATAAATTTATTTATGGAACAACTCTTATAGTTAAGTTGACTGAAAAATTTCCTTTTTTTCTACTTTAACAAAACATTTATTTACGCTGTCATTTCCATTTAAAATCGCCTGAAGTAGCAAATTGTGTAGAATTTATAAAAAAAAATTGTATGCATAGTTTAGTTTTTATGAATAAGAATTTATCTCCTTGAAAATTCACACAGAACATCTGCTATTCTTCAGGATATACAATTTTCAAGACGATTACCATCTACAAGATTTATGTTGTTAAAAAAAAAAAAATTTAAATAAAACTCAAAATTTTTGCAGTATAATAGATTATGGATAACAAATAAATTGAATCAAATATACTTACAAGGACTAAAGTAAAGTAGTAAATCAAAAGAAAAAAATCTCCTTACCTTCGATTTTTAAATTTCGAATGTTTGTCTCAAGTGGTTGCAAAGCTTTCAATGGTATACTCTCCAAATAGTTTTTCCTTAGGTCAAGTACATTCAATTTCCTTAAAGATTTAAATGCAACCGAAGATATAGTTGTAATTCTATTACCCATAAGATATAATTCAGTTAAACTTTTTAAATGACGGAATGTATTCTTTTCAATATGATAAAGTTGATTAAATGATAAATCAAAAGTTTGCATTTGTGACAAATCAGAACTAAATTCCTCTAAGTCTTTTAAACTATTATGTGATATATTTAATAGTCTTAAATTTTTAAGTCCCTGTAATCGCTCCTTTGGTATTAGCTCAAGCTCATTTATACTCAAATCTAGTGCAAGTAAATTGGTTAAAGAAATGAATGCTCCTGGTGATATTCTCATTATACGATTTTGTACTAAATGTAAATGCTGTAGGGCATGAAAATCTTCAAAGTCTTTACTTGTTAAAATTGTTAAATTTGTCTGGCATATATATAATTCTTTTAAATATGGATAATGTTCCTTTTTAACTGTATATATCTTATTGATTGGATTTCCTGTCAAATTCAGCCATGATAGTCGTGGCAATGATGCATCCGATAATGCTGAACTTGGTATTTGAAGAAAACGATTATTTGATAGGTCGACACGTTGTAAATTGATTGAATGTTGTAAAAAATTTGCTGGTAACGATAAAAGGATATTTCCACTTAAATCAATATAATCAAGTTGTGTTAAATTGACAGAATTGAAGCCACTTAATGTTGAAATTTTATTAAATTTCAGATCAAGATGACGAATATTTGTTAAACCATTTAATTTAAAAAAATCAATTCCAGTTAATTGATTATTAGAAATAGTTAAAATTTCTAATGTAGATATATTATATAGTGCTACATGAGGGAAATCTGTTAATTTATTACGACATAAACGTAACTCTTTGAAAACATTAAGACCATTAAAAATATTACGATCAATTGTCTTAAGAAAATTATCGCTTAAATCTAATTTCACTAGATTTGTATTCTTAATGAAAAGTTGTTCTGGTATTGATGTTAAACTACAATTAGCTATAGTTAATTGCTGTAAGGATCTCAATTTATCAAACATTCCTAAAATTATACTTCCTGCACCAATATCACTGAAATTATTTTGAGATAATTTAAGTATCCGCAAGCTTGGTACATCAAGTTTTTGGATATCAATTGGACTTAGTTGATTATATTCCAAATTTAATTCATTGAGATTAAAAAAACTACGAAAACTATTAACTTCAATTTTACGTAATGAACAATTTTGTAGATTTAAATGTGTTATATATAAATCTCCTTTGAAATAATCTTTTGATATTATCATTAACGGATTATTAGATAAATCTAGATTTTTTAATTCTTTTAATGTTATAAAAGCATTTTCTTCAATTGTCTGAATATTATTTCCAGATAAATTAAGTCGTTCCAAATTAATTAATGGTGCAAAATAAAATTTTTTAATTATTTTTAAATGATTTATATTCAAATCTAGAAATTTAAGACTTTTGATGTTTAAAAAAGTATCAGTATCGATATCTTTAATTAAATTATTACCTAAATATAAACGTTCTAACTGAATTAGGTCTTTAAATAAAAATTTAGGAATTTTTGTTATTTGATTTCCACTCAACCACATTATTTGTATAGTTTTTTGATTGTAAAAAGCTTCTGAATCAATTTGTTTTAATTGATTACCATCCAATTGTATAGAGAGTAGTGATGAACCAGTTTCAATGTTATTTGGAAATATATCCTCGATACTGTTTAATTGATTACCTTGAAGATTAATATGCTGTAAATTGATAAGATTTGAAAATCCTTTTGTTTCAATATTTTCAATTAAATTATTTTGTATATGTAGCTCTAAAAGACTTGGCAATGGATGAAATACACCTTTTCTAATATTTTTTATTTTATTATTATGCAAACGTATTTCACGTAAATATTCCAATTTTCTAAACATTCCACTCTCTAAATCTTGTATTTGATTACCATCTAAAGATAATGATGTTAAATGTAAAGTTTTATCAAGCATTGTAACTGGTATTTGTGGAATAAAATTAGTACTCATATACAACTGTTCCAGATTTACTAATGTATTAAATACATTTGGATCAATATGACGTATTGCATTTGATTCTAAATAAATTACATCAATATTTGTTGAATTTATGAATCCATTATCGGTAAGCTCTAAAATATTATTTTCTGATAAAAAAACCTCTCTTAACTGTGGTAAATTTGCAAATACACCGCTTATCGAATGAATATGATTATAACTTAAGTCTATGGTCTGAAGGCGCTTATTGATTTCAAAGATGGACGAATCCAAGTATATAATTCGATTATGGCTGATGTCTAAGGACATTAGTTCCTTCAATGAATAAAAAGCGTTCTTGTGAATGATTTCAATTTGATTCGAATATAGTGATAAAGTTTTCAATTGTGAGAATGGTTGGAATGCATTATCAGGAATCTCTTCAAAACGATTTGAGCTTAAATCCAAAAAACTCAATGAATTTAAATGAATTTGAGATAGAGTAGCTATACTACTATTATTATGAGACATTATTAAATTTGTTATATCATAAAGTTTTGATATTTGATTTAATGATAACCTTAATGTCCTTAAATGATCTAATCGTTTTAATGCTGGCATTGGAAATATTTTTAATTGATTTTCAGATAAATCAACTTCAGAAATTGTCTCTTCAAGTCCGGCAAATCCATATTCTGGTATATATTCAATACGATTACCTTTCATATTTAATTTGACCAGACGTAAACCATAAAAGCTATAATCATCGATTGTCCTGATTTCATTTGAGTCAAAGTCAAGCACCATTAGTTTTTGCATTCCTGTTAATGCTGTCTTTGGTATCTGAAAATTTAATAAGGAAAATAGAAAAAATAATATAATTGTTTGCAGATTCAAATTAATTTAAAAGCATTTCACTGTAATTTATGAAATTGAATATAAAATTCAAAGATTTTAAATTAAATACAAATCAAGATATGATCATGAAATACACTTGCGTTTTAATGGTAGTAGCATACTTTACTTGTTAGTAAAGAGATTAAAGTGCTACCATCTGTTGCAGCAATATAAAAGGAAGCCATTATAAAGAATGTAGCAAAGAATCCAATTTAAAATATTGAATTTGAAGGTTTTATCATTTTATTTTTGATTTGAAATAACAATTTGGGAATTTAAAAATTAAGTATATTATTTGAAATTGTTGTATACTTATATTTAAATCAGAGAGATGTGCTTAAAATTCATTTTGAGTGATTTCAAAATTTAAATAAAAACTATAATCCTCAAGTTGGAAGAGTCGTCATCATCATAGCTCAGCAATTTGGAAACCACAGCAATAAAAAGGCAATAAAATTAAAGTTATAAGAACAACCCAAGAGTCTGCATTGTTTTTAAATGAATTCTTAAAAAGTTTTGTACTTTTTGCAAGTGCAACTTGAATTAAGTACCAAGACGTTGGATCTTAAGCTAAAAGCTATCAATCTTTTTTACTTTATTTATGTCAGTAGTAGAAGTTCACGTTATGCTCAGACTAACACTTTTAAATTGAACTTTATGTTGGCAAATTATTCAAAGTTTCACGTTTTTGGGATAAATTTATCGATAAACTTAGAATTAGCCACTAAACTAAACTGTTAAAGTTTAAGTTACAAAAGCTTTGAAAATATTTTTAGAGATAAAATCCAAATACAATCAACAAAAGTTTAGGAAGTTATTTAAGAAAATGGAAGTTCTCACATGTTTTCACAATGAAGCATTTATTTAATATTTTGGAGAATGATTTTCATGCTTAAATTATTTTAATCACTGCCAATAGTGGTATTAATGAAAAATAGTAAGTGGACTTTACTTTATAAACTATTGCATTATATTATTACTTTTGAAGAAAAGGGCTAAAAGATCTTTTAAAATTTGGTTCATGTCTTGACTGTGTTTAAAGCTTGAAATTTCGAAATTTGAATCAATTTAACTTAGGAAAAGTTTTTTTCATCAAATTAATGCCATAGGTAAACAAGCATAAGTCAGGTGAATGTAACAAGGAGTATTTAGTTAGTTTTTATTTTATTGTGCCACGCCTTTACTAAAGTTTAAGACTACGACTTTTTGATATAAAATTTGAATATTTCTTAAATAAATTTTTCAGGTTTTTACGCTTTTTGCAAGGATGCTAAAACAATAACATACAAAGAGACTCGGTTGAGTTTTGTTGCTAATTTTTAAATATTGATACGTAAAATATCTAGCAATTTATAGATATTTGATCGAGTATAATAATTTTAGGTTACGTGAGATTTGATTGCTAGCTAATTTTTAATCAATTAATATTTCTACAAATTTTCAACTTAATTATTCTTTTTTATTCAAATAAAGTTTATCATATTTATGGTCTCCATAATATTCAATAATTTTAATTTTTATTAAAATTTTCGTAGTTCATAGCTCTTCAGATGTAGTTTAGCATTACTTCAAACTTTAAGTATTCTCCTTTGATTTCATAGCTTTCTAAATTAGGATTTTTTCATACGTATATTTTTGAAACGGTTTTTGAATAAAAATTAGCTTTTTTCTTTTACATTTTCAATGTTTTCTCCTGTGATTTACAAAAATATATTAATGAAAATTGTTGTTACTAATTCGTGAAACATATCAGAAAAATTATGTATTATATTGAAATTTCTTCCCGCAAAAGGTATAAAATAATGATTGAAGTGCATAGCAAAAGCTTTAATTAGTTGCCTTTAAGTTTAAATCTGGCTCTGAAGTTAAAAAAAAAATCTATATTTCTCTTTTACCATTAATTTTAATTTATGGTTTTATTTAGAATTAATATCGGTAATATTAGCAAAAGGTAATCTCTACAAAATGAAATATTTGTAATATTAAATTTTTGTTTGAAAAATTTATTCAAAATGTTTCTTTTATTAACAACTTCTTCATTGATGAATATTATTTTAAAAATAACTATAAAACATATTTATTTTTTGAACTGACTAAAAACTACAAAATAGTAGGAATGGACGTATCCATCGGTTTAATAAAAACATTTGATATTTTTAGAAGGATGCATCGAAGAAACCGATGTATTTTATGACGCTTGATTGATTTGATACCTTGAAAAAGTTAAGTATGATAGGTGGTAGCATTGGCATGACTGATGTCACTTTGATAATCAAGGAGTTTTGGGATTTTTAATTTGATTTAACCCTTAATTTTAAGTATTTTTTGTGCGGTTCAGTATAATAAATAAAATAAAAGAAATCGATGAAATATATCTAAATGTTTATATCCATAATTTTGGTTAAGGCAGTCAATTTTTAAAGAATAAAAACATGTTTTAAAAATGACTTAACTAATCGTAAATACAATTAATTTCTAATATATGTTCAATTTTTGTCGAAGGTTATGAACATCATTTTATTTATGTATCTTGATTGATTAAATGGATGCAGTTCAGCGTTCACTGACAGTTAATCTGAGGTAAATTTAAAAACGAATCGATGTATGGAAAATATTCAATGTTTTCTTTTATGCACCATATAACAACCGATGCAAAGGCACGATGCATTACATCGAAAAAAACATCCATGTTCTTTCCCAACGTTCATCCCTACAAAATAGCAAACGATCGCATTCATGTTAGCTTTAAGGTAGAATGTAACAATAGTTAAATTTAATTGTGAATAAAGTTTGTACTAATCTTTTTATAATAATTTCTTAAATTTTTGATAAATTATTAAGTGTAATTGTTGTTTTAAATATAATCCTCCTTTCTTGGTTTCTATACCAAAAGCAATTTTAACCTGAAAAAAAATAAACAAAAATTTTTGTTGTAATCTATCATGACAAAAATTTGTTTGTGGGTTTGATAACTTTAACACTTTGCAATATGAATAAGGAAAACTTCACATGATATATAAATTTCCTTCAAATAATGACGATTTTTTGCCAGTGAACATTTCTGTTAACTCAAAGGCCAGCATCCTTTTCAAATTTCCTTAATCCACCTGCTATGAAAACTTTACCCGGTAAAATTTCATTTCCTTAGAACTCATTCCATTTTTCCTACAAATTACAGACAAGGAATTTCTTTCACAAATTTGTTACTCATTCCATAGATATCCAGAAAGTCAAGGATTTAACAAATTTACTCCGTTTTTTCTTGTCCGACGTTTTTTTTCTCGTTTTCATTTATTTTTCATTTTTTATAGTTTTCGTTTATTTCTGTCTCAAAAACGGTTCACTTTCAAATTGCAGACAATTTCATATATATATATATATATATATATATAACATACAAAAAATAGAAAACAATGAAGATAAAAAGCTAACATTCTTGGATATAAAGGAGACTATTCTAATACAACATGTTGGTAATGGGTATTCAGAAAGTTCGCCTTATGCATATGTTCTTGAAGGATGTATAATGGCAGGCACTTTGAATAAAATGCAAATAAATTGTGGAAAAGTCTGAAAGTAAAATTCTCTTTACTATCGTCACGATAGTCATGCTAAAGCGTACACCGCTTAGGGAGATGCTACAAATTAGATAGTAATATCCTTATTTGATCCAAGGTAGATCTGAATTTTTTATTTTACGATTTTGTAAAGATATTGCATAGAATGTGATTAAAAGAAATCCAACAATTTTTGCTTCAAGGCAATTAATTAAATTTGCTTTCCTTTAATTTGAAATAGTACTGAACTTATAAGATAAAAATTTATGAGCTCTTCTGTGATTGATTATGCTTCCAAGTCAAACATTTCAGAGCAATAAATTCCTTTACCTAAAGAGTAAAATATCGTTAAAATACATTTAGTAAGGACTACTTCTGACACTATTAATCACATGAATTCTTAAATATATAAGACCAATAATGATAATAAAGTAAACAAGAATACGTTTTTATGTTATTTAGTAAATTTTTTTGTTTAATATAAAATAAATTAATATGCATCATTAATTAAATGAAAAAAAATTTTCAAACAGATCATGGAGAATTATTTAGAGTTTTTAGTTTGAATTTCATATTTAAAGCAAGATTTTTCGTATTTTTAAATCAATGGCTTCTATAAATAGAGGGAGTTTTGTTAGTTTTTTAAGATGGCCTTAAATTCAATTACTGAAAATCAATTGATCTCAATTATAGGCCAAGATCATTAAAAAACAGATAAACAATAGGCAAATTACGGTATGTACATTTAATTTAAAATCGGTTATTATCACTAAAAACCTAATTTTTATAACATATCTCATAAGAAATTTTAAGCTTTTTTAATATATAAAATTAAGAAAGGATACTGTAAAAACTTCAAAAATATTGACGGGATTGTAGTAAAAGAAGCAACTAATATTTGTACAAAATATCCCTGAAATATTTAAGTTTTGAAAAATTTAATTTTTATTCAAAAAAAAGTTTTTATGATTTGGGCGATAACATTTTGCCTTTTTATAGTTTTCTATAACTTTAGCAATCACTGGGAATCCTTGTACTACTATGAAAAGTGTAACAAACTAATCTTTTTCCTTATTGTAAGCTATTCTCAAGGCCTTGAAAATTTAAAATCATAGTAAATTTAATTAGCAACGTATTTTATACAAGTATCAAAAAATTCTTTTCTTCTCTATTCGAGTACGGTTTCACTTTATTACACTAGTATACAAATGCATAAGGCCTATTTTTAAGTATCTAAATGTTAAAATTGACTACTGTGTAAACACCTTCAAAACTCTGTTACCCTCACAGCACAAACTACTTCTGATTTGAAATAATAATTTTTCAAAATTTTTGAACCAAAAATTTCACACTGTAATTGATTTTATATCAATGTAAGCATAATTTATATTGAAAGGATCAGAGCAAAAAATGAAAACATTTACAAGGAAACTACTTCGACCCGAACTCACTAGTTTTTTTTATTAGATTTCATTTACTTTAAAGGGGTGAAAACTATCCCAAAACTTTACTCCAAAAATAAACTTTTCTCTATAACTCGAGCTCTAATTATTAAGTACTTTCAAACAAAGCATAAAAATAATTATGAATGTTAGAATTTAAAAGCTGACAAATAATTTCTTGAAACTCAGATATATTACAGTAGGCCAAAAACCAAGAGATGTTAACGGGGTGAAATCCACCATTGAATTAGAGCACACTCCTTTATAACTTGAGTTTCAAATATTATTTTCTATTAAAACCAAATCAATGTGATTTTTATAAAAAAATGGAACATATTTGTTAGATTTTAATATTTTTTAATAAATATAAAAATAATTTAATTATTTCATATCAAATAAACTGTTTTTTAAGCTTTAATTTATTCATCATTTATATTCACGATACTCCAATATTACTTTTTAATTTTAAATGTATTTTACAATACTCTCTGAACTTAATTGATCAAATTTCCATATCAGATATCTATGCATTTTTCTGGCTGTTGAGCTTATTTGGTTATATTCAGTGTTGTTCCTCTACGCGTAGACTTTAATTGTCTACACTTCAGTGTAAACAATGCGTAGACAATTAAATTTGGCGTAGACAATGTCAACAATGTCGACAATGCAATTTTTTAGGTTAGGATCATCAACTTGAAATGCCAAATGTGTTTTTTAATTCAACAAATTTAATTCAGTCATTGTTTATCATTTTTATTTAAATTACTAAAAAAAAATTTTGAAGCAAGAAATTATTATAAAAAAACTAAGCTATTAGAAAAAATTTCAATAAATTAATTTTCTTAATACACTAATTTTTAGTATATTACACCCAAAATTCATTTTCATTGTCTACGCGTAGACAATGTAAACAATAAATTATTGTCTACATCAAATTGTTGACGCGTAAACAATGGAGTAGTCTACATGATGTAGACTACGCCGCACAACACTGATTATATTTCAGGGCTCCTCGATTTGAAATTTGTTACAATGGAAATATTATTAAGTTATACCATACAAAACATAAATTAAAGCCCTGAAAATATCTTTCTTAAACATCAGATTGAAAACTTCATAGCTCATTTTTTGGTCATATTGCTATGCAGAACCGAAGCAAGAGCATGAAATTGATCCTAACTATCACTGAATTTATTTTTGCAAAATAAAAAACACAGGTACGAAAAATTGAACTTTTTGAAAATTGTTTGTCTGAAAAGCACCTATATTAGGTAATTCTGGGGTTTTGAACTCGAATTTTATATTAGTTTTTTTCTATCACGTAAGATTTTCTGGATATACGAAAAATAAGAGCAACCACTTTTTTTGCCTTTATGAGGTCTTTTTAATTAAAATTGATAAAAATACAAAATTAATTTATACTTATAGATTCTTTAAATATCGAAACCAAAATAATTAAAGAACTAAACTGCTAGAAATCCTTGTAGGACCTCTTCCGTGTATAACTGAATCTCCTTTTTAAAGATTTTCCTCTGTGTTCAACTGTGTCACTCTCCCTCTTTGACATCCAGCAATAGTCTGCAATCATGTTAACATTCCACCTTCCTTGGTAATGTCGTTTCATTGCCTTTTAGTTTTGATGGAATCTGTCGCATTGTTCTTCACTGAAATCTCCAAGATTTTTTGTAAAATTGTATAAATGAGATTTCAAAAAATGGACTTTTGAGCTCATGTTGCAATCCAACTTCCTAAAATTTTCTAATATATTTGCGACTAATTGGATATAATTTGAACTTCTCTTATAACCCAGGAAATTTTTGATTACTTCTTTCAAAGAAATCCTTGCTTCCTATTCTTCAGAGCTCATTTTAGTTTCGAATTATTTGTCCTTCATTAATTTCCAAATATTTGGGTCTACGAACATTCTTTCTTAAGCTTAGCCTCTGAAAGCGATGGAAATTTTTTACAGAGATATTTAAAACACTCTCCTTGCTTTGATAGTGCTTTCACGAATTGCATCATGAGTCCAAGTTTATTATGAAGTGAAGTAATATTTCTAAAAATCTTTACGTGATGGATTTTATTTTATTATTTTTCCCTTAATAAGCACTTCGAAATCTTTGAGAAATCATTGTCCAATCTCAGACAATTTTCCCAATGCTGACCTGTGAAATCTAATGTTTTAAATAATAATAATAAACAAATTCTATTTTTTTTTATTTTATGCTTTAACAAGAAATATATACAGTTAATTTAACTATAAAAAGACTAAAATAAACTCAAAATATGATATGAAGCTTAGTTAAAAGTTTAAACTGATTTTTCAATTTCATGTCGAAAATATCACAATTTTCGAATGAGAATTTTCAGTATTGTATTTTTTATTGAAAATAGCGAAAATATTAAAATAATTGTTGTAAACTTTAGTAAAATTTAGACAGGCTTTACGAGTTTCATTTCCTAAAAGATTAATAAATGCCTATCAATCAAATCTACAAAATCAATCAAGTTATTTAATTAGTTTTCAGTACAAAACTACAGCTGCCAACTGTTATAGAAATGACGTAAATGTTAGGAAGTTCATTATTTTGGAGCTAAGTCAGCGCTGTTTATTAATAAAATGTGTCAAGTTTTTTTTTTTGTAAATTTTCATAACTTGTTAATTGGATAGCATTTAATTAGTTACTGCGGATAATAAAAGAAAAATAATTGAGATTTTTTTACACTTTTCCATAAGACTATAAATAGTTGTACTTCATATTCTCCTTTTTTAAATATTCATGAAAAATGAAATAAAAATAAATTTTGTTCAAAATTCTACATGTAAACTAAAGTAAGCATTCTTTGCATTAGTAAAATAGTACGATAACTAGACATGATCTTATACTTAAATTTGGCTTTAAATCTTTTTATCTGTTGTAGTGATTTTATAAGAACCAAAAGAAAATTTAATTAATTATAAAGTTTTCAAAATATTTGCCATTATTATTTCTCTTATTTTTGGAAAGTGACTATTGAGTATGAAATAAATTGACTGATAAAAATTATTTAAAGTTTTTGAAGTCCAATACGTAAAAAGTGAAATATTATTTAAATAAATATATTTTACTTGATCACTAATTATTTCTTAAAAATAATCAAAAGGTTATTCATATAATTTATATTTATTTGTAAAAAGTAAAGAATGGAATCCATTAAGACTTATTCTTTTTAAATGAACAAAAGCTAATTTTGTTTATTTTTCTAACCATATATGAATTGTTATCTAGCTCAAACTAAAAATTAAACTTTCATGTTTCATTTAAATTAAGTTTTCTTTGAGAACACGCAATATCAAACCAAGCTAGAGAAAATTACGGAAATTAATACATATATAGCAGCTAGAGCTAATGATGAAAGCCGGGGATCAAGTTATATTATATTAAGTATTTTTATCAGAAATAAAAGAATTGTAAAAGATACACATATAACTTGATAAAAACACTATAAGCAGATTTTTTGGGAATATATTTAGGAAAAATAAAAGCAAAAAAGTGTTGATTGAACGAAAAATATCGATTATGTACGATTATGTACTTTGCAATTTTTGGGGAAAAATGTCTAGTTTAGATTACAATGACAAACAGAATAAAAAGGATTACAAAGTTTAGCCATTAGCATTTTATTTAAAGAATTAAGTGGATAATTAAGTTAATGATGTTCCTCATATGAAGATCTTTTCGAAATCAGCTGTTGAAATGATAGATTGAGCTATTTTGTAATTGTTGACAGATCCAAATCAGGTATCAAAATCGTATTTATTTATTTTATCTGTTTTAACACAGAAAATTATTATTGTAATTATTACACTAATTATTAGAAAATTTATTAGGGTTGGTTTAACCTTTTTAGTAAGTTTGATATTCCACAGTATTCAATATTTCACTTCACTTTGTTCCTCTGAGTAGTATAACTGATACTACTTTTGGTGTAAACACTTATTTGATACTACCAAGTTGATACTACGATCTTGGGCCGTAAACACCCTATTACACGTTTCTATACCCCACATATATAATATGCACGCTAAGTGTTTTGAGCTGATTTGGTTTTGGTTGAATTATACCAATTTTATAGCTTTCGGTTTTTGATTTCAACATCCATTCAGTTACAAACCATTTTCGGTAAAGGAAAATATGCCTACAACAGACTCACTCCTAGGACTTATCAGCCACCATTCTAAATCTTTTAAAGATTTAATTTATTGTAATTATTGGATATAAATAAATTTCTCGGAGGGTACATAAGTGTCGATAACTGAACACAATACTCGAAAGCAGCAATCATATTTAAAAATTATAAGAAGTTAATAAAATCCCTTCAGTTAATTCATAACCACTTCTTTTGTACTATTTTATACAGCGTTTGTTACAAGGAGCCGTAAAGAATGTATGCAAGCAACATTTTTTTCTATCTTTGCTTCCTTTTTTAGAAAAAATGCTGTTTATTTAAGGGAGTAATAAATTCATTACAAGAAAAGATTTGAGAAGTTTTACTATGTTAATTATATACATAAATATTTGAAAGGGTATTTAAAACCTAGCTTTCAGTCATTTATTATATGACTTTTTTGATTTCTCATATTTAACTATAAATTTTCTAGACTACAATATTTGTTTATATTTAAAACTCTAAAGACCTTATAAAATTATCAAGAAAACATTAATAAGAAACTAACATAAATTATAACTAATGGCAGCATGAAAGGCTGAAAAGCATAAAAACTTACTTAATTTTTATTTTCATAGTTTATTTAAGAGAAATTTTTCAATCATAGAAAATTGGTTAAATCAATGTTAACTTGTTTTAAAATACAATAAAATAGCAAAATAAATTTTCAATTTCATATGAATAAATGAAAAATGTTTAAAGTTCATCGGATGAACTTTTATTGCTGCAAAATCTTTCAGCATTTCAGAAAAGCAAGTGAATACTGTAATAAATTTCTTCTGATTCATTGAAATCAATAAAAGCACTAGAATAAGATATACATTTAATCTAAATCCTTTGACTACGGTTTTCTTACTACAATAAATATATTTGAAAACAAAGCTAAAACTTTAATAATACTGATGTTTATATATACGATGACCTGGAGTTACATCCTTAGAAGATAAATTGGTAAACTAGAAGCTTTTATAATCAGTTGCTACATTTTATCCGCCTAAAGATATTGCAAATGTATTCCACAAAATCACAATTGTATATAAAACTGCACGGATGCATGGATTCATAATGAACAAAAACTTTCAGAAAATTTCTACCTTAGTACAAAACTGTTATAATACTACAAAAATTTGTAAGAAAGAAAAACTAAAATGGAATCATACAAAGATGTTCGCTTTACGAAATGATATACACAAAAACCTTTAGTAATTATAATATTAATGGTATTAATTCTATTGTACAAATACCTGTGATAGTTTTCCATTTACAATACTCAATGATTCTAATGTATTACGAAGATTCTTTAGGCTATTGTCCTTAAGAGTTTCAAGAAGTGAATGTGAAAATTGTAAATGTCTTAGATTTATTCCTGTTTGAAAAATATCTTGTGATAAAAATGTTACTGAACGATCAAAATCATATATGGATAATGATTGAATTGGTGATGTTATCATTTGAAGTGTTGTTTGTAAGGATATTGCTGTTGTTCCCGGGCATTCAAGAAATAATCCTGAAATAAATGAAGATGATTATTTTAAGTAAATTTAAATATTTTGTCTTACTTTAGTTTTATTATTTCGTAATTAAAATAATACAAAATTTTCAAAAGATGAAAATGCTATTCTGAGGTTACCTGAGCTTATATTTTCTTAATTGAATTTTTTGAAATGTTTTTCTTTTGCATTTTAAATTGCCAAATATTTATGTATAAAGACATATATACATAAATTAATATTTTGCCGTTCATGCTGTGCAGACCAAATTTCCATTTGCAAATTAAATTAATTTTTGTAATTGAAATTGCTCCTTTTCGAAATTGTATTTAGTTTTTAGTGACACCAGTCCTTTTTTATTACAATGAGCATTCAACAATGAGAAAAATGCTCTTGACATAAATGACATATTCTTACACAAAAAGGTTTTGTGTCATAATGTGACAACCAAAATATATAAAACATAAATTTATCCTTACATCCTGAAATCAAATTTCCAGTCAGCTAAGTCAGCTCAGTTAAAGGCAAGCACTTCATTTTTGGATTCCTACGTTATTTTATACTTGAGAAAAGATTGCCATTAAATTTGCCTATTAAATTGCACTATTGGATAAATTAAAGCAAGTAATTCCGAAAAAAATGCTGCCCATAAAAAAAAAATACCATGTACCAGTGCTTTTGAAAACTATATCCAAACTTAATAAATTGAATTTTGAGCATAAATGCTAGTACCTTATGTCCCACTTTAGCCCTGAGGGATTACGATTAAGCATTATTTTAATAAAGTGTTGGCGAGCTTCAATATTACAATTTAATCTTAATCTGATCGATATTGTAAAATATTTCCTTGGAATATACAAATATTTGCACTAATTCTCATTAGGTTTGGTTACTGGAAATTGTGAAATAAAAAGGTTAATTTCAACAATAGAAGAATTTGGACTCAACGAACAAAATTTTTTTTGAGGTACATAAAATAAGCCTAAAATTAATGTTATTAGGATCATTAAAGATTTTACAATTTAAGGAATTCTGCATCAAACGAAGTAAATATTAATCTAATGGTGCAAGGAAGACTAAATGGTGAATGTTACAACTTAGATCCAATAATTTTTGTTGAGTGACCAAAGAAGTATTATGAAAGGAAGACCCTCACGATTTTTATATTCTGGCCCCTATTCTTATGCTATATCACTCAGTTGGAGCGATATTTGAATTAATCGCCCTACTTCATCTTAAAACTTCTGAGGGCAAACTTCCTTTATAATCCCAGCAAACTGAAATGGATCAACTTTGTTGAATTTAAGACGGAAATCGCCGGTGTCCCTACGCCCCGAATGTGTTACTATATCATGCTTTTACTCGTATATTGAAGTATGTACTTTTTCATGAGAACTCTATGCTTTGTCTGCGTCCGTAAATGGTGGAGATAAGTTATTTCCTTTGGAGTTAGAAGTACAGTATATCAATTATATTTTACAATGTATCACCTGCACTTCTAAGCGCTGTATAGGTTTAAGAAGGAGGATTATATTTGTTATATTGGATTATTGTTATATAATTACATATTATTATTATAATAAATAATATTCCATCAAAACAATTAAGTTTTCACTTCTGCCGTGTGGTTTTAATCTCACGATTTAATTTTCGCTAAGAAACTTCATGTTTATTTATCAGCCCCGTTACATATTTACGAATAAATTACCTCGAAAGTTATTTTACAAGATTATACTTAGTTCAAAATATATTTCCTTTGACAGCAAACTTTGTAAAAAAGTTGTATGTGTTAAGGTGTCAACGTGTCCGTGACTACTGTACTTACTTGCAACACTTTATCAAATCAAAAAGCTATTCAAATGGAAAAACTCTATAAAAGTTCAAAAGGAAAAATTTTATGAATTTTGATCTTTGAAAACTATGATTGAACTTTTTAAAAATCTATAGAAAATTTTTGAGTTTGAATAAAAATTTATTTTTTTATAATATTGTTTGAAATTGAAAAAAACCATGATAAAATTTATAATTTCTGCCAAAAAATAATAAGTTGATTTAGTTTTTATTTGAATTTTTTGAAAATAAAAGTAAATTACGGTAATACGAATTAATTATTTCTTCTTTTTGACGAAAAGTAGCATTTCATATTTTTTATCAATTTACGTAAAATAATGTAAAGAGAAAATTTACTATAGTTTTTTGTTTTTACAAAGCCTGATAAGGAAACAAACTTAGCAGCCACAATTTTTGCAAAATGAAAACATTATTAAAGCAATTTCTACAAATTGCGGAAGTTTTCCTTCTCGCCTACTAAATATAAACAAGGATGAAGAGCATTAATTTCATTAAAGCAGTAATTAATTAAATAAAAACTTCTAACATCAACTTTTACTAATTTTGGGGTTGGAAGTGAAAATCCTTCACTAACAGTATATATCTTCACTTTATATGTATATGTAATTCTAGTATTTCAATGTATTTAATATATTGTTTGAAATTTGAACAGGTAATATTAAACGACATGTCTTTATAATTTTAAGCTATTTAAGATAAAGATTTTGTTTTGAGTATAATTTCTTTATACTTTATGTTTCCAAATGGGTGAATTCATATCAAAGGTAAGTACTAGAAAATATGTCATTCGGTACCAAGATTTATATCTTCATTTGTTAAAATGAAGTCATAATTTCTGTAATTAACTTGTGGGTTGGATAAAATGATTTTATTTGCTTAAAACAACTTCAAAACTTCAGTTTAGTTCAGCTATAGTCTAAGAATCGTTTCTTTTTTTTAATTACAGGAGCTAATAAAAAGGAGTAGTTTTGAAATTGTAAGCTTAAACACATGAAAGTATTCAAAATTTTGATGTTAAATAACTACAATTACACAGATTAAATAGCAACAAATATTTAATATTTATATTAGGAAAAAAAGAAAACAAATCCATTATTTTGTAGACAGTCAGTAATACCAGAAATTGAAATTAAAAAAATTCTCACCATCTTCAAATTTATAGCATGGACAAACTGAACTCTCTGCAAAACTTGGACATTGAATATCAGCTGCTTCTGATTCTTTTGATAGTTGTGTTTCTCTGGTTTCTGGTTGAAATTTCATTTGGTCTAAATTTGTTGGTGAATTTAAATAAGCCGTTTCTGTATTCATTGTTGATGATTGTAAAATGCATATCGCTAAAACAAATATCCAGAATTTTATATTATTTTTATAAGGACGCTCCTGCATCCCATTAAATGGGCTCCAAGCTAACATATCCGCATTAGCATCTTGATTTAAGTCCTCCAATAGAAAATGAGCCTTAATTACTATTTTTCAAGTATCCATTGAGGTCTGCTAACATTTGTTTTCCCTAGTAAATCCAGCAAAGATACATTTTATTGTTAACTCTAAAAAATACAAAGAAAAAAGTTTTTAATAATAAGAACTTTTTATTATTTAGTTTAAAATTAGAAGAAAGTTAGTTTTATCTTCCACTAAACATTCTGATTTTTGAGATGTCCATAATTTATTTTAAAAATTATTTTAGTTTAAAAGTTTATAATTACTTAAAAGTTTGTATAAATGCAAGACTTCTAAATGCGAAACGATATAAAATAATAAAAATAGGAAACTATAAGTTGGGATTAAAAAGTGGAGCAAGAAGGTGTAGAGATAGAGCAAGAAAGGATTTTTGGGATGAACACCAATTAACAGAATAGATAGGTTCCCAGTAGGAAAAATACTCATCTGTGAGTTTTCCATATATGAAATCATATATGAATAAAATAGCTGAAAAGGATTCAGAGCGAGTTTACATTAGTTAAATAGAAAACATAGGAAATTATAGAAAAGGAGTAAAGGATAAAAACAAGATTTTATGCTGTCTCTATCTGTACAAATCTGTATATCTAACTAGTAGAGTAATTTGGAAATGTATGTGCATAATTAAAGGCTTAATTTTGTTGTTATGTTGTGTAGTATTTGTTTTCTTTGGAATTTTATTATAAATCTGTTGATATTTTTGTTTAAAATCAAAATAAATATGCCATTTTATGTCTATTGTACACGAAACACATTATTATCGACAAAGGTAAACGCCCACCACAATTTATATTGAAAATTTCCTTAAGTTCTAGGAGTTTTTTCAAATTAAATGATATTTTTCAAGAAAGTCTTAAATTAAATTTAATTGTTCGTACAGTTTAGTTTTAGAAAGTTCTAGTGTTTATAAAACTGAAAACAAAAGCTTTATTTTTTTTACTTTTGTTTTAATACATCCGATGATGATGAGCATCACTATGCTTAAATTACATATTCGAAAATTATGTATGTAGAAAATAAAACAGAAGAAACTCATATATGAATCCATACAATAGAAAATACTGCATAAAGTAGCCACGATGGCTACTTAGGTAGCCATCCTAGAACAAAACTCACTGATATTTTCACTGAGAAAGTAGCCCTACTTCATTTATGAAGTATCTCTACTTTTCCAACTGGGGATAGCTTTGTGGTACAAAAACCATCAAACATTTTTACAATTAAAAGCAAAAAATGGGCAATTGTTTTGCCAATGGCATTTTCAATTATCTTTAAGATTTTGCTTTTGTCCATGCTGTGAAATACTTTTATGATATCTTGCATTGTTATTTTTCATAAAGATGCAATTTGAATGAAATACAAAACATAAAAAAGGTTGACAGTTCTTTAATTAAGCCTTCTAAGTAAAAAATGTTTTGTGACAGTGTTGAATTTTGTTTAAAAGTGTAAACAATTTAATTATATTTTATTAAACTCCATAAAAGCAACTTTAACACTTCTTAGTGCTAAAAACCTTCAGTAATATGCAAAAATTGATCACTGAGCATCCTCATGTTTCATACCATAAGATTTAGGCATATTTTACTATTACGTGGGCTAACATTTATATTATTTAACAGGAACATCAGGATAAACAAACGCTTTACACTGGTTAGACACTGCAAAATTTAGCCTCCAATTTAAAAAATAAAAGTTGTTGATTTTTTTTTAATTGCAGTCATTCTAAGCTTGCTGTTGTATTTTAGTAATATCAAGTGCTAAGTCCAATTCTAATTTTTAAACCTTTAATCAACTTCATTAGTGATTGGTTCTTCGTACTTAAACAAGGGGAAAAGCTAGATTATATTTTTAATCAAACAATTTTCTAAAGTGTTAATTGTTTGCCAGAAAAAGCAATTTTTAAACTAATTTTTAGTTATTCTCTTGACCTTTAATTTCCTTTTAACAAATTTTTGTTCCAGATTTAGATGCCATAATTTTTATTTATTATTTTATCAACAGTTTTACTGAAAGTATTACTTTATTTAATTTTTTTAGGGTGCTATAAATCATAAAAGCAAATTTTTTATTTTGATAAATATAAATTTCCAACTTTTAAATACTTATTATTTTTTGACAGAAAAAACTAATAAGGAACATTTCCTTTTATGTTCTTATGTATATGAAAAAATGGTAAAAATAACACATTTTTAATAAATGCTTATAAAACGGAGCTAGTATAAGTTGTTTAGAGTTTTATATTTGAGTAAGTAAGCATACAATTGAATTTTGTTATGTAGTGAGCTCAACCATAACTTTTAAAGCTAAATATATTTGCCAAACGACAGTAAAACTTAATTTTTTTTTATTATTTTCAAGTATACCTGCATAACTCAAACAATTTAAAAACTCATTCGTTTTACTTAAAATTTAAGATGTCTATAAGTAAAGTGATTTTTAAGGAAATCTAAAAAGACTATTAAAGACCCATTTCTCACTTAAATTTTTATTATAGCTTAGAAATTGAAATTATTAAAATATTAAAAATCTTTACTAAATCAAAAGCATACCTTCAAAACCTTAATTGAAGACATAAAGATATCTAAGTGGAACTGTTTGTGATTACTGAAATTTGAGTTATAATCAGTTTTGAATACGGTAAAGTAAGCATTTAATTATACAGATTATATAATTTAAGATAATGAAAAAATGAATCCTTTGAAGTTATTAAAAGAGAAATTACTTAATTACATTGCTTTAATGTAGCAATACAAAGGGATATTATTATATAAATGTATAAATTGGGTTTTAATTTACTCTCAAATTTATGCCTATAACATAAAGGTAAAAAATTTATGTTCTTCTGAAGGATTGCCAAATCCATTACATTTATTGATGACATTTTAATTAAATAACTTGACTCACAAAATGATAAATATGAAGTCGATGTTAAAATTTCTTTTTCAAGTCTTACAAATATAGTTTTATAATTCTGAATAAATTTTTCTATTAATAAAAACCTAATGTACTTTATGCATAAGAAGCTTGCAACGTTTAATACTCATAACAGAATAGCTTCTGATGGACGATTAGGACAATCAATAAAATATATTAAAGATCTAACTATAATTTTTGTAGTCTCCTTTTATTCACTGACAAAATTTTAATACTTGGTTGTTAGAAATATGGGTTTCATAGGTAGACAAAGGAAAGTATAGTGTTGATAAGATTAAATCACTTTTCATTAATTTTCACTGATTTGCTGAATTTGTTTTTTATTTCAATATTTCCTTGAATTGTTAGTCTGACATTATTGAATATATTTTGAGAGGTATTCATGTCAATAACAAAATTTTGATATAGTCTTCGAACTACTTAATATAACACAGGTCAACAAAAAAATAATTTTTTTTTTGTTGCCTTGGATATTTCTACGGATTTCTATATTTTCAAGTCCACAGTTTTCGAATATATTCATGAAAGTACTGAATTGGCTCTAGTTTTTATGATTTTAAAGTATTTTTTTAATAATTTAGACTTTAAGTCGGCATTCAGCGTGTTTGTTATCTCGTTTAAGTTTGCATTCTGCGCATTCTTTTGACGCATAGATACGTCACGTGATCCCTCTCTCCGTTTTCGCACCATTCACTCTGTGTAAATGTACTAGAATTAAATAATTTGACAAGATTAGAGGACAAACACCACGCTTTTATTTTTACGCGCAAGTTGCTAACATTGTGAGGTTAATACCTTATTTTATTTTGTTCACTAGGAACAAGATGCGTGGCCGTCTAGAGAACCCTTCATTGTTGGTAAAGCCAATATAGCAAATGAGCCATTGTTAAGTAGAGAAAAAATCATACTTCCACCATTACATATCAAGTTAGGTATCATGAAACAATTCGTTAAAGCATTAAACAAGGAAGGAGAATGCTTTAAATATATTTGTAAGGCATTTCCTAAACTGAGTATAGAAAAGATAAAAGCTGGGGTGTTTGATGGTCCTCAAATTCAGACATTGGTGAAAGATCCAAACTTTATAGAAGTTATGACTAATTTTGAAAGTTTAGCTTGGAAAAGTTTTATGATGGTGGTAGAAAACTTTCTGGGTAACTATAAAGTCATAAATGATAAAGAGATTGTGAAAATGATGTTAGAAAGCTTCAAGATTTTGAGAGCGAATATGAGTATAAAGTTACACTTTCTACAGTCATCTGGACATATTTCTTGGGAATCTGGGCAATTATAACAAGGAGAGCGCTTCCACAAGGATTTGAAAGTGATGAAAGGACGGTATGAAGGTAGATGGAACCGTCACATGATGACAGATTACTGTTGGTGCTTGAAAAGAGATTGTCCTGAAAAAAATTACAAAAGGAGAGCTTATAAAAGGCATTTTTCTAAAGCTTAACCCACATATTTTATATTTTTTTCATATATTAACCTTCTATGTACTGTAATTAAACACAAAACAAAACAATTAGTAATAATTTTCAATAAAAAAATGATATTTAAGAATAGACTTGTGATTTCTCTTTTTGTTTTTACTAATTCATTAGGTAAATATTAAAACGAAGATTTACTCCAGAGCCAATCTTTCAAAACCATCCACAGTTTAGAAAATTGTTGGCATAGAAGTATTCGAAACCACTCTTAGAACAAGGGCAACAAAACCATTGTTGATCAGTGTAATGCTTATTAAATAGTTAGTAACTTAGAATATAAGTTAATGTCCTCAAGAGAGTAATAATTGTCTTCCTAGTTTAAGTAGTAAAAGATTTAGATCATTGAGTAAGATTTGTAATTTGTGGCTATTTAAAGAGAATTTAACAAGCAAAGCCAGAAGTACTACCATTTTTTTAGGGTAATATTTTTTTGTCTGATAGATCTGTTTCTAGTCCTAATCATAAATATAGTACATTCTTAAAACCAAACTCTGAATTATATTGAAATGAGTAATAGTATATTAACAGACCAAGGTGCACGAATTATGAAGCGATTAATTACAAGAAGTGTTCCAGTGGAAGAGGTAGTGTTCCAGCAAGATCAATATCAAACGTACACAGCAAAAGTTGTGTAAAATTGGATGTAATTACAGCAGTTTCAGGTGTTAAAATGGCCTGCACAAAGCCCAGACTTTAACCCTTTTATGGGTTCTCGTTAAAAAAGATTAAATACCTACACTGAAAAAAAAAGTTAGTATCATCAAACTCATCACGAGGTTGAAAGATTTGTGATCAAATTAAGTTTATATAGATTTGAACAATAGCTCATATGTTAGTTTAACCTTATGAATATTCTTTTTACATGGGAAAATTAAACTTCATATATTTCGCGATTTTGCAATAAAACAAGGATATAAATACTTTTAAATTTTTTCAAAAGCTTTAACCTATATCACGGACATAGGTTAAAGGTAAGTGTATAAATTTTATGTATTTTATTTATCTAGGAATTTATTTATTTCGTTTTTGTTGTTTGATTGTGGGTATGTATACATATATCAATTCATGTTCTGTGTTCGCTTGGAAATCCTAATCTGAACTAGATCATAAAATTGTATCTATCTTTTGGATTTATATATGCGATCCAGGTTAGATCAGAAAAATTTAAATTATACATATTTAGTGAATAAAATAATGTATTCAAAGAAATATACAGTTTTCCGCTCAACTACATATGCAGTTGACTGAATTCGGGCTACCAACTCCACCGTAAGGTTGAGCCACTCTCAAGATTCCATTCGCCATATTTAACCTCATGGCGAGGTTTAAGTAATTACTGTTTGATTGTTCATAAGAAAAGTAAAAACCAAGAAAAGCCCTTGGACTATAAATACAAAAATTGTATTAATTGATTAGTTTTTCAGAAACTTGGACCTATGTAGTTATAAAAGTTTAGTATTTAATTTTTGTTCCCTTAAAAACAACCAAACATAGAATAAGAACTAAAAATATCTTTAAACTTTATTAAATATTAAAACCTTTACTAGCGTTTAACTTGAAAAATGAAAAACAACAGTTTATTTGAGCTTGCCAGTGTATATTGATAAATAAGAGAAATGTTGCGCTATTTAATTTTTTTATTAAATAATTATTGAAATTAGGCAAAAAATATTACCAAAAGAGATAAAATAAGATTAAGGCAAAAAAACGTTTTAAAAGAATACTTTTATGAATATTACATTTAATTAAGGAACCAAATAGCAAAAATATTTTTTTACTGCATTAAATAAATAATGTTTTTTGTATGATTTATTTGCAATTTTATACCTATAACAAACATAAAAGTGTGGAATTATGAATTGTTCTTTATGTAAAAATTACCAATTTATGAATTATCATCTTTCAAAAACTTTGATAAAAATTAAGAAATTATATTGAATGCAATACGTAAAGACTAGGGAATTGTAATGTCTCTAAGTTTTTTTTTATTTGGTTTTTATTTTAAGCATTTGATCAATTTAAATAGCAATAGTTTATTTAAAACAAATCAATGCTATTCAATCAAAAATTTATTTACTATTAATTTTTTTTTTGAATCGATTTATATATAATTTTATGTTCCCTTCAGTAACTAAACATACAAAAAATTTATTCAAAAATATCAAAGTTAACGAACCATAAAAATATTTATTACATTTGTAAAAGACTGATTCAAAGCTGTTCAAATTGTACGTTATGTTGTTTTGGGAATTCGTATTAATGCTTGTTTTGTTTACATACATCTCAAAAAATATAAAACGTACAATTGTTGTTGATTAAATTGAATGATACTACCTATACACTCCTTAGTGTCTTTTATATTATGTTTCATATATTTGTATGTATTATTGTTATTTTAATTTTGCTTAGTAAATCAAAATAAGTAAACCAAATTGAATATTAGAAGAATTAAATCGGAATAAAATATTTTTGAAATGGAAATGTGTATAAAATATCAAAAATTCTTAACTAAGGGACAATCAATCAAATAAAAATAAAAAAATTGAAAAGAGAAAAGAAAATTTGAATAAATTAAGGAATTTCACCGCATTTATGCAATGTTCCGGAAAATAGTTTTTATTTATGGTTTCTTTTTATAGATGACATGAACCGAAATTTGTCAACTCAAAACTCATTTACAGACCTTTTTTTTCTGAATGATTCGCATATTCTTCAATTGGAAACCCATATGTAGTTGAATTCTTTGTAGAATAAAAGGTTTTTTTTTTGTCCTTTTATTTTACATATATCATTTTTTATTTGATAGCATCTTTTATGCAGATTTTAGTCCCTATAGATGGTAACAAACTAAGTATTAAAATCATAAGGACAGAGAATCACGTTTTAAAAATGACTTACAAATATTTGGAAGCTCTAATCCCAAAGGAATATTAAATGTGACAGCTTCAAAGCTTCGGATCTTTCAAAAGAACTCCTGGGAACCACAACATGAATATAACAATTTCTCTGATATCAACCTTTATCGACTTAACTTAGTTTCTTTTTCGGGATGATTGGTTGCTAAAATATTCATATATCCATTTTTTCATTTTATATATCCTTTTTTTTCATAAAAATAACATTGACTTTTATTGGAATAATTTTGAAAATACAAGCAAAACTAATATAACTTTTTTTTTTTTAAATAACATACCTAATCGGATATGCCCAGTACGATCTTAACATAGTTAAAACTAATATAATTGACGAACATTTACAGTTAGTAGCTTCCATTTACTTAGGACTTTAAATTGCAAAACAAAAAAAATATTTAATAAATTTTATTATAATTTCCTGTTTTCAGTTACTAAATTATAGTTTCTATTTTATGTGTACAAAATCAAAAGTATATGACTTGCTGCTGAAAGGATAAAAATATATTAAATAAACATAATCTTTTTATTATTCAAGGATAAAACTAACTAACATAAATTATGTAAACTTCTGTAGCATATTCAAACTTTTTGGGTACTAAATATAATTTGTCAGGTATGGTAACTAAAAATTTGGTCACAAAATAATACTTACGAGAGATCCAAAAAGTTTTGTTTAATCTTTTTATGGTTAAATTGCTGACTGACACATTTTAGAAGTACTGTCAGAGAATTTAGAATGAATCACAGGGTATATGCTTGGTCTTTTGAAAAGTCAACTAAATTAGCTCTGCATGAATAATTCTTTCTGGTTGTTTAGCAGAATTAAGGTAAATATAAATTTAAAGTGAATAAAGTAATAAAAATTATTTAAATTGAGTTTTCAGGATTATTAACAAATGAGTATTATTTTAGTAAAATTATAATCATTCATGTATTTATATGATTATTTAAAATCTAAATGGACGACTTGCTAACTTAAAGCTTCTGTTTTAAATATTTGCTTATAACTTTTATTAAAATACATACAAAGTAGAAAAGTCAATATTGTGTTATATCTAATAAAGTGAAATTTTTTAAAAAAAATTTTGAAGTAAAAATAGAAGAGGATACTGTATGAAAACTTTCTAAATAGTTCTTAAAATACAAGTAAAGTTTGGATTATAAGAAGATAGCGCCCAGAAGCAATATTAATTGCAACAATAATTACAGCTGGAATTTTTGTTGTTGTCGAACCTTCTGCACAAAAATGGATTGCTATTTGATTAAAAAATTTAAATGTGGTTGATATAAAGGCTCTTTGTGTTGGATTTTTTGAAAACAACTTTGGTAAAGTTTAGTGCAATTACTTTGATCTACTTCATTAAAAATGTGATACGATTATTTTAGTGGTAGTTTGTAATTATTAAGAAAAAAAATTTAAAAGATTAGAGTAATGTATTTTCTGTTTGCTATGTTTAGATTCTTTAAAAACAATTTCTAGATATGAGATAGCTTAGTAGTAAATTTTTATCCTACTAAAAACATTTATCTTATTTGATTGCTCGGTTTAAAGTAGTAGTAGTAGTATTAGTAAAGGCGACAATTTGCACCACGACCAGTCTTTTGTGCCCCCCACCAGACATGTTATTATGGAAACTTAATGTCCAGTTCCCTCGCCAGAGCAAGGATATTCCTTAAACCTATTTCCAACCCTCCCATGCAGGTTACATGTCAAGTGAAAAAATGCTTTGCTCTCTTTGAAACCACCCTCTCCCAGAATTTGCAATTTGGAGTTGTTGATTTTCCCAGTCTAGTGTATAAAGGTACTTAAGGAAAGGACCATGTCCCGTGATAAGCCATGTCAATATCCTAAGGGACTCTTTGTCCCACTTCTTTGCCTCGTTTAAGTTCCTTATCCTGAACCTGTAAAATGCTTTGCACTGCATCAAGCGAGATGGCTCGGTCCATGTCTGTAAGTACTGTAATCACTTGACCATTTATTTAGGTACTGCTTGAGTGGTGCACTAAGGGAATAAGGGATGCTGGGTAGTGGGCCAATGTAGTAACTGCTTGAGCCCATTCGTGCCAGTCTGTCAGCTTCTTTGTTACATTCGGTTTAAAGCAAGTGAACATAAAAATGATAAATTCATGATGATATTCAGCTTTTAGTTGTATAATTTTCATATTGTATAAACAAGACTGAAACTGCAAAGCTTGACTGAGTTCAGAAATGTTTCAGACAGAATGTCTTAAGTTGACGCTTAAAAGACCGGTTAGATATATTGTAATTGCTATTGTTTATCTGTTGAATTAACTTGTAATTTTTGTAAATAAGTTTAATACTTTGCAAGCAAGCTAATTTTATCTACAAAAGATGGGAAAATTAATAAAACTTCAGCCAATATTAAGAAAGATGATGAATGAGTTATTAGGGTGAAATTGTTATAATAAAAAGTATTTATGTCATACGCTGAGATCAAATTATTTCTGTAACAAAGCCTTTTGTTAAAAGCTTAACATGAAAAAAGTGGCATTAGAAATAAAAGTAGTTCTGCAATATTTGACTATTTATTTAGAAAAACATTTTTTAGTTTTATTGCCAATTATTTTTAATGAAAAACAGAATCAGTTTTCATAGTATTTTTTATTTTTCGTTATTGATTTTATATCTTCATAAATACTTTAAAGCAAAACAAACTGATTTTATTACCAGTAGTCTATATATTATCCATTAACTTGTATTTGGATTACTATCACTTCAAATTCTGTAAATCTCTTCACTGGCATAACTTTCAAATCAAAAATATGCTAAGCTCTTGTCAAAAATAAGCCCATTTTTTAATGGAAAACGTAAGCAATTTTAAAAAAATTCAGAAAAATATTGTTTTTTAAATAGCTATCTGCAAATGTGTTTTCAAAAAAATAAAATGTAGTTCTCCCATTGTATTGTTTATGTGCATTTATGCCTTTTGAAAGTTTTGAAAGCACCTAAGAATATATTTTATAAAATGTTGCTATAGCCTTCTAACTTTTTTTTTGTGTTGTTATATTTTTTTTTATAACTTTATTTTATATATATATATTTATATACATATATAGGTATATAAAAAGGATATATAGTTATTTTTCAGAAAACTCTTTAGAAAATATTTAAGAATTAAAAAAAACTTATTCAAAAGGAATAAAGATAGAAGCACAATGAATAGAAAAGTATTCTCCGTTTTTGCTATCATATTTCTCTTATTGGAATTAATATTTATTTCATTTATTTATAAAAGAAAGTTTAATTCTTGCAAGCCTTTCATTTTCCAGAAATCTTACAAATATAAAATAATATAATTAAAAATTGTACAAAGTAAAATTTATTTGAAGTAATAATTTAAATCAGAATAGTATAAAATAAAAGAAATATTCAAGTTTACTTATTCCTTTTTTATATAAAAGTAAATTTCTCATGTAGACATAAGTAAACCTTTGATGTTTGTATTCTTCCTGATATACATTCTTGAGTTTTTAAGAGGAAATTCGAACAATTGCTATGCAAATCATTCTACTGTAAAACTGATTATATTGCAAAGTATTATCAAACAAAAAATAAAAATATATTTATTTAATATCTCGACAATACATAGAAATATTTGACTAAAAATTAAAGCTAACAATAGCGATTTACCTTGATTCAAATTAAATTAAACAAATTTTAATGGAAGCTTGACTTTTGAGTGTTATTCGCTCTATACTTTGCAGAGCTATAGCAATCATGCAGCTTTCTTTAATATTAAAATTTAGGAATCCTTCTTTATAAAAACTATTGTCATCTAACTAGGAATAAAAGATTGAGGTAAATTTCTATTAAAGTTGGTATTTCAAGAAAAAGTAATACAGAAATTTTATTTTTTTAAAAAAAGATTCGGGAAATGTATTTATAATATTGAATAAAATGAGCATGCACAAAAAAACCGAAAATTAATTTTAAGCAGAAAATTACCAAAAACAAATCATTAACATCCAATACAAAATAAAAAAGTATGTATGGGAAATGTATACTTCCGCATATAACTATTATCAATAAAAATAATTAGAAATATAAGATTACAAAATTAATTTTGACTCTTGAACATTAGCAGTGAAAAGTTTTAAATATGAGAAATTGGAATGTACTCAGGGCTTATTATTACCAATCTCTTCTCACATAATTAACTTACAAAAAAGTATCTTAAGGAGTTGAAAGCCTCTAAAATAGGGGTATTTCGAGAATTTTTCCTGAGAAGACATTTAGAGTTATTAATGAGAAAATTAACACGCATATTGCAGCAACTCTTAACCTAATTTTAACGTTTTTTATAAGGAAAAATAATAATATTGAAACCTGCTATAGCTGATCTTCTGGAGCTGCACTCCAAAACGCATTTAAAGTTTCAAAAGCACCTTTAATTGCTCAGACACGTCTTTACAAATATGTGTTTTACTTCTAGAATAATTGTCGGAGTAAGTTGAAATTATCTTTGTGTGTGTGTGTGTGTGTGTTTGTGTGTGTGTGTGTGTGTGTGTGTGTATTTAAATATATGTACAATCCTATTGAAATTTTTTGATAATTCTAACTGTATACAGCCCCTTAAGCTAAACAAATGTTGAATTTTTCTTTCAAAAAGCTTGAAAATAAAGTGTGAAGTAAGAAACAGAGGGATACAATTTCATGTATGCCTTAGTAAAACTTATCTGCCAAGAATTCATAATTGTACCAAAGCAACGTGATTTGTTTGCCTGAAATCAATCCTTCTCTTCTTGGTTTTTTTTAGTTATGTTTCATTTTTGCATAGAGTGCTTTTATTATTGTTGTTTGTTTTTTTACTTCAAAATTTTCTCTGAATATTATATTATTATATACTAAAGTAAACAAATAAATGAAATACGGGGTACGTCGTTTTGCTTTCAAACTGCATTTAGGGTCTCAAAAGTAACTGAATTTCAGTTGAAAGCATAATATAAAATAGCTACTGGATAAAAAATTGCAAGTTTGTAAAGACGTTACATGCTATAGATGAAGCTAAGAGTAAAAAATTTTAAGGCTTTGATATGAAAAGCTTTTCATGCATTAACTATAAAAAAAGGTGGTACATGAAGTATTGTTTTAAGTAGTGTAGAAAATGAAAAAAATTAAGTACTCACAGTTATGTTATTTTAAATAAACGGTATATAAAGGTCATTACCTTTAGAAAATTTGAAAAAATTAACTTTAATTTCATTTTATTTTTAGCTAGGTACCACATCAAATTATCAAATATATAAGATGAGGAGGATACATTTTTTTTAAAAATAACTCTGTTTACTAATTGAACCCTTTTCTTGAAAAAATAAGATTGTTTCTAGTTTACAAAGTATGGGTTTGCTTCCATTGAGAAAAAATATCATGACAAAACCTCCTACTATAATTTATTCAAGTTGTACTCATTTCTAATGCCATAAAATTAAAAGTAAAAATCTGCTTTTACTCTTTTAATTTTTGCAAAACATGCATTCCTTATCATATTTAAGACCTTTAACTGATTTTAGTCTTGAAAAAGTTCATATTATGTGCAGAATGTTGTTATGTCATTTCTAGACCTAACGGCAACAGGAGAGGCCTTTTAGCCCAAAAATATTTAGGAATGTTATAAAATTATTATCTTGCAATAAATCAAATTAAAAAAAATAAGGTTAAAATTCTTAAAAATTTACTTAGCCTTTAAGCACTTTTGGCCACGCCAAATCAAATTTTTTTTGCATAACTTAAAGCGTTTAAATTTTAGACAGCATTTTGTAAACAAATAAGTTAATTTGAAATACATGTATAAAAATTATAAGAGAAATAAAAGTTTAACCTTACTAATTGTAAAAAATCAAATTTCTATATTTGATTTTATCCTCTTATTTCCTTGTGCCCTCATCATTAAGATTTTTTTTTTTTTCGATAATTTAACTGGTGTTGGTAAAACGTCATATGAGTTTTGTATTTTGTCTCTTTTAACTGAAAACAATCATGATAATATTGAACCTATATTTCACTAGTCTAAAGGAAGATATTACCTCTATTTGAGTCTGTTAAGTCTGTTTGAGTCTTTACTTAATTGGAAATTGTATCTAATTAGTAGCAATTAAAAGAAGCTTAAAGCAGAAAAAGAAAGTCACAGTGTGAAATATGGTTGAAGTCGATTGTATTATTTGTGTTTCTGTCTTTCACAACTGATCCTTTGTAAGAAGGCGCTTTTTTGTCGTGCAAACAAATCAGAACTCTTATGTAAGATGTTTTATTGAAAATACCGTAAAATATTCAAATAATCTTCTTTATTTACAGTTTGTCCATCCGAAAAAAATAAAATATGTACATACCACAATGGACAAGAAACATTTTCCAGGTATTTTTATTGATGATATCACAATTTTGTAACAGGAAACTCCCTTAACGCCTTTATGTTTATAGTTTGAGCAATTTTGTATTCGTTTCAAAGAACATGGCTTAAATAATAAATGCAAATGAAGTCATTATGACAAAGAGAAAATATATTTGAACACAAGTGATTCATGTACAAAACAGGTAACTTAAATAACTATTTAATCAAATATCAGCTTAGAGTTTTCTAAAAATTTCAAAAAACGTTTCAGTTTTTGGATTATCATCTCTACTATTGTTCCTAATGTAAGTGCATGCGGGTAGAATGATCTAGTATATCACCAAAAAATCACTAGATACATAAAACTATTGAAAATGCTTGAAATATTTTAATTTAGAAAAATTATAATGACAGCAAAAAAGTTTTTATTAATCAAAAATTAAGTATACGTGAAAGTTTAATGACTTTCTTTGAAAATGTTGATGCATTGTCCCAAAGAATTCAAAGTAATGATCTTTTAATACTTAAAATCTGTCTTGCATTATAAACTTAAATTTTCGAATTTTTTTCAAAAGTTTTTCCGAAGCAGAACATTCATAAAACTCCAAACAATAAAAATTATTCAGAAATCAAAACTTAAAAAAATAAAATTTTTGAAAAATTAATTCATGCACTTAGGTAATGCGGTCAAATTAAAGTAAACAGTTGAAAGGATAAATTTAATTGCAATATCTTCGAGTGTTTTCCACTTTGTTAGGGATATAACATACATACATACATATAAATATGTTCTCTTGACTTTGTTACTGCAATTGTAATATTTTCTCAAGCATAGTTTTTATTGCAATTAGATTTTATTTAGATGTTTTATTATATTCATCCAACCAGAACTTTAAAGTATTGTTTTACTGTGTTAGGAATTTAAGAAATAAGAAACCATAGTTGTTATCCTTTTTAAAAGAGATCAAATAAAAAGGTGAAAGCTTTGGACAAATAAAAGAAATGAAACTTTAAAAAAAATAATAATAATGAAAGTTGGATTGTTATCATATCATTTGTTAGCTTTGTTTAATTGAATAGCTGTAAGAAATTAGGGCAAAATAATTTAGCCCAAGCAGTTGTGAATAGTTTATGAATTAAAAACAATAGCAACCATTTTCAATAACCTTAATTACAGTTTTATAAAATATATCTGTGGTATTCGATAGATATTTATTAAATATTGATTTCAGTACGTCTTCCTGGTAAAGTATTTTCGTTTTTTGTAAGAGTATTTGCTATATAGGTATATCAAGAAAAGTATACAAGGGCAAGAATCCTGTACAACATCTCCTTTATTGGGTGGTTTTTGATTCAAGTTTTGATTAAAATTGTTATATCTTTTTAAAATTACTTTTACATATTATCGTAGCTCAGAAGGATAGAGTACACTTTTAAAATAATTTATTTCACAATACTGTGCATCTACAGTATTTTTCTATTCTATTGTCTACATATATCTCAAATTTATTTGCTATCCCAATTTTTGAGCAATTAAAAAAAAAGTATTTGTTACAGTTCCAAGAATTAATTATGTTGATGGTTTTCAAAAACACTAATTAAATTGGGAATTGTAATTTTTCAATCTACAATAGCAGTCTGTAAGATTATTATGTGTACGAAATTGCTCTTCATTTTTTTATTACGATTTGCAAGCCACTGTAAAGTTTTGTGTAACTGGTACTCCGAGTGGCATATCCAAGGAAATAAAAACTGCGGATGATAGTTAACTTTTTCATTTGACTCCATAACAGTCAAATAAACTTGTTTGATGTTTGAAAACGTGATATCTTGAGTTTCAATGAATTGTTTCAAGGAAAATCCCAAAGTTATTCCAATATTAGGAATCCTGCAACCAATTCAAACAAAGTAAGGCCAAAGAATATCTTGTTTTGAAATAAAATGCTATGCTAGTTTGACATAACTTATTGGTTTTCTAAGCAAATGTCCTTACAGGTATCACAAATAAAACTTTACATAGTGTTCGTAAAAGAATTAAGGCCAAAAAAGTTATTGTAAAATTTCAGAGTTTTCCGATTTCAAATAGATGAATAGTGAAATTTTTCTCTTCCATAATTTCATTCAATTAAATGAATTTTCAGTGAGAATCATGAAAAAATTTGGTGTGAATGATATTTATTTTTTCTGCAGTACATAATGTCATTGGGCTGTATTAACTTGAGCCAATAAACAAGAATAATGCATAAAAAAAATCAATTGTCTGACTGCAAAGAAATGAGCGCTGTATGTTTCTTTTTAGTAACTCACTAGTGCTTGCAGGCACCAAATTTGGAAAACATATACTAATGAGACCTCTACTCTTCAAGAAATTGGTATAAGGCCCAGATTTGTTGTTCTGTAGTAAAAACATTTATTTGTATAAAATCTGACGTGATTGATGGTGACTTGTTTTAATATAATTACATAAAATGACAATTATCAATGCTCTTATTAACGTTCTTCAATGAAAGCAAGAACGTTAGTAAGTCCACTTTTTACAGGTCTTCAAAAAAAGTCTTACTTTTTAATTCACTAAATCATCTGTAACAACAAACACAAGTGAGACTTTTTTATATTAAAGGAAGATAAATTTTGATGTAGAAGTTAAAAGAAAGCAAAACTTGACCTAAAGGAAACGTTTCAAGGTGCAGTATTTATTTTTGACAGATTGAGATTGAGTTTGAGATTTTATTCCTGGATATATGCTACAGATATTTTTTAAATGAATATGTTGGTTACTTATGCATAACGGCTAAGGTTGCCTCTTCCATAAATCAATAATTTCCTTTTCATTTTTGTTATTCATGTTTTAGTTTATTCTTTGATATTCCGAATACTACAGTTTTGATGTAACTTCAGTATATCTTTAATATTTAATTTGATAATCATTATATCCTGAGGGCAATAGTTTTTGGCATTGTATAGAGATTACGTTACTCCGCTAAAACCCATCTAAAATTAATGAAAGGCCTTAATTTCTTAAAATTCAACTGTTTGAAACTGATTGGGTAAATTTAAGCGTGGGGGTAAATGCAATTAGCATTGAAGACTGTCAAAACTACAAAAAAACACTAAAACGGTGCACAATATTGTGTTAGACTATTGCCAGTTTAAGATAAATTATATAGCTAAAACAATAAAACTAATTTAAAATAGAATTTATCTAACATTTTAGTTGACTAATTGAAAATGAAAAATAAAGCTTACCACAATATTTGAAAAGTCGTAAAAAATACCCTTGTAAATATTTATATATAATCAATAAAAGATAATAGACTAAAAGGTGAAATTGAATTAATTTATTAGGTCAAAGAAACAGAAAAAAGAAAAGCTTTTATCATTCTAGGTAAATTCAAAAAAAAAAAACTCTCAATAATGTTACTTTATTTATTTAGAGTAAATATTAGCTTCATATAAATTGAATCTTTAATAAAAAATTACTTTTACGTACTTTCTAAAATTGAGAATAAAAAAAATCTTTTAAAAATTTTCTAAAACAAGCACTTAACTCATTGAATTTTGTTGAAGCTGCCTAACAGACAGAAGAAGAAAATTGAATGCTCTCAAGAAACATGAAAACACTTCTGTTAAAATTTGACCCAACCGTAAAACCTATTTCTCTCACCCTTACAAAAAATACTATAGAAAAAAATAAACTCAATAACAAAAAAGACATTGCAAATAAATGGAGTAAATATTTTTAGTCCACATCTATACAAAAAAAGAAACTCTTATATGATTTTGTTCAAGGCTTTGTTAACTCTCTTAGGTTTGTCTGAAAAGTGAATAAACTTGATAAGAAAGTGTTGAGCTTATTTTTTGCAAAAAAAAAGAAGAAAAAAATTCCAAATTTTAGTACTGAACATTGAGAAAGGAAAGAAAACCGTAAAGAAAGTATCAGAAATACACAAGAAGTACTAGTATCCTTGTATTTAATTTCAACACGACGATTTACGATAAGGATTATCGGTTTCGAAAGAAATTTGTAAGCTATAGTGAGCAGAATATGCTAGATGTAAGCATTATAATATTCAAACTCCTTGATAACAAATATATTAGCAGTTATGCTGCCGCAAATCGACTAAAGGATATATAAGTTCACAAAGATTATGTGATTTATACTCAATTCTGGCTCAGCTCCATCCTTCGCGTGTTAATATCTCCCAGTAGCTATAATCTGCTAAAAAATTTAACACTTTTGGACGTTATAAAAAGAAAAACTTCAAGATGGCGGACTATAATGTCTTTACTTTGCTGTTATTCTATTTCATTCTTTTTTTTGTCTTTTTGTCAATTTATTAATGTCTGGGGACAGTTTTGTTTGAAACGTATTACATTCTAAGTATATTTGGCATAAAATTGAAAAATATTTCATTGAAAATGAAAATTGAATTTTTTTGCAATATGTGTGCTGGAAAAATAAAATAATCTTTTTTTTTTTGTAAAGATAAAATGGTGGCCATAGGTCAACAGATTAAAGTGAGATTTCTTTGAAGTTTGCTATTAAAAATAAAATGAAATTATAACCTTTGAAATTATTGGATACAACTTTTGATTGCATTTTTTGGTGAACGTTTTTTAATGTTTCCCTTGATATTAATAATTGAAATCAAAGAAAAATTTTTTTTAAATTCAAATTAATTTTGACAGGTACAAGAAAGCTTAATTTAGGTTTAAGTAGATTAAAATATTATTTTAGTTTTCGGGATTAAAAGTCTGATTCTATTAGCTCACTTAAACTCCTTTAGATAGTAATTTTTATTAATCAAATCAGCTCAATGCTTCAAATACACAATAATTTTTAAAAGAAACTTACTTTGGTAAAATTGGAACAGAATGATTTTTTTTGAACTTTTGCAATCAGGCAAAGAGATTAGTAAAAATCTTAATTGCAAAAAAATTTATTAAAATTTTGAGTTGTTAAAAAAAATGCTTTTCATGATAAATTGAGAAACTTATTGGTTTTATTACTTAGTTTATGACAACTGTCAAAAATCAGTTTTCAATATTTGATTGCACCAAGTCTGGCGATAAAAATTCGATTAATAGCGTTTACCTAATGCCCACAATCTAATATGTCAGGGACCTGTTATAAACTTTATTGTATATTAAACCATAACAGAATTTTGACGAAGTTATATAAAAACTTTGATCAAGAAAGTAAACTGATAAATGAGTCGTTTATTTTGAAAGTGGAGGAAGTCCATTTTTTGTTATTTCGAGATATTTAAAGGTTTGCATTTTAATAAACTTAAAAATATTGGTAAGTATTAATAGATATATTTTTGGTGTTTTGTAGTATCAGATAATGTAAGTTTACAATCGAATAGTGTTTATAGTGCTGAGTGCAAAAAGTAAGAGTTTAAATATATCTAAATGGACTTGCCTCACTTTCAAAATTAATGAATTATTGTAATCGTTCATTTAATTGGGAATTTTTTCAGTTGCATCAGCCATTTTTTAATTATAGAAACAAAGTACTATTCAAATTTCTATAAATATTTATTGATTTGATAAAAAGTGAAACGAACAAAGAATATTCTAGTAGAAAATAATATAATAATATAAAAAAAATATATTCAGTTTTATTAAGAATTTCAATTAAATTATACATTTTCAGTTTATACGTAAGTAGGTATAATTTTATTCAGGTTTTAACATTTTGAAATTTTCATAATGAACGGGAGGTATATATTGTAATAAATCCATCATGTCCTTGAATTACTCAGAAATAATAGTTCTCCTTTCTTCATACACAGGAGATAATTTTATATTTCTGAAATTACTTGGTCTTCCACGTCGTGGTGACAAATCGATAATTTTAAATTCAGCATCTCGTTCCATCGAAGTTTTGTAGAACATTTTGTATGGTGCATCCCCAGTAAATCTAATCATGCATATATTTAACCAATTCTCGGTTTCTCTATCGTTATTCTTTTTTTCTCTTTAAAACTTCGTTCCCCTGAGGTTGGGTTGAAACAAAATTTTCGCGTTTCATTACGTGTACTAAAAATTTATTTTGTTTTCAACAATTTCTTATTAGTTTAATGTAATCCTGGGGAATATACAAGAAAGTAGTTTTTGAATTGCCATTTCTACCACTCCAAAATCAAATAACTTCAATCAAAGATGAACTTGCACCACTTTCAAAATAAACGGCAATAATAAAAAATTAATAAATTAATAATTAAAATCTAATAAAAATATAGAGATAGGTTAAACTTTATCCACAATATCTTAGATAAGCAGAATAAATTTTTTAAACTAAGACTTGTGTCTCATTTAAGTGGATGTATTAAACATTACGTTTTCAAGGGAATTGAATAAAAGCACAAATTCAAAAAAAACCCACAAAATAAATTTATATTATGGGGACCATAAAATTTTATATTTGAATATTACCAAATATTTTACAATCTTAAACTATTCCAATTTTTTATTTAAATCAACTTCATCCAACTGTCATTTAATGCCTTGGAAATGACATTTTTACTTTTTTATATTTATCTATACACATTTTGCTGTTCAGGTTACGAATATTTAAATAAACTTTAATATAGATCAAGTAATTTTTATATAAAAAATGTATTTGAGGCTATTTGAATGCCTTTAAGAATGAAATTATTAATTTCTAGTTAGATAAAAATAAAAATATTAATATTTGGATAGATAAAGAAAATTAACTAAGCGTCAATTTATTTTAAAATGAGAAAAAAATGTTTGAACCTTGAATTAATTATTAAAAGTTGCCATTTTTTAAGTTATTTGACAAAAAAAATATAAAAGTTAGGATATTGTAGTTTTTAAAGTAATTAATGTAACAAAATGCATTAAAAAATGTTATAACATCTGAAAAAAAAAAGAAAGTACTAGTTTAAGAGACAGTGAAATACTAATTTCCTTGAGTAAGACATTAACATATTCATTTAGTTTTGATTATTTAATTTAGAACTTGAGCTTCTCCTATTTAAAATTAGTCAAGCTACATACTACATACTATACTTATGATAGTGATCATAGAGATCCATTTTCTAATTTCAGTACTAGTAGAAGTGGTAAAAAGAGGACAAATTAACCGTCTATTGTGCTTTCCACCAGACATGCTATGATGGAAACCTAATATCTAGTTCTCTTCCCCGAAATAGGATATCTCTCAAACCTATTTCCGACCTCCTCATACAGGTCACTTGTCGAATAAGAAGATGTCTTACCTTTCATTGACTCCAACCTCCCACAGTCAAACAGCAGGTGGGTGCGCGTTTTCTTTACCTCGTGATTTCAACAAGTCTCGGAAATTCGCAAAAGTAGCGGATTACAATAAAAAAATATAAATTTATTGTGAAGTTCAAATTTTAATAGAGAAGCAATTAACGAACAAATTCACCTAAAAGAGGATTAAGTGTACAATTAAAAACACCTTCATACTTAGGCTAATTTGTTTTACGTAGATTTAAGTTGTCAGAAAGATTATTAACACCTAGATTAATTCAATTTTATATTAGACAATCATAAAAACGATTCAATAAGTCTGTCATGAAATTATAAGCATTCAAACATAAAACATTTTTAAATTTTAACCAAAACTACCAATTGAAATTGTTCCCAGTATAAAACTTTTACCACAAGTGAAAACTGATTTTTTTATTTTTAAAATTTAATAAATTTCACTAATGAATCTGCTTTTAGCATATTTTTAGCAAATATACATATTTGATTCAAGTAAAAATTTCTATTATAGTACTTTTCTTATTTTTCGATTAGTTAAGGTGGAAAAAATTATTAAATTACTTTTCTCAATTATACTCAACGAAAAGGTTTATAATTTTCAAATAGTAAATTGAAGTAGCAATTATATTATGGTACATTATTATTGAAAAGTACATAAATTTTTAATTTTGATTTGAAATTAAACTTTAATTTTAAAATAAAATCATGCTTCATTCATGCTAAATTCATGCTTCACTGCAGTCATACTTTGTATTTAGCATTTATGTTTCGATTTTCTTTGGAAAAAAACAAATTTCAATTACGAATAATCCTTTTTTTGTTACCACCTTTAAAACCATTCTATTTTGAACAATAAACTATTCAGCCACACCTTAAGCTGTAAGCAATACTTAAGGAGAATATCTTTTGCTCATTAGGAGAAATTTTATTGCACCACTTGCGCATTTCATGACAGGTTCTTCAGTGTTAATAGCAAGGACGTGTTCTCAACTCAAAGAAATACAAAGCTAAGGAAGCTATTAAAAAGCCCCATGTGTACTACTCATTTATTTTATTTAAAGCGTTGAATTAAGCATGTACATTTTATATAAATATTTTTCTAAATGTATATCTGTACATCTGTTTTTTTGAATATAAATTTTATCTGGAGCTGTTTAGTTATTTTTGCAGGTATTTTGTTGAAAGAATTTTTATTTGTTATGCTATATGCCAACAACGACTACGAAAAAATTCTATTGCAAATAGCTGTACAAAAAGTTATTAAATTAAATAAATTGCAAAATCTCAGTATAAGATCATATTTTAAAGGATATTATGAACTTAAATATTAATATAAAAAAAAATGAAAATGAGGTACACATCGAGGAAATATGCAAATGGAAGCTGATTGCATTTTGATGAGATGATGTACATGATTTTTTCATACGCTTTTGAGCTGTGTTGAAATATTTATAAATTGTTTTGTGAATTTTTTTACATACAAAAATTTTAATTTTATTGATGACTTTTTTGTTGGTTCTGCAAGTCCTTTAACTTGCTCAATTTATAATCAATGCTTTCAAAGAACCAAACATTTCTTTTTAAATATATCTTGGTTTTTGACAAGATATTTTCCAAAATTGTTTAAAAGGATTATTGGCGGTCTCAATCCTTTGAGGCCTGAGGGATATTTTCAAAAATATTCAAGAAATGCTAGCAAAAGATAAACTAAAATTCTTAATTGTAAGTAGGAATGTATACTTTCAATAAAATTTCATAAAAATTTTAAACAGGATTAAAGCTATATTAGGATCATTCATTTAATAAAAACTAAAATTCAAATTTTCAGTTAATAAAAATACATATATCGTTGTTGATGGTTATAATTAAAGATTAAAGAACAAAATTCTGTGTAAAACAGATTGAGGTGCATTCAATTATTCTAAATGATGATTGATTAATGTTAATAGCTCACGATGAATACATTCATTTACAGAGTTCACATTTTCTTGAATAAGAGTTTCAGAAGAATGTTTAGTCTCCCACGGAAGCAGTTTTTGTAAATAATAATTAAAATTTTGAACATGTTAGTATTCGTAATGCAATTATTCTTAATGAAGTTTTACCAAAGCTTTTGAAATATAACTTTACAGATATAAAAATAAAAATAAAATGTCACAAGCCAAGGTTCATAAATGAATTATTTTGTTTAACTAACTTTAATTAAATTTTTTGAATTTTAAATAAAGTGGAATCTTACTGAAAAGTAACTCATAGAAAAGCCCTCAAACACTTACAATAAAAAGGTTTATCACATGTTACAAAAATCAATTTGTACTGGATAAATAAAATATTAATAATAATAACAGATACTAAAGATATAAAAAGCAAAGCCTTAATTAAGTACTAAGAAAATAAAGAGCAAATTTAGGACTAGTATTTGATTGGGTTGAATTTCAAGAAATAGAAAAAGAATATCACATCAAAATGAAGGCCCTGTTTTACAATAAATAGATTACATCAATTACATTATGCTGTACAGCTGTGGACTACCTTTGCCTCTTTATATATGTAAATCTCGGAACATAAAGAATAATAAATTGCTTCAGCAATTCTAAGTAAATGTAAACATTAAAGATCAATCATAATATTGATTTATTTTCAAGAAATTCAAAATGTTTTGTTGTAGTAAAGCTATTGAAGTTTATGGTAGGTGTTGAGAATTTTCGACTACATTGCTAAAACTCGTGAAAAATAAATCTGACACAAATAAAATAATTAAATGTGTGATGGAATTTTTTTACTGTTTTATATTTTCTTAAATATTTCAGTTCCGTATTTCCTATTTAATTTTGAGTAAAAACTACTTCTTTTTAAAAATGTAGTAATGTATTTGTAAATACGAACAGTAAATTTATTTTGTAATAAAAACACTAAATATTTTAGTTTTTTAAAACTTTAATTCATTAAAAGGGATTAAAAGGGATTTGATTTTTTCTCTTTCTCTCCAAATTGTTGATATTGTCGAGTGCGGAACTTTATATTCATTTGACACATCTTTGTTACTTTTTCCGTTTTCTAACTCCGATATTATACTTGATTTTTCTTTAATATCAAATAATTTCCTTTTTCTCACCGACATATGTATTAGTTATTAGTTTTGCAAAAAATTATAAAGAACTAAACCGATGTGTTAAGATTTGCGTATGGTCTCAAACTGACTGAAGTCAACAAAAACTACAGTCAAAAATAGGAATAATTTTTTCACAGTCGCGTCACTGTAATACTCCCTCAAAAGTCAGTTTTTTTCATAATCAAAGTGAAGTAACACCGCTTATGGCTCCATGTCTACGTTAAGTTTTTGTACTATTTTTTTTAATTTTATTAGACGACTATATCATATCTAGTGCAGGCACGCCCACAGTGAATTTATAAAAATCTATTTGGAACTATTAACTATAAAGAGATTCCTTTAACTGAGATACACGTGTACAATTACGAACATAGTATTTCTAAAAATAGACACACAAAATATAAAAAAAAGAAGCTGCATGTTGTTATAACCGATGAAATTCTTCGAAAATATTAGAAAAAGCGGTCGCTTAAAGCGATATGTCGTTATATGCAATGTCGTAGTAAGCGGTAAATTATACTGTGCAGTTATATGGAACTCCGTCGGGACCTTTTGTTTTGGTCGTTTTAACCGATAGGTCGTTTTAACCGATGTCGTATTAAGCGGTTTTGACTGTAGTTTTATTTTTATAAAATAAATATTTTAAGTCAGAAATTTTGTTTCAGATTAGACTTCGCTAAGGCATGAGGCTTTGATTGCTAAGTAACACTTCTTTGGTTGTAGAGTTCCGGTTTTTTAAATTTTTTTTTAACATCAGGCTGCACTTCTTATTTAACAAAATAGTAAGAAACTCTTGAAGCTATTTCTAATAAAAATTACCGCTAAACACCTTTTATGTTATACCCGCTGTTATAGCCGCATATATTAAGCTAACAAAATTTGGCAGATCATATCCAAGTATGTGCCAGTGATCAGAGAGAAACCTCTGCCATTATATCCACATATTCAATTTACACATTATACTGTTACATTTGTTAGGATTTTAAAATAGTTTGCTGAATTTGATTATATAAGGGTACTAAAGAAGCTCTTATTAAACAACAAAAATTAAATTTTATGCAAGAAATTAAGTTAAATATTTCCACTGAACATTATTATAAGAACAATAAATTTCAAAAATAAAACAAAAGCAAAGAAAAATCAAATATAAACTTTTTAAAACTACTTAAAAGACAATAATTATATTCAAACAAAAAAATTGTTAACTTATTTTTTCTTTTTATTAAATTTCCATAGAATATAAAACACAAATTTAGTTGTCGTCAAAATTTTCCTAGGATAAGATTTCATAACGTGATGAAGGTATAACAACTACAATTCAAATGACTGCTCAAGAGAATTAACTTGTTCACACCCATCATTTAATTTAAGGATATACAAAACATTCCACAAACACTATTATACAAGTATGGCATATGACAATGACAATGAAGTTAGAAATTTTGTTATCCAACTTTTAAGCTCCCGAGATACCAGATCATTATTTTCGTGTGACTCGTATCCTTTATATTTCACCAAGACTAAACAATATTACAGATAATCTTTGTCCGAGTATTTCAACAACAATATTATATATACACATGTACATATACTCACGTATTATAGGACATGATGTATACATAACAATATTAAGCTAAAAAGGTAAACATTTTGATTCTTGTCACTAAATGAAGGACTCTCTCTGTGATAACTAAATGGCCTCTTAATCTGAACCCATGTTTAGGTGTTATATTCTTTTTTTTTTTGTGTGTTATTGATGTTATCTGTTTATAGCTTCATCAAGCTGACACAAAATTTACTAATGGTATTGAATTGATCCTTATTTAGAGATTTCTTTAGCTTTGCAATGGGGTTTCATAAATTAAATAGATTTTTTGTACGCTGTTATTTATAGTAAGTATAAAAAAAATATATTTGACAATAAGAGCAATAAAATAAAAATATAAAAAAGAAAAAGGTGAATCTATATATGTTCCGTTAATTTACTTCAATTTTTTTTTTTTTAAATTAAACAAACACTTCTACCACAATTCTATCATATGTCTGGAATAGAATAATGATGTTCAGGAAATATCTCCTGTTTTATAAAGTATCTTGGCATTAAAAAGTTTTTCTCCTAAAGTTCGAGATAAAAAGTAAAGATAATATTTTACGTCTTTTATTGTAAAAAGGACAATGCTTTTACAATGTGAAGCTTTTGTACAATGCTAACGCCAATTTCACTAATACGTTTGAGAAATGTGCACAATTTATTTCCAGTATGCTTAGAAATTTTTTTTTTAGTTTTTTCTTTACTTTCTTGTAAGCATAACTTAAAAAATAAGTCCCTGACGGAAAAATTATGTTAAACAAGTTTTTTCAGATGGATTTTGAATGAATGCGGGTGGTATGTAGCTAGACTTTATTTGGTTAGAGTTTTAAACCTTTTCTTGGTTTGATCTTTTCTCAAAGCTATGTGAGTTATATGACTACAAAATAGAACTCAATTCTTCAAAGAAGTATTTTTATGATTTTCATTTGATACATTTTTCTTAAATCTACATTCGTTATGATATTTTTAAAGTCAAGGAGCTTCATTTCTATTGGAGCTATTTTTAAGGTTACTTACAATAAATTGAAAGCTAAAACTAAGAATTAATCCTCTATTGTTTAGATTAGATTTTTCTTTTGTCATTAGTTTGATTGATTTGGCATTTGCTACAAAATTAAAACTATGGAACTTTACTGAATAGATTTAATTCTTTGAAATTTTTCAACGTATTTATTGCTATTAACTTTTTAGAAAAGTTGCGAGAAAATGAAAACAGTCTAAATGAAAGCGGAGTCGATATCTGCGAGCGCTTACTAGACTAGCTGTTGAGTGAAGCACAGAAAAACTACATTAATATGTTGTTAATAATATGAAAATTTCTAAAGAAAAGAAAGAAAAGCATTTTTTTTTATGGAGTCAATGAGAGAAATGTTAAAGCTTTTGAATCAGGTGAATTTGGTCATAATCTCTTTCCCACCTCATTTACTTTTCAGGTTAGCCTTTCTAGCCATACAATGGACGAAAAAATTGCTTAACTCCTTTGTCTTGAGTTCTCCTTCTTCTTTACTTTGCTGCTTTTCCTTCTTTCTGCAACCTACAGCATTTCTATTTCGAGCTTCACGGTCATATTTTAGAAATCTCCCATTTAGTAGCGAGAAGTACTAACTAAATTATGTTGTGGTTGGCAAGAACCATCGTCTTTATTTCTACCACTACATCTGAGCATAGCGAGCTCACTACGTTTCCCAGTCAACCCTGATAGATCGTGCCTTTATTTGGTCCTCAAGGATATGGACTGCAGCGAGAAAATATATGGTCACGTAATAATATGTATAATAAATAGACCCTCCCACGTATTGGTGTAGCTTAATTCTAGATAAGAATATATGTTGTGTTGTGCCAATAAACTGACACTGAAAGCGCTAGCATTTAGAACTATATGGACCTTAAAAATTACATTTCATTTGCAATTAAAAATTTCTAAGGCAATTATCTACATAATAACTCTTTTACTTCTTTAGTTGGACCGTATTGCATACTCTGTGTAAAATTCCATGAACATCAATTAAATAGTTTGAGAAATTATGGTGGGTAAACATCATGACATGGGATTTTTATATATATTCATATAGATACAGATAGATAGGAGTATTTCTTTCAAATTAAAAATAAGCTACAAGATTTCTAAAAAAAACTAATTCCACTTACTTAGAAATTAACGAATTATTAAACGCCCTTTCAGTAATTATAGCTCACAATGCACCTAAATATAAAATCAATAAATTTCACTTGTTTTTGAATAATTTAAAAAAATATATTTTTATTTAAAGTACTTAAGAAATATTTATATTAGATCAGTTCAATTTATTCAAAGCTTTTGTCAAAAATGCATCATCCATACAAAGCCTAATAATGTATTTTTAGTACATTTTCTGTACTAAAATTATTTTAAATATTTTTCAAAATGATAATAATAACTCGATATCCTTTAGCAAATTTTACTTTAACATTTTATAATAATGTTTATTAAAATAATATGTAAATTTCACAATTCTAAGCAATTTCAAATCATGTAAAAGTTCCGCCTAAATTCTTAGCTTGACAATAAGTCCTGAAATTACAACATTGTTTTTCAATCCCATTATGCTAAAAATAAATAAATATCCAAATACTATGATTTCATTTAAACCAATTTACGATTTCCGGCACTTTACTAAGCCAACAACTTAACAATAAAAGGATTTATATTGCTAACTTCTTAAAACCCACCTTTTCAGATGTACAAGTACCAGCATTTATTGCTGTTACTGGTTACCCTCTCTTTAACTCTATTCAACAATATAAGAATTTTAAATTGGCAGAGAATAGATGAAAAACCCCTTGGGGATATTATGGAGATATTTTTTCTTTGAGGGAGTTGGATCTACGTTTTCTGTGAGGAGCTTACATCAGAAACGAATTGAGAGCTTGATGTGAAGGTATCATGTCGACAAAATTTCCTTTAAATTTATTGCTCCAGTAAAGACAAAATTAAATTTAGGTAAATTTAAATTATTCAAATTTCAAAAAAAAAAAAATACGTCTAAAAGAAATTTAAAATTGGAAAATATTTTCCAAACTAATTAGTCAATTTAATAGAATATTTTTACGTTATTTAAAATCAAATTTGTTTAATTAAAACTTTTTTAATTGAAATTAATTTCAAATTAAAATCTTTGGAAATGTATTTCGTAATTAATTATTTAAAATTTGATTCATATGTCACACATTATCCTTATTTAATAGTAGCCTTGATATAAAATAAGCATTGAATAAAATAGGGAGTAAGTAAATTACACAGACCCTTGAAAAAGATATTGAAACACGCATTTCAGATATCATCTGTTTTTGACATATTGAAACGTTTTCAGGATTGATGTTGAAAAGGTCGTGGTATACGAAAATTTTCTCTTTCCATCAAAGAATTTGGGGTTGTGGCAAATGTTTCCATGTAGAATTTTGTGATATATTTAAAATTGAGATTTGTTTCTGTAAATATATTAAGGACACAATATTACTGATTTTGCTGTCTACAGCATAATTTTTGATATTTTCGACATGTGGTTAACTGCAATTATGTTTAATGGATGAATTTTAAATAGTTTAGAGATAGCTAGTTGATTTAATTATTAAATTATTATTTTTAAATATCTAAAAATAATTTTGAAAGCAAATTTAACAATTTAATCAATTTCAAAGTACTTGTACAGTCTAAGTGTAAAAGTTTGTGGAAACTGCTGTCGAAGACACATGTAGTAACTTAAAAAAAAAATAGGTAAAAAATGTTAGTTTTCGTCAAGTAAATTGACATTGTAAGCTCACTTTTTACAAGTAATGTTAAATTTTCTCAAGGAATACTATAAATTGATTTTCATAAAACTAATTAGCATAAAATCAACACTCCATTTTTGTATACGGGGTTGAGCTTAAAAATTTCAATGTCTAAAATAAATCTCAAAAAACTATTGAAAAGTAATAATTAAAAATTATTTCAAATCAAACACAATTTAGTAAAGAAGCTTAAGTTTGTTATTGTAGTAAATATAACTAAATCCTGTACTATTTGTACTATGGTTAAACATAATATTAATGACTTTAAATTATTTTATGTCACATATAAATATATATATATATATATATATATATATATATATGAAAGGACTTAAAGCTTTCCACAAAAATTACGAGATATCCTTAAATTCCAAATTAATGTATAAATCATTTATGGTCTACTAAACATGAATATGCCATCAGTCGTCCTTTGACTTTTCTATAATAAATTTTTAATATGATTTAAGTTTTTGAAACTATTTAATGTTATTTGATCATAAAGTAACTAAACAGCTTTAATAATCTTGTTACTGATCATATATCATATTGACATCTATTATAATGACATTGTTGGAATAAGTTTAAGAAATTGTGAGTTTCTTTAAAGAAATATAATGACAAAGATATATGATATCTTTTTTGATAGTAATTAATCTTATTAGCTAAATGAATTAAAAATTTAAAATAAAATATTGTCTTAAATTGACAAATGGTATTTGAATGTGCAATATTTTCAATTCAGTAGTGACTTAAATTTGTTAAATATCAATTTTACTTAAGTGTGATTTGTTATTGTTGCATTTGGCTTGGATATATTTATTTCTAGAAAAATAAGTTCCCATTAAATTTTGTACCATGAAAAGCGTGGGTTTTTAAGTTTTTTTAGAAAACAAAAAAATTAACTTAATAGCTATCTAAGCAACTGACAAGCAGGTACACTTGTCCTATGGCCTCCTTGAATTGAAACCTATTGATATGTAATGTACATAATACGGGAAAATCCTACTATCTGTTGCAATGACCACCCTTTGTGACTCTTTTAGGTCCTTCCCAATTACGATAAGCTAAAGCTGGTTAGTACTGGACTTTACGTAATTGTTAAGAAAGACTATCCTCGGTGGATAATTCTTCCAATTATCAAAAGTGTTAGCGGGAAGCGTTCGTCTTTGGTAGCTTCGAAAAATTTAAAGAAGGTTCTTTGGAATTTAAAAACACTAACCAGCTTTATTCCATAAATTTACATCTATTTATATTAACATAAAATAGATAAAGTAAAAACAAAGAACTAAACAAAAAGCGCACTTTAACTGAGGTTCATTTGCCTCAGTGAAAGTATGTTTTCGCAAGCTAAGCGAAAACATAATTTTGCTAAAATTATTATACAGTTTTTAACAATTATATATATATATATATATTGTATATGTACATAATTATTAATGCATTGCCCTTACACCCTGCACTCATATGAAATATATTCCGGAAACAGCATTCTGCATCGATCGAAACAAGTGGTAGTCAAAAGTTGCCAGGTCTGAACTCTAAATTGTGTGAAGTAGAATTTTCCTATCTGACTTTTCCCAAGTAGTTTGAAATTGACACTGTGACATATGAGAGAGAATTATTATATTGGAAAATCATGTTTGGTCAGTGATTCTGGTCGGTTTCCTTTATTTTCTGCATTCTATTTGATCAGTTGTTGTTTGTAGATACGCTTTTCTAACTCTACCAAATACAGAGCATTATCTTCGAACCAGAATATTTGGTTTTGGGGTTGATTTTGTTTGTTGGCCTGTTGGTCGTAGGAAATTTACATGGATGCTCAAAATTACCATCTTTGAAGAATGCCATCTTCAAAGAGCGCTTTGAAGAGTGCCTTAAAGTCACTTGCTTCAGTGAGTAATAGTGTGTTTCACAAATCAACTAAAGTGGTTGATTTGTGAAAAACATTTATTATAATCTATATCGTTTTTCTGTACAAAAAGTAAAAACTAGTCGAAATGGTGGTTATGTGGTGGCAGAATTATTTTTCATTTGCATTTAGAGCATTTTGAAGAGAATCTAAGTAGATTTCAATAAATATGATATGGACCGTCAGGAATAAAATCGCTTAATAATTGCTCAGTAATCATTTTTTTTTAAACCTACTTCGATTATTTTGAACATTTTTTGTTTATAAAACATTATTCAGCCGTCACAATAAACTAATTAGCATCCTGCCAAGACAAAAAACTACACCAATATTTATTCATTAATGTTTTACATTTTTCTATAATTGTTAGAGAAAAATAAATAAAGTACGTATAAGCCTTTTACAAAAACCCATTTTTTAAAGATAAACCTTTTAATCCGGCAATCCAAATTTCTAATGTACCTTTATAGTAGCAGATGAAAGCCGATATGGTCTAAAAACTGACTTAAATATTTAATCTAATAATTTTTCTTAGCCCAAATATTTCCCAAATAGTGTAAAAAAGTTTCACTCTTTGATAGTTAAACTAAATCATTGTAGTAAAAATTGTCACTGGATCCAAAAGCAAAAAAAAATTTTTAACTATTATGTGTATCCTAGCTATTTCAAAAACTTTTCTTTTAGCTCTTTTTTTTTGTTTTTTATTCTCATAAATTTTTATTCAAAATGAAAATTAAAGCTTTTTATTATAGCAATTTAAGGTGCGATTTATAACTATCTGTGGAATAAAAAGTTTTACAAGACTGAACAAAGCTAAACAAATCACAGAAGATTTTTGTTAAATATTTTGAAGAGGATACTAAATTTCTATTACAAACTTTTATATCCAATTTTAAAAATCTCATAAAGTTGAAAGGGTTGATTAATTTATTTCAAGTCCTCTTATTTCTCACTTTAACATAAGGGATGAAAAACTAACTAAGCTTTGGCCATTTTTGACAACCCTATTTAAAGATATAATTCAAAGAACATGGTCTTTTGATTGAGCTTTATAAATATAGCAAGAATTTTAAATAATGTCTAATTTATTTTGTTCTGTATCTAACTGACTTTAACAATCTTTAGAAAATCCCTGAATTGAGTTTTTACTAAAGAACATTTTCTAGCAATTTAATGAAGGAATTAGATTTTTACCCTGATTTGTAAGCTTCAGTGCCTTCAACTTAATTTTAAATTAATTAAATCTTTAAACTTAAAATGAACTTTAAAATAGTTATTAGCTAAATAAACTTTTTTTTTTCAAAAGAACGTTTCTAAATGAGCTTATAAGGAAGTTTTATATAAAAATAAGAGAAAGAAAAAAATATAATTTCAATAAAACATTTTCAGGTTAAGACGTGCCCAGAACTAAGTCTCGAGCTTTAATATTGTACAAAAAAATATATATAAATAATATAATCATACTCTTGTTTCCTCTTTAACTGATTTAGCTACTTGATACTAGAATGATAATTCTTGAATTTCACGGATCTACTCAAGTAACAATAAAAATAAAATAAAATAAAATTTTATTGAGTGAATTTCATTGCTCTGCAAAATAGAATTAAAAAGGGATCATAGAGTTCGTTAGAGTTGAATTTTTATATACCAAATGAACTGCTTTTTCATTACAAGGCGTCAGATTTTTACCCTTAATTTTTATTTGTTTCCTAAATTTAACACATGGTTGATCAACGAAGACTCTTTTTTTCAATAAAACATTAGGTGTACCCTTAAAAAGTATAGCATAAAAAAATCATTGCACTAAGATCTTAGCTTCATTAAACTTTCTTTTGCTATCAAAAATACTGATTTATTTTTCTCAAAGTCCTTACCCTAGGGCAACGAATATCTCAATTTCAAAGACATACTGAAAGAAAAATCTTATACGCTGCACATTTTGAACAAAAAATTTATTCTTACTGAGGTTTCTTTATGTATGCTGGTAGCACAAATTGTGCAATGATTTTGAAATTACCGCAAACATGAGATTTAGCATCAATTGCTTGATATATGAACAGAACAAAAAACTAAGTAAGGTACTTAACGTTTGCACATTTACAAGATGCTTGCCATAAAGAAAGGTAATTCAGTCTTGGAAAGAAGGCAGAACTGAAGAAAATTTTCAGCACGAAAAAAAAACAAGTAAATTTCAACTAAATTGCAAGAAGAGAAAGAAGTAAGTCAATACTTTTTTTTTAGTTTTTGAGGCAAGACACTTAATTTCCTTTGAGTTTGCTTGCATTCAAGTGCACAAAAAACAATATAAAAATGAGATTGGACGTAGAACATGATTATATTGTTGTAGAAAAACATATTTAGCTAGTGCATCAATTTTATCAACAATTTTTTAAAAAATAGAACGTAATATTTACTTTTAGGTAGTTTAAGACCATACTTTGAAAAGATAAATGAAATGAGTTTTAAGTGATCGGCTTTGGATTTTCAAAGCTCATTTTGACAGCATCAAAGTCCAAGGGCTATCTCATAAAAATATAATTTGACTTTATATATTTAATTAGTCTCTTTCACGATTTTCATTTTTATTCTAACCTTTCTCTAACAATTCTTTAGTGGTCGTGTAAAAATATTTATTTTGATTTCTTCACGTCAGCAATTTTCTTCCTACGACGTATCTTTCAAATCATCATCAACCAACAATCTTTGAAATTTTAATCTGGTAAATATGTGAAATGACGAAATAACTTAAAGCTTCACACATTTGGGTGAAAGCCCTCATTTTGGTATTAATACCGGAGCGCATTTTTACTAATTATTCTTCTCGGAAGTCATGTCTGAACCTTCTTAGAAGTGTTCTGTTCAATGTCAAGCCATTTTTTCTATTATAGTGTTAAATGTCATAACATCGTCAGAACGAACGTCAGAAAAATCATACAAATTAAATATTGTCGGTTCAACCGAAAGAATAGACAGATGTGACAGTAAAGAAATATAAACTATCTAACGTGCTTAGGTGTATCTTTTTTGTATTAAAAAATTTAATAGTTAGAGAAAGATACATAAGTAGACGCTTATAAAAGGATATTAGATAAAGCATATTGAAACAAAAGAAGAGTAATAATTATAAATATTTAGGATAAATGTGATACAAATTTTTTTTTCAAATTATGTTATGAATTTTTTTTTAAGCTAATCAGGATCAAATATTATATTACAACAACAAAAAATAAGAAGAATTTTGATTAAATTTTAAATGAAATGAAAGAATAAAAATCGGAATCGGAAAAAAAATAATTTCCTAATTAGCCCCAAAATGTAACAAAAATTGGATTTTAAATGAATTTCATGCTCTTTAGTCTATTTTAAGCATCGAAAATAAGGAAAGAATAAATTTCAATTCTATTAAATAATGAAATAAATACATTTTATAGATTTTTGCTTGATTCACATATTTTTTACTATTTTACAAAAAAAAAATCAACGAAAAGCCCTTTATAAACAAAAAAGAGAAGTCTGATATGAAAAATACAACACTTACAACACAACCAATACATTTAGCAAGTATAATTGTATGTTAAAGAGGCATAACTATGAATCATAACTTTTTAATTATTAACAGCAAACTTAATTTTTGTTTGCTTTAAAACAATGTAAACTATTTTTAGTTTCAATTTACAGACGCTTTGCCAGGACCATATTAACAGTGTTATTCAAAAAATGTGTGTAATTGATTAAATTTATTTACTCTATCCACCTTAAATGATTAATTTTTAAGGTCTACATAAGCAGATAAATTTTCGCTTCATTTCAAAGCAATAACGTATTATACTTATATTGAACTTATATTAAAATAGTTTCATGGAGAGAAAAAAAAAACAAAATAAGTATTTCGAAAAAATTGTTAGCACAGCAACATTTTTGTGTCACCAAATTTTATACCCCTTTATTGTACTTCAATTTAGGGATATTATCCTCATAAAAATCTGTAGTAATCTCAAGAAAATCAACTTGGTTCTAATATCTATATATATATTTTTCTTTAGTACAATTTTCAAACCTGAGAAGAATATTTTTTTAGGTCTATTACCACAAATAACCATTTTTTTACCCTATGTTGTCATCTTTTGAATGCTTTTGTCATTCTTTATTTATTTTTCGACTTTTTTTCTACATCTTATGATTTTGTGTTTATCAATTGTTATGCTAAGGTAGACAACAAATTTATGATCTGGAAAAACATAAAGCGTCCCATGTGTTCAAAAAATATCATCAAAAAATGTTCATTCATATATGGATAACAATTTTTTTAGATTTGGAATTTATCACAAAAAAAAACACCATGTAGAGTTTTTCTTTTGATTAAAGTAAAATCCTTTTTAGTAAGTTAATAGAATTACAATTTAGGAATAATCAAACTTGGTTTGATTAGATTTATTCAAATGATAAAAAAATGAAACTTAACTAAGTTAACTGGAAATATAAAAAATTATGGACCATATCAAAATGTTTAAATAATTCAAATGATTTGTTGTACGTGTGATATATTTTGCTGGTTTTTATTGTTCAAAGAAAAGAAAACTTGTCGGTTTTGTGTAAAATATCCGTAGAAAGAAGTGAAAAACTAAAACGGAAAACCATCCAGCAGTTTAGAGATAAAAATTTTTATTCAGACGTTAATTTTAGCTCAAAAATTTTAGTTATTTTTTTTTATTAACTTAGTCTAATTTGATATTTCAGCCGGATTTAGTGAGGTTCATTTATCCGCCTGACATTTTTGAAAAAAAACTGTTCAGGTGATCTTGTTGTAAATTATGATCATGTTTTTAAGAGGAAAAAAGACAATAACATGACTATGCCTTAAGGTTGAAGAGAAAAAATATTAAGCTATTTTTAAATATGCTGCTAAATTCATGAGAAAATGTTGATCTCTGGTAGCTTGTGGCAATAAGTCAGAATAATGACTTGATCTTTAATCTTTAGTTTGTCTTTTAGGGATAGTATTAGTTAATTCCCAAGTTGTAGGATTCCTTTGTGACATCACTATAAATCCAATTGCAAGTAAATAAGTCTTTTATGCAACATTCATTGGTAAACTTTTTTAAGTTAATATCATGCCAGCAGGAAAATGCGTTTTTTGAGCACCCTTTAAATAGAAATAAATGCCTGGTCTTCATAGTGATTCTCATTGATATTCTAACGTTCTAACGTCATTGCAAAAAATACTTGCAAAAGAAAGAATTTTATTGATGCTTTAATCGTTTTTTTATAGTAAATGTAATCAGGATTTAGGAAAAGATGTAGCAAATATTGGGTGAATTGAAAAAATTATAAAAAAGCACTTTAATTGAGTTTTCTACAAAAGCACTAATTAAATTTCCCACTGGAAAATAAAGTCTTTGTATGTATTGGAATTACGGAAATTTTTAAAAATCGTATGCAGTTTTAAGTTGTTTTCTTGCTCTTTAATATTGAAATAATGCATTAACGTCACTTTTAGTTCAACTAAAGTAAATTGCTAGTGAGCTAATAGGCTATAAGTGTTTTTAGAATAAAAGTATTATAGAAAATCAAGTAGAATAACATGTTCAGAAAAAATAATAAAGGAAACCTAAATCATTGGTAGTTCATTTTTAAATATCGTATTTTTTCTTTCAAAATCTTTCAAACTAAAGTTATAGTTGTTAATTTTTATCTATTACAGTTTTATAATATTTTTTATATTTTATATTTTCCAAAGTAAATTTTTATTTGTTGATCAATCTGATTACAGACCAACAAAAACTTTTTGATTTATTTTCAAAAATACCTGACATTTTACACCTCCAATCATTTTATAGTTCAATTAAAATTTATTGAATCTTCTTGTTGTTCTTATTTATTGGGAAATATTTTTCAATAAAAATCTCTTCCACTGACTTATCTTTTACACAGCAATATCCAATTTAAATCTTTTTTTTATATCTGTTTATTTTCCTGTGTTTAAAAGTTTTATCTCTAGCAAAGATTACGCTGACAATATTTCGCGAAAATTAATTACTGTCGTTGGCTAGCAAATAACAAGAAAACTTAATACTTATTCTAACTATGCTAGAAAATGTGCAATTTAATTAGATTTCTTGTTGATTAAGTGAAGTATTTTATTTACAGCAGCCAATAAAGCCCGAATAGAACAAAAACTTTAATTAGAAAATCACTAAACTTCATCTGAAAATAAGGTTTTTAGTTAGCAAATGAAAAGAGCAAAACTCCTATAGCTAAACTTTTGTTACATTTTTGTACATTTTGTTGTTAAGGATAAAATCAGAAAACAAAGAAAATAAAACAAAAATCCTGCGGCTATGAGAAATTGAACTAAAGATATTTTTTACACAAAAAAAGAAAACAAAAATCAAGAAATAGGAAAACTTTTATATAAATAAGAAATTCGAAAAATGTCTGTAATAGTTCCATTTTCCAATCAGTATGCTAATACTTCATTTTGGAAACTTGGGTGATTTAAAGAGTTGTCCATGATTTTAATATTCCCATTAAAAAAAAAAGAAAATAGAAAATAAATGAAAATAATTTTTTATGATCAAACAAAACATTGAGGTCATTAGAGAAGGAAATTTTAAGAAAAAATCGATTCAAGGATCGAAGTTGTGAAAATTTTCTGTATTTAAGATATTCCAGTTAAATAAATGCGAAAACCGTGTAGCATATAATGTTGAACTTACCTTTTTCTTCTTATAAAGCCACTTTTGTTCCTTTTAAACTTAAATAATTGTAAAATAATATTAATAGGTAAAAAAGTATTAGCGGTATTTCCAGTAAAATTAAAATTGTCATTCGTTTACTTCTTGCTTTAAAATTTTTTTTTCTTTGACTTTAAGTACTCTACTGAAAAGAAAACATTTATCTTATACACAGTGTTATGGATCTAGCGCATAGAATAGACTTAATTGGAAAATTGTTTAAAAACAAAAAAGCCATCTCCATCGGCAGTACACTGTATTAGAACATAAGATGAAAATGTCAAGAAGAGTGCCTTTAAAATAAAAATTTAATCTTCTAATTGTGCCGAAATAAAGTCTTTGAAGTGTTTAAATTAATTCATTAAACAAAATGAAGACAAAACAAATACACATAATAATTTGGATAAAAATAATAAATAACAAATTTATAGGCAACATAATGTAGGAGCTAATATTTATTTTATGGAAAATATGTAAATTAACATGAAATGCTCTAATTTCCCCATATACAGGCTTTCAAAGGTTGTTTTTTAGTTCAGGATTACAACATGCTAAATACACGATTTTCCGTACAAAAATTCATTCTGTGTATTGTAATATAAATGATATAAATTATCATAAGGAAGGATTCTTGGGAAATAGGAAATATAGCTATGGCTACAGTCGCAGGTGACACGGTAATTTCAAGTGTATGTAAAAACGTAAGTTTTATGAATAAGTGAACTTCAAGAATCATATGCGAAGTTGATTTATTATATAATGAGATGGATAATTTAATTGAATGAAATATAAAATTAACAGTAACCAATAAAAGATGGAAAATACCTAATGAAATGAAGCTAAGGATCTAGGCCTTAAGCTATAGATAGTTAAAAAAAACGCAATTGTAAATGAAATTTGGAAATTATTATTAATTGCTTGAAAGAAACTAAAATTTGAATTTTAGACCGAGTTTTGCACTTAAAATTTTCATGACATATTGCCTAGCGAAATTAGTCGTCATTATAAAAATTCTTGATTTAAGCAGTAGTTAATCTTACACTGTTTCAAAGAAATTACGTAAATCAATTTCAAAAATAAAGTTTAAAAACAACGCGATCGGAGTTGAGAGTTCAAATAATATGGATAAAAAACAAGCTTCTTTTCAACTTTCATAGAATTTTTAATTCCATGCTTAGTAATTTTATGTATTTGATAAGAAACTTATTAAAAGACTTACAACAAACACTCAAAGAAACCTCGTAGTACACAAAAATCAAGGAAGTGTGTAAAACAAGTAAGGGTGGAACTGGCAAAGGTTCTTTCTACAACAGTTTTATTGTAATTATCTTGAAATGTTTGAAGAACATTGAAACCATATCGTACTAATCAATATCGATGAGCAACTTAAATTGCTTAAGTGTGGACCTTGGCTCTGAGAAAGCAAATTGAAGACAATTTAACTCGCTCAACTTGTCGATTTCATTCATTTAAATAATAAAAGTTAATAAGATCTTTTGAAAATATCACTTGTTGCATGGACCAAGAAACAAAGAATTAATGCAAAATAGTTAGTATTAAAATTTAAACAAATTTTTGCTCATAAAAAATAAAGTTACTCGCACTTCCACAAAAGTTGAAAAAAAACATATATTTTTATTTTATACACTTTTTACTTAGTTTTTCATTTAACGTTATGTTTGTGAATCGTAAGCCAGGTTCCAAAGAGAGTTTAATAAATATCAAACTCATGTTTTCAAAAACTGTTTATACAGAAATAGTTTAAAATTAAATGGAAACCAATATAATCGGACATGAATGGAAGTTTCATCAATAAACTTAAAGTTAATTAATGCGAGTACTTTAATGCTTTCTAAAAAAATATCTTTTTGTAGTTCGAAAAGTGATTCTGATTATCCAAAAACAAAGTTTGTATTTTTCAGATTTTAAGACATTTGAAATTCAAATTAATCTCAAGCTTTGTAAATTTCTAGCTATTGTTTATGTTCTTACTTTAATATTTTCTACCTTTTTTATTTGGAAAAACTTTTCAAATTTAATGAACAAAGCCTGAAGTTTTCGAATAATAAAAAACAAAAGTTAGTCTAACTGTGATCTAGTATATACAATATGCTTATATCTTATTGTTTTACAAAAATTTATTTCATGTAGTAAGAAAAAAACACAAATATTAAGTATGAAAATCTAAAGAATTTTTTAATATTAATGTACTCAATATTACAAAAACAAGCTTATAGATTGCTCACAACTTACTGGCTTAAAAACACAAAAAAATAATGATAATATGCCGAATTTAATCATGTTTGTCCAAGTGTTAAATACTTTTTAAACAAATGATGTAAAAAGAAATAATTAAAGTTTAGAAATCTTTATAAAAGCAGCAGATATAGTTTTGGAACCTTTTTTTTTAACCAAAATTTGATATTGAATTGAAGCTGATGTAATGATAGCCCTGTCCGTATTTCAGCGTAGACATAAGTAGGTCTATTTTATATTTGATACGCAATTCGATTCGAGCCCTTTTGAAATTTTATGTTATTTTTATCAAAATTCATTGATGACAATTTTGTTGCTCAGCTTTTGTGATATATTTTACTGAAAATAATATTTATCATAGCCTTAAACTATTTAATTAAAATATAAAAATATTACAGCAATAAATCTAATTAACTAAATTCAGATATCACAGATCTATCTACTGAGTTCAATTCCCTCATAAGCCTTATTAATAAAGATATAATTTCAAGCGGATTCATTCTATAAGGCATTGCGTTTCATATGTAAAATGGGATCCAGATCGAATGGTGAAATTGCTCCAAATGACGGATTCATTGTTTTCACCTCAGATATCTCATTAAGCTACTTAATATCATGTAATATTCTTATACTAACAAAAAATTTCCAAGTATCACCAATTTCTTCACTATTATTATCTTTAATTTAATAGAGAAAAATTCATTTAAAAATTTATTTAAATTCATTCCCAGTACCAGTATAAATGAAAATTGTTCTCCTTCCTTCCTATATAACTATAACAAATCATTTGCATATCCTTATAAAGTTCAATTTGAACAGCATTTACAAGCAGAGAAAAATAAATTCAGACAAAAATTTGCAATGAAATATTTTGGTAATATATTTATCGGTAGAGGAAATGTTGGCGGTTTACCTGGAGTTTGGACAATGTAATGTACACCAACCCTGAAAACAAATTATGGTCAGCGGTTACTCTTTTGTTGTTTTTAGCAATTTTATATTTATTATAGTTTGATATTTTCCTGTTTTTTTCTTTTTATGAATGAAATTTATGCATTTAAATAAAATTACAAGCAGACACCATATTAATATTGAGTGTAAAAGAATCAAAAATAAAATTTACGCGGCAAAAAATAATTGAAAAAGAATTATTACTATCTATAAATTAAATTCAAATAAAATTATATATTTACTATCGTTGTTATTTATTTATACAAATAAAAACTCTGAATGAACTGTCCTTAACTACAACTGTTTACTTCTTTTCTTAAAATCTTCACTTATTTCAAATAATTGCACTATTCACTGCATAATTCTTCAATTATGAGTTCAAAGTGTTCAAATGAAGTCCAAAACAAAGGGAAATGAAAAACGATATATTCAAAATCTTTGATAACAGACCGTACATTTTTGTTCATTATAATGCGTGAAAACAAGTAAAAGGATAATATTGAAAAGGTTTTCATTGTCGGCTAACGAAGATATTAATTAAAATATATGTAATGTTAGTATTCATATATCAATCCACACATCAGAACTAGTTTCCGATATTCTGCTAACCAAGGGATATGGTATCAAGGACAAAGCATTATTTCTATGAGGATTCTATTTAAATCTTTCGTGTATACAATTGTGCTTAAAGCTTTTGCTTTTGATAGACATTTGAATTAAATTATTTGAAATCTTGCATTTCCATTTAAAATGGTTTTTGTATAATAAACAATATTTTGACGGTCTTTAGAGTCTCTGAGGATGAACGTTTTACAATTTTCATAGATATACATTTAGAATAATTAAGTACTCACCGTTTTCTTTCTTTACTGAAGTTATTGTTTATGGAAACTGAAAATAAAAATAAATATTCCATTATAAACTTGATTTGAATATTTTAATTGTAAAGAAAATTAAATTCTTTTATTTGTCAATTTATTGTGATGCAATCATTTAAAATATTGGTTTCTACAATAAAACATGGCATAATTAGTTAAATTTTTGTATTGTGTTGAAATTTCTGAGTAAAATTTGCAAATTATTCATTATTATTAATTTTTTTTTTGAATTAGTTTACTTGTTTGATGAGAAAAAAGCTAAGTTTTATATAAATTCTGTGTATTATTTTAATCTAATTGTTTTTCGCATTTTAGATAAAAGTAAACCAAATATTATAAATAAATAATATAAAAAGACAGGTAACTTGGTTAATTTATTTTCTTTTTATTATGATTTTATTTCAATTTTTTTCATAATATTTTTGCGTATTAATTATTTTTTTTAGTGAATAAAAAAATGAAGAAAATGAATAATGCATGTAGTAAAGCCCCAAGATGTGCACATGTTGTAATAGCTAAAAGATCGGATGTACAAACTGTCCAAATAAATGAAGATGAAAAAGTCAGGTCAATACAGAGTGATGTTCACTTCTTCATGTTAACATTTTCCTTTAACTGAGAAACATACAGAAAAATTTATTAAAACTATTTAAGGAGTTATTTAATAACAAAAGCTATTTACACGGGCTTAATTGTTACATTTTGCACTTCAAGGCATATAAGAATTTTAACATTTGGCTTCGTCCACAAATTATATATTTTTTAAGTTTTTCTTAGGTATAGGTATAGAAATTGCATTGTAACTTTGCTTCTTGCAATGCACAATGAAAATGATCAGATATTTCGATATTTCCAATCAACGTTAGTGTTTTATATTATCGTATAAATTTCGTGAAGAAAAATGAATTCACATAAGAAGCGTACGTGAATTTTTAGTTTTGAATTTTGAAATGTATTACGGTAATAAATGGAAGATGAACTCAGAAAATTTAACTGAGCCTTTTGTGATAAGATATGGAAAATTTATAGAAAATTCAAGGTATAATAGTTCTGACTTAATTTTATCGAACAATAGGGGTTTGTCAACATCATCATCTTCTGATTCAGAGGTTTCTAACAATATTGATATATCAAATGAGATAAGGCCACTACTGACCAACTACTACTCAAATTATTTAGTTTGGAAACTCATACCATTAGAATCTTACGCCCCAATCGGAAAATGAATCTAAAATTCGTAATACAAAAAAAATTTAAAAGAGGAGCGGGGCGTACTTTGTATCACAACGGAAAGCCATTCCAAAATAATTGACGTACAGAATAAATATAGTATCTAAAGGAAAAACTAGTATAGAGTGCTGATTGCAACGCAAATATGACAGATGTGATCATATGATAACATATTTATCATCACCAAACAAATATGTCCGTTATTACAAAAAGGCTACTAGGTATTTCTGTATGGAGTTCGTATTATATTTATAAGATCAATGATTCAAATATTGGTTTCCTTGATTTTAGAGATAATCTAATAAATACGTTTATAAAAATACTACAAATAATAATGTGCATCACTGTCAGAATTGTGTAAATAAACCTCCTTATGAAGATCACAATAATTGAAAGATTCTGACGAATCTTAAAAATATTTATTTCATTATTTAAGAATTTAATTTTACTAATAAAAAGAGAAGAAAATTATTCCATTTTTCATAGCTTTTAAATTTAAGGAAATATTTTTAAAGGCATATATCATTTAAGTATAAAATCACGACATATGTCCATGTACTATATATTCTTTCCTATAGGACCAAGACGTAATATAATCTTTAATACCAATTTGAAATTTTTATAGAATTCGTTTAGAGAACCAACAGCACTTAAATAAATTTTTACCTAAATTCACTTAAAAAGTTTCTAATCTTAATTTCACTTTTATAACTTAATGTAACGTTTTATATATCACACCAAAAATAATTTAATTCAAAGAATAAATTTATATTTAAGAATATTTTGAAGTTACTCTAAAAAAAATAATACGTTTTTGGGTTAGCAGAAAAAGAAAAAAAACCTTATCATAACCTAATAATATTTGTATATGTAAAATAAGTGTATCTCCGCAGTTTTAATGTAGCTTTCACCTTTGATCAAGTGAACTTTGGTTATTCTGAGAGAGTGGATATAGTCTTAAAAAAAGGATGACTGTAATGTATTCGTAAATTCAATAGAATTAAATAACTTCGAGACAAATAAGAAATATATAAAAACACTTTGTTGTTAAGAGCTAAAGTGGATTTTCATTCTTTGCGTTTTCATAAAAGGACTTTCTTTATTCGGGAGTTTTATTTTTTGATAAAGGTGAATTTTTTAGATACCTGTAAAGTAGATATATTCAATTCTTCCTGTTTTTATAGCTAAGTCACTTTATTAAAGAGCTAAAAAGACTCTTTGTACTCACAGCAAAAAAATACTGGAGTTATATATATTTTTTTATGATATCATACATATCCTTAGAAAGTACTTTTGATGGTTTTTTTTATTCTTAATATCTATTTTTTATGGCAACTTTTTTTTCTTTTTAATAAGGTGTATAATATAAAACAGCTAATTTTATATTATTTTATATAGTAAAATTTAAAATAGGAATTTGACTTTGTTCTTTCGATCAAATCCAATATGCAATAACAAAAATTAATAATGAATACATGAGATAAATTTAATATTGTTTTCCTGAAGTTAAGTTACCCGACGTGATATTAAATATGTAAAGTGATTAGAAAACAAATTTTTGAGATAGAAGACTTCAGGTTTTTTAAAAAATGTGCAAAAAAAATTTATAACTGATATAAGTCAATTTCGTAAATAGTATAAAAATTAGTATAGGTTATTCATGATTTAAATAGAGAGTATACCCTGCTTCGTGTTCAAAGAGCTTTGTTTTCTTGAAATTTATAATTTATAAGCGCCCTGAGCAGGTAGAGATATTTGAAAATTCGAAATATTGTGAATTGAACCATGATCTATAAAGTTTACCCGATACTTTAATTGAAATTATGAAAATTAATAATAAGGACAAATTTTTAAAAATAAAACTAAAGTTTTGATCTTTTAACTCCGGCATAAAAGTAATGTTAGCAACCTTTTGGCACACAGGAGATAAAAGTGATTAACTTATCGCCTTTAATTCAGAATTAATAATGAAAAGTATTTTTATGACATAATATATAAATAAGTATGCCACATTTGATTACGTATTTATCCACAGTTTAATTCATTTTAACAATAATAAAGAAAAATTTAAGTTTAATAAATATAATTTTCATAAAAAGCATCTATAAGAATTTTCTAATTCCTTCAACTTCTTAAAATTTAAAATTTTTATCTAAATTTAACTTAGATCCAGGACATTTTACACTAGTCATGCTGATATAAAAATACATTTTGCTTTTCTTTTACTAATTAAATTTATAGCAAAAAAATTTATTACAAAGCCACAGAACTTATATATTAAAACAGATTATTTAAATTGTAATTTACACAAAATTAAATTTATAATGATAAAAAACATAACAAAAAATAATTCTTTTTCTGTTTTTTGGTACACAAATTTAGTACAGTACAAATTAAGCGGTAAACTAATTTTAATGCAAATGTCAAAAGTTGTTTTTATTACAAATTAAATTTTTATAAAAACGAAAAATATAAAATAATAAATAAAACTGGTATAATAACTAAAAACTTTTGGTCTATTAAATGTTCTTCAATGGCGTTGATTAAATTCTCAAACCAGAGAATAAACGCTAAAAATATATAACCTTGACTTTTCTGCGATTTTTTATAATATAAATATATATTTCAAATGTATCAAAATCATTCCATAAATCAGCATCAAAGAAAATTTATTATAAAAATAATATTTTTGCCAAGCAACAATATAATTAAATACAAAAAAAAAAAAAGAATAAGAAGAAAATATTCACATTTATGTATTCCAGGATTCTGATTTTAAATGTTGTTTATTTAATCCAACAACAAAATTGCTAAAATAAATTACCCTGATGACGCCAAATTTTTCCTTTTTAGTGTCAGCTATATGTATTTTTAAATATATTGCCTAAAGGTTTCGTATCTCAAAGGAGATTTCTTTTATTTTTTATGGAGACATTTGAAGTATGTTTATACCACGTGGAAAAATTATATATTTTAACTGTGAAATATTTTGTAATTTCTGAAAAATAAAATTTAAAAGACAAACATATTCTTTGTCAACAATCATGATATTATCCTGGTAAGGATATAAAATGGGTTATTCAATAAAGACCTAAAATCAAATATATTAGGGATTTTAAAAATAAAAACGAGATAAAAGCATTTTATGAAAATAATATTGTATTTGCTGATAAAAAAAACATTTGTTAATGGTTTATGGATTAAATGTACATTAAAAAATAACTTAACAGCCTTGGTTTATTGAAAGTTAAATTATAGATAAAAGCTTTGTGATTTTATTTCTTAAAAATAGAAAAATATTTTAAACATAAATTTCCTATGCTTACTTTTTTTTAATAAACAGTTTTGATCTTTCTGCCAGAACACGACAAAATTCCGGCTGCTTTGCTTTTTTCTTTTATTAAAAATGACAAAACATAAATTATTAGATATAATAAACAAACATTAATTATTTATTGTGTTCTTTTTTCTTCATGTAAATCCTATCTATAAAAGGTTTAAGTTGAAAAAAATTCTTTAGTCTCCTATTACTACAACTGCTTTTACACAATAATATCAATACTATAAAGAATCAATATATATTTATAATTGTTTTTGCAGGTTCTCATATTTAAATTCTTTTAAATGTAGACCAAATTAAATCTTATTTCATCATAACATGACTTATGTCAAAATTCTTAAAGTTTTAGAACTAATAAAGAAATTTAAAAAGACAAAAACTATCATTAAAACCTAGAATAAGACAATGAGTATAATGAAACCAACAAATTTGTGTCAATTTAAAGCGAGGTCAATAATATAAGATTTAATATCCTAAAAAGGCATATTAAGTTTTTTCTAAGAATAAATTTAGTGCCAAGTGTTATGATTCTAATAAACTCATTATAAAAATTCATAAATGTAGTTTTTGAGTTTAGAAAACTCAAGGTAAAACCATTGATGTAATATCATTTAGATAAAAAGGGTTCAATTAAGTCTTTAAAACCATATTTGTCATGTGAAGAAGATATTTTGGATCCCTAAGTGACTCAAGATTAAAAATTTATAGCACACAAAGTGCTGGTTAGAAAAAAGATTTGGTTTATTGGAAAAAAAAAACTTTAATTGAATTTTTCAGAAGTTATTTTGAGTCAAAAGGAGAAAAAGGAAAGGAGAAAAGGATTTCTAGCAAGAAAGCAAAAAAAAACTGTAGCGAAAATCGCTGTATAAAAATTATCACCAAGAAGAAATGTTTCAATAAGGAGCACTGGTCTTTGAAGTTTTAAAGACATCATAGTGGATGATATACTGATAGAAATGGGCTCTAATAACAGCTCTGGGCTTTGCTCTTTATGTATATTCAAGCAGTACGGAAGTCAGTGACCCAGAAACTTCAATGCTAAGTTTTGAGCTAAGCAAGGCTTGCTTTCTCGGTGGTCCTAAAGCTGTGAACAATGGAGTAAGATGCAAATATCTCCAATTAAGTCAAATTTTGCTGTCAGGTTATTTTTTAGCCTATTCTTATGAAAATGATAAATATCGCATCTAAAATCAACTGTATTTTCATAATTAAAACTTAGACGTACATAAAATTTTAATAATATTAAAATCTTATAATCCTTTGACTAACAAAATAAAAATGAGTAAAAAAATAGAAATAAGTACTAAGAATGACACTAAAATTAACTGAACTAGATTGAATCTTGCCATATTTAAAAAACATCTTGAATTTTTTGCATTCAATTTTTATATATACAGACAATCAAACATGAACACAATTTATTTATTTAAGAATGTTTTCAGTATTTTACTGATAGTTATAAAAGGTTTTCAGCACACTTTGACCACAATTTCATTCAATTTAGAATTTTCTTTATTCTTTTTATGGCTTTCACCTTCCGGTTGGTTCGGGTTATACTCATTCAGAAGTCTTCTTTTCTTAAAGAAAAATTCAAAAAGCTTTTAAGCTTATGTTAAGTAAATGCATTTGAAATTTTATGTTTGTACGACAGTTTAAAATGTTTCCAAGTTTTATATAGATATGCAGACAGAATAAAAAGGTAAAGATTTTGCAATTCTGCAATGAGAAATCTTTGTTAGCATTTTTTAAAAGAGAAAATAAAAATAATAAAAGAAAAGATTAATCTTTTATAGTTAAAGGAAAGCAATAATTTTTGGGGTTAGTTGTTGACTTTTGTATAAAAAAAGGCAAGGTTAACTATAATAAAACATAAATACTCAAGTTAGAGTCCTTGTAAAACTCTTTTACTAATATAACGTTAATTGGGACAGAACCATATACATTTCTATGAAACTTTTTATTTAAATAACATTCTAGCATAAAATACCAAATAACAATTCACTTGAGTTAAACAAAGATTGAGTTTTTTCTGTTTTTAATTAAAAGAAAGTAATCCAAAAAGTTTTCTAAAATTATTTCTTCAAAGCCTCCTAAGGCAATTTAAGACATAAAAGGACTAAGATTCAAGGTAAGATCCCTCAGGTGCTACTTTTCAAATATATAAATAAAATATATACATATGAAATTTAACAACCTTTTATGAATATTCAAAAGAATTTGAAAAATCTAGGGCAACATCCAATTAGGATTACCAAACCTAACAGGAATTAAAAAAAAATGATACTTTCACTTTATATGGTAAAATTTGCTCCTTCACGTTTTTCTATACCAACAAAATGGGATTAGATTAATGCCTAATAGGCCTGTCCTGTAAAAAAAAACCTATTGACCTCCTTAAAAAATTTTAATAACATATGTAGGTTAAGGATAATGTCAACAGCCATCAAAACTAAAGTAAAATTGTGTAAATGGATAAAATATGTACTACGTAAAAAAACATACTTTAAAATAAATTTTATTTTTGTATTTAAAAAGATATAAAATTGCACAGACACTAAAAAAAACTGTATGTGTAAGAGAATATGTTTTTTAACTACGAAAAAAAATTTTTAATCCTTTCAAGAAAACCCTGTTTTTTTTCCTTTTTTTAAATAAGGGATCCAATTCTCAAGAGACAAATTAACTCAACCGAACAATTCATCGAAATAAAGTGGTATCTAGTTTTCTACTCTGGGGAGTTTGATAAATTTTTCACATTTCAGTCAGAATTCATTTTTATATACAAACACACAAGAAAACTGTACACTATTACTATATATATGCTTTAGGGCTACACGGATGTGCTAAATAATATATAGCTAAAGTTAATATCATCAAAAAAAACCCTACTCGAAAACTTTTCTATTGAAGTAAAATATTGTAAACTCTAAGCTGGACCCTTTAGTTCATTTATGTCAAAAGTAAACAAAGCTTTGTAAGGATTATTTTTATATGAGACTAAATTAACTGAAGCGTACGTAACATTATGTTTAAGTTAAATTGTTTAGAACTATTTAAATCAACTTATTATTTTAGGGCTTCATAAATATTTCTTTTCTTTTTTTGCCTTTTAAATTATTTTAAAACTAAGCTTCTATTAAAATTGAAGTTCTTTTTTTTTACTTAACGTAAGTGAAACTTTAACTTCCTATATATAAATATAATAAAAAATTCTGCTAAAAAGATTAATAAACTTTGATTTTCCTAAAAATATGGGCTCGCTTATTTTTAATTTGAAAGAAAATATTTAAATTTGATCCATGTTTAAGTTTTATTTGTAATTTCATATCAATATTTGAAAGTTATTGAAACGAAATTCTTCATAACAGGTCATTAAACAATATAAAAAATAAAAAAAATTTAAAAAAAATTACGTAACGAAAAAATTTCCATGGAAATTCATCTTGGTGAAATCTTTATAAAAAATGTGTAATACAAAATTGTCCTGAAAAGAACTTCATCAAAACATTGTCATGAAAATTGGAATAAAAAACTCGACACGAAAAGCTAACACTATTTCCGAAAAAAACCTAGCGTTATGACTCCATGACAGATTTACTAATCTTGCTATTAACTTGATCTTGGTCCAAAGTATTGATTCTTTAACAGCTAATCATATTTGCTGATTCTTCGGATCCTATTTTAGAGAAAAAAATTCAAATTTGCAATTTTCTCGGTTTTTCGGTTTCAGGAGCTTTTTAGTTACGAATAATCATATAAGGAATTTAGTAGGTATATTTAGGGATAGTTGTCTTCTAATAAGTAGTAATAATTTTATTGATTAAGCTACGAAACACTATTTGCTTAGATATCAACGGATATTCAACAACAAAATTTGATAAAAAAAAGTCACGTGATCCGGCATGAAAGACTAAATGCTATTAGTAAGATTTCTATGTTTGTATCTTCAAGTAATTGCGAATTGGACAAGCTTGGTTGGGTGAGTTGGGAGTGAGGGGGGTTGCAAAATTACACTTTTAAAAACTTTGAATTTCATTTTCCTATTGTAAAACAATTTTTATATAAGTTTTTTCGACAGCTTTATCCGATTTTTTTTCAATAAAACCTATCAAATTAGGTTTAATCAAAAATAGAAAGTCAATAAGGATAGTTATTATTTTGTCTACAATGAAATTTGTCACTAATCCCTCCTAATAGATCTCACGGAAATTTGAAAACTTCATACTTCATACTTCCGAAAACGAATCTAAGCTAATACTTATAAATACTATTAATCAAATGTGTGCGTCATATTCATAAGTTTTAAACTTGAAAATTCGGAAGATAATATGAAAAATGACCTGTATTTTTAATGACGTTTAAATGAAATTCTACTAATTGTAAGTATTATGTACTTATATATGTATATAAAGAAAAATATTAAAACACATGCGGAAACATAAAAATTAATCGCTTTTTAACATATCTTAAAATATTTTTTATTCTTGTTCTAAAATTTCAAAATATCATTTAGTATTAAGAAATTCTTCTTGATATTTAAGAAATTAATAAAAATTAGTAATAATAATTTACAAAACTAAAATCAATTCTAAAAAGTGTCTACTAACAGAGCCACAAATCCATTTTACTAATTCCAAATTCAATTTTGTAACCAAAGATAATTCTTTACTTAGACATCAACAGCAGCTGATGTCAACTACAAATGACTAAAATTTTGAGAAATTAAAATTTGACAATTATCTTTTAAGTGTTATGCTTAAACACATTTATTCCATGTATACATATTCATATACCATTCCTTCTTTTGCTTTCTACTATGTAAGCAATATTAATTTAAAACAAAAGAAAATTATTTCTGTTTCCCTTCATTTAGGTCCATTAATCCGAATAATTTTGGGGTAAGAGAAAACTTTATTTGCTTAACTTAAGAAAAACTACTCTTGTTAGTTATTCACAAAAACACAAATATTGACTCAGACACTTACTAAAATACACCTAAATATATATAACTATATATATGTATATAAATAATATTTTTCTTTATTTGTATTTAAAGTACAATTCAATTGTGATTTCCTTAGGTTTTATATTCTTGGTATCCATGGCTTTTGGTTGTTATTGTTATTTTAAAAACGAGCACTGTACTAATTTACCCGCATCCAAATGAGACTTTTAGACACTTCTTAGCTAAGCAAAATTCTGTAGATTTTTTGTTGGATAATTTTTTCTGAAGAAAAGTTTTACTAATTGTTACCAATGCTTATAAGTTAGCATAGAGGAAAAAGGGTTTTGTTGTCATGCAAAGCATTATATCCTGGGTTTTAGCTAGTTGAAAAATTAGCTTTGAAAAGATTTTTATTCAATATTAAATTTCAAGATGGATGAAGAAATTACTGTTACTCAAGTGAAAACTAAAATAAGTTTTATGGTTTTTAATTGTAATAAAAGTATTTGTGTATTTAAGGATAATTGAATATTCAAAACTGAATATTATAGCTCTTTGTGTGCTCAAAAAGACGAATTTTTAATATGATTCCTACTGATGCATTAGTTTGTCTTATGGATTTCACTCATGTGAAAATTAGAGCTATTGGAAAATACGATTTCAGTATCCTAAACAATAAAAACTTTGTCTTCATAGTAGTCTTCATTGATAATTCATTAGAATTTAAGATTCTTTTACTTTCATATATGAAACGCAATGAAAAGTTTTTGAGGTGAAATTTGTTACAAATATAGACACAAATTTATACAAAAGTATGTATTTTTAATGGCGCCGTATTTGAAAAAAAAAACTTGTAATATTATTTGAATGCCAAAAATTTGCAAGATTCATAACAAGAAACTTTCATAAAAGCAGTTTTTAGTGCCTCAAATTTACACAATTTATAAGTAGAACTGATAAAATATGTAATAACAATAAAAATTTGGCAAAATAGAAAGCTTTTTGAATGAATGCTAATTATATTTTTTATGTTTGAGGTAAAAATAAAAACCATATTTTAATAGTAAAGGAAATATGAGTGAAACTTTTTAGTGTGTTGTACATAGATATACGTTGTATGTGTGGCCTATGCTAGGTATTCCTAGTAAAGAGTGAGCCAAAATAAATTTACACATTTTGAGCAAAAAATAACACATTTTATGTGGAACTGAATAGTATTGTTTATTTTTAACGAAAGTTTGGTCCTTTAAAATTATATGTGGAAAGTAATTTCTGACATATGTGCACCCATACTAGCTTTAAAGACAGTTAAGCAAGGATTTTAATTTTAGATGACGTTCTTACTTTTTTTGTGTTGTTAGCCTTATATTTGCTTGAACATTGTTTTCAAATGCTTCGGTGTTCTAAAAAGCCTTCGCATAAATATAGTCTTTCAGAAACTTATGGAGAAAAAAGTCACAAGGTGTGAAATCCTAAAAATTGTGGATTTTGAATGTTGTAGTTTCCAGTTTTTCCCCAGCACAGTTATTTATAACTTTCAAAACAATATCGCTATTTAAAAGCAAAAACAAATAATTTTAAGTTTACAATATTTTCGTTTTATTAAAAAAATAATCTCGAAGAATATTTAAAAACTCTACAAAACACAAATTATTAATTAGTGCTTTTTATAAGAATTTTGTACATATTAATTGTTTAATTTCAAGTCGGCTTTGCTGTTGAAAAACTCTAATTCCTACTATACATATTCAAAAATAAAATGCAGCAGTTGTTGAGAAATTTTCAAAAGCTAATGAAAACAGCCATTTTAACTAGACCCATCAAGAAAATATTTGTTGTGCACTTTATGTGCAATTAAACTTTCTTTCAGTCGGATTATGAGTAATTAACATATTCTCTGCTAAATTTTCATTTAATTAGAAAACTCAGCATGTTTTTGCCAAAAAGACCCCAGGAGGCCAAAATCACTGTAGCTACTAAGCAAAACTCAGTAGTATTCTCCCACTTAACGCAATTAAAATACACATGCCTTCGAAAAGTTTTTAATTTTACTTTTCTCAGCATTGAATTTTTTTAATTTTTCTTTTTTATATGATATTCAAACACAAAAAAATAAAAAGTCAATTTAATGAGAAAAAGTTGGTCTAATGAACAATACTCCATTCTACGTTAGTAAAATTAAAAAATAAATTGTAAAAAGTCCGGAATCTTAGCTAGAAATGAAATTTACTTGATAGAATTTAAAGCAAAACCAGCAAAAGAAAAAGCTAAGCCACTAATAAAACAGTCTTAAATAATAAATTAAAACTAACTTTTGTGATAAATATAAATCTTTGTTAAATGATATTAAATTTTTGTTAGTTCAACACAAAATTTAGACAAGAAATTATAAAGAAAGCTGTAATGTTTTATTGATTGCAAACGTCCTATAACTCCTTCTTAGCATTTAATAGTGTAAGATTAGATGGTCAAAGAAATTTAGAATGTGCTCTTCTTGAATATATAACTATGAGAAATTTAACAGCATAATTTCTAAGTTAATAGAAAAGTCACCATAAAAAAGGTTTTGTGTAAGCAGAGAATTTCCTAAGTTTGCTTTATACTTTAGTGAAGCTAACAAAGATTTGACAAAATTTTTGTAGTCTTTAAAAAAATGGATTTTTGTTTCAAACTTGTTCTTCTGTTGGAATATTAAATTCCTCCGATACTTTTTTAGTTAATTTTATTTTCTCTTTTACATTATTAGCTAACTTTTCATCAATATAAAAAAAAGAGTTTCACACAAATTTCTCAACTTTTAAGCCTTTACTTTATTATGTTGCTTAAGCGTATTTAGTTTTTCTCAAAGTCAATCATTCCAAATGAAAATTTAGTAAGGAAATGCAAAATTACATACTTACATAAGAAGTAATCGTTTGCAGAAGTGTGAACGGATTAATTTTTTTGCAAGTTATGTTATTTTATAAGAAATTTATGTTAGCAAAACTTGAAACAAGTATTTTAAATGTTGAAAGCAACATAAAACATGGTAGATAAAAGTCCATAAAAAGCAGCTTTTAATTCTTAATTCAAATAACTTGCTGCGTGCAGTTGCTTCAATAAATACGCAAAACCCTGTTCGATCACTTTGATGTAGGTAAGTGATGACTACGAGAATCAAAAATAATCATGAATTTCCTATAACTGATGCTGTAGAGCTTAACCCTTAACGGTCCGGAAGTATTTCAAGTTTACCTCCCACCAGGTCCAGCTATTTTTCATAGAAGAGAAGCTGTAAAACTTTTTTAAATCAAAGAAATATTTTTATTTTAGGGAAAGTTTATCAATATATATAGAGGATAATAATACTAACAATATTATTTAAATTTTATATTTTTTGAGAGTATGGTACTTTTCGAAGCACTCTCCAACATGAATTCCGGGTTTTTCGGTGCAAGTGTCGCAATAAAATTTTGTTTCTCGTCTTCCCCCTGAAACCTTTCGATTCGAGCATACTATGCAGTCCCTTTTAGTTCTACTGCGAATGATGTGGAGCTTACCATCTAATCGCTGCAAATCTTGTTCTGTATTAGCGCGTCCTCGAGGTGTTTGCAACATATGAAAGTCATCTACTAACTGATCAACCAATTCTTTCATAAATTCGTAATGTGAAAGTGCTTTTTCGTTCTTTTCTTCCTGAACGGATTTATATAGAATGTAGGAATTTGTAGCACATACTTCAAGGCCTCAGAAAAAAAGTTTTCGCCACCATTTAAGGGATTTCCTTAAGAAACAGTAGTTAGATACATAGTGATCTGCCCGATCGACACCATAATTTTCTGCCATATTTTATGATTTCAAACAAAATCAAATATAATAAACTAAATTCTGTAAAATGTCTACGCTCTCCTTAAAAATCAAAACAAGACTGAATTTGGATTCGAATAACACAAAAGTGCATGTACGAAAAACAGTAGCAACAATAATAGTAATAAAAATAATGAAATGGTTTTTGGCGCGTTAAGGGTTAATAAATTTTGCCGGTATTATGAATGCTAAAAAGTAAAAAATCTTCGTCCGTTCTAAATTTCAAATTTACTAAAGAAAAAGAGAGTGAAGAATCTACCATAACTATTTTTTCTATGGTTGGTTACTGTAGAAAAATAAATGTGTCATAAATATTTTAAACATTACTTCCTTATATCTTCTTTTTACTTATACTAAAATCAGTTATACAGTTTTTCATAATTACCTAATTTTACAATAATAAAATTTTCATTAGGAAGCCAAAAGATATCTTGCAATAAATTTTACAAATTCCCGAAATGTAAAAGGACTACCTCAAAGGAATATTTTCCTTAGTTAATGAATGGTAAATATCTTTCAGAAAATTACTTTGTTAATTAATCTAAGCTTTTGCAATATTGAAGTTAGCTTGAGCAATAATCCAGCATTTAAATATTGATTTAAGGTTTTCATAACATAAACCACCAGATCTAAAAATTAGAATTCAGGCTCTTGTTCTGAGCTGAAACACAAAAAGAAAATAATTTTTTTGAAGATCTTTTACTCATTTGAATCTGTTTACATACTAATTTCAAATTATTTTATATACTCAAAACTATATATATATCCGTATATAATATATGGACATGTTTGTTTCAAGTGCATCCCATGCAAATTTTAGTATTTGTTGAAAATGTTAGATATTTGCTGTTTTTCGTGGTAAAATTTGTAACTCTTTGCTACTCGTTAACAGAAATCCCTAAAATTTTACAATATTTGCAATGTCTTTAATGCTGTCACAGACTTTGGGTATGAAATGTTTACTCTTTATATTAGACAAAGTCAAATATTTATTTTGTCGGTTTTCCGTATAAGGCTAAAAATAAACCAATTCTTGTTCTAAATAAATGAAATATTTATCCCATAAAATACAATTTTAACACAAAAATGAAGGACTCCTAGTATGTATATAAACTTCAATTTGAAAAGGATTTAACGATAGTCTAAGCTTTGGGATATAAAAATGCAACATTTCTTTTTTCTTCTTAAAATTATTCATGTGTATTTCTTTGCAAATTTTTTTAAATTAAGTTACAGTCGTTTTTTTTCTTTTGTTTTTAATTTGGAATTGAAAGTGCAAATTACACTAAAACAGCAGAAGTTTTCAAAAAGGCACTTGAAATTTGTTTGGGCAGGTTTGGCTTTAGTAAGGCAAACATATACACAAAAAATGCAAACAATACAATATCTCTAAAATAATCCAATGATGTGATATAAAGAGAACATTTTAACCTAAATTTTTACTAGTTTGAATAATAGTATAATATAGTAGCACAACGTAATTGTCTAAACAACACCAAGAAAAATTGTATACAGTTGAAATATTTAAGTGATTAATATTACGAATCATTGAATGGCTGTTGCTTTAATCAAATTCATTCAGATTGGAAGAATAGATAAAATTTGTCCACATTGCAAAGATGACACTCTAAAAATGTGTTGCTTGAGTAGGAATATAATATATAAAGCTATCTAAGCTAAAGCAGGCTTGTTGCTTCACATGTTGCATGGTAATTATATTTAAATTCATATGGGCAGAAATGCAGTAGATCTCATGTCATTTGACAGTTAAAGAAAATGTTTGTTCGTTCCGATCAAAACCGGACCCTTGAGTATGTTAGACAATATACTGCACCAATATTTAATAATTTAGCAATTGTCATGGTAAGACTAGAGTTTTAAACTCATAAAGCCTTGCGCAGACCAAGGCGTCTGTAGCCGCTACAGTAGCGGCGTTTGTAGCCGCTACAGTAGCGGCGTTTGTAGCTGCTACAGTAGCGGCTACAGACGCCGATGAATGGGTGTATCAAAATCTGGTTGACAAGTTTTTCTTGATGTAGGTTGCTATTTTTAGTGGAATATTCTCTATTATTATTGACTATATTAGTTTTGTTTGATTATTATTGTGAGTTAAACTTAAATATTGCTAATTTTTGTTATTACTGTTTACAGTTGATATTTAGTGTTTATTTATGCCTCTTGCTATTAAGTTTTTTTTTATTTTTGCTAATAATTGCTATGATTTGTAGCAATTGTTGAATTTATTTTTTTTTATAGATCTTTTCTTTTTCTAAATAAGACTTAAATTCTAAATATTATTTTATTAATTAATTTTCTTCAATATTGTGAAGATGCTATTAACGGATTCAAATCCAGAATCTTCTTTGAGCTATTTTGATAAAGAAATGGAAAATGGACATCAAACAATTAATTATCTAACAAATTATAAGTTCAATTATGATAAAGAAAGGTAAATTTTTTTTATCTTTTTATCTTATTTGTAGCCAAATAATTTCTTATTTGCTGATCCGCTTGAAATGCTATTGTTTTATTGAATTATGTAAACGGGATGCTACACTTAAACGTAAAAATAATTTTCAGTTTGTTTTTGTTATAATAATGAATAATTGAAAATTAAAATAAATCAAACACATTTATTAGAAAAATTATGTAAACATTTTGAGTGGACCTATCACGATGTTCTTGTTTGTCAGGTAAGTTATGTATTTTAAAAGAAAGTCCCGCAAGAAATAATCCTTTATTACTTTATTACTCATATATTGCAGGAAAGTGAAAAGGAAAAAATTTTTTGGATTTGGGTTTTTCTAAGCCATAAAACAGAAACACATTTTTACTAGTTTTATGTTTCCAAGTATTTTATGGCTTAGAAAAACCCAAATCTAAACAATTTTTTCCTTTTTACTTTCCTGCAAGCTATGAGTAATAATGTAATTAAGGATTATTTGTTGCGGGACTTTCTATAAAAATACATGACTTACCTGACAAACAAGAACATCGTGATAGGTCCACTCAAAATGTTTACATAATTTTTCTAATAAATGTGTTTGATTTATTTTAATTTTCAATTATTCATTATTATAACAAAAACAAACTGAAAATTATTTTTACGTTTAAGTGTAGCATCCCGTTTACATAATTCAATAAAACAATAGCATTTCAAGCGGATCAGCAAATAAGAAATTATTTGGCTACAAATAAGATAAAAAGATAAAAAAAATTTACCTTTCTTTATCATAATTGAACTTATAATTTGTTAGATAATTAATTGTTTGATGTCCATTTTCCAATTCTTTATCAAAATAGCTCAAAGAAGATTCTGGATTTGAATCCGTTAATAGCATCTTCACAATATTGAAGAAAATTAATTAATAAAATAATATTTAGAATTTAAGTCTTATTTAGAAAAAGAAAAGATCTATAAAAAAAATAAATTCAACAATTGCTACAAATCATAGCAATTATTAGCAAAAATAAAAAAAAACTTAATAGCAAGAGGCATAAATAAACACTAAATATCAACTGTAAACAGTAATAACAAAAATTAGCAATATTTAAGTTTAACTCACAATAATAATCAAACAAAACTAATATAGTCAATAATAATAGAGAATATTCCACTAAAAATAGCAACCTACATCAAGAAAAACTTGTCAACCAGATTTTGATACACCCATTCATCGGCGTCTGTAGCCGCTACTGTAGCAGCTACAAACGCCGCTACTGTAGCGGCTACAGACGCCTTGGTCTGCGCAAGGCTTAATATCGTTTTGCATAGTCAAAATGAAAAACTATGAAGGATTGCTTAGACACTTAGATGCTACGATCTATTAAAATATTCAAATCTATTTTTAGATGCTAATAATGTTTACCTCACCAAGAGTAAAATGATAAACACATAAAGAAGGGAAGATACAGGCAAAAAAGTTAGCACAATGAATTGTGGTACGTAAAGCGAAGATAATCCTATTTTGAAAAGCTGTCATCAAAAAGTATGCAAAAATAGATTTGAAGTGGCTACTATACACTAATTCGAACAGTTTTAAAAAATCTGAGGTCTGAACAATATATATATCTAATGCCTGGGACTCACTAGCACTTAGCGTGTGGATACGACTTAGCGCAGTAAAAATGGAGAGTTTTTTTTATATATCAGTAGAGTGGAGCATCAGTGGAGACTACCGGACTCATTAACATTTAGCACTAAATTTTGTGCCGCTAAGCGCTAGTGAGTTCCAGGCATAAGAGTATAAGTGCACATATACCTTTTCTTTTTCGTTTTTGCATTTATCCTAGCCAAAATAACGTTTTGTACAGCTATTACATACTTTCTACAATTATTCCCATAATTTTCTCATGTTGTCAATATTTTCCTTAAAAAATACTCTTTATACAATACACAAGACCAATGGCCATTGACAGGAGCTAACTGTTATACATATAACTTACTTATTAATTAGAGCAATTTACTTTATCATCGAATTAAAAAATAATAATTATTGGACTACAAAACTTCTAAAGGTGCATTTTTTAACTATCATAAATCAAATATTAAACGCAAAATTTTTGATAACTTGTAAAATGTAAAAAACAATAACTTGTAAGGCAAATTAATTTTTAATTTAAAGAGCTTCTTTATCTCAAAAGTCATTTTATCCTCATTCAAAATAAAATCAAAATTTTATTTCTAAAATTTTGCAACAGGTTAAGCTTAACTAGTAAACTTCTCATTTCTAGTTGTAAGAGTCTTAAGTAATTTAGTCCTTTTACTTTATTCCAGGATAAGATTATATAAATCTATGGCCATTGCTTTCAGGATTTCTAAAGATATAAATCCTTAAGCTGAATTTAAGAGCAACAAAATGGAACACGTACCAAATAATGCAAAGAAATAGAATATTTCTTTATATGTGATTTAACTAGAAACCAAAACACCTTAGCTTTATGACTGGAATCGAATTATAACCAATTAGAAATGCCTAGTAAAAGACTTTACTAGGAAGGACATACATATACAGTAAAGTGTTAAAGTTCATATACTAAGCTTAACATATGTTTCAATAATTTAACAAAATGGTATAAGGCTATAAAACAGGATATGTGCAAATGTTAAAATATTATCTTCTAGTTTTATACAGTAGAGAATATAAAATATCTTAAGCTAAGGAATTCTAAAAGGATATTCCTTATAAATTCAATTATTAGCTATACCATTCGGCTTAGTATACAGATAAAAATTATTAAGTACGTGGTAATTAAATCTCTGCTTGTGGTTGCATAATTTATGGCAATAATACTCTCCACTTGGAGTCGACTTATGGTCCTATAAAGTATACTTATAGGGTTAACTCGTGGATATATGCAACGAATATAATTATTGTCTCTTAGTTCTTAACCAGCAATGAGAAAATTTATGCTTAAATTACAAAAATTTTGGAATGACTATAAAGTAGAATTTAATTTAAACACATTTTTACTAGTTTTATGTTTCCAAGTATTTTATGGCTTAGAAAAACCCAAATCTAAACAATTTTTTCCTTTTTACTTTCCTGCAAGCTATGAGTAATAATGTAATTAAGGATTATTTGTTGCGGGACTTTCTATAAAAATACATGACTTACCTGACAAACAAGAACATCGTGATAGGTCCACTCAAAATGTTTACATAATTTTTCTAATAAATGTGTTTGATTTATTTTAATTTTCAATTATTCATTATTATAACAAAAACAAACTGAAAATTATTTTTACGTTTAAGTGTAGCATCCCGTTTACATAATTCAATAAAACAATAGCATTTCAAGCGGATCAGCAAATAAGAAATTATTTGGCTACAAATAAGATAAAAAGATAAAAAAAATTTACCTTTCTTTATCATAATTGAACTTATAATTTGTTAGATAATTAATTGTTTGATGTCCATTTTCCAATTCTTTATCAAAATAGCTCAAAGAAGATTCTGGATTTGAATCCGTTAATAGCATCTTCACAATATTGAAGAAAATTAATTAATAAAATAATATTTAGAATTTAAGTCTTATTTAGAAAAAGAAAAGATCTATAAAAAAAATAAATTCAACAATTGCTACAAATCATAGCAATTATTAGCAAAAATAAAAAAAAACTTAATAGCAAGAGGCATAAATAAACACTAAATATCAACTGTAAACAGTAATAACAAAAATTAGCAATATTTAAGTTTAACTCACAATAATAATCAAACAAAACTAATATAGTCAATAATAATAGAGAATATTCCACTAAAAATAGCAACCTACATCAAGAAAAACTTGTCAACCAGATTTTGATACACCCATTCATCGGCGTCTGTAGCCGCTACTGTAGCAGCTACAAACGCCGCTACTGTAGCGGCTACAGACGCCTTGGTCTGCGCAAGGCTTAATATCGTTTTGCATAGTCAAAATGAAAAACTATGAAGGATTGCTTAGACACTTAGATGCTACGATCTATTAAAATATTCAAATCTATTTTTAGATGCTAATAATGTTTACCTCACCAAGAGTAAAATGATAAACACATAAAGAAGGGAAGATACAGGCAAAAAAGTTAGCACAATGAATTGTGGTACGTAAAGCGAAGATAATCCTATTTTGAAAAGCTGTCATCAAAAAGTATGCAAAAATAGATTTGAAGTGGCTACTATACACTAATTCGAACAGTTTTAAAAAATCTGAGGTCTGAACAATATATATATCTAATGCCTGGGACTCACTAGCACTTAGCGTGTGGATACGACTTAGCGCAGTAAAAATGGAGAGTTTTTTTTATATATCAGTAGAGCGGAGCATCAGTGGAGACTACCGGACTCATTAACATTTAGCACTAAATTTTGTGCCGCTAAGCGCTAGTGAGTTCCAGGCATAAGAGTATAAGTGCACATATACCTTTTCTTTTTCGTTTTTGCATTTATCCTAGCCAAAATAACGTTTTGTACAGCTATTACATACTTTCTACAATTATTCCCATAATTTTCTCATGTTGTCAATATTTTCCTTAAAAAATACTCTTTATACAATACACAAGACCAATGGCCATTGACAGGAGCTAGCTGTTATACATATAACTTACTTATTAATTAGAGCAATTTACTTTATCATCGAATTAAAAAATAATAATTATTGGACTACAAAACTTCTAAAGGTGCATTTTTTAACTATCATAAATCAAATATTAAACGCAAAATTTTTGATAACTTGTAAAATGTAAAAAACAATAACTTGTAAGGCAAATTAATTTTTAATTTAAAGAGCTTCTTTATCTCAAAAGTCATTTTATCCTCATTCAAAATAAAATCAAAATTTTATTTCTAAAATTTTGCAACAGGTTAAGCTTAACTAGTAAACTTCTCATTTCTAGTTGTAAGAGTCTTAAGTAATTTAGTCCTTTTACTTTATTCCAGGATAAGATTATATAAATCTATGGCCATTGCTTTCAGGATTTCTAAAGATATAAATCCTTAAGCTGAATTTAAGAGCAACAAAGTGGAACACGTACCAAATAATGCAAAGAAATAGAATATTTCTTTATATGTGATTTAACTAGAAACCAAAACACCTTAGCTTTATGACTGGAATCGAATTATAACCAATTAGAAATGCCTAGTAAAAGACTTTACTAGGAAGGACATACATATACAGTAAAGTGTTAAAGTTCATATACTAAGCTTAACATATGTTTCAATAATTTAACAAAATGGTATAAGGCTATAAAACAGGATATGTGCAAATGTTAAAATATTATCTTCTAGTTTTATACAGTAGAGAATATAAAATATCTTAAGCTAAGGAATTCTAAAAGGATATTCCTTATAAATTCATTTATTAGCTATACCATTCGGCTTAGTATACAGATAAAAATTATTAAGTACGTGGTAATTAAATCTCTGCTTGTGGTTGCATAATTTATGGCAATAATACTCTCCACTTGGAGTCGACTTATGGTCCTATAAAGTATACTTATAGGGTTAACTCGTGGATATATGCAACGAATATAATTATTGTCTCTTAGTTCTTAACCAGCAATGAGAAAATTTATGCTTAAATTACAAAAATTTTGGAATGACTATAAAGTAGAATTTAATTTTCCTGAAATTATGTAAATTTTTCAAAGAAAACAATTTATAATCGATAAAAATAACTTTTAGTGAACATTTTAATAATGTTGTCAAGTGAATTTCTTGTATAATAAAATATCTATTAAAATTTAAGTTCAAGGATTTTTATAGAAAATTCAGAATAATTTCTTTTTTTATTAAAAATCGAAAAAAATCTCTTTGAAGTTAAAATTAGCAGTATTTTATTCTATCCTTCGTTAGAAAAAAGATTATTTTGCTAACCAAACAAACAAACAGCTTAAAATCTTTGAAATCATTATTTTATACATGCTTTTATACATGCTTTTATACATTTTAAGGAATCAGATACGATAGTTGTCATTTATGTTTCCAATTATTAATTTAATCAAAATATTAAAATTTTCTTATTATCCACCTTTTTTTATTTAATATTAAGTAAATTTTTTTTTGGTCTAATGTTGTAAGCAAAATTCCATAAAACATTTATTAAGTATTAGTTTACCTCAGAAACAGTACAGCTAACATTAAAATGTGCACACGCGAATGTTTTACTGGTGGCGTGTACAGCGGGTGGTTCACATCGGCCATAGTTTTGTAGATGAAAAAACTTTATGTAGTTAAAAATAATTTTTTAACTAAAATCAACTGTTAATTAGATGCCACCAGATGAGGCCAAGTATGATTTTCACTGGCGCCGGACGAAGCGAAAAAAAAAATAAATAAATCAAGTGATCTGTATGGAAGAGACTTTAATACACTTTTTAAGGTTTGACTGATTTATCGATGACATACATTGAAGTGACAAATGTCAATTAATCCCATATAAACGAAAAATATCGCATCTCGTTTAAAGTCGCGTAAATGTATGAAGTCATTTAACTTTACTACAAAGTAAACGGCCTAAAACTCATTATTGTTGAAACTGTATCCTTAAAAGCTGCATTCGCTTACATTTTACAATTTACATTAAGCCTATTTTTAATTACCATTTTACATTTGTTTGTAAGTAAATTATTCCCCATAAATTATTTTCATTTATTTAGAAGTATTTTCTTAATCAATTTAACAAAATTTCATGTATACCTAAAATTGTTGTTTCTTTTTTCTTTTACCAAAATAATTTTTAAGGATTCTTATAACTTCTTTTGTCATAATGTTGACCTAAGTATTTCCCTTGAAAATAATTTGCCTTATAATAAAAATAAATCAACAAAATAAAAGGAAATTTTATTAAGTTATTAATAAGTAGAAAAACTTTCCTTCAAATTTGTAAAGAAGAAAAAATGGATATATATAACCACTTTTTACATAAAACATTCAGAAGACTATCAAATAAACAAAAATTTCATAATTTTGAAAAAAGTTTTATCTAAAATGTCAATTTAAGTTCAACATATCCCAAAGGTAAAAACTTTTATAAGTAAAAAGTCCTCATGAATGCTTCATTTGTACAGTTAGCTCTATAATATCAACGATATACTGCCTATTTTTTCCACAAGGAAGCACTTAGCAACTTAATTAGGAATATTGCTCTCATAAATTCAACAACAGAATGAAATGTAAGCATTCCAACTAAAAAAATACAATTACTGTAGTCAAATCCCAGTATAATTAAGCATTTTTCTCACTTGACCCCGTTTCCTGTTTTCATAATTGCATACTTTGGTAACAATTTCAATCCTTATGAATGTCTTTTTTTTCTACATTAACTTAAGACACTAAAGTATTTACTTGTATACACAATTGTACTTACTTTGTTGAATGATGATCCTTTGCATTTCCATAAATCTGTAAATTCAATAACAAAAAAACTATGTTAATTGTTTATTTGAATTAAAACAATTACTTTCAAATTGATAAAAATAAAAATTTTAGAACTATCAGAGAAGATACAAGAGCTTGAAAATCAAAGTTATTTAGGATACGTAATGGTTAAAAATCTATTGATATTAAGTTGGTGGCAAAGTGTCATAGATATCAGATCTTGAGTCGATTTAAGTAGTCTTGTACTCGTACATAAGGATGCATATCAAAACTTTTGCAGATCTTTTTCTATTCTATGTTTGCGTATCATATACAATGTCAATAATGCTTTAATTATAACTTATTGTTAGTTGGATAACACTAGCCTTCAAAACTTAAGTTTATTTGGTGTAGATTAAGTAAGATCATTGACACATTATTTATTCTAAATGGTTAAAACAAAAAATAGATACACAAATGTCAAGTTGTCTAGTTTGTTGAGCACTATAAGAGATCACGTAAGATGAAATTTGACCAACTGGTGAATTATATAAACTGAAAACTACATCATATTGTCATTAGAAATAAGCATGTACAAGAATATTTCTCACATTCCGATCTTCACGATTTTACAAGCGATAAATATAGCGAGCAAAGGGAACGTAAAAATGTCAAAATCATTATTTTAAATAACGAATTTCATTGAAAGCTTAAAAGATCTTTAATTATAATACAATTTATTTGAAACTGGATTAATTAGTAATTCCTAGACAAAGATTAATTTTTTTAGGTCTGATTTGAGCACTGTTTTTACAACTCAACTTTTTTCGCTTAAAGAGCTATAAGATATTGAAGTATCACAAGAACATTTTTCTGTGCATCTTATTAAACACCTTTCACTCATACTTGATAGTATTTCATAATTGACAAACTTTAAAATTTACGGATACACCACAAGTCTTTAAATTCCTAGCTTTTTCTTTGTCTTAAAAATTCACCATTAATAGAATACAAAATTACTTTTAAGATAAAATTTGCGCTTCAGTTAGCATACCTGACTTCTAAAATATCTAATTCGATATATGGGTGAAAAATGATAACATTAAAATTTTGAAATTGAAGAGTAGCAACCTTTTACACAAAATTTAACATTTTTGTAAAACTCTTATTATAAATAAATAATAAACCAAACCAGGTAATAACATTTGTATGCCTATCTTTTTGCCAACTGAAAACGATTATCGTTTATATAACTCCTTTAGGCGGACAAAAGTTTTGCATGTTGTGAGTAATATAGCAAAGGTTCATTAATTATCAATAAATATTCCAGAGGGTAAAGTAAACTTTCATAATAAAATTCACTTAATAATCTAAGCAACAAATAAATGCTTTCAATGTTTAGCTTTTACATTCGATTAAATGTTAAAGTAATGCTCTCATTTAATAGAAAATAGGTCCCCAGGGGCATACACATGTACAAACATTACAGATAGTTATTTTCTTCTTTTTCGCTTAGTATTTAATAACAATTTCAATTTTATTTAATATAATTTATCTTTACCAATAAACTTTTCACTAAAATAAATTATCAAAAAAATTTGATTTAATATGAAATAAATACAACTCAAAATTGTTTCATGCTTAAATTTAGAATCATCAAAAAATCAAAAAAAATACAATTTTTACAAGCTTACAAACTATCAAAACGCTGAAAGATACCTTTTTTTTATAAACTTCTTGATTTTATTTTTGTTTTTTAGTTTCCAAAAACCTTTCCTACAGAAATTGCTGATTCGTGAAGAGTGTCACAATGACAACAATAGAATTCATATAACTTGATTTGGTGACAATTTAGACCTGTTCTATGCCACTCTATGTATTAGGTGTTATCTTAACATTGTTAGGATAGCTCTATGGAACGTGTTTCCTGATCGAAAAGTTCTTAGCAATTTTAAGAATTTCAGCAACGTGAATTGAATTTTTTTCAGTTTTTTGTTGTTTTTTGTTTACTTCTGAAATTGATGTCCAGCACCGTCTGATTTTGTATGGTGCAGCTTAAAGTGATTGAGATAGATTTTTAGTATTTTATGATTAAGATATAGGAAGAATACAAATATTGTTTTAAAAGGGATATTGAAAGTCTTAAGAGCAGCAATTATCAATAAATTATGAAAACTTCTTTCCTTTTTAAGTTTTGTTCTGAAACATTTTAATTATCATCTAATCAAATACTCGACAAAAATTAACATTAATTGAATTTAAATTGCCAATAATATTGATATCAAATACACTTTGAGAGAAAATATTTTTAATTTAGAACTCAAAACATAAAATGAAATTTATCCAGCTAGAAAATCAAACAATAAAGAAATTTTGATTGTAAAAAATTACAATAAATTTTTAATAAATGCTCAAAATTATAAATAAATCAAAAAAAAAAAATTTTGCTTATTTAATCCACCATTATCTCTATCGCCCTACTAGGTAAGACCAAAAATCCACAAAACGTGCTTTTACAGATAACATTCAATGAAAATATGAATTTCCTAAAAAAATATAGAATTTATAATTTTAAATCTTGGCATAAATTCAAAAGTAAATGGGTTGTTTTTAGTGTCTGTCTGTTTTAAGTGAAAAATGGAAATAATTTCAATAATTATCCATAACTTTGGTTGATTTTAGTTTAAGTATTGATATCCTTGTGAAATTCAGTATAATGAGCAGCTACCTTATTCAAATTTTCTGGAACTGCTGAGTTTTTCTAGCAAGACATAAATATTGAATTTATATTTTAATTTGAGCTAGTTAAAATACATACAATTATGTTAATAGATATTTTCATTTTGAGTAGATGAAATATACTATTTTTGAAATCAAAAAGTCTCCACTTGGTTAAGTAAAATCATTAATTGTAAAAGCAATTGAATAAGCTATAATTTATGCAATTAAAACAGGTAAAGCTTTGTTGAACAAGACCTTGTTTTCTGAAATTTGTCTGTGTTTAATTATAATAATAAGTAAAATATACAAGTTTTAAGCATCATTTCCTTTTCTTTATGTATTTATGAGACCTTTTGGAATAAAATATTTTTTTATTAAAATACAAAATAAATATTATTATAGGTATATTTTTATAATACTCTTAACTCATTTGCATTTACTCAAATTTAATACAAATATGACTTCAATTGAGACTAATCATTCAAGTTTTTCTAGTACCAAAAAATCATTCTACTGGAAATTTTAAATTGGAAAAAAAATTTATGAAATTCAGAAAATTTTAACTTTGGAAATAACTCAAGTATTATAGTTCACAAACTTACTCATAATTGAAGTTAATATTATTATTTAAGTTATACACTAATATTTCCCTCACACTTGAGAAATAACCAATAGTGTCCAATATTTCTCCTCTTCATTCTGCTGAATCAGTAACTTATTATTAATTAAAGTTGCAAACTTTGTAAAGTTCAAGATCATGATATCCAAACTCCAACAATTAATATATCCTATGCTTGTAAAATTAAACTTTGTTGAATAATGGAAATTATATATAGGAAATCTATGCAATCCATAAATCTAGAATTCCTTATTGCATTCATTTAAGGTTAATTACCATTTATATCAATTAGTATGAATTCAAGGTATCCGACCACTTCCTCTTCCTTAAATGATTAATAATTTCATGGTATGTTAACATAGTGTACTTGATTTAACAGAAAACAGGATTTGTGCGTTGCCTGAGGGCAATTGAAAATTCAAAATAAAAACATAATTATTCAAGTCCTCTTATGCTTTTCTAAATACCTTCAGCTTGTTTGAAATTCTTGTAAGTTAATTTAAAGGCAGTTTAGTTTAGTAGTAAACTATATATTCAGAAAATTTTCAATCAACAATGAACTAATGTCTTAGATGATCAAATTCTTAGATGAACTTTTAACACAAATCTTAAATTATTTCTTACAATTAGATCGATCTAGAAAAAAGCATATTAGCTTAATTTTTTATGAATGAAGTCTTAATATTTTTTTTTTTAAATTTCAATTCAGAAATTAATATAAAACAAAGTTAAGCAATTAAAATTTTAAAAAAAAATGGAATTTTTTATGCTACACTGATGAGCATAAATGGCCACCATTTTTATATTCCTACTATTAGGTTACTCAAAAACCTTCAATTGTTAATAAAATCTTTTCTATTCATCATCCAATCAAGTTCAAATAAATTTTGTTGTGTTGGAAGTGCATGACCATTAATGTTTATACAGTTGGTTCAAATATTTTTCTTACGGTTAGCTCATAATGTCCAATATCTTTTTGGAACATTCAAGCGTTAATTTAACCCTTTTCTATTTATCCAATCAAGTTCAAATAAATTTTGTTGTTTTGGGAGTGCATGACAATTGATGTTTATACAATAATAATAATAATAATAATTCATTAATTATATTTGATAAACTAATTTATAGTTTTATATGAGAAAAAAATCAGAAAACTGAATAAAATGAATTACGAATTCTGAATTCAGGAATATACTTTAAAAAATTTTTTTTTATATTATTTGTTTCTTTTAAAATTTATACGTGAATAAAACCATTAATATCTGATAAAATTAACAAAAATTCATAGTTCTTTTGCTATGTTAAGTTTCTAAACGCAAAATTAGATTAGATGGAGAACAAATTGTATAAACACTTGATTATCGTTGCAAAGAACACATATCAATATCCAAATGTATAGTATGCAGCGTAATTTCAGAGATAAACTCAATTTATAAGGACTTTGAAATTAAGATTATTCTTTGGTGTCAGATCTAGGTTGACTCGATTTTGCTCAAAAGCAAAAGTATCATTTCTTTAAGTAGTTAAATACACTACTTCACGCTAACAAAGTTGATCAAAAAAATTGATATTTAATTATCAAAACAATCAAGCATAACATAACAAAGGTAACTTATGTAGAATATATTTCTAAAACCTTTTACAAAAAAACTTTGAACAAATCTCATTTAAGTGTTTCACAAGTTAAATAATAAGTTCTATAAGACAAAACTCTTCAAATGCTTTGAACTATCTTTTGCTTTAAAAGACTGTAGATTCCCAATTATTTTCTACAAAACTTTGATATCAAGTTTTATTTGTATTTGAAACTTTGGAAAGGACATTTAATTTTTCACTTAACAGAAAATTATTTCTTTGGGTAACAAAAGATTTTCATAAGCTTCAATTCTCAAAGTTAATTGATGTTATTTCGTTTAAAATTGTAAAATAAGTTTCAATAATTGTATGTAAAATTAATAATAAAAAGTAAAAAACTGAGTTAATAGCAAAGGATTTTTGCATTTTAAATAAAATTTTATTTACTTCCTCATTATTAATTCACTTTGCATTTAAAGCAAAAATACTGAAGAATTTATTGTTCTTAATTACGTGAATTTTTTGAAAATTAAAATTTATGTTCGATATTCCCGGTTTTACAGTAGCTTATCTGCCAGTTTAAGCTTTTACTTTAAGACATTTCGCGTTTTACAGATCCACTTCACATTTTAAGGAACCAAAACGTCATATTTGAGTTAAAAGGAGGCAGAGGGAGGATTAATTTGGTGGAAAAAGTCATGTGTTCAAGAATTTTGTTTTAGCAATACAGGTAGTTCTGGTTTATTTAGTTAATTTTTATATGACAACACAACATTTGAACAATATTGTTCTAAATTTACATTTCAAAACATTAAAAAGTGAACGAGTGGTGGTGAATGTCAGGTGCCGCCTTGATATTGCGTTATTTGATTTACATTGTTTATTATAAATCGCTACGGAATCATCTGAAACAAAAAATTAACATTTATTTGTTAAAGGAGATGATTTTCAATGTAACAATGAAAGGATTTTTTTCAATTTTTTTTCTTTTGGTAGGCCATGGAAGCAAAAACACCGATTTTTGCTTTTAAAAATCGACTTATTAATAATAATTTTAAATAAAGTTCCTGTTGATACTTGGTAAAATATCAAGAAATACTGTGAAAAACTTCAAAATGATCGGTTTAGTATATTTTGAGTTAATGTGAACACTAACTACAAAAACAAAAAGGTTCAAGAAAAAGCTTTAAACTTTTGCTCTCCCATTCATTGGTCTAAAGAAAAGGACGTTCAAACGCCGGTCGACTTGCAATTTTGACACTAAATTTAGGATATTATACAATAATTTAAAAAAAATGGAAAAAGAAATTTAAATACTCACCGCTCTCCCTACAGATTATTGTATATTAAAAAAAAATATATATAAAATCAAATAAGTTAATATCCCCACCACACTACTATTATGATTATAAAAAGTTATCAATTTTTAACTAGGCGGGCAGCATAAATCAATCAATTGATATAATAAATTATCCGAAAAGTTTTAAGCCTTTGAATAGGCTATATTTCAACATACACAAAAGACAGCTAGTCCTTCTTTCAAAAAAAAGGAAATAGGATTTTAAAAAAATTCATAAAAAACTACAATAATTTTATCTCCAGGTAAGTAGCCTGACATTAGTTTTACACGTGATCAAAAAAGTATAACACTTTTCCCCAAAATATTTTCACGTTTTATAAAGAATGTTATCAATTCTTGATAGTACGTGATAAATGGTACTTATCCTGTTTACAAAGAATCCTTAATTTAGTTATTTACGTGACAATAATTTTTACAAGACCGAAATTCTTACACCCAATTTATTCTTTTATTGTAAAATTGAAAACTTTAAAAACTGAATAATTCCCAGTTAAACCTTTTTATTAATACAGAATAATACAAGAAAGCTAAAAAAAAAACATGAACTACTTGACTAACAATAGAAACAAAATTTACCTTGTAAATTACACAGAAAAAAAAGAAAACTAAAGGTATTAAAAAGTTATGAAAAGCTGAATAAAAATACTTTTTCCAACTATGACCAAAAAACAGGGTAACCTCATAGAGTTTTCAATATATAGTACCATCCTAAAGAATTTCTTTACAAGAATAGCCACGAATATATGAAGCTTAATGGATGACTTTCTATTGAAATATTTTGAATATAATCTGTACTACTTTATGTTTATCTGAGTTTTCCCAGAAATAGCCATTATTGAAATCAGAGTGTGATTGTTTACATTTAGTGAAACTTCATGAAAATTTAATACTAGTACTAGGGCTCATAATTACGGATTATGAATTGATTTTTAGCCAAAAGGCGTATAAATTTTGTGACTATATAGAGGTGTATGCAATTGAATCAAAAGTAAATATTATTTTTTTACCTAACTACCTGTATTGAAAATCAAATAGGAATTTCATCTTTTACATAAATTGATAAAGTTTTCATTTTAATTAAAAATTTTGTTTTGTTAATATTAACACTTAATAGTTAAAAACAAACAAATATACTATAAGTATATTTTAAATAAATAAAAGTTTAATTAAAGTTAAAGTTTATATACAGCATAGTTCAATATAAAATAAAATAAATGATATCATTTTTAATGCAAATTAAAAATCATTTTTCAATTAAAGGTAAAGAGCTACGGAAACACTTCATGTATAAAAGCATACAAATAGCTCTACCTTTAGATGACACAGTGAGATTGTAAATAAACCACAATTGTGTCGAATATGGTTAAAAATTTAATTATTAATTTAAATTGATATGAAAGTACTCTTGATAAAACTCATTTCAAAGGAGAATTTTTGTTTGTTTTTAAGTTTTTAGTTCTATGATTTTTGTAGAAGCAGTTTTCAACATTTTTGCTTAATTTGTTTCAAACTTTTAATAATATAAAAGGGTTTCATTCTTATTTTTATAAGGGTTTTAAGAATATTAAAACGTATTAATGCTATTTTTAAGGTACTTTTAGCAAAAAAACATAAAATCAAATTCAATGATTGGACAGTAAAATAAAAAATAAAATAAGAAAATGTATTAACAAAACAACAATTTTTTAAATCGACTAAATAAGTACTCCTTTCCTTTGAATTTTCTCTAAGTAATTTTAATAGAAAAATGTTTGCTACGTTAAAAAGGGAATGCTTAATATATAAATAGTGTTTCTAGTGATTTAAACCTCTCTTTTGGTGTATAGTGCAAAGATTTTGATGGCAATTTTTTAAAAACATTTTGGATGAATATTTGAAGATAAAGTATTTTCTACTTAAAATTTACCATAGCAAAGTACTGTTTAAGAAACAATGCTAAGTAATCCGTTTACGTTCACTTTGAATATTTTGCTCTCATTTTCTATTTTTTTGAAATATTATTCAAAAAAATTACAAAAAACTATCAACACCTCAAATAATCGAAAAATGTTTAAAAATATATTTTTTTGAAAATGAATTTTCTTTATAAATCTGAAGACAAAAGTTTTGTCAAACAATTCAAGCGTTTCCAATTCTGGGCAGATATGCAGTGAAATTTTTGGATCAAGCTCTTACCTGCTAGTAAAATTTGAATAAAAAATTCGTAAGCTGCTAGAATGAACACGCGAAGTCATTTGAAAACATTTTAAGTCTCTCAGCACTCTCACACTTCTAGTTACGAATACAATAGAACTTGGCGAATGAGTTGCGAAGTATCTTAGCTAATCAATTTTACTATTGCATAAATATTGAAAGTAGGGAATAAATATAACCAAATTGAAATGACAAAAAATACTTTTAAAAAATTGACTTTTACATATGATCATTTTATAATATTAATGAAGTAGGAGGAAAAAAAGAAGGAGGAGCCTTATTTATTTTTTAAATACCAAAATACCAAATACCAAAAGGCAGCATTTTAAGTAAAAATAAATAGAAAGCATTGCTTAACTGTAATATATCTATAAAAATGTTATTAAATAATATCTTACTTAAATATATTGATAAAAAAAAATTTTTCTAGTTAGTTTTAAGTTTTAAGAAATCATATTTACGCAGATTGTTTTTCAAAAATTTCTTGACATCTCCTCTAAGATTAAAATAAAACCTGACAGTTAACTAAAATACAAAAATTTAAAGAGCGCTTAGTAACGATCTGTAAAAGATTTTTTTTATAACAACCTTTTATTTACTTTCTATATATCAGCTTTAACTTCCTGGAATTGAATTCAAAAATACAAATTATATAACACCAGTTTCGCTCTTGTCCAAAAAGAAATTTCTAAACTCTCTTAACCTAATAAAAAATACTTGATAGACAAAAAAGAGTGAGTTACATATGATATTCTAATATTTGTAAGGGCCTACTCAGAAACTAATTCATTTTTATATTATTCTCGTTACAAAATAAAATGCAAATGTACATTAATCCATTGTTAAAGTCTGCAGCTTTACCCAAAAAACTTCGATTAATGGTCTTATTTTAGTTCTACCAAAATTAAAAGAGAAAAACAATGTCCTTCTTTACTGTGGGCATTTAATCATGATTCTAAGGGTTTTTAAAATTATAATCAGTCTTAATTACATTTTCCAGACACTTATAAACTTTTTGTATATATTTGCTGTAGAATCTATGATGAATATTAAACAGCAAACCAGAGCACTGCTTGATTATGTAGTTAATATAAAGATGACAGTTTCAGGCAATTAATTATTCTAATCCAAAGATTTAAGAGACTAAGTAAAATAATCTGAATCATCATAAATTTTTTTATATCTGACATCTCTTATGAAACCACAGCTGATACACTTACTGAAAATTTAAGTAAAATATTTATCCTTATAAAATACAAGATATAGTTTTCAATTATACTGATTTTCTTGAAAATTGAATATGTTGTAGAACATTGAAACGTAAAAAACCTGTATTTCTTAATATGATGGGAGATGATGGCTTTTGAAGTGGGTAAAAGTACTCTGAAAGCTACCCCGAAACTAAACTTTGTTCTTTAAATTGAGCTGTAGTTAATTTTAAATCAAACAAAAATGTTTTAACTTTTGTTTAAAAATTGAGCCATTTAATGAATATTAGCTTTTAATCTTTTAATTTTTGCATCTTTTAACTAATATTCCTCTTGTTTATGTAATACAATCCTTAGAAATCGAAAAAGTTCTAAACAATTTCCGGTTTTAAAATAAATAAAATCAACATTTTTTAAGATTTTTACGCAAAAAATCCATAGTTTCAATTTATTTGAAACTTTTCCATGCAAAAACAAGTGTTTTTATTTTATTAATAATATACTAAGATCGCGCAGTTGTTGAAAATTTCAACAATACATCAAAAAAAGCTTTTCTTTGTTTATATATTTGTTGTTTTTCTTCTCGCATACATTTAATATGTGATAAAACATGCAACACACATCACTCATTCGTGATTGACATGTGTGGAATTTTGAAATAATTCGCCCATCTTGGGGATGTCGCCTTTCGAATGAAACTAGTTTGAGTAAAATTGGTTGAGTTTAAATACCTTAAAAAGGGCGTAAAAAAACGCTTTAACCTTTTTCTATGCACAATCATAAATTTGGAGAAATAAGACACACTTGTAAGTCACACAACCACCTCCAAAATTTATAACCAACAATTTTTATAAACCACAGAATTCTAAATTTCAACCATACGGAAGGTAACTGTAAATTTTATTTCAAACTTTATTTGAAAACAAAAAAATATTTGAATAATTTGCATTAAAAAATGAAACCAATATTTCGAATTATGATTTTCAATATAAAAATATATTTTTTATGTTCACGTACAAGAAAAAGTTTATAATGTCATATTCATATAAAATAAAATCAAAGGAGCACCAAAAATTTACCGAGTTTTGGTTAAAGTGCTATCAATTTTTGAATAGAAAACAAAATCTTTCGACTTTAAATGCAAATAAATGTTATTTAAATTTACCATTTAAATGCAACTCATGGACATAATAAAAAATGAACAAACTTAACTTTAAATAATTAATCACTAATGAGTTTTATAATTACTGTCAACAAAATGTTGCATTAAGTTAACAAATAACATTTAAGGAAAAACCTAATCAACTTGACATCATATTTTATTGAGTCAAATCTTTAGTAAAAAATTCTATTTACAATCTGAGCCAATCGACGTTTGCATAGTAAACATTACCTACTTTAACAGAATTACAGTGTGAACAGTTTCATATTCTCCTGCCAACAATAAATTCAATAGATTTACAATCCAATTTTAAACCACAGTTTTTTAACTACCAGTCGATCCCTCTATTTGATATAAGATCCATAATATTTAAAAAAACAACGTATGAAAAGTGAATTTTATTTTCAGAAATAGTAGCATCCTGGTTCAAATTCAATTGAAGCTACCAGCCAATATAGAACATACTGGACAAAACTTTCATGTGTATAGTGATATCACATCTCTTACAGAGAATGAATTGTAAAATCTAGTGATATACACATAAAATATTGCCGAGAAAAATAAGAGCAGTCCAGTATGACAAAGAATTAAAAAAAAAAAAAGAAGTGAATAAAGCTACTGCTGAGGACAATCAAAAAGGATTTTCTATTCACATAAAAATTCTATTTGCTTGTTTGCTAGTATACACTTTTATAGATATTTTCATCTTCGACTGAATAGTTTAATCTTTTTCACTACAAAAGATGCATTCAAAGCATGTATATATGTATATACTTACATATATATATATATTGATATTATTGTTTATGTGGTAATCAAGGGAATATATGTGACGTGATTGCTATTTTTTAACTGAATTCAAGCTAAGAATCGTTCTTCAATCATGGACAAAAGTTTTCATTTATTTCTTGGAAAAATCTCAAAATGAAAATAGGTGTGTAGAAATTGAGTATATCAATACTTTTACATACAAACTTTATGTTTGCTATACAAAAAAGTTTTATGTCTAGCAGTAAAGCTCTTTGAACTAACTTTCGTTATTAAACTTTTGAAACTTTGTATAAAAGAAAGTGACAAGAAATATGTTTTCAAAACTCATATATACAATATTTATTAGTTTCTTTTTTGTTTTTTTTTTTTTTTTTTTTTTTTTTTTTGATTTTTTGTTTTTTTAAACAAAATTAAGAAAACGCTAATTCAAAAGATTACTAATATTTTATTTCATAATTTGATATTTTTAATATTTCAAATAAAAAGAATAATATTAAATAATTAAAATAATTCCAAGTTTAAATTAAATTTAATCAATTTCAATTTCACCATTTCAAGTTGAAGCACAAAATTTCTTGTTGAACTGAGTGCATATAAAATTTATTAAACCACGACCCAAATAAGGTTGAACACTAGCTAAGCTAAATTTAAATGTAATTTTCTAAAATTAGCATAATCATTATAAGCCACCAATACCAGAAGTACCCATCCTTTTATCCATGCCTGGATCATTAAATCCAATATCCTATGGACCAACAAAGTAAACAAAAAATATTCTTATACAACATCAAACTTGCTAACAAAATTTGTAGTTACCACAAATGCTTTTTTAGCATTTGTGTACAAAAACAAAAAAACATGTTAAGAATACTAAAAAAAATATATATTTAAAACCAACATAGTTAAGGATTCAAAAATATTTGTTTCGTTTTTTTGCTATTTTGTTTTTATAATATTCATGTTTTTCTTTTGTATCATTTTGAGCTCTGTTACAAATGGTTTGAGTTTGAAAAATGTGCTAACTAATATATATGCATCCAATAAATTTATGCATAATGTCAGCATACCTCAAGGCACTAGGAAAATTACATTAAAATTACAAAAGCCACCTTATGAAACAACGCACTGTTATCATGTGGTGAAAATTTAACAAATGTCAGTTTTGCATACAATAGAAATTTAGGTTTTATATTCAGTGAATAGCTTCATTTGAAATTGACAGTTATTGTTGAAAATTTTTGGATAAAACAATTGAAAATTGAGAGAAATTGGATTTATGGCTGTATTAATTGTCGTTAATATAAAAGCATTTATTTATTTAGGTTGATTTAAATAAATAACAACTAAAATTTATATTAAAATTTTAGAAATTTAATGAAAATATAGAGGGATATATTCAAAAATCAAATTAATTAAAGATCTGTACTATTCAGACAGAATGAGAATACATTTTTTAAGCATTGGGGATGGTAAAACAAATATATTCATATGTATATACATATGTTATTTTTGGAAGAATAATAAGGAACTATCAATAAAGTAAAATAAATTAGATCAATAAAACCTTTATACATCTCATTTTTGTTTTTGAATGTATAAAATGATTAAAGCAAATAAAGCATAAAATCCACTTAAAATTAGAGTACACTTTCCGCATTTAAAGTGAAAAAGTCCTGATAATTACTCCCTGGAATGTTTACACCTGACTCTCAAAGCTTGACTACTCTAAGAACTTACCACTTAAATAAATAAAAAAGAATATTAAAACCTTTAAATTGTATTTCAATAAAAAAATTAATTTAGCTGATATAACCTTGTTATACTACCCCGTGGCAAAATGTCCATTAATTGATACATAAATATAGGTCGAAAACACTTTCGAGTTTAAATGAATATGGTTCGTAAATTGTAATTTTAATTGAGAGCTATATACCTTCTTCTTTCTTTAATTTTTACTACCTTTCCCTGGTACATTTAACCATTTGAGGGTGAAATATTTTCGTTGTAAAATAGACATTTTTATACTATATCTACACCGAAATACGTTGACTGGGAAATAATAATACAAGTGGAATGTATCAAGTTCGATATACACTGGCGATGTGTACTCGAAAAGAAAAAACAGGATGTTCACTATCCCATCAAATTCACAGACTACAGATCGTGCAGCTCTTTATCAGCACGTAGCTGATATTTACTTTCTCATAGTGAAATATTAGTGAAAGACTTCACTGGAATTTCAGCTCTAAATATTTAAACAAATTATGAATTTTTTTATGAAAATAATTTTCTCACCTTCTAATCCTATTGCAATTTTTTCAGTAAACTTTGTAGTGAATTTTAGACCTTTCAACCCCACCTTTAAGAAGAAATTCGAGTGTCAACCCTAACATTCAAATTTTCCTTTCGGAAACTATTTGAGCTTTCTTTATAAACCTCAAAATTTTACGCCTGAATAGAAAACCACCAAAAAATATATTTAATTTCTCTATTGGTTGGATATCAGTTCAGTGAAAAATAAAAGCTCAATATACATATGTATATAAGGTTCTATATATGATCATAATCAAGGCAATTATTTCAGCCAACATTCATGTTCAGATCCGAGGCAAGTCAAAGTCTAGCATAAGATATTAATATAATGTCAAGCTAATTGGAAAAGCCCAATTCAAAATAATCAAATACAAATCACATTGGATAATATATAGAAATAAGCAAACTAATTCACAGTAATTCGGAATTAAAAGCTATTTGCCACAAAAAATTTAATTGAAGATTCCAAATCAAAAGAATTAAAGCGAAAAAAAATTACTATACATTATGTGAATTACCTTATTGAACGAAGAATTTTTATTTTTACAGGTATTGCGATAATCATCTAATTAAAAATTGGCCCTTTAAGTTAGAAGTAAATTGCTTTTCTTTTGAAATCACAATTAGGGAAAAAGATAAAATATTTTACTTATTATTATAAAAATTAGAGAAAATAATTTTCACATGTTTCTACGTAAAACTTTGTTCATTACTTAATTAACACAAAAACGAAAAAATATATTCACATTTTATACTATTGAACATAGTTTTATTTTGCTTTCAAAAACTTATAAAAATGTTAAATAATTTTAAGCATCTAAAAATTTTCCATAAAACTCATTAAAAGTTTATTAGAATTTCTTAGTTCTTGATCATGTTACCAAAAAAAAGCTCAAAGATAATATTTCATGAAAAATATTTCAAAAGGATATTGAAAAAAAATTTCTTATTTACTTTGAAAGTAACTAACGTTGAATAAAGTTATAAAAAAACAATTTTTTGGTTTTACAGATCTCTAATGATTATAAGTTTGAAAAATTAATTGAAGCTTAAGTCTTAAACTCATATTTACATTTTTAAATAAAACTTTTTTTTTAATAATATCTCCTACAAAATTTACAAGTTTGATTTAATATGTTTATCTTTGTTTGTTAAAAAAGTTAGACCATTAACAGAATGAAATTAACAATTTTCTTAGTTATATAAAACTGCTGTAATTAAATCTCATTTCAAAGTTGATATCAATACCCTTTACAAAAAATTTGTGAGTTAATTTATCTGATGATTTAATTTCAAATGAGTAAATTTCATGATTTTGGCATAAAATTTAATATCTTTGTTATATAATAAGCTTCAAGTCAAACCATTATTAATTTAAATTAATTTAAGGAAAATTATATTTTATATTTGTTCAGAAATTTTCAAATCTTTTATGAAATGACTTGCATTCATTTCTTATTTCTAAATTACTTAAGACTCATCATTCTTATGCCGGTTTTTTTTGGTAAACAATTGATGAAATAGCATGACATTCTATTTCATATCCTAAATTAACATCACAAAGATGCCAAAAATTCTTATAAATTAATCTTTTAAGTTTTAGTAATTAATTTTACTTTTAATGGTTTTATATTTAAGAAAATTTTTTTTAATATTTTCATTCATCAATTTAACCTCTTTCGAATCTGACATTAAGTTGCACTTGAAGCATTATTTACAATTTGAAAGAAAAGTTTTATTATATCATCCAAATAACTGAAGAAAAGATGTTTTGTATATATACAAAAAGCAAGCAAAAAAAAAAATCTTTACTGATTCTTTTTGTGGTTTCAATGTGGATCAGAGCAAATGATTGATGAATATAGTCCTTGGAGACATGATAGATGACCAGATACAAAGGAAGATGTTCGTTTCAATTTTTGTTCTTTTTTTTTTTTGTGTGTATTATTTTGATGCTGAAATTCTTTTCTAAGTTCGTTCAGTCTTTCCGATCAACACCCATAAAAAGGGATTTTGCTAGAAGCGTACTATGTAGAATGATTGGGCTAATATGAAGGCGTTTTAAGTTGATGCCTTTCTATTTTAATTTTGCTGATATGAAAAGTGAAAAGAAAACTTTTATTTTCATTAATTATTGAGGATTACAAGTCAATTTAGTTTTTATGTTTTCAAAGCTATTAAATAAAAATAATAATGATAAATAAATTTCGAAAATTTTTCGTATTTATGTCATTGAATGAAATTTTATGTGAACACAATCGAATTGAAGCTTAAAAGCAATTTCTAAAATTTCATTGGGATATTAATATTGATGTCATTGAAATCTGTAAATGAACTATCATCATACTTATCCAAAATCTTAATTAATTTTGACCAAGAGAACATTGAATTAAATCTAGTGGATAATACTCAACATTTAATCACATCCGTTAAAGTCTTAATAGCATACTTCATTCAATTAATGAGTATGGTTAGTTGAAATCAGTTCATATTTCTCCCGGATGTCTAGAGATGTCTTTTTAAAGAAAACCATACATTACAAACACTCCATCGAAAGTAATAGCTTCTATTTCGTCAGTAAATTTCTATATAGAGAAGCTTAATTTGCATAAATCATGTTTAATTTAATTTTCTTTAAAACAAATTGTTTCAAGCAGATGGGTTAAACAATAGACGGCCACCAGTTTGTCTATGGTGCAATCTCATTTTCAAGTGCTGTAGTTTTGCTCCTTCTGAATATAAACGAATCGGTCCCATATGAGATTTAACTAATTCAATTTTCAATCCCCTAAGTAGAATTTCGGTTTGATTTTGTCAACTTTTGTTTTTCAGTGATAACAATTTGAAAATTTTTATTTGAGCAATGTACATACATATATAGATTTTTTTTTCATTCCCATGATGATGAGTATGTTATGCAAATTATTATCTATTGAAAAAATATGCTAATAGATATATCAAAGCTTTTCAATAAAGATATGCTTTTAGAAAGTGTTTTCCCCCCGTTATTAGAACATGTAAAAAAGTGTATGTAAATTTGGACTCTTCTGCTTTTCATATTTTTCATATTAATTATTAACAAATTACTTTTTTCTAATGAACTTTTTTTCTAACATTAAATATAGTTTTCAATAAAACTAAGCAATTTCATTTGTACCTAAAACAGTTTTTGATTTTCTCAAACTCTAGATGGATCATTATAATGAGTGATTTACTACCATTTTCTTCAAAAATATTTGTCACATGTTACATGTTTTTGTTTTAAAAATACTCCTTTCATTCATTAAATTCATTGAAAATGCTAGAAAATTTTAAGATTTAAATAATTTACAAACAGAACGATTTCATATTAGCCTAAAAAAATTTTGCGACAAATAATGTCCCCAAAGTATGCAATATTATATCAGAGAGAAATTTTCTCATATTAACAAAAACTAAAAATATTTTAAGAGATTGGATTAAAGTTGAATTTATTGACTTTTGAGGGAATGAAGCGTCACATAGTTTGTACAAATAAATTTTTTTAATGACCAGTTCCAAAATCTCCAGTCAAATAAAATAAAAATTTTTTTTGATATATTTAGATCATCTTCATTTATGACAACCATTTAGTTTTATTTATGTTTAAAAAAAACTATTAGGATCAATTTAAATTTTTAGTTATTCTAAATTATTGTTTCTAGCAAGCAAAACAGTTGTAGTGAGTTTTGTGTAATATCAAAACCGCTACCGTCAGGTATAAATTTTTCAAAATTTTTCTAACATGAATGTATAAGTCTAATTTTAGTTAGGTGTTAAATATATTTGCTTATGTAAATTTTTGAAGCATTTGTAAATTTTTTTACTTTAATATTCATCTCTTAAAGCGGTTTTAACGTAAAGATTTAATTTAAATATCGTCTCAAATTATTTCTAATATTATAAATTAATTTCCCAGCAAAATTTTTCATTTGAGATTTTATTAAGCCTCCCAAGCTTAGACAAAATATCATCACTTAAACGACTTAAAAATATTTATGAAAAAAAATTCAATTTGTTATTTAAAATATTCCATGATATTTAATTATTTTAACAAGAAGAAGTTTGAATTTGCACATAATCTGTGAAAGCTTTTTCAATGCTACTTTGAAAAACATATATCTTAAGGTCTAAAAAATCCGAACACTAAATTTTTTACGCATAATACATAAAAGGCTTTCTTCTACTATCTAGTTTATTTTTTGCACTTTTTCACGTAAAACTTAATTCAGAATTATTCCACTAAGCTAACTAAAAATACTGGCATGGCTTATTACATAGTATAGTCTTTAAAGCTGAAAGCTACAGATTCTGTTGAATAAAAGGATATTTATGCACCTACTTTATGCTTGTGAGAGGATTAAATCCACAAAAATAAAGTACCTTTCCCTCAATTTAGTTCATAAAATAACGTCAGTGATCATCAATATAGTATAACGTGTACGCTGGCATTAAACTTCGGGTTCGGGTTACAGGTTTGTAAATGACCTAGTAAAACAACATATTTTAACTATTACAAATTGAGAAAAATAATTTTTTGACCCACCCTAATGTACTCGTACATACATACACTATACAGTGATTAATATGGAAACTCCAACATTTTAGTAATATAACGCGTTATATAAAAATCGCGTTAAAGTGATGGCACTTTCCATATTGCGTTGTATGATCTCACGTTACACAGGTACTATTTTTTTTTTTAAATAACATAATTTTTAGAACATCTGAACAACTTAACAACTGATTTACTTAACAGAAAAATAAATTAATAAAATTATATTTAACTTACAAATAAAACTTATAATCACGTGGTAAATAATTTTTCAAACCTCCAATTCAATGAATTGATACTACAAAAAATATTATTTTTAATAATATCATTGGGTATTTTCTTTGATTTTTTATACTATTAATTATATTTCATACAAGTGTAAAGAACTTAATCTGACACAGACAACCAATTTTTCTAATATCATAAAATTTAAAAATTAAATTCGAAAATCAAAATTTCATTTTATCACTTTTGCTTAGGTTGAACATAAGCTCATTATTAAATATTTGAATCATTTCAAATATCGTTTTCGGTACATCAAAGTGAAATTTTCTTATTATATACATAAGGAAGTATTTTAGGGATAATTTTAAAATTAATGAAAGGCAAAGCTGATTATTAGTCCTGAATATCAATTTTTACCATTAAAGAAAAAATTTCAAAACGTTTTTTGACTGTAAAACAGCATAAAAATATTTTTATCCACTACAGATAGACATTTGATTACAGGAAGAAAAAATGCCTTTCAAAAACTCATTATTGAGCTCCTTCAAATATTTTATCTATCCCATTTTGGATTCATACTTAGAACTTGATATCTCAGACATTGAACATATCACCCAACTCAATCATCCGGGTGATGCTTAAATCTTTTAGTTGAAAAAAAAACTTTTTGTGGGAAGAAAATAGCAAAAAAATTTCATCAACAAATTATTCAAAACTTGGTATGTCACAGTTACCCATCTGATGATGAACACTGTTTTTGACGTAATTTGTTAGCAATACTTCTAAAACCACACTAAGAGGGATGAAATGATATTTACTTGAATCTTGTTCCTTTATATTTTAAAAAGAAGGACAAGTGGGTAAAATTTTTTCAGCAATTTGGGAATATCATGGCATCAGTGACGAGTTTTGATGAATTAAATTAACAAATTTTTTGAATTCTAAATGAGCCGTTGTAGTAGTTAGAAGAATTAAGGAAAAATCATATTACAAGCAATTACTACAGAACCTCTGAAGTGATTTGATTATTTACAAAAATCATTTCATATGATGCCGCCTTTAGAAAACGGTTGATGAGTTTCAAGTTTTTTTTTTTTTTTTGCGTTTGAGATAAGTAGAAAACTTTCATATTCAAGATGATTTTCAAGTCGAATTTTATGTAGAATTTTACGCTTAACAAATTTATTACATGCAAAAATGAAAAATTCATAAATATATAAGAAAAACAAATATGTTGGTAGCTTATATTTTGTGGTTATACATTAATCTACATAAGCTAGAAAATTTTCTTTAGCATTGAAATCAAGGAAAGATTTTTAAAGCTAAGTACCATTATGATTCAAGTGGGGGAATTCCTTGTAGAATTATATAATCTAAAATTTAAAAAGCGGAAAAGAGTTCAAGTTGAATACCTAATGTTAGTAAGTTAGAGCTGCTTAATTTTATTTTGTTTATTTGTAATATTTAATGTAGAAAATTGGTTTGACAAAGTATAAATGAAAGCTAGAGTTTTGTTTTTTTACTGAATTAAAATTTTTACTGGCAATGAATTGAAGAATTACCCACTGATAAGTCATGCAGAGTTCTGATTCTTGAGTGACATGGTTTGACAATTTAATTAATTTTTAGCTATCTATTGATTTTCTATCAATTTCAAGACTGTTATGTATTTCAACTATTCCGAAAATAATTTTAGAAAACTTTCTGTTTGCTATAAAATTTAGTAATCCTTTTAATATTGAAATTTTTCTAAAAACCCTTAGTTTTAAGTAGATTTGGTGTGAAAATCAATGAAAAGGAAAATACATACCATAACTGTAGTCTGCTATCAAGAAATTTCAAATTACTTAAATTCTAATAAGGTTGTACGGGTTATCATTTTATCCCAAAGATAAAGATACTTGGAAATTGTTAAAGAAAATCTAACACAAACAAACAAACTTTTGGTCTATCGTAAATAAAACCTTTGAAAAAAACTTATTATGCTAAAAATGAAAAATTATGCTAAGATACATGGTTTTCGCAAGCTAAAAAACATATTTCTTTTATTATTATAAATGAAAGACTATATTTAAACTTTTAAACGAAGAAAAAGTGAACATTTTACATATATTTTACAAAATATTGGTAAAATGCTATATAACTTGTGTTTGAATTAAGGAAAAAAGTTAAAATTGAAATTTGTAGCAGAATATTTTACAAAAAAATTTTTACCAAGAATTGTCTAGTAAAAATCCTTCATTCAAGCAGTAGTCTATCTTTAGCCAAAAATATATGCAAATTTCGAAAAAGGTTTGTTCATCGTTTTTAAAGTGATCATGCTCACGAAGAAAATTTAAAAAAAAAACTAAATTAAATACGACAATGTAAACGAAAAACTTTCCAAAGGTCTTTCTTCGACTTGACATTTTTTTAAAATGTTTTGTTTTATTCAATAAAATAATACAAATTGATTTATTAAAATTCTAAAACCCATGAAAACTCTTAAATATAAAATAAGAGCAAAACACTAATGTCTAATCCAAATAAAAACAAAAATTGTATTGACTTCTATTAAATTAATGAAATTTTCGAAAATTAACATAAACTTTGTCCAAACCTAATGCATATTTACTTCTTGAATCCTAGTAACAAAAAAGAAAGGAAATTGATAATCCCCATATTTTATTCACTTGAATAATTTTATTTGCATTTACTTTTAAAAATTAATGAAAAAGACTTAATTAAATACGTATGTCCTGCATAAATGCATAAAATCAACTATAAAACTAAATTAGTGTATCCTAATAATGACATAGTGATATAAGAGTTAGCCTTAACTGCTTTTAATTTTTATACAAAATGGATACAGTTTCCTCTTACCTCTAAAAATAACCGAGAAAAACATAAAATTTTCTTAATGACAATACCATAAATTTTATTGAAGGAGCTAATTTTAAGGATCTATGATTAGTATTAAAATTAATGGTTTTAGACTATTCTTGCACTGTACCTCACTAGGTAATTAAAATTTTTATAGTCTGTTGCTTGTTCTACTCTATGGATATTTTCAAAAATTTGGTTAATACTGTCTGTAATCAAATTTGTGTTAAACAACTGTAAATTGATAGTAGAATTTGAAATGAGGTTTGTAATCAACAGATTCATATTGAAATATCCATGGTTTATCTCCATGGTGCAAAAATTTCTAATTATTACTGGCTGAATTTCTAAATACTGCTTTTAATGGGTGTGGGATATAATGCAAAAAAAATGTCTACTTTGCTTGACTTATACTTTTTTACGCAATTTAATTTTTCTATTTAAAAAAGCTTATTCAAACGATAAAGACAATTGAAAAAGCCTAAAACTGACAGCCAAATTTTTTTTCGTAATTCTCTCTGGGGATGCTGGAGTTTTAAATTATTATCTAATAGTTTTTAGTCGAAGTATTTTTTAAGTTTATTTTAATTGTTTTGGATAATTTTTCAAATATTATTTATCATGAATAGCAGTAAAGCATTAGTACACAATGTCATAAGAGCAACGGTCTTAATTGTATTAAATATTTAATTTTCAAAACTTGAATTCGAAAATCAAATTGATGGGTGTTTGAAATCATTTTAATTAAAAGTGTGACAATTGATACATTGTAAAGTATTTTCGCTTTCCATATTACTAACTAACAAAAAATTAAGGATTATTATTTCCCTTTATCAAAAAGTGGATCAAAAAACACCAGTGATAATGAGATAAAAAAATATTGCAGCATTTTTGATTTGACTAATCTAAGGAAATATAACAAACCATAACAATTGGCTTAATCAGACTGAAAAATAAATTTTTCTGTTCATTTTTTTTTCATTGCTTAGAGATTTTCGATTATTTCAATCAAAAATTTTCTCTAAAATACAAATTTAAAAACTGATACCCCCATATCATATCAGACAGTGGGTTTAAAAATTGTGCAAGATTCAAGGAGAGGTACTAGTTTTTGAACTGTTCTGAGCAGTTAATGGAAATAAACTGCAAGGAGATGTCATTGCTCTACTTTTCTGCTAAAATTGTCTTCGAAAATGAAATAAAAATCACAAATCCTTTGCTGTTGACAATAACAAGAAACAAAAGAATGGCAGTAGCAAAAACAAATTAAAAGTACTAGAAGTATTGGTTAGCTCTGATATCACTAATTGCATTTGACAAACATGACATAAGCCCAAGATTATTCTAAACGGCTGTGTTTCTTAAAAATGAACATCTTAAGATTTGAAAATTTATTAGCTTTCAGCACACAATTTTAACTTTTAATTCTGTAATTAAAGTGTTTAATTAACTGACTATTTGATTAATACATAGTAGAAATAAGGAGAGATTAAACCTAACAAATCATTTATAAAGAATTTTGCTACAAGACTAATCTAATATCTTGTAGATTTATTGACTACACGGCCCTTGTAGATAAGACTTATAAATTTAGGAAATTTTTTACTTCTGTTATGAGAAACAAATTTTATTTACGTTTTGAATTTCTATATAAAACTCTATTTAAAAGATTTATTTATGAATTAAATTTCAAAGGCCTTGCAAATATGGCAGCAAATTCTCAATTGATTTTACAATTAGATGTACTGCAATATTATTATAAAAAGCTAAAAGATAAAAGAACCAAAAAAATAGATTTATTCTGTTATGTATATTGAGCTGGTATTTAAATTAATTGGTTCTAAAATCATATCCAATACAGTAAATTCATAAAGTTGAATGTGACTTAAATGTTACGTATTTAATTATATGGAGAGCACTAATTAAATTATAAACGGACAACAAATTCCATTTCTATAACTAAATAGAAGGCATTAAATCAATATGCATTCTTAAATCCTCCATTAAAATTGAACAATAAAACAGGCAATATACGCAATACACCCGTAATCATGAAAAATCCCCAAAAATCAATATAATTTTAGATGCCATTAAAAGAAACATCTAAAAGTGGATTAAACAATATTTTCGTTTCTTTTTTTGTTTTTTGTAAAGTATAATTAACTGTCAATATTTGTTGTTTGGTAGGATTTCAACATTCTGATATTTAATTGTGGAAAAAGTAGCAGATGACATGTATCCTTTTTTTAGATGACATACATTTATTGGGATGTCTGTACTCAAACCTAAACTTTTTTTTTGTTTTTTTTAATTTCTTACATAAACTAAAAGAACAATTTATGGGTTTTGGCTATTCAATATTGAATATAATATACACAAATGCAAATGAAAACTCTAACCCGTGTCTAATAAAATTGTAGTCTTATGTGAAAAAATCCTATTGTTTGGATAACTATATCAATTTGTTAAGTTTTTGGTTATTCTTTCTATAAAAGTGGACTTGAAAAGCTTTACCAAAAGAGATACTATATAATGCATATATGTATATTTAACCCAGGATTCAGTATTTTATATTCTTTTTTTTTTCTTTATCTAATATTAGTTTTATCTGACTGTATGACGTTTGGGAGAAATGCCAAATGGTTTTATTTGTCTTAACAAAACAAAAAAGAGAGAGAGCACAGAAAATAAAAAAAACAAAAATTTGATGGAAATAAAAAAGAAAATCTCAGTCTGTTTCTATGTTAAAGTAATGAGCTGTCTTGGTTACAGCGAACGTGTGTCTCATGGGATGATCTCTTCTAAGGCAGATTTCGCTGGCAATGAGGCAAATCTCAGCTTTTTCGGCATCTAGCTCTGCTATATTACTTCTCCTTTAATATGAATATAAAGGAGTGTATAACGTGTAATGTATATATATATATATATATATATATATATATATATATATATATATATATATATATATATATATATATATATATTATATATAAAACTTCATCAGAAAAAAGAATAACATTGCTCCATAGATCAAAATGGCCCATCAGTCGTGCATACATAAAAACTGTAGATAAGTAAAGGAATGAAAATTTTTGATGATGTTTTATCTTAATTTGTGCCAAGAAACTTATGCTTCGCGACTTCCAATTTTCTACACAGCTTTTTTTCCCTTTTTATTCAGTTTCTGATCTGTAAAGATTATTCTGGAATATGTTTGAAAACTAATTGCTTTTTGCGTTCAATTTCAGCCAACAAATCTTATGGGCAATCAAAATTCAGTTTATTTTTTTATGCCTGATTAATATATTCCATAAAAAAAAGTTATTTTTTGATTGTTTGTTTAAAACATTTAAGGCTAATATTTGCTTGTCTATTATGCCTAGCGATTAAAATTTTATATGCTTGATAAATTATTTTTTATTTGGATTCAAAGTGAATTATTACATAAAAATAATAGGATAAATTCAAAATGTTGAAAGTGGCAGCTAGATATAAGAAATGTAATATCAGTAATGAACATAGTTTTTTCTTGGACTATAAAAATATCATAAGGATAACAGAAAGATGAATCTTTGGAATGGCGTCGATCAAAGTAGGTGATATTAGCATTAGCATAATTACAAAATAAATTGTAAAAAAAATATTTGAAGCTGTGTAATAAAAATTGGAATTAATGTGAATACTTTCCATATATTTTTTTTAGTTCTTGTTTATTTCATTTCCAAACAAATGAGCAGTGATGGAGGAAAATTTGTTATTTGAGTCGGTAATTTGCTTACATCTATTAGATTGGCAGAAATAATAATTTGATTTTTATAAAAAAACTAAAATATATTTTATTAGTTTTTAAAGATGTTCGTTTTTCTTCTGTTTTTCAGTCATTTAAATATCATATTGAAATGGATGTTTTTAATTTCCTTTAGTTTTTTATGGACTAAAAAGGAAAAGAAAAATAATAATTTCTACTAATTTGTGATTAATGAAAAAAATAAATGTTTTAGGCCGCATAGCTGCTTGTTTAACTATGTTTTAACTGCATAGAATAAATAAATAAATGTGACTAACTGTCAAAATCAAAATAAAGTTAACGTCTAAATCAAATGTGTTTTGTTTCATTTTAAGCTAAGAATCAAGTTTTAAATAAAATAAGATAGAATTGACTTTTCTTGTACTGGTATTAGTAATTTCATTTAACTTGGTCTAAGCACTAAAGACAACAATTTTAATTAAACCAACAGGCAAAACCTCTTCTTTAGGTTAACATGCGAGGATTATATCAGATTTTATTAGTAAATATCTATTTGAATTCAAAGCATATAACGGCCTTGTAGAATTTTTTGTTTTTTAAAGAAGAAAGGTAAAAGCTTCTTCAATAGGTATAAAAAAAAGAAGTTTTAGGATATATTTTTGTTTTTCTCAAAATTGCGCTTATGAAAATTTCATAGAATTTTTATGTGAAAGTTTTAAGCACAAAGCTAACTCTCAAACACGTCGCATATCACTTGGAATCATCTTTTATAAAAGAAAAAACATAAAAACATGATACGTATGTAGAATAAATTTTGTTTGAGCTTATAAAAATTTTATAAAACATATGACCTTGTTTAATATTATTTTTGCAAATTGAAGCTGAATTAATTAACGTATCCAAGGGTAAGTTGTTTAAACGGAATTCATTAAGCTTATCATATGTGTTCAGTTTAGCATATGTCATCCAAAAGAGATATTTTAGTTGTTTAAAATTCAAATAAGCCAAAGTAAGTCATTTTTTAAGTACAAATAAATGGTAATGATAAAACCAATATTCAATAAAGTTCTTAAAGAAATTATATAAAAATACCAAACTAATAATGAATTATCCATTTTAATTTAAAGCATATATAAAATTTCTAGGACTTACTTGGTGAGAGGAATTAAATTTTTATTATTTAAGTTTTTCTAAAAATTGAGCCAATTCTTCGAATTAAAGCAAATGATTATTAAAATTTGTTCATAATCCAAATGAGTATGCTGGCAAAGTTTCAAACTTTTTGGAATATATTTTGTAGGTCAAATTTGAATTTTAGGAGCCAAATAATTAACAAAATATTAAAACAAGACTAATACCAGCAAAGAAAGAAAGGAAAAATATTGAAAACAAAGCAAATAAGTAGAATGTATAAATTGTTCTAAAATTTGCAATACTGAAAAATAGTTTGGATAATATATGAATAGAAAATCTTATACAATAAAATAATTGAAAAAACATATTTTTACCAAAAATTAGCATAAATTTTGTCTGTTTCCAAAGTTTTACAAAAGTATAATCTCGTTAAGTTCGTTAACTGATTTGAAGTTAATCAACTCTTTTATTTGATTCTAAATAGAAATTGATAAAACTGCTTGAAGAGATTTTTAATTGTAATATTTATTTAGCTGATAGATTTTTAAACGATATTATTTTTGGTAGATAAAAAGGAGATCTTTATATTCAATTTTAAAAAAAGAAAAAAACTGTCTCCAAATTTTGTTAGTATGCTACTTAAACTTAATTTACTACTTGAGTATGTGATTTAAAATAACAAACCTTAACATATGCTGGTGGTAGCAAATTATAGATCAAATTTTAATCTTAGATGTCACAAAATAAGCCTTTTTAGGACACCATTTGAAAATTTCCATTATTTTTGTATCCATTACTTTGACAAAATGATTGCCATTTCAGCTAACTAGCCTAAATACAACAAACATTTCAAGATAGAAAAGTATCCTGTCGTATAAGCTTTTCTCTCATCCCAATTTATAGTTCATTTGAATATTTTATTATCTCAAGGAATCATCCAGGCAATTCGGTATTACTCTAATGGGTAGGATTTTATTCATAAATAATGCTGTAAGCTTTCTTCTCATCTGACATTTCTAAAAGCACTTTGTCTAGCTCTTAAACATTAAATTCAGTTCTTGGTTCATAACAAATAGCTGAATATCACAACTGGAATCCTTTCATGAAACTGCCTAACTTCATTGTCTTGATATTTTTATTTTCATATAGTCATTCATTCAGTTTGTGTTTATTTCAATCTTTTCTATGACTATCTAAATATTTTAACGAAAAAACAACAAAAACTAAAAGAAATAATATATATGTGTAGCCTGAACTGCATATATGATACAAACCTCATAACTAAAGGGATGGTAAAATAAAAATTCTATATGCTTTCTCTATTTTAAGCACTTCAAGTGTTCGATTTAGGGTTCAGTCTCGTCCTTTTAGTGTCTTTTTTGATTTTAAAAAATATTTGAATGAAAAAATAAAAGCATATATTTCTAGCAATTGGATCAGTTTTGGTTTGGTTTTATGTGGTGAATAAATCAACCCTTGTCACAATTTTAGTTCTTCTTTTATTCTATAGTTTTTTTTTCATCAATTTTATATATTGCTATTAAGTAAGTTACTGTAAAAAATTAATAGTAATTTAGCAGGTGGAAAATATTTTAGAATAAATAAAGCTAAAAAGTTATAATGAGATGTCATCGTTTGATCGGAGTTTTATATCGATTTGTGGTCTAACGAAAATATATTCAACCCATAAAACTGTCGTCAATTTCATAAATTTTATTAAATATTTTCCTTTTTCTTTTTTTTTTTTTTGACATTCTCTGAAGTATTTCATGCTACTTTTTGCCCCTTTATGTCATATCCACACGCTGAATAGAAAAAAAAACATTGATATAAGGCTAACAGGACTTTGAAAGAGGGCAAATATTTAGCTTTAATTGGTTCGAGTTCTATGGTTGTTGAAAATGTAAATTTATTTTGTCGAAAAATAAATCATTTCTCTTTCTATGAATTTTAGGCTTCTTAGGGCTTAAATTGAATATTTTGTTATTACAAATTTTTGAGAATATTAAAATTATTAAAATATTTTGCCTTCCAATAATAAAAACTACTCATAACATTCTTAAACTTGGATATTACATTTTCTTTGAATTATCATAAAAAATAAAGTTTTATCTTAATTTAACTCATTGTTACATAAAAATAAATAAACCTTTTGTGGCTTTATAGTTTTATCTTCAATCTAAAACAATAATCTTAAATTTTTCCTGAAGCTATAAATACAATGAAAATGACCAATAAAATAAAGGCCTAAAATATAAAAGATATCATCCTTTAAGGGGATTATTGGCTTAAAAGACGATAAATAGGATTAGTAATAAGCTAAATGATAAACAAAAAAGGGTCGTATCGCACACTTATTAGAAATATTTGAAAATTGTTAATTTTTTTCAAACAGAGCAAAATGAAAATCAAAACCTTAAAAAATTTTTAATAAATCAAACTTAAAGGAAATTCTTTTTCTTTAATATAAAAATTTTGATATGAAGACTTATAATTTTTTTTTTTTTTTTGTAGTTATGATTACTACAATCTTAATTATTATATTAATTTATTAGTATTGATGACTGATTTTTGTTATATTGATATCATTGTTAACAGTTCACAGTGGTTGGATCCAATTCATCCTTCCTCCCAGGTATTTAGTTGTTTCCGCCTGAGGTATACTCTCTGCTTTAAGATAAACGTTCATGTTTACGTCCTTTCTACGTAGCGTAAAAGTTACGTGCGTAGATTTGGATTTGTTCAGCTTAATCTTCCAGTCATCAGTCCAGTTGCTGATTTTATCTAGAGCTTTTTGTAGTTTTTGGTTGGCTATACATTGCGACTATAGACATGATGGCAATGTCGTCTGCGAATGTACCTATAAATGTGTCTTTTGAAGTGGGTAAGTCAGCTGTGTATATTAGATAAAGTAATGGTCCCAGGACGCTTCCCTGGGGTACACCCGCCTTTATTGGATAAAGTCTTGACTTAGCATCCTCCAGAGATACCATAATTTATTTATACTTATAATTTAACTATAAAAAAAAAAGCTTTAAATAACAAAAACTAGTTTCAGAGTAATTTTTCACTGAGATGAACTGAACTTCAATAACAATATAATACAAAAATACTAAATAGATATATCACAAGCAATGGCACTCCTTGTGCTGCTCGAATAAATAATAATTCAATACCACAAGAACAGCAAAACTATGTAAATAACAAATTTTTGATATCAGGGACTGTTCATATTGGTCTTAAAGCAGTGGCTCCCAAGCTTTTTGTCTCGCAGACCATTTGGTATATTTTTCGGTTGTGGGTAGATAGACCCCCTGCTCAGTTTTAATCTTATTTGGAAAATTTATTAAGTTCAATTGTGTTCTTCACTGATTTTTTAACACAATTTAGTGAAAAGTAAAAAATTTAATAAAACTTACACACATTCACCTTAAGCTTTGCATATGTATTTATTATTCACTACTATTTATTGTCTGAAAAGCCTACGACAGTAAAATTATAGTCCATATGGACTACCCATAGAAAACAAAAGTAAAAAAATGATCTGCTTATAACCTTTCTTGACACATGGATATAGTAAACACTATTTTAATACACGGAAGGACAATTTTGTATGGAGAATTGTGTTTATTATCTCTTTGGAGTTTTGAATTAAGTATTGCCTTTCAAAGCCTATATAAAGAGAAAATTAACATCTATTGTGAATTTTATCCATTATCTTAGACCCTCGTTTAGATCCTATGAACTCCAAATTTGTTTTCTTTGCTCACGGTTTCAAACAATTCGTTTATTAAGCAAACACTGCCCAACTGACGACATCAAATTATTTCTTCAAACCGACTTCCGCAGTAATCTATATGAAATTGTTTTTTATAACAAACTACATTTTATTCTTTTCATTCTTCGTTTTAAATTTTTGTTGTTCTTATTGCTTTTTTTTCTCCAAAAATTTATTATTTATAAAGAGCTATTTTCAATAAATTCGTCCATAATTTCGTCAATCATCGCTCGAAGCAAACGTATTATTATCGTTTCTTTTTCTACGTTTTTAAATATTGAACATACGACTTTGTAGTTTAATTTGACGTTTCTGGCTGATCATTTGACTACAAATTTTTAAAAGGCAATATTTTGGAAAATATTAATTTAAAAAAATATTTAGATTAAGATAAAAAATTTACTTACAGTAGTTTTATGTCATATAAAGTCATACTTTTGGCATATTTTGAAAATTTAATATTTTTCATATGTGTTTTACAATAGTTTTTTTGATTTATTTTTATTTTTTGTCGAAAAAAATCATAATTTATTTTTTTCTTTTAATTTACATAATACAAAATTTTTCTCCAAACAAATTTCGAGATTTGCAATTTTGTAAAAAAATATTCTCCTTTGTTTGAATTTTGTTTATTTCTACAATAAAATAGTAGGATGGATAGGCCAAAAATCAATTAAATAGATCAGTAAATTGTTTCTTAACAGAATAATTAAAGCACCTCCTCTTTTCACAATTAAAGCTTATAACTTATGCCATACTATCTTTAATCATTTCGACAGCAGCAAACCATAATTTTACAAGAAGCCTAAATTACAAATAGGCTAAGGGGCGTTTATAATTACTGCTGACAATATAATAACGCCAACTAAGTGAAACAAGGGTGCAGTACTGTTAAATTTCAATGATATTCTTACTAATGCTAATTTCAGAACCTGGAAAATTATTTATCACATTTTTAATTGTGTTTTTGATAGTTTTGAAAAAATTAAATTCAAAAATAATAGTCTTTTGTTATATTTGTTAAAAATTTTCAGACTTCTTGAAACTGTCAAACACAATAAATTTTCATTAAAATGGCAAATATGAAAAAAATTAAAAGCTTTAATTAAAAATATCTGCTTTAAATAATTTTTTTTTTTAAATTTCTCAAAATTTATACTTATAATTTTGATTTAAAGGGTGATTTGAGCAATCAACAATTAAATCTTGAGCTCTTCAATTATTTAAGTTTATTTTCATAAATTGCAAGTTCTTTAAATTACAAAGTTAAGATAAATATTTGAAATATAATTGTTAGTTCATCTAAGCTTGATTAAATTCACTTTGGTGAAATATGCATCAATTGGATCTACAAAAACAAATAAAACTTTAAAAGTGATTTGAAGAAACATGTTTCATAAAAACGCAAAAAAAGATGTTAAAGATTGATTTACTTTGATAATAAAGTGAGAGCTGAAAATGAAATTACAAAATATCAAATTATGTCTTTCTTCTTATAATTATTGAATTTAAACTGAAGCAATGCAAAATTCAAGTATTGTGGAACCAAAACCTTTAGTCCTGTAGTTCGTTAACCTCAATACAATCTCTCAAACAGTCTCATTGACGATTGGCATTATTTTAAGTTATGAATTGCAATTATTGAAAATCTGACAATTACTGAAAATTTTTTTCAAATGTCACAGTTTCAAAATTTTAAAGATAGTTAAATGTTAAATTACAAAACCAAATTAGAAATTTTATGTTAAAAATAATTTTACTTACTTTTAGTTCTTGGAAGTCTCAACAACTCCTCATATTGGTCTAGTTTTACTTTACATAATCGATGCAAGTTGAACTCTAGTTGTAATTTAAGAAGAACAATATAACAATTACTAACACTTTTGAAATTTAAGTATATAATTAGCACAAAAACTATAGTAAAAGTTACAAACAATACACTAGCAATTAACAATTGCCTTTTAAAACTTTTCTTAAAAGAATTTTCTTTGTTTTTTATGCTACTAAACAGAATCTTTTTCTCCTTAAGCGTTTACTTAGACTCAATGCTCGGTAAAATTTTTCATTACCTGTAAGTAATAGAAAAAAATTATGTGACAAAAAGGATAACGAATAAAGCATATAAAAGAAGCTTGTCTATTATGTGGTAGTGTATAAATCTCTAGGGTAAAAGAATACCCAACAACAAAAAATATCCTTAATGAGACTTTATGCACATATATCATTTACTTTTTTTCCCTAGGGAATTAGGTCATAGTCTCATAAGAGCTTAAAAAATTAGCACGTGCCAAGAATTATTTAAATGAGAAAATACTAGCTCAAATTATAATAATTAAAAGTGACAAGAAAAAAGGAATATTTATATCCCTTAAGAAATATTATTGCCATACATAAATCCTAACTATGGAAGCAATTAACGACCTGGTTCAATAATAATTACAGGTAGTATGGTAAACAGGCTGTAAGGGCTTTTCATTTCGTTTTGTTTTTCCTTTAAGTAATCTAGATGCATTTATGAAAGGATGTAAATATATTCAGAATTTTATTCATAATGAATTTATATTCCTAATTGCTTCAGAATAAAATTAATTTACAAGATTTCATTTTTGAACAAATTTAAAATTTTATTGACTTTGTATATTGACTTGAAAATTACAAATTAAATTGATATATTTTTGAATAAAAAAGGGAAAAAATTTTTAAGTATAAATTTCTTTACCCATACAAGGATTTTTATTTTTATTGAATAATTGAAATTTTGGCTATAAAAATAAGCAACGTTTTCTTATACTTTACAAAATAAATATAAAAATGGTCTTACAAAAACTCTTCCTCCTAGTTCAGTTTCAGGAAGAACGCAAGTATTGAAGACTATGTAGAAATGGCTTTCATGTGAAAAGAAAACAAAGTAGGAAATGTCATAATACAATTCTGTCTTTATATATATATTAAATATTAAATAGTAGAGGGGATACTAAAGTAGAGAAAATGACCTTTCACTGGCAAATATTTAACTTTAATTAGAAAACATTAAAAAAAATCGTATTACTGTTTTCTTCCAAAAAGGAAGTGTACTGCTCAATTAAATTTTGTTATGTATATCTATATATAGAGGCAAAGGAAGATGCTTTCATATACGTATAATAAAGCTTAAATTTGGCTGAAAAATAATTTCGGTGATACAATTTGGATTATAGCGAAAAGAATACTTTGTCTACGTATAAATAAATAAATGTAATAATTTTTCGAAGCAATTGATGTTAAAAACAGTAACACCCAAAATCCAATCAAATGTCAAAAAACACATTTTTTAATTTCTTGTCGCTTGTTATAGTCATAATTTTATCATATAATAAAATAATCCAGGCAAACTCAAACGTAACACAAGTAAAATATACATATATTACAGATAAGTTATTCAAGGATCTGTAGTAATATTTGCATTTTAAATTCACGTTAAACATTTTTTTGTGTATATTATATGATGATTATAAGTTAAGCAATTACACCTCAAATAAGTTTATAATCAGTTGAAATCCCTTAGAAAGTTCTATCAGGTGACTTACGGGGCATATATTTCAAGTCATAAACCTGTTGATGTTGGTTCAAGTCGATTTGAAAAGTTTTGCCTATCCTAACAATAAGTTAACAGCTTTGACCTTCAATTGTGCAAATGGATTTGACTTATGCTTACATCATTCATTACAACTTTATTGAAGTTTCCATTTAAAGTAGGATTTCTTTAGAAGAATATGTTAAAATAAAAGGTAAGATCCTTGCAACAGACTGCTGAACTAAGGAAGATGCCCTTTTTTATAGAAGTAAAAACAAAATTTGACGTAGGTAAAGCTAGCATTGACTTTGTAGTAGAACCACTTAAAATTAGATGAAAAATTATGGTTTAATTTCAGGCTCCTAAAAACAAAACAAAAGGAACTAATAGCTTATAATAGCAGGACAAATGCAAAGTCAACCGAGGAACTATATATTCTGAAGTCCTTCTTTATTCTATTTTTTATACACTGTTTGGCTTGCAGGTTAAGTCAATACCTATAATAGTTAAAATATAAAAAAATAATCAATGATCATGAGTCCATTCATGATACTTATTTATACATTTAGTATCAATGATCATGAGTCCACTCATGATACTTATGTAAACATTTAATAACCATAAGTACATTCTTGATATCAAACATTCATATGATAAGAAGTCGTATATAAGAAAGAAACTAGAAAGAAGATAATGAGTTGAAGTTAATTAGTTAAAGTCAATTGTTTAAAGTTAATTGTTCGAAGTTAAATTGTGAAATTAGAATTTAGTTGCTAAATAATAAATAATATAAAAATTATTACTTTGTTTTATTTTTTTTTTAAAAACATTGAAAGAACATATTTAATTTGCATGAATAGCCATTTTAAAAGGCTAAGAGAATTCTACATTTTTTTTTTTTGCTTGAGATTCATAAATTACATTTAAGCCTTATTCCATATTTATTTAAAGGACTTTTGATACCTCTCGATAGCTTTTGCGGCTATGGTCTATTATATTAGTTTGCTTAAGAATATTGATTTATTTTACAATGATACGCAAAATATTTTGAGTGTTCCATTTTCCTTTTTCCAGTAAAAAAATGTCTAAATAGTGACACAATCGCAATGAAAAACAAATCTCTTTCTAATTGTAAGAACAAAAACTCAAAAAGCTTTATTTAATTCCAATCTTTTATATCAAACGAAAGTCTTTAACTGAAAGTATTCAAAAACTTAAAGAAAAAAGTCTGACCAAATTTCCTATAAAACCCTTTACCACTAAATTTACAGCTTAAAATAGTAAAAGTTTTATAATAAATTTAACAAACAAAAATCTTAAATACTTCACAGATATTTATGCATATAAAAGCATAAATTTTAGTAAACCTACAAAATTTATTTTATGCCCATAAAATTTATCTTCAAATGACTTAACTAAAAGGTTATAAAAAAAAATAAATTGAGAATCATGTTGGTATTTTTAAATCCTAACTAAATTTCATAAACTCTATCTTTGCTGGATAATCTTATTACATCTAAAAAGTTTTTATATTCGTTTTAACATTTGTGATCCTTAAATAAAATGATATTAAATGTGGTTAATTTTGATGTAACAAGAAACTATGTAAAAATTTCTAGATATTTTATATTATTTCTAAATACAATCCTAAATTTTAAATGAGGTCGTAAAAATATTATTCAGTATCCAAAGAATATCCTATTCATACTGTTATATCTCTTAAAATGCAAATAATATTTGATAAGTACTTACTGAATGACAAGAAGGAACATCCATTCTGGCATTTAGATAAAAATATTTTTTACTTAAATATCCAACACCCATTTGCTTATGAAATTCTTGTAAAATTTCAAAGAGGAGTGTGTAAGTCTTTTTTTTATGTTGAATCACGTCCAGAAAAAGAACTTAACAGTGAAAACGCACACAATAAATTATGAATTTATTCACTAATACAGTCTATAAGAATCTTTTTACTTTCTTCTTCTTAATTTTTATTTTGTTTCAAAAAAATTTTCTTTCAAATTCCATTTTTTTGTAAAAAAGGATTTGTTTTATTTTTTAATGGACTCACTCAAAATTCATTCTTATTTAAATTCATTGAAAGTCTACGCGTACTAGTATGGTAAAAAGCTTACAATCCACCTTTTTTATCCATGACACCAAGGGCGGAACGTGTGCTTACATTTAACTAAAATGTTTATGATGGCATATGATCCATGGAGAGATTTTTATTATCCTATATGCTAGAATATACTTGAGAATCTTATTTCAAGTACATCATTCACTTGTATATTGTTGGGTAATACAAGTGTCGATGGTAGTAATAAAGTAGATCATTTACCAGAAACTTTTTAGCACCTTTTTATGTCTGCTATGTAAGGTAAATCAACCATTTTTAGTTATACAAGTTAAATGTTTAGTGTTAAGGATGAGTAAGAATATTTTATTTGATACTAAAAATTTGTATATGCCAACAAACAAAAAGATTTTTTTGTTTTTATTTTGTTATAGGAACTTAATTTAGGGAACTACAACTGTGATTTTTGTAGCTTTTTATTATAAACATTAAACAAAATTTATAATTAAAGTTTTAAGGTCATTTTTTTATGTAATAAATTTTACTGCATAATTACATTACTTTTTATAGTCATAATTTTGATTAAAATGAATCTTGTAATTTAATGATAATAATATGGTTTTATGTGTATAGCATAGATGAATGAATAAATACGTAAAAGATTATATTGGGAAAATTTATATTATTTATATTATTACATCACAAGTAAGACTGCAAGCGAGATAGGTATATTACACAACATCGATGTATGTAAAAAAAATATAGATAATAAAGCTTATGGCATCAATGATACAACACAATGTTTTAGAATATATTTAATTACTTCAGTATTATATTTCTGATTTCACCAAAAGTAGAAATCAGAAAGCAAGTCTCAGTAGGATTTGATAAACTAGAGTAATACCTAATCTTGGCAATTGGAAAAACCTTGTTATGCGAAATTATGTAATTGCAGAATTTTGAAAGAATTTCTTGGCGTAAATTGCATAGCTAGATACTTCTGCATACTTAATCCATATTCTAAGTTTATTTTATATCATTAGATACATACCTATATAGAATATCCCAATGTACTAAGAAAATTCACTTACGAAAATTGATTATTTAATGTGTATTTTATTGCTTTTCAAATGCTCATACTCATACATACAATTTTTTGTTTAAACTTTATTAATTTACAAAATGGAGAATAAAAATAAACTTTATAATTACAAACCTCATAATATATTTTTCATATGAAAATCACAGAAGCGGTTGTCCTCTGAAGTTGGGTGTAAGTCAAAAAGGAAAACACCATTAAATCATCAAAACTATTGCTTTTGAGTTCTAGTATCAAAAAAAAATGTTTACTATTATTTCAATAAATACAAATGGCTACATTGGCTATGATTATATATTTAGTTAAAAAACGAAATCTCAATCAACAAACATTTTTTTCTAAATATCGATATTTTTAAGAACGATGTTCTAAGGTTTTTTAGCGATGTTTCATCCTTAATCAACAGAAAGGCTAAACTAATGATAAGTAAGAAATTATTAAAGTTATCGACTAAAAATATATTCAGATCAGTATTATCCTGTAGAATATTAAGAAACGCTAAGGCTTTTCTTTAACTAAAAAGGGCATCCAAAATATTTATATTTAATCTATTTTGAAGTAAAAATATTTTTAAAATATTTGGAATATAATTAGAAACATTGAGAATATTGTAACTAAATTATTAATTAATGTAATTTATAAATGTTGAAAAGTAGGTTTAGGTAAATTAATTTGAAAATTTGTAGCCCTCTATGTTAAATGTAAGCCTAACTATTGACAAATTGGAATTTAATTATCGTAAAATAAATTTCAAAAGAAAACAAATAAAATAGACGAGAAAATAAACAGCTATAATTTATGCTTTTTTATTTCAAAGCAAAACTAAAAGAGAATGCATTCAAAGACTACATTTAGCATATGAAAAATGAAAATTCATCTTGTGCTGCTATATTTTTAGACAGTTTACAGAAAGAGGTCAAAATTTTAATCTAGATGAAGAACATACAGGAAGACCTTTGTTAGCAGTAGCTCAAGGAAATATGTCGAGCTCTTTACTCATAGAAAAAGAAATAAGTATTATCTATATTCACACTAGCATAAAAAAAGTTTTGATATTTATGCTAGATATAAAAAATAGGAATAAAATGAAATTGAGATCACTTATGAGCTAGTGGAAAAAATGTGTATGAAATAAGTCAATCCCCTTACTAAATTAACGTTCACCATTAAAGAATATTCTATCTTTTTATTTCTTTTCGAATAAAATTTGTCACCGTATCAAAAGACTCAATAATAATTGAATTTTCAATAACAATGTGTGTATTTTATGACCCGTTTCTTATGTTATCTTTCTTTTCTTTGAAAAATGTTCAATAAATATAAGTTTTTAACGAAATTACTATATATGTTCAAGTGATAACAAATATCCGTCGAACAAAATTTGTAGCAAACTTTACAGTTGATTTCTTTAATTTCATATGTTTTTTAAGCAACTTTATACAAAATACAACCTTCTAAGGTTTTTATTTCCAAAAATTAGCTCATTTTAAATATATTAGAAATGTTTTTAATTTTTATATATGGCTCCTTAAGAATAAAAAGTAAATTTATATTCAATGCAATAATTTTGAAAATTTTTTTCTAAAAATACTGCAATATTCATACCAAAAGTTTGAGCAGCTAAAGAAAAATATATTTAAATAAAACTTATTATAAAAAGAACACTATGCAGATAATTTAAGAAATTTGAAAACACTCGAAAGTACAAAAAAAAACAAAGTTAGTTCTGAACAGCTTGACGGGCATAAAATCATTTCAGAAAAATTTGCTAATCTCCAAGGAATATTCTGAGTTTCAAAATTTAAGTTAAAAAAATTATTGCTGGAAATGGGTTAAGAAGAATTCGTAAGCAGTATTAGCGGCTTTAAAGCTTTTCAAAAAATTTTATGCTTGATAATTGAAAAATTCTTGCATAGTTTAAAACTTTTCCAATTAAAATATTATCCAACTTAAAATAAGAAATGTCCTTTTTTATGTTTTGCTAAAACTTATATTATGCTATCTAAAAGTATTTTAACAATTTTTGAAAAAAAGAGGAAAAGAATGCACCAGCTGAATTGGAAAATATTAAAAACCATAAAACTGAAATTGCTCAAATATTTCAATAAATGGCAAAATAAATGAAATTAATTGCTTTTGACTTTTGGGTGATAAAATAAAAAGCAGATTTAAATTAAAAGATAGTTCTTATAGCATTAAATATTTATTATTTAGTATTATTATATAATTATAGCATTTAAATAAAAGAAATGGATAACTGCTTTTTGTTTATGATTGCATTAAATTAAACCAAAACGTCTAAGACTTTTGATAATAACACCAAATAGATGTCCTTTTATGAATATCAGCTATTTTTAAATTTATTACTAATCAATCATGAATAGAACTTTTTATAAAAAAATCTGTTTTTCTGTGATAATAATCTTTTTGTTTTTTTCATTTCTAAATTTTTCTTCATATACTTCTTTGATCATCAGCTTTATTTTACCACAGGATCTGCTAAGTAGCTTAAAAATTATATTAAAAATTTTTTGAAAAGTGCCAAAAACTATCTAAATATTATATTTTTTTCAAGAAATTATCTCCGAGTATATAAATCTTTTCAAAATTTGTGCCAAACTAGTTCAAACTAGTTCAAAATTACTCGAAAGATTGAATCGCAATTGTTAGTGTAACAGAAATTAGTTGTTTTTGGACCATATACCATCCATGCAAATGATCCTTCCAAAATAATAATTTCAGTTTTATATTTGCAAGTAGCTCGAAATTCCTGCACTGGATATAAAGACGCACACGCCTAGAACCAGGAATAGGTCAATTTCTCTACAGAAAATTTTTGTACGATTAGTTTTAAACTCAACAGTCCAAGGATTTCTAGCCACTTTTGTTGATGTAATTTAAAACTTTTCTTGTTCTGCTATTAGAAATATAGTCTGAAATTGTGGTCATAGTAAAAATTATCCTTGATGAGTTTTAGATGCATGACTTGTTTAGTTACTTGTGTTCAGTAAAACTGCTTTTTTAACCAACACTGTGATAGGCAGCTGTTTTCTAAGAAGAATACGTTTTACAGCTCTACGAAATGTACTGAAACACATAGTAGTATTGTGATTCTCAATTAACATGCTTGGGATAAAACATCAATCCTTAGATCCTGTGTAATTGTTACAATCCTTCTCAAGCCAGCACTTTCCATTTTCGGGAAGAAAATCAATATAGAAGAAGATGGCATAAGCCTTTTGACAGCAACCCTTTACAATTAAAAAGCAGGTGAATAGATGTCCCTCCAACCATTAATTCTTATCAGTTGTCATCCTCTCAATCTTGTAAAGATATTAATTAATTGATGGAGGATCTATTATGGACAATGGGAGAAGATAAAAGCACTTATGATTCAGTGACTTATGATTTTAAAAACAAAAAACCACTTAAGTGTGGTGTATACCACTGCTCGTTTGGACATTTCTCATTTATGGCGCGTAACAGTAGCAAAGCTGTATAAACAGCTCACAATAGTACAAAACAACATATCAAGTTAATTAAGGCCTCTTAAGAGCCAATGATGGAAATAGCTGCTCAATAAAGTATTGTAATAGTTATTAAAATTAAAAATGAAAAAAAAATATTTCTCATTCCATTATTATTAATAGCAAAGACTTACATTGCACAAGAGAAAAGAGAAACTTTTTGCTACAGAGCTCCAAATTAATCAGCCAAAAATTATATGAAAAAATTTACCAAGCAAAATTTCCTAATACTCTAATATTGTTAATTAAAAGTTATTATTTAATAATTTTACTTTTATTCTGGTTATGGGAAAAGGATATGACCTAATAACTTTACTTCATGACATCAGAACGCATCTGTAATATTTGCTACTAATTAAGTCCTACTAAAAACTGTATTGCTTTTGTGCTCCATTCATACATAATACCACTATTAAACACTAGTATGCCAAACAAATAAAACTTTAGAGACCAAGTTGAATTCATGGATAATCCGGTTCACTTCCACAAAAATCTATAAAATATGCTCCTTTCAAAATATTAATGAAAAATTGTTAAACCCATAAAAAATGATTACTTTGTCATTTAGGATTGGAAATTTTTTTCTTTTTTGGCTCAACATTTTTCAGGATATATTTTGCTTTTGGGCTTCTACAAAACAAAAAATATTGCGGAAAAATAAAGTTCATTGGAAAATTTCTTTTTTTATCCCTATCAAGATTAGAGCTAGTGTTTATGCTTTTATGTTTTCAAATTGCTTCATATTGATAAACAAAAAGAATTTTTCGTGCTAAGTAAAAAATTTAGTTTAATTAAAAACAAGAGTAAAATTTCATTTCCCTTTCGTTAATGAAAAAGGATAATTGAAAATTTAAAACACAAAGGATTAATGTATTTTATTTTAAATATAACAAATTGAACATGGGTTCAACATTTAATAAAACATGAATGCAAAAAATTTAGTAAAATTTCATTGAAGAATAATTGCAGGCTTTTGAAACCTTATCTAATGGTAATTGTGTTGGTTGTTATAGCAATTTTTTTTGAATTTACATTTATTACAAACTAGCACAAAATATTTGTTAATAATAAGGGTGTTTTGTTATTTTCTGATGCTTATGATAGAATTTAAAATTTTATTCCAATTCTTTAGCCTGATCTATTTATTTGTTGTGGGTTATTGCTTGTGGGTTTTATGAAAGCCGATGGATTTTTGAAGTCAAATGCGAGGAGAAAAAGGGAATGTTTCACAATTAGTTTTTATTTTAGTTTTAAGCATCTTAAAAATACTGTCTCAAATTTTCAAGTAGATCGGAGAAAATTTAATGAAGTGATCGTTGCTGATTTTCTATACCTAATAATTGAACATCTAACAAGCAGCTTAAGTAGGTTTACCTGGAACTATTATACTTGTAAATAAGTTGAAAATTATGGAATTTGATTTAATATATCAAGAGTATATAGCATAATATTTTGTTATGCAATATTGATTTATATCGAACACTTCTAAGAGCTCAAATAATACTAAGCTTCAGTTTTTATTAAACACTTCCGCAATGTTTCACATCAGCTTTTAGGTTGTTTGTAAAAGAAGTATTTGTCAAGCAAGAAACATATGCAAAGCTTACATTTATCATGGTGTTCAGAGGTAAAAATTATACCAAAATTATTGAGTTATATCAACACAAAGTAGACCTAAAAGTTTTTGCTAGGCAAGGCAATTTTATTCAGAAATGTAAGTTTTTTATAAATTTGCACAAAAATTATTATCCAATATATTGAAATCTATAGTCTCTATTAACTTAAACAATAAAGAAATAAAAAAATATCTAAAATTATTTCATAAATTTGTTTATAACTAACAAATCTTATAAATTAAATGAAAACAATCCAAAATGCCAAATTTTAATTATTTCTAAATTAAAATAACAAATAGCTTCTTTAATAAAAGACACCCGTCTTAAAACGAACTAAAATAAATTCTATTTTTGAACAATTTCGTATTGCTTTACATCAAATATAATCTAACCGACTATTAAGACAAGACATGATATTTAAGAAACTTTTAAATGTTTACGATAAATCTCAAAATTAAGAAAAGCTAATTTCAATTCCAGATGACTAAAAGCATCTCACACTTTCTTGTTTATCGAATTGCTGAAAGAATTTGCCGCAATGATTACATATTAGTATGAACTTGCTAATGAAGTATTAAAAGATTGGTTTCTATTTGATAATCCTTTCATAGTCTACTTTATTTTTAACATTATATAATAAAAAATCACAAGCTATTCCACTTTCAATTTGATATAATGTCCAAAAATCAATTAACATATAAAACATTGAAAAACGATAACACAAAAACATTACACTTGGGCCTATATAAGTCCATAAATTAAACTTAGCATGTGCTCTTGATGTTTGAATTAGGCTCTATAATAAATACAACGCCCTTCTGTTACTTTTGCATCTGACTTCTATATCATCTTGTTTAGTATTTCTTAGATTTAAAAGTGTCAACTATAAAGGGCCTCTTGGTCTTCTCATATACAAACCAATAATAAGATTTCTTAAACAATACAAGTGGAGCTTATTGCTTCTATTAGTAAGGGTAAAAGAAAAGCTGTTGATTTTCAAAATTCGTGTATTGATTGATTATAAAACGCAATTGCTTGGCATTTGGATTAGAAAATTATGTATAAGCTTCTCAAGAACATACTTCCTTTTATCAAAACAAAATTTGTACTGAGAACTCCAACTGTGAAAACCAATTTTCTTCTAAGTAAAGTATTTTTTTTCTGGTTTCCAGTTCCTTTTATCTGATTGAAAAGTTCACAGGTTTATGAAAAAGCTGATCTTAGTTCAATTTATTGGGATTCGTTTGGAATTATTTAACGGCTTTGTTTTTGTTTACCAATTTCCTTGACAGAGAAAAAGAAATTCAATAAAAAGAACAACAGAATTTACTTTGAAAATATTTCATCTTTGTATCGACTCAGTTAGTACTTCAAGTATAGTTTTTGGTAAACTAAAATTTCAATAATACAAATTTCTTATAGAATGAAAATCAATAAAAATTCTAATGAATTCCAATCAAAAACCAAATTATATGGTAGCATGCTTCATTTTTTCGCATTTATGAATAAATAGTTTCTTTTATTATCACTAACCAAATAAATTGAACATATTCAAAAATAAAATTTCTTAGCTTCTCTTGACAATTCCCTTCAAATACCATTTTATAAAGTACATTTCTCCTCAAATGCTATGGTTGATTGTCAGCAAATATCTTTCAAATTATAAGCATTCACAAAATTATTTGATTATATAGTCAGGTTGGTTAAATGAACAAGCAAGGACATATCAAGGTTATATTTAGTTTCAGGTTTCTTGAAAATGTACATACATATATAGAATAATACATAGTAATAATTCTCACATTTAAGACAGTGAAACTTAAGTAAATTTTCATTTAATTTTTAGGTTTTGTTGACAGGCAAGATCTAATGAGCTTTATACAAACAAAATGTTTGGAATAAAAATTCTTCAATAAAATTTTTCTGTGTTTAATAAGCCCTGTAAACTTTATTATTATCCTTTGAATTTAATGAAGCCATCAGAACTTAATCCCTTGAATTAAATCTTTTTTCGCTAATAGTAGCTCGTTCATGCGAATATATAAATTTCTTCTAGAACATTTTATACAAATCAAAAAGGAAAATCTAAACCTAAATTAATAATTCTTTTAACGAATTTATATCATAAGCTCGTCAGTTATGAAATCTACTTTGCATAGAAATTGGTATCAGCTTAAGACCGTGGTGTTTATGGAAGCGATTTTGCTACTTATATGATTGCATTTAACGCGTTTTATTTAGTCCACAACTTAAAATATCCTGAAGTTCCCAGTTGGAAATCGAGCGATGTACTCGCCGAAGGAGTAGGAAGGCGATCATCGCCAGCTCCTATGTTGGCGATGTAAAAGGCAAGCTGGTCATGTTTTATACATGTATAGTTAAATAATTGTAACACTTTGTAATATTTTATTTCATTTTATTAACAAAACTTTGTAATTAGACAGCAATAAACAATTAAACAATTACATCGCATGTGAGAGCTTTCTAATATTTAACTATATAAAAAAAAAATATTTTTATTTTCTCAAAACAAACTTAAATCAATTCAAAACATTATTTTCTCTATTCTACATAATGACAATGAAAATTGAATTCTACATAATGATAATGAAAAGTCAAATAAGTAAGTTTTCAAAGCTTGCTTGACTTTTCATATAAAGACAAAAACTACTGGATTAAAATTTAAATTAATGACTTTCGCCACACATGTTACACGCTGTATTCACATGATGTGTATATTTAAATTAAAAAATAAGTTCTTCTTATTTTTAAACTGTCCTTTCCTTTAATTTTATTTTACAGCAAATTTCAAAATGTACCAGATGATATTAGAGCCCACAAATAACTTCCCATAAGAACAATAAGAAATTTAAGATGAATTCAAGAGCATATACAGATATAGGTTTTTCAGATTAGTTTCATCCTTTTGCAAATGAAATTCATTCACAATGACAAATATAATAAAAAATAGGATGAAGTCCATTTGCAAATGAAACTAATCTGAAAAAACTGTACAATACGTATGCAAACCTAAAACTAATGTAATGTGAACATCGAAAAAGCGGACATTCTTATCTAAAAAAGATATGCCTGGCGATGGCATAGGCGATGAACATTTACCTACTAAAGTGAAAATCGCCGAAGGCCTACAGAGATGATCATTTTTCATACTGTGTTATTTCTATAAGGATCACAGCCAAAAGCTTTGAACTCATTGTAGCAAACTCTCAAATTAGTTTTGGAGTGATATCATGACCACATCAAATTTTTAATTCAGATTTTGCTATAGTGATCCGTATCTACCCAGGTTTGTCTCCCAAATTTTTGTTTGAAGAAAACAATAAAAAAAAAAAATTAACACAACAAAAAATAAAATACCAACACCCAACTGTCTTTTCTAATCACTTCAACAAGAAATTGGAAAATTGACAGTAGTGAAATTGTAGTAACAACACGGGACCTACTTCATTAGGTGTGATAACATACATTACATTCGGCAAATATGTCATAATTTTCAATACTCTGTTTCGCAGTGCTTGCTGCAAGAAGATTAATAGGATTATTTTTGAAACCGGACAAAGCGTTACATCATTTTTTATGCTTTGTATAGTTTTTGCTTCATTTCTCATATTATTTCTTATATCATAACCCATAACGTTGTAATGCTTTGTCGGTTTTGAAAAACATTCTTACAAGATTCTAATGAGCCCTTTGAAATTTCTATTCATCGGAACAATGTGCTAATGAATTACTAAATGCTTCCTGTGCAGTCACTTATTGTATCAAGAATTCAACATGAGCGTTAATAAGAATAAGAGTATGTGTTAGCTCAATGTTGTCTACAAAAACATATTCTAATGATGTGAGTTTTAAATAAATCTTTTACATTGTGTTTAGATGAATAATAAATGCTTTTGAACAAATTGTGAAACAATTCCCAAGTAGAGATCTTGTGTAGATTTTGTTGCCAACAATCCCCAAACTGATTTATGAACTTTTATCTAGTATTTCATCTAAGATAATTTTTTAATATTTATAATTTAGACTAAGCCTTTAAACAAATTTTCAAATTTAAAAATAAATCAATAAAATGTTCACAACATTCTTTAAAATTAGTTTCTTTACAATCAAAACGAGATATCGTTGAAACATTTTAGTAAATTTCTATATTAAGCATTAAAATAGTTCAATCATTTTTTTACCATTGAACTATCAATTTCCCATATAATTTATTCTTTTATAAAGAAAAAACATTCTTTTTAATATCCCATCGTATCTACCTTTTCAATATTATGCCTACAAAAAACTCCCAAATTATGCCAAAAGTAAGAACTCAGTTGAATTTAAAATATATTTTCAAATATAATTTGAAGAATTTTTTATCGAAATTTTTCTTCAATCTGACATCATTTTAAAATTCAGGTTAGTTTTCTGAAGTACTTTAAGTGTTCAAAATTTTGAGGGCATTAAACTAGAAAACTTCTTTTAATATTATTCCCAGTTAATTCTGATTATGTGTAGTTTTAAAGTTATTTTTTGGATTTTGTTTTAACTTCACAAAAATACTCAAAACCAACCCCTGAAACTGTTGAAAGTCCTCTACTAACAATAAGTCATTTACTAATTACAAGTATTTTACTTTACATTTTATAAGAATTTAAAATTTAGAACACCAAAATGTATAAGTGGTTATAACAACAAAATACCGTTGAAAATTAATTGCCATCGTCGTAGAGTTTGATATTTTTAGCCATGGTTATTTTTAATTGTTATAAAAGTTTTTTGAGCAATTATTTTTTGTATTATTTATGGACCAGTTATCAAGAGTTTTAAAATTCAAACAAAAATAAAGGAACTTAATCACTGCTAAAATTTCATTTAATTGTACGCTTTGTTTAAAACTATTTAAAAAAAAAATTTGTTGTAAATTCATGCAAGTCTTTAAATTAGGAAGAATGATGCCTACTCTTAAACACATTTTCTTCATTTTTAATTTAAGTCATAGCCTTGATAGATTCTTATTTTGCTTTTACCTTTAACGAAAGTTAAATTTCCAAAAAGGATACAGAGAAACAAAATGAAAACATTTCCGGGAGTTATTCTTATAATTTTAAATTTTCATAAAATCAATTGTACTACTTACATACCGGCTAATATGCTTTGCTTTACAAAGAAATATTCTTATGTAAAAGAAAGCTTATCCCAAAATAAGCTACAAATAATTTCTACAGCATTTCAAACCAAATCAGTAAATTTTAAGAGGCACTAAACACTCATCACTAATCCAATAGCATACATAAATTATTGAGAATTTATCTGGCATTTGAGAATCACTTGCAGCATATCATGTTACTAATCATTCTACTGGAATTATATTGATCCGACATTTGGGAGTATTCTTTAAGAATAATACTAATACTAGTTCAACCACACAAAATTATTAATTCAAGCGTTTAATATGTTTTTTATTTTCTGTTTTGAAAATTTTCACTAAAATTTCATTTCTCTTTACATCATGCCCTTAAACAAAATTTCATAACACCACATGGAATATTCACACATTATCAATGAAACCCAAATATTTTCTTTATGAATGAAATATTAAAATAAATAAGGTAAATCTATAGACTATGAAAAACTTTAAAGTTCAATCAAGAAAGTGAAATTGTTGTAATCTATAAAAAAACCCAAAAAAGGAAATTTTGACACTAACAATTTAAAAATATTCATTAAAGTCACATTTGCTTTTAATTATATCCATAGATTTATCATTGTCGAATATATAAATATTTTGATCATTTAACGTAATATCCGAAAATACGATGAAAAAAATTTCACAACTAAACCGTCTTCGATGTTAGTCATATCAGGACTGACTAAAAACTGCTGCATCTCAAACGATCTAAATTGGAAAAATGAAGTTTTTAAAGGGGAAGAGGCATATAATTTTCTAGCGCAGCATCCACCCACATTAAGCAGCCCTTAAGATGCAGAAATCCTAAGAATACACATGTTGCTCAATTGACTAAATTGTTCGTTCTGCTGCCTTCTTTTGATTTTGGAGTACTTAGGTACATCTCAAAGAACAATGTTAAAATAATGATGGAAAAAATTTGGGGAATTTCAAAGTGCTTCCATGAAGTATTGGGGTAAAGCAAAAGACCGGGGAATTTGAGGAGAAATTTAAAATTATTTTGCTGAATATAGACTAGAAATAAGTACAATTATGCGCAACTCTGATGTTATCATTGCTGATGCTGTTTTGAGTTTTATGTTTTGATACCGAAATTCGTCTGTAATTTGCTAGTCTTACCATATTTATTTCAATTTAACATGGAATTAATGAAAAAACAAAACTAAATATTATTTAAATATGAGATTTTTAGCATGTAAATAATTTTTGTAAATTGATGGAAGATTTGGTTAAAGAAAAAAAGTAAAAACAGCATATATTCATATAAAATATTGAAGTTATTGAAGTGTTAGGACCAGTCATACTAGCACTTTGGTCCTTAACATTATAAATCCAAAAGTTTCAGACCCCTCAATTGACTTGTGTTCTTATTAGCTTTTATTGAAATTAAATTAATTTTTTCTTTGTTTGGTTATTTGTCAGTTGCATTCAAACATAATTTTAAATAACAAATTAGCTTTTAAATTTGTGATAAGCAATTAAAATAAGAAAGAAGATAGAATTTTATGGACACCAAATACAAATAAATAATTCTCACATATTTCCTTTTTGAGTTTTTGATTATGTTTTCAAATTTATTGAAATCAGTTATTAATAAATTGTAAGACTTTAAATAATTTCCATGAAGTAGTAAAAATTTTATGAAGTATTCTGTTATTCTACTCTTTACATTTTCTTCAAGGTAATAACTAATTTTAGTGTACATAGAAAACAAAACATATTGGCTATAAATTAAAAAACAAATTTAATTGTTGGAACTGAGTTTTGTTTGAAGAAAGATTGTTTAGAGGTTTGTAACCTTAATTTAGCCAGTTTTTGAAGTGTCCTTCTTGATAAGACCGTTTGTTGCTCAATTTTTATTTTCAATAATGTCAATGCACTCCAAGATCTCCTACAGTATATACAACACAGTTGCACTTACCCTTTCCATTAGACTGGATTTAATAAACCGTTCATAAACCACTCTGTTTTTATTGTTAAATTAAAAATGTTAAAAACTTTTATTAACTGTACAATGAAAAATAAGCCGATTTTTTAGGCAAAACTCAGAACTTTGGCTTCCAAGGGCTACCAAAAATTGAAAAAACAAAAAATCCCTTCGTCATTACCTCGGAAAATATCTCTTTTAATAAATAAATTTTGATTTTTTTATGTCAAATAATTTCGTTGCAAATAGTGACTGCGCACCGCAAGGCAACTTTTTTCAAAGTGCCTCCTGCCACTGCCTCACTAAATATTATTTTGAAATAAAAGTTTGGGAAAATATTGTTCAGAAGTTAAGTTGTCATAAAAAAATTAATGAAATAAACTGGAACTATCTATATTGTCAAAAAAGATTCTAGAAGATATGCCTTTGTTTCAACAAATTAACCGAGTTATCCCCTTAAAGAAAATTCTATTTTCAATCCACTGTAATTAAAATATGAAAGCTACGCAAAATCATGTAAAATCGTGTATATTGAAAACGGACTATTTTAAGTAAAATTACCCTTTTATGCATTTATTACCAGAGTTAAATAGCTTCAATACAAGTGCATCATTTAAAATACATATTACTTTAGAAGTCCTACCCATAAGCTATATATGTATATACGTATATTATTAAGGCACTATAAGCAGTTGTATAAATTACATATCATATTTTAACCTAATTCCTGAATATAATAGTTTAAAGGTATTGAAGCGACAGCCAATATTAAACTGGCTCTGGAAATAGTTTTTTATTCAATAAAATAGCTTCTATAATTATAAACTACTAAAGGATATTCATAAAATCATTTTGAATTTAAATTATTTATAAAAATATATATATCTACCTAGCTGTGAACTTTTTTGAAAATATTAAATAGATATCTATATAAATTAATGCATGCAAAGTTATACAAAAAACCTTTTTATGAATTAAAGTATCTCTATTTTAATAGAAATATTAAAAATTACTTACATGCATATATTCACTTGTACAGATAAATAAAAATATTATTTTGAAATTGACTTCCATAGAATAAATTCCATTTAATTGATTTACCCTTTGGCTGGAAAGAAAATTTTAGTATCAATTTATAAATTATAAAAATAATAGGAAAAAAATTTTATGCGTTATTAAAAACGCATAAGTTAATTTTTAAATAATTAAAGAAGAATAATAAAATATTTAATGAAAAGGATTTGTTTTAATTGAAATTAAAAGAATCTAAATAATTAATATAAACTAGTTAGAATAATTTTTATAACCACAAACCGTAGCTTAATTTTTTTATTATTTAAAAGCAGTTACATCATAATCCCAACTGAATAATTTAATTACATTTGAACTGCTTTTCTTAGTTTTCAACTTGAAAATTAAATGTCATTTAAAAACATAAAAAATGTTTATATTATTCCTTTCACTTCCTCTATTATCAATATACAACAAAGCAAGTTTTACTTAAATAAAAATCAAGTAACCTCTTTTCATTATTAGATAATATTCTAATTTTATAAAGATAAAAATAACGATTTGAATATATTGGCAAAAATTAGTATAAAAAAGTGTCATACAGAGTCTAAAAAATTATACAAGGAAGATACAAAATTTTTTTATAATTATAATTTTATTCAAAACTTCGTCAAAAGGTTGACTTTTATTGGAGGTCATTTTAAAAAAAATTAAAGTAAATTTCAAAAACACAAAATATATTTTACTTTGAAAATCTACTTTAACTGCTTAAAAATTTTTATTAAGCGCCAAAAGCTGAAAAATAAGCTTTGAAATTATTTTAGATAAAATTTATACTAAAATTCGTGTTTTTTGATTAGCTTATCAAATTTCTGCTTGATATTAAGCAATTTTATTACATATTATTTAATAGCAGCTTTTTAATGATTTTAGGTTAGTATAATTTTGTAATATTGCATATTAAATTTTTTAAATTCAAACTAGAAGCTGGATGAATGAAACGATTTCAACAACAACAAAAATTTCTTTCGGAAAAGAAAAAACTAAAGGAAGTAATACAAAAGAAATGTTATTAAATAATTTTTTAATTCAGAAAAATCATTTTAACCCTAGATCACAAACCTTCGTCCAAACGACAAGTACTTATTTAATAAAATTCTAGCTTTCTGTAGAAGTCGTGTCTGCGTGACTTCTTCTGTAGAAGAAGTCTGCGTAGTCGAATCGGCGAAGGGTTGTGAAAACAACTCTTTTAGGAAGGTTTATGATCTAGGGTTAAGGAATATAACATGTATCTAATGATTTCTGTTTATATATACATAGTTCAAAAATTGATTAGAATTAAAGGAAGTGCTTTTAGTTATTAATGAATTAAAAAGGACATTGCTGTCATACACGCTACAAATTTATTTGTTTTTTTCTTACCAAAACTATGAAAAAAAAACTTACTTTTTGTTTATTTACTAGGAAATAGTTTTGAGCATCATTTAAAGTGACATAAAATGTATAACTTTATTGCTTTTGCTAATCTAATACTTTGATAGTCAGTGGATATTTTCAGGGCCTTAATTTATTAATAAATTGAAGTGTAACGAATGCATTTCAATTCTAATAGTTTATCTAATTTCTCTGTTTTATCAAACAAGGCGTGCCTTTTGCCATACTCAATGACAACTATGTTTAATCAATCATTATCTTTAATTTTTATTTTCACTATAAAAATGGTTGTTCACCAATAGATCAATGCCTAATTCTAAGTCAAAAAGAGGTATAATTTATAATAATTGATAGCAATGATAGTGTCATCATACAGTTAATGGGAAGAGTTTCGTTAGTTTTTCTATGTTTTCTCTAGAATTGTGAACCAGAATATTGAGCATTTTTTGTGTCTATATAAGTATATACAAATTAAATAAACTAAAAAACAATAACAATTTAGTTTGTTAACATTTATCTATCATTAAAACGAAAATGTTAACAAATCAACTTTGGTTAATTTTAAATAAAAATTTTTTTTAATTTTAAAGCAAACCAATCGCCAGACAATCCTAGAAATTACCACATTAATGCTCCTTTGAAAAGCATTCTAATATTTTTGGATTGCACATCTGAGAAGTAGTAACTTGAAAAGAGAATTTTCAAAGAAATCATATGGTATTTCATCCAAATATTTTCTTCATTAAAAACCTAAGCAACTAAGACTTTACCACTTAAATATCATCTATATAAAATGACATTATTTGCACCTGTACATTTCATTTACAAATGATTAAAGGAACTATTGACAGGCATTCATTAATTTGTAATAAGTCTTATGGTTGATTTCTCTTCCAACGCATTTAGTTAAATCACTCTTGATTAATCTTTTAATTATGTTTCTAATTAACACTTAATTAATTCAAACAAGCTCCTACAATTGAAGCTATTTCTTTACATAGTATCGTTAGTTATTGACCAATAAATTCAACGCATTATATGTAAATGTTTTTCCACAAGCTAAATATGAGTTCATTGATCGACTAAAATGACTAAAAATCAAAATAATTTAATTTTAATTAAGTTTGATAACCTAATAATGGGGTACTTTAAGAATTTTTTAATAGAAATATAAGCAAAATATTGATTAACTACGCATATTTTGTGGACTTCATTAGTTTTTCACTTATTAAATTACTTCATACAGTGACTTGCAAATAAAATGAATTTTTAATTAGAAAAAAATTTTGTTTGCTATGTTGTTATCTTTGTTATCATCTTATTTCTAAGATAATGTTTGACAAAAGCTTACACAATTTTTATTCATCGCGGTTTCTGATATTTAATCCTAGCCACCTTTTTAAAGCTTAGTGAAATGACTAATCATGGTCATGGAACATTTGATGAATATCTCTAAAACTGAGGGTAAAACATAAAAAGAACAAGAGAAAATTCTGTCAGGACCTTGTCTACTTTCTTTTTGAATACTTCAATTCCCTAAGTCTCATTTGCTACAGAGGAAAAAAAACACAAAGATATTGCAGCAATTAAATTGGATCTTAGCCATTCACCTTAGGCTGCCTACAGAGTGCCGGCTTAGAGCCAAGCTGATGCCGATTCCCATTACGATAGTCTAATTTTAGGTAGGCTTGCACTTGCACCTTCACCTTCAGCAGATTCCTATTATTTATCCATAACGATTTTATAGTCTTCGGTATCGGAATCGGTGTCAGCTCGGCTGTAAGCCGGCACTCTGTAGGCAGCCTTACACTCTAAATTTATCCGTTGAAGACCGATTATATCGGCAGGCTGCTACGCATATTTAAATGAGAATGAGAATATCAATTCATAAAATCAAACTTACAATTAAATATCAATTTTTCAATTTTTTTCTAATTTTTTAACTAGCAAAATAATTCAAAACAAAGCTATACTGAAACCTATTCCCAAGCAATAAATTTTAACTTGAAATATGAATTTTAAATTTCAAAAAAGAATTTTTAAACAAAAATCATTATGTAAATTAACGACATTTTCTGGTGTTTTGAAGTTTCTAAGCTTATATGGAAAGGTATTGAAAAATTTTGAATTCGACAACGAAATGAAAAATTTAGAGTTTAACAAAATTGACGAATGATGTTAAATAGTCGACAGCTGTGTGACTTAATTCATTGTCCACATTTTCATGACATTCAAATTTTTGTAACAATCTATTATCCTGTAGTCTTGCTAGTTTTACATTGATTTTTATATATTTGAATATATTTTTCTCAAAATTCATTTGTAAAATCTATTCTCGTATATATTATAAGATATGTTGACATTTTTATTTTCATATTTTATGTTTATTATACATACAAAACAGCAGAAAATTTTAAATATTAAGCTAATGAAAATTATTTCTAAGAAAAATTTCTATAAATGGAGCCTAGTATTACTTTTTCTTTGATTTACTATTATTATTATTATTTTGACAAAGGTTTAATTCCAGCAAAAATTTTATACAGTTTTTCATATTAATTATGACAGTAAAGCTTTATTGTTATTCTTTTTCTGGCAAAATAAATTTCAAATTATAATTTTAGTCATACTAAAAATATTTGTTCTAAGATTTAGATAAGAGCTCCAGAACATTTATTAAAAAGATATCTTGTAGAGATTCTGGTATTAAAGCCTGAGTATCAAACAAGAGGAACATTTGAACTCTATTTAAATGATTAGTATATGACAATTGGTAAATGTTTATTAATAAAGAAATTAATTTTTGAAAATTTCTAAATATATAAAAAAGAATCTAACAGTAAGGGAAAAATTAATTGGACAAAAATATTTTTTATAGTAAAATTAATATATGGAAATATATATTTTCACCACATACGTCTCTTAATTTGATTCCTTACCTTCTGAACCGAACAAAGATTGTGTGTGCCGCTTTCGATGATAGCTTTTTTCATCCTTTTTTATTGCAAATGTAACAAACAATAACAGTAATGCTAAAACAAACACATTATCGTGTAAAAAGAATCACGTCTGTGATACAAGCTTTTCACTTTAGCCAGAAAGTCATCACGTATCTGCCACGAGGTTCTCATTTTATGCACAAAAGTAGCATTACGTCAACTACATGTTGGTTTAAAGCAAAAGGTTAATAAAATTTCATTACATTTTTTTTTAAATTTAATACTTGCTACAATGGCAAGTTATAAATCTATGTAAACAAACATTTATCCCCTTAATTTAAGATTTAAAAAAAAAAAATCTACTAACAACTCCTAAAACTACTGTGGGGAAATTTTCGGACATCTGTTGAAATGGAAAAGATTTGGGCAATTGAATAACTGTATTAATTAACATACTCAATACCTTAGATGAAGTCCTGAACACTTACACATCTCTGTAAATCGATTAGAGATAGACATCATAAGTTTTTGAATGAATGATTGTGGAATTGAACGCAGCTTTAAATGCCAAGCAACTTTCAGCTATTTTATATTCTGTTGATTTCTATTTTCCTTCGGAGCTTTTCTTAGATAAGCCTATTTGTATTTGTATTACATGGTGGCAAATTTAAAGCAACCAAAGGTGAACAGCTTAGTGCTTTGAGCCACTATCTTGATAAAAATAAAAATAATTTTGTACATCTTTTTGATGCTGTTTCTTGCATATTGAAGTATTGAGCTGTACTCATTATGCTTCATATAAAACGTGATTCTAATTCCTTCACAGCCCATAGCACCCCATACCATCATACCATAGCTTCATTTTATTAATTATACTAAAAGTAAAGATTAATTATTTACTTTACGGAAACCAAGGCAATTTTTATTAAGGTTTTTTCTAATTTTTGAAGGATTGCATGATGTACCACTAGTTTTTTTCAGCTTTAAGCCATGATCTGTAAACGTTACTTTTGTTAAAAGTCCTTGTTGTTACTTTATTTTTGATTTTCTAAGGAAGAACTTTTCATGAGAAATTGTAATTTTCTTCGGCGCAAAACGCATTTATCAATAACACTATCCTTAAAATACCCTTTCAATGATACCCTGTGTAGTTTATTTACTTAACTGCGTTATTTTAGCAATATCATGTATTTTTTTGCGATGGTAAATCACTAATGATCTATTATTTATATTAGTATTTTTACTTTGCTATATTTACTTTCAGAAAATTTTTTCTCCTACTGGTCGTGATCGTGACGACTGGTCGTGGTCGTGAGAAAATTTTTTCTCCTGACTGGTCTTGATTTCCAAGAGAACAATCGTTTTCATTCAAGTCATATCGAAATTCATTACAAAAAGTTATCAGATTATCATGAAAAGCACTAAAGCTCATCAATAAAAAACCAGTTTTAAAAGCTTTCGAGAAATTTTTTACCAAAAAAAAATACAATTGAAACAAGATTACTAATATTAATAATTACAAAATGTAAACAGCAATGGACGAAAATATATTTAGGACTATAAAGATGCAATTTCAGTTTATGGTAGTGTTTTTATATCTATTAAACTTAATTGAAGTAGGAAATTGGATACGAAAGTCATTAATGACAAACGCGATTGTTGTTATTGCCTTTCGTTATAAATTTCGTTATCCAATTTGTTGGTACATAGACGCCTGCCAGAAGCATTTTTGTTAATTAAAGGGCTTACCTAAAGATTGATGCTTAAAAATTCTACATGTAAAAACAACCAATAAACATTATTTTTGTTATGAATTACAGGAAAATGATATCAATTTATCATCAAAGCTTAGACTTTATCTTTCAATCTATTTAACTAATTTTAAAATAATTTATCTACCATTTCAATAATAAAATAACTAAATTTAGATAAACTAATCGCTTAAAACATCCAATTGTGCAGTGAAAACATAATATATATATATATATTTACTAGACCGTAAATTAATTTTTGAAGAATAACAAATTTAATGTACAGTTAACAGAATAAAAAACGTCCAAAAATTGGGATTCCCTCTAGTATAGACATAAATTTTACTTTCAGATAAATTTTTTGACCTCATTTTAAAGCCTACAATATACTCAGCCCTATGTACATATAATTCCTTTTTGGCTAAATGCCGAATTAAATTTCTCAAAATTTTAAATATTTTTGAGGATGACAAGAAAAATGATTTTCGTTGTTCTTACTATATTCCTTTAAAATATCATTAATATGAGCTCGAGGTATATTCATGCGATTTTTTCAGGAGCCTGCATCCCTTTATTAAGGTTTTCCAACAAATTTATATAACAAATACTTTCTGAAACATATATGCTCAGAAATAATGACAACAGCTAGTAAAATTAAATCAAAATCACTCTTTATCTGAGGTATTTGCTTAAATAAATTCAAAGAAAATATTATTAATATATTTTTAAACAGAAATTAATTTATTTAATTTCAGATGTCTTGGATTTACCAGGAATTATTTAACTGGAAAAACTGAAAGTAAGAATTTAAAAAAAAAATTATTACAAACAAAGTCTTCCAACCAAGTTTTTGAATCCATATTCAAGATCCAACTAATAATCTAATTATAATGAAAAATTTGTACTTATGCCTTTAGAAAATTTATAAATAAAGTGAAAGGAGATTAAAAAATTAATAAATCATTTCTTCAAAAAGTCTACACATAAATCATAATAATAGAGAAAATTTACCACATCAACAATGATAAATTTTCCAGGAAATTTTTGGTAGCCCTAAATATAAAAATAATGTTTTAGGGCCAAAACTACTTACAGTCAGAAAAACTTGAGACTTGAAAATGGTTGCCTTTTTGTGGCTTTTTAAGCACTTACTTTTCTTACTGTACAACACTTTTAACATGTTATGTCAAAATGTCAAGAAAATTGAGCAAAACTCTCGTAATAATTAAGCTTTTAATCTCCACATATACATGCACATTTTGAAAAATTCATGTATGTCGGAATTATAAAATGAAATTTATATTTGTTTCTTTGAGCATTTTAAATCGGATTACATTGAAACTTTTGCTATATTAAGGGGGGAGTATGGATTTATGCGTAAAAAATCACTTTTCTCGTGAATTTTTTTTATTAATATTGATTAAGTAAATTTTTCCAAAACTTTTGTAAATTTTATTGAGAATGATTTTAGCAACATTTTGTAATTTTTTTGTTAAAAAATATTTACAAACAAGCCGGTAAAACAGCTTTTCCTGGAACCTTTTCGGAAAAAGATGATTTGCGGTGATCACTGTATCTCAGCCCGAAATTACCCGAAATCAAAAACCATTGAAATTTAGTCACCATTAAATACCCCCCCCCCTCCCGCTCACACACACCTTTAACTTTTTTTTACTTAAAAAATTTTGGTGCTCATTTAAAGTGAAAACTGCTATTTTCCACGAAAAATTCCGCAATTTTTTAAGTGGAAAACACCGTTAATATATAAAAAATTTCTAAAATTCAACGGTGGGGAAGGTATTTTTATGTAGAAAGTGTGTACCAAGTTTGCAGTGAATCGGTAATGTAGTTTTTGAATGGCAGTGATCACCGTTTTTGAAAAAGTAGTTTTGAGAAAAACGCGTTTAAAAATTTTAAAAGCTTATTTATGGTCTTAGTTATCTGGCATTAATCATCTGATAACTTTGTCAGTTTTTCTTGGATCGATATCAAATTTTTATATTTTTGAAATATTAAACTCTAAGAAAACAAAAAAAAAATTCGATTTTTAAAAAGTGCCAAACCACCCTTAATAGCTTTTTCAAAAATGCTACTGTCATATAAGAAAAATGTTTCATCACTACTTAAGCTACAGGGCTATTATAAGACTGCTTGGAACCAAACAATAATTTTACTATTAATTTACATTACAGCGTAAAGATTTCGTGTAGAGCTGAATTATCATATAAACTTTAACCTTTTTTTCAGAATGTCAGAAATTTAGTGGTCGGTGAGATAACTAAACAGGTTTGTATTTTGTTAGTATGCATAATAATATGCAAATTTTTTACTGCTGTTAATTTATTTGATAGTAGTAAAAATTCAGTACAAAGAAAAAACAAAAATAATGTGGTTGTGTACTCTGGAATATACAGTTTTCATAACCCCGTTGTTTAAAAAACTGCTACATGTAGAACTTATTTTATTTAGCCTCTTGCAGCAATTCGGAGTATCGACCTGAATTCCTTCAATTCTGAGTTCCTTTTGACATAATCAATTTTTGGTATCGACCAAATTAAATCCGTAATCAGGGTATCGATCTGAAACTCATATTTTAAATCCTAATCCTAATTTGCAACAGTTGTTAAAGTAAAATTAAATATTGAATGTATTTGTCATATATCTTAGCCCCAGAGACGAGCTAAGCAAGTGAGTAAAGTTTGATGATTTTATTGTTATCTATTTTATTTACTAGTTTTTTAAACTAAAGACCAAGCTCCTGCAATTCTTATTAACATATTTGAGCTTATTAAAGTGTTATATATCCTAATAAAAGCTTTAAACTGAATGAAAGTTAAGAACAATGCATATATTTGAGTGAATGATAGCCATAGGTATGGTTTTAATGTTTATTTTAAGCCCATTGATAGAATACCTACAAATTTAGAAATTTTAGGTTTTTAGTAGGAGTTTAAGAGAGAAAATATCTTACAATATGAAGGTATAATTTCACTAATTCATGCATAAGTAGGTCACTAAAGTAATATTATACATATAATTATTCTATATACTCCACTGAAATGGATAATACTCAAATTTCCAAAACTAATATAAAACAGCAATAATATAAATTGAAAAAAAAAAAACAAAATACTTGCACAAATCCTACTAAAACTCGATCAAATTTGCTTAAATAGAAACTTAAAACCGAGTTCTATAAATTTTTCTCTACTTCAATTAATTTACAAGCCACCCTATTAAAATCCAATTACAATAAGTACTCTACAAAATAAATTATTTGCTAGCCTAATAGCATTTCAACGTATTCATCATTTATTTTGGTAAAATGGAATTTGTTAACCATATACCTCTATTAAAAAGCGTTAACGGTATAAAAATGGTCCTAAATTTAATTGAAAATTTCTAATTTTATTAAAAGGAAATATTTATCATTCTTTTTTTGTATAGAATTTTATTTTTATTCTGCCAACAGGAAAATGATTTTATGTATAAGAGATCAAAAATATTTTTATAAAAAGAGATTTTAAATTTATATTTAATCATTTTTATGACAACTTATAATCAAAATTTGAAAACTATATATACACGCTTTCAATTTTAATTAAAGCAAGTTATGTAAAATTCTTTAAACTCTCAGTTACCTAATCCTAAATAAATGTAATATTTAAGCCCAATTAAAAGAGTAAATAGTAATAGTATAAAAATATAATTTTTTCCATGATTCCATCCAAAAAAAAAAACCAAAAATAACTTTCGAAAAAAAAGCTTTCATTATGGATTTTTTTACATTATATTCATTATATTTCCATGAAACTCTAAATCTTTAAGTCCAACTACTAGTTGGATGTTTTTGTCTCTTTTCATTTTTCAATTAAAAAGCAGTTTGAATTTAAAATTTTACTTTTTTCCCAGAATTTACTTTATTTTATATTTTTTCGCTTCAACCCAAAAAAGCTAAATTGCTTTCCCAGCTATGTCTAATTCTAAGCTATCTTTCTTAAGAAAAGCAAAATAAAATGTATGCTATCAATCCTAAGGCTGTTTTTGTTTTAGAAGAAGTTCGGTAAAATATACAAAAATATCGAAGAGAATGTTTTAAACCGGGTAAATGTGACAAGATATGATTTCAATTGTCATTTAAAACCAAATTAATATAAAGTATGTTGATTTTCACACTTAACTATATTTAGAAATTTTTAAAATCTATATTTTGGCAATAATTTTGATCATAGATTAAAGTTGTGGTCCTCACAACAATCAATATAAGCGACATTTTAATATGAGATACCAATTCTATACATTTGAGTGATAAGTATCGATAAAAATTATTGCTTATATCTTTGATAATAATACTTACAAACTTGATTTGATCCGATCCCCGGCAAATTTTTTTATTAGAATTTTCTCAAGCGAAAATATAAAATTTTTGTATAGTGGAAAAATAAAAGTAAACACAGAACTCGCTTAAGTTGCTTTCAGCTAGTTTTGAAGTTTCTACTGTCGAATAGAATTAAAAAACTAAGTTTAATGAAATCAAATAAGTTTGTTATGAGTTTTAACAAAAACTCGGTTTACATAGTTTGATATTTGGGTTAATACTAAAATTTTGAAAATAGATTTAAGGTAGAAAAAGGCCTAAAGATATAAAACAAATCTGATTGTAAATTAGCCGTCTAAATTTCCTTTAAGAACAAAATTAAATTTATAAGAATAGACTTCAATTCAGTTAAAAAAGTATTTAGCTTTTTCGCTGGACTGAATAAAACAAGTGAAAATTAACTAAACATTTATTAAATCAAATTTTCCGCTTTACATATGCATTTTTTCACTAATACACACAGACATTCTTCGATAATACTTCATGCAACAGCTTCAATAAAATCTACTATTAAAATTAGAACAAGGGTAAAATTAGAATTACTTAAAGTGCCATTGAATATTTATAAATATAATGACATGAAAAACTTTTTTAGTTATTACCTCTAATTCACCCCAAAACTAGAATTTCTAGTGAAAAACATTTCATTATATTCTAAACTTGTAAATTCTACGAAAATAATAAACCATAGGAATTTTCTCTTTAAGCTATTTTATTAGTAATATTCAAATAAATGAATTAAATATTTTCCCTTACCTAAGCTTAATACATTTACCAATTAAGATAACAAACCAAAAACAATGATTTTCAAAAAGTTTAAAGCCTGTAGGATAATTTTTAGAAATTTATGCAAAAAGTTTTGGAAGAAATGAACTCTGTCAAAACATATTTAAAGAAATAAAATGTCAGTTCTGGACACTAAGTTTGAAATAAATAAAGATAAGATTTTTACTAAAATCATTTAGCTAACGGGAATAAATTTCTAACGCAAAAAAAAAAATAGCCCAAAGACGAACATTTCTATTTGAAAAATTTAGAAAATTTTTTGACAATATCTCTAAACAAAATCTATTCTAGAAGTTGGCAAAATAAATAAAATGTATTTAAAAATATAATTCAAAAAGGATAATAAATTCATGGATTCATTTACTAATGCAAAAATTTCATTGAACTCCCTCGAAAAAATTTTTCTTATCCTATGCTTATATATTGATAGTGCAGAGCTCATTTAATTGATGGGTCAAGAATAAAAGAATAAAAGCTAATAAAAAATCTCCTAATACTCAGAAATTTTTTCTATACAAAAGTTTTCATAAAACATGCCAATAACCACAAATTAAAAGAGACTAAACAAGACACAAATAACATTGGTGTGTAGGAAAAAATTAGTAACCACCAAATGCAAACTTTAACAATTAACGACCAGACATCTTTCCAAGCCAGAAAGATTTTTAGCATAAGAAATCCATTAAAAAAACAACTGAATGCCAGCTCATGTTTATGCAGGCAAATACACTCTTGGGATCGTTTAGTTGGCAATTATACTTACAATATTTTTATAAGTAATTCTAAGGTAGACAAAAAAAGACAGCTTTTCAAAGATTTCAAGGATATCCACTTCTGAATCGCCTCAGGTCAGGCAGCATATTTTAACAAAGTAATCCCCGTTAATGACACCTGTTTAAGTCTTCCATATTTATTAGATATGCACTTCCTCACTGACATCACTTAGAAATCTTAAAATAGATTAATTCAGGTAAATTATTTCCTTAAGTTTTGATGGCATCGAAATGACCTTGATAGCTATTGTGCAAAACAGAAAGCAATATTGTCTATCTATGTAAATTAATTTAATGTTGCGCTGTAGTATTAGAAAAAATAAAATTTTAATCAATTATCAAATGCATTTAAAAAGTTGTCAATTATTTTAATTCACACATTTGATATTTACCAATAAAGGTTAATATTTCTTTTTCTAATTAAAATCAAAATTTCCTTACGTTGGAAACACAATTAAAAATCAAGTGTCTACACAACATAAATCATAAAAAATTATAAATAAACAACAGAAGAATAAAAATATTAAAAAAAATCAAATAAAATTGAGTTATGTTAATGGAGTCGTTTAAAGGTAACAATTTCAACAACTCAGCACAACCTTTCGATATAAGACGCGAAAATAGCAGCATTAGCACCACCTCTGTCACCACAAATTGCTGAATTTCTCTTAGCCAAGTGACCAACACATATTGGTCAGTCTACGATCTTTTGCCACACGAAGTGGTTAAATGGATATTCTATCGAATTTTATTACTCTTTAATATATTCCAATTTTATAGTTAGGTAGGAAGCAATTATTCCTTTTTCAAAACACACAAACCAAAAAAAAACATACTTCATAATTAAAAACAAAAAATTTAAACAGTGAAAAGTTTATATCAAAAATTAAATAAAATTTACTTTCTACGTGCAGTTAAATCAAACATATTTATTGTGTGTTAAGTGATCGCGTGCTTATTGAAATACACAAAGATGTTCAGAAAAAGCAATGATCTGATGATTGGATTACTTTTTTTGATAATTAATCTAACCTTTATATATGGTAAATATTAATACTTTCATTTTATGGAATTTTTAATATCTCAATCAGGTATTAGTGAAATTTATAATAAAGTTCATATTGAGTTTGTGTAGCTTCTTTAGGTATTCTCAAGGTTGATTGCCCAGAAACCAGTCATAGACCAACATCTTAGCTTTAAACAAAAAACCTGAAATTAGTGACGCAGGGCATATAAGACACGCGTAGACTAGTTCTTATTGTTATTTCATTTTGTTTTTTGTGTTTATAATTTTCTTGAATAATATTTTTTTTTAAATTAATTGTTTTATTTTATATAATTAAACTTGCTCTTTTTTATCTGTAAATTTATTTAGAAAAATTATAAAATAAGTTTATCTTTTATATTTTTTCATGAAAACGACTTTCTAAAGAAACGCTCTTGACTCCTGGAAGAAAAATATTGCGGATATTTGGAATAATAGGTAACCGCAATATAATAGTCCATAATACTCGAGGCATCTGAACTGTCATAATTTCGAAGTAATAATATTTAAGGATTTATTAGTGATATATGCACTTAAGAATGAATATGTTTAACATATATAGCTGGTCCTACTTCAGATATCTGTCAAAAATGTACATAAAAATCTGCTTTTTAAATTCGAAGCACTTATTTTTACATACATATATCTAAAAAAATATACTTAAAAGTCATTTTTAATATTGCCAGACATTTTTTGTGTACAGTAATTTCCGCCAGATGTTCGAAAGGTCATAAAAAAATAATGGAACTTTTCTTATATTCGAAGTCTTTAAAATAAGCGAAAGTGGTCTTCAAAAAATTAAAATTTTTCTTAAAGTTTGAAAGGATTCGTTTTAATAATAAAAACTTATGCTTCCACTTTCACCTACATATATTTTATGATACAAATTTTTTATTATTACACTCTTTAAACGTGTTTTGGCTAACTGATATTGAAAGAAAGGCCATGTAGAAAGCTCACTTACATTCTTACATTCTTAAATAAATATATCATTACTCATACACTATTTTTTGAACTTGGAAAAATCAAAGGTTTCGTAAAATGGATATTAAGCCTCTCATTAATCTTCCTCCATAGCCAAAGCTAGAATTTTTTATTACAGTGTAATTGTCGTTAATCTCTAAATTCAAATTGGAAAATTGTGAAACAAGCTTTAACTTTATTGAAGATAAAAAATTCAAACAAAAGAACAATCTTTAACGATTTACTATTAACTGAGGACTGAAAGCTGGAAAATCAATGAGTAGATTAATCCTTAAAATTTATTTATTCCGTTACATAAAGAATTTTATTAAGATGGTCTTATAAGATTTTAGGATTGAATGATTTTAATTTTTCTTTAATTAAGCGCATTGTTCTATATACCATACAAAATTAAACTCATTGTAACTCTCCAAGAAAATTTGAATTAAAACACAATTTTTCATTAATTAAAAATATAAAATGCTATTGGGATATTTACATATTTATTCTACTCCTATATATAGGATTGATTATAAGAGAATTTTTTGTTTTAATGCCAAAAGTTCATCTAATACTTAGATTATCAGTCTTTATCATTACCAAAATATAATGATAAAAATGATTTTGCATACTCAATATAACTTCATTATTTCTAAAATGGCAAAGCCTCTTTTTATCAACTTGGCTACGGAAATATTTTACATTCAGTTCGATTGAATGTTCATGAAAAGAAATCTTAAAGTTTAATCTTGAACAATTCACAAAAACGTTGGTTAAATTGAATATTTGTCCTTTAATAAGATTTTCCAAAAGATGAATTTTCCTTAGATACTCCTATAAAAATCAGACATTCAATGTTGATGGATTTCACGAATAATTGTATTGACTTTCTCATCAAATATTCATCATTTGCTTGTGGCTTGTAATTTTAAGATTAATTTTGAATACATTCACTTGAAGGCATAGCATATTTAAATCATTTTCTATAGCATCGAAATGCTAACAAATAAAGTCAGTAGTACTCTTTTCAGGAATGATAATTTCATCAGCTAGTTTAATATCATTACAGTAGTATTAAATAAATTTTAACTCACATCAAATGCAAGTTCATTAAAGTATTCATATTATAAGGAAAATATTTCTAAAAAAAATAAGAAAATGTAACCTAAAGTTGGTGATGTGGAATATTATGTTAAGTGAAGTATCACAGATAAAATGGAAATGTTTTTTACTCTATTAAATAAATTAAAACTAAGAAACATTTTTGTAGTATTTACATTCATAATATATATATATATATATATATATTAATTAAAAGCTTTCCATTTGAATTACATTAAAAGAGTTAATTTTTTAATTAATTTATTTCTAAGATAAAAGTCTTTAATTCCGATATATGTATGTCTCTTTAAAACTTTTAGAAATAGATAATTTACCAACAGAAAATCAAAGCTTACCAAAATATTTCATTTGAGCACCCCAAAGGTACTTATTAATAAATAATTAGAATTTTGCTTAGTTTTTACCATCTTCTAATAAAAGAAGAAAATTTTTTAAAGGTATAAAACAGCGTGTTTCTTAAAAACATATTTAAACAAACTATGGATACTCGCATACTCAACACACATTTCATTTTTAGAAAAGGTTAATGACTATACCATATTGAGCACAACGGTTCAGTTATTAAGTAACATTATCTTTGTATTTCAAGCAGTCAAATCAGCTTCTGCAAGAAAATTTAATCAGCCGTCTAGTATTTATTATGATAATAGCAAATATAATACAAATAAAGACTAACAGCTCTCAAAAGCAGCAATCAAAATGTTATAGTTTTGTTATACCCAAAAGTAGGTGAAAATATATCTTTGATGTTCGGATAGAATGAGCTGACAAATATCACCTGTCTATAAATACAAAATATTCAGTGTAATTGACTTTTCGAAAGGGTAGTAAGCCTATTCCACAACATTTGCAAGCATTTGAAAAAAGTATGTTAAAAATAGTCAACGCATTTGAATTTTTATGAGTCCCTATACAGAGAACAGCAAAATCTCTTGTCACACAAAAATCAAAAATCATAGCACTTTAGTTATTGAAATTAATCAATCAAGCAAGTTTATTTTAAGGCTTAATTTACAGGAATAAAATGAATCTTGATCCACTAAATTTTTCAGTTTATTTGTATAATTTTTTTACCTTACACTTAAAGGATGAAAAGTGGCACTTTTGAAAAGTTGCAGTTTTTTTTCTTGCATTTTTTTGATTGTAAAACACTTTAAAAATGTTGTGTCAATATTTTCGTGTTAAAATTCTCTTAGTTATTGAGATTTAAATCTTCCCACCTGTAGTAAAGAGTTTAAAACTTTAAAAGCGTTTTTTAAAAAGATTTTTTTCAGTCTAACATCATCGGCATTCGATAACTACTGTACCAAATCATTTGATAATTTACATATGAAATACCTCTTCCAAACCGTGTTGGACTAAATTGTGCATTTTTTCATATTTTGACTTCAAAAGACCACAAAAATTATAAAAATGACAAAATTAATTAAAAAAAGGGAAAGAGGAAAAACTTATGTTTTAAGTAAATAAATTTAGTTTTCTAATATTTCTAGGTTGATATATATGGTGGCTTTGGAAATGCTTATTTATAAATATCTTTATACAAAAATTTTAGAAAATGTGTCTAAAAAGTTGCATAAGATCAGTTGCATCAATTCTTTGATATATTAATCCCATCCATATTTCCGAAAATGCATTTTTAGTCATTATCTCTTATTCTTATTCCCCTTTTCTTTAAATTGTTTGATTGTACGCCAATTTACAAAGTTCTAAAACCACAAGAATCATTGAAAGAATAGCAAATGCGCCTTTGATCCCCATTTAAGCTGCAATAAATGACTAGTTTTGTTGTAAAAATAATGTGACTTTTAATTCTTTGCGAAATACAAAAAAATTGCATGAGTTGAAGTCTAATAAACATGGTAGCTGATGATTAAGGTCATTTTTTATGATGATTTTTGGCCAAAAAATCAAAAACTAACATTTAGTAAAATTTAAGACCAGCAGTTGAAAAATTAATTTGCAGAACTAAACTGTTTGCTATTGCAAAAATTTTTTAAATATAAGTACTTGTAATACTTTTAACATATTATGGTCAGCTTATAGCCAATCAAGCTATGCAAATTTATCTATTCTAGCTCATAAGATGACTTCAGTACTACATCACAAAATATATATTTATCATTGAATATTTTCAATTTAAAAGGAACCTCTGCCCAGTAAGCTTTTATCTTAAAACTTCTTTGATAAAAACAAAGATCAATCTCATTATTTTTGCAATTCAAATATAATTATTTCATTCAAAGTTTTAACAGACCAATACATCATAAAATTTGCCATTTTTGCATATATCGGTTAAATGCTACTTTCTTAATCTATTTTTTATCATTTTACCATTTATATATTAAAATTTATTAAATTCAAATTTCCATTATTTAATGATAATGTAACCAAAATGGAAATTATTTGCACAAGCAAGCACTTTCTCTTTACAAAGTAATCAGAGCTATAGCTACTATAAATGGTGGATGATACGTGCCAACTTGTACCTAAGTGATAAGAGAGAAATTATAAAGTTTCATTCAAAAAAACAAAAAAACGAGTATCAAATTTACTACTCTAACATCACTCTAATTTTTTGTTATCCTAAAAGTTATCCTAGGAACACAATGTGATTATAAAATCACGTCCTATGAATAATTTTACTTCTTCTTTTTTTAAACTTTTTAATGTATATAATCTCAGCCCTATTGAAACACAAGCTCTGATTTACTGATTTTTAGGTTTATGTTTTTTTTTTTGAGATAGCTAGCACCAGTGTCCGATGTATCAATGTCCTGGATGTCACTGTTTGGTCATATTTTTCCCATAATTTCAAATTTATGGATACATTTTTGTTTATGTCTGTTTAAAGTCAATGGCGTAGCAAAGTTCAGACAAGTTTTTAAATAAAAATTAAACCAAGTAAATTTTTTGGTATAGAAGTTATCAAAAAACTTCTTTTTTTTATTGAATGAATAAGTTTTTAAATCTTTTAGGGTGAGTTCAATCTTTCATAAGAGTTTTATGAATTTTTACGCTTTATAGGTATTTTTAAGAGATATATAAAAAATTTTTTTAAGTAACAACAAGTTACCTTATTTTACTATATGTATAAAATATTTAATAATTCATTTATATTCCAAATACTATTTTCCTTTCACTGAATTTTTCAAATTTTATTTGAATTGGTCCGTAGTTCTTGTGCCAATAAGAATATTTTGGTTTTAAAAGATAGATTTCCAATTAAATGATAAAATTCATTAAGAAAGAATGTAACTATATCTCTTTCATAAATAATAGATTGAAATTGTTAGCGACTTACCTTTGAATTTTTTCGTTTTAGGACTTGCATAAGTTTTAAACTTAAATACTTAGATAAAGGATAAAAAACCACGTTAAGAAATTAGTTTATCCTAATTTAAGCTTAAGCTTCCCAGTTTAAATTTAAATATTTGGCAATTACTGCATTGAAAATGATTCTTTTATCCTCAACAATTTCTATGCATTAAAAGAGAAGTTTTTGATTTTTAGAAAGTATGAATAATTTTAAAAGCTTTGAAATATTAATCAAATAGAAAAATACTTCAATCCACAAGTAGGTTTCTTTATACTATTTGCAATTTAATAGTTGAATCATTTTTGCAATTATTTGCAATAATTTTTCTCTGTTATAAAATTTATAGTTTTAAGCTGATTTCATTAAAAATTATTGAAATTAAAATAATAGGATTCCTTTTGAGTTTAAAGACATCAAATTAAAAAAGCTTTTTTAACTTCATTGGTTTAATAGAAATTCAATTCAATTTCAATTACAGGTAAAAGTGATAACTTCACTTGCCCCACTCAAATAGGAAGTGGAAGTTTTGCAGATCCAGTCACATGTCGACGGTTTTACCAAGTAAGGATAAATATTATTTATATTTTATAGATGGGTGACTAGTGAAGAAATTATTTTATTGATCTTATATCCAAAGGAGTTAAAGGAGTAGAAAAAAAAATTACAATATTTTTTAATTGCATAGATTTACTTTTAAAATTGCTGATACTTTATGACCAATAGAAGAAAATTATATAACTTTGGTTCACCAGTGATAAATAAAATAAAATTTTGTTATTTTTTATAGTGTGTCGATGGTTATCCATATAAAAATCATTGCCCTCAAGGACTTTACTTTGATGATATCAACAAGCAATGTACTTTCAAAAATGAAGCTAGGTGTGGACCAATTTCTACAAGTAAGACTTCGAATTTTTTGGTTTTTTTGACTAAATTTTAAGATATAATATTTTCGTGAAAACTGTGAGCTTTTTTTTTAATACGCAGGCTTTTTAAGTTATGTCCACACCAGATAGATATTGATAGTTCTGAGTTTGTATACAAAAGATTGAACCATACCATACACAATTAAATACAGACTTCTAATTACAACTTGATCAGTAGAGAGTCAATTCCATTTTTACCTTAATATAATAATTCAGTTTTTTGCTCTGAAAACTATAAAGTTGTTAGTTCAAATAACTCGATTTATTTGAAACATTTTATAATAAAACTTATGATTTTACCAATCTATTATTACATTTTGCATTTCGTTTTTATGTATTGAACTTTGAAATTTCATCTTGTCGATTTTTTATACATTAATATCTAATTTTCACTTTGTTTTCATGACACTTTTTGGTAAAAAAATATTTCTAACATGAATAGTTTCCAATATTTTTTTTCTTCCACAGAAAAACTTCTCACAGAGAATGAAAGCCCAAGCATTCAAATCATAAATATAATATTAAAATTATTTATGATATTAAATTGCAGTTGGTTTCGGCTAAATCCATTTTAGCTGGTTAAACAAACTATACCTAAAAACGAACTTTTTTACAATAAAAATTAATGTCTATAAAGCTTTATAGATTGAATTTAACGTAAAGGGGCAAAAATTATTAAATATTTTTGTATCAGGGATGCTCTGATATGACTTTGAAAAATAAAATCACTTAAACAGATCTTAAATTCAAATAAATATTAGAGCTTTAGCTGTCTTAAAGGGGATTACGGAAAAATATCCAGATAGCTTTCTTCTATTTTCCAAAACAAAAAAAAAACAAACCTCTGTCCTTATATCCATAAAATTAAGCTTGTTTATCAGAATTAAGTATAATATTTATAAATAAAATTTATGATTTTAAATATTGTTAAAATTGCTGAATTTAAAATTACACTCAAAATATAAAACGTGATATTTGCTATAAGAATCAAATAAACGAAAAAAAGAAATGAGGAGTAAATAATAGAAGGCTAATATTAAGGACTTGTGAAAAGAATAAACAAAAAAAGAAAAAAAGATTTGAGACAAAAATTTTATTTCTTTTAAATAGGCTTTTTGGTTTTCCTTTCACCACAGATTATCTAATAAATTGTAGCCTAATAATAACAAACAAGTAAATAAAAATGTTGTAAAAGTAGCAAAAACATTCAGAATAATATAGAGAATTGAATAATGACATAGCAAATACATGTAATTATATTAGTAAAAGAAAAATTTAATAACCTGGCAATTGCAGATCAAACATATCAAAAGCATGAAATCAACAACAATTTTTGTTAATACCAGAAAAATATGAAAATTTTTATATACTTAGAAAACTAAAATTAAAGAATTTTTGTAGATAACTTTTTTTATAGTTTTTTGGGCTTAAGCAATCAAAACAAAATAGAATATCTCTTAAATCAAAATAAACTAGATTCAACTTAAGAACAGAATAATATATTTCATTCAAACATAAAAAGGACACACACACAAATTTTCCATTTCAATAATACAAAAAATAACTTTAATAGAATAAATAGAATTCAAATCTGCCCTTGCATAAAATGGGGACAGCTTTGTAATCAAACCAATTTGTGACTGAAATGACAACTCAATAACCAATTGAAATGAATAAAATATATTTGGTATCGTAGTAAAGTTCTATTCAAATTTAACATCCCTCTGACAAATATAAAAGTAGTCCATCATCTTATAAGAAATCCATTATATCCGTTTTTCTGAAATGATTTTATATAAAAAATAAAAACGAAATGGAAAAAGAATCCCTTTTTAAAGGACTTCTATTTAAAAATTATTTCACATATGTCCTCAAAAATGATCCTATTACATTTTTAAAACTCTAAAAAATGATATCAAGCATTTTTCGATTTAAATAATTTGCATATTACAAAGTAAGAGAGACGCATCACTCAAATCCTCAACATCTGATTAGCATATATTTATTTTATCGTATTTGACTGATTTTTATTCTAATGTTTGCATTTTATTGAAAATCTATTTATATTTTTATTTTATTTTTTCTTTTTACAGCCCCAGCTCCAATCACTGATGCTCCGCTTGATTTAGCAGTTAAATGTGATACAGGGGAATGTCAGCTTCCACGTTGTTTTTGTTCAAAAGATGGTACAAGAACACCAAATGGCCTTGATCCACAAGAAGTAAGTACAAAACTTGAAATTTTTATTTGATTTCAAAAATTTAATATTTGTCATTTGATTGAAATATTTTACAAAAATTTAGATTACTTAAATATTTGATTGAATTATGATGATCCATCAGGCAATCAAATCATATTTGAGCAAATGAAATTATTAAATAAAATTTTTTTTATATATCCAAATATCTGTAGCATAAAATGATTCTAGGTAGATATAAGGAGTAGGAACAACTCCGTTTGAATTTATTTTATTTGTAATTAAAATAATTCTACCGAAATTAAAGAAATAAAACCTCTATAAAAGAGAGAAAATAAAAAATAAATACCGAAGAAGTAACTATGTTTAAATTCAAAACTATTTCAGCGAAATATATAAAAAGGATACATTTTGTTAAATGCTATTGTAAATCTTTGTTATTACGTTTAAAATAATTACTATTTAAAGCTATAAACATATGCCAGGGCTCCATTTAAATTTTAATGCACTTCTCAAGAACGTTTTGTTTTATGCTTTCAATCGAGTTAGAGGGCGCTTTCCTTTTAATGGTAGCGGGAAGCTATGTCTGATTAATATGGTTCTTGGATATTCATAATTGTAGAATGGTTAGCCATAAACTTAGTAAAAATGTTGTATCAGTGTTGAAAATCAAACAAAACAAACAGCTAATAAAACAATACTATAAATTGTACGGTACTAAAATCTTAGGGAGTTGTCAATTTAAGAAAAACTGTATACAGATTCTCAAGCTTTTAATCTCTTGCTTTTTTTTAGCATTACCTTAAAGGACTTTGATGACTTACTGATGACTTACGGATTTAATTTAAGTTCAATAATAACTTATTGTCAACTGCCCAAAGATTTAACTTTACTTTTTTATTGGATGGTTATTAATTTTATACATAAAGCATCACTAAAAAGTCCCTAATATAATATTTTGAAACATTTTATTTGCTAGTATTACAAATATTTCTTCAGAAGAATAAAACGTTCTTCTTCTGATAGATAGACAAAAAATTATTAGTCAAAATCAACCGACTCGTTCTCGCGAAAAAAGAAAACTTTTCATTTTAACAAATATTTGCCCGCAAAATACAATACAGAGAAAACAGCAATCTTGAGAGCTGCAATTTTTTTGTTTTGTATAATTAATTGAAATTTTATCTAGTCATAATTATTTAATTGGTGTGAAAAAAATAATTTTGCTTCCAAAATAAGATTTCCATAAGAAATCATAATTAATTCATTTCTATTCCCCAAATATAATATTACCCATTTTCAGTGTGATTTTTCCCTCCTTTTATTTTTCAAACGAAAAATATTATTTATACAAAATAATAAAAACCAATTCAGCCTACTATCAAAATTGTAGACAAAAATTATTTTAACAAATCCAACCACCAACTCAATTATTGATTTTTGAATTTATTTGATAATTAATAATAAAAATTTAAATTAATGTTTCACAATGAATAGCTCATTATTTAACATAAAATAATCAGAGAAAATATATATTTGTGAATTTCATTTTTAAATTAAACAAATTTCAATAATTGCAGAATAATACAAACCTGTTAAAATGCAATTTTAATAAAAAAAACACTTAAAAAATGGTAGCCTATTTTATTATATAATTCTTGTTGGAAATTTGGGAGACTTTTGCAACCATATTTTCATACATGAACAACAAAAAAAACTTTAGTGAGGAAAATATCATTGATGCAATTAAGGTCGTAGGTGAGAACTAAACTGTATAAAATGATATAAATCTATATATGAATATTTATACATAAAACCTTATACATAAAATATATTAGTATATATGAGAAAAAAACATTCAAACGAATCTTAATAAATACTAAATTGATAAAGGTGGGGAAAGTCACCTATATTATATTTCTCCATATATGTATATATATACATATATACAGATATTTGGTAATATTCATATAACGCCAGCAATGGTAACCACTAACAAAAGCAAAAGTAACTGCATGGATCCATTCAATCTACAAAGAACAAACTTCTGTCTTATAAAATTGGCATTCTGTTTTCTTGTATTTTTTCTTTTTTTAACTAGCAATATATTGAAATTCAAAATGAATTTGGTATTTTTTTGGTTTACTGATTTACACGTTATTGACGTACATATATAAGTTAAGTTCAATAAAAATTTAGGAATTGTGAAAATTATTTATAGGTTCAAATTTTTAATACTATAAAAAAATAAAAATATTTTAACTTACCAAAAGGTAAAAAATATGTTTTAGTCTATTTTATTTAGTTTCATACTTTATTTTCTCTGTATTACACTGTAGAGGAGGTTTCTTTGTATACTTTAAATTTTATTAGAAAACACTCTAAAAGATTACTCATTTATAATTTAAAAAATTTATAATCAAATTTGAAAACACAACAGAGATACCGGCTGCGATTAAACTAAAACTAGGAACACTGTATTCCTCAAATAAAAAATATATTTCATTTCTCTGTAAGTGTATTTATTTATTTGTGTTAGCATACAAAATACACAATATTAAATATTAAGATACATTTAAATGAGGAGTATTATAATTAACAGAATAATTTTCGTGCAAAAATATAAAATTAAAATTAAAATTATTTATTACAGGGCTTAGTTTTTTTATTAGGATTGGATATTAAAAACGCTTTTATATACATATACTGATCATAGTAAACTTTTTAAATTTGGTATTTTCGGACATTAAAGTAGAATAATATTCAATAAAAAAAAGACGAAATATGTTCAACAAAAAGGAAAAAATAGCATTTATTACTTTACTACCGAGTGAATACATATGTATATAAAAAAGTAGCGTTTTTACCTACCAACTTCACATATGCTTGTATATGTCAACAGTTGGTTTTGTTTCAGAGAAGAAGATGATAAATAATTATAATTATTTTCACATATATTTTATATGTATCATAGATAACTTTCCATTTTTACTTTTAATATAAATAAATTAATTAATATTTTACTATTATGGGGTTAATATGGCCCCAAATAGTAATTCCACTTCTGTCAAAATTATTTTCATTAAGCTCTGTTCTTCCAAAAATTTAGGAATTCCTGTCAGTGCTACAATTTAAAATTTTAATATCAAGAATTGTTAGTGATGTTTTTTTTATTTTTTTGACAAAAATATTGCTTTATGGTCTTATTTTTCCCTTTTATAGAAGAAATTAATTTTTTCCAAGTTACAAGAAATTCAATTTTTCTCTGTAATATTGCTTACAAATACATAATTTCTTAAAATTTACTTCTTTATTCAATCCAAAATTAGTTAGACTCTATACTTGACAGCCCTGAATGAATATTTGCTAAAGAAAAATGAGCAAAATTAAAACTTTACTTAGTTTTTATTTTTACAGTAGACTAATAACTATAACAAAAATAGGTGCACATTGTCTTTTGATTAGCAGCTGTTTGACAAAATGGTATAATGGTGAGTTAAATATTACAAAGTATACCTAGGTCTATTTTTCATCATTGCATGCATACCGTGTAAAAAAAACACGTAAAAAGATTACATAAAAGACGACCGCATAAAATAAAAAATATTATTAAAAAGACCGCGTAAAAACAGACTCCAATATATGTATTTATAAATAAAAACGTCAATTTCCAATTATGATTGATTAGACTTACTTCATTCAAAACCAGTTCTCAGGATAACCCCACAATCTAAAATTCAAGCACACCTATTTTCAGGATGTTAATTCATAGTTTACATATTGTTCACTCCTCTAAAATATAAAGAGCGTAATGCTTGGTTGATCCTTAATATCGAAGCCAAAATCTTAATTAGTAGTAGTAGTAAAAGAAAGGAGAACAAATTGTACCGCGACCAAAAACTTAATTATTTTTGGGTGAAAAAAAAACGAAGGTAATTGGTAGTATGCAAAAAAGGACAGCGAAAACCAAGTAAATAGTTAATTTGAATATAGAACACAATAATATCCCCAAAAAAAAATAAAAATAAACCCTTAATTGGAACCAACTTGTGCTTTGAAGCATAAAAATACCTATTCAAGTGTAACATCAAGGTGTCTTGCCAATGGCTAAAAGAAAAATTCTTTAGAAAAGAAATTTGACTAACAAATGGTATGCATTGCACACAAAACGCAATTCAGTTTGTTTCTGAAAATATAATCAAAAGTTTTACTATTTAATCCTTTCTAATTATGTTCCTAGATAGTTTCATTATTCATTAAAGAATTTTTCTTCTTTTATTCTGTAAATGAGTTCTTTAATTGAGTTTTAAATCCAATAAAACTAAAAGAAACCCATCACAATTGTTGTGAAAATTTATCTCTTCAGTCTTTTGTTTTTTTATATTTTTAAATTTTAAATTTCACACTATCAAAATTAAGTTTAAATTTAATTTTCATATTTAAAAAAAAATCAAATAATTTTAACAAACTAAAACTTTATTACAAAAATTTTAACTTTCGATGCTTTGTTAACAGAATTCAATTTGAATTTTGAATAACAAAAGTAGTCTCAAGAATGACATTTAAATCTCAATTTTATAACAAGGATATAGATTATAAAGAGAAAATTTTCTAGAATTACCTCAAAAGTTTCGAAGCTTTTAATAATAGATTCTTTCTAATCCTTTGTTTGAAGGCATTAAGTTAAACACAATTAATAATATTTTCACCAGATTTATTTAAGCCACTGATTATGCTTGGTTGTAAGTTAATTAAAGAAGCATGTCTAGTAAAAAACAAATTCTTTATTTATGTTATTTTTTTCATGTATAAATTCTCGCTCTGTATTCCTGTGCTTGAAAAACTCGAAAGGTGGTAAGTCAATTAAGCTTTAATATGCCTGAAATAGATATTTGAGCAATTTTTTGAAATTTGGATCAATCGTTTACCTGACATTTTAGTTTTTGTTTTTGTGTTGAATAGCAACATGAGGCGAAAATTTTTAAATACATATCAAAAGCGAAGCAACCACCTTTTATGTTACTTTATTTATGCAAATAAAAGATATGGAAAAATTTTTTCCTAGGTTAAGTGATGATTTGTAGGAATTTTTGTATTAACTCTGCACGTGGTAGCTTTAAGAAATTCTTCTGGTTTTGATGTGGTTCGGTTTTTTATATATGTAATAGTAATTTTGACACTTTGCTAAATTTTGTTATTATTTTAAACATTTTTGGTGATTTTGATGAATTTTGCCAATTGGACTTTTGACATTCTATCAGTTTTGTTATATCCTGGTATTATTTTGGAAATAATATGTTTCACAAATTAGTTTTTTGCTTGTATTTCTGCAATTTTCAGGTGTTTAAAATGCAAAAGAATAGTTAAACTTTAAAATAACAGTAGACATTTTTAGAATTTAAAACTCGTGTTAATTATTTTAATGATTTTGAAAATTAAAAAAACTGAATTTATGCAATTTTCTTTTCTTTCAAAAATCATAGTGAAATGAGAAGATAAAAATCTTTACTATTCTTCTTGTTTCAAAATCAGCTGCCAAAAATTCCATACCTAGAAAAAATAAATCTCTTAGTTATTGATTTTATATAGAACGTTATTAATCATAAATCGTTCCTAAAAAAATATATCTAGTAGTATATCTTCTTCAGTCTAGAAGTATATCTTTCGTTTATTGATAAATATTAAAGGTCACCCAGCTAGTCCTTATAGAATTGCAAAAAAAAACCCAAAGAAAACTGTCAATATTTTTGCCTCAGTCCTATTTAAAATTTATGAATCAGTTCTCATGTTATAAAAGTTTTCAATTCAAAACTATGCCAGGATTAACAATATAAACTTTAAAATAATTTATTAAACATTTCATTTTAGAATATTTTAATTAACCTCCTCAGATTCCCCAAATGATTATGTTAACATTTGATGGTGCCGTCAATTTAAACAACTACGACCACTATCAAGGGGTATTCAATGGAAAACGTCAAAATCCTAATGGCTGTGACATAAGAGGAACCTTTTTTATTTCACATGAATACAGGTAAATCATTTGCATATTTTTTAATTACTATCCTTTTTAGATATCTCCCTATTTTTTTTTTTGTGTTATTAAAGTCTTGATTTTCACATTTTCTCTAACACATTCAAAATAAATTTTCAAAAATATTAAAACGGACATCATAATTTCCTATCGGTTATTTTTCTTTCAACTCTATTTATGTCCAAATGTAATATTTGAGAAAACAAGAAAAAGGATATGATAGTATATAATTCAAACATTTCAAAAGTATTATCGTAGTCCTTTCATTTACATATTATAACAGGAATACTCATCTGTGAGAAATACTTTCAACAGATCTGCAACATATGTGCTAAGGTGCTTTGTGAAAATATTAAAACCAAACCTGCTCGGGCTTAATACAAAAAACTTGGTCTTGAAAGGAACGAAAATTTATGAAAATTAGTTTTGCTGGAGTCATCCGTTTCGGAAATATTTTTCTTTAGAACACTCTCAGTTAGAAAAAAGTTACAAAAAAAAGAAGTATTTTTCATTTTCTATAACGTAATAACAATTTTCATTGGAGGTTATAATATATTCCTACAGTTTTTAGTCTGATAATGCTAAAGCTTGTTTTCTATAGTCAAACTTTTGAAACAAAACGACTTATGTAAGGATAATGATTAGATATCCGTGATATTTGAATGAGATTATAAAGAAAAAAAACCACTTTTATAATTTTCTACGTTTTTTCATTTACCTAAAAGCTACATAAAAAAAATGAAAACTTTAGAAACTACTTGCATAGTCAAAATGTTTTCAATAGAGAAAATCCAAAGTCAAGACATCTTTAGACTTTGTAATAAGGCTCTAACTGTTGAAGTAAAGAAAGAAAATTACTCAAATATTTCTGCAAATTGAAAACATCACATGTCTTTTGGCAGCGAATGCTAAAAATTAATTAGAATACTGTGACTAGCCTCTGCCTAACAAGTTTTTCCAATTTCGCTCTCTTTGTTTGGCCATTTTTTCCAAAAGCTTAGAAATTTAAATCAAACAACAATATTATGTAAGAAAATTTATATTTTCAACTTTTTTAATCTTTATAATAAAACAAAAGATTGTATTGAATTTAAACCGCAACAAGAATTTTTCTCATAATTTTGCAGAATAAAATTTGAATTTTAGTCAAAGAAACTTTCGTTTTTTTTTAAATTTAAAAAGCAAGCTAAATTTTTAGTTTAATATTTAAATAAAATGGATGAAGTTCTTATAAATAAATTTATTCACTGAAATATAAAAAGTTAAAATTTCAATTTACTGAATTTAAAAACCATCTTTTCTTTAGAAGAAAAAGCTGAAGCTAATTCTGTTAGCTTCACATTTCTTAAAATAAAACTTTTTGAATTAATAAATATTAAGATTTTAGACATAGTTTTTTAGGCAATTATCACAACTTTTCTTAGTTCAAAAAACAATCTAAATTATTTGCAAAATCATTTTTCAGCATATGGAAAAAGCAAAAATTAATTAAGGGCTATGAAAGTTTAATAAAATTTCGTGATTGTTTTAAAGAAAACCACTGACTTTGAACTCAAATTAAAAAATCAAAAATATTTCTTATCATTTAGGAAATAGAAAACCTAATTAAATTAATGAAGGATACAATGTTCCAAAGTACAGGTAGTTTTGTAAAAACTTTTTTAACTATAAACTTCAATATGTCCACAATTTCAATTTAAACAATTCAAACATCCAAGCAAAGTTTGTATCTGAGAGAAACATATTATCCCTGGGGTAGAAAAGAACAACTCAGTTGTAATGCATTTAGTCCTACAGGAATATAACAAACTTAAAAACAATAACAAAACATTAAGGAGACAAAAGTCAGAAAAGTTTTTTGATGATATCATTGTCCCATCAGTAGAACAAATATTAGGAAAATCAGAATTTAACATCTTTTGTTCATATCATTTGCATTAAATACCAATCTCATATCACATATGAAGTGAGTTTTAGTGATTCAAGATAAAAACAAAAAAGAAAAACCCTTAATTAGGAAAATATACAAACCATATTTATATTTAAATTTAATTATTTTACAGTAATTATCAACAAATACAAACACTAGCTAGTCAAGGTCATGAAATGGCTACAGAAACAGTATCATTACAAAAAGGTCTACAAGACAAAGGATACGAAGAATGGGTTAGTGAAATGATTGGCATGAGAGAAATTTTAAAACATTTTTCTAATATATCGACTAATCAAGTTGTCGGAATGAGAGCACCATTCCTGAAACCAGGACGAAATACACAATTTGAAGTAATTATAACATAATTATATTAATTTTATGTTTGATTTTTTATTTTATTTATAGATGATACGAGATTTTAATTACGATTATGATAGCTCAATTGCTGTACCTGTACAAAAAATTCCAGTTTGGCCATATACTCTTGATTATAAAATTGCCCATGAATGTAAGGCAGAAACATGTCCAACAAGATCTTTTCCAGGAATATGGGAAGTGCCATTAAATTCACATTATGTTGATGGTGATGAAGGTGGACGTTGTCCATATTTAGATCAGTGTGTTCTTTATGGCTTAGATTCAGATGAAGTATTAGAATGGTTACAAGAAGATTTTTCACGGCATTATGAGCAAAATCGTGCACCTTATATGATGTCATTTCATACAAATTGGTTTCAATCAAAACATTCTGAAGAAGGATTACATAAATTTTTAGATTGGGCACTAACGTTGTAAGTAAATTAAAAGTATTTCTTGTGCTTAAATAGTCTTAATACTTTCTATATTGTAATTATTATTTTGTTGTACTTTTCATTTAAACATCTTAGAGACATTTAGACTTTTTCTATAATTTGAATAGCAATAAATCTTTGTTTAATGTAATTTTTAAGAAAATAATAAAACAAAGCAAACTTTTGAGCACCTTTGACAAAATCAACAGAAATATCTTGCTTCCAAGACATTGCGAATATTGTAACGACGTCAAGAAAAATTGACCTCATTTTGTCTTGGTTAGCTCTTCATTAATATTCTTCATTTAAATTCTTATTGATTTCAATAATAAATCAAAATTTCTTTTTGATTTTGATGGAAGCGAAAATTAATAATAAAAATTAAAATTAGCCTAAAAAAATAATAAAAAACTAGACATCCTTAAATTTTTTCTTTAGTGCCTCTAAGACTATCATCGCTGCTATCTAAATAATAAAATTTTGCCAAGATAACTCCGCTTCGAACAGAAGATGTTATTAAGCTCATGCTTTTTATATTAATAGAAATAAATAGGGAAAATTAATAATAAAATTTAAATATTTTAATTAAATTAATATCTACGTAACTATTTTTATGTCTATTGTATTACTTAAAGTAAAATAAAAAGTAAATCAGATTTTTGGGGGCATCCAGTGGCGACGTTCTTTGAATTTACACTAAAAAAAGTACAATTAACCAAAAGAAAATAAACTAACAAAAAAAAGTAACACTTTTATCTATCAAATGCAAAGCATAACATGTAGTCAATGATTTTTTGGCTCGCTGATCTCTTTTCCAACGACTTTTTCATTTCAAAATGCTAAATAATTTTTGAAGATTTATTCTAAATTTAGATAAATAGTTAAAACAAGAACATTTATTATCCCCCATACGTTATCATCTAACGCATTAAAAAAGTTATTATTTTTCGAAGCAAGTAAAAAGGAAGCTTTTGTCGAATGTTTAATTAAAGTTCAATCTCAATAGAATCATAGAATCATGAAAAAAGAGATATGAAATTCAAAATGTCCTTACAATATAACAATAAAAACCGAAAAACTTTTTCTTTCTACTCCTTTGCTCACTCTGTCCTACACAGCGAAAAGTATAGCCCTATTTCAACTATTTTATTATATTTGTGTTCATCATCCTAGCCTTCTGCAAAGTAAAAGATAAGCGGATGAAAAAAGACATAAAAAAATCGCCACCTCAGCAGTAAATTATTACTGAAGACCATAAAATGTTATCATGTTGTAATAAAGCTTACCTAATTAGCTCTAAGATCCCTTCAAGCTCATCAAACTAAGAATATACTCACTGTGAAACAAAAAATATCCTTTTTATATAAATATATATATATATAGATATTTATTGATTATAATTTTAATTGTTTTTAAAATAAATTTCAGACCTGATGTTTGGATTGTTACAATAAATCAAGCAATATCATGGATAGAAACACCAACACAATTACAAAATTTACAAAAATTTGATGCATGGGATTGTGAAAAATTACCACCATCAGCACCAATACCATGTAATATATCAAATAAATGTGCATTAACATTTAAGGATCCAGTAAACAATATAACTGATACACGATATATGGAAACTTGTAATGAATGTCCCAATGAATATCCTTGGTTAGGTGATGCTCAAGGTACTGGAATTGCAGGTCGGGATAATTATATTTATACTGGAGAATCTCAACAAGATTCAGAGAATAAATAAAAGTTTAGTTAGATTTATTGAAGCTGCCTAAACCTAATTTAAAATTTATTTTTAGGTGTGTATGAATTAAGTTTTAATTATAAGAAAATATTCAAAATAAAAATTAAATTTTTAAGACATTTTGCTTAGTCCTGTAATTGAAATATGAATTTTTAACCGTCGAGACCAGTAAAATTACTTATTCTGAAAATTTAAAAAACTATCCGGGAAGTGATAACTCCCATCAAGAGTCTTTTCGAAGAATTAGTGGTAACCTACTACTACTGTGTTTTCTCTCCAGTAATGTCCATTTGAATCATTATTACTATTAGTCCATTTCTCTGTTTATAAATACATAGTCTCAGATATACTGAATTGTACAAAGTAATTAATTAAGTATTTTCCTTATATTGATTAACAGGCTGCTTCATTTAAAAGCCATTGTGGTTTTTGTCATGTTATTTTCTTATCCAAGTGAACAAATTTAATTCATTTCACATTAGTACTGAATTCATCCTTTTAATGTTAACAATACTAACTAATATTCTACATTAAAAGTATTTCAAAATCCTTTCTTTTTACTTTAGATTTCATGTAAATTTTTTTGTAGATATTCCTGTCAAACTTTTGTATATACCCAAATAAGATCCTACACTATGTAAAATGTTTATCAAGGAAACTTTTAAGGATATTCAAATATGACTTGTTATTTCTTGAATTTCCTTTACCATTTAGTAAAGGAAGCCTTTAATTAACTCATAAAACAAACAAAAAATTGTCCTGGATTCATTTACAATTCATTAATCCTTAACATAATGCACAAGTGGGATAAGGTTCATTTTGAATATCCTCACAATTATTTCTAGTGTTAGTCCTATATCCCAGTGGCTTATTGTTCATCGCCATTACTAAGAGTATATACCTCGTCATCGATTTGCATTAAACGAGACAATGTTAGACCACTAATGTCAATAAATTGCACCATTTAGACTAGTTATATATCCTATAATCTAATCTAAGGGTAAGAGAGGTATTGTTCTCCTAACATAGTTTTCATTTAAAGTCCTTGTGGGTTAGATATAATAATTAATTCGGAAGGATTTAGCTGCCAGCACTTGTGGCCAATGGAATAATTTTGTGCCTATTGTTAGAAATTCCTCATCAAATTACTTGTAGGAAATTTAAGTTCAAATATTTTTACTAACTCAATAGAGTTATATACGTTGAATGTTTGATCATAAATATTGAGTATTGAATTGAAATTATGATTTTCAAGTAAAATTGAATATTAAATTATTAGGTTTTTGATATACATAGGTAAGGATACAAAGCAGTGATTTATTATTCTTTCAATATAAATTAATTAATTCCTTTAAATTTATCTTTTCTTAAATTAGTTTCTTTTATATTTTAGGCATCTTATTTTTTTAATACTTTATTTAAAAAAACCAAATTCAAAAGGATAAGATGGTTTTCTTTAAAAGTGGACATGGTAGAATTACGAAATTTTAATTCTGTTGTTGATATAGCCCAATCTTTATTTATAGGAGAAATTTAGCTTTCACATGGTTACAGTAGTTGTTGTTTGGACACCTAGATGCAGTGTCACTTAGATTACAACTTTATGGTCTTAAGCAGATCCTGATGTTATGTTGGAAAACTTATTTGAAGATATCATAATCATTAAAGCTATAATAATATGCCATCTTATCTCCGTTCCTTTAGACAAATTTAACATAAAAAAGCCTTTTTTTTAATTTTTTTAAACACTTATATACTTTTATTTTGAATTAATTAAGTATATCAAAATTTCAACAAAATTTCAAAACTAAGAAATCGCCTTAAAATAAAAACTGGTAACTAGCAATTCAATCTAAAATTTGTTATGTGGAAGCGCTAAAATTATGACTGTATCTCTTTAGCTAAGCTTTTACAGGAAGGCAGACATTCTACTCAAAAACAGCTAAAATTGTATTATGAAATATATATATATATATATATATGACTGGTGTTTATTAATGACGCTCATCTACAAAGTACTCTAATTTCTCTAAGTTCTTAGTAAAGTTTCAGTTAAAATTCTGGAAAAAGTCACTTGCCACTTAAAGTCGCGCAAATGTATAAAATTTATTGTATAACAACCACTGTATTAGTTAGTTAGACAGTTAGAAGTCGCTTGAAGATGATTCCATATGGAAATATGGAATACAGCTCATTATATCGATAAATCTAACTTTCTTGCCCCAAATAACACTTAGAATTTTAAATATGCATACTTCCATCTCATTATTTATATTTTTTTCTACTGTAAATGAAATTTATGAAAAATTATATAAACCTAAAATAAAATTAAACTTAAAATGATAAGAAAAATCAAAATTCGTACGTTATGCATATAAAACTGACAAAATAAATAAAGACAAGCCTAAAAGAATCTACCACCCTTTTAAATCTGTTAAACATATCCATTAACATAAATTTTAAAAATTAATTATTAAAAAGAATTGAACTAGGGCCACTAGCTCTAACTATGGTAAAACAAGAAAATATATAAAATGGAAGCCTTTATGTAACAATGCAACACAGCAGACAGCTTGCATTCAAGTTTCATATGAGTAACAGCCACGTAAATAATAAATTTTGCTGTTTTCCTGAAAATAGAAATTCTCTCTAAATAAAGTGATAGATCGATAGCTTACATGTGTTTGCAATATTTTCAAATCTAATAAAATTTAGGATATAGTTTTGGAATTAATTTAGGTAGAAAAATTTTTAGATACATATTCAATTGACATGAATAGTCGAATTTACTTACTAAATAAATTCTCATAGATAATTTAAATTAAAATCACCCAAAATTTAACTAATACTAATCATCAATGATTTATATACTATTTTTAGCAGCAATATTTCAATATTCTAGATTTATATAAAATAACAAGATTATAGTGTCCTTTAAAACAAGTATCACCGCCAAATTATTCAGAAATGAATAAAATATTATGGACGTGATATGGGCAAATATAATTTTAGGAATAGATTTTTGAATATTCAATAGTTTTTGTGTATCATGCCAATTTCGAAGAATTTATTCTGATAATATAGCTAAATAGCTAGGATTATCAAAAAAGCAGTGGTTTAGTAGTTTATGTAGACAATTTGACAAGCAACAACTAAAACATATAAAGGTTTTTAACCAGAAGCTTAACTATCTGATGTTATCAAAAATATTTGCAATATTTGATGATAATTTTTAATCAGAGGAGAGGAGTAGCTAACATGGATACAGCTGTTACAGCAGTTCAGAAGAATTTTGGGAATTAACGAGATGAAGGAAATGAATTGTTCACACAGAAAGGCATTGAAGCTATAGATGAGATATAAATAATGGTTTTTATTTTTAGTATTTATTTATTTACATATTTGAAAATATTTGAAATATATACAAACCCATATTCATTTAAAAAACAATTGATTTTGATTACTTACACTAATCAACTGACTATTAGAGAAATCCTTACCCACTTTGATGAGTAAATGTTAGAGATCTACTCATTCAACATAATTTGATTTCACCACAGATAAAATAAAGGACTATTCATAAGAATGAATAATGTGATGGTTTGTACAATAAAATTGAGAAGAAATGAATAAAGAATCGGTTTCGAAAATTTTTTTTTCTAAGGGCTTCATTTTATCTATAAGGGAATCTAGGATGAGCTGCCATGATAGTTATATTGATGATACTGAACGGTATTTTTTAAATGTATTTTTTCAAAAATGAAAAGACACAAAACATATTCTTATCGAAAGGTCATCGAAAAGTCTCAAAATTTTGTCAGTTGTCAGTTGTCATTATTTTATTTATTTGAAAACAAACAAAATTGACTGAAAAGAAAGAAAAGGCTCTACTATAATTTAAATTTTGAATTTAAAAAGAATTGAAATAGCCTAATCCAAGCTGCCAGCAATATTAACAGAACTTAAAAACTGCTTTTGTCTAACGTCAATATTGTTAGTATGGAAAACAACATTAAACATTTTTTAAACCTTTTCGTAAAAATATCAATGAGTTTTTTAATTAGGACAGCCTGTTTTCTTGTTTTGCCAAAACAAAACTTTTACAAGTTCATTTTCTAATCAAAGTTCATACAAAAGCTTGTCAAAATTTATAAATGGTAATTTTTTCTTCTTCGTGATTAGTATAAAACAAAAATAATAAAAAGAAAAAAAATATTATTTCTCTTGTTTTCATGCTTTGCAAAACTTAAGATTTTCTGATTAATGAATATACAAATTTTTAGAATGCATTATTTATAAGAAATACAACCAATACTAAACCAAAGGAACATTTCTAAGAAACAGGACCTAGAATAATTTATATACAAGTTGAACATATTTTCAAAGATTTTATACTAAGATTTTTGATTCCATAGGATATGGATATTTAAAATAAGTAAAAAACTTTTATCATACATGACTGCAAAACGTGTGAAACGGAAATTTAAGAAACATGCAGGCATATGGATGATGACAAATTCCTATTTGACGGAAATTGATTTATATTTACATTTCCTGTACAGTGTTCCATTTATAAGAAGGATTAGAGAAGCTCTTGTTTATTTATAAAGATTCAGAGAAATCCCTTGGAATTTTCAGCTAGCTACAATTTTTTTTTTTGAAGATATTGAATGCTTCGTTATTCTTTTAGTATAAATATAAAAGTATTACTTAGAATTCGTTAAAGAATCTAAGAAATCCTTATGTTGTTTGTAAATTAAAAATTCCTTTTCTTTAGTATGTGTACACAAGCTTAATATACATTTTTTTTTAAAATGAATACTCAAACTTAAGATTCATATATAACAAATTGTATTTGATTCATATTTCTTTGAGATTTGTCTTTGGATTATATCATAAAAAATATATTAAAAGTATAATTTACTTAAGAATATAATACATAGAAAGATAAATAAGTAAATAAAATAAGGGGATGTATACGTTTTAATGGAAGATTTATTTCTTCTAGATTTTAATGATTCCATTATTTTTGATTTTATCTAAGGATTTCGTAATAATTGTAGCGAGTAGTGATCAAGAGATTTTAATAAAGTATCAGACATAAGTAGCCATTGGCTAACAAACATCATCTTCTTATATTTCTGCTTTATTTCCCTACTGAAAATCGTATTAAATCTTGCTGCTCTCCTCTTTTTCAGCAAAATTGAAATCTTTCGATGGATAACCATGACACTCAGAGCATCGTTGATAATAGGGCCCTACGCCCTATTAACAAAGTCAAATAAAAAATAACAATAACTCATTATATCAGTTAAAACACAAAAACAAAACAAAACGAAATGAAATTAATGAAATTAATATTGCATGTGAGCATAATTCTCTCTCCAATTTTGCAAAAAAACCGTAGCAAATTTTTATATGGAAATCTAGGATCGAATTGCATTTTTTTCCTGCCGAATGTGGTGGAACAGGATGCGTGAGTGCTTTCATCTGATTGCATGCTTATCTCTCTTCTCATGCGTTGAGCCTTATTTTCCCTATTCATGCTTGAAATTTGCAAGCGATAAATAGATATCGAATGATTTTTGTTGTCATATGGAAATGGACCCAGGAAAATACTCACATTTGATATGTGAAATAGACTCACAAATAAACTCAGATTTCAGTATAATTAAATTGAGTCAAAAAGACTAAGCCCAATTGAGTCCAATTTTATATTTTAGATGATTAAGTTTATACTACATATATGTACATTAGTCAATCCGATATTTTATAGACATTCCTTGGATGTGTCGATACATTTATCGCGTTCAATCATTAAACCCATTTCCTTCAATTGGGTTTATTTAAAGTAAAAGTATTTGAAGTTAAATTCAATTTATCCCTGAATATAAATTGAATTTAATACTAAATGTAGGGGAAAGTGGAGAATGTCGAACCACACTTTCTTTTTGACTCATAACTCACCTAAAAGTCAAAATTTTTGAAAACTTTAAAAATGGAGGCTGATTTACAATCAAAATACTACTTTTTAATGGCAGCAGAAATTTGCTTATTCAAAAATATACGATTTCGACCTTTTAAAAAATCATGGGGAATGTCGAACCACTTGACAAATTGGGAAAAAGTCAAACAAATATTGTAAAAAGTTTTTATTCATCATTTCATAATGGAAAAACTCGCAATTGTTTTTTGTTAACTTTAATTTCTTTTATCGCAACTAAATATTCTCGGATGTCATCCGACTGCTTATTTTTTGTAATGTAACGCGGCATATTGAAGACAAATTGCTAAAATATTCGTAAAAGTGTAAAAATCATTTATTAATTTGTTTTTTGTCGATGATATATTGTAATTTTGCATGAAATAGCATCAAAGGGAATAAAAAATGGATTAGCTACGTGACAAATGTCAGGAACTATATGGTTCGACATTCCCCACAAAAAGTGGTTCCACATTCCCCACAAGCTATATTGCAGAATCGCCACCCATAAGTCAGAGAAAAACAATTTCATGCAAAATTCGTTTTTTGTGTTTAAAAAATATCCACTAACGATGATTTTAGTAATATCTACCTACTCAGTTTCACGTAAAAATTTTGAAAAAAATATTCCGTTTCGAAAGTACAAAAACACCGCTTAACTTAAAAAATGACTTATTTATCACACAGACCACACAACACGTCCGATCAGTTAAACTGCTAATGGAAAAATGAGGCGATGCTGAAACAATACAATGACATAAATTGCGGAAAAAGTTAAATAGCTAATATGATTAATACGTCCAGTGGTTCGACATTCCCCACCTTTCCCTACTAAATATATTTGCAACTTCAAATTAAGAATTCAAATTAAAAGTTGATAATGAAATTTTTGATTCCAGTCCTAACTGTTTTAAATAGCCGAAAGGGTGTGCACACTCCGAGCTGTAGGCAAAAGAGAAGACTAATCCATTCAAACACGAACCGGGTCTCAGTGAAACACCCAAAACAACAATGAGTGTTGTCTTAAAACAAACGTTTGTAGTTAAGGAAGTCACGGAATTTGTTGTGCAAATATATTCAACGAAGGCCACATGATGAAAGTTCTGAGGTGTATCATCGGTCGTACTACATATGAATAATGTGCAAAACGAAGTGATGTAAGGATTAATATATGGCAGAAAAAGCCAGTAAAGCGGTGTTAAAAGAGGGTCGCTTGTCGAAGAAAGAGGTCCAACAACAGGAGGAAGAGACCTATGAAGAGTATAATCTTTTGTTATATAGTCTAGGGATAGCAGATTAATTGAGTATAAGTAATAAAAAATGATTTTTTTTAAAATAATTCATAAATACAATGACGAAAAACGCGTTGGTTTGATACTATTCTTTTTCAAATGGCCGACAATTAGTGTCCGGAACTACTTAACCGATTTTAATGGATTTTGTCGCAGTTTGTTCATGAGAATGTATTACAGAGGAGTTTATAACAATTTGACTAAAGAACTTTTTTTTAGATTTTTCTTATATGGAAAAGGTGAGCAAAAGCGCTGATTTTTTCATCTTTTCTGTTCGAACCTCCACCATTTTTGTTTTTTTGGTGAAATAAACTGTCGACCATTTTTTTAGAGGTACTTTGGCGCTTCCTGGAGTAGCTAGGAAAATTAAAAAGTAAAAAAAATTTTGCTTACTGTCAAAAAATCCAAAAATATAATTAAAATAATTTTACTTAATTTTCTTATGAAGAAGCTGAGAAAAGAAATGTTTGAAAAAAACTTTGAAATATTGGATATCCTTATTCTGACTATTGGTTGAATTCTTAACTTATTCGAAATACAATAAGTTTAAATCCTGGAATAAAAACAATTTTCTTCTGAAAACATAATAAGAGAAATTATATTCGAAATGAAACGCACTCCCTGAAATCTAGTACAATTTTTATTTCATTTAGTACATTTTATGTTGACTTTAATGTCATATACTATGACATGATATTTGGAATTTCGTAGTAAAAACTTTTCACGGAAATTATAATAAAATTACTAGTTCATATTTTTGTCTTTAATAATTTAAGTTAAAAATATAATATTATAAAAATTACAAACTGGAAATTTCAGCAAGATGGTGTATGTTGGACCTGGTGAGTAGTAAAGTCTGATTACGTTAGCAACTTTTTGAAAAAGTAATTATTATTAAATTTAGAGGTGGTACTTGCAAATATATTTTTACACTTTAAATGAAAGTAACCATAAAAAAATCTTTTATCCCTAAAATGCAATGAAAAAGTGCTCTTATGATTTGACATCGTCTGCAACAAGATTTTGCTTTATTTTCTTGCGCCTTCAATACTTTGCTTTTTTCTGTATTAATTAATTTTATTGATGATTATAACTAGGCTATATTTAAGAGTTCAGCTGTTTTCGCAAGCATTTTAGTATTAGGAAATGTTTACTGCCTATTTTGTGAAATAAAAATTCGCTTCATAAACAAAAGTATTCCATAATATAAAAAAAGAAAAATGAAAATTTTTATAAAAATACTATTTAAAGATCTTCTGCCATAATTCTTGTTTTTAGTAACAAATTCAATTAGTTCCATATTCAGACAATGAAAACTATAATAACTGGGGTCCTAATTTCAATACAACTCTTTAACTTTGCCAAAATACCCTGAAGAAAAGAAATATATTAAACACTATATATATACTTCGTTTAAGTTGTCTAATTCCATATAAAAATTCCAATGAAAAAAGAAAATCTTTTAATTTTTATTCCATTTTATTGGTCTGATTTGTTCAAATTAGTAATAAACACAAAAACATTTGTCAGTCTGTATAAATTCTTTATTTTTTACGCTCATCAAAGCTTTATAAACTATTAACCCTTTGCACTCGAGAGGTGAGTCTCGCTCACCACATGATTTAATGCCGCAGCTCGAGTGATGACTGTCACTCACCACTTTATTTGGTGCGGAAATTCGATGCACTTTGTAAACAATTTATGTTTTGGGGTCTGGAAATTTGCCTAATAGATTCATATATACTCTATAAAATCCCTAAACAGAGAGGAGAATATCCGCCTTACCACTTGCGGCATGTGAAAGCCGTAGTTCAGCAATTGACTGGAGATTTTCTTCAGACACGTGCTCGAGCTTTGACTTCAACCACAGACTCCGTACACATACACCTAAATGGAAAGCTGCATAACATTCTAAGGCTGCCCACAGAGTGCCGGCTTACAGCCGAGCTGACACCGATTTCCATTGTGATTGGTAGGCTTGCACTCTGAACACTTTGAGCATATTCCTATTGATTTACCCATAACGACTTTATAGTCTTCGGTATCGGAATCGGCGTCAGTTCGGCTGTAAGCCGGCACTCTGCAGGCACCCTAACAGGAGTTAAGAAAGATTGCAAAGTATGCTCTGAAATAAATAAGCCCGGCAAAAGACATCAAACGACATACTATGGTGACACTTGTCCCGACAAGCTGGGCATGCATCTCGGCAGTTGTTACATCAAATATCATACAAAGCAAAATTACAAAGGCTAATGTATAAGAAATTATATTCGTAGAGATGTAAAGATACATTAAATATTAAAATATAAAAGTTTTATGTGTTACTTTATGTTTGTAATCATTTTAAGTCAGAAGTAAGAAATTCAACAAAAGCGCTACAAAATGCTTCGAATTGCTGATTAGTCCACTCGTAAACAGCTCCGAGTGCAAAGAGTTAAAGAATTTTCAAGATTATCTAACTAAAATTCATTGAAAATTTAGTCTTAAAAGGCTGTTTAAAACTTTCAAAAATTTATTTACTAAGTAAATAATAAATTTTAAAGGAATTTTTCAGTAATAAAAACACAAATAAACTTGCATAGAATATTCAACAAAAATAATAATGATAACCAATATAGTATTTTGACTTTTTCCAAATGGCGTAAAGTAATTAAAACCTCTTGATATGCTACTTTGAATTTTCAATAATTACTAAAAACGTATTTAAAATAAATCTATTACTATAATTTTTTATATTTTTAGATGGAAGGATCTATGATCAGCGTCCGTGGAATATGCAAAGATTTTTTGGTTTATTTACCGGACTTTTCGCTATTTTAGTAGCCTTGTAAGTTTAAGAAAAACTTTTTACCTAGAAAAAATGTCAAATAGTATTACATACATAATTAATTACATATATTTTTAGCTTTCGAACACTATGTGATCCTTTGTTGAATGCTGGAAATAAATTTAATAATAGACGAGGTCCTGGTGGTGGTGACGCCGGAGGAGGAAATGACTACTTTAGAAGAGGTCCACCTCCTCCGGGGGGAAGAAGAGGAAGAATAGGAAGAATAGCTACATTTTCGGACTGTAATATACCTGGCGGTGGATGATCTCGGTAAAGTGCTCTTTTGAAAATTAAACATTTTCATGGAGCACAGGTGATTTTATAATTAAATCTATGTTAATATTAGAGTCATTTTGTACTCAGTATGACGATAATTTTCTAAACTCCAATATGTGAGCGGAAATTGTCTGAAGGTGGTATTAAATAGATTTAAATTTCTCATCTTTTCTTTTTTAAATTTAAAACTAAATCTTATAATCATGTTCAATTAGGTGGTATTAAAAATTTATATTCAATGTTTATATAAAATTATTGTTAAAATAGATAAAAAAAAAAATGCAATAATCTTTTTAATATCAAATAAATATTAGACAATTGATATTTTCCTCGTTTATAATTCTAGTTTCTATTTTTATTTTAACTTTTTCTGATACTGACAGATATTGGTAATATGAATAATAAATCCTAAAAACCTAAACCTGGTCAATAAAAAAATTTGCTTACTAAATAGCCATTGTTCTGTTTTTCAATTTAGAGAAAAATAAAATGTATGCCAATCTAATCCTTTCCGTAATCCTATTTTTAATTTTTCTATATTCGGAAGGATCATATTTTTTTTGAATTCAAACGATAGTTCTGTCAAAATGTCCTTAAGTCATTTAATTTTTTATTTTATTTTTAATTGGATTATTTTTTTTTTTCCTTTGCGTAGAGGAACATTTTTTCCTTCTATGCATTCAACGTTTGATTTAAAAATCCAAACAAATTGCATTTTTGAAATTAATTAAAAATTAAAACAAAGTCACATTTTGGTTTAATTTTAAAGAACCGAAAATATATCTTAAATTTGAAAATTATCCTTTGCTTTTTTTTTTCCAAAATCTTTGGCGGCCATGAAATGATTCCTGTAGTCAAATATGCTCAATTTTACGTCTTAAGAGTTAAAAAAACAGTAGATTCATTGTTATTGTTTTTAATTTATTCAAAACTTTTCTATATTCAAGTTTTGTTGTAAAATTTTTAAAAACTTTGACGTTTCGGTATTTTCCTATTTTTTCTGTGACGGTAGCTTTTATTAATTTTGAAGTTACTTCTAATCAAAAAAAAAACCCCAATTCCTCAAGTTTTCATGGGTATATAAAACAGTTTTGTACATTGCTTACTCGTGGATTACGGAAATGATTTTTTATATTTAATTTGAATCAATTTTCGTATCTATTATGCACAGTTTCTGATATCCCCAATACCCAAGTGCCGTTTTTTTTCTTTGGTTTATTTGCTCTACAAAACGCCACAACAATTGATAATTTCTAGTAATAATATGTATATTACTATCTATCAATACATAAAATATCAATACAAAATCTTTGCAATTCCAAATTCATTCAAATACCTATTTAATTTATTAACTTCAAGCTAGAAAATAAATTTTTTGCATCACATATAATTACGTAAACACAGGGCCGTAGCGAGGATGTTGAGCGTGGGGAGGGGTGACGGGAATAAAATAGCCGGCTTACCCAGAAAGCTTGATGACTGCATATGTGACATGTGGGTGGAAATATAGTAATATCAGTGTGTTCAAATTAACTATTATAGAATTTTATTATAACAAAACAAATATAAAATAAATAATTACTCTAAAGAATTTTTTGAAATTATCACAGCTAAACGATCGCAAAAATAATTCTTTAAAAAGGTATTAAGTATACAATGAGCATTGTCTTATTTTTATAAGTGCTTCTTATCCATAGAATGATAGATGTCAAAGTTTAACTTTGCGATGTTTCAATACCGACCATTTCTCAACGACTTCACGCAGGCTATTTTCATCAAATTTATCTTTTGAAGAATGAAACAACACGAACGCATTCAAACGATCATCCCCCATTGTTGTACGTAAATAATTCAAAACTAGTTTTAATTTACTAAATGAGCGTTCACTGAGGCAATTAAAATAAAACACACAAGCCTATGTGCCAACGGAACCTTACGCAATTTGAACACTATTTTAGAAATATCTCCAAAATTTGTACATTCTGTACATGAATCCAAAAGAATCTCTAATTCAGCAAGCAAGAATTCTGGTTCTTCTGTGAAAAATGTTGGATCTAAGTGCACAATAGATTTGATTAATTTAATCGTCACGTTGCTTATGTTTACTGGAAATTTGAAAATTTTTTGAATAGGTACAAACATTGAAAACGTTTCTTTCATATTGTCGTCAATACAGCTTGTGAAAACTTGGAAGACAGATCTATATTCCTTGCTATAAACTCGAAATTAGTAGCTGTTTCTGGGTATTCATCATACTTTTTTGGTATACGCCGTGTCTTCATCGTTTAACATTCTTCGAAATTGCTATTGCGAAAGTCTCATCACTTACTCAATAAACTCTTATTTAGTCAGTGTTTTTGTCACAATTATTTATGACTTGAATCACTGTGATTTAAAAACTGACTGAAGGAAATTAATGTTACACCTATCATTCTTCATTGAATGTAGTCTCAGAAATTCCAAAATTCGTGAATCCATGTCAAGTTACCGATTTCATATTTGAATTGCACAATAGAATAACTGAGATTTGCCGACTGCCGAATGTTTTGGGGGGGTGTCACACCCCCCGCTCGATACGCCCCTGCGTACAGAGTAAGCGGTAAAATTAACTAAATAGGATTAGGGAATTGATGCAGTAAAATTAAAAATAATAGAAAATCAATAGCAAAAAAAAAACTTAATTCCATTTTTAAATAAATTCTGAGAGTCATCATTTTTTTTTGTAAAACATAAAATACTATAAGCAAAAGTTCATTGATTTAAAAAAACTACGCCGTATTTAAATATTAAAATGAAGTAAGATTGTTTTTCTGTTTTTTGTTTTTTATTTTTTTTTGGAAAATTCAAAAATTCAAATTTAAACTTTCAGCCATATTTTGCTTGGAGTTTTTTTTAGAATTTATTAATTATGAAAACAAGCTTTTGAGTGATAGTAGATATAGTAATTTGTTTAAAAAAATTATTCTATTTCCGTAAAATTAACACAAAGAGCACTTTTTTTTAATGCAATTCTAATTATAAGAATTAAATGTTCTAAATTAAGAAATAACAAAGCTTTACTTTCATATTTATAAATTAAATTCAAAGAAAATAATTTAAAACAAAAAATTTTACAATAGTGATAAAATAATAAAATAAAAAAAAATTTAACTATATTGAATATAGGCTATAAAACTATTTGACATTGTTTTGAACTTGAATAAAATTTTATACAAAATATTCTTGCTTCTCATCATTAAACCACTAAATTGCAAAAGCATGAATCTTATTAACTTCTATAAGAAAAATTCTATACAAAACAATTAAACTACCAATCATACTAAAAAAACCAAAAATTAAAAAAAAAATACTAATAAATTAGATTCAATTATAGCCTTGGCTATGTATATACATACAAATATTTACATTATTAGTAAAACTAAAAGAAAAGAAAAAATTATTAATAATTTAAAAATCTTAAGAAAGATTAGCAAAGTACTCTATAGTATTACTAACTATTAAAAAGGCTTCGTCAAATGCTATTAAACTTAGTTAAGCTTAAACAGCAAACGGTTAACATTGTTTCATACGGAAACTAAAAATAAATTTACAAAAGAAAATAAATAATGTTTATTAACTTATATTCATATCAACAATTACTAGTTTTGATTAATACGTTTGTTATAATATTAACAAAATCTCCTAATTATTGTGATCCAAAATTGTGTGAATTATGGAATGGTACTAGTTTTGTGATATCGCCACATATCGCCTGTGGCAATAGTAATGAAAATTTTTCTGATAAATGTGCAAAGGATGTATCTATGGTAAAAATTACACAAAATAAAATTGATTTAATACTTAATATGCATAATCGTGCAAGAAATTTAATAGCTAGCGGTAAAATTAATGGATATTCTGAAGCTGAAAATATGCCAATATTAAAATGGGATGCTGATCTTGAATATTTGGCTCAATTACATGTGAAATTGTGTCAATTTGAACATGATCCATGCCATAATACTAGTTAGTTTAAGTTTTTATTTAATTTATTTGACAAATTTCTATTTTCTTTTACTATAGATAAATATGAATTTGTTGGACAAAATATTGGACTTAGTTGGAGTAAACCACCATTCCACTCAAATTCAAAACGTATTAAACTAATTATAAGCCTTTGGTTTAAAGAATATAAAGATGCAAATCAATCATTTATAGATGAATATCGTAATCATCCTGGAAAGTAAGTTAAATGTTTTATTTACTTAATTTATAATGAACAAAAATAAAATTTTTTATTATCTTTTGTTTAATTAATTATGACAAAATTCATGAAATTCTATTCGTTTATTTTGTTATTTTTATCTTTCGTTCATCTAAACACATTTCTGATGTATGAATTTTATTCAAAATTTCCTATAAACTTTAACAACAAAAACTTTTGTTTACTTTAACTTTGTAATTTTGTAATAAATTTTCTTAATCATTATCTTCTTGTTAGCTTTATTAGACATATCCAGATCTGAAAAGACAAATTTATAATCTGTTTAAAATGCGTATCAGTATCACTTATTAAGATTTGCTTTTAATATTTAAGTTTGACAAGAGGAAATATCCATTTAATGATTTTATCTTAAAAATTCTATTTACTATTTATCAAGTCATTACAAAGCAAGGAAAAATTTATTACGCTTACACTAAAGGACATTGTGTTTAACGCTTGAATATGTATATTATTATATTTTATTAGAATGAGCATAAAATTATTCAAATTGTTATAGTGCAGACGGTTGATAGTTACGCTCCCTATTCTTGAACATATGAGACAAATGATATTTTGAAAAGTTCACATACTAACATACCAACATACTAGGTGAGATTATTGTGACCAAAAGAATCACTAATAACTTCTTTTTGCTGGGATCAGGGCCGGATTAACCATAAGGCTATAAAGGCTATAGCCTTAGGCCCTTGAAAATTTTCGGCCCTTGATTACGATAATGAATTTTATTTTTTATTAAATTTTATTAAAAAAATGTTCTTAAGTAAAATATTTTATAGGACATCTAATTATGAGTTTTAAGATAGAGCATCAACTTATGGAGTTTACAAAATTTGGTAAAATTTTTTTCTTTTTCTAATGTCTTGCTATAAACAGTGAACTCGCTAGGAATTTGAATGTTGAAGAGATAATTCACGATTTTGCTAGCATAAAAAGTAGAACCAAAAACTTCTAAAAACTCTTCAATTATTATTGTTAAATAAAAAAGACAGCAAAAAAGCAAACATCCCCTCTCATCTTATACTACAACTAGATGTAATAAATGATCAGCTTCGTTCCTACGCTCTGCAGCAATAGGGGATTCTTTAGTTTCTTTGTTTGTGGTAAAATACATGACACTGTTTATTACAACATATAGTCATAACATATAGTCTCCATTACTTACTCTTACTTACTTACTTACTAGACTTACTCACTCAATGTCGCGATCAATACCTGAACATGATTTCGCTTGCTACAAAGATATTTCCATTTGATAAATAGAAATTTGTTAAATACCTAAAATCAAACTTAAATAAATTATTCTGTAAACTAACTAACACTTCCGATAAGCCTTTTAAAACCTCAGTTTTTCTGAAATTTGAGTAAACTCTAAAGAGTTTTTGAATAAATATAAATAAGATGAAAAGTCATATAACGTTTAATCTTTAAAAGTTTAAATCAATCTCAACTAAATGAATAACAAAACACATTAAACCTCTTTCAAAATTGAAAATTAATCCTTTTTCATTAAAATAATTCAAATATATTAAAAATTTCTTTTAATTTTATTTTAGAAAAAAAATTGGGCATTTCACCACAATTGTTAATAATAAGGTAAAACGCATTGGTTGTGCTGCAGTTAGTTTCTCAGATTCAATGAAAGGAAAAGTTTTTTTAATGACATGCAATTATGATTATGGTAATATTTTCACTGAACCTGTTTATAATGCTGGTCCAGCTGCTAGTAAATGTCCACTTCATACCAGTTTAATTTTTCCGGCACTATGCGAGTGGGAAGAGGATGAAATGCAATACCAAGAAAGCGTTGAAAGCCAAGAGAATGAAGATATTCTAAGTCAATTTTGACCTGTCTTATTTTTCTTAAACAAAAACTTTTCTTTTTAAAAGAAAATTTTAATATTATAAACAAAACGTATGTATATAATTTAAAAAGAGCCTAAAAAGTTTTCCTTTGAATAAACGTAAATTCTTACAACTGATTTTGGATAAACAATTAATTTAATTTCATACGAAAATCATTTTAATTCATGATTTTGTTTTTGTATCAATTTATTTAGCTGATATTAAAATTAATTTCCCTTGTCCCTAAATTATTTTTAATTATGTTAACGAAGTTTGTTTTTATCTTGTTGGTGTTATTTTATTAATGCTTGGCATATTGAACGACAAAAATATTTACTTTAAGAATTAAAATTAATAAATTTTATTTATATATAAAACAGAAACATGTTCTTTTTATTATTTTCAGTTAAAATTAAAATATACTTATAATTACGCTTAAAATGATTGTTACATTTATATAACCACGAATAACACTTAGGATAACACAATGCGCCCACAGATCAAGTATAAGATTTTTTTCTGCCCTTATAACTTCTAGAGCTCATAATAAAAACCCATCAATATATTCCTTCTTCTAAAGTTTCAGTAACACAAAATGCAATTAATGAGCCTATTGCAATTCCTGCCTACAAAAATGTAAATAAGAGGAAGAAAATCTAGAAAATTGAATATCTTTACGGCTAATAACATTCCAAAGTTAATCGTAAAAAATCTCGAGGCTGTTAGAGATTTTTCAAACATCAAAATTTGAACGGAAAACCGTTTTACCTGGAATTAAAAATATTTAAATTTAAGAATTAAATTTTAGGCAGAATCACCTGCAAAATTATTTTAGGTCTACCTCCAAGCTCATTGTGCAGGACAACAGCAATCTTTTTTGTCTGAAATTTAATCAAAAGTTTTAAGACTTTATTATAGAAGTTTTTTACCTCTGCTTGATATTTGTGACTAACTAACCCAATTAGAGTAAAAGTTAATATGCACCAAGTCAAATAAAGAATAGGTACTGAAAAATATAAACTGTTAGGAATGAATCACAGTGTAAAAACTTTTCGTTGCTTAAAATTTTTCGAAATTTAATATCATACAATTGATTTCATATTATTTTTACCTAATCCATATCTATTCACATATATTTTCATAATGGTGTGATATCCATTTGCCAATACTCCATAAAAATGATTCAGCAAAGATACAAGAATTATTTTTCCAAATCGTCTTTCCATTGTAATACGAAGTCGAACCGTTCTCAAATGATATTTTCGCATCATATAAAGCTTAGAAGGGTCACTTTCAAGGATCCTTAATAAATATCGCTTAGCATTTTTAATTTCAGACTTTAAAGTTCCTAAGCGGTCAATTAAAAGCAAAACAAAGAAAAGATAATGCACGGTGTCCAATCGGTAAATTAGGTGAATAAAGGATGATAAAAAAATGTATACGGATTTATCCAGATAATTTTGGTAAGAGACGTATATATCAATAGCTAAACCAAAAATGACTACAATTAAGATACAGAAAAGAACAGATCTTGTTAACTGTTTATTTTTTTGCTTTTCAAAAAAGGAATTTCCAATATTATCTAATTCCTTGATAACATGCCACATTTTTTCATCATCCTGAAATTTCAAAGTGGCAGACAAAATAATAAAGAAGCTGACTATAACATGTAGACCAAAAAGACCTTGAACAACCAATAATCCCATCGATGATTCCCCTTTAGTAAGATCTACTAGAATGTTGGAAACTTTTGAAGCAAGCAAAGCTAATGCTGTGTAAATAATATTCCTTAAAAATGATGGACTTTTTTTGCCTGATGCAGTACGCAAAGTAAGCCCAAAGAAATTAAGGACTCCAAAAAAAACTCTAAACTCTTGTTCGGTATTCATCTTAGCGTAAAGATTCCCGATCCGAATACAGAGAAAAATTTTTCACAACTGATTTAGGATTAACAATTATTGTAGTTTCTGTTCATATAGAAATCAATTAGATTTACTTTGGTTTTGTATGAGTTTATTTAGCTAATATTATACATAATTTACCTTGGCCTTAAATGATTTTTAATTATGTTTGTTTTTACCTTTTAGGTGCTTTTTTTTTTATTAGTTAACAAATTTGATTTGTTCTTCTCAAAAAGGAAATGAACTTGACTGCTTCGATTTTTTTTTTCATTGGAAATTTTTTTACACAATATAAATAAATAAGTGAACTACAAGAGTCCATCTCTGAAACCTAATATCAAACTCAAGAAAGGAATAAATTAAAAAGATTAGAAGAATAAATTTATTTTAACTAAATTTCATAAAATAAATTTTTTATAGCATTCAGAATGAAAATTTCTATTTCATGGGAAAATTAATTATTATTAAATACCAAATGAATTTTTCTTTCCAATGCTCTCTTACCAACCAAATGGGGGCTTCCACCAGTTAAGTTTAAAGTCATTTTTACATTTATATAACCACGAATAATTTTTAGGATAACACAAAACGCGTATGGATCCAACAGGATCTTTCTTTCTTTCTTAATATTAACTGAAAAAGCTCATAATAAAAAACCATCAATAAACTTCTTCCTCTATTCTCAATGCAAACGTCCATAATGTTTTATTTTTTGCTAATATCCTTTATTAATATCAATTTCTTAGATGCAAGTCCGTGAATACAATTAATAATCACACTATATAATTCAAGTTAATTATTTTTATAAATTTAAAAGACGAACAACAACAATTACAAGGAAATTAAAACAAATAATGTTCTTTCGACTATAACAATTTCTGCCAAGAATAATTTTGTATTTAATAGCCAAAGTATTTTTTTCGCGTTTGAAATTTCAAAGATTAAATTGATCATAAGATTTTCGGGAAAATAGTCATGTATATTGTTATTAAAAGGATCACGTAGACTACAGAAAGCTGGATATTTCAATTTGATTTCTGTTTTTTTAAAGGATTAAAATTTAATGCGTTTTGTTATTTAGATGGTAGACTAATTTTAGGATAGACCTGACATACAATAAGAAGAGCAAAGAAATAAAACTCAATAGCAACACAGACACAAATTACTGGATACGAAATTATAAAATAGGATTGGAAAAGGGTAATTAATAATAAACTTCAAAAAAAAATTTTTTGTGCCGTTGCTAGCGGACTGTGGTCAACCATTTTAAAAAAAATTTGGATTGTAATACCAATTCATGTCTGGATTAATTATCTGAAATAGATTACTTTAGCTACGAAGTTTCTTGAGGAAAGAGTTGAATGATTCGTATGTGGTTTACATTAAACAGTAAAAATTTTGTGTAACCATAACAATTCTAACTAAACAAAGAAAAAGATACGATACTATAGCCAAGATGATATAAATTTTACGTGTTGGTTCCCGTGTGAGTGGAAAAAAAAATATATAAATATAGGAAAGGAATAAGGATTGAATTTCCAATCGTTGAAGAAAAATAAAGAAAAGATATCATGGTAGTGACAGTCTTTTGGAATATTTAATTTAATTTATATATATATATATATATATATATATTATCCATAATAATAATTAGAAGAAAAAAAGAGTAGAAAAGTGCTGAGTGAGCAAAATTTAGTTTTGTTAATAATTTTCTAACTATGGATTGTTTTTTTTTTAATTATAATTTTTTTTTTTCTTTTAATTTTTTTAATATGAATTCTTAGATTTAAAAATGATATTTCTTTTTATAGTATAATTTATTTTGGACAGCAAAGCACGATATATTCTTTTATTATTTTTTTTTCTTACGTATTTTTAGTTTTATTGTTTTGCTTAGTTCTAGATTTTAGTTGGAACTATGATTTTATTATAATAGTTCATATAATTTTATTTTTATTTAATTAAGTATTTCTATAACTTTGTTGTTTCTTCAAAAAAAAAAAAAAGAATTCTCTCTTGATACTTAAATTGTTTAATTTTGATTAGCTTTCATTTGATAATTATGGTTAGATATTGGGTTTAATTAATTTGTATAATAAACTTAAGCTTTTATTGGTTCTTTAGAAATTTTCCCTCTCCAGTAGCGAGAATTATATCAGTTGTCAATGGCAAGAACCACCCCCTCCATTTCTACCGCAATAGCCGTGCATAGTAAGCTCGCTACGCCTGCCATACAAACGACACCGGATAGATCGTGTCTATATTTGGTCCTCAGGGGTATGGACCCTTGCAAGAAAAACATATGGGCACGTAACAATATAATATAACTTAAAGAGATGGAATAAAAGTTTAGCTAGCGTTACTGCTAAGGAAATGGAAAACATTAAAGGGCAAAAAAATTTTATTATTACATATAACAAAATAAAAGCTGGACAGGTTTTATTTTATTACAGAAGTTATGCTGAATTATGAATGAAAAATGAAAAATTATCCAAACAACGAGTAAGTCAAGTTTTCTTTATAAATTATTTGTGAATGAACAAGAATTTCATATTTGCTGTCATCATACTTAAATAGGGTACCACTCAATATCGAATTTTGACTAAGCTGAAAAATTTTTTAAAGTCTACTATAAAATTTAATTTAGCTTTAAATTTGCAATATTTAGTTCATATGTTCAGAACTCGGTTAAAATTTTTCAAAATTGGTTATTGGCAGATTAAATGTGTTTTTCTTAAAATTTTTGTAGCTATATAGCATTATTCTCTTCAGATGAAGTTTTTCATAAGTATATTCGTATTCAAAGGTGTTTATAGGCGACAAGAAATTTACGCGTTAAACAAAAAACTAATTTGAACAATAAGCATTTTTATGTAATGTTTTCTGAAAAATTAAGGGAATATTCTATTTTAGAAATAGTAAAAACTTCAAAAGATAATAAAAAGCAGATAATAACATTTCAAAAGAAATTAAATAATTTTTGGTGTCACATAATTTTATGTAAATATTCTTTCAAAGCCTTTTACGAAAAGAAAATATTTTAGTTATTATTTAATTAAGCGTGTTACCGTTTTACGAATATGAATAAAAATTATGGAATGTTTATAAAAATTTCGGAGTTTATGTCTCATAAAATTTAAATATTGTTTATTGTGGAAAATTATAAAAGCAACGCCGGAGGCTGCCTAAAATTAATTACACCTGTGTTAAAATACTTTCCAAAAAAGTTTTTTGTAATTTAAGTAACAGCAAGAAAATCAAATATAAAACTCGTTCTAGCAACTTCATATCAATATTATTTTGTGAAAATCATTACAAAAATGAAAAATTTCATTTGTTTTAATTGAAAACTGTAAAAGATTTAATAAAAGCTCGATAATTTTTTTTGATAAGAATGAAATATTATTATTTTAAGGAAAATTGCAAGAATTTATAGTCAAGAATTTAAATAAAATCAATAGTAGGGTATCATTACTAATTGTAAGAATAACCTAATTAATAAATAAAGAATGTATATAATTCAAATAAAAAATATTAAAAGTCCCATTATGATACCTATGTACATATAAAAAAAAAGTGAAAAAATTGACGTAAATATGGCAATTATTTAAAAAAGAATTATATTGTCTTAATTGAATTATATTGTTTCCAACGTTTAAAATGCAAACATTTAGATAAGAGTTTATTAAGAAAACAAAAAGATCTTTTGATCTGATACAAATAGGTGGACCCATCGAGAAACTCAACAATTCATATTTTTATTGAGAGCTGACCTCATATCGAATGATACGAATTTAGAATTAGCCTTATTTCTATATTGAGATTAAAAATCGTTAATCATTCACATTAGTCTTAAAACTGTGCATGTATAAAAAAACATGTAATTGTAGTTTTTAAAATTAAAATTATTAATTTAAATGTTTTTTAAATTTTCTCAAGCTTAATTTTCTTTTGAGCTAGGTATCTTTTTTAGGCGAATGTGGATCTTTCACATTCAATTATATTGTACAGTGAAAGAAACTTCAATTTCAATATTTTTAGATTTAAGGTTAAAGATTAAATTCCTACAAAAATTTCAAGCCTAAATCCACTTCATATATTAGAGAGACATATATATGCTTCTAATAGTTTACTTGCTTTGATTATTAACAACCTGAATAAAAATAATGACATATACATGTACATGCAATCAATACATCTTTTATATCATTTTAAATTTAACTTCAATGTAACTTCATGTTTATCAAAAATAAGGGAATCTATTTATGTTTTTTTTTTTTTCTTATATTTAAAGTTTTCATTTTATGCTGTTTTACCGGAGGAAATTATTTTCTTCAAATAAATATGCATATAACTAATTAATTAAGTCAATAATTTCATGTTATCTGCATCTTTTGTTTGCTGTAACAAAAAATAGCTTTAAATAGTTCAATGCATAAGTTCATGGTGTATATACGTAATGTAAATTTGCTTATATGTTATCATTAATTGATCAATAGAATAAATTTAATATTCAGTCCCAAATTTTAGTTCAAGTCATTAAGCTAAAGTAACGAGATGGCTTTCAAAAGTTCTAAATAGTTTGTGTAAAAAAAAGTTTTAAATAGTTTGTGTAGTTTGTATAAACAATTTGAAAAATATTTCTTAAGTTCTTAAATTTTAACTTATGTTTAGTTACAAAAGAATTAAAATTATAGTGTTTTATTTAAAAAAAGTTCATTGAATGGTGTGGTGGCTGATTATAAAAAAAAGAAAAAATTAAAAGTCTTGTTAATCTAACTAATACTTAACATATGTCCTACTTTACTTTGATTTTAAAAAATTATTAATTGCAAATGTATTAAAATATCCAATTTGAAATGAAATGGTTAGTCCTCTCCACATTTTTGTTCCAATGCTTTCTAGCATCTCCAGCATATCGTAGCGCAACAATTGGAAAGGAGTCTTATATTAAGCGAGAGTGATTACAAGTGCTTGTGAGCTTTTTAAATTTCATTTAATTTTCGAATTTTTTACATCTTTTGAATTAATCTTTCATGTGCATCCTGGCTTTACTTAGGCCAGTTTCCTAGTAAAACACACAACCTAGTCTTTCTTTGGACCTTTCTTCATTATAAGAAATATTCCGTTTAGTCTGATATCAGAAATTAATGGAGAAGCTCTTGCTTTCCTCTGATGAAAATCTCCTAGCAGTTATTCGAATGAAATTTTCCATTTCGGAACTAGTAACTCTAAATTTGTTCGTTGCTGATAATATTGTAAATATACAAGATTTTTTAATACACTAATTTATCATAAAGTTTCTGAATTAGTAACTGAAATGCAATGTGATATAATATAGAAGGTTTTTAGAAAAATTATTCCATCCCTAGTTATTGTCATCAATAATGTCAAGCTTTTAACTACTTTCTGATAATCAATAGTGATTTGAAATTTGAAAGTGTAAACGGCTAAAAGATAATGTGATATTGATTAATTTTAATTCTACGCAGTTGGCAATATAAATATTCTTTGTAAAAGAATCCAATTGGGTGGTGGCACACATGCCGTCATGACATGCACAACTTTTTGGTGGTAGCTTTTCTATTTGCTGGTACACGAGGATGCATTAGTCAAATTTCAGGGAGTATATATATATAGAATCATTAATGTGTGCATGAATTTTTGACATTTTGCAATCAAAACAAGTGGTAGGTAGTCAATTAATTTTATTTTTTATAAAATAAGAACCGAAATAATTACAATTTATTTTACCTAAATTACCTTATTATAACCTCAATTTTAAATTTTGAATAATGACAGATGTAAAATATCAAAACAACATTTGTATGTATTGGAAAAGCTGCCCGAGAATCCACTTGATTATTATATTCTTTTTTAATTTCGAAAAGAGGCTATGAATTCCCTGCTGTCGCCCGTAACTTCGAAAAGTTATGCATGTCATGGCAACTCGTGTGTCACCACCCATTATCCCTTTATTATTCTCAGAGGGTTTTTTATATATCACGTTTATTTGAAAAAATATCTCCACAAAACAGGGAATACTAAAATGCATTTTGAGCCTTATAAGTCTTGCAAAAATAGTAAGGATTTTTAAACAAGGCACATGGTATATAAAATTGATGTTCTAGTAAAATGTGAAAGTATTGAAGTTTTTTCTTGATTTATTATTTATCCTTTCGTTTCCATTAAATAATGTAAGAAAATAATTTCCTCGTTTAGGTTAACACTACTCTAGACCAGCGGTACGCAAACGATTGCAAGAAAAATGTTGAGGGTCACCAAAATCTCAAAAATTTATTTGCTTTTTAAAAAATATAAGACTTTTCTTCAACGAGTATCAGGTAATATGAAAATAGTAGTAATCAGGGGTCACGATAAAATTGTTCACGAAACCATTTTCGTCGGCAGTGGAAATTGTTTGCGCACCACTGCTTCAGACTACTCTAAAAATGATATTTGATATTTTTTTAGCTAGGAAAAACTTTTTGTTTTTCATTAGTTCATAATTTAAACGTCATGCATTTATGTTTAAGTACACTCCCAATCATTAGGATAGGTTTTCAAAGTTACAAGTAATCTAAGGGCATTTTATCTGCAGCAATGTCTTTAAAACAATTAGGGTGTCACTATTAATATCTACATACCTTATCTGATACAATCCTTTCAATGAGGTTTAGTAAATGGAACAAGAAACAATAGTTATTGTTGGTTTTTCTTTTTTGCTTAGTTATTCTATGGAGTCTAAGACTTAGGAGATTTTCCCAATGCAATGGGCATATTACTTGTAGTAACTTCTACATTTAGATTATAAATTCAAAACAATAGAAATTCGTACTTCATCATAATTTCTTGCTAATAAATTAATAAATGAGATAATTAATATTCACTTTTTTTACAAATATGAATTATTTAATATTTTACTTTTACCTAATAAAATTAATTTAGATGGACTGTTTTTACACAACTAATCTCCAGTTTACTATACATAAATTAATGTAAGAGGGATTTTGTAGCGATGTAGTTTGATTGTGTTCTCTGTTTGACATATCAAAAATGAACTCTGCTAATATTAGGGAATGGCTACTTTTGTATGCCACCAAAAATTCTTGTTGTTTTTGCCATTGAAAAGAATTACAATTAAAATGATATTTTTGTTAAACTAAAAACTCCCCTAGCCTAATTATTAAACTTTTGAGGTTTCATTAGCTTTCTGATGTAATTACAAACTTTGACTGATTTTTTGAACTTCATCATAAAAACAATTTAGTAAATTCAAAAACCAAATTAGTAATTTGCTTCTTTATTAGTTATTTTGAAGCACAATAAAATTACACTTTACAATTGCAATTATTCTTCTAGGGCTCCGTAAATTTAGTCGTGCCTTTTTTCTTTAGTTGATTGCCTGAAAAAATTATTTATATTTATTCAATTATTTAAATCTGCGTTATAATTTATATAACTTTTTTCTAAAAATTATTATCTACATATAGGTTCCTTAACTTTTGGTTAAATATTGAAAAATTTAATTCTTTATTCATTATAGATTATTATATTAGAACAATTACCTCTAGTATCCTTCCTTTTCCTTGATATCTTAGCATCGTGGCTTTTGGGTCTTTGTTTTGAAGTAACTCTGTTTCCTTTGTTTTAATAACATCTCAATTTTACTTAATAAGAAGAAAATTTATAACAAACTTACCATAAACAGAGCTTGGCTCATTATCTGATGCCAAGAATTTCCGACTTTTTCCTATTATTTTATAATAATTTTATTTATTTTAACTTATTTCAATTTTATGAAAAATCATACCGTCTGAATAAACTGTTTCTCCAATCCAGTTGCCTCTAGGATAGTAATTACATACTAAGAAATATTTGTATCCATAAAATGAAATTTCCCGAGCAGCACATGCAAATTTAGTAGTGTTTTGCCAAACAATCTGTGTAAAATGGTATATCACTCGCTCTTTCAGAGATTCTACACTATATATTAATATAATTTAATTCAACATATTTTAACTGCTTATTTTGTACATAAAGATTAAAAATAATTACAAAATAAAATAGAACGCAATTTGTTAAAATTTTTTCTCCAAAATTAACTGAAATTGATCATATTACATCTGTTATTATACTATTAAAAATTTCAGAAAAAGTTAAATACAGCAAACAGCTTTTGATTTATTAAAACTGAAAAATGCCAATTCTTAAAAACGAAAATACTAATATAACTTACGAAGGTAGCTTTCGAATTTCTTTTGGCTTTGTGATTTTATACTCATTACAAAATGAGTCAACACCAACTTTTAGATTCTGCAGAAAATTGTCTGCGCTTGTATAGTAAATATTCTGTCCGGTGTCTTCTCCTGCAAAATTAACCGGAAAGTGTTTAAGTTCATTTATGTGAACAAGTTGAGCCTCAATTTTTTTAGCCAAATTATTATCCCATTTCTAAAAAATTTCAAATATTTAATTTTAAATACTGCCCAAAATTATAATATATACCAAATCTTTTAAATTAATTGCTTTAGGAAGCTTTTGACCTTCATTATTTCGTAAATTGTTCCGAACTAAATTTCGACAGTCATTATGCGCTGTAATCAATTGTTGTTTATGATCTTCGGTTAAATCAACCAGTACTTTCTAAAAGAATTTGACTGTAAAAGCTTTTTTTCAATTTTTTCTTATTTTACTTACATCATTGCCCTTAACCAAGCTCCAAAAACTTAATATAATCAAGAAAGCTGGAATTTGCATGTTTGAAAATTTATATCAAACTGTTATAACTAGGCTAAAATTTTGCTTCTTTTATATCCTAAAAAAACACAAACGAACTTTATTTTAAGATACTAATACATTCATAGTAGTATTGGGTGTAGTCTAAATTAAATACTTTTTAACAAATTGTTATCAAAATAATAGATTCGATAAAAATACAGCATTATATTGAGCTTCTCATAAGAAAAAGAGAGAATCGAAGATAATTGTTTGCATATCAAATTTAAATTCGACAAAAAATTTATCATTGAAATTATTATATTTTTGCAAAGTATGTATTTAAAAATTAGTTTTAATGTGTGAGTTTAACACATAAAAATACACAATTGGCTGATTATTTTTCATCAATTTAATTTTATTTTATTTTCTTATTGAAAATATAAAAACAATATTTGAAACCAATTGTTATTTTTAATTTAACCCCATTTTATGTTATTTGGATAGACCAAAGCAATCGTTTTAAGCCTTTTTTTAAACTCTGAATAAAACTTTTTTTTTAAGCTAAAACTAAATTCAAAAAAGTTATTGAAAAAAAGCAATCTTTTTATGGTTGTTGATCAGTTTGCGCAGTACTATTTTTTTTGTTCAAAATAATTTCTCTAAATAACTTTCATTTGAATTTAGTCGCAAATGTTTTGTTATCAAACTTTCTGTATATATATCAAATTAAATTTGCGTAATTCAATTTGATGCTAGCTAAAATTAAATATGTACTTTGAATTTGTGTTGCTACTAAGAATACAAAAATATGACTTCATATATTTTTTAAAATTTAAATAATATTTCAAACAATTTGTTGTCAGCTTCAAAGAAAAGATAACCACTACATAAGTAACAATTATAATTTTTTTAATATTTATTTAAGCAGATAACTAGCGTTGAGCGTTGAAAGCTAACAAAAAAATGTAAAATAACAAAAAAATTAAATAAGTATAGCAATATCGAAGAAAACTTCTTTTTCTATTTGCCAAAGCAAAATTTTTTACTTTTATATTTTGTAATACAAAATTTTAAATGAATTTTATTAAAAGCATTATTCATCCATTTGTCCCCGATATTTTTTTCCTTTTACAATTTTACAAAAAGAAAATTCTATTTCTTGAAAGCTTTTTCTTAAGTTATTTTTATTTTATACTTTTTAGTCAAACTCTCTAAATTTATTATGTTGTAATATAATCAAACAGCTCATTCCAAAATATTTTGCAGCTTAGTTTCAATTACGCAACTAGAAGTGTGAGTGTAATGTCCTATGAAAGTGTTTTTAACAATTTTTCACTGTCATCCAAGTATTTTACGATTTGCTAATTCAGATCTCACTAGTTCATCCCAAAGTGGATGAGACTTCTATCGCACAATCTGTCTACTCTCCGGACTGGAATTGGGAATGAGCTAAATTTGTTTAAAGATTTTTTCAATATAAATCATTAGTCTTTAACCAGTTTACCATTTCCTAATTCAAACTTAAAGAGCTTATCCCAAAATAAATGAAAATTCAGTCGCAAGCTTCCACTGTATTTATACTCAAGAACTGAGAAAGGAAAAATTTTTTAATAAGGATTTTTAAATCAGATTAAGTTCTTATGTAAGTAGTTTACATTAGCAAAATGTCAAGAAAATAGCTCATAGTCGAGTATTACAGAACAAAAAGTAAATCTATAAGAAACACCACCATGGTCTATTAAAACTCATGGTCTATTTACACTATTACCATCGATCAATATGTTTGTACATATGTTTGTTTGTCTGACGTTAGTCGAAAATTCGCAGGGTAAATTCTTCCTTTTTTATGTCAGTCATTTTGCTTTGCATATGTCTCTGAGTATTTTTAGGTTACTCACTGATATCAGTGAATGTTCACTTTTCCTTTAAGTTTTATTTATTATTAAAACCACGGACTTCTGCTACCATGGTAAATATAAAGGAAATAATTAAAATGCTGGAAATGCTTCTATTTACACTTATTGTTAGTTTAATCTAAAGCTTCTTGTCATTTATTCTTTCCGTTTTCATATTCAGAGTCCTATCTATTCGTTCCTTTAATAATAATAATAATAATAATAATAATAATAATAATAATAATAATAGTCTGATATAAAATCACATTTTATATTAAGAAGCACTAATAGGCGACATTCGCCATATAATATAAAATAATCATCTGCTAAGAAGCGCTACGCCATAGTAGCATTAATAGGCGATTATTGCCATATAACAGGAATCTCCCTATACCTCAACGAAGTAAAAAAAGACTACAATTACTATTCTGAGTAGTGCAATGTGGAAAAAAAAGTTGACAGCAGTGAGTCTTAACTAAGGTCCCTCTGCACTAGCTATCTACTAACACCATTCTAGATTATTGTCTTAAATTTATATTCTTGTAATGACTACAATACATCTCGCTTGGTAAAAATTTTGGCCTATCCTTAACTCATAATTAAAGCGGTATATATTGATTTTAGCATATATCTAACAATGTTCATAAAAACTTTTCTAAATATTGCTGAATTAATAGTTTGATTAATTTTTTAGGTCATCTTAAAAAAATATTTTTTAATTTTATAATTTTTATATTAAAACAAAGACAATTAAAATGCATATTTTAAATATAACTTACTCTTTTTTTTATTTGCTTACACTTACAACTCTAGACTTATGTATGCTTTTGTACTTTTTTGTACACTTTTTCAAACAGCATAATGGAAATTAAGTAAAAATTATAAGAAATATCAACAAAACACAGTTCGAAAAGGACCAAAAAAGTATTGTGATTATTGTTTTTCTTTTGGCTACAATTTTACATTTAATTTTTCTTTAAGTACACAATTGTTGATTTAGCAAAACTTTGTCAACTTAGGTGAAAGAAAATTACCAATTTGCAATATAAAATTACAAATAAATGGCATCAACAGGAAAATGAATATTGCCCTTAAGTTCAATTAAGTAATATTTGCCAGAGTCTACATAAGAGTTTTCATTAGTTGCTATACAATATTTTGTATGTTTTTCAGATATTTTTCATAAAAAAAGATATATTTTTAGCTTTGAGTATATTTGTTGGAAAAAAATTTTGTTTGAATAAGGCCACAATCGTTATCGCTTAATATCGTTTAAAATTTAAATATGCTCTTGGAGTTTCATAAATTTTTGTTGAATGTTATCTACTTTTGCGGTACAACATTAATAACTTCAATTCTAAATACAAAGGTATTTGCATAGGTATTTGAATTCTATTTTCCGAACTTTAAGAATATTTCATACAAGATAACTCGTAGTTGTGCTTTTGAAAAAATAAATATCTGCTGTAAGATCACTGAAAAAAGTGATGCTATAATTTTCGCTTTTGGGCTCATTATATATTTTGTTATGAATGCATTATTTAAATCTCTCTTCTTCAAAAAAGATCCCCAACCTGAACACACTTTTTTTATAGTTCATCAAAAACTAATATACACATTTTCATTACCATCTGCTGATGTTGACTTTAACGGAATTGAAAAATTTAACCGTGAAATTTAGTTTATTTTTCAATTCCTATTATATTAATTCACTCGTTCAATCGTTAATAAAACACTTTTCATCCATCAACTCAGGTTCAAATACATTTTTTTAAGCTTATAGTGAGTGACACTTGATGTCAATATAGTTTTTTCAAATATTAATTCATTAATTAAATTTAAATAATTAAAACTTCCAAGGACAGTAAAAATTTCATTGAGTTGCCAAAATAGACAGGCAATTTCCTTTTAAGCTAGTCGTACTATCAAATTTTTTAACTAGGATATGGCGAATACATTTATTCAAGGAGTACATAAGAAAAAGAGGTTTTTTACAATATTTTTTCAACCGTAGAACTTTATTCACCACCATAAAATTAATAAATCAAATTCATAATTCAAAGTATGTTCGAATTGGAGCTATCTTGATATTCAGGTGGTTAGTGTCATTGTTGCAAGCATTGTCCAAGACACAGTGGAGGTATATTTACATAATTTCGATAGCGGTATTATGAACATTTTATTTTATTTTTTCCTGTAACAATATTTGAACTTCAGGAAATATATGTTCTACGTTTGTAGTTTAAAAAAATCGGAACTTTTTCCGGGCAGTACACACATTGAAAATTTGTTGTCAGAGTGTATCGAACATGCGTTTGTATCAATCACAAATTCTGTGGTATTTTTATAAGCGTCTTTATTAGATTACCTCTTAAATCAAGGTAACTAATATTTGATTCACTTATCTTATAAGACTACTACAAATTTCATACAAAAATATCTAGTAAATACAAAAGACCCTTTTTGTGAGGATAAATACGGTATCATTTGATTAAACCAGTCTATGCCAGCCATATATATTTGCATTGTAATCAGCATTTTCTAGTGGTTTTTTCTTTAAGATACCGTAGTCAATTATTTTGGAATGATTTTCCATTCTGATACAAAGCACTTTCACCAACATAGACGTTCCCTGTCTTATCCTTCTCTCTTTTCAATTTTTTTTATGATTGGCACTTAAGGTTCAAGTGATATAAGTTTTTAAACTAAGTAATCAATCGCTCAGTAAGATAATAATATAATAATAATATACATAATTGAATTTAATAAGGATTTTGTTCCGATATGTAGTTTGGCATATCAGAAGAGAGCTCTGCTAATTTTTAGTGAATTGCTACCTTTGTATGTGACCGAATATTCGTTATATTTATTTTTAAAGAAAAGTTCTATAAAATGATTTATTAAAAGACTCTTTAGCTTAATTATTAAGCTTTTAAGGTTTCATTAGTAGAAAGTTTTAAAATAAAATCATTCGTTTTCTGATGTAAATACAATTTAGTAAAATCAAAAACAAAAGTAGTAATTTATTTCCTTATTAATTATTTTTAAGCTCAATGAAATTACACTTCGCATCTGCAATGACTGTTTTTAGGCAATATAGGATACCATCCCATACAGGATCAAACAATAGGCCCAGAGCTGGCCCAAACATGGTTCTATATTGTAAAGCTCTGGGCCAAATTAGCCAACCAATCTTCGCCCCGACTTGGTAAAAGTCTGGAATAATAACATAGTGCCAGGCTTGGTTGTCAAAGATGGGCCACGCTTGGTCGTCAAGAGTGGACCACTCTTGCTTACCAAGGCTGAGCCATGTTTAATTATCAATACTGTTCTAGCAATAAAAAAAAATACTGGTTTATGTTCCAATTTTAAGGACTGAAGTTCAAATTTTAGCAATATTTTACAACAGATGAATCAACTGAGAAAATAATTAAATAAATAGATAGCATAATAATTACTAAGAACATAATAAAACGTGATGTAAAAATAATAAAGGCGAACAAATAATTATATTCATATATTTATGATATTAGATATATTTTATTATTCATATTCATATTATGCATATAAAAACTAAACGTGTTTATCTCGCTTTGATCATCTGCCATCCCTGTCATTCACGCCGGATAAAAACTTACTTACAGTGGTCACTATTTTTATTTTTGTCTTTTGAATCATAGTATTTTTCTGTCCGAAATCCTGAAAAAAAAATTATAATTAGTAAATCACAGACAATGTTCAAATTAATAGGTAATAACTTTGTAAGTCTCAGTTTTTTTTCCGACTCCTCGAATTTTTGTCCGCATCCACTGTACTGCAATTGTACATTTTTTAAAATCATTTTTGCCATAATAGCCGTGACATCATCTTCATAGTTTTTGCAACCAGCAGTAACCATTTTAAAAATATCCATCTATAAATAATATATAAATAATTTATTAATAATTTATAAATATTATTCAACAGTGAAAAGGAGGCGTGCATTTCGCTTTTCTTCAAACTTAAAGAATCTCTCGATGCTATCAAATGGTAGATTTATGCCACACTTGTGTTTTTTGCGGCAGGTCAGCTTTATATTCAACTGCTCGCAAAATTTTATTGCATCTATTCGCCATAGTAAGGAGAATACTCCTAATATTTTCACATTCTGCGGCAATAAATTTCTCCATATGTTTCACAAGGCCATCAAAATCAACGATCCCTAAAAATCGTACAATAATTTAATGCAATAATGAAAATAAACAGAAGAATGCTAATTAATTAATAGAAAAATAACAACTATACCTTTAAGTTCTAATTTTTCTCGTATTGATACCGTTTTGAGAAGCATATCCTGGTTTTTCATTGTTGACTCATGATTGGACCTATCTACAGCAGTAGAATTATCATAAAATATCTCCTCATGCTCTGAGGCTTCGTCAGTATCTTCTATTTGCCCCAAAGATTAACTACGGAGTTGATTGGTTAATGCACTAACTACACTTGACGAATCCATTAATAGAGGTTGATCTTTTTCTGAGACTTGAAATTCACTCCCAGAACTGGCTACATCCCTTTTTTTCAAATGATCTCTTCAATCTCCGAACACCTTCTTGGTAATCTTCTGAAATTATGATAAACTGGTGTGTATATTATTGATAACAAAATAATGAACAGTCCAGACGAACAGTTGAGGGTTCTTTTGTTGAGCTTGAATAATTTTTTTTTTAATAAGAACGTATTAATTAATTTACAAATGTTTAATTAAAAAATTATTAAAATAATAACGATTCAAGGAAAGCAAATTAATTAGAAAAATAAAATTAACATTAAAAAACGAGAAAAAAATGCATAATAAATTATTTGTAACTCTGTCAAAAGCTCAACTAAACCTTCTCAAATCTACAAAAAACTTGGTTATATGTATATTATTTTTTTTACTATAATATGTTTTAACATATCAAAACAAAAAAAATAATATATGAATGGACCGAACATAAAATAAAATAATCAATATATATTATATACTTACTAGCTTTGATAATAGCTTCTACGACACATATCGCCACATATTTCCTGGTACACATTCCTTTTCAATCGAATCCTGAACCTCGTGTTTTTTGTTGATCGGAGGCCAAAAACAATTAGTCTCGTTGTCAATTAACAAAGTAACAGGAATTAATTTAACTGCTCTTTTATTATTGATTAGCTCAACGAACCCGATAATATCAAACGATTTAGATTCATCCGACGCTTTTACAAATAATATTAAATTCATACACACTTCACAAAATAAAAGATGCTGACCGAAAGACGTAATTATTAGGACTGAATTCACACGCCACCAGAACTGACCAACGAACTTTACCAACACATCAAAAAATTGACAAATAAAAAATGATTCTGTGTAGTGGAGTCAATGAAAGCAAAAAACAGGCAAAACCTCGAACTTCTAAAGAACAGCTCCGATTTTAAATTTTTCATTGAAAAACATTTAAAGTTTACTAAAATAAAAGAAAACATTAACTTATGTTGGCATTTTTTCAAGAAAAAAGCAAATAACTCCAAAAAAAAGCCCGGGATTTTTTCCAAGGATTCTATTTCTAAATTTTTTTCTCTGCCATTTGTTACTATTTTTAATTTTTGTCATTTTAATGATAAAACAATATTGCAAGCTGTAAAAAAATTATCTTGTTTACTCATTATCGCATAGATTCAAAAGTTATAAGTGATAGAGTGCGTGGGGGTAAAAACATCGCCTGCGAAATTCAAGAAGCTGTAACTCGAAAACGAAAAAAATTAGACCCCCATTTTTGTGTTTTTTATCCATGAAATTTTATCTACTTTCTATCCTAAGCATTTAATTATACACTTTTGAGCCACCCTGTATAAGTATAAAAAATTATTGTTTAAACAATATAAATAATTCCGTCCCCGCTCCAAAATGTTTCTGTTTTCAAATAATATAAAAATAGTAATTTTTTAAGAAAATCGGAGCTGTTCTTCGAGGTTAAATGCTCTATTGACTCCACCAGTGAGCTTTGTATGAAAAATAACCGCTTTAGCTTTCAGTTTCTGCTGTGCTTTCAGTTTCTTAGAATGCATTACTGAGATGTATTTTTTATTTATATGTATACACCTGTCCCCCGATTTACACGATAGATCGGTTCCCTAAAATATCGTGTAAATCGAAATCATATTTTTTGTACTAAAAACCGTGTAAATCGAAAAGAAACCTGTATTAAGCATAGTTTAGTCAGTTTTTTAAAAATTTAATTCATTTATTTTAACGTGAAATAAGAATAAAATTAAATTGAAAAACAAAAAACATTAAATACGAAGTTAATGAAAATTAATATAATAGTTCAATCGCTATCGTCACTATTATAAGCAATTAATCTTTTCTTCCTGACCTTCGTGATGAAATATACATCACACAAAGCAGGATTGTCGACTCCTTTTTGTCGCGGAATTTTTGATTGTCGCCAGTAATCATATAAATTTTTTTTTTAACCTTTTTAATTTTGCCTTTACACTTCAAGTCGTGTAAAAGCAAAAATTACCGTGCAAATCAGAGGATAAGACTGTCAAAAAAAACGTGTTAAAGCGAAATCGTGTAAAAAAAGTACCGTGTAAATCGGGGGATAGTGTATATATATTTTATTGTCTCTGGATATAATAGTTTGTAGTTCGACAAAAGAACATTGAATAACAAAAATATTGCAAGATAAAGAAATATGTAAAGTTGTCAATATATGAAAAATAAATAAAATATTATTTGTTCCGTTTCTCGATTTATAAATTAAAATAAAAAATGAATGAAATTTCAGCAGATAAATTAATAATTTATTTATAACTAAAAAAAAAATTAACTTTGAATTATTACAGTAATTAAATTTGGCAAGAATTTTATTTATTAAAAATATTAGTAATACTTAACAAAATAAAACATTCTTTTATATATAAATTAATTGGGTGACTATAGGAATGGCCAATTTTGCATTACCCATTATTGGGCCAGCTTTGTGTGCGAAGTCTGTACCGAAGTACCACGTTAGGTCCGGGGACTCCTGTTTGTTGATTGCCTGAAAAAATGATTCATATTTATTAAATTATTTTAAATTTTAGTTATGATTTATATAAATTTTTGCTAAAAATTGCTATCTATTGGCTTCTTAAATTTTGGTTAAATGTTGTACAATTCAATTCTTTGTGCCTTATAGATTAAATATTAGAACAATTACCTCCAGTGACCTTACTTTTCCTGCCCTGGGGAGACGGTGTGAGCCCTATATGTTTAAATATTTTATTAAATTAATTTATCAAGTTATTATAATTAATAATATATTTTTTGTGTGTGATCACTTTTACTTTTTAAGCTAACCATAAAAAAATCTACAAATTAAATTTGTCCATTGTTTTTACGATTTTATAAATTATTTTGTTTTTTTATAGATTAATATTGTTTTGGAAAGTTTTCAGTTAGATATATATTAATTTTGTTTTTATTGTTTAGTTTAAAAATAGTTTAAAAATATTTTAGCAGACTTACAGTAGTTATACTCGTAGTAGTTATAAGGATAACTCCCTTGTGGATTTGGTTGATAATTCTGACCTATGGATTAAATTTTTTTATTTTTTATTTAAATTATTATTCATTTAAATATTTACTATATCTTTGTTTTTTTTTTTAAAAAAGAATTACTGAGTACTTAAGCTACATTATTGTTTAGCATAATTTTATGATTAACTTATGAAGTTTTAGTTAATTATTTAATTTGGAAAAAAAAAAATTTTGTAAAGGTTTTACCTACGAGAGCTAAGAAAATATACTTATAATACTTAATTTTTAATAAAAAATCAGAGCGTTGCGATGACATTTGAAAGATGTAAAAACTCATATTTATTTCAAATATTATATGATGAATTTTAAAATGAAATTTCGGCTAAATTGAAATAATAAATACTTTACTGTATAATTTCTAATGTGTCGGGTTTAATTTATTCTTCCTTTTTTTCGGATATTTTTCGAGTTCTTTTCTATTTGTATAATTTTCTTGTTGTTCGGAATTTCCACAACCAGAATACTAGGCAAAAATACTATCCTTTTCTTCATATATAAAAAGAATTTTTTATACTGGGCCTTCATATTCTTAGATTTATACCATTCCCACTGGTCAAAAATTTCTTATTGCTTGTTGTTGGAAAAGTTTTTTACATCATATTCACAGTCAGATTTAATGTTACTTTCAGAATTAATCACTAACAATCAAAACTCCAAATAGAAAGTTCGAAAAATTACTCAAAAATTCGTCTCTGTGTTGCCACGAGTGTTCAAGTATTTTTTGTTGAAATCTTGGAAAATATACTAGAGATCTCAAATACAAAATTTGAAATTTTAAGAATACTAGACTAGTATTCTCTCCACAGGAGGTGAATTGTTACCAACATTTAAATATCTATCAGTAATCTCATGGATGTTTATATCAAAATCACGTGGCAGGTAGCTGTCGTTTTTATGATAAGTTTGGTGAAAGGTAGGACCGAGTTTCAAAATTCCATTCCTCTGTGTAACACAGAAATTTTCCTGTCTCTTGCTTTGCATTTTACCAATACTTATTTACAAGGTCAAGTGAATTAGCTTTATAGTGTATCTTATATGTGTTGCTAAAGCTAGAAACCATGAATTAAGTCCTAGGAGAGACTAAAGAGGGAAGTATAATTAATATTAATTTGGCTTAGTATTTAATATATTTTTGGATGAATTTTCTTGCATTTTGAGCTTTTTTATGTACGAGTGTATTTTTTCGTAACAAAAAAATTACCTCTTAAGGTGGGCACCCACTTAGTGCGTATATCTCAGCGGGTAACTTTTTTGACGTCAAAATGACGTACAAATGAATTTCACGCTGAAGTATCCACATATGAGGGGGAGCTTTAGCGTGAGTCTATGACGTCAAAAAAGTTACCCGCTAAGATATACGCACTAAGTGGGTGCCCACCTTTATATGTATAAGCGGTACTACGTCAAATAGAAAGAATTTAAATTTACATTTGAATTGCAGTTTTTTAATTCACGTTAATTTCCTCTTGAATACAAAAGTCATTTTTATATTGTATATTAATATTCTGAGCAGTGAAATATGAAATAAAAAGTTGACAACAACACACCTTTTACACTCAACTTGGTGGGGGAAAATATTTTTAGCAATATTCTTAATTTTTTCTTATTGAAAATTTTTGAATTTTGTTGCAGTTTAACAAAAATTCCTACTTAGTTCTTTGTTGAAATTTTATTTAATATGTTGCAGTTTTATTTATTTTTTATTCATGTTTTTCTGTTCAATTAAATATGAAATATTTGGTTCAAAAAATTTTTTTGGCCTTAAGGAAACTTTTTATGCTTATGTTTAATTATTAATAAAATTTCAGAATACTTACTATTCATAAGTTCTCGTTTGATGCCGTTATCATTCCAACCTCCATTTGCTGAAATTTCAAATAAACTTTAGTTTATTTCGTAAATGTAAGTGTATAAGGAAAGCTCGATAATTCTCTTTAATTTTATATAAATTTAGCCTACTGATTTATTTAAAAAGGATTACATTGTGAGAAATTTACCGCTATAACTGCCATGAAATATTTAAGATACTGAATTTTTGTATTTGGCTGTAGTTTTATGAAAATTCCTACTTACAATTAGTTTTTTGTTGTAGATTCTCTTTTTTGTAGTAAACTTTCTCAAAAAATTAATGCGAATAACTACTACTGCTTATGAATTCATTTTATACTATTTTATACTTTGTAGTTTCATTTATTTTTTATTGAAGTTTTTCTGTTCATTTAAATATCAAATATTTGGTTCAAAAAATTTTTTTGGGCTTAAGGAAATTTTTTAATGCTTACGTTTAATTATTAATATAATTTTATAATACTTACTATTCATAGGTCTGATGCCATTATCATTTCGACTTCCCTGTGCTGAAATTTCAAAAAAAAACTTTAGTTTATTTCGTAAATGTAAGTGTATAAGGAAAGCTCGATAATTCTCTTTAATTTTATATAAATTTAGCCTACTGTTTTATTTAAAAAGGATTATATTGTGAGAAATTCACCGCTATAAATGCCATGAGATATTTAAGGTACTGAATTTTTGAATTTGGCTGTAGTTTTATGAAAATTCCTAATTAGTTTTTTGTTGTAGATTCTCTTTTTGTAGTAAACTCTCTTAAAAAATTAATGCGAATAACTACTACTGCTTATGAATTCATTTTATACTATTTCATACTTTGTAGTTTCATTTATTTTTTATTCAAGCTTTTCTGTTCATTTAAATATCAAATATTTGGTTCAAAAAATTTTTTTGGATTTAAGGAAATTTTTTAATGCTTACGTTTAATTATTAATATAATTTTATAATACTTACTATTCATAGGTTGTCGTTTGATGCCGTTATCATTCCAACCTCCATTTGCTGAAATTTCAAAAAAACTTTAGTTTATTTCGTAAATGTAAGTGTATAAGGAAAGCTCGATAATTCTCTTTAATTTTATATAAATTTAGCCTACTGTTTTATTTAAAAAGGATTATATTGTGAGAAATTCACCGCTATAAATGCCATGAGATATTTAAGGTACTGAATTTTTGAATTTGGCTGTAGTTTTATGAAAATTCCTACTTAGTTTTTTGTTGTAGATTCTCTTTTTGTAGTAAACTCTCTTAAAAAATTAATGCGAATAACTACTACTGCTTATGAATTCATTTTATACTATTTCATACTTTGTAGTTTCATTTATTTTTTATTCAAGCTTTTCTGTTCATTTAAATATCAAATATTTGGTTCAAAAAATTTTTTTGGATTTAAGGAAATTTTTTAATGCTTACGTTTAATTATTAATATAATTTTATAATACTTACTATTCATAGGTCTGATGCCATTATCATTTCGACTTCCCTGTGCTGAAATTTCAAAAAAAAACTTTAGTTTATTTCGTAAATGTAAGTGTATAAGGAAAGCTCGATAATTCTCTTTAATTTTATATAAATTTAGCCTACTGTTTTATTTAAAAAGGATTATATTGTGAGAAATTCACCGCTATAAATGCCATGAGATATTTAAGGTACTGAATTTTTGAATTTGGCTGTAGTTTTATGAAAATTCCTAATTAGTTTTTTGTTGTAGATTCTCTTTTTGTAGTAAACTCTCTTAAAAAATTAATGCGAATAACTACTACTGCTTATGAATTCATTTTATACTATTTCATACTTTGTAGTTTCATTTATTTTTTATTCAAGCTTTTCTGTTCATTTAAATATCAAATATTTGGTTCAAAAAATTTTTTTGGATTTAAGGAAATTTTTTAATGCTTACGTTTAATTATTAATATAATTTTATAATACTTACTATTCATAGGTTGTCGTCTGATGCCGTTATCATTCCAACCTCCATTTGCTGAAATTTCAAAAAAACTTTAGTTTATTTCGTAAATGTAAGTGTATAAGGAAAGCTCGATAATTCTCTTTAATTTTATATAAATTTAGCCTACTGTTTTATTTAAAAAGGATTATATTGTGAGAAATTCACCGCTATAAATGCCATGAGATATTTAAGGTACTGAATTTTTGAATTTGGCTGTAGTTTTATGAAAATTCCTACTTAGTTTTTTGTTGTAGATTCTCTTTTTGTAGTAAACTCTCTTAAAAAATTAATGCGAATAACTACTACTGTTTATGAATTCATTTTATACTATTTCATACTTTGTAGTTTCATTTATTTTTTATTCAAGCTTTTCTGTTCATTTAAATATCAAATATTTGGTTCAAAAAATTTTTTTGGATTTAAGGAAATTTTTTAATGCTTACGTTTAATTATTAATATAATTTTATAATACTTACTATTCATAGGTTGTCGTTTGATGCCGTTATCATTCCAACCTCCATTTGCTGAAATTTCAAAAAAACTTTAGTTTATTTCGTAAATGTAAGTGTATAAGGAAAGCTCGATAATTCTCTTTAATTTTATATAAATTTAGCCTACTGTTTTATTTAAAAAGGATTATATTGTGAGAAATTCACCGCTATAAATGCCATGAGATATTTAAGGTACTGAATTTTTGAATTTGGCTGTAGTTTTATGAAAATTCCTACTTAGTTTTTTGTTGTAGATTCTCTTTTTTGTAGTAAACTTTCTCAAAAAATTAATGCGAATAACTACTACTGCTTATGAATTCATTTTATACTATTTTATACTTTGTAGTTTCATTTATTTTTTATTGAAGTTTTTCTGTTCATTTAAATATCAAATATTTGGTTCAAAAAATTTTTTTGGGCTTAAGGAAATTTTTTAATGCTTACGTTTAATTATTAATATAATTTCATAATACTTACTATTCATAGGTCTGATGCCATTATCATTTCGACTTCCCTGTGCTGAAATTTCAAAAAAAAACTTTAGTTTATTTCGTAAATGTAAGTGTATAAGGAAAGCTCGATAATTCTTTTTAATTTTATATAAATTTAGCCTACTGTTTTATTTAAAAAGGATTATATTGTGAGAAGTTTAGCGCTATTAAAATTATGAGATATTTAATGTACTGCGTTTCTACTAAGCTTTTTTGTTTTTTTTTAAGATTTTTTTTGGAAAAAATTAATGAAAAGATTTACGCAAGTTCAACTACTACTACTATGTTCCAGTTTTATTAATATTTTATTTAAGTTATTTTATTCATTAAAACAATAAACGATTTATACGCGAGATCTTCTTCTGCCATTAGGAAATATTTTTTATCTGTGAGATTAATGTTTAATTTTTAACAAAATTTAATGATACTTACATCCTCCAGATGGATATCTGTTTACAGCATGACCTCTTTCGATATGGGCTGTAATTTCATGAAATTTCATTTTATTTCATAACTAGGAAATTTATTCATTGTTTTATTTAAAAGTATTTGTATTTTGAAAATCTTAAACTACTATGAAATTCTTAATGCACTGAATTTCTACTAAGCTCTTTTCTTTTCTATAACATTTTCCGTGAAAAAACTTACTGAAAAGATTAACCCAGGTATAACTACTAATACTACGTTCCGCTTTTATTAATATTTTATTTAAGTCATTTTATTCATTAAAACAATAAACGATTTATACCCGAGATCTTCTTCTGCCATTAGGAAATATTTTTTATCTGTGAGATTAATGTTTAATTTTTAACAAAATTTAATGATACTTACATCCTCCAGATGGATATCTGTTTACAGCATGACCTCTTTCGATATGGGCTGTAATTTCATGAAATTTCATTTTATTTCATAACTAGGAAATTTATTCATTGTTTTATTTAAAAGTATTTGTATTTTGAAAATCTTAAACTACTATGAAATTCTTAATGCACTGAATTTCTACTAAGCTCTTTTCTTTTCTATAACATTTTCCGTGAAAAAACTTACTGAAAAGATTAACCCAGGTATAACTACTAATACTACGTTCCGCTTTTATTAATATTTTATTTAAGTCATTTTATTCATTAAAACAATAAACGATTTATACCCGAGATCTTCTTCTGCCATTAGGAAATATTTTTTATCTGTGAGATTAATGTTTAATTTTTAACAAAATTTAATGATACTTACATCCTCCAGATGGATATCTGTTTATAGCATGACCTCTTTCGATATGGGCTGTAATTTCATGAAATTTCATTTTATTTCATAACTAGGAAATTTATTCATTGTTTTATTTAAAAGTATTTGTATTTTGAAAATCTTAAACTACTATGAAATTCTTAATGCACTGAATTTCTACTAAGCTCTTTTCTTTTCTATAACATTTTCCGTGAAAAAACTTACTGAAAAGATTAACCCAGGTATAACTACTAATACTACGTTCCGCTTTTATTAATATTTTATTTAAGTCATTTTATTCATTAAAACAATAAATGTTTGTTACGCAAGATCTTTTTCGGCCATAATTTTAAGATACTTACCATTAATAGGTTTTGGTATATTGCGAGGATGATTCCATGCGGTATTTGCTGAAATTTCATAAGACTTTAATTTTATAATTATGACTCTAAAACTCAATATTTCACTTGGATTAAAAAGTGATTTTGTTTACTCTTTTTTTAAAATTATTTTTGTTTTAAAGAACTTAGAGTTACTTTCTTGGCATGTTTCGTATACTTCATTTTTCGAATAGTGACCTAGAGTTTTAATTAAATTCAATTTTTTATTATTTTCAAGAAAATACATCATTCAAGATATCCCAAGGCTGACATATAAAAATACACTTCTTGGCGAAATTAAAATAATTTCATCAAAGGTTTCTTATCCCTTAAAATTATAGGGATTTGTGAATATTTGAGTCATCTACATGTCAGTCTTAAGACTTCGTGAAAGATGTGATATTCTATTTAAATTTTGTGGAATATTATTTGAAATATTCGGTCTCATTCTACTTTAAGCTTACTTTTATAAGTCTTTTCATTACGCCGTATTTTATAAACTGGCTTGCCTCTAATATTTCCAGGAGGATTATAACTACATGACAAAAGGCATCCTTTCGTAATTTGTTTCGCTGCGCAACCAATATGTGTAGTATTCTCCCAAACAATTTGCGTATAATGTCCAATTACACCTAACCGGGTTCTATACAATCACAAAAGAAAACTATTAAAAGAATGAATGCTATTTAGCGTTTTTTAATTAATACTAAAAATAACACTGTAGAAAAGGCCAACAAAATTGAAATTATATTGTAAAGACGATAATTGTTGACTTCTTATAAGTTACTATATGCCTTATTAAAAGTATAATATCTGTAGAAAATACTTTAAGATATGAAAATTGTTAAAAAAAGATTTGGTGAATTGATTTTAAAAGAACTACGTGAAGTTTAAGCTAAAAACTTTTAGAGCAGATATAATATTGAGGAACAAATAAAAATACATGAGGTTAATATCATAAGCATCATTTTGAAAAGAATAACTCAAAAACGATAAACTTACTTTGTACTCCCAAAATTCAGTACTTCTTCTTCAACCATATTTTTGTGTTCATCACACCACATCTTTACTGCTTCTGTCACATTCAAATAATCACAATTTTTAGAGCTGATATAAAGATTTTGTCCAGCTTTCTTATCTTTGTAAAATACAGGATAGTGATCAAATGTATATACGTTCTTTATCGCTTCTATATTTGCCGAAGCCAAATTACGATCATATTGCTAACAAATGAAAGTGATTTATTTAAATCTTATTACTTTAACATAATGCTTACCAAAGCGCCTAATGAAACTGGTGTAGGTTTTAAGTTTTCCTTAACATATCTTCGACATACATTATGTTCAGAAAGTAATTGATTTACTTGTTTTACACTCAATTTAAAGTCCTAAAAAAATTTTACTTAATATAAACACTCACTTTCTTAATTATTTATCTTTTAACAATTTACTTACTTTTTCCCCAGCAACCAAACTTAATAAACTAAAAAGCAATATTAAACTCCAACGTAACATGTTTGAAAATTCTAATAAAACTGATATTATCATTCCCAGATGATCACTCCTTTTATATCTTTAAAGTGAGCCACATAAACCACATATGTAGAAATTAGAAATTCAAGGAAATATCATTGAAAATATTTTAATATATTAACAGATCTTTTAACCTCAATTTTGTTTAGTTTTTATGAATAAAAGAAAATTCGAGTAGGACTAACAAAATATTGTAATTATTTTTTGTTTTTCTTTTAATTATAATTTAACATTTAATTTTTCTTTAAACACATAATTATTAATTAAGCAAAACTTATAAATATTCTAAGCTATGATAACTTTGTCAATTTAGGTGAAAGAAAATTACCAATTTGCAATATAAAATTACAAATGAATGGCATCACCAGAGAAATAAATATTGCCCTATAGTTCATTTAAGTAATGTTTAACCAGAGTTTACATAAGTATTGTCATTAGTTGCCATACAATATTTTGTATGTTTTTCAGTTATTTTTCGTAGAAAAAAATATATTATTTTTTTATATATATTTTGGAACAAAATTATGTTTGAATAAGGCCACAAGTGTTTCGTTATCGCTTAATATCGTTTAAAATTTTAATATGTTCTTGGAGTTTCCTAAATTTTTCCTTGAATGCTATCTACTTTTGCGGTACACCATTATTAACTTCAATGCTAAAATACAAAAGTATTTGGATATATAATACAACAGAAAAAGATATGAAAGCATAACACTTTCTTGAAGGCTATTTTCTTACTTTAAACAATATTTCATACAAGATAATTCGTAGTTGTGCTTTTGAAAAAATAAATATCTGCTTTAAGATCATTGAAAAATGTGATCCTTAAAGAGCTCATTATACATTTTGTTATTTAAATCTCTCTTCTTCAAGGAACATCCCCAATATAAACACACTTATTAAACCATAATTTTTTATAGTTCATCAAAAACTAAAGTACACATTTTCATTACCATCGGCTGATGTTGACTTTAATGGAATTGAAAAATTTAACCGTGAAATTTAGTTTATTTTGCAATTCCTACTATTAGTTCACTACATATATATTTATATATCTTGTTCAAATTTTATATCGTTAATAAAGTACTTTATTAATATACATCCTTTCGAGTTCGAACCTTTCTTTCAACTTGTTGTGGATGACATTTGTTGATGTTAGGACACAGTTATTAAAAATATTAATTCTTTAATTAAATTTAAAAAATAAATTTTTCTTGCAATGTTAAAGTTGATAAAGCTTCGGAATAGAGTCTTCATGCCTTCGTCGTATCGAATCTCGTCGAAACAGAATTTTTTTATTTGATTTTCAAATTATTTTTCATACTTTAAATAAGTTTTTTACACTTTGTAATGAAAATTGAAATCAACAGGCTGTAGCTCAATCGGTAAAATAAATAAAGGTCAAAATTCAATAATTTTCACGCGAAAGTGAAGAATGCAGTTCAATTCTTGTGGAAATCAATAATGTTTTGATAAATTTTTGCTTTGAGTCAACGTTTTATCCAAATAATTTTCGAGAAAGAGTGAGTTGTGGCTAACGTAAGTAGCAATTGACTTTAAAAAATATTGATGTATATTACTTGTTTTGTCCTCAAGTTGATTTTTTTTTCAGCATATTTTTTTATTTTTAGGATTACACGTAATGCATAGAGAATAAATTATTTTCACACTAAAGTTATATCATTTTCGTTTATAAGAAAACAAACGTTTTTTGACTTTCAATTTATATAAAATTATACCAAAATTAAATTTCTTTTCTCTTTCTGTAGGTTTTATATCGAAATAGTCATCTACTACCATTTTGACTGATTCATATTTTATGAAGTCTTTTCCATCAGTAAAGTTTCTAAACTGATAGAGTGCAACATTAGGGATACAGAGGATTAGGTCGAGTTAACTAACCCAACTCAAAAAGTTACTTTATGATATTATGACACCTTGCTTTTTTGGATGAAAATGGATGCTTATGTTGAATCTCTTTGTTTTAAAAATTCAGATAAAAACAACAATAATCAACATTAGTTGTTTCATTCTCTTTCAGCAATTCATAGCAGAGTATACCCTTGGGGTCCCACCAGCAAAACATTTGATGCAATTTAGCTTTTGACATAGATGATGGAGTCTTACCACAACAAATAAAGGCTTTGTTTTTAACCATATTTTTGTAACTTCTTATGGAAAAAAGTGTGCTAGAAAAAAAAAGTTGCATTTCAGTCATATTTGGCATAATTGGATGCTGAATGGGCGAGTTTTCCATAGCACTCTTTTTCGTCAAAATCTATGCATGTAAAGTTCACGAATTCACATTTACTAAAATACTTACAAAATAGAGAAAATTGAGCTAGCCAGATGTCTTTTTTTCGTCTATTTTTCTTGCATTCATATTCTCTACAAAATCGATAAAAATACATTTCTCTTTTCAGTTTCTTATCAAAAAAACATAAATTAATATTCTATTTTTCTTCTCACTTTAGTTTTAAGTTTTTTAACAATTATATTCAAATCTATAGAAGTTTTTTTCCCGTTTTTATACTTTATTTATGTTTCATGCAATTTAAGCTCATCCATCCTATTAACGGTATTAATAAAAGAGACTTTATTACTTTTATTATTATTATTTATTACTGTAACTGCTATATATTCATTAAAAAAAACAACATATAAATATATATATATATATGTATTAAAATATCTTTATATAATTTTTTTGTAGCACAATAATATTAATTACAAATCATTAGGATCGAATTCTTCCTCTATACCACAAAGTGAAGTATATTGAGGATTGTGAGTCATACAGCTACTTCCTGGCTTCCCTACTGAATAAATTGGTTTGCTCATAACGTTACCTCTAGCATAATTACAAGTAGTTGAAATTTTAAAAAGCTTTTCCTCCATATTTGTCATTACAGCACATCCGAGAGCAACATTTTTATCAATAACCATCGCAGTAAAATGACCAATGATTTTACTGCAAAATAATATTTTGAGATTTATTATAAACAAAAAACATTTTTCAAATAAATTAAGGTACTACATATGATTAATATATGTGAGCTAAAAAAATAACAGATCTAAATCGCTGAGTTATTCCAAAATAATACTTTTACTATTAATCACTAATAGATTTTGAGAACTGTATTTTATTCCCATGTATAAAAGATAAGCTTGGTATGAACCATTATGACTTCCAAAGTCGATGATGAAAGTTCAAGGAAAAAGGGATTCAAAGTTCTTAATTTAATTTTATATTCTGTAGATTTTTTTTTCCATAATGTATGTTAAAAACCTAACATTACAGTCTAATGTCTAGAACGCACTAGCGCTTGGGGGCACAGAATCTTACATCAAATATTAATGAGTCAACTGGTCTGCACTAAACGTTTATATAATCTCAATTGGTTTATGGGTTTTCAGAGAAGATCAGAAAAATTTTCTTTGTATAAAGTCTGACGTGAATGATTGTAACATGTGTGAGTATAATTAAATAAAATAAAATTTTTATAACATTTGACCGTTGACATTCTGTTATAAGCATAAGAACGTTAGTAAGTTCACTCTAGTTCGTTTAAAACAAAAGTGTCAATTTTTAACGCGCCTTAAATCATAAAAGAATAAAATAACTAACTATCTTTAATTTTTTTAACAAATCAAACAATACAAATAAATTTGAAACAAAACTTACTCCTTTAAGGTCTTATAACTCTTTATTATCGCCATATTTGCATACTTGTATTCATCAAACCATTTAGTTACACCTTGTAATATAACTTCGTCAGTGTTTGGCTTTGGAAATTTCCAAGAAAATGCTAAATTTTGTCCACTATAACGAAAATCTTCTGTATTATGACATATATCATGCTCATCTGTACATGTTTTTAATTGTAATTCCGCCAACATTGCCAATTCCGGACTCCACACCTAATATTTAAGTGTATTTTATACTTATTTTAAAAAATAATTATACAAATTAATTAAATTACCATTGTTGCCATTCTTCGTGCTGGTAAATATGGCCGAATATGGCCACTTGCTATTTTATTTCGTAAAAAATTATGTGCATCAAGAATTTTATCCTGTAAATGTGTGATGTTGTATATTTGTGCATCTTTACTACAAATTTCCGCAAAGCTCTGTTTTAAAAAGAATAAACATTTTTAAGGATATTAAAAGCTTTTTAAAAAAATTTTTTTGTACTCCATTATTGTTACATGCTGTGTGCTTATCACCAAAATTACATAGTTCTGGATCACAATAATTAGTTTCAGGTATTACAATCATAAAAGAGGATGCTAGCATTAAGAATGAAAAAATCATGCTCCCTAGTAAAATGTAAAAAATTATAATTCATTTGATATATTTAAATTAAATTATTACTTGATATTTTTTGTAAATGTATATATGTATATAAATATATATATATATATATTACATTTCATGAGAATATAAAATTTTTAAATTTTATTAAATTTTCAAAACTTGTGTAGAATTAATATATTTAGCTTCACTCTTCATAATTATACGAAGTTAATTTAATTTTTTTCCAAATATTCATTGTAGGCTATAAAAATTGAAAAATTTTAAACTTATAAGCAATTAATTTTAATAAAATGTCACAGAAAAAAAAAAAATTTCAAACCCCAAGTATACTTTGCTTTAGTTTTCAATCGAATAATTTAAATACTATTTAACATTGAAGAAACTTTTTTTCACATTTTTATATAGAAATATTTATAAATTTAATTTAAGCCAAAAATGCTAAAAACTGATCTACTTTTTCTATTGGGATTCAGCAATTCCGCTATTAATAATACATGATTTTTTCGATACTTTTCCATATTATTTTCAAGCTTACCAAAGGAAATAATAAGCTTAACAATTCTTTTACTAAAATTTTATATATTAATTTTATAAATTTTACCTTGAAATATTTTAAGTCAATTACTACTTTTTTTTCAAATTAAAAAATTACTTTTTAAGCTTCGTGTCCTTTTTCAATTAAATATTGTTTTTCTAATTCATCCCTTGTTTATCTTCATCTGTAGCAAACGAAATTTCTAACTTAATCAGGAAAATTATTTATCATTTTAAGCAAAAAAAAAAAACAAATTGATCATTTCGAAAAAGCGAATCGTATGTAGCCTCATGCGACCAAAGCAAAAACTACCACAACAACTTATTTTAGTTGCACGGTAACATGCACATCATGTCACTAGCATAAAAAGTTGTTTTATTGTTTCACTTGATGATATAATCCAACAGGAAATTGCCTAAGACATTCCAATGGAAGGAGCTTTTATTGACTTAGATAAACCTTAAATTCTAAGGTATTTTTAGGCTATTTATCTTTTCTATAATGGATTCCCATAAACGAATTTTTTCAATGATATATTATACGAATTGAATTCATACTTGGTCTTTCTTACTAAAATTTTTATAAGATACCATTTTGTCCTAATTTATTAGTATTTTAGTGTTATTATATATATTTTAAGAGTTAACATTGAATAATGATTGTCATTTGGGTAAAGCTAAATCAACAAAATCATATAATTTCATTCAGTAAATTTATATTTTTTAATTTAAGTTCGTTAACTCAAATTACTGCAAGGGGGAATCAAAAGAAGCTTCGCTCTTATCAAGTATCCCTTAACACCTAATTACTATCTTTTTGGCTTTGTGAAGCAATCAAACCTTTTTTGATGATTTATCCTTTTTCAAAAAGCTTAGATCTGTTATTTTACACATTATTTTCAATTTTTATGATAATATTTGAATGTTTGATTGCTTCATACTTTCGCAATCTTGGGAAAAATTTATTTCAAATTAAGTTTCAATTATTAAAAACAAAAACGACATGCATTCTCTATGCATTACGTGTAATCCTTAAAATAGATAAAAGTTATGCTCAAAATGAAACCAACTTGAGGACAAAAAATAGACGTTAAATTTTTTCACGGTTAAATTTTCCAATTCCATTAAAGTCAACATCAGCAGATGGGAATGAAAATGTGTATTTTAGTTTTAGATGAACTATAAAAAAAAGTGTGTTCAGGTTGGGGATCTTTTTTGAAGAAGAAAGATCTAAATAATGCATTCATAACAAAATGTTTAATGAGCTCAAAAACGAAAATTAAATTATCACTTTTTTCAGTGATCTTTAAGCAGATATTTAATTTTTCAACTACGAATTATCTCGTATGAAATATTGTTCAATGTCAGAAAATAGCCTTCAAGAAAATGTTATATTTTAATATCTTTTTCTACTGTATTATATATGCAAATACCTTTGTATTTAGCATTGAAGTTAATAATGTTGTACCACAAAAGTAAATAACATTCAAGGAAAACTTTATAAAATTCCAAAAGACTATTTAAAATTTAAACGATATTGAGTGATAACAAAACACTTGTGGCCTTATTCAAACAAAATTTTGTTCCAAGAAATATACTCAAAGTAGAAAATATATTTTTGTCTATGACAAATAACTGAAAAACATACAAAATATTGTACTAAAAGAAAAATTAAATGTAAAATTGTAGCCAAAAGAAAAACAATAATCACAATATTTTGTTGGTGCTTTTCGAACTTTCTTTTGTTGATATAAATAAAAGTAGTTTTTAAGTTCTTCGTAGGGATTCAAAAAATGATCAAAAAACTTCTTTTCTAAAAACTAAACAAAATTGAGGTTAACAGATATGATAATATATAAAAATATTTTCAATGATATTTGCTTAAATTTATAATTTTTACTTAATTTTCATTATGCTGTTTGCAAAAGTGTGGGTACATACAAAAGCAAGTCTAGAGTTAGAAGTGTAAGCAAATGAAAAAAAGAGTAAATAAACATTTTAAATGTCTTTGTTTTAAGATATAAATTATAAAATTGAAAAATACTTCTTTAAGATTACCTAAAAAATTAAATTAAACTATTTATTCAGCAATATTTAGAAAATGTTTTATGAATACTGTTAGATACAATATATGCTAAAATAAATATTATACCGCTTTAATTATGAGTAAAAGTAAGACCATAATTTTTACCAAGCGAAATGTATTGACAAGAATTTACTTTATTAACATGATTTTGTGAATTATGAATATGAAAATCTATGGAAAAATGTAATTTATCTATTCATATATTTAATCGCCCATAAAGGTAATATTACCAATTTCTAAAACTTAAATAAATGACGATTCGAGTAATATTAGCAATCTAATTAACTTGTTGCCTTTCATCAATGATCTTGTTTGTATATTTTCAGATAAAGATTCCTTCGGTTTACCTAAGTATTCAAATGCTTATACGAGTATATATGTTAAACTTTCACAACTGAATAGTTAAAATACAAAATCGTATTTTCATAACTTTACTATTGTAATCTTTTCAAAGATATTTGAGTCCGAAAAAAATCATTGTTTGATTTTTAATATGAATAAAAAATTTTTTTTATTCATACCACGCTAGAAAATAGATTATATAGTCTTATAGTTTAAGGAAATCTAAAGGAAATTGGTGGTCATACCTTATGAGAAGTCCAAAAGATTTGGATAAAAGATTTGCAATAAAATTAAGGAAAATGTGTTGTTTCTAACAAATTATAAATTTTCTTTTCATATTAATACGTTTAGAATTTCTTTTTGAAGCCATTTTCTGTCGAACGACTAAACCTTTTCGATGATTTATCCTTTTTCAAAAACACTAAGCTGTACTATTTTGCACATTAATATTGATTCCACTGCTATCTACGCCACTGAATTTATTTCTAGTTGTTTTCTTGACCGTAATTTTATATACATAGCATGAGATAGATATCCTTTATCTGAATTGAAGTAAAACTAATAATGCTGAATGGTAAAACAAAAATATATAAAAATCTGAAAAGTGATTGATGTATTTTCAAAGAAATTGAAAATTTTAGTAATTTTTAATTTAATTTTTAAAGAAATTTTCGAAAAGAAAATTTCTTACTGTTATATGTTGTACATGTATAAAACCAGTTTTTAAATTTTAGTAACTCATATGGATTTTTTAAGACAAATCTTTTAAAAATGTGATTAATTTCTAATACCAGTTTCTAAATACTAAAAATTAATTTCTATTTCACATAATGTGTTTTAAAAAGATTAAATTAATATTTATATTAAATTCAGAGGGTATATAATGAGCTAAATATCTATTGAAAATGTTTTAAACAAAAATTTTGTGATACTAAAGTTACATAAATTTTAACACTTTTGATACTATCAAATCATAAACAAATTTTTCGTTTAAATACTTACAATTATTTCGAAAATATTAGTAAATTCTAATAATTTGAAAATTAATTCTTTGCTCTTATGAAGCTTACAATTTTATTACACAATTTCAAATACTTTTAAATGCCTAAAGTTAAATTTTCAACTACAAAATTTCCTAGATGAATGTAAACTTTTATAAAAATAAAGAAAAGAAAAATATTAACAAATCAATTAGTTTCATTAAAGAATTCTGTAACTTAATTTATTTTGTTTCAGTGCATACCTTCCGCTAAAAGTCCATAACTTGCATAGCTAAGAAAATAACTCATTAGTTACTTAAACAAAAAATAATTGAATAAATATTCATTAATTTACCAATAACTCTGAAGCTTTGCTTTAACTCTTTCACTCTAAGTTTTCAAATAAGGAAAAAAATAGTGCATTATATTAACGTCAAATAAATAAAAAAATTTTATCGCTTTAGTTTAAGTTCTTGCAAAATACCGCAACAAAAATTAAATCACGTTGTATTTATCAAATACTGCTTAAAAGTTCTTAGGTTAAAATTAAAAATGTTTTACAGGCTTATCAGATTTTTAATTTTTTTTACTAATTGTAAGTCGAAAAATATATCTTTAAAAATATTTTACCAGAAAAGTACACAAGTTCGGTAATACCAGAGTATTCCATAGTTTTAGCTAATTAAATTGAGATCAATTAAATTATTTTATGAATACCAAATAATACAATAAGTAATAATATTAAAAAAGAAAAGCAACATCAAAATTAACTTTCAAAAAATAGACATTTATTTATGATCAGTACATAAAATTAATAATAAAACTAATTTTTTACACGGTTGAATGTGTATAGAGAAATAAAATAATCCATTTTTAAGCATTTTTTAATGCATTTTACATTTTTTTTACAATATTTTATCACAAAAATTAAATAATCATGGGTTAAGTATCATAAAAAGGTTTTTTAACAACTTTACCCTGCCGTTGAACCAGTTTACGGTTATTATCTAACTTAAATCTCAAACCGCTTCCAAAGTAAGTGAGATATCAGTCGCAAATTATGTGAACATTTTGAAGTAGAACTGGGAACAGGTTAATGTTTTGAAAAAAAAATTTTTAAAAGATTACATTCATATTGAAGCAGTTAGCAAAATTTAAACCAAATAGTTTAATAGTAAATATTTTAAAAAACGCTCATAAGCTTTTACCAAACAAAAAGTAAAAGTAAAAATAGAAGTTTATAAAAAAGATTATCAAAAAACTTTAATCTAGGCTAGCTGAGATTAATTTTAACACTCGGTAAGTTTTAGTTTTTTTGGTTTAGTCCAAAAGATTGCACAAAGATTATCCCAGATAAGCATTATTAGGCGATAAACTGCTAGTTTCATACTAATAGTTTCAATCATATCCATCTAACACCGAAACAGCAGACCAACTCCTATGTTTACAAGTGTTTAGAATTAAATAAATAGCTTCAAATGAAAATATATATTAACAAGAGGGTGTCCATTGGTGTCCAGTGTCCAGTGGAAGTATCTAACCTCAAAATTACTGTAGTGGGTATGTTTAAAAACCTGTTACAAGGAAAGCGAGCTCGATGTGCATGGTTACTGTATTGAGCTGTTGTTACTTGTTTACTCTTTGTGCAATAACTTTGGATTTTCTCAAAAATAAAACTGAGGAAAAAAGGAATATTGGCTTAAATCAGGGATTATTTAAGGGCTTGTACCAAAGATTTAATAAATAAATTCATATAGAAGGATAGCTTATCCATTTCATAGCTTAGCTGCCTGATCTGACTCAAAATCAATGAAAAAAAAAAAAACTTTGATTATTTATTATTATAATTTTTTTTGAGTTAATGAACAAAAACAAAAGAATAATAATAATTATTTAGCTTATATCCTGCATCTTTCGGAAAAACAGAGAATACTTAACAGCAATTCCAAAATTTAAATCAAGTACCCAAAACAACGAAAAATATTTTTGTTTGTTAGTTAACGCCTTTACCGTGTCCAATGCACTATCTCAAAAACCAGTGTTATTGAATTCAAAACGATTGATTCTGTAGGCACTCAACGGTTAAAAAAACTAAAAAATTACATAAGATTGGCCTTAAATACGATTATCACTATGGATGCTTTGTTTTAAAAAGAAAACAAGATGATAAGAATATATTAACAGCACCTTTAAATTTAAATAGAATAATAACATATTAAGTTGGATTTGAGTTTTGAAAATTCATTTAAAATCATTCCCTTACAAGTTTGTAATTAAAATCTAAAACGATTAACTACCAAAATAAGTATTACATTGCTTAAAATGAGCACTTAGTTTAAATAAATATATTTGAAGCTTTTTATTAACTGTTATTTATTTTAAAATATTTTCTGTCCCTAAATATCACACTAAAATAGCAAATTAAGAAAAATTTATTTTTTTTAAAAAAATAAAATTACTAACATAATTTACAAATATTAATGACGTATTCTTAAGCGTATTCCTTTTTCAGGCTATGTACCGCTGTAACCAAGGATTAGGATAATTATTAGTATGACTGAGCAAACAATAACCTCTTGTTTTAATTGTAGAGTTAAATCAAATTCTAAACACAACCGAAATCTGCACCCGAATATAATTTTACTAAAAGTGTTTTCATAAACTCAAGTTAAAATTTTATTCCAGCTGCTTAACTAAATGTTCAATAAAAAGAACAGAAGGTTTAAATAAAACTAAATGACTAATAGTAAATGGATATAAATGGAAAGGTATATTTGAAAATATGATCGATTGAACTTACTTAATAAAATCCCGATATTCACGGTAATCCTAAAAACTAAACTTAAAATTTTAATTGTGTTAATGGACACATCTTAAGTTTTTCTACAGATAGTATTACAATTATCTTACATAGAAAGTTTTTTGCAGATTACATCTGACAAGTATTTTTTCATATTTAACTTAAACAAAAAAATATATATTACTAGAGTATAATCATAAATATCTTATCGTAATAAAATACGTCAATAAAACTATTATTTAATTTTCACAAAAGCAAAAATTAAATTTTTTGCTCGACTTTAAATTCTACTCATTATTTTATTGAGCTGTCCATTTAACACACAATCAATATAGCTTCCATCCCAATAGCATTTTCCGCAACCCTAAAACAAAATATTATAATATTACAATATTAAAATATAAAATTATTTTTCAAAATTATTATTACATCACAAATATAAAATTTCTCAATATTATCAAGGACAACAGATGAAATATCAAATATTTGTATTCCTGCTCCCTTTGCTGTTAATCCGGATTCTCTGATTTCTGAAGTTATTCTCACTGAAATTTATAATATTTATAATTAAATAACCAAATAGACAATTTTTATTATAATATTAGCGAGTTTGAATTTATTGCTTTCAATTTAAAGTAAAAACGAATTTTTTTTTTTGTTACCTATATAGGTACATTTCCGAAAAGGATTCTGTAAAGTAAAAAAATAATATGATCCTTTAAAATCCTGGAATTATTAAATAAAAAATAATAGATTATTTTTGAAACTCAACATAGTTATTTACATTCCAGTACTTAACAAAATTTTTATTAATGTATTTTAACAGGATTTGTCTCTACCTCCAAATTTGTTTTAATTTCTAAAATGATGGTTAAACAAATCAATTAAAATAATTTTATTCGCTGGAGGCATGATCTAGATCAGCCATACCCAACGTTTTTTTTTTTTCTTTCGGCCACATACATACATATAACTTACTTTTATACACGAGCCGCAGGTAAAAACTGATATGATATGTATGAATTTATTTATTAAACCAACAGTTTATTCATTTTATTTTTAATCTCGTGAATACGGGGCTTTACATGGTCACGAATATTTTTATAATTGATTTAGCCTTAGTTGAGCTTCATTGCGAGACAATTACTTATTTTACCTATCAACTGGGTCAAATAGCACGGGCCACTTATAAGTATTCTGCGGCCCAGAGTTTGGGTATCGCTGATCTAGAGTATAGGAAGCAATATCACCTTCAAGTCATTCAATTGTGTAATCGAAACATTTACCACTACCACTTATTAAATTAAATGGACTAATTGGAATTTATTAATTATTTTCCTCGTAAACAGGGAATTATTTTCGACATATTAGTGGAAAAGAGATGTCAGGTAAAAATAAATTTATCACTGCCAAAAAAAACCAAGAGTTTTGATAAAAACTATTAAAAAATATTGCATTCCTTGAATTATAAAATTAGCAAACTAGTTTAGAGCTTACCCTATCAACAAAAAAGATAAATATTTATTGTGAAGCTGACCAACAATAAACGTTTTTGTCTAAAATATTTATTAGAGTAGAAAAACGTTTCGCTTTAAATGAATATAATAATAATTGAATATAGCAAATTTATGCGTAGACATATATTAATAATCCAATATTTCTAAAATGTCGTGTAAATAAATTTATTTAAAAATATGAAATAATACTTACAAAAAATACAATCCTTATCTGGCAAACGTCTTTTACATATAGTATCAGTCTTTTTCTCGTAATTATTTTTCTGAATTAAGTAGCGTAAATCATCATTTGTTGCTATGATAAATTCATTGCAATTACAATGTTTACATCGACTAAAAGTGTTCCCAATTTTCTTAGCAATATTAAAATATTTAAAAACTTCAATTAGTTGTTCTTCAATTTTATCACTAGTAACATTATAACAGTAACCAGGAGGTAATAGTGTCGAAAACTAAAACAAAAACAAATACTTATTAAAATGTAAAATATAAAGTTTCATATTCAACATACGTTTTTGTTTGTTCCATTTGTTAATAGGTATCTACATTCATTTTCTGCAATTTTAACGCATTCCTCTTGATGCTTTTTATCAATTATAACAACACAATCAATACCACATTTCCTTAAATTTTTTGCTAAGTCTTCTAGTGTGCCTTCACAAAGAAATTTGACATTAGATACACTAAAATATTAAATAAATTATTTTTTAAAAAAAAAATGTTAAATAAGATATACAACAAATATTACTCTACAGTTTTTTTATTTGGTCCAGGTGGAACGATTTCATTATCTCTAATGCTCTTAGAATGAGATTGTTGTTTAATTTTTTTAGTTTTCTGTGTCTTTTTTAAGGTATCCGCAGCTACATTGTTAACAAATTCTTCAAAATTATCGTCAATTTGTTTATATTGATGTTCAATCACATTAAAAATTTTCAAAAGGCAATAGGCATCAAGTGCTAAACAAAGAAAAATAATTAAAATTTTAGTGTTGATTAAGATGAAAACTATTTAACTATTTAAATTTAATGTCCTCGAAATTTCGTTGGATGTAAAATAAAAAATTTTACAATTTTATATAAATTTTATATCTTTTAAATGACTACAAGACACATTTTCACAGGTGACTGTCTTTTTGTCAAGCAATCCAAATGAAAATTTTATGAATATCGACCACCCAGAATTCCCTTGATTTGACAATAAAGCACTAGAATTAGTTAAAATTTAAATTTACAGAATAACAAAAAATTTCTTTTTAATTCCCACGAAAATAGCCACATACAAGAAATTCAAAAACTATTGAGTTTTAAGTAAAGTTTTTAAATATGCTTGTCTAATATTTTAAGATAATAAAAGTCAGTTATTTCGAACAGAAATTGTATCTGCTAGAAAAATGGTGTATAAAAATCTGGTTGCAATAAAAAGAAAATTTTGTTTTTAATTGGATAACTTTAAGCAATTTCTATCATTTTTGTGAAATTAGTGGGAAATAGCAATACTTTCATACCCACTATAATTCACCATTCGATCCAAACATATGATGCTTTGGATCAACTAGTAATGGTTGCTTATTTAGTTAAATATTTTTTGTTATTTGTTTTTATTAATTATTGTAATACATTTTCGCTTAAAATTTAGACATTTTTCGTTTCAGGGAGTTCCTTCCCGAAGTAATGAAGTGATTTTTGTTAGTTTCATTTGGAAAGATAGTATATTCCCGGTTAATTATTATCGTAAAAACGTATCAGCAAATTATTGAAATTTTTGAAAATCTAAAATTTTTAAGACGCAAAAAAATATTAATTTTCCCTTCCATTTACCTAATATTCATTTAAAGCTTTTCAATGCATAAAAATTATGCTTAATTTAAACATGTTATGCAAGAAATTTTTTTATATTACAGGGTGGGAGTATAGAAATATTGTCCACCAATGTCCACAAATAAAAAAGTACCGGTTTAATTGTTTTAATGGACTACAATATATCTGATTTGAATTAAAATCAATGAATTCAGATTAGTGAGGTTTAAAAATTAGATTTTCTAAAAATTTAACTAAATTGGTTCAATAACGTTAAAGTTATTTATTTTTTTAATACATATTTTATTTATTTGTAGTGTTCTAAAAGTCCTTTTAGAGAAAATAATTTAAATAAGATATGTTAAAATTATTCAAATTATATTACCTGCATATATTATTTGTTCTTCTCTTAAAGGACGTTTTTCCCAGTTTGAAAATTGATTAGATTTATCTAATTTTTTACCAAAACAAAATTCTACTAAGGAACTAAGAGTTTCATTTGTTGTCTTAGCTAAAACGATTATTACATAAAATTTGAGAGTAAAAAAATTTAAAATTATTAACAAACCTTTGTAAGGAAATTTAAATTCAGTAATATTATTTAGTTTTTTCCATAATTCTTGCAAATCTAAATATGATGCCTGAGAATGCAATAATAAATTCAAATGTGGCAATGAATTTTTTAACATAGTCAAATCTTGAACTAAAGAAAATCCTAGTTTCAATATTTCTTCATTATTAAAAAGTATTTGGCCTAATTTCTTCCATAACTCTGGACTTATTTCAGGTACTAATACATCAATTAAATAAACTTTATCATGTGTTGCAATTTGTATTAAATTAACAATATTATTTATATTAAATGATGGCTTCCATTCTGAATCAAATCCAACTATATTTGCATGTTTTAGTACATCGATCATTTCTTCAAACAGCATGATATTATTAACTATTATTATACTATTCCTGTTCAATTCAAATTTATAAAAATCTTCTTCCAAAACTAATTTTTTATTAACTTTGCAACAATAAGTTTCAATATCATTATCTTTTATCCTTTCAGCATTAACAGCATCACGAACTAAAGGTGGACAATCATCTACAGATAAATTAAAGTATTTGGCCCAATAAATAGCTTCAGCTAAATCATTATTATATGTAATACCACATAGTAGATCAATTTGTAATTCTTTTTCATTCATTTCTATTGTATCTCGTACCAACTCCCTCCATGAATCTTTATTAAGACTTTTCTCTACATATTTTTTACGAATTAAATGGTGAAGATAACCATAACTTTTTGAACGATTTAAATGTGGTGTTGTTGATGTTGGTAGTTTATATTTTTTGACAAGACGTATTATTAATTTACTAATTGGCTTTGAATATAATTTTTCTGTATGAACATCTGTATAGTTGTATTCACTGTAAAACATAAAATATAAATAATAATTGAAACCAAAACTGTATTTCTATAGTCGGATTATAGTTATAGTCTGTATAGACTGTAGTGCCAACTGTTTTTTGTTTCCTAAGCAACTGTATAACTATCGATTAAGGACAAGGAGTTGCAATTACAGAAGAAAAATCACTATTCCACTTTAAGAGGCATTCCAAAATGAGCAAAGAGAGATCACGTGAGAGAAAATTGGATCTAACTAGTGCATTATTCGAACTAAAAAGCATATCAAATTTTTCTTAGAAATAATGAGGTCGTCATGATAATTCATATTAATGCATATAGAACAAATTATTCATACAGTTGACATTTAAAGGGACTTTAATAGTTTCTTTTTAGGAAATTCATTATAATTAATTTTATTAAATTCGTACATAAATCATTTAGAAAGCGGTATGCCTAATCATTGGATTAGTGATACTGTGACATTTTGTCGTCCTTGCATGGAAGCAAAATGAGTTCACATGAATACATCGAAAAAATCAATTATGTATTTGTGATCGATTTGCCATCATTTTGGAAACATGCAAAATCATCAGAAACAGGTTTAGAATTACAGAATCCAGTTATGGACTAAGCCGGCTTCATATTTTTCAATTAACTAGGAGACTAGTTAATCATTAGTTACCTTTAGGGTACATCCAGAGTAACAGCTGAAAGCGGAGCTGGCAAAAATTCAACATTGCTGCAGAAAAACATATTTAGAATAACAGTTAAAAGGGTATCTGGCTAGAATGTAGTAAAAAGTTCTATTTTACCAATGTTTTATAGTTTATTCAAAAAAAAAGTTGGTATTTATGGATATTTTTAAAAATTACTAGTCTACCATAAAAAAGGCAACTCACATATTACTATTAAACCAAAAAAGTATACTTATCTATTAGGTGCAAGCAAAATTGTAATTTTGTTAATATTTTATTTTAAATTTAATTATAAATTATTTTTGCATTATTAGAAGCTGTTTTCTACAATCTAGGAGTTAATTAATTTCCTTGAAAAAGAATGAAAATGTTTTCGGGTAGTTGGAAAACTTTATAATTTGGGGAAACTATTTCAATGTATGAAGAAATAACTAAAAAAAATTACCAATCCGGCAAAGGTCCGAAATTATGGTAGTCTGAGGATGTAACCTTAGAAGACATTAAAGACCAAATCTAGTTTTTGGCAGGCATTGCTGCATCATAAGTTTTAGAACTATTATGTTTGACAAGGACCTTTCTCTTAGGTACTATACGACTTTAACTTTGATTAAGGTAAAGGCTAAGAAAAAATTATCTAATATTCATCCTGATCAATATTTGGCATAAATTATAACTAGTTATATGCAGGCAAATATAAACATAACTGACTACGTTTCTATAAAAAATTAGCTCTTTTTAGTGATTTTCAAGGTACAGAGAAGACAGAAATATTTAATTTTTTGAAATAGTTTTATAAATCCGCTACTACAAACTAATTAGTCGACTGAAACGCTTTTCATTCAGGTCAGATTCCTCACTTATTGTTAGTATTCAAAATGCGGAAATTAATGAAGCACGAAACAAGAGATATACATAAACATAAACATAATATTTATATATATTCTTTTTATATTACCTAATATATTTATTGCAATTCTTAGACACCGATGACGATCTGTCTAATAAAGAATCCAAAAGTCTAACTAAAGGCTCTTGCAAATTTCTCGCATATTCTAGGTATTCTTCAGCATTTGAGATTTTATCTTGAAATATCAGAGGAAGTACAACATCATAAATATTAAATTTATCAATAAGTCCTAATAAAACAATCCAATACGATGCCTAAAAATACAAAAAATTAATAAAATATTACTGAATAAGGGTTATGTTTTCAAACCAACATCTTTGTAAAAATGATTTTTAATTAATTGACGAATTTTTTCTTCAAGTATATGATTGGCTTTATGTAAATCATAAGCAGTATTTATCGCACTATATAATGAAAGTATTCCCTGAGTTTTAACAAAATTAAAAGCAACAATTCTTAATTTATCTGTACAATTATTAGAAATTTCTGGCTTTTCTGTTCGCAGTTTAGCGATTTCTTCTATTACTAAAAAAAAAAATTAATGAATTAAATGATTAAGAAGTATTTATCTAAATTATTCACTTGTATATGGAAGACTTTTTGGCTTAACATTATTACAATCAGGGCAATTAGCAAATAATTGAAGTGCAAGATGAAGAGGATTTTGAGATCTATTGTATATGTATCTTAATTTATCTAGCATTGCAGGAGTTGCTTTATCTGAAAAATTCAAAATTATTAAAATAAATATATTTTTAAATAAATACAAAAATTACAAATACACCAAAGTTTTTTGTAAGTCTCTAGCCAATTTTGTAAATCTTCTGATAATCTTGCATTGAAATTTTCCCCATTAATACCTGCTCCAGCTGTTATTTCAGGAATAACAGTTACTTTTAAGTTACGAAAGTCATCAGTATAAATTTCAAAATCGTTGTCCTACAAGAAAAACACTTAATAAGACAATTTCAGGGTTAGATTTTCAATTTAAAAAAAAAAGTTAATATCCTTAATAAAATCAAATAAGTTTGTTTTGTTGGTTAAAAACTGTCTAAGAAAACTAATAATAACTCTCAATTCAATAGTTTTATTAATACAAGAAAAAAATACTGAATTAATTCCGAATTTTCAAGACATATTTAACAATTATTATAGTTAAAAAAATTAATTTTTTGTCCTTTTCGAAGAATTAAATAATAGAACGTAATGAATTTAAGATGTTTTATTCAAATAATCAAACTTTTACATAATTTAAGTCAATTAATTAAAAATATTTTTCTACTATAAATTGATATGTTAAAAAAAAAAACAACTTCATAATATAATTACATCATCATCCTCAAAACCTCCAGGATAAAAATTTTGGGAATACATTTTATATATAAATTACTTTAAATTCTTAGCTCTCAAATGAAAATTAATCACAGAAATGTCAAATCTAAAGTCGGATGGTTCATAACTATAATTAAATTTCTTACGTTGACGGCCCTGCAAATATTTTTAGAAAATTGGAGAGTAAATCTTTCGTTTAGCGTTTAAAAAGGCTTCATAAGTAATTTTTTTTAAATAAAAATTTCTTTCAAATATAACATATAGTATACTCTGTTTATGAAATATAAAATTAATCAGATTCGAGTTTGTTTAACACTCTTTTAAGTGTTTATATTCTTTGATTTTATTTGTCATAAGGTTTGTTAGCCTGTTTTTATGGCATTTGTTGCTGTTTGCAAAAGTTATGACATGAAGTTAAAATTTTATAAAATAAGTAAAATTAGCGATAAAAATTTGTGATAAAACGGCACTCCGATCTAAATTGTCATTCAAATGGAAGATATTAACGGTAATAATATAAATTATACAAACAAAATAAAGTAAATTACTATTATTTTAGTTGAAAGACGTCGTTCGCCCAGCATAGAATCTGAGAGTTCATATTCGTCGCAAGAAAATAATGAAAATATTCCAGCTAAAACTTTTAGCACTTCATCCAGGTCACGTTCTAATTCAAATAGCTCAATAATTTCAAATAAGAAAATTAATTTACTACATTGCAACAACAGAGAAGAAATTTCATCAGAAGATATGCAATTCAACTTAAAGAATTTAGAAAAAATGCCGTCAGGAATTAATGAAGAATCAAAAAATGCATCTCAAAGTCCTGAAGGTTCAATTAAAAATGAAGCCGATGCAAATGAACAAAATAAAATTAGAAAATTTTCCAAAAATCGAAGCCGGTCTAATAGCCGAAATAGCGAAGAAAGTATAAGCAATACAAAAAAATATGATTCTTCTGTCAATAGCTCAAAAAATGGCACTGCTGATAGTTTTGAACTAAAATTGGATAAAGAAAATGCAAATGTTCAAAGAAGTCGTAGTGGTTCACACAACAGTGCAACAAGTCGTACAGGCTCCCAAAAAAGTCGAAGTAGATCTCAAAGTCCTAGAAGCTCTAAAAGAAGTGTTAGTAAATCTCAAAGCCGAAGTCGTAGTAGATCCGCAGATAGTAAAAATAGATCAGAAAGAAGTCGAAGTCGTTGTGATTCCCATCGTATCACATCCCCTGAAAATAGTGTAACAAAGAAAAGTCTAAGCCGAAGTAGATCACCTAGTCCAGATAATGGTTCTTCAAGCAAAACCCGAAAACGTAGTGGATCCCGGAAAAGCCGAAGTGGCTCAGCACGGAGTCGAAGCCGAAGTATTTCGGCCAAGAGTCGAAGTCGTAGTGGCTCAGCACGGAGTCGAAGCCGAAGTATTTCGGCCACGAGTCGAAGTCGTAGTGGCTCAGTACGGAGTCGAAGCCGAAGTATTTCGGCCAAGAGTCGAAGTCGTAGTGGCTCAGCACGGAGTCGAAGCCGAAGTATTTCGGCCACGAGTCGAAGTCGTAGTGGCTCAGCACGGAGTCGAAGTCGAAGTATTTCGGCCACGAGTCGAAGTCGTAGTGGCTCAGCACGGAGTCGAAGCCGAAGTATTTCGGCCACGAGTCGAAGTCGTAGTGGCTCAGCACGGAGTCGAAGCCGAAGTCAATCACATAAAACTAAAAGCCGTAGTCGAAGTGGTTCATATAGAAGTCATAGTGGATCGCGTAAAAGTCGAAGTGTTTCACGGACAAGTCGTAGCTACAGTGGTTCCCGGCGAAGTAATTCACAAAGCCGTAGTAGGAGTCGAAGTGATTCACGTAGAAGCCGCAACAGTTCACAGCGCAGTAGTTCAACAAGAAGTCGCAGTGGCTCACCTAGAAGTCGAAGCAGGTCACAAAGAAGTGGTAAAAGTCGCAGTCGCTCCACTAGCTTACGAAAAAGTCGTAGTAGCTCAAAATCTTATACTTCGCGACAATCTAAAAATAAAAATAGAAGTTCTAAATCAGGCAGCTCATCTAGAGAAAGAAGTGCATCAAAATCTCCAGGAAGGAAAAAGCGTGCAATACTGAGTGACTCCGAAAACGAAGGTTTGTTTCTATTTAAAAACATTCCATAAAGCTTATATACTTTTTATAGATGAAGTCAAACGAAAACGCACCAAAATAACTGACACTGATAATGAAGAATATCAGGAAAAAAACGAAGAGACCATTGTTGAAGAACCTCAAAAAGAAGGTATTTTAGATAGCTCTGATGATGAACAAGTAAGAAACACAAATGAAGGGTAAGAATAACTTTTAATATAATATTTATAATTTATTATTATTTTATGATTTTATAAATATAACTATTATTATCATTTTAGAGATAACTTTATATCAGACTTTGATGCTATGCTTCTTAAGAAAAGAGAAGAGAAATCAAAACGAAGAAAACGTCGTGATATTGATTTGATTAATGATAATGATGATATCATAGACCAACTTTTACAAAATATGAAAGCAGCAGCAGAAGATGATCGCATATTAAATCAAGATAATCAGCCTGCAACCAAAAAAATTTCCATGCTTAAGCAAGTAATGTCGCAGTTAATAAAAAAGGACCTACAGCTTGCCTTTCTTGAACATAACATTTTAAATGTTTTAACTGATTGGTTAGCTCCGCTTCCTAATAAAAGCTTACCATGCCTTCAAATAAGGGAAAGTATTTTAAAGCTTCTTTATGATGTAAGTTATTTAATAAACAAATAATTGATTTGAAGTGTTTAAAATATTTTATTGTTAACAGTTTCCAACTATAGATAAAAGTTATTTAAAACAATCTGGAATAGGAAAAGCTGTAATGTATTTATATAAACATCCACGTGAAACAAAAAAAAATCGTGATCTTGCTGGTCGTTTAATATCAGAATGGGCGCGACCTATATTTAATTTGAGTGCTGATTTTAAAGCAATGACAAGAGAAGAAAGGCAACAAAGAGATTTAGAACAGATGCCTAAAAAAAGAAGATCAAGTCCAGAGCATGGATCATCAAATAAAAAAGGTGAATTAAGTTCAGCTTTTACAACTGAAGAAAAAGCATTAAGGCCAGGTGAAAAGGGATGGGTTGCTAGAGCTCGTGTACCAATGCCATCAAATAAAGATTATGTAGTAAGACCAAAATCTACAGTCGATGTTGATATGAGTAGGGTAAATAAAAAAATTATTTATACTTTTTTTTTTTAAATAAAATTTATTTATTCATATTAATTTTTTAGATATCAAAAAAGAAGCCCAATCGTTATGAAAAACATTTAAAACGTTTTATTGATGCTAAAAGACTTAAGGCCAGTAGACGTGCGGTTGAAATTTCAATTGAAGGACGTAAAATGGCCTTATAAGGCTAGTTAAGAATTTTAATAAATTTTGAATATAATTAAATCTAAACATGAAACTCAAATTGAATTTTAATTTTTAATGTTTTTAAATTGAATTAAATTTGACCTATGCGTATAAAACTATTTATTTTATTTTAAATACAACAAATCCCTATAAAAACAAAACTAGCTATGGACTTTATTATTACTAGATTTTTTTCTTTGTGGTAATTGCGTTTACAACGGCTGTTTAAACTGTGTGTAACACTAGTCAACAAAATTTTGTAACAAGAATAGTGTTTCGGAATTTTGAAATGCTTACCTACCCTCATTATAACACCATATTTATTTTGGTTTGATCAGGACTAGTTTTTGTGTTACAGCTACCTGAAGGAAAAACTGAATATTTATTGTTTCGCTTTTATAAAAGAAGTGTCTCTTTACCTTTTGCACTATGGGGAAACTTTTAGAAAGTACATGCTGCAATAAAAGCAGGTAGTTTAGCTAATAAAAGGATTTTCAAAGATAACTACCACCATCTTAAATGCGAAATTTGCTTACAGATTACGAATTGTTGTCACTAGTTTTACAAAACTGCTTAGTCGCAAAGATTATATTAATTTGTTGAATTTGTGTGCTTTCCAGATTTTTTAATTGTGTTTTATAGTTAAGTGTCAAGAAAGTGTAAAAATGATGCTGATAAGCTTTGTTATAGTTTTGACGAAATTACTTTTAAGACTCAGCGGAGAAATTTGACACCATTAGTTATCAAATATTATTTTGGATTTGCTGTCAGACTACAAGATAAAGTGTGGGTTTCTCATATCTGTGACATGTGTAGGCCAAATTACTGGATGAGCTAAAAGATCTAGATCTATGCCTTTGGAATCCCTATGATTTGAACGGAGCCTATATTTAAAAGAAAAATTCCCTAAAATGAGTGACGCAAAAATTAAAGAAGACATTTTTGTAGGCCCTCAAATTAGAAAATTGATAAAAGACAAAATATTTAAAGAAAAACTTAATGATCTGGAAAAATCAGCTTGGGAATCATCGATCAAATGACTATGAAAATATTGTCGAGGAACCTTTAGTGGCTTATAAGAATTTGGGTTGCAACATGTCTTTGAAAATACACTTTTTACATTCATATTTGGACTTCTTTCCTGAAAATATGGGCTCCGTAAGTGATGAACATGGTGAAAGTTTCCATTAGGAAATTTCTATAATGGAAAAACGACATCAGGGGAAGTCGAGTCCACACATGCTGGCAGATTACTGTTGGACAATACAACGAGACATCCCAGAAGCAAAATATAGAAGAAAATCTTAAGGTTGCATTTGAATTGGTACTGTAATACTCTTATTAGCTTTATTTTGTCGTTAAAATCTGCATTTTTTAAAAAAACAAACACATAATTCAGTAAAACTATTCCTGTATCAAATATTCTAATATCAATTCTATCATCCTTAACTTTGCTCTAAGCATAATTAGTTAAAAGTTTTCATGTTACAAAAAAAAAGTGCTTTTTTGTAGACCAGTGTAATTTTTTGATAGTTATCACTCAGATGTATGACATTGATAAGTCACATTATAATAAAAGTCATTCACTTAAAGAAGTTTCCATTATTATGTCTAGAAATTTTATGCAAGAAATAACTGAGCTCAAATATAACAGTTATTAGGATGATTCAAAACATTATCTTAAAAAATAGTGTCGCAGGGAGAACTTAACAATAAATTTCATAGCCATTAGCTGTAAGACTAAATTGCAGAGTATATAACGAATATATTTTTTACAAAAGTCAGATTTTATCTTCTTTAGAAATTCAAATGAAAATGTCGTTTTTGACATGTTATATTTACAATGCTTAATATCTTGAAATCGGACATTTTATTTCCGTTCTAACTTTTATAAAAAGAGAAGTTTCAGCAATCGAGAGCAAGAATCTTCAAGAATTATACTCGCTAAAAAGGAAAGCTTGAGAATAACCTTTTGAGCGAGAGGGGAAGGGTATTCAAAAAATCATTATGGAGGAATTGGCAGTGCTAAACTTATTTCTGCCACACAATTTTTTTTCTGTAATATGACGACTAAAATACCCCTTATAAAATTAAACACGTTAAAACCTTCTCTTATATCAGTTTTTAGTATTAAATTATAACTTGCCACCTAAATCTTTTTTCTACTGAATAAAATGCAGCGGCATAACTCCTACTTTAGGGTAAACTTACCCTTTATAAAATATAATTTTATTCAAACAATAAATATATATATGTTTGTACCATTTACAATATAAACAAAAACAGTAAAAGACTTCCCTGAAGACGGAACGACAAGGACATCCCTTGTTTTAAAAATTTTGCCTGCACTTATCAACTGAATAGCTAGCAGAAGAATCGTTTTAATTTTTCAATGGTTAAAGACGCTAGTTTTCTATGTAAAACATAACCTTAAAATTAAGTTATATATTTTAATATAAAAATAATGTACGCAATATTGTGGGGAGGTTTTAACGTGTAAAATTTCATAAGAAGTGTTTTAATTTACATGTCAGTGGACATGATATATATGTCTGGCCCGAATTATAGTTTGGCAATGCCAAAAATTCTATTTCTCTTTGAATGCATCCATCCTAAACAGTTTCTAGACGTCAAAAAAATGATAAAAATTGTCATTTTTAGATAAGATTAATTTAAAATTGTTCAGACTTTATCAATTTTTAATGTGGCCTCAAAAATGGCAAAGTTAAACCGTGAAGAAATATTACTTCTTTTTGATGTAGATGGAACTTTAACAGAACCAAGATCTCAAATTAGTTCTGAATTTGAACAATTTATATACAAATATGTTAAACCGGTGGCAACTATTGGAATTGTTGGTGGTGCTGATTTAGATAAAATATTAGAACAACTTAATGGTCGAAAAATTTTAAAAGAATTTGATTATATATTTCCAGAAAATGGTTTAGTTCATATAGAAAACGGTAAAGTTATTAGTAAACAATCAATTCAGCATCATCTTGGCGAAGAAGTTCTTATTAAATTTATAAATTTTGTACTTGAATATATTTCAAAGCTTGATTTACCATTTAAAAGAGGAACATTTATAGAATTTCGTAATGGTATGCTTAATATTTGTCCAGTTGGTAGACAATGTTCATTGGAGGAAAGAAAATTATTTCATGATTATGATAAAAAATATAATATACGAAATGAAATGATAGATATATTAAAAAAAGAATTTAATAATGTTGATTTAACTTATAGTATAGGTGGCCAAATAAGTTTTGATGTTTTTCCATATGGTTGGGATAAATCATATTGTTTAAATCACATTTATAAATCTCATAAATTTCAAGAAATTCATTTTTTTGGTGATAAAACAGAACCAGGTGAAAATGATTATGAAATTTATAATAATAATAATGTGATAGGACATAAAGTACACAGCCCAGCAGATACAAAAGAAATTTTGATTAAATTATTTTGTTTATGAAATGTTCAACTAACAATAAGATATAAAGTTAAATGTTTATAATATAAAATTGCTTTTTAAAGAATATGTAGTTATATTTTTATTTTCATTTTTTTTTACTATGTTCAAATTATTTTTATTTGGAGCCATAGTTAATATTAATTTTAACTATTACAGTTAGCAAAGAACTTAATTCAAAATATAAGTATATTCGTTGAAATTATTTTTCCCTTATTTAGATAAACAAAGTTTTTATAAATTATTATAAATAAAATCCTAATTAGATTATTGTCATTTAAAAGTTATCTAAGATTTGTTTACAAACAACATTTTTGAACTATTATCCGATTATTTCCATTACACCAAGATATATGAAAATATTTTACTCAAAAAGCATACAACTGTTTTTTTAAATTCAATATTTACAAAAAAAATTTAAAGTGAAATATTTGAAAAACAAGTTGGTTACAGAAATTTTATATTTCTACATTGTAGCTTTTATAGAATTCCCTGAATAATGGAAAATGAGTACTTCCTAATTAAATTTAGATTTTTAATGTAAAAATTTATACTCTATTTTTGTTTTTTTTTTTTGTGTTTTCCTTAGTAAAAAAAATTCATATATTTTATATTTATATACCCATAGATTTTCATATTTTATTTACTTACAATAGATGATTCCACCTCTGACAAAGTTTGTGCAATAATTGGCATTGTACTCCTTAAATTACCCATTGGACTATATAAAAATGAGTTCCCTTTATATATTTTGTCCAATTTATTACACTTATCATGTGTTATAGATCTTAAACGTGAATTCATTAGTTTCCGAAATAAATAAAGCTGATCAAATGATATTGTTAAAAATTTTCGTGGTATTATCCAGAGTACTTCACAAATGTTTTTATCAATAATAATTTTATTACGATATGAATAATAATCAATTTCAAATGTGCCAAACAATTCGGAAATTTTAAATGGCTTTATTAATGTACTTCGTTCTGATTCACGTATTTCATTTATATAACGTAGAAATTTCTCTAGGGCTAAATTTTTTGTAAAATTAACATCAAACAAATATGCAACAATACAAATTCCATCATTTTTTAAAAGAGCCCTCTTAAGTGTAACATATTCCTTTTTAATATGAATTGCATGTAATTCAAAAGGATAATGTATACCATCGATAGTATGATAGCTTCCTTCTAAAGCAGTTTTGCCCCAATGTGAATTAATTTCTTTTATTATATATTTACTGTTAAGAGGACCATTAGTTATATACGGCCATTCTGATAACCACTTGGCACTTAAAGTTACTATAATTATTAAAATTTATATAATTTAATGTATGATATTTATATAATATTTACAAGTTGAACCGGAATTTGTAATCATCATTTCCGAGGGAACATTGTCGTAATTCATCCAAAGAAGTTTTGTCTTATGTATTACAGTACTTCGTTTAATCGAAATATCAGTCGTTTGATGATAGTTTTCATTTTCACAATTTGTTTTAAAGTTTCTATTAATACACTGATTCATAATTTTGTAGGTTAATAAATATCTATAAAATCATTAAAAATAAAGTATTGATAAAATATTTTATGTTTGTCACACATATGTAAAACTCAGTGCATACTCGTAACAATTTCTTTATTTTAAAAATGTGAGTACAGTGTTTGTCTTTGTTCCAGAATTTCAAGCAAAATTTAACAGTTAAACAGAGAATGTTAATGTTCTAGAACAAAATCAAAGTATCACGATTTGTTTCGCTTTCGCAAGTACTATACCCAAAGTTAAGGAATAAAATAAAAATATTGTGGTATAAAACTTATTGTGTTTTATTTCTAATTTTCGTACGAAATCAGTTAAAGCTTTCAAAGATTTTCTGAAACATTTCTTTAGTTATCTTTCGAAAAATTCATACCAAAATTTATAATGTGTAAGCAATTTGAAATCGAATTAAGTCAATTAAATTATTGAATTCCTCTGGGAATTATGTAAAAATACTATTTAAATGTAAGTAACCTACACACAAATCATTATACATGTGTAATAGCAGATCACATTCTAACAAGGAATTCCATGCACAATTTTACTAAAATTTGATGATTTTCCAGAAGAGCTGTAGAAAATTGAAAGGAAATCCTTTCAGCCCATGGAATTTTGGAAGAGTCCAAGAAAATAGTGACAGGAACAAAAAAAAAAAATGCAGAGAGCTTAAAGGAATTGAATTAAGATATCCGTTAATTTTTTAGCCGTTTTTAAGTTTATCGATTTTAGAGTTAAACTTGTTTTAGACTTTCATACTTGTTTTTGGGTAATTCTTTAAAATCAAACTACTTTGTTTATTTTTATCAATAAAATTAATATGAAGAAGAGCTTTTCAAAAACTAAAAAGGCATGAAATTAGCCAGTGAAAATTTCAACTGTATTTTATAATCAAGCAGTATTTGACCTGGCAATCTGGAAGACTGAAGAAAACCAAAAAAACTTGGAATTATAATCCAAAGGAGTCCTGATGTAAAAGTTTTACTCGGAGGAGATTCCATCATATAACAACTACATACATATCTACTACAGTGAAACTCTAAAAACAATAACGAAAAAAATTTTAAAAACACTCTCATGTAATATCAAAGTAGTTGAGAAGATAGAAAACTCAAAGTCCATGTCTACAAGAGATAACAATTTATTTAGGTTATGTTGTTTAATAAACGGATTAATAGAGGTTTTTGGTTTTTTTTTTCAAAATCTTTATTAAAACTTTTATCATTTTTATATAATGCTAAGAAAATTTTTAAAAAATTCAATTTAAAAGAAAGTCAATAACTTCAAAAAAATTTTAAGAAATTTTCAATCTTCCTTTAATTTAAGAGAAAATTAAACATAGTTGCATTAACTTTAACTAACATTATACTAATTAGTTAGATAATATATATTTTTCACCCTTAAATAAATTTAGTAAGTAAATATTGTTATTTAAATGTAGGAAATGATTGAAAATTACATTCTAGGTTCAGTAGGCTCTGATCAATAAACATCAAATTTAAATTCAAAAGAAGTTTGGCACCAAGTGTGCAAAGTAAAAATTAAATTGAATTTTCATAAAACTTATTCGTTTTTTTAATTTTTTATAAAATGGAAATTGGGCTCAGAAATGCAATGATTTTGAAGATTTTAGAATATTCTAATGAAATTATTACTTATAGGTTTATCGTACTGTGTTGGTTATCAATTTCATGTTTTTTAATAATTCTATTAGCAATTACTTTTCTCAGTGAATGGTTTTATTCATGTAGAGAAAGTTTAAGCTATAGATTAAGAAATGGTAAGCATATTCGATATAATTTAATTATTTAACTATAATATTTAAATTTATAAGGGCCACATGAATGGAGACATGAATACATGTCTGCCAGGGGTTGTTATCAATCACCAATTAATATAAATACTAATGAAACTCAGACACTTCTTATTAGTGAACCATTGAAATGGAATTTTTATGATAATTATCCTAATGAAGTTATTTTAGAAAACACTGGGCATACAAGTAATTAAGTTGAATTATTATTAATTTTTTTAAATATAATTTTTTTTAGTCAGTCTTAGAGCATACTTTCCCGGAAATCAACCTCATTTATGTGGTGCGGATTTACTTGAAAGCTATTCAATTGTTTCAATTTGCTTTCGTTGGAGTTTAGATGATAGTGAAGGCTCAGAGCATTCGATAGATGACAGGAAATATCCTTTAGAACTACAGGTATATAATTAAAACTTTTTAAGTTTTTATTAAAAATAGATTTATTAAATTAACAGGCAACACATTTGTCTCAGAAGGCAACAACTTCGAAACAACGATGTGCAAACGATCTTGGCCTTCTTGTTGTTAGTTATTTTTTTATGGTTGGTTTATTTTTCAGTTATTCCAGTTTTTATCTTAAAAACTATTTTAATATATTTTCAGGCAACAAAATGTGATAATCCTTATTTAGATCCTATTATATTAAATTTACATTCCGTAAGAAAACCGTTCCAAAAGGCCCAAATAAATCCATTTCCTTTAGCGTGGTTATGCTATCCTTTTAGTACAGGTTTTTATAGTTATGGAGGTTCTTTCACACAACCCCCATGTTCTGAGGGTGTAACGTGGTTTATATATCCACATCCGTTATCAGTTAGCTTTAAACAAGTAATTTGTTTTTTATATATTTTAAAAATATTTTACTTTATTTTTTAATAGTTAGCTGAATTTCAAACAATACTATGTGAGGATTCAATACCATTGCTAAAAAATTCTAGACCTGTACAGAAATTAAATTCTCGAATTGTATGTTATAATCATTATGAGCCTGTTCCAAGAGAAACATATCCATCTACTGAAACCTTTATATAGGCAAATATAATAAAACTAATAAATTTATATTTATTTGATAATATTAAAATTTTTTAAATATGAACCATTTAAAATTGTGAATTTTATTTACAATAAAATTATACACGATAAGAAATTTTTACTCGTTACTTTTTGTAATACCCTTTCTTAACTCGCGTTATGTACACACTTGTAGTCTTCCATACAGAAAAAATCGTTTCTTAACTGGCAAAGTGTGTACATGACGACGGCCAGAGCCCTAAGGAAAAGTTAAGTAGAGCTAGGATTCTGTCTCCGTGAGAAGTGAAAATGAGAATGAGAATGTCGAATTTTGACATATTTGCCATACATTATATGTCAAAATCCGACTTTCTCATTCTTACGCTAACTTCTCACCGAGACAGAATACCAGTCCGGATTTCTAATTGAACCCTCGCACAGAATGTGATTTTTGACATTTGATGATCAGCTGAGTGAATATTTTTTGGGGTTAAATTAATAAACTTGAGTATAATAGGGGCTATATTCACTATTTTTTCCCATGTTCAATTTTCTACTCTCAAGCTTGCCATTCCATTAAATTTACATTGAACGAGAGAGCGGCGTGATGAGTTGGAAAAATTAGTGAATAGCCTCTATAATATATAATTTCCAACTAAAAGCTATAATTGTAAGACAACGTTTTCGAACCGGTTTTATAGGAGTTCTGAGGAGCGTTTTTACTCAATAGTTTGAGTTTGACATTTTGATTGAAAACATATAACTTAAGCTTTCTAACTATAGTTTTATTATATTAAATTGACTTTTACCATAAATAATACTACATAATAAATGCAATAAAATTAGTTGAAAGGTACAAATTATACTTTTTTGAGTGTAGACTTGCCTCAAAGTTCCTAAAAAACCGCTAATCTAGACACAGCCCTATATAGCAAATGACCATGAAAAGTTAATTTTGTATTTGATAAAAATTAGCAAATTAATTTAACTTGTTCAAAAAATTCATTCATCTATTGAAAATAGCATAACAAATAAAAGTTCCACAAAAAATTTTTTTAAAAAACAAAAATTTTATTTTTCATTCATGCTTGTCTAATTTTTTTATTATATTTTTTATTTGTAATTGGCAATACTGATAATATAGACTAAAAATGATTGAAGTTGAGGGGAAAAGCGGTTTTACATGTGTTTGTGTACTGTGATTTTTGGATGCGCGAATTTTTTAGTGTTTTGTAAAATTTTAACTTAGCAATAGATTTCTTTAACGTTTAAAATTGAATAAAAAATGTTACAAATGTAATTCGAAATTTTTATTTTTTAATAAAATGTTTATAAATAATTGATATAATGATTTGGAATTAGTTTAAAAAAATGATATGAAGATCAATTTTGCCTTTGTCACCAGCTCATTTTGGTTAAAATTTCTTTTACAAGTTTTTTTTTTCTTTAAATTTAAAGAAAACCTTAAAGCTTTTCTTAAATGTAATTTAACAGAAAGATGAGTTAGATTAAATAATTTATAATTTATATAAAATGTTTATTGCTGTAAAGATGAGAATTTGACGTATGAGGATTTTGGTGATATCACATACCAAGAAATTTTCTTTTACTGACAATTCATTTTGTTTATAAAAAATGATGTCTGGAATATTAGATCAAGATCGTCGTACAAGGTAAAATATTGTTAATTTATATATAAAGAAATTAATATATATATATATATTTATATATTTCGAAAGTTCTTATCAAGAAAATGAATAACAAAGCGCAATTTCCAATAAAATCTTACAAATTGCAGGCAAACTTGCTAAAATTAATAAAATAGTCCATTTTAATTTAGTGTTTTCTTTGATTCTTAATCACAATTTTGTTTATGTCTATAAAATTTTTATAATTATTTATTATATTGATCATAGTAGCAAAAGATTAAAAATTTAATAATTTTTCTTTAATTTTATTAATATTCCAATATGTCTGATTCATTAAATGAAAAATTTGGGCTATTTATATTAAAACTGATAATAAATACATGACATTCACAAATTTCGATATTTCTGATCATTCCACTTAGATTATTTTATAAGTTCGTTATCTGTCTATATTATTATTAATGCAAATAAAGCAAAAAAAAAATAAAATTAAAATTCTTGTATTAATTATCATCTGACATTTTTAAATCACTGATAAACAACTACAGTTAATAAATTTCTTTTAAATTATTTGCTATGAAGTTCGATTATTAGACCATTAGCCAATATCATTGGCTACCTAAAGCACGTTATATTTTTGTTTTAGCGAATCAAAAAAGTATTTTTTATTCTGCATTCCAGCAAAAGAAATGTAGTCTACTTTTGAGCTTTTTTTGAAGAAAATATATCATTGCATTTTGTTTAAGAAGGGCCGTCAAAACCTGCATCCTAGACACTTTCTATATATATGACATTTAAAGTGATAATTAACTATTATGGCTATCAAATTTATCACTACTACTACGATTTAAATCACGAATATTTATTTTGTTTACTAGAATAGGCTTTCCTGATTGGAATACTGGCTTGTTTGCTGGTTTACATGTTCAAAAAACTTGTGTTTCTACTTAAAAAAAATCAATTTATGATCAGCCAACATTCAAGCTTTGCTTCTTACAAAAATTGAAGAAAGATAATACAATTTCGCTTTATTTATAAATTTAATCAATTTTAACCAATTTTAACCAGTCCAGTATTTAATTCTCGAACTTATCTAAGTATACTACCATACAGTAAATTTTTTTCAAGTTCTTTGTTTAATCAAATCAAAGCTACTATGATAATTATTTAAATAACGTCCTTTGGCATTAATTTCATCACCACTTCCTTTATATGGTATACTTTTATTTTAAATGCTATCCCTTGACTTTTGAATGAGAAGAATTACTTAATACCGTATTTATGTCGTTAAAAGAATAAACTACCGAAATTTTGAGCTATATTTCCAATAAACCATTTCTCTGCCTAAACATAATACCTTTTGATAGTACTCATGTTTCCGAATACATACATAATTATTTTCCGCTATGATCATAACTAAAAGAGTGTATCGTTGTAATAATTAATTTGTTAAAAAGATATAATTAGTTTTTTATTTTATATTTTAACAATTTCATCGCCTATTATAATTTATTTATAAAAAAATCACAAACTTTTTCTTATAAATAGAACACAAAAACTTGAAGAAAAGATGCGAGATCCATTCAGCATAGCAAATGTTGATTCTTTACTTGATACTGTAACTGCTTTAATAGCAGACTGTGATCATGAATCAGTAAAAAGGTTAAAAAATATCGAAGCCTATACAAACAGATGTAAGGATTGAAAAAATTTTATGTTTTTTTTTTGTATTAAAAATCTTATTAATATTTTAGATGAAGGATTAGCAAAAGAAGTAATTGAATTACGTATGAAACCTGATGATTTTGATTCTTTGAAAGTTATTGGACGTGGAGCATTTGGAGAAGTTCAATTAGTACGTCATAAGTCAACAGAAAAAGTTTATGCTATGAAACGTCTTTCAAAATTTGAAATGATGAAACGGCCTGACTCTGCTTTCTTTTGGGAAGAGAGGCATATCATGGCCCATGCTAATTCTGAATGGATAGTTCAATTACATTACGCATTCCAAGATAACAAATATTTATATATGGTGATGGATTATATGCCAGGTAAATAGTATTGAATTAAATATTAAGAAAACTCTTTTGAACATGAAAGACAATAATTATAGCTGTGAAATTTTGTTAGCCTTCTTCTGCTCTCCTAAAATGTCAAGTTCCCTCAGCAAAACTCTCTTTTGTTTTAAAACAATTTTCTAAAGAAGTTGATTTCTTAATTTTATGTACATTAACTTTGATTAACTTTTAATTCGGTTTAAAATTTTTTTAACTTTTTCTTTGTGCTAAATTTTAGTTCAATTAAACTAACTAAATGAAGTCAGTAGAACAACAATTGAAACTTGAGCCAATATCGGTCGGTCTCAATTGTTCTCGTTGAGAAGTAACTGGAAAGTCATTTTCTAAACTTTATTGATGGTAATTTGGGACTTATATTACACTGTAGCCAGTAATATTATCCTTCCCGATAGACATCTTTTGTTGAAAGGCTTTCTGCAAGATATTTTGCTAAATTGTAGGCAATAGTCATACTGATTGCCATATCTTGTGATGCCTTGTTCTCTTCGACATGGCTCTCTTTCAAGTAAATAGTAAGTAGGCAAGTCACTCCTCTACCTCATGGTAGGATGTGTGATGACTTATGTCATCTTTATATGGTAAATTCTGTCAAATTTCCAGGGCTGACTAAGATTTTTTACCTTATATTTGTTAAATGCTTTGAATTGTGTTCAGCTATTAGACTCGGTTCATCACGTAGCGTCAGGATTCTTAAATGAGTTATGTGAAGAATCCAGGTCACATCTATACCGCTATCCTTCGCGTACTTTCATTCAACAACTATTTAAAACAAATATAATTAAAAAATGGAACAAAAAAGAAAGCGTTGGGATATATTTCTCCAAATAACGTGAAATTTGTAAGCATACCTTCTAAAATTATTACCCATATTCTGTACAGTTAAAATTAATCAAAAATTTTGAATATAATTTTAAAATAATATTTTTAGGTGGTGATATTGTAAGTCTTATGTCATTGTATGAAATTCCTGAAAAATGGGCAATTTTTTACACAATGGAAGTTGTTCTCGCTTTAAATACTATACATAATATGGGATTTGTACATAGAGATGTTAAACCAGATAACATGCTACTCGATAAAAATGGCCACTTAAAACTTGCAGATTTTGGAACTTGTATGAGAATGGGCTATGATGGTCTCGTTAAATCAAGTAATGCTGTTGGTACACCAGATTATATTAGTCCTGAAGTATTACAATCACAAGGAGGAGAAAATGAATATGGAAGAGAATGTGATTGGTGGTCTGTTGGAATATTTTTATATGAAATGTTAATTGGAGACACACCATTCTATGCTGATAGTCTTGTTGGAACTTATGGTAAAATTATGGATCATAAAAATTCATTAAAATTTCCATCAGATATTGAAATTAGTGAAAATGCAAAATCATTGATTAGAAATTTTCTTACTGATCGATTACATCGACTTGGTAGAAATGGAGTTGAAGAAATCAAAAGCCATCCATTTTTTCAAAATGATACATGGACATTTGAAAATCTTAGAGAGTCTGTGCCACCAGTTGTACCTGAATTAAATGGGGATGATGATACAAGAAATTTTGAAGATATTGAACGTGATGAAAACCCAGAAGAAGTATTTCCAGTACCGAAAACATTTGCTGGTAATCATTTACCTTTTATTGGTTTTACATATACCGGTGATTATCAATTACTTTCAAATGATTCTGTTGATAATAATCGCACGCACAATCATGGCCATCGTCCATCACATTCGGCAGAAATAAAACGTTTAGAATCTTTAATAGAACGTGAAAGATGTAATGTAGAAAATTTAGAAAAACAAGAACGTGCCTTACGTTTACAAATTGAGGCAATTACAAATAGAGAGGCTGAAATTCAACTATTAGCTGATAACTATGAAAAAGAACTAGCTTTATTAAAACATAATTATAGGGAGGCTCAAAGAAAATCTGAACATGAAATAGATTTAAGAAGAAAAACTGAAATAATATTAGCTGAAACTAAAAAGAGATTAGATGAAGAACAAAATAAAAGAACTCGTGAAATGAACAATAATCAACAATATAATGATAAAATTAATATGTTAGAAAAGACTATAACTGAAATGCAAGAAAAATTAAAAAGTGAAACTGAAAATTCACAAAAAATTAAAAAAAAGGCAGCTGAATTACGTTTAGCCAAAACTGAAACCGAACAAAGAGCATTACAATTGCAATCAGCATTATCTAATTTACAATCTCAACGAGATAGCTTACAACAAGAAGTAACAGAATTACAAACACGTTTACTTCAAGAAAGGAATGCACGTACACAACTCAAAGAAATTAATAAGGAAGTTGATAATAAATTGCAAACGGCTAACTTAGATTTAGAAAGATCATTAAATAGAGAACAACAAGTATTAGATGATAATCGAATTTTAAATGAAAAAATATCTGATTTAGAAAAGGATAATGCTAGTTTAGGTCTTGAATTGAAAGCGGCTGAAGCACGTTATTTACAAGAGGTAAAAGCTCATCAAGAAACTGAAAAATCACATTTAATGAGCCATGAAGAAGCAAATATGCAAGAAGTTAAGGCATTACAATCGAAATTAAATGAAGAAAAATCAGCTAGAACAAAAGCAGATCATAATTCTCAGGAAAAAGAGAGACAAATTTCAATGCTTTCAGTTGATTATAGGCAAATACAACAACGTTTACAAAAACTTGAAGGTGAATGTAGGCAAGAATCAGAAAAAGTTATAGGATTACAGAGTCAATTAGAACAAGAGCATAGTAAAAAGAATTCACTTTTATCTGAAATAAGTCTTCAGAATTCTGAAATAGCTCATTTAAAATCTAAAGAATCTCAAATTAATAAAGAGATTATACAATTACGTGAAATAAAACGAAGATTTGAAGAAGATATGATTAAAATTAAAAATGCTCATAATGTTGATATTTTACAAATGAAAGAATTACAAGAACAATTGGAAGCAGAACAATACTTTTCTAGATTATATAAAACACAAAGTAGTGAACTTAAAGATGAAAATTCAGAAAAACTACGAATTATACAAGAAATGGAAGATGAACGAAATTCACTTAAACATCAAGTACAAGTAGCTGTAGCACGTGCTGATGCTGAAGGTTTAGCTAGAACAATAGCTGAAGAAACTGTTGCTGATTTAGAAAAAGAAAAAACAATTAAAGAATTAGAACTTAAAGATTATATGACAAAGCATCGTAATGAAATTTCAGCTAAAGAATCAGCATTAATAGCATTAAAAGAAGCTGAAGCTGAAATAATTAAAAAACTTAATCAAAAAATAAATGAATGTGAAGATTTATTACAACAAAATAAAAAACTTCAAGATGAATGTAACCAAAATAAAAGCGATAAGGCTGAAATAGAAAAATTAAGAGAAAAAGTTAAGACTGAAAATTTATTAAAACAGGTAGCCGTTAATAAATTAACAGAAATTATGAATAGAAAGGATACAATTATTCAAGGTAAGTGCATTTTTAATATTTTTAACTTTTATATTAAAATTTAATATAAATTTCCTTGTTATTAATTCAATGACCAAACGTTATTTAATTTCGGCTGGCCTATTCCCTTCTTCTAAAAGAAACTTTTATCATTCTTCTATACTCAATTTTCGACATTATTAAAATCTATTGTTCTCGTGTTGTTTCTTTAGATCCTATTATCAAACTAAACAATGCACGTCAATATTTCTTTTTATTTTTGCTTAATAATTAACCAATAAACAAGTTAATACAAGTTATCTAATTGCAAAATGATCGTAAATGTATGAGGCCAGGTTATTATGAGACCACTCTCGTACTTAAGATTTAACACTTACAGTTTCTGATACCTCAAATCTGGTCTTTATACAATAGTGGAGCTTTTTCACTTTTCGATATTTTTATTACGTCACTACGGAGACTAACATCTTCCGTAATACACTTTATTAGATATATTATAGCTTTTAGATTCAATTCACTTATTTCTACTGTTAACTCTCTTTATTTATATTCTGTAGTCATTACCTACAGAGCTTTTGAGTTTGATTTTTTTAAATTTATAATTGAAAAACATAAAAATAATATCTTAATTTATTTTTAGGTAAACAAAAGACTAAAGTTAGTTCAGCTGCTGATTTAAAAAAGAAGGAAAAAGAAAGTAGACGCTTACAACAGGAATTGACTCAAGAAAGAGAAAAATATAATCAGTTATTATTGAAATTTCAAGATATTCAAAGTCAATTAATGGAAGAAAGCCATGTAAAATATTTAATAATATAATTTTTTTTTTTTTTGCTAATTAAAATTATAATATTAATTTTTATCAAAATATTAAAAGGCAAGAATGAAACTTCAAATGGAAATTGATTGTAAAGCAACACAAATAGAACAACTTCAGTCGCAATTAAATGAAACAGCTTCACTATCGTCAGCTGATAATGATCCAGAAGATAATCAAGTATGTTTAATAATATGTAATTATATAATTTTTTAATCTGCTTTTTATTTCATGTTCATATTAATTAAAAACCTAAATTTTCCTGCATCTGTAATCCAAATTTTTTTTCAATCTTTGCCGTTTTGACATAGAATTTAGACAATATATTCTCTTACTTTCATTTACTTCTTCGTGTAGTGGTTAATATACCAAGAGTGCCTTTCAAGAAACAGATTTTAACCTTTTCTCTAGTGGTCAAGTCAATTACACTTAGTTTTTCCTTAACCAACTGAATTTCTTAGGTGCGGAAGATTTTTGCTTCAAAGAGAATCATAACGGTATCGAATGATAATGATATTCCTAATTAAATTTATTGCTCTGATTTTTGTGTAGGTTCTTTTTTGACAGCAAAAAGTGTTTATTGTTTTCCTCATCCTAATTTTCAAACACTTAACTATTTTCATTAAAACTCCTCTGCATGTCGGTATATATTCTGGCATAGATTTTTCATCCTTCCGAATATTCATTTGTTAAGCTGTACTTCAAATTATTAAAAATTGTTTTCCATCAGTTTCATCCATTTTTCTCTACATGATCATTATAATTTCTGTGAAATGATGTTTTATTATTTGCAATTTGGAATAGTCATTTCAAAACTCCATTTAACTGTCTTTTGGTCTTTTGTCAAGTATTTTGGTTTCAGAGAGTCTTCATCCTTCTTTCTGATAGACTCCCAACTTCCAAGCATTTGTCCACTACGGATATATAATTACCTAACGGAACCACAATTTTTTGTTTTAAATGTTCAGAGTATACAAAATTTGGTGTTCCCATTCTTTATATATATTTCTTTAAAATTGTAATATTTATACTTTTTTTAGGATTCTGTATTTGAAGGTTGGTTAAGTGTGCCAAATAAGCAAAATATTCGCAGACATGGTTGGAAAAAACAATTTGTTGTTGTCTCATCGAGAAGAATAATTTTTTATAATTCAGAGGTAGACAAGCAGAATACAATCGATCCTGCGCTTATATTAGATTTAAGGTAATTTTGAATAATATAAAAATATACTTTAATTTATAATATTATTTTGGTTATCTTTTGATTTATTTATTTAATATTTTTATTTTTAGTAAAGTGTTTCATGTACGTTCCGTTACTCAAGGTGATGTTATTCGAGCTGATGCCAAAGATATTCCACGAATATTTCAGTTATTGTATGCTGGCGAAGGTGAAGCTAGACGACCTGATGAACAGCAAAATCAATTAGACATAAGTTCATTAAGAGGAGGAGCTGGAGATGAAAGGCCAGGAACAATTATACATAAAGGTATTTCTTTTGTTTATTTATTTTTATTAAAATATAAATTATTAATTAATTTCAATAAAAGGACATGAATTCGTACAAATTAGTTATCATATGCCAACCGCTTGTGAAGTTTGCCCTAAACCATTATCACATGTTTTTAAGCCGCCGGCGGCATATGAATGTAAAAGGTTTGTATAATATTAAAAATTAAAGCAATTTTTATTTTTTTCTTATTAATAATATAGATGCCGCAATAAAATTCATAAAGAACATGTTGATAATAATGATCCTTTAGCACCATGTAAATTACATCATGATCCTCATAGCGCTAGAGAAATGTTGTTATTAGCATTAACTACTGAAGAACAAAATTTGTGGGTTAGTAGATTATCTAAACGTATCCAAAAGTGTGGATACAAAGCTAATTCATTATCAAATAATAATAGTAGCGGAGATGGAAGTAAAATATCTCCAAGGTGAATATATTTATATTTGTTTGTTTTTTTTTTATCGAAAATTACAAAAATTTTTGCCTGATTTAGCCCCTTTTTTTTTTCAAATTATATATTTTATTTTATTTTATAAATTTTAAATAAAATTAAGAGGAAAAATTAAATTGAAATATAATAAAAACATTTTTTTTAAATTTAATCAGCAGAGATTTATTGAGAAGTTTTGTTAATTTACCTAATCAGTTTTGATATTAGTTTGTAAAATATTGTTTAATAAGGATTTTATACATATAAATTATAGTATTAAAAATTTTGTCTAGGAAAAGTATTAAATACAATATCCCAGTACCCAGCGACACGTTTCTGAGGCTTATAGTGCATTTCCACCAAACAATTACTGACGAATTCACTGACAATTAGAAATTTTGTATAAGAAATTCATACGAATATCAAAATCGATTACCACTACTTGAAAATATTACAGTACGCAGGGGAACTCTTAACGGTTTAGAAAAATGAAATTTAATAAAATTCTGTTTTAAGCTGCAAAAGAAATTATTCTTTTATTACATATTCAAATAAATAGAAATTTAATATTAATTTGACTGTTTCCGGTAATTACTTATTAAATTCAATCATATTTTTTGTGTCTTTTTGAAATTTCTAATAAATATATGTATATGATATTACGAAAATCATATGTAACTGAATTTGTTAGTAACTTTCTCAGTAATCGCTTGGTTGAAAAGCATGCAATACGCAATAAGTCAAATGAAATGAAAATCAAGAGAAAGAACATGTTTTTTATTTATATAATTTTACATTTTTAAGTTTTTAACTGTTCTATTGTCTGTATAGTCTGTTATTCTGACTTAAGAACAGGGGTGTCAAACTAGCGGCTTGCCTCAAGATTTTTAATGGACCTCCAAGAAAAATGCTAGTTTAATCAACAACTCTATATCGGATTTCTGCCTGAAATATTTCTTTTTAAAATCTTATGTGCCCGGCTCAATTCTCACTATTTACTTAAATGGCCCGCTTGATAAATGGCTCTGACACGCCTGCTCATAAATCCGTGTTTAGCTATAAAGAGTTTAAATTTTTTATTGCAAACTTTGTTAATGGTGACCTAAAGAAATAAAGTATGGCTATTATAAACATAAAAATTAAACTTATTCAAATTTAATTGTTTGTAATATTGATTAATTGGGTTTTTTATATACCTTAAATTACTTTTTTGCCTTAATATATTTCTTATTAAAAATTTTCAAATTTTATGAATAATAACTTTTCTTAATAAATTTTATATTTAAATATTTTATAATAAAACATCTACTTTTAGTTTTATTAATGCTTATAGAAGTTTAGAAGTCTACTTTACTAATAAAATTACATTTTTTCATATTAATTTTTTCTTTTTTTATGATAATGTGACTAACAATAACATTTTTTTTTTTTTTACCTGGGCTCTTAATCATTAAACTGATGTTAATTACTTAATTGCATTTTGGATACGGACACTTAACATAAAATAGTCAATCAACACGCTCCAATTTAAAACCATATGCTGTCAACGTACAAAGATCGGCTACACTTCCAGCTAATTCATCGTTAAAACAATAAATTAAATATCAAAATTTTTTTTTAAATGATAAATTATAAGATAAACTGTGAACAAAGTTATGTAATTTTTAAAAGTAGTTTTTTTTTTGCAGTTTTAATAATTATTTTTATTATTTTTAAAAAATATTTTCTTATTTTTGTCAGTCATACATACCATTCTTTTATTGTGTTAATTATGTATTATTTAAACTTATAATTTATTTTAAGTCTTAGTTTAATTATATATATATATATATATATATATGTATATATATATATGTATATATATATATATAAATTTATTTCACTCAAATTTTGACTGTGCCTTTTTAGTTATGTTTAATTATATATTTTTCAATGAAATTTTTCTTTTGATGTTTTATTTTTTTTTTCTATATTGATAACAAATAAAGAAGCGCCTTTTCCTGGTTAGTATAAAATTATTTAAAAGTTAAATGTTAATACTGGTAATAGATTTGTTTTTTCTATATTACATAAATTAATATTTTCTATTGTTATTAAAAATACTAATAATATTCCTTATTAACATTTATTATTGTTATATACAAAAAAACCACAAAGATTTCATATTTTTCTTGTATAGTTTTTATAGACTGATTAGATATAAAATATTTAAATTTCTAAACATGCTAAAATCTATATAAAAATGAATTTAAAGTTAAAACTATCAACTTTTTTCATAGATACTTCAACCAAACCAATCAAAATTAATAAATAAGTTATTTTAGGAAATTTTTGTATTTAATGGTTTTTATAAAAATTAGTAAAATAAAAGCAATAAAAATTAAAATTAAAAAAAAATTAAAGTAAGTAAAAAAAAGATCATAATTTGTTACTGTAAAAATACGATGGATTAAATTTGGTTGTTTTATTTCACTTTAGAAGCTCATAATGAAAGGTTTTTTAACTATTGAAACCACTAACGCCAAACCCAGCTTAAACTCGATATAATAAAAAATATAAAAAAAAAATTCAGTAATATTACAAGTTTTGTTGCGATAGGATTTTTACATTTAAGGCTGCCTAGAGAGTACCGGCTTATATTCCAGCTGACGCCGATTCCCATTACGATAGTCTAATCTTTGGTAGGCTTGCACTCTGAACACTTTCAGCAGATTCCTATTGATTTACCCATAACGATTTTATAGTCTTCGGTATCGGAATCGGTGTCAGCTCGGCTGTAAGCCAGCACTTTGTAGGCAGCCTAACACTTTTAACCATAGCTTACAAGTGATAAAATCTTTTGTCAAGGTTAGGAAATTTATTTGCACGGCTGCAAATATTATTAAACTTATTATTAACAAAATACTTTCATGAACCCCGCATTCTAGTTAGCCTAAAATCACTGAATTTTCTGTTATTTGGAACTATGAAATGTATTGTTCGAAATTCTTATATACAAAATTCTAGATCGATAAGAATTGAGGAGTTATATGCTAGGTCGGGTACTCCCAAACTGTGCTTTGGGATGGCTCAGGGCGTCACGGAAAGATAAATACAGATCACCTACACGCAACGTAATGAGTGAAAATTCTATCACCTCGCTTTCCGCTTTTTCCTCTTTTATTTACTCTTTTGTTTATTTATCGTTCGTTTATTCAAAATACAGGTCACAAATTAATTTAGAAAAAGAAATGAGTGTAAAAATGTCAAAACTTGATGCTTGATTTGAGAAGTTGTGTAAAGAAATGCAAGGTTATTAAAAAGGAATTCATATATTTGTACAGGTTAAATGGACGTGCAAGCTACTATTTCGAATTGTATGATACTGATCCATAAGCTGCACATTGAAATTTAGATTAAATTCGCCTCTATAAGGACCGCCACCGGAGTAGAGAAATCGCTTTCTATCTAAAATAAAAGACATAATTGTTTTATATTTGTATATTTTGAAAGTATCTTAAAGCTAAATAATAAGCAATATTTTTTCTTTATAAATAAGGGCACATAAGCAAAATGGTTTTATGATTTTCCATTTGTCTTTCCCTAGAAGACAAATTTCTAGATTTCTAAAATATTTAGATATAACATAATATAATATAGTATAATTTTTGTATTAAGTATTTCTATTTAAAATTTTACAATTTTTTCCAGGAAAAATTAGAATATTTTACATCAATATCGTTGAAAAAAATCTGCATTTCAATAGAATTGAATAAAATATTTTAAGCATCCTTTCAGTTAAAGAGTGTGTTTTTTTAATCAACCAAGTTGGTTTAGTTTAACCCAAGTTGGTTGAAGGGAGAGTTCATTTGGTGATGCCTAGGACTCACTAGCGCTTAGCGTATGGGACAACTTAGCACAGTAAAAACGGACAGTTTTCCTTAATACCAATCGGAGTGGACTCACTAGCATTTACTGTTTTCAGTGACATTCATTCAAAAATAATATATCAAAAATTAGCTAATAAATTAGATTTAAATTAAATTTTTAGCTAGTAAAGATCAGATTTATTTCATAATTTAATAAATTTCAACAATATTTAAATAAAGATATGAAGTGAAATCAATTCTTCCCGAATTAAATTATTTCATTGATCTTCTTTGAAAAACCGACAAGCTATATAGCGCTAAACTAGTCGCTAATTCAGGCTATATACCAATTCAGTAAATACTAATGGACTCGTTATAGTGCTAAATTTTGTGCTGCTAAGGGGCCATCCATAAATTACGTCACACGAATTTCATGATTTTTTGACCCCCCCCCCCCTACCCCCTTGTCCCCCTTTCATTTATTTTTTACTACATGAATATCATATAAACCACCCTTGTCACACTTCGCCGACCCCCCCCCCCCCCCCTTAACGTGTGACGTAATTTATGGATGGCCCCTAAAGGCTAGTGAGTCCTAGGCAAAAGCTGGATTAGTTTCTCTTTTTTACATTGTTATCTGATATAAGTAGTTTAAAAATATATATTTTAAACTGGTTTAAGCACGAAAAAAATACAATTAAGGCTGGAAACCAATCAACTTCTAAAATACTCAATAAAATAAATAAATATATTTCTTGTAGAAAAATCAAAAGCTTAAAGTTTTGAATGGCTTCTTTGTATTTTTCGATTTTTAGGTTATGACAATCGTTTGACATCAACAAAGTATTTGGCTCATTATAACAATCGATTTCGGCAAAATATGTCTGATATAAGAGGACGAAATATTGAAATTAAAGCAAGACTAAAAGATAAAGCAGAATTTCTTTCAAAATTTCAAATTGCCAAAAATTTAACATCAGCAAATGTCGAAATATTAAATCAAAAAGATATTTTTTTCAATTCAGTTAACGGACGTCTTAAATTAAGATATCAAGAAGGACAAAAAGCTTTATTAGTTTTCTATGAGCGTATTGATATGCCAGGACCAAAATTATCCAGTTATAATACATTGGAAATTGCTGAACCGGAGTTATTAGAAAAAATTCTTAATGGCAGTAATGGTGTAAAAGGGATTGTACGTAAGAAACGTTTTTTATTTATCTACAATCAGACTCGTATACATTTAGATGAAGTTGAAAATTTAGGATATTTCATTGAATTTGAAGTTTGTCTTAAACTAAATCAATTAACAGAAGAAGGGAAATCTATAGCTGAAGATATGATGCAAAAATTTCAAATAGACACCAAAGATTTGCTCAATGGATCTTATATGGATGTGCTTTTAAATCAAACAAAAACATGAAATTTTTATAGTTATAAAATTTACTAAATTAATAAATAATTTTGTAATTTAACAAAAGAATATCTTTTACAATATTTTTAATCCAGACTTTCGTTTTATTTTTAAAATAGTAGAAAACAGAATAACATCGTTTTTTGCTTTGTTTAGTGGCTTGAATCTTTCTGAATGTCTCAAATATTTTGTTCTGTGTTTGCCAAAAGGATATTATGGGTTCAGCAAAAAATCATTGATATTGATTATTTGTGATAAATTCACTGCGATCTTGCTTTAGATCAAGTCAGACCACTTGCAATGATAAAGACTCTGTGGACCGTAAAAATATATTCAATAAATTTCCAATAATGATAATTTTTTTACGCGTTCTTCTTTTCTTGTAATAATAAATAGTTGATTTGCTAGCTAATAGACAAACTTCTCAAATTTAATAATTTTTAATTTATTTCATTTATTTCTATAGAGTATAAAATAAGCTAGAAAATATCATATTAAAATGGAATAAAAGACATTTGCATTTTTTTTTTAATTTAAATGGTTTATTAACAAATCATCTACTTGTAAATAAAATTTTAACATCACTTAGGTACATAAATTAATATAATTTAGATAATGAGCAATAAATTTTTTATTTCAGACAATTTTTCTTCAATAGTAAATGCATTTTATTACAAAATTTTATTTTATATCAAAATAGTATTTTATATTTTTCGACACATAATACTTTATTTTTATTTATTAAATTATTCAAATAATAATTTGTAATATAGTCTACTAAGTAATTTTAAAAATATACTAGTAATTATATTCTTACCAATTTTTAATAACATAAATGCTAAAGTGCAAAATAAATATATTTTATAAAAATGTATTTATGTAATTAACATATAATTAATGTAAATTACTAACGAAAATTTTTTATTCTGATGGTGTCAAGTCTTTTTCTGGTTCATTTTCATTTAAAATTTGTGATAAAAGGTCATAAACTGGCTCAAAAACTTTTTTATAACCGCTATTTGTCAATTTTAAATAATCAAACATATCATGATGACTTATTGTACCATCTGACTGAACAAGTCCTTTATCAATGGTAACAATTTGGACGCAATCAATACCCGCACACATTTTACGTGTTAAATTATTAACGTCGATATTTTTTTCACGTAAATGATTTGGTTGATGCCCTCTAGGTAAAATTGTCTACAAATTTATAATAAAGTATTATGCATATTTTTTTTTTGAAAATATGAAATTATAATAAATATAAAAAATATTTGATTATTATTATTTAAAACTGGATGAGTTGTAAAATAGGAGAATTTTTAATTTGAAAATACATAATAAATAAAATTAATTGCAATTTTTATTTTTGGTAATATAAATAGTCTTGACACATTCTTATTGAATTATTTTTGTGCTTTTAAGGGGTTGTTTATCTCAGATTATTATCGAGACTGTTTTTGCTTCTTTGTTAATTTTTTTTTTTTTTATATTTGCTACATATGTTACGTCTTTATTTCTAGTTAATTTTCTTATTTTTATGATATATACGTAGGTGACTATCGTGAACAATAAGTTCTTTAGTAAAGTATTTAATAAAAGTAGCACCTTCTTCGGGCAGAAATATTTTAATTCCTGATAGGGAATCTTTATTGTAAAAAATGAGATTGATTGTACTGGAATTATATTTCAATAGGCCTGAGTTAGATAAGGGTCTATTATGACCCTTTCACTTGCTAACAAGGTTTCCATAAGCATTCAAAAGTCAAAACCATATAACACGTTTATGTGATTCTTTTTTAAAGTACTTTTAAGACCTTCTGTATTTAACAATATCGCTAACCAATAACAGTTAAATAAATTAGAAAAGAAATATTTATATTAGTTTAAATTTATTTGACATTTGCAGAGTGAAATCTTTAAAATTACATTATATTCTGACAGATGAACAAGAAATTTTATACGATTTTTGTGTGTGTAGTTTTCAATTGTACTATTAAAACCGTGCAAATAAAAATATAAACTTACTGGTAAGACTATGTATGTTTCAGGCAGTTTTTGTCTTATTTTTTGAATAATTTTAAAAATTCCTTCAGCAATATGCTCAGCTGTATTATCTATATTATTAGTTCCTACATGTAATACAACTACCTAAAAATTTTAATTCATATAAAAAATAGAGAAACATTAATTTCACATAAAAATTTACCTTTGGTTTGACATTATCTAATTCACCGTTTTCTATTCGCCATAATACATTTTCTGTACGATCATCGTTAATACTAAAATTAAGGCAATGCATTGGTGCAAAATATTGATTCCACGTTTCTGTATGCTGCAGATTTTCAAGTATACAATCACCAAGAAATATAACGTCTGGATCTTTTTCTCGGCATTCGGATAGAAAACGTTTATGAATACTTAACCAACGATTATCTCCGTCTTCATTTTTATATGGAGTTGGGACTATACATGGATTCATAATTTATTATAGCCAAATTATAATCTCAAAGCAATTAAATTAAATAATATTGTTTAATGAAGGGAAAGAGACTTGAGCTTATAAAAAAAAAACCCTCTAATATAATTTGACAAATGACAAAGGTTGCTCTTCTTCTTTACTTTTAAAAGTATATTGAAGGACCTTGTACTTAATTTACAAAAAAGACGAACTAATCAACTATATTTGGAAGTACCTCATGAGACAGCCTCATTTCGGTTTTTAGACTAGCGAGGCACCAGGTAAGGGGAAAATTCGGAATTTTCGAAGCTACTTTTGAGGCAGAAGGCATGGTTGACTCACGGGTGGATTTACCAACACACAGAAAGCAAGTTTTGTTCTGACATTTATCAATCAGCTGGGCGAAAGCCGGTAAAGTTTTTTTATTTATAACATTTATTTGTTGAGGCTTAAAGTTACAATATTTTACAAAAGTAAAATTAAAATTTCACCAAAGTTAGTTCTAAGTTTAAGGTTGGCTCAATAAAATGTGTAGAGTGTTTGAAGTAAAATAGTAAAATTAATAACTAAAATAACCTATGATTTGAACTTTATAATATTTAGAAGTAATTGTTTTTATATAATTCATATTTACTATTGTATAAATAAAATTTATCACTTTATGTATTTATACACTCTATGAAACATATACACTTTTGACACTATATAGGCACAACTTTAAAATAACAAACAACTAATACTTGTGAAAACCTACATATACACAAAATTTTGATCTTGTCTCATGTGGTACCTTCAAATAGCCATTCTCGAATTTTGATAGTTTTGATTCTGTCTCTTGAGGTACCGTCAAATATAGCTGAATAACTATTTCTATTAATATAGTACAACCCCTTACCTCAAACAAATGGATGGCTACAAGTACTCTCAAAAAATTCTATCTAATGATGGATTTTGGTTGTGATTTTAAATATTTCATGTTTGATTTGGTCATTTATCATGTGTGCTAGAGTACTCGCTTTTATTTATTGAACGCATGTAATTAGTTCATGTGAGTTGCTCAATAGTGAGCAACTATCTTTTAAGTTGTCAATTTTACAGGCAGGAACACGTTTTCCTAAAGCAATCTTATTTTTTGTAATCAATAAATAATTAACAATGGCTGATTTGGAAATGTAAGTTCTTTTAAATTAAAATATTTCAATGAATATCTAAGTAATTATTTTAGGGATGTACCTTCGGCTATGACTGGAGCACCTTCGGCATCAGTTGATGTTAATGCTGCATTACAAGAAATACTAAAAAAATCTTTAATAGCAGATGGCTTAGTGCACGGAATTCATCAGGCTTGCAAAGCATTAGACAAGTAAATATTCTTGAAATTGGATCCATATGTGTTATTATATTCTAAATAATTATATTTAAATTTTTCATGAATATTATGCGCTTTTATTGTATTTCCAATGAAAACTATTGAATATACATTTGCAGGCGTCAAGCAGCATTATGTATTCTTGCCGAATCATTTGAAGAGCCTCTATACAAAAAGCTTATAACAGCACTATGCAATGAACATCAAATTCCTTTAATACGTGTTGATTCACATAAAAAATTGGGTGAATGGTCTGGTCTTTGCAAAATTGATAAAGAAGGAAAAGCACGTAAGGTCTGTGGATGTTCCGTTGTAGTCATAACTGATTTTGGGGAAGAAACACCAGCACTTGATGTTATTAAAGAGCATCTCCGTCAAACTCAAAGTTAAAAAATAAAATAAATGAGAAAAATTTAGTAAAAATTAGTATTTTATTTCGTGTCCCTGTGTACAAAGTGAGTTTTATGTTAAGTTTATATTTTAGCTGTTGGTAAATACCAAAACGAGAAAAAACACAAATTTTAGAAAGTGATGTTAAATCTAACTGGCTTTTTTCTGCAAAGTAATAATTTTCTTTGCGTTGAAGGATTTTAAATCACATGTCGAAAAATCCCATACAAATAGCTAAAATCTGACAAATGTATGAAGTCACTAAAAGTTAAGGCGTTTGATTGAATTCAATTCAAAATTGAATAACTATCGGCTCAATGATCTAATACAGCGATTGGTTAAATAGGACTGTCTCATTTTTACAAATCACATAAAAATGGAAGTATAAATATGCCTGATTTGGTTTTCTCAATAAAAACACCAATACTCTGGATATCCATCCACATTAAAAAAACAAATGATTGTACGCCCAGTCAAATCGGTCGTGCAATTGCTTACCAAAAGTTTTGTGCTCTTCAAGAAAACAAAATAATTGAAGAGCACACACGTATAGTTAAAATATTCTTCTTAATAATAAAATGTAAGTAATTTTAACTTCAGTGCGAACCAATGATTTACTTTTATCTATTTTAATAAGAAATTTATTTTAAAACACTCATATATGCAATAAAAATAAAATGCAATAGTGATATTTCAAAAAGACTCAAATTATAGGACAAATTTTGAAAAGTGTTTATAATTAATTTTAAGAAGTTTGAAAAACTCATATAAATCTCAAAGTAAATTTATAACATAAAATTTAATAAAGCGCCTTGAACTTTATTTATATGGATATCGGCCTTAAATGAGCAAATTTTGCCCAAATTTTAGAATCAGGCACTACTAAATATATATAGGTCCCGAAAAGTCAATTAGCTTGTCAAACTATTTGGTTTAAAATGAAATGTTTTTCTTAAAATGGAAAATATTGATGTTAACTTTGAGCTTTTATCTCGAACAGAAATAATAGAAAAGTATTTAATAAATATTAAATTATTAAAGCAGTACGCAGAACAAAGTTATCAAGTTTCTGCTCGTCAATTTGATAATTTCATTTTTATGCAATTTTTTAATCAAGCTGGGCATGGCCTACAATATAATATTTTGTCATCATCTTTTAAAACAGAACTTGTTAAACAGCTTGTAGATAGAAAAAGAAAGATTTTTTTTTGGATATTTTATTTAATTCTTGCATCCTTATTTATATCATACAAAAATGAAGTATCGACAATTGTGCTACGAAATATACAAACATTAATTTATCCAGGAATGAAAATGTGGAGAAAAATGACTTTACCTATAATTAGCAAATTTCCTGGATTAACAGAACTTTATGACGAATCATGTTTAATGATAAATCCATTTTTTCAAATTGATGATTTAAATTGTGAACCTTGTAGTGGTGTAGTAAATGTTTTAGATTTAACGCACATTGAACAGACAACACAGTTTGTGCCTTATATATTTAAGGTATATATACATACATATATATATATTTATTTATGAGATTAATAAAATAATTTATTTAAATTTTATTAAGATTAATCAAGATCCTGTGTATATATCTGATCTGTATCAGTTATATAAAACTAATCGAGATGTTTTTTATCGGGATGCGTATCGTATTACATCATCTAATAGAGAAATAACAAATTTAGACGAACTTTTTCACGATTTTAATTTAACACATCAATCACCTAGTCATAATGTATGGAGATGTAATCGTATGCCTCCAGCACGCCTTATAAGGCAATTATTTGAAAAATCTGATAGATTGCCTACAACTGGTATATCTTTGGAACGTTTTATAACAATTGATACAATGGATGCTCCCTCATATATTATGCCAGATGCTGAATGTTCAAATATGTATATACAACAGGCTCTAGGAGTTCGTACAATTATTTTACGCCCAACTGCAGAATGTCGTCATAAATGTCGAACCATATCAATAAGATTACCACAATCATTTGTTTGTAAGTATTATTATTAAGTTTTTTCTTTTAGAGAAAATTTTCTAGTGGCTCATAGTATCATGTTAGTTTTCAGTTTAATCAGTTAGAGAGTAATGGTGAAAATAATAGAGAAATTCTACTATCTAAAAGATTTATGAAAATAATCGAAAATTATTATAGTTTACAATTACAGGATCTCAAGATACGTGATTTAAAAGAAATAAGAAGGTCTCATGAAATTTCTAAAAATTTAGAATTGTTTTTATTCGCCTGCTTGTTGTCCTTTGGCATTTTGGTTTAATATTTTTTCTGTTTGATCAGAAAATGTTTTTTGCTGTTTATAAAGTGCAAGATTTTTTAAAGGGAAATATATGTAGTTTAATACTTGTATAATTTCATTTACTTTATGTCTTCTATATTCTGTTATGTACCTTGTACATTGTAGCTACCATAAAGGTTAAAACCTTTTGTGATTACGTTCCCATTAGGGAAATCGAAGATCAATGAATTTTTCTTCGAGGAATTCTTCCGTTCATAATGATGGAATATTGCATAAGTGAAAAATTCAAAGATAGAGCTTGCAGAAAGTAGTCCTCATGACTACTTTTTCATGCAGAAAGTAGCACTAACGACAACTTTTCGTCCCCTTTTCTAACAAAAATCGTTGATGTTTTCCCCGAGAAAGCTGTCGCTATGCCTGAAAAGTAGCACTCTTTCATTGATGTTTTAGCTGTACTTTCTCTACTGGGTTGTTTAAGCGAGTATTAATCTTAAAGAAAATTTCCAACATTATTTTAGAAATATTTTTGATTTTTTGTAAATTAAATGTGTTTTAGTTTAGCAGTCTTCTGAAAAACTTTTTCATAAATTGATTAAAGAGCTTAAATAATTTATTATTCTAACTTACTATGTTCAGAGTGGAACACTTTTATTCATATCTTATTTTGATTTATTACACTCAAGTAAACTTAGAGCTGCTTTACAATTTATTAATTATATACTCCATGAAAATGGTAAAGCTATTATTTTTACGGCCTTTGAGCATTTCCAGCTATGCAGCCCTGATTGAAAACTAATTAAAATCATTTTTGATATTTCTAATAAAAGAGATTACAATCCTAATAAAACCTTATTTAAATATTTAGTATATACATTTTTTCAATACCATAATGTGAATTAATTTCATATTTTTTTAGTAAGCTATAATTGGTGGTATTGGCGACCAGTATCAGCTCCAGATCAATTTTCAAAATCGACTTCTATAAGTTTAATTGGTTCTTATTGTTAAATAAAATTACTTCATATAACGTTTCTAGTCATTTAGCATATTTGTCTTTATTTAAAAAATAAATAAACAAAGCTCAAAGAAAAAAAAATTATTTGTGACATATTACCAAATTATTAAATTGAGAAAAAGCATTTTTATATATTGGAATACCATAAAATAACGGAATAAAATTAAAAATGTAGTTATAAACATTATTTATAATTTAAATATATAGTATTTCGTATAAACCGTAGAAAATTTTGAAATTAAGGGCTTAACAAAATAAAGAAACGCAATAAAAATTATATATATTAATTAGCTAATTAATGGTTGATAGTAAATCAAATTTTTTATGCTAAATATAATTAACAAATTTAATTTAAGTTAATTCATAATTGTATAAGTTCTATTTAAATAATATGTCTGATTTTTTATAATTATTGACAGGAAAGTAAGTTTAACAGAACAAAAAAAAGAAAAAAATACAATGTGCCATAAATAACAATAATTATATTCTGTGAATATAAAAACAATCATTGTTAAAAAAAAGAAAACGAACATAATTTGAAATCAAAATAGGTTTTCCAAAAGGCAATCAAATAAAATGTGTTTTCCGTTTTAAATTATAAATTAAAATAAATAGATTTACAATACATTTAATCTTAATTATATGAAAATGTGAATTGCTTTATGAAAACTATAGCTTTGTGAAATTTTATATTACTTTTCCAAATGAAAGAATTAGGATATTATATTATCACTAACAGGCACGGTTTAAATGATAATTCAATTTTTAAGATCCTGTGCAAATGTTTATAATGTTCTTCAATTTTATTTGATTCTTCCCTGCCTGTAGTGGTTAATAATAGATTCTTTTTTTCTTCTTACCTACTGACAATTTAAATATAATTTTGCCGATTTCTTTCCGATTATCTCACAGGTGTTTATTTAAAGTTTTTGCTGTAATACTTCAGCATTCTAAGAATACGTTTGAATGAAGCAATTACGTTTTAATGCGCAATTACGCAAAAAAATTTTATAATAAAAAAATTATGGCGTATTTATTTCATTAAATTTTTTAAATCATAAATTTTGTAGTAATTACATTAAAAGATTTTAATCCAATTTATTTGTTGTTCAAGATTTTTAATCTTTAAAATAAATTACTCTCGAAATTTTTATTAACATTCAAGTGATTAATTTAAATTTGATAATGTGAAACTCGCAATTAATTAAACTAATATGATATACTAATATAGTTATATTTTCCTTTGTATAAACATATAAGAAATGAGAAAATATTAATAATCTTAATTCTAGGAAACAAAAATGATTTTAAAAAATTTTTTTTACGATGTAGATGTATTTAAGTAACTTTTGTTGCTTAGATTAAATAATTTCATAGTGCTAAATATTTATAAGTTTTCTGTTCTTATATTGCCCAAAATTTAATATATATATAAAGGAATTTTAATCACTAATGCATTTAATCTTCATATTTAATATGATTTTCAGTTGCGTGGAATAAATTATTGTACTAATATAACATTCGTAAAATAGGAAAAATATTACACTTGAATTTAGTTCTTTAATAAACCAAGAAGAAAAGAAAAGTAATTCAAATTAACCAAAAATTCACAATGTATTTAAAATATATTTTTTAAAGGTTTTAAAAGGTTTTTTTATAATATATTGTTCAAACAATTTAAATTTCAATAAGCCAAAGATTAATTTGATAAGTGTGAAAAATGTAAATTCTAATTAAGCATTAAATTTTATTAGGAACAAACAAATATTAGTTTCAATATAATAAATTAATGTTAGGGGCTAATTATTGTGTTAAGTATAAATCTCTAAGATTTCACTTTTTTGTTTAATCAATTTTTTTATTGGAATTAAATTAAACTAAATGAAATCTAAAGAAATAAACAGCCGATTATATCTTGACTACACTAATAAAGAGATAAATATAGAAATATGTTTAAAATTTATTATAATCACATACACAATCTTATATATAATTAGCTTAAGGGGGTATTCTAGTTTTAGACACCCGAATTTTTAGTGTTTTTTGGGATGCCATAAAAAAAACCATTGAATAATTTTACCATAAACTTTTTTGCTCATTATTTATTGATACTTTAAGAGTATAAAATATTAACGATATTAGCCAAAAATTAAAAATTGAAAAAACTGCAGGACGGCAAAGTGGGGGCTCACAAAAATGTGGCGTGTCCTGTTGTGCACAATTCCAGTTCTTCCAGTAATCTAAAGAAAAAATATTTTTAATCCTTCCAGAAGGGTTATGGTTATGGAAATACCAAGAGTTTTTTTTAGAAAAAAATTTGTTCTCACAAAATGGTGGCAGTTTAAGAGAAAGTTACTTTTTTCCATGTTTTTTTCGCCTATCGGAATTTTAGTTAAAAAAATATTTAATAAAAAACCCTTCGTAGTCCTATATTCCAACATATAAAGAATCTTTATGCCGAATTTCAAGTAAATCGATTTGGCAAAACTTGAGATATCATGCACACGGTTTCGAGAAAAATAGCTTAGAGAAAAACGCACTTAAAATTTTAGTTATAAGAAGACGGTTTTGTCGACGCTTCCCAAAATGAGCTGTAACTCCGAGAATTATGTAAATTTCCAAAAATCCTCTTTGGAAAATTTTCTTAAAGGGTTAAGCTATAAAAATATGCAACAATTTTATTGAATTTTTAAACTAGAATACCCCCTTAAATGATAAAATAGAAGAAAAGTTATATTAAAGCTTTTGGGTGTTGTCAACACTTAATAAGAGATTTGTCATTTGAGTGACTTAATCTAGCTCATAGCCCACATACACTCATGAAGTATAGGGGGATTGCCGATCAAACATAATTTTGGATTGTTAATTTTGTAATTTGATCTGCAATATCGCAAATATTTTTTTATTGATTTTATTGATTTTTATTTATATTGATCAAAGTGGCACAATAGAAATAGGTATAAAAACAACGAATGAATGGATTAAGACTACCCAAGCTCTATTCGGAGGGTAATACTTTTTTCTCCAATAGATTTTAATTCAGAACCTTAACCCCAATCGAGATGCAGAAATAAAAATTATGTTACAAATATCTCAATTCTTTTAATTATTCACATATTTTATAAACTTTTTTACCTGCCCTACAAGTAAATTACTTATAAGAATATTGATGATTGATTTTAGATATCAGTTACCAAGAAAATCTTAATAACAATTGACCGTAAGAACAACATTGCAATACTCTAAAAACTCATCGGTTAATTTATGCATTAAAAATTAGCAATTAATTTTTCCAAATTACCTATTTAAATATTTTATAATAATCCACGATATTATGTAAGCTTTTTGCAAGTATTTATCATACTTTTAATGGCGCTGACTATGCTAACAAAATAATCCTGCGCTTATACCGAGAAAATTATGATGTAATATCATAATGTAATGCATAATGATAAAATGTTATTCTCGCAAAATTAATTTTTTCAATTTTATTCAATCAAGCTGATGTTTTGGAAACAGTAAATACGCAAGCCAATTGTATGATGTCATTGTGAAAGATAAAAGATACAAAAATTAGAAACAATTTTGCAAGAAGCGAATTTTTTTGGAAAAGTGCCCGAATAGGCTTTTTATAATTTTTTATTATTAATATACGAACACAAAAGTATTTATAAACTAGTTTTATTTTATTTTTCTATTACTTTTATAACTTTCCAGTTTTTGTATTTTGAAAAGTTTGAATTAAATTTCGGATTTTCCTTAAATGTACATTTTCTTAAATATACAGCTTGGTTTGAAACCGACAAATACAAAGGAATTAATTGGTTTTAGGCATTCGATAATGGAATTTTTTAGATTAAGGATAAACGATGTTAACCTAGGATAAGAAAATTTCAAATTTCACAACCAACATTTTCACTAACGATATTTTAAGTTTTAAAGTCTTTACTGAATTTCCCAAAATAACTTTTTGGTATGATAACTGATATTATTGGCTTCAAAAAATTTATAATAAATACATATTGCAGGGGTGGCCAACCTGCGGCTCGCCAGCCACATGCGGCTCTTTGAAGAATAATTTGTGGCTCTCGATAAATGTACCCAAGTTTCCTTTTCATTTTTGTGTTATTGTTTTAAAAAATTATTATCATTCCGTATGTGTTTCAAAATGTTTTTTAAATTACTGACAACAAATATGAAAGACTACCCAGTATGAAATATCTTGCTAAACACATCAATGTGCCTTTTTTTCATTTTAATCTGAATTATGTATATATATTTTATAATTCGAGATAAAATACATAAATTTCTTAATATGAGAAATACATAAAGGCAATTAGTGTACTTTAACCAGTTAGTGCAAAATGTATTTATGACTTCAAAGTACCCTATACAAATTTTCAAAATATGTTATTTTGCTTATATTTTCTATAGCTAAACCTGGTTAAATATACTCCTACCCAAAGAAACAAAAATCATCACATAAATTCACATCATTTCTAAATTTCAATATCATGGAACATTTGCAAACACTGAATTTACAATTGCAGGGGAAAGATAAAATAATATCTGACCTCTCACAGTGTATATTTAGTTTTCAAACTAAATTACAACTTTTTCAAAAGGACATCAAAAATAACACATTTTGTCATTTTCCTCGAATTAAAAATATTTGTTCCAATATTAAACAAGAAAAACTCAAGGAGTATATAAAAAAGCTAGAAGGAATATTGACGGAATTCCAATAAAGATTTCAAGAATTGAAATATTTTAAATCTCCTCTTGATTTTTTTATGAATCCATTTGAAATTAACATAATTCAAGGTGAGTTTTCCATTTCCAATACAATTATGATACAAAAAGAATCTGGAGAATTAATAGAGATGCAAGAAGATCAAGCTCTAGAATTAAAATATAAGTCAACGCCGATTACTGAATTTTGCTAATTTGTACCCGAATCGAAGTATCCTGAATTAAAAAAGGTTGCTTGTCGAATTATTTCAATATTCGGAATAGCGTACTTATGTGAATCATTGTATTCCACTTTGAAATTCGTAAAATCTAAACACCGATTGGTATGAACTAATCAGCATCTCAAAGAATTACTAAGAAGTGCTGTCACCAATTATTCACCAAATTTTAAAGAATTATCAAGAGAAGCAAAATAAATGTGTTTAATTTTTAAAATTTAAATTCAATATACATATTTTGTCCTTTTATATGTTTTCAATAAATAAAATATTTGTAAAAGAATTTTTTTAACACATTTTTTGCATACCTAATTGATTGCGGCTCGCGAAAAATTTCATATTTTGAAAAATGGCTCGGATTATCAGGGGTCTTGGCCTACCCTGTATCTGAAATTCAAAATGTTGCTTTTAATCGGACATAAAAATTAGTTCAATAAAACTTGAAGAGACATAATGCTTATTAATAAAAAAATGTTAATTTTCAAATTTTTAATAAAATTACCAAATTTTGATATAGTTAACAATTACGTTGTATTACTTAAATTCGATTTTTTCGAAAAAAATAAAACAAATTAACATTGTAACTATTTAAAATACTATCACAAAAATTGTAAAAAGGAAAACATTAATGTGTCTAAACCTATTTTAAATAATTTAAGTTAACTATTCCAATTTTTTCTTAATTTTTTTTTTTAATAATGCAGGCAAAAGTGAAAGTAAGGCACATATTCCTAAAATAATAATTGAATTCCATGAGAAAGCATCTTTTGAACTTGTCATTTTATATAATGTTTTTCCAGCTTGTATAGCTATAAAAGATGGCGGTGCCACTCCAAAAAATGTTCCTATAGCAAATGGATATAATGGTACACTAATAACAGATACAACTAAATTAATAAACCAATTTGGTAAGATTGGTGTCATTCTTAAAAATAATATATAACTTAATAAACTATCACGATGTTTTTCAACTTGTTGTGACCATTGTGCTGCTCTTTTTTGAAAAAAATTTCGTATTAAACGGCGTTTAACTAGTTGAGATAGTTCTGCCTACACAATATATATTTCCAAGAAATATTCTTGTTCAATCATTAGTGAAATCAGGGGATATAATAAAATGCTTGTGACACGCAAAATTTAAAAAATCTATTAAAGAAAAACAACATCTAAAAATACATCTAAAAGTACAATAAAACAAAATCTCAATAAATCTCTCTCAATTTCTATTCCTTATACACGGAGAAAGATTTTTTACATTGCAAACACTGGAGTTTGAATATTATCAAATACAAATATTAAAAGCGCTTTCATTGAAATTAGTATTTAGTATTTAGTACTTTTTTTTTAGTATTTTTATGGGAAATCTCTAGTTTAATTCTCAAATATGTCAATAATAATTATTGAATATAAAACACAATAAATTACAAATTAAATATTTTAAACAATTATTTATTAAAATAAAACTATAGATCTAAGACCCATTCTACACAGGCCAACTCACAGCAGAAACTCACAGCAATTCTGTGAGTTTTGTATGAAAATAACCGGTTTCGCTGTGAGTTGGCCTGTGTAAAATGGGTCTAACTAATGGAAATGCCATCGGGGGTATTCACATTGAGGCCGGTAACATTTAATTTCCCGGTAAGCGGAGGTGAAAGGTAAGACGGAGTTTCGCAAATTTCGAAAAAGCTTTTACCCCTTCCTGAGGCAGATATATTTCTGCCTCATGCTTGGTATCTTACTAATACACATTTATATATACACGTTATCTGTAATATTTCCTAACACATATTCACATATTTTAGTGGACTGAGAATTTGTAGGGGAACATTTCCGATTTGATAACGGCCTCAATGTGAATACCCCAATCTGCACACAAGCGTGCCCTGCCCTGGAAGCCTGCTGCTCTGGTCTGGACCTCGATGAGGTCCTTTTTCCCTCCTTCCCCTATACGTGGTTTTCTTTTCTTGCACTTTGTGCTCCATCTGTGCTGTGTTCGTCGGTGTCGACCACTAATAAACTCACATATATATATATATAACAAATTGTTATTGTTTTCCATATAAATAGCCGACTACTCAATACTATAAAGTCTGTTTCCATTTGTTAAGAAATTTCCTTTTCAAAATATTTCCACATAAACTATAAATTTGTTGTTGTTTCTATTCGTTTTCTCAAATAGAGAATTAGTATCTACCCAAAAACTATAGCTAATACCCCACAGGAATACATTTTATTTTATCAAATCTTTTCTTTCTTATTTCTTTCGAATTTATCTTTTTCCATTTCTTTCCATAAGTTTATTCAAATTGGTTTTGGCCTTTATCGTGTTTTTCTTACATTTATAAAAGAGAAATTGAAAATCTTAGGTTTTGCTTAACCTTAATTTCAAATTGGTTTAAAGTTTTTTTTAAGTATTTATTAGGAAATGAGCCAAAATTTGGGCCGAAAATTGTACGAAGTTAAATAAGAAAATGACATGAGTGGAATTATTCATAATAAAACACAAATGTAAAACGAAATTAAAACTGATTTACTTCTTGTTAAAAACAGTACCCTGATATATAAAATTCCAGACTTAAGAAATAAGATGGGCGCGCTATTATTTTCATGTTTTAAGGTGTATTTTTTCTGAAGTTTTAGCTAACAGAAAGTGTCTAGCATTATTGAATAATGGTTATTAAAAATATTTTCTAAAACATATATAATAATTGTCACTTTGAAAATAAGAAAGACTTGTAACGTTTTTGTGTATCTTTCTTCCCTGATATCTGTAAAAAAATCATCCCTTTAAAGAAGGCTTTGGTTGGTAAGGAGTAAAACTTTTAAAGAACCAATTTTACAAATCTTTAAAAACATTTATCTTTAGATTTGGTTAAATAAATAATTATTATAAACTCGATTAATTTTAAGCCCACTTCACTGCTTTTGTAAATTTTATTTTTTGTTCACCTTGGTGAAAACACAATTACAAGAAACATTTAACATTTGAAGAAAATCTTACTAAAAACCTTCTTTTGTATAAATGTTTTACTTTATTGGAAAATTTTGAAGTATATTTGTCTCTTTTTCTTCAAGTTTGTAATACACATTGTTGATTGTCCTTTGTAGAGCCTCGAGGAAATTGCTTTTTTAAGTGGTACATTTGTATCTACAAGAAAATTAATATTTTTTTTAAAGAATTCTTTTATGCTGTTTGTGTAATAGACTTTTTTTAAATAATAGTTAAGCTATGTTTTTCTATATTTTATGTTTGTTTTTGAAATTTTTTAACTATCCAGAGTCTCTTTAATATTTTACAAAACTTCTGTTCATGATATCCTAACTAATTAACTTACAAATTTTCTAATAAGTTTTTTTCTCGAAGCTCAACACAACTTTGAATTTTGTCCAAGAAAAGTTTGAGTTAATTATTCATCCGAATTTTATCATAGAAAGACAAATACTATCCTGATGATGAAACGTTTGGAGCTTCATTCATAATTAATTTGCTATAAGTGATTATCTAAGGGTGTACTAATAAAGTAAAATTGTCTTTTTAATATTTCCGAGATAGAAAATTTCAAGATTTCAATTACAGATATTCTCGTTATCATGTTAGCTAATATGAAACATCTTACCACGTCTCCTGACATTTGGATGGAAATCGGCACTAGCACTGGCATTCATAAGATACATACATGTAACAAGTTGTATCACACTCTTGGTGAAAAACTTTGCGATGCATTCCCAGGATTTCAGGCTTTAACAGGTTGTGACTACAATCCCTCTTTTTATCGAAAAGGAAAAAAAACCATATAAGATTCCTGAAGAATCTGACGAGTAACAATACGCTTTTGCTAATATTACTAAGGTAAATGATGACTTACTAGAGAATAATCAATTTCAAATACTCGAAAAATTTATTTGTCGCATATATTGTTATAAAAAATATTGATAGGGTCGATGAATTACGGTTGAATTTATTTAATAAAACATATAAGCCTCATAAAGCAGGAAAATTTTTTCACAAGTGTAAAAATTACGATGCTTGTAACCTTCCACCATGTAAAGCCGAGTTCCATCAACAATTATTGAGAGCAAAATATATATCTACAATCTGGAGTAACGCTCATCAGAAAATTCCAACAATTTTAACTCCTTGTGGATTAAATGGTTGAATTCTTGTGGTTCAAAGGAGATCATCTGCCATCTTTGACTGAGGAAATTATAATTCAACCTGATGATGACGATGAAGAAGATGATATAGGTAATATTCCTCTCTAATAGATTGTTTTTGACGTCATAACAGTATAATTGTTCATTACATCGGAGTTTATTATTTCATTAAATTCTATTCCAGATGGAACTGACTTCTATCAGTCTGACAGTGATTGCGATAGCGATTTCGAGAGCGAAGACGACGAATAAAGCGTAGAAAGTGTTGAAATAATGTAAAAGAATTTTATGAATGTATTTTGTAAAAAATCGTTTTATCTTTGATAACTTTTATGAATAAGGAATAAATATATCTATATATCGAGTTTATCGAGCCTAATTATTTTACATTCAAATTATTCAAAAAAAAGTATTTATGAAATTTGTAGGTAAAACAATTTTCGGTATTTTTGATAGTAAATAACTCAACTTCATGAAGGCATAATTTCTTGTTATTTCAACAATTATTTCACACTTTTATTTACATAAATTGTAACAATTACATAACAGTAAAACATTTAGTTTATTTTTCAATTTCCATGAGTTGCCTTCATTTAATGAATTGGCAGAATTTTGTGAGCGCCCGTAGCAGACCTGGAAAATGAAAAAATCACGTTCCCACTTAAGGATCTATAACTTTTTTATTTTTCTTTTGATCTTAGAGATTTTACCTTTAAAATTTTTGTAACAAATTTATCTTTTATTCGAATTCCTGAAAATTCTTGTTAATAGTTTTTTGAACCGAAAAAAAGCAAATAAAATTGGGTCATTTTTAAAAAAGGTGAAAAAATCACTTTTTTTAAAATTTGATCTCCTGTAACTCCGTTAAATATTAATTGATTTGCATGTTTTATATATCAAATTAAAGAAAGATATGATAACTTTTCAAAGCAAGCAATTTTTAGTCAATCAAAAAATGATTTTCTGAGATATAAGCCAATAAAAGAAAATACACCCAAAAAACACGATTTTTTCAATAATTTTTTTAAAGTGTTTGCAGAAACATTTTGAGCGGGCATTTTCATAACTGCATTAAATACATTCTATATTTTGCTAATATAAAAATCCCCGCTCTTATACTCTCACTTCAAAATCAACCTTCTTTTTTTACCTTTAATCAATTGCCTACCTGAAATGCAGGGGGTAAGGGCACCAAGTATAGTGAATTTTGGTTAACGCTACCTCTATACAAGGATTGGCACAAACATTTTTTATTATACTATCACTTCATCAAAAACGTCGCTGGCTCTCCGACTAAATACTTAAAATCATTTCAAAGTAATTACCAATATCTAACAGTATAACAACAATTTTAGTTCTAGAAAGTTTCAGTAAAACTTAGCAAATTGGTAAACTCATTTTCTAATGGTGCTAATCTAATTTCAAGAGAGATTGAGGAAATTTACTGCAGCAAAACCGTATAATTAAAGCCAAAGGATAAGAGAAAAGTTACACTAAATATTTGATATCTTCATATTTGAGGTAAGAAGTAATACAAACTTATTTTCGAAATTTAGTAATGCAAGTGCACTACTTTACAAAACTTGCGGAAATCATTTTGCTGATATAGACAAACTTTTTTTTTTAAATTTATAATTACAACTATATTTTCATATTAGATAGCCAAAAGCTTTTTATGTGCCTTCAACCTTTCATAGTTCCTCTACTTTTTTCAATATTCATGGAAAAATCTTTAACATTTACCCAATCATGATTACTAATTTCAAATATGCTTTTAACCCATTAAAAAACAGGTTACAAGTTACAGTTATAACACATTGAAACTACTTTAATGTTGTTTGAATTAATTTCCAATTAGCTTATGTTTAAGAAGGATATCCTTTTCCATTATAAACCATAAAATGTGATTTATATTTTAGATGAAAACCTAAACGGAAAGCAAATTAAAAGGATTTTCAGCTAACTAATTAAAATTTTATCCGGAAAAAGCTTATTATTTCCTACTGTAAATTTTCTATTGTATTTTTTTTTTATTAAAAATTTTAATTATTAACAAGCACAAAAATAACATTTTGTATAATTTTATTTATAGCTTAACAATACTAATTTTTGAAAAATTGTTCAGATGATTAAACGTTTTTTATAATTAAAATATTATATAACTAATGCATCGTAGATGTAGATTGATTTAATTTTTAATGCAATCTAATTAAATTTTTGATAATGATGAATAATACATAATTAATTTTGACCGGTATAAGCCAGTCTTTTAATAGGACTGGTTTAAAGATCATTTCTATGTATGGATATATTTGAGAGTACAAAAATTTTAGTCAGCATAAGCTGATTTTTGATCACATAGAATATCTGGCAGTATTATCACAAAATAATGCTGTGGTATAATCGTCTTCAATGGTTATCCGGTCCGGTTATCTAATACCGTCGAGCAGAATATATCTGGATGCTGTTAGATATACTAAGTCTAACATAAGTTTCAAACATAAGTCCTATAAATGAGCAAAATTTTAAGCTAGTAAAAGCTGGTTTAATGATGTTTTTATAGTTAAACAACTTATAATAAGGTTCAACCCAAGCAATTATATTATTTTGCACTTTTATATTTTTGTTTTATTTTGCCAAAGTTATAGATTTCAAGATTTTATTAAAGAGATAGAAAATTTCTTAATCTTTTGGAATTATATATCCTAACATTTTCAATATATCAGGTATAGTTCTAGGTCATACTAAATTATTTAAGATAAAGATTACATAACTGTCAATTTTATATATAAATCTATATTTAATAAAAACTTTTCAAACTTTTCAATCATGAATGTGTTATTTTAAAAAAATGCTGACTGTAAGATGATTAAGCTGTGTGTTGTAATTTCCAAAAATTGTATCACCCGTCATCTTATCGTTATCAATTTATCTCTTCCATTGTCTAAGGCTTACAGCTTTTAGATTTTTTTCATTTCTTAAAGTTAAATAATTTATCATAAGCTAAAAATAATAATAGTAGATTCTATCTGAAAATTGTCAAAACTAATAACAGTTGAAATATTTCTAATAAAGGTTTTATTAAGAAAATGCAAAAATTAATTTTATTTATCGACATAATCTCCTTCAGAGGAGCTATATCTATTCAAATGCCGTTTTATCTTTTCTATATTCATTTATCTATATTCTATCAGTTTCTTTTTCAAATTTCGTTTTATGGTTTCTTTCGAGTCAAAAAGATTTCCTCTTAAATGGAAACTTGAGTGGCAAGAACGAAAAATTAGTCACAAGGTGTGTGGTGAATATGTTACCTATTGTTAGCTTAAAAAACTTACTGTGGATATCACCACTTTTGAGTTTCATTTTGTTTATAGCGAACCATTTTAATGATTTTTTACTTGTTAGTATATTGTATTGATAAATCGCACGATCACTATTTGTGTTAATATTTATCTCCTTTCAACATTCATTCGTTGCTTTTTTTAAAGAAATGTAAGCTTTAGAGTTATGTACTACCTGAAAATATATTCTTACACGTGTTTACTGTGGGTAAACGCGGTTCAAAGACGCTGCTGAAAACATCCATTGATGCAACAATTTCTCTTACGTATTCCAAAGATACAATTTGGGTGATTAGTTTTTCGATTACTAGTTGGCTCTGCCCTCTATTCGCTTCGCTCAGCCCAACTGGCTTCGCTCCGTTCAGCCACCGCGGATTTATCTTATTTTATTTTTCATATTGGAATGAAACTGCGCATTAGAATTAAATAGCGTATTAGATATGATAATAGCGTTTATGACCCTTTTTCAAATAAATGTTTCTTTTTTTTGTTACGATCTATTTACCTATGACGCATTTTGAGATAAATGCTTCCTGTTTTTGCATACGATCTATTGGCCTACGACGCATTTCGAAATAAATGTTTAAAGAAAAAGAAAAATCTTTTTATACATATATGATAGAGAAAGAGCATTCTCGCACCCCAAATTATTTTATGTAATATATTATTTATTAGTGGTGCGGTAATTGACCTATTATTTACCCTTTTTATATCTATTTAAAACATTGCTTTCAAAAACAATTATCATATATTGTCTGCTATTTTACATATATATTAATGCATATAAAAAATAATTTGTTCATGGCGACAGAAAGCTTTTCAATATATAACAGACGGAGAAAAAGGGATACAAAAAATAAAAGTCTCGCATACTAGACTATATTTTATACATACTAGTGGGCTCGGCCCCCTGCTCGCTTCACTTCGCCAACCCCCGCTTCAGCTCACTCAGCACCACCAGGCTTTGCTTCGCTCAGCCACTTCGTATTACATTCTTACCTGCTTCCTAAAACTCATTTCCAAATGTGAAAGAGAGAGATATAAATAAAATTTTGTGCACGGCGACAGAAAGCTTTTCTATATATAACAGAGAAAGAAAAAAAGATACAAAAAATAAAATTCTCGCACGAAAAACTATTTTTTAGAATACAAAGATATATATATGTATATATCCATATGATCATATTTTTCCCATATGATCATATTTTTCTCAACAACAACTATGTGTCTAAGAACTTTCCTATTTTTTTGTAGCAATTTTTTGCTTAACTTTAAAAATTAAAGGTCTAATTTTCTATTCAAGGTTGAATATTTCCAACAAAAAGCCGAATCCAATAAGACTTAACTTATCGATTTTAATCAAAGTCTTTTTCAATACAACAAAAGCTAAATGACTTTAATTGAATAAATTTTTGATTGTGTTTCAAAGTTGTTTATAATATAATATTCTGAAAATTGGAATCTCAGCCACTTAAGTGTGTTGATTATCTAAAAAATTATCTAAAACAGATTTTAACAAAATTTATTGTAACTATGTAATTTAAGAAATGATCATTTTAAAGTAAAACACTTTGTTTTGTTAAAATATATTACGATTTGTTTTAAAAATTTATCTTACTACTTCAACAAAAATAAAAGACTTTTCCAGTTGTTTTAGTCTTTTTGGTTTAAGTTAGTGACCAGTCGAAGGCTCAGTTCAGTTTCGGCCAAAAAGTCTAGTTTTAGCTGAAATTTTAGCCGCAATGAAATTTTGTTGTCTCCGCACCTGGTACATTTGTGGTGAGCTAAGAGCTTGTGCTCCTCATGAATAAATGATAAAGTAAATACATATATGTGATTCTTACTCTGGTGATAAAAGCCTTGAGGTAAACATTTTATTGCCTTTTAAATGTTTTGATTTAAAATTCTTACATTATTTTGAATGTTTCCAATTTTAGCAGTGTTGAATATGATAAAATTGATACTTTTTTCTCCTATTATGAGGCCACTTTTAATTTTTCTTTAATGAAGTATGTAATATATTATATATATATTATATATAATATTATATATTAATAGCAATGGATTTGATATCATTATCAAACCATAAAATGCGAAAACAAGAACAGAATGATGACAAATATAAAAATCTTTTATACAGAGAAATCTTGGAACCCTAAATTTATTACGGTGACAATGCCAGACCCGAGACTTACAATTAGATCAACATACTTCAGTTTTGAGAAAGTGATTTTTGGCATAACAAAAATAATATCTTTTGAAATATGGTAATGTCTATAGGTGAAAAAAATTTTCCTTCAGTTTCCGCAGAACTGATCGTGCCAACCTTAAACATACAGAAGTAAAAGTTTATTCTTTCGAATCTAAAGATTAAAAAAATAATAGTTATTATAGTAATGTTGAATAATTTTATTTACTATACCGTAAATTCTTAGAGAATTTCCACAAAAGCTTTTATTCTATATGTTGTGAATAGTTCAAGGCAAAATACAATATGAGCCTTAAATGAAATATTTTTTAATTTTGTCCTTTGTTAACTGTTGAAACTCTTTTTGAAATAAAAGAAATAAATAACTCAAATATTTAACATTACATGAAATTGATATTTTTATGAGGAGAGTTAAATAAAGTAGAAAAGATTTTAGTATAGTATGTATGCATGTTAAGGAAAAAAAGGTTTATTTCAAATAGCCCTACAATCCTTAATTGTATGTGAAAATAATAGTGGTTTTACAATGATATATGTATATTTTGTGTATAGAAGATGCTTAAGCTTAAAATTTATTGATATTACAGTCTTAAATAACTCAAACGAACAGGATATTACATGAAATGGTAAATGTAATTTGAACATAAAATACCTATTTTCAAACATATACATATCTTCCAAGAATTACCTTAAATGACGGAAATAGGAAGTAATTATAAATTGTTCAAATGACAAAATGACAGAGCTTAAACTAAGATTTAAGGAGAACAAGTTAATTCAACAAAGTAAACTATTGAATTATTTAAAATAATTTTATGGAAAATTTGTATGTAATCTTATTTTTACCATATATTTATATACAATATGTATATATACTATTCTGCAAACTAAAAAAATCCTGAAATTTTTAATTTTAATTTCTTGTTTTTCTAAATAAATAAATCTATTTCCATTTTATGTATACATATTAAATATGAACGTTGCCACAATTTGTATTTCATGAATGATAATGGTGAAATCAATAAAAAATTTAAGAGAAATTGATCTAGAGCTTTCGCGGCAATCTAAATTTATTTTTATTGTTTAATACGTAATAATGCGTTTACAGTAGCCTAAGATACTAGACAAATGTACTACGATTTTAGAACTTGTATGGGGAATCTATAGTTTATTTTTCAAATAAACTAATCTAAATCTGTTTTATTTTTCTAGACTGCAGTACCGAAGGGCAAGGGCTTTCTATTTAGCCTTTTGGCATTTTGTTTGACTCATCAAATAAAACTTAGATATCATTTTACTATGAATTTTATTTTTAAAGTATTAAGTTTAACCTAAGACTTTAACAACCTTTTTTTTCATAAGTTAAACTGGCCTTTTTCAGTGAAATTTGTGCCTACGGATAATGAGTATTATTTTTGAATAGCTTCACTTAGTTCACTTAGCTTACTACACTAGTTAACCCTTTGCATTCGTATGTTTCCCACAGCTTTTGAAATTTCTTGAAGAAAAAGGTAATAGATATGACGAACTCAAAGTTTTACAAAATATTACAAATAGAAGTAAAAATATTATTGAATTATTACTGGAACCAAAAGAACCGATTGGCTTGCCAACATTTGAATCAGATAAAATAATATATTATATGATCTTTCTCTTAATCTTTAAATTATATATATATCAAATAATTCATTTAATCTCTAGTAAAAGTTAAATAATTAAATGATAATTTGACAAGAAATTTTTAGTAGTATTTTAAATAAAAATATAATTAAAGATAATTAATCATTAATCAGCCATGTTATGATAAATCCATGTGACGATAAATCCATGTTACGATAAATCATAAAATATGGGAAAAGTCAAATTAATTGTAAAACCAAGATTAGAAGATCTAAAATTTCAAAAAAAAATTAGTAATATTCTTATGAAAGTAGTATTTTAGGATGTTGATAGTAATTTTTATACATATATATTTCCGCCATTTTTTCTTTATATAGCTTAGTGTTTTGATTTCACCTGCAATTAGTATTTTAATGGAAACACAAAATATAAATAAAAAAATATATAACTGTCATCCAATTGCTTTTATTTTCTTATTGCTAGTTTTAATTTTTTTAATTTTTATTTTATGCAGTTCAATAATACCGATTAAAAAATTTTGGCAAAATATTATAATTTCCCAAAAATTTATATTTCTCTTATGAAATAGTATATATTGATTTTTGTATATATATATGTATGTGCTCGAATGATAATTTCTACAAACAACAATATTATGAATGAAAAACAAACAAAAATAGATTTTTTAAAAAAAACATCAGGTCAAACTGGAATAAGCGGCATTATATGTTTTACCGTTGCGTTTTACGAGTGCAGGCTTAAATTTGTTCGAGATGCATACACTCGCATTATTTTAACCAGTGTAATTAAATTTCTAACTAAAATGTATAGCTTTTTTTACAATGGGAGGGGTTTGAACCCCCACCACCACCCCCTTATATACGTTCTTGCCGAAGGGAAATTTTGAGTAATTTTTCGGATTCTCTCTTTCGGCAATAGTTTGACAGTGAATAATTGTGGTAGGTTAAGTTTGAATGTGAATATGACGTAAAACATTTTTTACAACAACAAAGAGTGTGTTTCACCAAAGTGGGTTGAAGTGGTTAAAGAGCTACTTTGGTGAGAGAGATGAGAATAGGAGAAGTAGCACAGTATAAACTCTTATTTTTATATATAGAGAAATGGTAGTACCTTTGCCACCTTAAACGCTTTATAATAGTGCGTTTTCACTGAACCTAGTACTAAAATTTCTCCATATAAAAAAATAAGTGTTTTCACTGAACCTAGTACGTAGTACCCTAGTATATATTTCATCTGTCAAGAATTTGTTTGCTGTTTGTTGTTGTATTTGTATTAATTGCGTTAATTTTTGTGTTAAATAAACAATTAAATAATTCAAAATCATATCAAATTAAAAAATTCTTATGGGAAATTACCCAAACTTTCCACTCCGTACTGCCATGAGTTGTCTACTTCATTAGCAATGAACTAGAAAAACAAACTAGATTTAAATTAGTTTATTTGAGAAATAAACTAGAGATTTCCCATACAAATTCTAAAATAATAGTACTAGGTACTACGTACTAGCTGCAGTGAAAACGCACTATTAGATAAGGCTTGAAAAGCTAATTCAAAAAGTCCAGAGATAATCAAACAATTGAAAATTAACATTTGAAACAAAGTACTGAATAAATTATTTATTTATATTTTTCTAGGAAATTTCACCTATATTCGTCTAATTAGTTTTGATATCATGATTGAGGCTATAAGTTCGAAATCAGCTTGCTTTTGACTGTTATTTGTTAAAACTACTCAAAAGTAAAAATTATAGCAGAATTAAAGGTTTTAGTTAAATCGTGAAATCTTGAGTTTTAATGAAAATTTATATGCTCTACCTTTCTTAAAGTTTAATTTTATATAAAAAATAGCAAGTAGTTTTGTCCTTATTGGAATTACAATTAGATATTGTGATGAATTATTGAGGGGTCCATTATAAGCAAGACTTCAACCGTGCATACCTGATCATTTTCTTAAAGGAAGCAATCAATAGACTTAATACTGTTTGTCAGTTATCAAAAAAAAAAAAAAATCCAATTTAATTTGAATGCTGTCAAGCTGAAACAACTAAGGAAGCATATTGCTTAGAATTCTTAACCTGGCATAAAATTTTTCGCTTGAAAAACAAAAGTCCATAATATGAAATGTGTCAGAAAATAAACAGACCTTTTTTCTTACAAAAAAGAAATCAATAATTGATGGAAATATTTTATATAAGAGATTGATTCACTTCTTTTTCATTTATATATCGTTTAAAACGTGACTTCTATTGTGTCTAGAATAATTTTTTTAGAACATCACGTGCTTTATTATTGTATTATTTATTAAAAATAATTGTAACAACAAAGTTTCATTAAAAAACTTCAAATTATAGTTACGTAGGTTTTAGATAATTGGAGAATTTCAAGCTTAAGAAAAAATGTCGCAAAGGGAGTAACGGTTGTAAAAAAACATTTTTTATGAATTGTGTATGGTTGAAGTAAATATATTAAAATATTTTGCAAGCTCTTGAAGAAATTTTTTATAAATATTCTGTAAAACTTTTGTATAAAAATTTTTAGCATTTCTCAGTCTAAAACTATCGAAAATCAGGAAACCAAGTTTATTTAGTCAAAACATAAGCTTTTCATCCCCACAACGATTTTTCTTTAGTTAATTTTGTCATTTCTATTTTTCTTGTGGTCGTCAAATAAGAATATCCTCCATCAAATGCTCTAAATGGTATTAATAAAAGAAAAAATCAATGTTAGAATTAGATATTTTTTGTACAAAAAGTAAATGTAAAATTTGAAATCAATTGGTACAGTAGTTCTCATCAATTCGCGAAAAACGCGTTTAAAGTTTTAAACTGTAAAAAATATACAAGAGGTGGGCTAATATTTTAATGTCAAATGCTACGAGAGGTTTGACCCGATTACCCTGATACTTTTTGGCACAACAATTTTATACAATAAGAAAGAGCAATAATCATTTTTGAAAATTGTTATCCCTTGAATTAGATCGAAAACATTCTTTTTTGTTTGAGATGTCATAGTCTTGTCTATTTATGAAAGTAAAAAAATCAAAAATGAAGGAAATACATTAATTAATGTCAGAAATATTAGGAAGCTTTGTTTTGGGCTACATAAACATAAACAATTGCTATACCTAAGATTAATTTTGCTGAATTGAATATTGTGTTCTGGGTGAATATATTGAATATTAAGTTCTTTTGGGTAATATAATTGGCCAAAACTTAAACAGGTGTTATTGAGATGCTCAAATCCTTTAATTTCTCACACTTTCTTCATTTTTTTAGATAACTCGTTCAAATATTATACAAGTTGGCCAAAAAGGTTTTTCATTTAGGTCTTGAAGTGTCATCATGTTTAGTATTTTTCTTTTATTTTTCCTTGAATGTAGTCACTTATGGTATTTTTTTCTATATTTTAACATCCTAACTTTGTTTTATGTTTTGGGTAGCTTTGTTAGTATAAGTTGTTGAAATGTGAAATTTTGACTTAAAATAGATTTCATATTTATATCATATAAGAGAAATTTTAACTTCAAAATTACTTTAATATTTAATAACCCTAAAACATTGGATAATAAGAGCTTAGACTATATTCACTCAAAAATTTATGCATTAATTGAAAACTTAATCTGTTGATAAGCAGCTAAAATAAAATCCAAATAATATTTCTCTACTTTTGCTTGAGGGATTAATTTTATTTATTGTACCAAAAAGAGTAATTAATTTTAGCTGGTGTTACTATATATATTTTGAACAATTTTTATTTATTTTTCTTTTTATAGATTGCAAGGAAAAAAAATTCATCTTCTTGACGTATACTTAACATTAAATTACTTTCAGTCCCGACAGATAATTTTCCAGACATTTAACTAGAGTAAATTAATTTGGGAACACAAGTGACTAGAATCCTTAATGCTGAATAAGAAGTGGTTTCTTGTAAGGTAAAGGAGGTTGCTTCATAAAGGGTTTGATTAATTTACAACTTTTTTTTCTTCTGATGAATGAAAGATTAAATATAATTTTTAGCTACAAAGGTAAGCAATTAATGTCATATTTGCCTGAAGCTTTTTTGTAAAACTTTTCTAATTACAATTAGTGCTAAAAAGAATTTATAAATTCTTGTTGGACTCAGACGGTATTGAGTTCGGTTTTTTTTTTTTGATTTTAAAAGCTAATTTAATTAGTAATAATTAAATTGAAGCTTATAATCAAATTTAGTTAAAACAATCAAGGAAAGCTATTGTAATTTTAATCGTAATAATGAGAAAGGTTTTAGAAAATAATAGTAGATAATAAGACTTGTCAAATATAAATTCTTTTTTTAGCTTAAATGACGTATAGTTTTTGAATTTTTTAAAATTTTGGTAGAAAAAATGTTTAGCTAGAAGTTATTTGTAAGTTAGAAGGAACAAACTTTATAAGTTGTGTGGAAAACAACCAATTAGCTTGTGATGTTTTTTAAATTTTCATTTGAGCTTCTTTTGAGCTTCTTAATTTTGAAAACAAAATTGGTTTATATAGAAGCTAAAAAGCACTTTTTTTTACAATTTCCTTTATATATATTTTTTATGAAGTTTTATAGTTTTTACTTACATTAGCTAATTGACTGAGTACTTGAAATTTTAATACTTATCTCATTGATCCCGAATTTATGAAGTGTATAATTTTAAGGGATCATTCTGGTTTAAATTGGGTATTTTCAGTAATGTTTTTTAAGCTTAAGCTTAAAGATATTAATGTAAAACTTCTTGGGCCTAATAAATACAATCTTGAATTACATCAAAATAGTTTTTTTTATTCATTTTTTGGGATTTATATGTGGAAATATAATAGGTAAATGCAATCTCTTAAAAACTGGACATGTTCCCCATAGCGGTGAAATAAGGATGAATAAATCCTTAAATCCTAAATGACTTTGTCATTTGTTCATCAATTCTATCCTGATCAATATCGATTTCAAAAACTTCTTCTTGTAGCTCCTGCATTGGATTCAGTCTAAAATATTTTTAAAATATTTAAGTAAATAAATATGTTAGTTGAATATTTATAATTCATAAAAATTATAATTTTTATTTATTTATTTGAATATACCCAAGCATGGTTGAAATAAAAAACCTAGTAATATAAAAAGAAATTTTTTAAAGTATATTCCTACTTGAGATTGTTTCTGTTTTTTCTGAATTCAGAATTCATAATTCGTTTCATTCAGTTTTCTGAAGTTTTTCTCTCATATAAAACTAAAGTTTATTAAATATAATTAATGAATTAATACCTGAACTAACTGTATTAACATCAATTGTCATGCACTTCCAACACAACAAAATTAATCTGAACTTGATTGGATGAATAGAAAAGATTTTATTAACAATTGAAGGTTTTTGAGCAAGTATTAGGAATATAATAAAGTTAATTTTTACAAATTAATTTAGTAAGTCAAATTTTAAGACTTTCCCTCCTAGTCATTTCCATGCGGAGGGGGTAGATTTGCATAAGTTGCAGTGCTGATGTGATTCCTAGATTTAAATAATAGTAATAGTAAACACTTCATTTATTTTAACATCCTTTGGTTTTTATTATTTGACCGGAAGGTATGTGGATCCATTGAGATATTCAATAATTCATCTTTTTTTGGATAGCTGAATATAATACAGCCGATAAGAATTTTAGAATTCTATGAAAGTTTCAGAAAAAGACAAGCAGTTTATGAAAGCCTTATCTGTCACAAAAATTGGATTCTATGCGAATTAAAATTCAAAATCAGTAAAACTATAAAATATTCAATCACTTTTAAAACATACGTAAAAATGATATTTCACAAATATAAGCTAAACTCCAAACAATTACTTGCCGGTTTGCATAAAAATTGTTAGTTTTTTAAGAAAATCGCATAAAAATTTCGATGTTTTTTTCATTCAATGTTCGTAGAACAATTTTTTATTTTTCTTCAATTATACTGGATTTTTATTTAAAATTTTGATTATAAATTTATCTTCCACTTTGAATGTAAATTGTGAATCGTTTTGAAACAGCACTCTTAGCAAATTCGTACGAGTATATGACTTGGGACATCAAGTAATTTTTTATCTCTTTGAGATCAGCTATCATTAAAAATAAGGATGGAATAAAAAGAATCAAAAATATTTAGATTCAGTATGACTATGGCTCCTGTGTGAATCAAAATGAATGCAATCTATTGAGTAAAAAAATGGCAGTGATTTAAAAAAAAAACCAAAAATGGGTCTTTTTTTCACAGTTTTGGCAAAAGAAAAAAATTGTTCTGCTCCGATCGTTTTGAAATTTTAACACAATATTTTAAAGAAAAATTCGATTTCTTGAAAGTTGTAAGCCAGAATGATCCCTTAGAAATTGATTTATTTTAAGAAGGATCCTTTTTACTTTTAAAATGTGAGTATGTGTATCCTTTGGCATTATCAAAGATTTAGCTTAAAATTTCTCTTTAAATGATTTTTTAATTCTTTAAGCTTTTTTTGTCTTTATTTTGTAAATCTATGGTTTAATATTTGCTACATGAAGGAATTTCTAAGAACGAAACTCTTTTGTGTTTTGAATAGTCTAGAATTTCCAAACCTACTAGGTTGGAATTTACTAATTCGGATTGGCAACAGAAAAACTATTCGCGTTTTCTTTTAAGTGTTTGATATAAAAATCTAAAACTTTTTCGAATATCTTTATTGCAAAATTCATGAATTTTAATATGAAAATGGAGTAATACTCCAAGGATTTTGTAATTTTCACATTATTTATGCTTATTTTAGAATTAGCATAAATAAAATTTCCTTAAATCTGTTTTAAAAGGGAAATTTTCAAGCTGTAAGTTTTTCAACAAGTTAAATTCAGCAAATTTCTATCTCATAGTATGAAATAGCTGTTATTTTCGAGAGAATAATTTAATTACCTTGCCATGTATTTCATTTTGAATTTTCATTAGTTAAAAACCGTATGATGTTGTTTTACTTTCATGTATTTTCAACATAAATTTTATAATGTTGTTTACAAATTTTCTAGTTAAATTACGTTAAACATTATTTAGGTGAATTATGTGTAACATATGTCAAAAGAAAGACAAATGCCTAATAATGAAGTGATAGAGTTTCATACATTAATATAATACAAAAAGTTTTTATATCAGTATATACATACATAAATATTTAAAGCTTCTTAAATTAAATTGTAAACATCTTTAGTTTACAAGCTGTCAGGTTTTGTTTTGAATCAAGGCTGATAATATTGCCAAATTTACAATTTTTTGTATTTTATTTCGATATTTGAAGATGTTAACAGAAATCTTTATGAAATAATTATTTTATTATAAGTAGAAAAAAATTCATGATTACATAGAATGGCTTTAAATAAAACATATGTATGTCCAAAAATATGGAAAATTAGACATTTTGATTTTAATTTCAAAGTAATTAAATAAAACTACTTTAAACAGCAGTTATTCATTTCAAATTTATAATAGACTTAATAAAAATCAATAAGACTAGTATTATTTAAATTTAATTTAAAAGTCTCTGCATAGAAAATTTTAAGTAAACTCTAAACTGAATACAAATAATTCAGCAAATGTAAAATTTTGATTTTTCAAATCAACTGAGTTAGTGAATTGGTAGGAAAGATTGACAATGTAAAAAAATTGACCTAATTGCCCTTAAAAGGCTTACGGAATTTATTATGTATTAAAGATCTCAGATTAAACCAGAAGATATAAAATATGAAGGCAATTAGTAGAAGTGTAAAGGAAAAAGACACCTACAGAAGTGAGGAATGTATGGTAAAAACAGAAAAAAGATTAAAAGAACTCTTTTAATAACAAATATCAATTATAATTGGGAGGGGTATGAGTCCTAATGCATTGTATTTGTGTGTAAAATTTTAGAATAGATAAAATATGCTACCTATATTGTAATAATTTTCAAAACAAAATTGATTTAGTTGGAATGACAGTAGTTTCGTGCAATCAACAAAGAGGTCGATTGTTGCATTCCTTGCTTTGAAAAGATATTTCCCAAAGGAAATATAATATAAATTTGTAATTATCATATTTAATAAGAAAATTGGTATCATTCCTCTGGACTCAAGTAATTCCCAATCATACAATGAATACTAAAAATCGGCCCTGAAATGTCAGACAAAAGTCAAAATAGTCTTTGTCTTCAGTATTTATATAGCTTTTTCTAATTTTAAAAGTAATTTTGATTAAAATCATTTAAAAATTTCAGATAACCTTGAATGCTAAAAGTTCAATCAACTGTATAAACTAAATTAATTTTAATTAACAATAGATAAAATTAAATTAATTAAAAATCAATTAGTAAACAATTTTGCATCACTTTAATCAATTTGCGTGCATTTAATTTATTAATTAGGCAATTAAGTAATAATAAAAAAACCTCTACAAAATAATTTCCTTTGTGATTTGCTATCAGATTGTAATTGGACTATTCCCCAAAGAAATACAATTATAAATTATATTTTTTTCGGTTACGACAGGACAAGTACTACAAATGATATATAACTGATTAGCTTGACAACTTTTTATCATCAACATATTTTCCACCATTGTATTTTATTACGTTAAATATATATTTTTATTAATTCTACAGGATATAGCTCTAAAGATTTGAAGTAAACTAAAGTAAATATCTTTCTGAAGACAAAAAAAACATTTATACTAACAGATTTTTTTGTAAAGTTAATAATATTAAAAATGTAGTCCTCTTATTTATATTTAAAAAAGTTACTACTTTTGATTATCATATGTTTACGGCATTACACAATGTCTAATATAATTTATATAATTTGCCTTTAGCTGATGAAAGTTTTTCATACATCATAAACCTGAAGGAATCAAAGATTTTAGCAATCCTTAGGGTAAAGGTTTTACATTTTTTTATACAAAAACTTATATTTATATTTTCTTTTCTTCTTACATATTTCTATTACAAGATTTACTGGCTAACAAGATAAGTTTAGTGAAGACGTGTATTAAAACAATAACAAATACGTAATATTATTTAGTGTCTACATTCCTAATTTACTTTTTTAATTTTCTACAATTCTAAAAACTTTTGTTGTAATCATATTATTAACATTTAAATATTTGCAAATTTATTTTTTTATCCTACTAGGAATTTGTAACTACATTTTTAATCAAATCTTCAAAAATATTTGCAAACAAATTATATTATAAGCAAATATTTACACCCTAATAAAATGTCTGCGTTTTTTGAATACATAATGTCCTTTTAACTGTTATCACATTTTTGATATTAAAGAATGTCTAGGCTTAATACAAATTAACGTTTTTCCCTTATTAAAATTTTAAATCTGTGTTAAATCATAGAAAGCCTAGACATAAATGGACAATACTTCCGTAATATATAAATGAATTTTCGGATTATTAAAATAAGAAAAAAATAAAATAAAAAGGTTCATTAGATTTGCAGTCAAACGTTTTTACTTAATAAAAATTTTTCAATAAAATAACGAATATCTACAATGAGTTTTGACATAAATGCTGACGAAGCTATTTTTAAAATTTCTTGATGATTATTTTTATCCTTTTCTTTTTTCATAGTATAGTAGATGCCTATGAAAGAAAAGGTATAATTTGAATAGAAATTATACTCTTTAGATTCTTTTTTTGTAGGTGGAAGCTTAATACTAATACCACTAATGGTAACCCGATTCAATTTCGAATATTAAAAATTTAAATCAATTTATATTTTAATTAGAACATGCGATAATTCTGCAAAATTAAAAAATTTAATCACTAGTAACAATGAATTTTATATTCAACATATTGTTTTCGATAATTTAATAAATTTAAAAATCTTTAGATCACGCTATATCATCAATAAGAATGATACTTAAAAGCTTAAAATATTTTTGTTTTGATTTTGAATATTATGTTAGATGACAGTGGAAGCCTCATAAATTCAAGGTTTATAAAAGAGGTCAATTATGTGGCTAAGAATAATTTTTTGCAAAATGTCTGAAAGTTATTACCTGTTTATATTTGGGGAAAAGTATGTAGAAAAATAATTTTGATATTAACCATAGGGCAATTGAGGGATTTTTCATGGTATTCAATACACTGGACTCATTTGCCGGGAATGTTCTGATTAGTAATCATGTTAGCCTTGTCCTGCTTTTTGTGTACATAGAAAGGTACAATTGTACGAGGATTAAGTATTCAAGTATAACTTTAATTATAAATATTTATAATTAAAAACAAAGTTTTAAATTTATAAAATAAAATATTACTCTAAGACTTATTGTTATTTTTATTTTATTGAATGCATTTTAAAACTTAAACTATAAACTATCTTCTTTGTTTTTTCATTTCATTCAATTCAATTGTTCAAGTTTTGAAAAGCTACAAGAACTTGAAAAACTTTAAAGATTAATTTTAATATTTTATGGACATTAAGTACCTTTAGACGGGTAGATTTATTGTGATAATAGTTTCTTCACGTGCAATATTAAATTCCTCTTTTAAGCTTTCAGTTGTATTTGTGGGAAAAGAAATCAATTTTGTTTAGTTTTACTTAACAGCAAAATTAAATTTTTATATTTAATTACTTATTTATTAAATGATTAGAATTCTACAATGAAAATAACTTTCAAATATTTTTAAAATAAAAGTGAGTTCTGCTCTGTAATTTAAATTTTATTTAATTAAAAATTTTTTATTTTTGCTCTCTTTGTAGATTTTTGTAATTAGTATCATTATGTTTGTCATTGTATATAATTTGATGTGTATATAGTAAATGTGTTTATTGTGTTTATTGGTAAAAGATCTATAATTATTAGTAGAAAGACAATAGACTTTTGACTAACTTGTGCACTTTCACCGAAATTGGGTTTTAAGAAGTAAAAATTTTTTAGTTCATTTATGTCGAATAAGATTAAATTATATTAATAATAAGAATATAATGTATATAAAATAATATTATCTAAGCATATATATTTTGAGTATTTCATATGAAAAGAACTTTCACTTGAAAGTAATTGATAAGTCTTTTTGACTGTAAGCAGGTTTGTTAAAGTTTGAGGCAAAGCTCTAATGAATAATGGTTGATTATTACAACTCTAATTAAAAAAAACTTATATAAAAGTAAACTAGTTGTAGAATGAATGGGAATAACATTATATAAGTTAATCTTAGAATAATAAGACAGCAAATTAGCAGATCAGTATTAATGTTACATAAGTTTTTTAAAAAATTCTGTTTGATAGCTAAGAAAATGTATTTATAGTATTTAGTGTAAATCTATAAGTCCCAAATTAAGTCTTCCTTCAGGACTCGTACACACAAATTAAACACATTACAAAACATAAATTGAGATTCGTTTCGTATCTAGTTTGAATCATTAGGCATATGTTAAGGGAACAAACTTTTACTACAACCAGATTAGGTTTTATATATTAAATTAAAAAATTAATTGAAGGTTTTTCAAATAAATAAACTTAGTTAATTAGAGCTACCAATTACAGCAAGGAAAATGATAGGTTTATCTTACTTTATTTAAAACTAGAAACCCCGACTAACCGAATAGAGATGATGTTTCTCGGATTTTAGGTAAAATGAACAAAATGAAGTACCGTGAAATGATGAGGTTCTTTGATTTGGATGGTTTAACGCTAACAGAACTTTATAAAAAGTTGATAAAAATATATTAAAACTATATTTCTATATTTTTTATCATTAAAAAAGGGTAGCTGTATATAAATGTCATAGTGCTTCAACGTTGGAAAATGAGCCATATGAAGAATGACCAAAAAATTATAAAATTTTAGAGCATTCATCATATTTTTCAGATGTATCCCCTTTTGACTTTAACTTTGTTCCCAAAGTTGAAAACATTTTTCGCCGAAAAATGTTTTAGAGCAAATAATGATAGGATAGCAACCGTAAATGAGTACTTTAAAGAAATTCTAACAAACAATTTCAAGGATAGGTTCACTTCTACATCAAGATTTCATCTTGCCCTCATTTTTATCTTAAGAAACATTTGGAAATCATGGCCTTAATTGTCTGCTCCGAAAAAATGAAATATTACCATTATAATGCACAAAACTTTCATCAAGCCTACAATAAATTGATTTGCTTAGTTTCACCAACAAAATACTAGTATAATCCGAGCCTACCTAATTGACATGTTGACATTTGTGATTCATTTCTTAAGATTCCAATATGAGCATTTCTCAGTGAAAATTTACTTGAGGATATTTCTTTTCATCGTAAGTATAATCTAATTTAGAATAGAACAGCATTCAAACCTGTGAAAGTATTCAAGTTTTAAAATAAAGTTTTGCCTATGGACACTCGGGATTATGGGGAACTATAAAGCACTTAAACAGTAATAGAAATAGAATATATAAAGAAATTATTATTAAATTCTTTTTCCATACAAACTTTTTCAATTCTAATATATATATATTTTATAAGTGTGAAGATCTGTACCACATGAATGAAACAGATAAATCTTCTTAATTCAATTTTATTTTGCAAAAAGTTAGTAAATATCTAGTGAAATACGAACTTTGGGATAAAGTAGCTCTTTTTTCTTATAATGAAAATGATTTCCCAAGAGTAAGACGAACTTTTCTTTTACTACAACGATATGAAATTTTTGGTGATACTATAATCTTTTAAAAAACAATTTTTTCACTTTACTTGAACTATTTTGTAGCATTTTTTGTCGAAATGATTAAAATTCATTGTAAAATGCTTTGAAATATAAAACCTTAAAATTTTTCATTGTACTTGATGCATCGTAGTAAAATATTTACTTTTTACTCAATATTTGAGATAATTTTATTTTTAATGATGTAATTTATAATTTCGTATATTTCGTATATTATTTGTAAATAGTTATCTCAAGGATGTAATTCAATATTTATACCCCTAAAAATACACATTTTCAAATCTATTTTATTCATTCATCTATGAAAAATTGATGTCATTTTTTCTTGTTTATCTATAGATATGATATGAATATTCTAGGATATTGCTTTATTTCAAACCCAAAAGCAAGCATAAATATATAATTTTGAAAAATATTTCATAAGTTACAAATCCACAGATTTGTCAGCTAATTTGTAGCTGTTTGTTTAACTAATTGTAAGTTAAGTTAATGATGGGAAAAATTTCATTTTGGTAAGAGCTTGTAGAATAAACTGGTAGAAGATTTAAAGGATAATTAATGATATTTCATAAAAGCCGGAAGAGAAAGCCGGAACATTTATGGAACATCTGATATAAATTCTTTGGTAAATTTTCAAATATATTATAACAGCTTTTTAATATTACTTGGAAGTAGATCCAAATGCAATGTTCATCTTAGTATAGCGTTAGGATATAAGCTAAGCTTGTAGAGGAAGAAAAATTTAAAGTATTTGTTACCTCGATTTGACAAATAACAATCACATGTAGATGTAGATGGTTGACGGAAAAATTATAGCAATAAAATGGTTGATTTAAAATTTATTAAAAGCTGGTCAATTAATATCCTTTAGGTTATTATCGCTATAGATCCCTTAAAATGAAAAATCTTATTTTGTTTTGTATTAAATCATAAAGTAGATTGCAAATAGTAGCTTATATCACTTGAAATATTATATTGTTAGATTAAGCACTACCTTATCCCTATAAAAGTATCTTGAAAAGACTGAAAGCTTGCTTTATACCCAAAAATTCTTGTGGTTCTATACGCATTTCAAAATTTGAAAATAATAGTCGGTATAATCTTCACATGGATTCATCTTCTTTAACTGTTTTGCCTTTCTTCATCACTAAGTCCTTTAGGTATGTGATTTTTCTCATTTTATAGCAAATTAATTCCCAATTAACCAACGTTTAAATTGAATTTAGTATATTGCTCTCAGGGCTTTCAAATAACATCAGTCTGTTAAAAACCTTGCAAAGATTGTTAAAATTAAGTACACCACTCATATCCAGCAAAATTGACCACCAAACGCACTTAAATGTTTAACTAAAAATAAGTGCTTGAATTCATTTAATACGTAGCAACTAAAAGCTTTATCTTGGCAAATGACCAAAGTTAAATATCCTTTCTTGTTAGTCGAAATTCATTTTTTTTAAATTAAAACTGTGATCTTACCAAATTCAAATAAAGATGCAGATGTAAATACTACGTCACACAAGTCGTTTAAGGCCTAAAATGTTAAAAGATAAAAATAAAAGCCTTTTGTAAAATTTTTTTTAGCAGGTTTCTTTGGAATATCATAAAATAAAATAAATTAAATTATTTATTTTGCAGAACTACCTTATCTTCTAAAATTTTATTTTTTAATTTTCTAAATAAAGTTTTGAAACTCACATATATTGTCGAAATTGAGCCCTAAGCTATTGCGATCTAAATAACTAATAAAATGAGGATTAGGTATTTATCTTTCTTTCGTCATAATTAGAGTAAGTGAAATCCATATTGTAATGTGGAAAACATGTTAGGATTTTAATATTTTTCGGTAATTGTGTGTTAGTTTAAATAATTTCAATAAAATTTTTACACACGACACAAATAAAACAAAAAAAAGAGAGATAAATAAATCAAGAATGAAGTGAATGAAATAGTTATGAAGGAATAGTGTTAGGATTTTAATAGCTTTTTGGCTGGTTTTTAACTTCGAATAAGCTCAGTGAAAAAAGGATGTTTACAATGAAGGAAAATTTTACTTTATTGTGAAAAATTTGAAAATCTCAAAATGTATAGCATAAAGTTTTGTATTTCGTTACAATTAATATATATTAAGGTATGAAATAATGTGCAACTTGAAAGGCTCTTAATATTAAGTTAAAAAAAATAATTAAATATTTGATTTCTTCAATCCGACATCCTTAATCCTTATAAATATAATATTGGTGTGAATCTTTACTTGATTCAAAATGAGAAAAATATTTTGAAATATATCTTTTATTAGTTCCATGATATAAAAACAAATTTAACTGTAAATAATATTAAAATATTAATATACCAGATATATAAGAGATTCAAAAGTTTACTTTACACTTATCAAAATACAAAAATTGTGAAATTATAAAAGAAATAGAAAATTAAAATAAAACTGATTTGTAAACACTTTTTTGTTCTTGTATAACTAAATTTGTCAAAATACATAACATTATCATTAAATATTACACAAATATCTCATTTTCCATCCGATTTCAGTTTGATAAATTGCCTTCAATTTTTTAATATATTATAAAGTATTTACTTTATGGCATCCGATTCAATATTTAATTTTCTTAATTTGTGATGTTTTTATTCGATGCGGCATTTTCGAAATTTGAGTAAATTTCCTGAGCAATTACTTTTATTTATTTAAAATCTGAGTAAGGGGGTTTGATTGAAATTCAATTTTAAAGTTGTTTGATATTTTAAATGGTAATATTAAGTCTTCTTAGAAGTTCTGTAACAAATTGATTTTTATTGAAATATTAATCTTTTTTAAAATATATTTCGATTATAGCTTTGATCATTGGATTTATTCTACTGCCTTTAATTGAAAATACTTCAAGATTTCAATATTATTAAAGAAACACATGAAAATATTTTGAAAGTAAAAAAGCTTAGATCAAGGACTATTAATTATGAAGGGAAAAAATAAATATTTATTATGATATCAGCTTGTTAAAAAACTCTTAACGTTTTATTTACCCTTAAAGATTAATTTTTTGGTTGATATTATGAAATTAATTTTTCAATTGAATTTTACATTTTTTACAAATTTTTATATTTACTTTAATTATTATATGCTTATGAAATTAAATTAATTTTATTTTTTTATAACAAAATTATTTATTATTAAATATAAATATAATTTTTAAAAATATTAAGTTCGTTGACTATATTTGATTTTATAATTAATTAACATCAAAAAAATATTTTTTATATGGTTACAAACAAAACCAAAAACTGAAAATTTTTTTAATAAATTTATGGACGAAAAAATGTCAAGCAGGTAAGCTTATGATAAAGTTTGCTTGACTTAAAATCTGCTAAAGTTTATATTACTTTTTAGATTTACTTTTAGAGGAAAAATTGAAATTGTTTCTTCCGGGCAACATGATTTTCATCACAGTGTCCATTGTTGGGAATATTGGTAACGAAACTTGCATAAAACGCTCAAAAATCTTCTTCATTTATAACCCTGAACCTGTGTCAGATAGATATGACTCCAGTAATTGCCAGTAATCATGATATAGAATCATCCAAAAGATAAGTCTTTTATGCCAGACCTTATCAAATATCTAAGGTACATCCAAGAACACAGTGAGACAATAATTTTTTTCTTCGAGCCCTTGTTCAAAAATGGTTTTAATTCACAATCAGTGTACTTGATCGACTTATGAGTGATTTTTTTAGAATCAAAATTAAAAATTTTGAATATTCACCCTTTGAGTAGTAATTTTGCAAGTAGTTGCTAAGAAGTATATTGGTCTGTAAGACGACACTTCTTCTGCTGGTTTATCTGGTTTCTTGCTCATAATTATTTCTGTAATTTTAAAACTGATTGGAATCTAGCATCAATCTCAAGCAAGCATTAAATAAATACTGCCGATTAAGTTTTTATCGATTTTTTCTCTTATCTCGTATTGATTACCTTTTAAAACTTTCAATACTGGTGGTGTGTGGTGTAATATCTACACTAGATTGGATACTATAACAGTTAAAACACTTTCGCCAGGTGTTAAGTTAAAAGTTCTGCTTTTTTTATCTTTACCTACCAGTTTTTCTCGTGTACATTTCAGAGCAACAATCTGATTTGAATTTTCTCATTGTCCTCTTTTGGATTGAGTTGATTCAGATAGCTGTAATTCTGTTTATAATCTTTTATTATTTGATTGACAAGATTACTTACTCGATTGAAAGCAGATGTATCAACAATGCTCCTCAACGATTGCCCATTTATTTTTGCTTTTCTTCTTTCTTATTTGATCTCTAATGTCTACTAAGTAACTGAACTCATTTACTGGGCTTTCTAATAATTCAGGCGTAGCTGGATTTGCTGCTATTCTTTTATAGTTAATAAAGTTTCCAGTTCTACTTCTTCCCTAGTTTTGAGGCTAACTTTTAATTTAATTAGTTCATCAAAGCTTTCCCTGAATTTGTTCTAATCAGTTAACTTATTTGTAAGGTTGATTTTTTTCGTTTTCTTAAAGACTTTAGTACTAAGTAAAAGAATAACAGGAGTATGGTCAGACATAAGGTCCTCTATTCCTATCGTTTCTATATTAATTGTTTTAATTCCTTTTGAGATGAATTTACTATTTGTATTTATTATTTCTCATTATTAGATTGGAATCAATCAAAAGTCTATTAGGCTCGGGTACGGTGAAACTGACAGCGAGCGATTTTTTGGTTAAGTAAATTAATGTGCTAATGAATTTCTAATCCAACCCACAATGTTTTTATTATAATCTTATGAAAGTGCACTTGCTAGAAAAAAATTAATCGTGTGATTTGGATAAATACTCTAATATAAAACGAAAAATGCTTACTATTACTAAGTAAAAAAATAAATGTACTGAACGTATTAAATATATACTTACTATTAATTTAACTTCAAAAAAATATAGCAGCTTCTTTACACATTTCCGAAAACTGTTGAGAACCAATTGAGAAATTATTGAAGTTGCTAAAATATAAAAAAAATGTTTTTTCTTAAGAAAAAATTTTACTTTTTTTTAAATGAATATAGCCCACAATATAGTATGAAAGTTGGTTTGATTATATTCCACCGTAATATATTTTTTTATACCTTTTATATCATATTTATTGATTTACGTCATTTACATCATCTAGTGCTGAAGCAAACGGAAATTAGTTTTCGATTCAAAAAAATTTTTACGTATGACTTTCAATTAGCATTAACATTGCTATTTTGACATTGCTTTCTATGATTTATTTGCAGGAAAAGCTTAATTTTAAAGTTTAGTTCTCCGTATAGATAACATTATTAAGGGGACCCGGTACGGTGCGAAAACTGTGGGTCACCAAAGATTCACAAATTTATTTGTTATTTAACAAATATAAGACTTTTCTTCAACGAAAATCGGGTAATATGAAAATAGAAGTAATTTTAAAAATGAATTTTTACGAAAGAAATTTGGTATATTAGTATCTAAAGGTGGGCACCCACTTAGTGTGTATATCTCAGCGGGTAACTTTTATGACGTCATAGACTCAAGCTAAAGTTCCCCCTCATATGTGGATATTTCAGTGTGAAATTCATTTGTACGTCATTTTGACGTCAAAAACGTTACCCGCTGAGATATACGCACTAAGTGGGTGCCCACCTTAATAGCAATTGGTAAGCGAACAGATACAGTGAAGCTCTTGTTGCAAAATACATTGATGAAGAACTACACAATATATTGTAAGATGTTGCTATTATAATTAATTACATTAAAAAGAACGCCCTAAATAGTCGTCTTTTTTCAGTACTCTATAATGAACACAAAAATATTAATATTGAGCAATAAAATTGAAGTTTTAAGAACAAACTGATACTTTGGCAAAGTACATTAAACAAAAACAATATAAAAATGTTCCCATGCTTTTCCGACTTCATTAAAGACAATAATATAGATTTGTGTTACTTAAAGACTTAATTTCCCGTCATATGATGAAAACGGGAGAAAACTTTTTAAAAAGGTTTAAAAAATTTCCAGCTAAAAATTATGGCTATCCATTGTAAGCGAATATACCGATATGAAAAAAATAGCAATAAATATTTCAATTCAATTTGCATCAACTTAGAGGCTTTTCAAAATTAGTTGCAATCAGAACAAAATATCGCTCTTGATTGGGTCCGGAGAATGAACTACAGCTGGCGATTTCCACTATACATCCGAAAGAAATCATGAGCAATTTACAATCGCATACCTCGCATTAATAGCATTATTATTTTATAAGATTAAAATATTTTATTTAAAACTCTAATTAATGGTTATTATAACTCAAAATAGCAAAATGAATTTTACTTTAACTGCATTGAAGATTTAAAAAAAAACACTGTCCACCCAAGGGTGACGATAAAATTTTACACGAGAATGGGGGTCGGCAGTGAAAGTAGTTTGCGCACCACTGTTCTAGAGCTCGAAAAGTTAAGGTATTGTGAGGAATTTTTTTTTCGTTATAAAAAAAATGAAAAACGATATTTTAATTTCTTAGCCTTATTACTTGGTCTTGCTCTTATACAAAAAAATTATTTTCCAAATTTAAAAAAAACTATAATTAATATACATAAAAATGGTCCTCAATTTGACTCTTTCCAGCAATTGGACCTCGACGGTGTTGATGCTTTTTGACACTTTGTCTGAAAAATAAAAACCAAAAAAAATATTAATCAGTATTAAGGCAGTTATAGCTGGAACTCGAAAAAAAAAGAAGAAAATTGGGGCGTTTTTAAAAAAAAATCCGAAAAACCGGGGTATTATCAAAGGTTATTTAATTAGAAAAATACGAAATAATTGAGGTAAACGAAAAGTTTCATATTTCAACGAACATATTCAAATTTCATGTGATTCGGTTCAATAGTTTTTTAATTTTTCATCAATGCCATCCCGAAAAAAGTATTTTTGAGATAACAAAGCTTAAAGTTTTAAATATGGATATGTTTCGCACTTCTCTACCTGTTAAAACGACTTTAGAAACGAAAATATTATAGATATCTTTACAAAAATTGAACAGTATATCCTTAAAAAACCAAACTTTTGAAATATCAAAAAAAAAGAATGGTACTCAATTGTACTTTTGAGTCCTCCGAAGTCCGGTTATTCAAGTTATTAACTATGATTTCTTTGTCAAGGAATAAATTATTTTTAAAATAAGCTCCAAGTAAACTAAGATTTTTCATATTTTCAATACCTGTAATATTCTTAGTATCAACATTTTGTTCTAAAAAATTTTTTTTATGTACTAAACATTGAAACTACCTTGCCTCAAACAATTATCTGCTAAATTTATTTGATAAAGACTGCCATTGAAGTTAATTTTTTTATTTGTTATGTTAATGCTTCTTAAATTAAGAATTTTTAATTTTGGAAAGTTTTCAGAAATCGGGAAATTCATTTTTCCTAAGCTTTCTGCACTTAATATCTAAAATTTCAATTACTTAATATTAATTAAGTTCTTAGTCCTATGATACCAATGTTAATGATTTATAGATCTATAAATTTTTTTCAAACCAAAAAATAGATTTTCAAAATAAATGTTAAATTCAAGATCTATTATTGTTGACTTTTGTATTTTTTAAAAGGATGAAATATTAAAATTATCAAAAGAAATATAATAACTTATTTCCAACAAGACGATTTAAATATTTTTCTGCCAAAGGAACATGTTCCCATTTTATTACTTTTAAACTGCGTTTAATTTTTAATTACGTTAGCAATTTTCATGCGTAAAAGACTTTTGTCTCTCTAATATGTTGTTTACAGTGCTACATATGTTTTTTCTATAAATTTTATTTGATATTCAAAGGCCTGATAAAATTGTTTTATACACTCTCATTTGTATGAATACGTAAGAAATTATACAGAACAATATGTACCATTCAAAGATAGCTGTTTGTTATTTTTAATATCAATGGAAGTTTTTCTTTTCTTATTGACACTTGTGATACTTTATTAAGGCCATGGCGTATGGTTTATATAACGCATCGCAGCTTATGGTGTAATTAAAAAATTCAAAGAAATTTTGATATTTTTTAAGCAAATATGAAATATAGGTACTTGACTTGAATATATTGTCCTCAATTTAAAGAATAGCCGTGGACTAAGAAAAGAAAAGTGTTTACTTACAAAGCTTAGGATATTAGTTAATAAATTTTAAAGAAAGAAGAATACTGTTTTACCAAGGTAATGTAATGTGTCGTAAATCATTAATATCAGCTATCGAATCACATGAATTCAACTTTGAGTTGCTTATAAGTTTACCTTATTTACCAAGTTTGGTCCCTAACATCTATTGACTGTTTGTAGGTTTTAAAAAGATTTCAATAGGCCTATTTCAATATCAATACTAAGTAGTTTTATATGTCCTGTATTAAAAGGTTGAAGAAAAATTTGAAAAAGAAAAAGGGCTTAGATTAATGAATAGTCAAATTTTATAAAGAAACCTTAGCTTTATTTCTTAGCATCGACATTTATTTCTAAATTTTAAAATATGTTACAAATCATTGAAACACATTTAGAGTTTTACAAAGATATTTGCCATTTATTTTAATTGCAGAAATTTGCAAGCAATTGTTAATTAGGCCAAAGTTTGGAAAATAGTTTAAAATTCATTTTTAGAGTATCAAACTGTAAAAAAATTCAGCAAAAATGAACTACAAATATTTTTTAATAAGACTTTATCTAAATTGTGAGATCAATTCTTACTTTCCTTGCAGTTTTAGAATTTATATCACATCAGAGGTTTTTTGATTTTTTTTTTCTTTAAATTTTTTCTTTTTGGCAATACTCCTACAACTCTAAAAATATTAATAAATTATTTTTGTAGGTTTTATCAAGTGAGCATGGACTTGTATATGGCTAAACTCCAAGAGATATAATTTTAAAACTTTATGTTTGATTTTATTTGAGTTGTCTTATTGTATAAAGCCAAGGGTCTGGTTTGGCAATAATATTTCAGTTTTTACCGGTTTCATCTTCTATCTAATTAACTTTTTAGTCAGTTTTAATGGTAACAAGTTTAGTGATGTTTTTCTTGAAACTTGATTTACTAAATGAATGCTGACATTATTTAATTAGTTTATAATTGCAATTGAAACTACAAACAGACTTCTTGAACGTACCAAGCAATCTGTAGGATCATATGTAATTTTTGTTTATTAAAATTATGGAAGCCATTTTAAAAATTGGATGAATTAGTTTTATAGTAATTTTGCTTTTTATCTTACACAATATTTATTTAATATTTTTAGCATTTATCACATGGTTATATAAGCTTCAATTAACTATTTATAAAAAGGTTTTATAAAACTATTTGCTTAACAATGCGCGTGATAAAATAATCAATCGGAATAACATAAAATTAAATTTTTTCTACATCATGGGATTGAGTTAGAGCCTAAAACTTTAGCTACGTGTTAAAAAAATATTTTTATAGTTTTGGAAAATAAAGTAACACATACCTTTAATTAACTCATTTTAGAAAAATAAACAAAAAGCACTAAATTTAGCTAAACTTCCTTTTAAAGCTTATATTTTGGAATATTATTCTCAAAAATTTTCAATTATTTACCCTCCTCAAAAGTAATACTGTACAGATTCAAATACATTATTTTCAGTGATTGTTGTGAAAATTCAACACGTTAGAAGTAAAAAAAAAACAAGTTACAAAAGAACCATTTCTCTTACAATAATCCTTTATTCTCAAAAAACGGCAAAAATGGCAAAAATAAAAAAAATTTCACTAAAAATTCTATCCAATCCAAAAATCGTAACTAAAATTTAAATCTAAAATAAGATAATTGTAACCTCGACATAATTAATCAAAAAAATATTTCCACTTCAACTTTTAGGATATGCTGAAATAAAAAGAGAGTTTCTTAAAAACAATAAATAATTAGCTTTTTTGATATATTTTATTGATATAATTCTCCTTATAAAACTTTTTCTGAATATATTTCAGAGATCTATAAATGAAATATTAAAACTAATTACAATGATTTTTATATTCAACAAATAATTGATTATGAATTTTTAATTATAAAAAATTTTATTGTTTAATTTCACATTGTTGACGTTACCAAATTTAAATCTGTGAATATGTTTTAAGCTTTTAAAAGTAATCTTGTTAAAATCCTTTAAATCTACATCCTTTATGATTACGTACATTATTTCTATATCTGCAGGAAAATCTAAGTTTTTAATCATAGCTCCCGAAAGATATAGTATTTTAAAATTGCTTTTTGAATTATTACAAAATAGATTTGAGTAGTTTCCACCGGTAATATAAAGTTCATTGATATTTTGTAGAAAATGATTGTCAAGGCAATTAAGATCAGCGTTTCTCAATTCTACTTCTGAATCCTCCCAAGTCCAGTAATTCATTTCATAATCTGTCAATTCTTTGTAAACATATAAATCTTTTTGAAGCAAAGTTTTATTTAAGCTAAGAACTTTAATATTTTCAATACCTCCGGTATTTTTAATTTCAACATTTTCCGACAAAATAACTTTTGTTATGTTAAAAACATTGAAACTAATTTGCCTGAAACTATTATCTGCTAAATCTAATTGATCAAGACCAACATTGAATTCAATTTCTTCATTTTTTATGTTATTATTTCTTAGTTTAAGAACTTTCAATTTTGGAAAGTTTTCAAAAATCGGGAAATAAATTTCTCCCAAATTTTCTTCACTTATATCTAAAACTTCAAGTTTTTTAAGAGTAATTAAAGAACTACCTCTTAGTCCTATGAGACCAATATTAATAATTTCTAAACTAAAAATGTTTTCCAAACCAAAAAATAGATTTTCAAAATGATCGTTTAATTTAAGATCTATTAATGTTAATTTTTGTATTTTTGAAAAGGATGAAATATCAAAATTATCAAAAAAAATATAGTCAATTTCCAATTTTGTTACATTTTTTTCTCTAGGCTGACAAGATAAGCTTGAATATCTTCCATACGTGATTTTAAGCCAATCAATATTTTTTAGAAATTCATCTGTAAGGCAAGTAACAGTGCCAAATAACAATTCCACTTTTTTTTCTGAGGAGTTCCAGTTTTCTAAATCAGTATCTGTTATACTAGAGCAAACGTAAAAATCTTTCTCTACTTTACACTTTTCATTTGCATAGCTTAAGCTTAGTATAGTTAACGTATAAAGCAATATTTTAAACACTCCGGAGCACATTTTTTTAAACTGAGTGAACTGATGACTTTTTTGATAATGAAGGACTATAAGAAAAATTACTTTTTGCAAATGATACTTGTGTCTAATCAATAAAATTTTTAGCTACGTTTAATCTTGTCATAACGTAAGAAAGCTTCATGCGCAAAAGACTTTTGTTTCTTTAAAGCTTTGTTTAGTTATTAGCATTAAGTATGTTTTTTCTGAAATGGGCACTTTGTTCCCAATCTATTAATATGGAACAGCGTTTAATTTTTATTGTTGTGTTAGTAAATTTCATGCGTAAAAGACTTTTGTCTCTATAAAGCTTTGCATACTTATTTAAGGCATTACGTGTGCTTTTTTCGATAATTTTTATTTAATATTTTAAAAATAATTGATAATTATTCTCAAAGCCAAAGAATTTCTTACTATCTTATAATTTATATTACAGCTCAGAGCTTATTATGTCTTTTAGAAATTTTAATATATTTTAGGCAAATATGAAATATAGGTACTTTCTTTGAAGATATTATCTTCAGTTTGTAGAAGAAGCATGAATTAAACAAAGAGAAGCTCTTACTTTTTAAAGTTCACAAATCGATCAATTACAGCAGGTAATACGAAAATAAGTGGTATTACTTTTAAAACATGGCTGATTGCGATAATTGTTAACATAATTTAATTAATTAATCTAAAAAATATGGCCTGTACATAGTAGTTTTAGTGGTAATAAAGTAGTTGTAGTCTTAGTATTAGTCTTAGATTTAAGATGAGTTTACCCTTTAAGCATGGACAGTGAAATATATAAAATTAAACTTAATAATAAATTGGTTGTGTGTCATTTGAAGCTATATGTACAGTTACAAACTTCAATTTCTACACCTATTTAGATGGCAAAAATGCCAGCACTGATAGAATTTACCAGAAAAATTGACTCAATCATTTTCAACGATATGATTCTAGAAGAGACTTAAGTAGCTATAGCTGATGACAACTCACTAATATAAGTCGTGTACAGCGGTAAGGTGACCAATAAATAACTAAGAAAGCAACTGGAGTAAAAGAACGACAGTCAATGGCAACAACTCAATCTGGCTTCTTGCTACCAAGCAACCAGAATAGAATCAAAATCACATTTAGCAAAGGTCGTTAAACAGATTTTATCTTGTATTTTTAGACAACTCGAAACTACAAAGCTGATTGTAATAAATCAAAAAATTTGCACAGGCATTTTTATGTTCACTATTAAAAATAGACCCAACTTATTAAGCAAAGTAAACACTTTTGATTAAAAAAATGAATAATTCTTGAATGAAGAAATTACACATGCTTTTTTTTTTATTAATATTTAAAAACAAAGTACATTTTTAAAGATACTTTAAAAGTTAGATTTTCTATTAAAAATAAAATAACTGACAATTTTATAGAAAATGTACAAATATTAAATTCAAAAATAAAATTTTATTCATGGTTTGCATTCTTCTATTGTATTCATTTTAGTTGAAATAAGCTATTTGAAAATTTTATAAAGTAAGGAGAATCTAGAGCAACTAGCATCCATACACTATATAAAGCTCTTGCTTCCTTAGTGTTATGAAATTTGTATTAAAACACCATGTGAATTATATTTATATTTAAATTATCTCTCTGAAGGCAAAGGATATACACCTAGCTAAATCGGATTCAACTGAATTCATGAAATACCAATGCAGTCTGCTATGTATATTCTATTATTAAATTTTTCCATTCTATCCTTTGTGCTTGCAGGATATACAAAAAATCTATCTTTTTTCAGTAAATTTAAAGAAATACCTTTAACATTTTCATCCTTTGTGGATTGTTGCAAGCACAATAGAAACAAGATCTTCAAATTTTACATAAAATAAGTTTTAGGAGTCATTTTTGAACGCCAATTTTTGGTTAAAATAAATGTTAGTTGAAATTTTAATTAAAATAATACTTTGTTTTGCTTATACACATATTTTAAGTATTTTAGTTTGGTTAAAACAGTTTCATCATATTTTCCTGGATTTCTTTATTAGAACTTTTGTAAACTATGGCCTTTTTAGGATAAAGTTTGTAAAAAAAAGATTTAGGTGAAGGAAATATAACAATGCACAACTCTTTCTTAAGTCATATTTTTGACTTAATGACATGAAAATCATCATTAAACTCGTGTATGAAACTTGTTTCCTGTTCTTAGTACAAGGGAAAAATTTATAATTCTTGAACCGAGTATACCTTGATTATAATGTATTTAGGACTTTTATTGTAATTTTCTTCGTGAAAATTTAAATAAAAGCTTATTCACATACTTGTTCTCTATAAATATATTTAAGAAGTATTCTCCTTTAGAATATTTTGATTATGAAACTTTTTGTCGAAAATTAGCAATAACATAAAAAATATATTTATTAAATTTAGTTCCAAGGAAATATGACTTTAATTTATCATCTATGATTTTTAAGTTTTGCTTATGGCTCTTTCATTAAAACAATGCATGATATATGATAAAGAATTGCTTTAAATAAATACAAGACTGCATAAATAAACCCAAGCTTTTTCGTTCCTCAAAGTTCAGAAATAGTAAGTGCTTTCAACACATTTTGAAAATGAATTTAAATTGTCATTTTATTTGCTAAAATATTTATTAGATATAGCAAAAAATAAAACAAAATTTTTTAGTAGATAAATATCTCAAGATAATTTGGATTTATTTAGTGCGTTTTTAAGTTTATACTTAAAATACATCCTAATTTTGTTCCAAATCATTAAATATTCTAAAAAATTTTGGTATCATAAATTTTGTTGCTATTGAAGCGAAATTATGTCTGTTATATATTTTTTCATGCATACCAATCAATATTCATAGAATTTAATAACATTGAAAAAAAAAGAAAACTAAAAATAATGAAATATTCTTCTATGTCCTTAAAAATCGCATATGGTTAAGTCAGATAGATTTTTCGTTATATTAATATTGTTGTTGTGTTAAAAGCTTTAAAAAAAACCTTAATATCTGAACAAAATATCTGAACTTGTCTTATGGTTAACCTTAAACATTCATATAACTGTCAAAAAGGGATGCTCTAATCCTATAAGTAATAAATAATTTCATAAAAATTTGTTTGAAGGGATACATCACATTTGGCATTTTATTGCATATTCAGCAAATAGGACGATTTATTTCGTACGAAAAATTTACTTTTTACAACATGAGTATTAAATCTTGGATACAATAAAAAAGTAAGTTGGAAGAAGAAATTTTACTCCTTTTTTTATTTAGACATCTCAATTTCAGTTGTTTTTTATTTCTACGGTATAAATCAATTTGCATTTGAAACATCAGTTATAGGCTAATAAAAAGTTCTTTTTCATATAACAACTTGAATTGATTTAAATTGTTCCAAAATTTTTATTATAGCTTTTTCATTGTTGTGTGGTTAGTTTTGTCTCATTTCGATAAATTAAGGGGTTATATATGTTTTGCTGGCTCAAAAAATCGAAAAAATGTTTATTGCTTATTTTTAAAGTATATTCCTTTAACAATGCTTATGCGAAGTTTCATCGAGATCAGAGCACTAGAACCTGAAGGTTGGCCCCCACTAATTAACTCATTTCGTGTACTTAATGTCGACCTAAAACTTTAAACTTGATTATCTCGGAATCGTATTTTTGAAAAAATGTCATCGCGGTGAGCACCATATCTCGCTAACCACTTTACCGTACTCTACCTATTGTAATAGCAATAGCTAGGTCGTGAACAAAGGAATTTTTTTTCGGGCAAATCCTTCTAATTTTATTGGCCGGAAAACTCAATTTTTTGAGCATCAAAAATCGACTTTTTTACTAAAATATCACTGTAACTGTAAAAAATTCTTCGTTCACCAGCAAGGTCACACTATAAACTAATGCAGTTTTTTTTTTTTAATTTCAGTTAAGCCGTTACCGATATTTCAGACTCACCGTAAGGCACTACAAACAAAAAGTGTTCTGTGGCAAGGAGTGTACCTCCCCCCATTTTCAGGATTTTCACTTGAAATTTTATGCGAATACACACTAAAAGACTTACTTTTTGAAACTTTTTATCGTACTTGAATAAAAATATGTCAACATAGTTAAAAAAAATAAATAAGAACTCTATATTTCCGCATAGCACAACATATATAACCTCTTAAGGGAAAATTCTACAAAAGTCCATTCCATTAAATTTTAACTAGCTTAGGAATTTATTTATTGTTATAAATGCTAAAGGTATTCTTATACTCTGTTATCTTACAAAACTTTAAAAAACTTTATTCTAATACCTAACGTGACAATATTTTTGAAAAATTGAAATTCTTGACTTCTTTTTAAATATATTTAGTTTCCAGTACCTCACTTGGAATACATAGACGTTATAAACTTTGCATTCATTGCTCATACCTAGAAGATAGAAATATTCAGTATTTTTATATGTTCAATGACTGACAAAATTTTCAAGCGAATTAATGACAATTACTTATTAAAGTCAACTGCTGGAAGGTTTTATTCCTTTGAATTTAAATAAAAATTATTTAAATAATTATAGTTCATAATTGTGTAATCTATACTTCATTAATTTTAATTAACGTGAGATAACACCAAACATTTTTCCTCTAGCCAGCTTTCAATAGTTTTAGTGGTGAATTAGTTTTCTAACCATAACGATGAGTATAATAATTTAATGTGTACAACTTTTGGGATTATAATAAAAAAAATTCTTTAATTTTATCAATACTGTTCATGATTACTTGATTGATTTAATCGTAAAAGTTAATCCATTAAATATGATTAATATAATTAATAACCTGCTTTTGATTTTTCATACTTTGAATATTCAGGACAACCAATCACTGGGAGAACGAAAAATCAGTGGTCAAATTTTTTTAATTTTTAGTAAAAGCTTTGATTAATGAGGTACATAAACTTACCTGCTCATCTTTGTTGGTATTTTATATTAAATATCCAATTTTTGAGAAATTATATGTTATACCAAAATCAAAAAGACACTTTATTCAACAATTAAAAACTTCAATTAATTTTTTATTATTTCAATTATTGGCTGAAGATTACGTTTTTTTTGCTTAGGGGACACCTAGTAATCGAATAGTCGTTACATGTACAAAGTGTAGTGCTTACTAATCCGTCTTACTTGATACTCCTCTTCTTACAATTAGATAAATATTTAATTAACATGTTTGTGTTTTAGGTGTTTCTAGAATTTTTCTAGCTCAAGTTCAACTTAAACTACACTAACAATGCTATTTAAATTATTTTACTTCAAAGTCAAACATACTTTAAAATTTTTTATATTTTTCATAAACCTATTTATGATATTTGTAAATTGAAGGTCTTATATTCTGATGACAATCAAATGAATAAAGTGAAGTTTTTCAATGTAAATAAAGCCTTTTGCAATAGATAAAAAGTATATAAATTTCCTTGAAGATTATCAACTTTTTAAATAAAAATTATATTTTTTAGTTGAAACTTTAAAACAAAAAATACAATCAATAAAATATTTAGAGAGGAAATGTTCCTACAGGTCTCTTCTATCATTAGAAACCAATGTACAAATTAAAGATAAGATATAATAGCAACCAAAATGATTTTGATAAATATAATTTATATAATATTTTTTTTAATCAAAGATTCAAATTATACCATCAGTTTTTATCTTAAAAATCTATATATTATCAATACTAAATAAAAAATTGACAAAAATCACTCTATACCCAAAACAAATTTTACTTAATTAAAAACCAATATTCTAATTTAAGCAAAGAGAGTTTTTAAAAAACTTCAAAAATAATATTTTTAATTGATAGATACATTTAACAGTACTTAATTTTACTTAATAAAGAAAAATTAAACCATCCATTAGTTGTTCTTAACAGTATCTTGCTGTCCTTACAAAAAAAAAATGCTCCAGGCTATGAAGAACTTGTAAGAATGATTTATCGATCAATTAAAATGAAATTTTTTGTATCTTAAACCTGACTAGAAATTCTCAACATAAATAAGATATCCTTTAAGGTAGAATTAAGTTAAGGTAGAAAATTGTCAATAAATTGAAAAAGATATATGAAAATTAACTAAGGTTGCATATTCACATTCTATTCCTTATTTCGTATACAAAAATTATAAAAACTGTAAAGTACTTGACCTTTTTTTGGTCGCAAAAAAAATGAAAGCAAAGCAATTAGCATAAGTTTCATTAAGCTCTGCTATTGATATCCTGAAACTCTGATGCCATAAACTTACCCTTGGTGACAAATGGAGTTTAATATGCACAAAAAGCACCAAACTTTTCTGCAATCTCTTAAAATAACATGAAAGTTGGGAAGCTTCTTATGTCCATTTCTTTTAGTTGATGGTTTTTCTTAACTTTAAAACTTATTTAGTGAAATTTTTTTTTATATGTTGATGCTTACACCTGGCTACTTAAGCTGACATAAATTGTCATTTAACATTTTAACTTGATTAAAATTTTGCTATTTTCATGGTTTCTTAACCAAAAATGATCTTCTTTATTCAATAAATAGTTTCTATTTTCTAAAAGTTAGTTTTTTTGTATCCAATACTGACTTTGTAGAAGAAGATAGTTGAAAAACTTTACTTTAAAACTACAATTGTTTGAGATAATTTAAGCAGAATCATTGTGTTTTAAATTCTTGAGAAGTGCATTCGAGATAGAGAAATAAAATGCTTTGTCTATAAAAGTTTCTTTGGGAATTTTTCTAAGAATATAGAAGAAGCTGAAAATAAAAAGTAGTTAATTTAATTAAAATATCCTCACATCCGGTTAGATTTGATTCCTTTTAAATATCAAAGATTCTCCGTAATTATAATAAAAATAAATATGTATATATTTTTTTTGATTTAATAAATACTAGCTCATGGAATAGACTTAGAAAAAAGAGTAAGAAAAAAATCAACAAATCCTAAGGTTGAACACAATATAACTATATTTATAAAAAAAAAGATGCTTTATCGATTTATATGTTGAAAAAGTTACGTATTCTATTTATTTCAATTCATTTCTTTTAATAAATTTAATTTAATCTATATCTCGAAACCTAAAAAGGAAATTCTTACATTTAGAAATAAAATTTAAATACCAAAATAAAAGTCCAAAATTGTTACAAACACAAGTTCATCAAATTGATCAGCCAGCAACTCGATAATCCTGTAAAAAAGTTCTCTATTCCCTCCATTAAATTAGATGTAGGCGAGACATTTGCAGGTTGAGACGCTGTGTAGGTTGAAACACCGGCATTTTAAAATACTGCTGAATAGCTTGCTCAAATGTTTCAACTGTTAAAGTAATGTCACATCCCATGTTCATTTTGCATAGTCATCCAAAAAAACCAGTCGCATTCCGTGCTGTTGTTCTGAGCACGCTGTTAACAATTGTGCTTTTGATCTAATTTTTTTAGTTTTTAAATTTTGCATAAAGTGAACATTTTCTACCAATTTAAAAAGGTAAATCAGCGTATTTTTTAGATTTTTATTGTCTTTCAGTATGTCAACTGAAAAGATGTAAAACATGAACTGAAAAAGAAAAACGCGTGGATTTCGAAAATGTCACTTTTTTGCAGGTTGAGACATTGGGGGTATTCACATTGAGGCTTGTAACATTTCGGAAATGTTCCCCTACAATTCTCAGTCCACTAAAATACCTATGTGAATATGTGTTGGAAAATATTACAGATATACAGATAAATGTGTATTAGTAAGATAGCAAGCATGAGGCAGAAATATTTTTGCCTCAGGAAGGGGTAAAAGCTTTTTCGAAATTTGCGAAACTCCGTCTTACCTTTCACCTCCGCTTATCTAGAAATTAAATGTTACCGGACTCAATGTGAATACCCCCTTTGACGCATTTGCAGATTGATACACTATCGTGGTTCATCTCGAGTATTTGCAGCTGCCATTTTTGTGATTATTTTTGATTGAAATCATTAATATAGTGAATGCGAAGCATTTTACTGTGATTAATTAGTTTTCTTTTTTTTCTGAATGCTCTTTTGATTTAGAATGGCTGCCCACCAAGAAAGGATAACAAATCACGACTTTAATGGTTTTTATGTGTTTTTCCGAGCAGTGAAAGGAATAATAATTCAAAAAAAGTCTATTGGGAGAGTTTCAGCTGCATACAGCATTCCGAAATCTAGCTTGGTACGCAAAATTAAGAAAATCAACAAAAAATGTCAAGATATTTCACTGCTCGATGATACTGAACTACACGCGTTTGTTCGTATATCTGCATCGCACCATCTCTAGTGACGATTTTCATTTCTCAGGAAAAAATTCGACTTGTTAAATTGACTGTTTTTTCAGTTGTTCGATCCGCAAGAGGAGTTGTTTGAATACGTAGTAAAATGTACCAAACTTTACTGTGGGATTAGCATTTCGGACCATTTCCTTAAATAAAACATGCATGTCTACTGTATTTTTTCACTTTTCCAGTAGACTAATAGTGGTGTCTCATTCTGTAAAGCATTTTTTTTCTGTTACATTTTTAATACTTTAGAAAATCGTCAACCAAAATGTGTTTTTGCTCGCAATCCAAAAGAAATCTTCTACAAAAGTTTGCTCTAGTTTGCCGCTTTCCAACGATATACTCTAGTCTTCATAACTTTATTATATTAAAATGTTATGGCCCAAAATTAAAACCTGTCTCAACCTGCAAATGTCTCCCTTACATATTTTTAGATTTAGTGGCCTTAATACAAAAAAGAAGTAATTTTTGAAATTTTCCTTGAAGAATATTTAAAAACCAAAGCTATATTTCAAGTTTAATCTTTAAATCTATTCAAATCTTATTTATGAAGTTTCATAAAAAGACATTAATAAAGAAATTTTCATTAACTATTTTATTGACAGATTTAAAATTGAAATTAAATTGAAATTATTGAAAACTTTATAATAAAATTAAATAATTTACCTGCAAAATTAAATAATTTTACAACTGCAGAGGAAAAATTTAATAGTATGAAATGCTAAAAATTTCCAAAAGAAAAAAAATGCAGAAAAATTTCAATTTATTACACTTATTATATGTCTATTTTGGATACCTTGAGCTATATCCTGACATAAGAATTTAATCATAGTACCTGCTCTTGCTTTCAATGCAAGTTCACGCTTACTTTTGTATTTTTTGTTCTTGTTATTTGTTCATTAATATTAGTCCAAGAGCCAGCGACGTTTTTGATGAAGTGATAGTATAATAAAAAATGTTTGTGTCAATACCTGTATATAGGCCAGGCGCCATAAGTATGAAAAAAAGAAAAAAGGGAAATAATTCGTTACAGCAAACTGATGATGCAATGTTGTAAAGCGTATTATTAGCAATAAAAAAACAAAATCCGAACCACTGGAAATGTTCTGGGGCGTAGAGGGGTGGGTTTTTAGAGGGGGAAAACGGTTTTTTGTTATTTCTGACTAAACTACGCGTCCAATCAAAAAAGTTTTAAAGTAAAAGTTGTAGATAATAAAAAGATCTACAACTTGTCTATAGAATATTTTTTTATTCACCCTATGCTTTGATGAGTAAAAAACTAAAAACGCTTTTTTCTGTTTTTTAACCGTTTTTTCCAGAAAAATGATTGGATTTGGCTTAAAATTAGTGAAAACGTATCTTTTGGTATTCTAAGTAATCTGTATTTTTTTTTTTTAAATTAATGCAGAATTGTTGCTAAATTTGACTAAAATATAAAAAAAAAAGGGTTTTTTCAACTGAAATTCCTCATAAAACGAAATATCCGATAGAACTCAATCTAGCTTCATTTTTTTACTTCATACTTTGCCTTTTAAAAAATAAAAGAAAAATAAAACTTTTAATGAAAAAAGCCCCAAAAAAAGTGAAAAAACTGAAAATATGACCTTTTCCATTACACATTTTCTGATTATTTTCTAAAAATTTTTATTACTAATTAAAATTATTATAATTTTGTAATATAAATATATACTAAATATAATTAGTAATTTATTTATTGATTAATTACATCGTTCAACCACGCTGCGCAATAAGTAGGCTTTGGTTTTCTATGTCATCGCCTGTAGTAGGTATAATTGGCTGCATTGATAACACTTACAAATTTTTAAATTTTTTCGTTAAGCTCGACAAAAAGATGTTTTTTAGGGTAATTTTAGGTCGCTGAAGCCGAAAATCACAATCATTTTTTTATTCAAAGAAGCATTTGTGAGATATTCCCAAAAAATGTGTTTTTTGGGTGTATTTTCTTTTATTGGTCTGTATCCCAGAAAATAAATTTTTGATTGGCTAAAGCTCACCGGTTAATAAAAGTTATTATTTTTTTCTTTTAATTGACATATAAAACGTGTAAATCAATATATATTTGACAAAGTTACAGGAAATCCAACTTAAAAAAAAGTGATTTTTTTCACCTGTTTTTAAAATGGCCTATTTTCATTTGCTTCTTTTTGGTTGAAAAAAGTTTTTAAGTGAAATTTTTAAGACTTTAAATAAAGGAAAAATTTGTTACAAATACTTTGGTGTCAAAATCTTTAATATTTAAAGAAAAATGAAATAGTTATAGATTATTAAGTGGGGACGTGATTGTTTCATTTTTCAGGTCTGCTGCGGACGCTCACAAAATTCTGCCAACTAGTTCAATGAAGTTGACTAGTTGCAATTTTCACCAGTTTGCAGAGCGGATATATAAAATACAGCTCTTTTTTGAGTCTATGGGATAGCAGATCAGGTGGGAAGCGATATATTCAACGCGATCGGTCATGGTGAGAAAGCCATGTTGTAGAAACGAATAATTTTATTCAGAAGGCACTTGTGGACACAGAAAATGTAATTTTTCCTCAATTATATATTAAAATTAGAGAAATGAAAAATTTGGCACAGTATTGGTAAAAGTTTCGAAAAAGAGGTGCCACTACAATCCATCAGAAAAAATGTCGATTTAGTTGTGTGAATATGACCTTCTTGAAGCCATACTTTCTAGTATTTCAACCACAAATTCGAAGTTTTATTTACACAAGTTATAAAAATTACATACTAGTTAAACATTTAATTTATTTCTCAATTTCCGTAAGTTAACTTCATTGAACTAGTTGGCAGAATTTTGTGAGCGTCCGTAGCAGACCTGAAAAATGAAACAATCACGTCCCCACTTAATAATCTATAACTATTTTACTTTTCTTTAAATATTGAAGATTTTAACACCAAAATATTTGTAGCAAATTTTTCCTTTATTTAAAGTCTTAAAAGTTTCAATTAAAAACTTTTTTCAACCAAAAAGAAGCAAATGAAAATAGGCCATTTTAAGAACAGGTGAAAAAAATCACTTTTTTTTAAGTTGGATTTCCTGTAACTTTGTCAAATATATATTGATTTACACGTTTTATATGTCAATTAAAAGAAAAAAATAATAACTTTTATTAACCGGTGAGCTTTAGCCAATCAAAAATTTATTTTCTGGGATACAGACCAATAAAAGAAAATACACCCAAAAAACACATTTTTTGGGAATATCTCACAAATGCTTCTTTGAATAAAAAAATGATTGTGATTTTCGGCTTCAGCGACCTAAAATTACCCTAAAAAACATCTTTTTGTCGAGCTTAACGAAAAAATTTAAAAATTTGTAAGTGTTATCAATGCAGCCAATTATACCTACTACAGGCGATGACATAGAAAACCAAAGCCTACTTATTGCGCAGCGTGGTTGAACGATGTAATTAATCAATAAATAAATTACTAATTATATTTAGTATATATTTATATTACAAAATTATAATAATTTTAATTAGTAATAAAAATTTTTAGAAAATAATCAGAAAATGTGTAATGGAAAAGGTCATATTTTCAGTTTTTTCACTTTTTTTGGGGCTTTTTTCATTAAAAGTTTTATTTTTCTTTTATTTTTTAAAAGGCAAAGTATGAAGTAAAAAAATGAAGCTAGATTGAGTTCTATCGGATATTTCGTTTTATGAGGAATTTCAGTTGAAAAAACCCTTTTTTTTTTATATTTTAGTCAAATTTAGCAACAATTCTGCATTAATTTAAAAAAAAAAAATACAGATTACTTAGAATACCAAAAGATACGTTTTCACTAATTTTAAGCCAAATCCAATCATTTTTCTGGAAAAAACGGTTAAAAAACAGAAAAAAGCGTTTTTAGTTTTTTACTCATCAAAGTATAGGGTGAATAAAAAAATATTCTATAGACAAGCTGTAGATCTTTTTATTATCTACAACTTTTACTTTGAAATTTTTTTGATTGGACGCGTAGTTTAGTCAGAAATAACAAAAAACCGTTTCCCCCCTCTAAAAACCCACCCCTCTACGCCCCAGAACATTTCCAGTGGTTCGGATTTTGTTTTTTTTATTGCTAATAATACGCTTTACAACATTGCATTATCAGTTTGCTGTAACGAATTATTTCCTTCTTCAACCTCTATCGCGCCTGGCCTAATAGAGGTAGCGTTAACCAAAATTCACTATACCTGGCGCCCCTACCCCCTGCATTTCAGGTAGGCAATTGATTAAAGGTAAAAAAAGAAGGTCGATTTTGAAGTGAGAGTATAAGAGCGGGGATTTTTATATTAGCAAAATATAGAATGTATTTAATGCAGTTATGAAATTGCCCGCTCAAAATGTTGCTGCAAACACTTTAAAAAAATTATTGAAAAAATCGTGTTTTTTGGGTGTATTTCCTTTTATTGGTTTATATCTCAGGAAATTATTTCTTGATTGCCTAAAAATTGCTTGCTTTGAAAAGTTATCATATCTTTCTTTAATTTGATATATAAAACATGCAAATCAATTAATATTTAACGAAGTTACAGGAGATCAAATTTTAAAAAAAGTGATTTTTTCACCTTTTTTAAAAATGACCCAATTTTATTTGCTTTTTTTTCGGATCAAAAAACTATTATCCAGAATTTTCAGGAATAATAAATAAAAATAAAAAAATTAAAAATGGTATCAAAAGAAAGCCTGATTTGTCAGCTTTATGAATATATAGTTTTTTTTTAATTTGCTATATAAATAAAGGAAAAAAAAATTAAAACGCATTCATCCATTAATTTTATATGAAAAATTAAATTTTTTATATGTGTTTTATTTTTTTACTTCACCATAGACAATAATAAAAAAATTAAAAATGGTATCAAAAGAAAGCCTGATTTGTCAGCTTTATGAATATATAAAAAAATATATATTTAGGAATTTTCGAGTAAAAGATAAATTTATTACAAGAATTTTAAAGGTAAAATCTTTAAGATCAAAAGAAAAATAAAAAAGTTATAGATCCTTAACTGGGGACGTGATTTTTTCATTTTCCAGGTCTGCTACGGGCGCTCACAAAATTCTGCCAATTCATTAAATGAAGGTAACTCATGGAAATTGAAAAATAAATTAAATGTTTTACTGTTATGTAATTTTTACAATTTATGTAAATAAAAGTGTGAAATAATTGTTGAAATAACAAGAAATTATGCTTTCATGAAGTTGAGTTATTTACTATCAAAAATACCGAAAATTGTTTTACCTACAAATTTCATAAATACTTTTCTTTGAATAATTTTAATGTAAAATAATTAGGCTCGATAAACTCGATATATAGATATATTTATTCCTTATTCATAAAAGTTATCAAAGATAAACAGATTTTTTACAAAATACATTCATAAAATTCTTTTGCATTATTTCAACACTTTCTACGCTTTATTCGTCGTCTTCGCTCTCGAAATTGAGCAAAATTGATATAAGTTCGAAGGTTTTTGGAACATCTCTCATCAAATGTAACATGAAAAAACCGTCCAAGACTATGTAATCGAATTCTGGTGGTATTCCTACGGTAATTTTTTCTTCCAAGATTTTTACCAATACCGATTTATCGGTTTTACATATTTGTCCGTCACCGTGGCACATAGAAGCAGGCATCGGAGTTAGTGAATAAGTCAATATTTTTGGGATATCAATTTTATTTTCAATTGACACCGCTAACATACGTCCAAATAGATCTCGTTGCATTTGGATTTCTTGAACTTTGCCGCCAACTTTGATTTTTTTTTCTAGTGAGAAAGAAAAATTTCTAAAAACGTTTTTTTTAATAGGTTGCTCGAATTTTGTACTATCTTGATTGCATTCGGTGATAAATTGATTTCTTAATTCCACACCATTCTTTTCAATATTCAACAAAAAATTAGCAAAGAATTCAGGTGTGGCTTTTCCGGTAGCAATATTATATAAATAATCTTTCTGCACCTGTTCTTTAAAAGGATCCATATTATGTTTTAAGGCAGCCCTCAATTTTAGAACACTAAGAGCATTTTTTTCCATTTTGTTTTGTTCAAGATCAGCAGTAACATCTTGTTGTTTTTCTATTTTTCTTTCTTCATTAATATATAACATAAAACTCGATCGAATATGATGATTTTATGCCCAACGTTGTCTACCAGATATCGAGTTAGTATAATGAATAATTCCCGACATAAATTCCCGAAAAAAACACGACCCCACTTAAGGATCTATAACTTTTTTATTTTTCTTTTGATCTTAAAGATTTTACCTTTAAAATTTTTGAAACAAAACTCGAAGTCCTGAAAATTCTGCTTAATAGTTTTTTGATCCGAAAAAAAAGCAAATAAAATTGGGTCATTTTTAAAAAAGGTGAAAAAATCACTTTTTTTTAAATTTGATCTCCCGTAACTTCGTTAAATATTAATTGATTTGCATGTTTTATATATCAAATTAAAGAAAGATATGATAACTTTTCAAAGCAAGCAATTTTTAGGCAATCAAGAAATAATTTCCTGAGATATAAACCAATAAAAGGAAATACACCCAAAAAACACGATTTTTTCAATAATTTTTTTAAAGTGTTTGCAGCAACATTTTGAGCGGGCAATTTCATAACTGCATTAAATACATTCTATATTTTGCTAATATAAAAATCCCCGCTCTTACACTCTCACTTCAAAATCGACCTTCTTTTTTACCTTTAATCAATTGCCTACCTAAAATGCAGGGGGTAGGGGCGCCAGGTATAGTGAATTTTAGTTAACGCTACCTCTATACAGGTATTGACACAAACATTTTTTATTATACTATCACTTCATCAAAAACGTCGCTGGCTCTCAGACTATATGAATAATTTTATGATGTTTAATTTTCTCATAAAATCTACAGAATTAGCAGTTTTTCTTAAATCTAAGGTAAGGCTCACGCCGAAACTAAATAATCCTTATAAAGCCATACGTTACAGTTTAGGGCTACTAAAGGATTTATTGTGTAATGATAATATGTGTTTTGAAAAAATTCAATAAAAATATATATTTTAAAATATAGATTTTATAACATCAGTTTATTTTAGGATGATGTGGTAATTTTTTTTATTCTATTTACGATACACCAACTTATCAAAGAGTTACCTTAAATAAAATTTTACTTAATTGTATTTTCACAAAAAATGCTTTTTTGTTTTTATATCAAATATTTATTTATATTTTTATATTTATCTTTATATTTATATATATTTATATTTATTTATATTTAGTTTTTATATTAAAATGAGTTGTTATTTTATAGGAATTTTATTTAATTTTAGAAAGTATTGGGTCATTTAGAAAGTCATTTCGTTTTTTTTTTGGTGAAAATGAAAAATAATTTTTTAAAGTGCATTTAATTGAATTATATATTTTCCATTTTGATCCAATAACTTTTGCCATATTGCCGTCAGGAGATTGATTCCACGCTCATAAAATTTCTAATCTTTGCTTGCAAAAAACTGTTCCAAGTGATATTTGGCCACTTGATTTATGATGGGGGAGGGGAAATTCTCTGTTGGGAAAAACAAAATGACTTTTCAAGATGTGTTAGTAAAATAAGTTTAACCTGAAAACTGTGGGTAGTGTTGATTTTTTAAGTGCATACGAACTCTAATTTGAAAATAATTATATACATAAGAAAAATTTATTTCATTGAGGATTTATCTTTTCAATTTTTCAATTTTTGGTAACCTTTAGAAGCACAAACACCGATTTATTTATTATTTTAGATGTTTTTTAAGGTAACAACGGGAAGTTGTTTTTTTTAGATTTCGTAATTTTTGGTAGCCTTTAGAAGCCAAAATACCGATTTACGCTTAGAATATCGACTAATTTGTTATTGTATAACTAATAATTAGTAAAACAGAAAACAGCTCCCGTTGATACCAGGTGAAATATGTGAAAAAGTACTGCGCTAAATTTAAAAATGATCGGTTGAGTAGATTTTGAATAATTGTGAACACCGTCTTCGAAAATTATAGAAAATGCTTTAAAGTTTTACTCGCTAAAAAATTAAAAATAAAACATGATGATTCTTTTATACATACACAGATTCCATAGTGCAAAGAACTTTTATCAAGGAGATCTAGACCATCTTTTTGTTCTTGTCTACGCAAAACTCTTTCTTCTTTACTGTTGTACACTGCTTGCTTCTCTGTTCTAATAATTTGCAACTCGTCAGCTAGTCGTGCTCATTTGTGAGATATGCATTTCTTGCATAAAGCTCAGCAAAGCAAAAGAACCTTCATTAAAAGTACATGCAGCTACAGTAGCTGCAATTTCAATCAAAGGAGACTTTGAAGATTATTTTCAAACGTTATAGAGTGTAAATACCCCACCCCTATCCCCTAAACCTCTTAAGTGTATTTCATTGATTTTCATGGTTAATAAGTTAATATTTTTAATAGCTTGTAATTTGTTATATTGCCTAGTAATTTCTTTGTATCAGGACTCGTAATATAAGTTTTTTTCAAAAATTTCCTTGATTATCACTTTTTATTTTCCGTTTTCTTCTTGAATAAACAATAATTATAACTTTTTCTGAAAATATCACTTAAAGAATAATTGGCTATTATCTAATTTTTGATTAAGTAGACATTTAGATATCCATTTTGTTTTTAACATCATTGTTCTCTTAACAATAAATCAATTCTTCTTAAAAGATTTTTGTTAGGTTTAATTTTTCTCTAGATCTTTTTATAATTTAGGCATTATTTTTAAAAGGGATGATATCCTCTTAATTATTAATTTTTTCTTTTCAAACAATTTTTTTATTAAATTGAAAATTTCTGAAGCATTTCAGAACTCCATTATTTTTTAATGGTCATGATTTAAAAGGAAAAACAACTGATAAAGATTTAAGAAAAAATCAATCATTTTTAAAAATTGCTTGTTCACTAAAGTGCTAAAGGATCAGAAGTGTCAAATAAGTTTCGTACAAGTAAAATATTTTATCACATAGATGGGGCGTGTAAATTTATATTGATAAGAGATATTATGTCATAAATAGTTACTTCGGAATGAATAAAAATTGAAGAAAATAAACTATTACAGAGTTATATATAATTGCAAACATTAAGAGGTTTGGATGATTTATTTTGTCTGTTAGGTTTTCTTCATTCTAAAATTTATCAATCATATTATTATATTTATTTGGGAATGTCTCTTGTTGTGAAGAAATTTTTTAAACGACTCATATGAAGCTAAATACAAGAAAAATTATTTTTTTAATCTAGCAAAGTGCAACTCTTTTAAAATAGTGAATAAAGGCATTTGTTTAAAAGTGGAAAATTTTATTTTACTAATTATTGTAAAAACCCTAGCATCTAAGTTTTGATTAGCTGTGATCAATTAGAATTTCAAGTACATACACCATCTGATCAAATTTGTCCCGAACTAGTCCATTAAAACTAAACGTGCTGACAGAGTCGGTAAAAATTTTGTTCCCTTGATTGTTTGAAGTTTTTTGACATTTTTGTAGAGTTTAAGCACTTTATGTCAATTGGTATGTTTTTGGCAGCTATATTTATACGGAGCAAAAAGTTTGTTTTGCAATTTTTACTGTTGAACAAAGAGTATGTTTGAATTTTTATAATTCCAATAGAGTTAGCGCTACAGAATTGTTAAAAACGATGCTGAAGTGTTTTGGGTAGTTTAATCCGCCAAGAACACAAGTATTTGAGTTGTAGAAAGCATTCCGTGAAGGTTGTAAATCTTCGAAAACTTGCCTCGTGTGAGTCGTCTATCCAGCTCTGTTAAAGACGATAAAATAGAAAAAGTTATCGAAATTGTCCTGGAAAATCATCGTGAAAGATAGCATAAGCTCTTAACATCTCTTATAAATCAGCTAAACATATTTTGGTTGATGTTTTGATCATATACTGTATCAATGCTAGATTTGCACAAAAAGATCTGAATTTTTTGCAAAAAGAACGTCGAATAGAGGCTGTAAAAAAGATGCATGCTAACGAAACTGATGACCCTACAATCATCAAACGCATCATTATTGATCAGGAGATGTAGATTTATGAAACTGTTCACAATAATCTAGTGGATTAGTGGGCTCGCCATCCATCACTCAGCCACCGTATTCGCCAGATTTGGCTCAAATATCCACTTTGGAGAACGCATCATGAATCCATTGAAGTCATAAAAAGTAATTCGCTTAAGATAACGAAGGCCATCCCAGTGGAGGAATATAATAAGTGTATGGAAAATAATATTAACCGTTGGCGTTGGTAGGTTTTTATTGGGTCAAAAGAGCCTACTTTGAAGGCGATAACAAAGATTTTTAATAAAATACGTAGAAATGTTGTTCTTTATGAGTTAGGGTCAAATTTGATCAGACAATTAGTTAAAAAACATGGATACAAATAAATTTTCAGACTTTTTTTGTCAACCAAATAAATTTTATATCAATATAATAAGATTTCAAAGTATTTATTGCAAGTACGTAAAGAAAATGTTTATGTTTGAATTTTATTTGAAATTTTCTGTTTAAGGTCTATTCAAGCGAAGCATGTACTTAGTTTAGATTTTTGCTTTAATAATGTCTTAGTTTTGGCCTGAAAAACTTGCGTTTCGCTAGCCCTGAGATACCAAAATAAATACCATTATTTACTTATTAGCACACCAAACTTTTTTTAATCATTTCTACATAACTTGAAAAATCTAAAATTTATTGTAATTTTGATCAGAAACTTATAAATGTCATTTTCATTTTATATTTAGAGTTTTATACCCAAAGCAGTTTTATTAACTCAAATTTTACTATTTGCTCTTTTTGAAAGCCACTGTTTTTCTAGATTAGACAAAAATTCTAGGTAGGTTTGGTTCACTCAACTATAAGTCATGTAATTTTTTCAGTGTTTTGAATTTATTAAATAAGTGGTAATACATTTAATTACAGAATTATTTCTTCTCTGTATTAAACGAAAAATTATATAATAAATCTTAAAGTTTGACTAATTGCATCTAAATCATGAATTTCATAATTGCTATATGAAATTACACCTATCCCCCGATTTACACGGTACTTTTTTTACACGATTTCGCTTTAACACGGTTTTTTTTATAGTCTTATCCTCCGATTTGCACGGTAATTTTTGCTTTTACACGACTTGAAGTGTAAAGGCAAAATTAAAAAGGGTAAAAAAAAAATTTATATGGTTACTGGCGATAATCAAAAATTCCGCGACAAAAAGGGGCCGACAATCCTCCTTTGTGTAATGTATGTATATTTCATCAGGAAGGTGAGGAAGAAAAGATTAATTGCTTATAATAGTGACGATAGCGATTGAACTTTAATTTTCATTAACTTTGTATTTAATGTTTTTTGTTTTTCAATTTTATTTTATTCTTATTTCACGTTAAAATAAATGAATTAAATTTTTAAAAACCTGACTAAACTATGGTTAATATAGGTTTCTTTTCGATTTACACGGTTTTTAGTACAAAAAATATGATTTTGATTTACACGATATTTTAGGGAACCGATCTATCGTGTAAATCGGGGGACAGGTGTAGTTGTTATTTTATGTGATGACAAAGATTAATTTAAGAAGTCTTTTACTTTCTTTTGAGTAATAGTGTTGAAACACTTTTATATAATATTCCTGAAAAAAGAAATAAAAACTACAATTTTGCAATAGTCTTGATATAGTAAAAATAATTTAATAATTTTACTTTCAATTCTTTTAAATTTTATCCAATTTAATTTAACTTAATGATTTGCATTGATAAATTCAAGACAAATGTCTTTTTTTTTTAGTAATTTAGTTGTTTTCTGTCTGTCAAATTGCATTATAACTAGCATTAAAATCTTTTGTGTGCACTTGAATGCACTTCAACAATGAGTTAGAACTATCTGATGTTTTCACATATAATGTATCCGTAGGGTACTAAAAGTTTAATGTTGACTATATACCCTGATCAACTGGAAATGACTTAGTCGTAAAGTGTTTTATAGTTTATGTCATGTCTATATATAACTCTATTTCGTTTTCAGTCTAATACTGATGTCATAGAAAGGTGTTTCGAAGAACAAACTTGTAGCATAAAGATATTAAATATAAAATAGATCCATCGTAAATAATCATCTATGTAATATATATGCTTAAAAGTTTATAGATAGGTTAAACAGATTATATAAATCCTTGATTGTTAATATGTGCTCGAAAAGTATTAAGAAAATTATGTTCAGACTTTGTATAGCTTTGGTTTTATTTAACTACCGAAATATAAAAATTATTGTCAATTTCGGGTGTGTACACTTTGTCGTAAATTCACTAAAAGAAAATGTTACCAAAAATAAACTTTAAGTATAATACATACATAGACAATAATATCATTTGTCTCATTGTGATGTCCTTGAGAAATAATGCTTGCATATTCTGATATAATATGAAAAAAAAATTTTGATAATAGAAATATTTTTACCAAAAAATTCATAATAGCTTTCTTAAGATTGACACATTGGAATGCTTTGAGGGAGATTATTCAAAATTGACAGACTAAATAAAACAACAATTTTTGGTCTCGACAAAGTTGAAAAGTTTTTGCATACCTTCAGGCGTTTTGGTAAAATTAACATAACTCAAAATTCATATTTTCTACAGACAACTTTGTAATACTTTTTTCGCATTGTTCTTATTTTTCTTTTATTAAAATTCTATGAATGTCTGGTGGTAAATATGAAAATTGATGGATAATTCGAGCAATTTACTTTTAAAGAAAAAAATGATACTTTAGATGTAATACATTTGACTGTTGAATAGCTTCATTGATATGCGTCGCAGTGTAAGAAACCTTGTTGCATATATGATCGTTTTTAAATTGTTTACTCATCGTTAATCATTTGCTAAATAAAAAATTATTGTTATATATCATCTTTTTTGGCGTGAAAATTTTAAATAATGAGAGTTTTGGTATGATTACAATCCATGTAAAGAAAATTCAAAGGATATGATAATATTTGTATCTAGGTAGTTACAAATATTTATTATATTCCAGAGGTATTTTTTTTCAAACTAACGATTATATAACTTTAAAATTTAAATTCCGATTTCTTTAATAATATATTGAAAATAAGTGAAATTTTTATGAAAGTCCCCGAGTTGAAATATTTGATGATGATTTCATACTGAAAAAATTGTTAATTTAATACTCATTTGATACTGGCAGTGTTGAATCGTGACTTTCAGTATCAAATCAGTATGAACTTTTAACATAAGAGTATATGTAGAAGATTTGAGTATAAAGTAGCAGGATGAATAGTATAAAATCATCATCAAATATTTCGACTCAGGTTCTCATAAAGTTTATAGTGAAAAATTATTTATGAGTATAATAATTGTTCATGAACAAGTATCTGCAGTTAAAAACGGAACAACGATTTCATTATTTTATTATTAAAGTATAATCAAGAAAAAGTTTTATAAAAAGTTCGATATATTACAAAATTAAAGCGTGGCACTATGATTATGAGAGAAAGCTTTCGTCTGGCTAAAGAATGACCATACAGGGAGGGAAGAATTATAGTATTTTCTATAATTTTCTATAATTCGAAAAACACTTAAAAATGTGGCTTTTTAAGTTTCTTAGGATATACAATACGTCTGACTTAAACTAAGTCAAACTTGAGTTTGGGCCGTATTGGAGTCATATTTAAAATAAATATTCAACTTTATTTAAAAAGCTAATAATATAATTGTACTTCAGCCATGGTGCTTAGATTTCTCTTAAAAATCCCTACCCAGAAAATTATATTTATTTAAACATATCAAAATAATATTCAAACTAAACCTTTATTAAACTACTTTTAAACACTACCATCAAAATTTACAATCGCATCTCATTAATTCTTAGCTCATTATTCTATTATAAGTGTTCTGTTTGTTTATCCCAAAAGAACGAAAAATTTAATTAAAAGATTTTAAAATCACCAAAAGGCTTAAAAAGAATATTTAGAATAATATCTTGTATACTTTAAGTGTTACAAAATGACTTTAATCCTTATAATGATATTTTATGCTATTCAAATATTATAAAAATGAAGTTATGTAAAAAGTATTTAAACTTTTATAATTCGTTATTGGCTTTGTGTCAGTGTTCCAGAGGACAGACAAAAGTAACTCAAATTCAACTATTATATACAATTTTTGATACTTTATATTTTATAAATTTTTATTAAGAGTAGGAGAAGCGTGATTTAATTAACAATGCCCTTATTAGATTCTAGAATATACTTTTGTAAATATACTTAGTAAAATTTGTGTATTGAAAGTGTTAACTTTGTGATTCTTTAATAAATATTTTTTGAATGCTAGAAATTTAACTAGACGGTAAAATTGAAAATTTGATATTTTTTTTTAAATATTAATTTTGAAGTATTCAATAGTTCTTGCAACGCTTAAACCTTCATTTTGATGGTTTTCTGAATTAAGTTCATTGGAATTGTAAGTCTTAAAGCCTTTCATTTTCTTAGTTAAAATTCAATTTCCTTTTATCATTGTTTGTGTTATTTTCAATGATATTAACAAGTAAAAGCAACAGTTGATAAGAATAATTTTTGCATTAACAAGGCTTAATAGAGTAAATTAACATCCCTACTGGTAACAACCTAAGACGCTTATATTAAACTTTAAATAAATAATATAAAGTAGTGCTTCCTTAATTATTTCATCAAATAATTTAAAGATAAATTTTATTCTAAATAGATATCTTTTATAATTATTGATTAAATTCAGCAGAACATACTTTGAATGAAATGTAATAAGACATAGTTGCTTTTCAGGAAAATCTAAAAAAACACAAATTCTTTGATTTTTATTTAAAACTACACAATTAATTTAATAAGGTTCCATAGAAAATTTTGTAAGCCTTTCTAACAAAAACTTTCATAATTAACGATTAATTTTACAAATTGTTAACAACTTTTGTTATTTTAGAATACTTAAGGGAAGTAAAATTATAAAATTTATGTAACAAGCTTTATAGCATCACCATAGCTTAAGTAAAAGGAAGGGAGAAAACATTTATGGAAGCCTTTGTGAATTTCCTGCGTATCCTTAATGATTTTAAATTATTTTATTACTTAGATTACATTTCCCAGGTGTTAAATTATGTTGTGATAGTTTTTTATGTTCAAGAAATGAAAATGATAACTTTCTGTATTGAAAGTTTAATTAAAATTAAATTGTAAGAAACAATTTGATTCTCAAATTGAGATTTTAAAATGTAAAATAGGATTTTTAAGAGTAATAGCAACCAGGTTATATGCATTAATTTTTTGAAGCTCATATGGAGCATTCTTTTAGAACTCGAACAGATTTCGACAAAAATTATAAAATAGGTCATATTTTCTTAAATGATTTTTAAAAAGGTAAATCAATATTCTCTTTTAATATTTATTCTCTATTTCTCAAGATGTTCATAGGCTTGCGTTTGGCATAATCAGAATCTTTCTTTTGTAACCTTTTATCGATCTTACTAGCTTTAACACTGATTGATAGGAAAAATTCCTTTTTAAGAGTCAAGGAAAGATAGTTCAGAAGTGGAATTAATTCCTATATTTTGATAACAGTAGTGTCGTAGAATATCTTTGAATTAATTTTCACTTTAACTTTTATGCATTTAATGTCACAAAAATAAAATAGCAAGGATGGGTGTCAGTAACCTTAGAAAGTTGGCCCTCAAGGCTTCAAAAAACTCATTATTTTCAGAGAAAAACATTAATATGTTTTTTAAATACTAGATCATATTCTCCATAAGTTTTGAATAAGATTTTTTACATTCCATTTTTATTACTTCATTTTTATATTGCATAAATCTGAGTAATTTTGACAATTTCCTTAAAAATTGAACGTTTTTGAAGCTTTCACGTCACTTTTCTTTTGTTTTTATCTTTTTTGAATACGAGCGCAATAGACCAACACTTTTATATTAGCATATATTTTTCTCTTAACCATTTTATATTATATATGTCAACAAGAAAATGTTGGGAAATTGCGCTCATATAAAAATAATATATATTTATGAGATAAGCTGTGCTTTTTTTTACAATAGAATAAAAACAATTCATTTATCCTTTTTACAAATATACAGAAAAAATAATTAAATCACAAAGATGTTAAATTGTTTACCAAAAACTCTACTCTACTAGTAAAAAGTATAAGTTTAATTTGCAAAATTTGTATTGCAGTTGAGGTGTAAAATAACACAACTATGAAGTTTTCAAAAGCTTTTGCAAATGCAAAGTTAATTGCTTTCCCCTAGAGCATGCTTATATCTTCACTTTCATATGAATAAATTTTAAAAATTTATCATTGTTGTTTCAAAAACTCTGTCGAAAATGCTAAATTTGAAATTAAAAAAAAATTCTACTCCACAAATGAAATTTAAAGAAAAAAAATTATTTTATGTTATAAATTTGGATTGGAGAACTAGAAAAGGTGGTAAAATATTACAGCTTCAAAAATTTAGTCTGTTTTGCTAGATTTTTATTCATTAATTAATATTAAAGAAGAAGTGTTCAGGATTCTGTATGTTATAATTTTTTAAACTCGAATACTAAGGAAAACGAAAAAAATTGAGATACCCTTCGGCAAAAAAAGTTAAGCAGATTATAAAAAAAGTCAGAATATTTTCAAATCTTAATCTTCATAGATGAAAAGCGTAATTTAAAAGTTGATAAAAAAAAATTGTAAATACTTTGCGCAAGTTGTCTGCTATACTGTTTGAGGCTTGTGCTTTTTTAATAAATAAGTAAAATTTTTGCATAAATACTTAAGAATAAAAAGGAACATTTTAAACTTAAAACTTCTTACTTCATTTCACTTCTAAGAGAATTCACCACAAAGGACACAGCATTTAAAGAAAAAGGAAACTTTGTAAATTAAGAAAACTAAACTGCAAGCTCTAAGTAGTATGTTTTTAATGGTTTAGCAATAAAAAATTTATCTGTGCTAAGAAATTCAGATATAAAATGGATTTTATGTTTCAAGTAAAAGGAAAAATTCAAATAGCGAGTTTTGGTTTTCTCATATAAATGTAACAAAAAAATAAGAAGAAGGCTACAAATGTACCAAATAGTACCAATAAACACTTTAAAGACATCTGCGTGGTTGATAATATCTGAAAATGTTAGACATTAATTTGATTTTGAGTCCGTAAATATAATGGTAGCAGTTGTTGACAATTGTATACGTTAACCAGAGCTGTTAGCTTTAACATTAACCGCTTCTCAAATAAAAATTAAGGAGAAATATTAGAGAGAATTTGCTTTCGAATTTTAAGGAATATTTTGTGTGAATACTTTATACAGTGAAATAACTTTATAATATTTTTCGTGAAACATGATAAAATATTTTGTATATTATTCCATTTTCAATAATTAAATTATTGAAATAGAACACCCCGTTGCTTAAACTATGATTTAGTCAGTATTTAGATTCTTAAAGTTGTATGAAATATATTTTTTGTTTCAAATTGTTAATTTAGATTCTTATATAAAAACAGAGCAATATAAAGTCTAAATTATTTCTGTATGGCTTTAACTATTACAAAAGTAATTAAAGTGGTTAGCAATAACATAGAAATGAATCAACTAAAACAACTTAAAATCAGCTAACTTTAGCGGTTTTAAATTCCTCTCAACTGCAGCCAGAATGCTGCAAATCCTTGCAAGCATTTATATCGGAAGATAAGTACAATCAGAGGGTATGGTATTAACCCTGATTAAGTATAGCATTCTTTCCATTACAATAAGAAAAGCAAAGAATTAATGCATATATTAATGTAAGGAAATTGGTTTGCAGGGTTATAGAAAAATATACATTTAGAGAAATATACATATAAGAAATTAGGTAAGTAGGATTATTAGATGTAACACAGAATGGATATAAGAAGAGATCAAATAAAGAATTTGATTTTTCTTCAATTAAATTTTATTAATGTAAAAACACATAGTTTTCCATATAGATTTTATTTATGTGCTCATACAAATGTTGCAGTACAAATACAAATATTTCACTCAGTTTAAGGTTAGAGAGAAGGTTAAAATTTATTTTACGACATTCCAATGTTGTTATTGGTTTATACTCCATTCTAAAAGAAAAGAAATTGTGTCTTATTCAGCAGAGTATAACTTTTTTCAAAACAGCCTTCACTGGACTTAAATATTATCGAAAATATTTAACTTAATAAATAGCTTAAAGCAATAGAAAAACAATTATCGGCTATTAAAAGTTTTTGGGATGACATCCTTTGAAAAAAGTGGTATCAGTACATAATTTCCTCTTTATAAGTAATATTATCTTTCAATCATACTAGTTAAAAAACTTTAAACTATTATGCTAAATATAAAAATGACAACTTAAAAAAGTTTTTCACACAAACTTCATTCATATAAATATGAAAATTTTGTACACATATGTAGTTAGCATGAATAAATAGGCCAATATTTATTCCTTAGCTAATCACTGCACTCAAACTTCGTGCTGGATTGTAGTTGATTTTATAAAATAAAAAGAAGAGAAAGTTAATTTAAATTTTAATAAAATTAAATGGTTTGGTAATCAAAAGAAATATAATTTTTTTGTTGGTTTTTTATTGGGTTTTTTTTATTCAATTCAAAACCAGTCGCATCTTAAATTAAATGATGCTAAAATTTATTTGAAATTTTATATCATTAGTAATTTAAAAGCAAATTCTAAAATTTTATTTGAGATCCTAGGGACTTTATAATGTCAAAACCATCATTTTTATTTTGTATAAATTCCTTAGAACTTTTTATTTTTATTATTATCATAAATATTTTTATCTTTTACGGCTCTACTTTATTTAATTTTCAGCACAAGACCCTTAAAAGGGAGTCTTTATATTTCACCAAATATATTTTTTTCTTTTTAAATTGCTAAGCAGTTTATTTGGTCACAACCCCATAAATATACTTTTGGATATGATTTTTCTATTGGTCTGAATTTGTGGAGTGTGAAAGACTAACAATACCAAATTTTAAGCTTATACATATGTACGAGTATATCATATGTATATTCATTGATTATACATAGTTATATTTTAAGCAATTGGCACTTTGGTAATTTTACTTTTATTTCAAAGTTTGAATAGTTCATGTGAATTTAATGTAGGACTTGATGTAAACTATAAATATTTGTGTATTTTAACCTTTACTTGGCACTCTTCTTGGCACATAAGGTAAAGGTGGTCTATAGCAAAACGTGTATATAATTAAAAGATTTCTCTATAACCTTTGGCGATATTGGGATGACGTTGTGCCAATTTGTCTCTCTACAGCAATGTCCAAAAGTTTCAAAATGGGTATTTTCAGTAATTCTTTTAAGCTTATTATTAAAGATATTAATGTAAAACTTCTTGGGCCGACTAAATAGGAAAAATCTAAATTTTGTCACGGTTTTGGTTCACACAGTATCCATTAATGTGTAGAATATGTGGTTAAAATTTTGTAAGGATCCGTTTAGTGGTGACGGAGAAATCACTACCACTTTGAAAAAAATGCGTTTAAAGTTTTTTGATGGAAAAAAATTTTTACTTGTACTTAATCAGCGTTGCCTGCACAGCACAAGATGCCTTCTGCTTTTTCAAAATTCTCATTTTCTTGCACTCTAGCCTTATTTTGTTTGATCCGGGCCTCTTTAGATGTTTAATATCTGTGGCAATTTGCTAATTGCACACGCTCGTCACCACGCCTTTTGTTGAAATCGATGACACTTGGACCGAGTTTTATATCCATACCATCCATTATCTTTAATACTGGATCAAATCCTTCATTGAAAATACTTTGAACGCTAGCTCAATAGTTTTTATGCTATTGAATATGTGTTTAGGCGTCATACTCCAAACACATTTATTAAAACTTTCATTGTTACGTAGTACGACCATATAACCAAATGGCTCAAGGGCACAATTCACTACTAAAACGTGCCTGTGATTATTAAATTCTATAGAAAAAAGCAAAGAATTGTTTCATCCTTCGTGTACACTTGAAGGAAAATTCGGAATATTATATTTCTACGGAATATCCTAAAAATAATTTGTAGTTATTACTTTAATTAGAGAAAGTAAATTCCGCTTTGTTTAACAAATATATTTTCAAAATGAAAATTCTGAAAATTTTACATTTCACATAGTCCGAATTTTATTTTTGTTTTGTTTTTTGCCCGCTTTCATCAAAAATATCCTATTTTGTAAACATTTGGTTTTTCAATATATTTTTACCTCTTTGTGAGGTATATAAAGAAGGTTCATTTCTTAAAAAAAGGTCTTACAATAATGCAATTTTATTTCTTAATTGCACAAAATATCAATAAAGCTAAAGGATCAAAATATGATTATAGTTTAAGTATTGTATCATTGATGTTTACTATTTTTATTGTTTTTTGGTGTGTATTTTTGTTGAGAAAAAGTATAAAAGTCACATTATTATAAGTACCACTAGAGAGTTGAGATAATTCAGTATATATATACTTTGCCTTACCATTGCGTCAAATTGACATATCCGTGAAATTGTGTATAACACAGAGAAAACTTGGAAATTCATATAGGCGTAAAAGAAAAGAAATTTTATCAAATATTTGTCCAACAAAATGAATGAGTTTCGAATTTTTCAGTGTGACTTTAAAAATGCTTCAAATTGATGTGTATTAAAAACAACAAAACGTGCTTACAGATTATACTGCTGAACATTTTTTGAATTTAAAATGAAAGAAAGATAATTTTGTTGAATTCATTTTGCTATTTTCTTAAAACGGTATGTAACAACTGTTTTATTTCTTTGAACTTTGACCTAAAACTTAATAATAAAAAAAGAATTAACAAAATTTACTCTTTTTTTATAGTGTAGGAACAATTGTATTGATTAGAGTTTAAGTTATTTTGTTGGGAATGAGAAAACAGTTTACCGAAAAGCAATCAAACAACAGGTAAATATAAAAATCATATTTAAGTCCAAGGTTAGTAAGGGGTAGTTTACTCAAATATCTATAAAAATATATCGAAAATCAAACTGAAGTCATGATTAAAATTATTACATGTAACTCAGTTTCAGTTCAAAATTATATTTCCCTGCATTATTTTACTCAAATGGAGACAGAAGAAGACTTCAAAGTTTTTTTTTTCGGCTCCCAATTTTCTAGGATTTACTTTACGCTCTCACAAAGCAAAAAAAGACGAATATTATTCATGAATATCTTCTGTGGAGTGTTAGTTTTTACCAGTATCTCAAAAGTTTTATACCACACAATCATCATTAATACGACAGCTTGTGTTTATATTTTACTGTAGCCTTTAACCTAACTTATTATTGTCATTTCAGCCAACTTGAAGTTTTTGGATGACCAAAATATTTGATTAAGATGGCAGCAAACGAATGAATTTATAAAAAAAAAAAAAAAAAAATTTCAGCCAACTTGAAGTTTTTGGATGACCAAAAGATTGGGCAGACAATCCGTGATTTGGATAATATTTGAAGAAACTTTTTTCAAAAACAAAACAATAAACAGCGCACAAGACATTTTATTTGCTTTATGTTAGCTGTAATTATTTTTGATGAATTTATTCATATTTATATCATGACATTATCTGTTAAATATTTTTTGCAACCAATTAATGAATTTTCGTTGTTGTTTCAATTAATTTTTCGGTTGGGAATAATGCATTACCTTTTTTTTTTGTTTGGTTTTTGATTAATCGATTAGAAAAAATTAAATTTGAACAAATTAAATAAATTAAATTTTATTTACGAACAGTTCGGCTTTATTTTACCATCCAAAAGCATTTTGGAAAAATCATGTGTGTATGTTTAACTAATTTGTTTTATGGAATATTAATAATGGCTTATTTAACTTTTACAAGAATATATTTTAACCAGCCAAGTATATTAGGTAAGAATGATTAGAAAAACTCTCGCATTATATGAAATTCCAAAGTATAGAAACTTGAAGTTTTAATTGTATATGTATATACACTGATAAGTTATTTAATAAACTTTTAGTTCATGTTTTTTACTTCATTTCGGGTACATCAACTTTTACTCTTGCTGGAATAGTTTGTCATAAATACCATAAACAGGTAAGAAAAAATATACATAGGAATTTTTAATTTAGAAATGAATTTTAGATAAAAGCTGTTGCTCCTGTTTTACACAATGAACTTGAAAAAATCATTTCTCAGGTAATGCTTGTTAAATTTGCTGACTAAAAAGTTATTATCTTACTTAAAGGTAAAACACTTTTCTGTACAATTTTTGATTTTTGAAATATTACTGACAGCCTCTCACTGACATTTTTAAGGGTTAACTTTGGAAAGTTAACGACTGTAAGCTTTTAAAAATTTTCTTTTACTTTATGTCTCTTCAAATTAAAATGACTATTTCTTTAGGCAACAGCTGCGTTAAGAGCTTTTATTAGATTCTTTTTAACTGAAAATATAAATGAAAGAATTTTTTAAATAACCGAAAAATTAACCTAAATGAATATGGAAATAAATTTTTATTTACTTCAGAATTCATTGTTTTTGTTCAAAACTAACAATAGAAAATTGTTTAAGTAATTTGAATAAATGTAATAAAAATTCAAGCCTGGTTTTTTTGTTTCAATTTTTAGGAAAATTTTCAATAAAAATTTTTAATATTTTAAACAAATCATTTATGTAATATTAAATACCTTTCCTAAATGGAATAACATACAAAATATCTCACAAAAAATAATTTTTTATTTGACCACAATATATTTCTTTAATTGGTTTATTGTAATTATTCTAATTTTCTTTTTATAGTGAACTTACTATTATATTTCCAATTACTTTAAAATAACATAAATAAATAACACACTTGATAATATAATAAATAATATTAAAATTGAATAAATGACTATTATGCTGTCAAGGAGAAAACTTGAATGATAACCCACTTGATCAAAAACCTACTACCAATTTATATTGATTTTTTATTTATTTATCAAACATTAAATTATTATTCTTTTTAAAACATAACTTTCGACAGAATAAAATTATTTTTCCTTTACTTTAAAGAAATTTTCATTCATTTTATCATCGACATCTTTAATTAAACTAAAAAAATTCTTCAGCTTTATACACATTTTTTGCAGTCAAAATGGAGCATAAAAAGAAACAAATGATGGGTCCACTTGATAACGATAGCTGTAATGGTTTCTATAAATTGAATATGTTCTCTAGATTTCTCATTCTTACATAAAGCAGAATTAAGTAATTTCATCCTTTAATTACAAAATGGCGGAATTGAAAAAGAAGTGAAAAATCGCTTTGTTTTGTTTAAAACATTTAATTTATTTATTTATTATCTATTACTAGCGTAATTTCCAATTCATTATTTACATTTGGTGTTATTTGCATCCAAGTTAAATATTTTTGAATCTAACATTGCACAATATTTTTATGACAAAACTGAAAAATAAAAGTACTTGATTTTTGGAAAAAAAAACATTACTTACAAAAAGTACAAACAATTGAAGCTCTACACTTGATTTAATCAATGACTTACACTCATAAAATTAAAAGCTAAAAATAAAAATATTTTTTTTAGTATATTTGAAAAAAAAATTTGCTATATATTAAGACATGCAATTCTTAACTTTGCAGAATTGATATTTTTCTAATTATTTTTTTTAATACCAAAAAGCCTTTCAAACTAAAAATTTTCTTCAGTCAATTTAAGAAAAGTAACTGAATTATGACCTTAATAAGTATTCCAATGGTAACCAACATGAATGCTTCAAAATTTATGATTAAACTTTGCTCATATGTAACTTAAGCAAATATTTACTAAACTTAAGAAAAACTTTCATTTAATTATTGTTTACTTTGATTTACTTTAGAAGTCAAAAAATGGGGGCTCACTTGCTATTCATCACGTATTTTGATTTACTGTGCTAAAAAAAATAGATTTATTTGAAAAATAATCAATCCATGTCACTAGGAAGTTTTTTAATTAATGTAAAACTGTTATTTAACTGGAGAAAAATACAAATGCATTTCCTTTGATGTGATGCAAGTAGATATACTAGAGCTAATTATTCTAAAACAATTTAAATAGCCAAGAAAAGTCTTGCAAAAAAAGTGCAGAAAAATTCTGAGCTCTAAACATAAATATAGCTTTTCAAAAACTCTAAAGAGCTTGCATTATACTATCCAACTACTGTGTATTTATACTATATATTATATTTTTTATTAAAATCGTTAAAATTGCTGAAATTTTGAAATCAAAGCATATGTTTATATTTTTATTGATTTATCTTTTACGTAATTAAAATGGCTCAATGAGTTTTAGATTTATATGAAATCAAATAACTAAAATTTTTTACTACAAAATATATTCAGTCTAAAATTTCGTATTAAAGGTAATCGAATTAAAGTAAATAGCATTTACTCACAATATTCAACACATGATTTCATTATGTGTTAAAATTGAACGTAGAGCTCTAGCCAGAATAAAAGACTAGGTAATTTTTCAATTCAAAAAATAAATCATAAAACAAATTTTTTCAGAGCTGTATACAATGTTATAATTGTCTGAAATATCGCCTGAAAAAAGAACTTTTGTAAAATGGGTTTTGCAGCCAAAAAAAGAAGACAACGTGCATGAATTCCGTAAAAAGTGCTATAAAATGTTTTTTTTTTTTATAATTTTAATTAAATAATGAATATGAAAAATGAAATGAATTTTGTTGGGCTAGAAATAAATTTATTCATGAATTTTTTGAAAACAATTCAAAAAATAAAATATTTTTTCTGAATTAACATATCTGGGTATATATCATATATCATCACTTAAGTAAATACTTGATCAAATTTTGACTTAAAATGCATTATTGAATTTACATTGTTGTTTTTTTGTTAATTAAAAAATTTTTAAAAGGGAGTAAATGTTAGTTTAAAGTAATTGCTTTATACATTATACTGTCAGTAACGTATGATGTGTTACAAGTATGAGAGTAATGTATAAAAGTTGACGCCTTTGATGCAATTGAAAATTCATTAGCTAATTAGAATACACCTCAAATGCATTTCTTGGTAGTGCCAACTAAATTTGATGAAGTATAATTAAAAGAGTCCTATATAATTTAGTAAAAGGTTTAGTATTGATTTTAATAGTGCTTAGGCTATTATACAAAATTAAAATTTATTGTTTTTAAAGAAATGTAATTTTTTATGAAACTCAAAATTGGTGAGAGAAAAATTTAATCGGTGATTAATATTGTAGACTTAAAAGAAAAAGGTATTTAAGTAAGTGCCTACGTAAGTGCTTAAGAAAGTGACATTTTTAATAATATTTATTGTCATTTCAAAATAATTTTTATTAAAAGAAACTTCTCATGGTAGACCGAAATTAAACTTAGAAAAAATATCAGAGCAAAATATTTTGGCTGGGTTTGTTGACACCCTTTTTCACTTAAAACACTGCGGTGGTCATCCTAACTTAAAATAAATAGTCTAAAAATTTTTTTGAAATTTTTACTGTAGATCACAATGATTTCCTTTTATTTAAAAATTTTAAATAGAGCTCGAGTTAAAGATACAATTTTTTTGTGGGTAGTTTTTAAAGAATTGTGGAGGATTCCTGTTCTAACAGTTTTTTTATATCCTTTTACTTTAATTAAATTGGTATAGAAACTGGAATGCTGAAATGCCAATTAAGGAATTTATTTTTCTAGTGTTTTATGTAGTTCTAGAAATTTATAGTTAGAAACTGCAAAAAAGTATTTTTAGTTTACGTTAGTGTTAGAGCGATTTTGTTTTTATTTGGAGTAATTAAAATAAAATAAAAAATTAAAAGAAATGAATAAATAGTGTATAATTCAATATAAAATAAATTTTTGTTAATTTTGATATATAGATGGAGAAAAATATCCTCAGGTTTTTTACGCCCCTCATAATAATTTCAGGATAACAATATGAATTAGATAAGGCAAAATGATATTATTGCATTTTTTAGAATCAAATTTACTTTCAGTTTTTGATAATTAAAAAGATTAGAGAATGTTATTCTCACGAGACCAAGATATCATCAAAACTTTAAATTTTTAACACTTTGTTTAAAGATGTTGCTATAGTATGACTTTAGTTTTTATTTGTTTAAAAATGTATTAGCTATTAAAATATGAAAAGTAATTCAAGGCAGGTATTTTAATGTACTTTTTAGCAACAACAAAAAATTAAGGGCAAATAACCTTTAATAAACACTAACTAATTTGAATTTCAAGAAAACTGATGAGTTCAGGTTCGTGAGGTTTCTTTGCTAATCTTTCACCTCAAATCTATAAATGGGAGAAAGTTTTTTACTCAATTTTTTGTAATTAATAAAAGCTTGACAAGAATGTTAACTAAAGTTTTGATTCCCAGGAATTAAAATGCTGGCTTTTTATTTAGAAAAAAAAAAACGTGACGTTTAAGGAAACTCTATTTAGGACCTGAATTTTGATGTTTAATGCCTTGGATTTATTTATTTAATTAACTGGAAAGTTTTATTTTTGAATTTTCAAGGAAAAAAATGAGTTTTAGATAGAAAAACAAAAAAAAAGAGAAGAAGCCCTTGGTTTCATATGAGAATAGGTTGCCTTTTAGTTAAGGTTTTTGGAATGCTGGCAAATAAAAACTGAATGAGAACGTTAAGTTTTTACTCCATATTGATCCTATAAAAGTGTGTTTTTACAAAAACTAACCTAGAATTTTAAATCAACATTACTGTATCTCTGAAAATTATTTTACTATTTCCTCTTCGCTACTAGAAAACTAATTTTCAAATAAAATTTACTTCGTTTTGGTTTTTAGTGTCAAAATCCAAAAATTGGAATTTTTCAATCTCTCAGTGTTAGGAGCACTTTTTGTTATAAAAATCCTACAATATTTAACATTTTGCTCAATTTGCTATTATTTCTTAAAAACCGGCATAAAAATTTTGATTTCTTTAATAGAGGTATATATGTCCTACAGTTTTTTATTACCTTAGTGTGACTTCACCCAACCCCATTTAAATCCGGCAAGCCATTTAAATAACCATGCTTATCCCGCCATGCTCTTTTTTTAGAATCAACCAAAGCCAATTCAACTTCAATTTAAATACATTTTTTGAATACTCTTATCGAATAGATTTAAAAGGATATATGTATGTAGGTGCCTTTAATAATTCTATCTCAGAAAATTTTTTGTATTATTTTCTTAACACCTAACCTATTCTCATTTATTTAAATCGGTTTTAGCATAAATTATTGTTAATTTTATTAAATCCAATTTTAACACAAATTATTTTTATTTATTAAAACAAATTGTTAATAGGAGTAACATTTCAATTAAGACTTTATTTTTTCTTTCTCTTTATCATTTTAAATTAAACTCTTCACAAAACTTCATTTCTTTACTTTCCTACTTAAAACTAAACTCCGACTCTTGACTAATGATTCCACTTAACTTAAAATTTCTGCTTCTTTACAAAATTTTTTTCGTTGATGCAAATTAGGTTAAAATTGCGAAAGTGTGCAATGCAATATTGGGACCATCCATCAATTACGTCACACGAATTTCATGTCCCCCGTCCTTGTTACAGCTGGTCACATTTCTGAGACTCCCCTACCTAGTGTGACCCCCCCCCCCCCACCCTTAACATCTGACATAATTAATGGATGGCACCTCTTGGTAAACTACATTTCCTAATTTTTTTTTGAAAAAACTTTAATGAAGATTCCTTACAGCTGTAGGATCATAATAAAATTATATACCCAAATCGTCTACAAAAATTTTCCTGCATAAAAGTTTTAATATCTTATCTAATAAACATGATGTTGACATAAAACTTGTAATCTGTAAGAATGAAAAATTTATATCTTAGGAAATACTGAATATGGATTTTCCGTTTGCACATTCACATTCTTTGAAATAGTGTTGGATTATTTTCCTGCTTGGTGTTTGTACTTTATATTAACTTATATGAAATTCAAAAACTAAGTCAATATTTCAATTATTTTCATACTTCATTTAAGTTGAGAAAGAAATGCATTATTTTTAAATACTAGAATTTAGTTTTTGATTGTTGAAAAACAGATTGAATTTATTTGAATTCTAAAGAAAATAAATATGTGACAAAAATAAAACCAAAGGTCCTATAATTAATTCAGTAACAAATACGTGACTCTATTCAAAACATCTCATTAAACAAACACTTTGTTGTTTGAATGCCTTACAGTTTTGCAATCTATTTAAAAAAAGAATGACATGTTTTTGATTAAATACATTTTACTTACAATTAAGGATAAATTTATTATTTTTTGAGTTAATGGTAGAACGTGAGACTAATGGCCTTCAGTGATAATTAAATGTCTAGCTGGATAAATAAACTAACATGGCTTTATTAGTAAATTTTAAGTATATAAATGCCTTAAAAATATTTAGGTTTTAGAAGAGTCACCAAAGCACTTCAAGCAATAAAAGAAACCAATCAATTAATAAGATTTATAATTAAAGCTCATACGTAGCAGCTTATCTTGGTATTTGCATGCAATAAATGATTAAATCAAGTGAGGGGAACATAAACTTAGTCATGTGTCTATTAAAAGACCATCCGAACATCTTTAATAATGAAAATAACATTTTTCATCTAAAACAGTTTTTTTTTTCAACATATATTGAAATATATTCAAAACTAAAACATAATTCTTTATTTGTCTATCTCATTTAAAAATGTTTTAAACGACCTACATAGGAGTAAATTGGAGATAACAAAAATCAAAGTTTTTGATTTTTTTTTTTTAAGGTAATATTCAGAATAGTTATGTAAAATGAAAGCAATTATTAATTTAAAATGTAGATCAAAGTTTAACTTTCGACTTTTAACTAAGCAATTAGCTAAAAAGTTCTTTAATTAATGGATTTCTCTCTGTTCTAGGTTAAACTATTTCTTAACAATCATTATATGAAAGTAAATAAAACTATAGCTCCTAAGCCTTTTGAATATTATGTATTTGACTGCAGAATAATTACTCTTTAGTTATTAGTTTATTGAGTCGTCCAATTTTGAAGAATTTAGCTTCAAACAACATATAGCCACATAAATTTTAAAAGCCGCTTCAATTCCTCTATTGTTATATTTTATTAAATGTTAATAATATAATGAACTGCGTAAAGTGTTCAACTATCTAGGTTAGAAATCGATAGCTTTATTTTAAAATTGGCAAACTAGAAAAACTTAAAAAGTAGAAATTTATTATGATCAAGTTTTTTCTGTTTGTTCTCTACTAAGAATAGTAGAGTCTTTTGTTTAAGTTTTTTCAGTAATTTCATTATTTAAGCAGTTACTAAGAACAAATTTAACTCAATTTTCACACATCCTCTGGTTAAGGAAGTTAGGAAAGTAATTTTTTTAACTGAATTACTAAAATTTTAACTAACTAAGTAAGATAAAATACACAAAATTTCGTGAAAATTCTAGAATAAAAGTTTGTGTTCGTGTTTAATATATACAAACTAAAGAAAAACTAGCTTGTTATTAAAAGCTGTTTGGAAAAACTTGAAAATTCTTTCAGACCTTTGGTAATACTATTTTAAACTAAATAGGTTGCTATTTAATTAAATCTTTAGCTTTAAAATTCGTTTTCTTTTTCTATTTATTGTTAGTTCAAAACTTTTTTACTTCTTAAGTTGCTGGACTATCACGAGAGAGATTAGTTTTTCTAGATTATGGCATGAAAGGAAATGGATTTCTTAGTCATTATTGATTATTAAAATCTACAAACCAGATAAAGGATTTTCTAATGCTATTCTGTTTTTTCTTTTAAGTCAAAAAAACTTAAATTAAGCAAATAATGAGATTTTTTTTATTATACTTGAATAAAATTTAATCCATTAATATTGCCAAGATTTTTCAATGGTTTTTACTTTCTTTAAGGGTTTTGTCTTTTCTATATTTTGTGTATAAAATTTGTATATAGTTGAAAATAAATAAACGAAAATTTGTATTTGATGTTCAACAAGAAAGCTTAAATCTTACAATTACTGTGGGAATGCTAAATTTTTAAAGGTTTTCTATACTTTTATAATAAAATAAGTTAGTAATATAAAAAATGCACTTTTAGACTTAACTTAGGCTTAAAACTTTTTTCATAAATTGACAGATATCAATTTTAGCTATTTATTGTAATGTAACGCAAGAATGTTTACTACAAGACACTCTTATTACATTTAAGTGAATTAAATTTTTGAAAAAATATTTAACGTCATATTTTATATGGTTTAAGTGGGAAATTTTTCATTCGTTTTGTAAACTACCTCTTTTAGGAACCAATTGGCTTGTTTCATAATGTTTAATGCAATATTTGGTGATAAAAATTTTATGAATACTTTTAATTTTTTTACCATTTTAAAAAAGTTTTTCAATCACATCAGTAATAAATAAAATTTTCAAATAAAGTAAATTCAGTATGAGTCGCTACTTAAAAATGTTCAATATTCGTCATTTTTACGCTAACGATAGTAATTTATATGAAAATATTGTTAAACTCTTATAAAAAGTGCATTGAATATAGACGTGGTTAATTTTATAAAAATTAACAAATTATAAAAATTTTAGAAATTTTGAAACGAGTAATATGACAAAAAACAACTACTTTTCCCGACAAAATTAGGAAATGCAGCTTTCAGGAGCCAAAGGTATAACAAAGTTTTGATAAAAATAATTTGCTTTTAATTTTGCTTCGAGTTATAGAGAAAAGTCTATATTTACGGGTACAAATTGATGGCGCCCGTTTAAGGAAAATGTGAGTTGATGAATAAAATACTGATGTATTAGTTTTTAGTAAACTAAAATTTACCTTTAAGAAAATTGATTGATGGCCACCCTAGTAATATTTATTCATATCTCCTTAAAGCTACGTAACTTAAAACTACTAAAAATTGTATTCTTTAATATAAATTTTAAGTCTATCTAATTATTTTTTTATCATTTTATATCTATTAAATTATTCAACAGTATCCATGATTAAAATTCAATTCATATTTTATCAAAAGTGTATACTATCTTAAATTGATTTTAAAAAGTAGAACTTCTCTTCCATATTATTAAATAACGTAATACAATTTAAAATAAATTTCTTTTACATTCTTATAATATTATAGTTTTATGAAAAAGTTTTTTAGGTTAGAAAAATTTTGAAAAACCCTAATTTTACAATGATCTTAAATGTATTTTGAAAAAGAACTTTGTAAAATAGAACTAAAAGCACAAATTCTCAAAGAATTGAACATAAAAGTTTATTCTGCAAATATAACAATATAAAAATACCATAAAGAACTCTTTTGTTACTTTCAAACATTTTATAAATAATATAAAAGCTTAAAAAATGAAAAATGCTGAGCTATGTAGTATTTTTCCATCAAAATATTTGGTGCTAAGTCTTAAGAACTTCAAATTTGAAATTTTTCTATAGCCTTACCTGCTTTCATTTATTTAAGATGGAATTACTTACAATAAGATTTTAAAAGATGAAATTTCAATAAAAAGTTTACTTGGTTAACAGTATTATTCCAAATCCTTTTTAGCTAATTCTAGGTAATTTTGGTAAGTAAATAGTAATGTAAAAGCTTAAAAGATATAAAAGTTTGATAGCAAAGGCTTCTTATGGGCAAAAAATATTTAGTATTGGGTGATGAAATGAAACACTTTTATTTGTGTATAGATATCAAGGATTATTATAAAGTACAAAATGTTCATTGAATGAATTCTTTTGTTTTAGAAATTAAAAATTTATCCCTACATTTTTTTAATGAAACTCGGAGCTAAAGCCAAAAGATTTAAAAATGATTTAAAAAATCAATAAGATATCTTTAAATATGAAATCAAAACAAATTTGAAATAGTAAAACAAAAAGAAAAATTGCTTAAAAAGAAATTTTTGTTATTAACTTTTTCCAAAATAAAGGACAGGAAATCTTAAAATTAAATCCACACAGCGAATCGACGAATAACTGTTAATCAATCATTTGTGACTTAAATATTGTGTTTAAATAGTTTTGAAAAAAAAAATTGTTTTATATTTTAAATAATAAAAATAATCTGTAACACTTCAAACCTTGAGAAGCCTCTTTTGTTTTTATAACCATCTAAGTTAAGATTTTATAGGTGAATTTTTAAAAAGCTTTTTAAACAAAATGTATTTTTCACATTTTCAATATTTTCTTCCTGTGATTGAAATTTATCACAAATCTCAGATCAGTATGTGATATATATTTGCATTTGTGTGGAATATACATATATGCATTTTTTATTGTATTTTATGTAAAAAAATATGTGTTTTACTTAAGCCTCATATTCAAAGGAAGAATTATGGAGAATTGAAAACGATAATTATTAATTTTTAAATATTTATTTTTTTCAATATAATAATTTTATTTTACATAAAAAAAAAGCAATAATACAAAACTTAATATCATTTCATTTATTTATAATACAGTTTCGTTTGTATAAGTACGTGGTCCATTCATAATTGAATATTTTGATGTTTCCGGTAAATTAGATGTTTTGCTTTTAATAAATAAATCTTTAAAAGTTTCACGAAATTGTCTAGACATACCACAATAAATAGCAAAATTAATTGGATAGCTAACAATTAAAAAAAAATTAGCAAATAATATAAATAAATTAGCAACACGATAATCTAAAAATTCAAATATTGCAGATGATATTATATGAAGGGCTGTTATAACCGCTATTGGTATTTCAACAATTAAAAATACTGTAACAACCACAATTAACATAAGTGTTGTACAATTTGCATCACGTAATTTTTTACATTCTTTTTTTCGATTTTCATGTAAAAGTTTTTCACGTTTTTCTTGTGCTAATTTTAATGCACGAAATAAAAGTATATTTAATGTAACTAAAGAACCGCATGGTATTAAATGTACAAAAAATACACGAAATAAAAAGAATAAAATATAATATATATTTTCACCAATAATTCTATTAACCCAATGTGACGTAGATATATGACATACTTCAGATATATTTCCATTCCATTCAATTGTTATTGGCGTGTAGATTCTATCGAAAAAGCGTGTACTTTGATGTAAAACAGCAGCAAATGATATAAAAAAAACACATCTTTTAACACGTGGTATTGTACACCATGTTCTAGCAACTGCAGCATGACAAACATAAATATATCTGAAATTAGATTTTATCTGAATAATATAATTTTGTTTTACTTTTAAAAAATTTCTATTCTACATAATGTTTATTTTTACCTTTGTACAGCCAGGGCAAGTGTAAGCCATATTGAAGCTGTATGAAATATAGCTGGGATTATCTGGAATAAAAAAAAAAAATTATTTTAGTAGCTTGTTAAGAATTCTAAAGCAGGTACAATGTATTCAAAAACACAAGAGCTATACTTGAAAATATATTCCTAAGAAGTTGAAAAAACTATTAGCTTAGATATATTTGCTTAGATGTGATACTAATAAAGGTCATATCTAAATTGACTTGGTTTTATTAAATAAATTTAATTTTCAAGTATGCTTATCAAATGTTCTTTTATGCATCAATCAATAAATCTGTTTAATATTGCCCCATTTATACTTTTTTCTTTTGATATTTCACTATAATACTTCCACAATAATAATTTTAAGGAATGTGTATTTTTAGTTGTAAAATAAATAGTTGACTTTGAATATTAGAATTTTTGCTAATGTATAAAGATCAAGATTATACTTTTAAGATAATTAAAAAAATGGTTGTGCTTAATTTGTTTTAAAGACATTTAATTTAATTTCAGTTTAATGGTGTTTTGAGATTGGTTGACATTATAAATTTAATTTAATTAAAAGCAATTTGCTGCTTAAGCAAAGCAAGCTTTTAGGAGCCAGTTTTTTAATGCTTCATGACAACATATTAAAAAGATAAGCCAACCACGTATCTGAAATAGAAAGTGGTTTAAGATGTGTGTCATTGAATAGTCATTACTAACAGTTTGATTACAGGAACTACATTTATAATTAGATATTATATATGGTGGAAATTAAATCTTAGTCTGCAACTGGCCATCTATGTTATTTCAAAAAGTGGAAAACTTTGATAAAAAAAAAGATCACGCAATCTTGCTATTAGTATCTTAGTCTCAAGATAAATTTTAATTGTTTACTAGTTGCTAGGACAGTGGCATTGACTATTACATTATATTATATTTTAGATATATTTTAGGAATATCACATGTGAGAAATAGATATAGAAATGATCCCAGTACACTTGCAAGCGGTACTCCTGTATTTATTGCTGGAATCTTTCTTGTTTGAATCTAAGGGCTCTTTTTATGATGTAGGATTCTGATATTTAGTTTATACAAAATCTTCTATGATTTGATTTTAAGTCCTTCATCTCAAACTTGATCATCCCAAAATGATATAATTACTGTTTTTATTTCATAAAGGTGCTCAAATCTTTTTCAAGTAATTTGTTGTAAAAATTTGGTATTACAGGGACTTCAGATGGCTCTTTAGAATGACACTTATTTTAACAGTTTTCCAGGTATAGGAATAATTAAAATCTCAGTTACTTTCCATATATTAAGGTTTAAACGAGAAGTTGATAATGTGTGTTAATTTTAATATTATAGTTTTAGTGAGTTGTTTTACGTTTTTTTCTGATTGCATCAAAAGACGGAGATTTAATTAGACTAATGTAATGCTGAATTCTTTTACAGTAACCATTCTTAATTTAATTTTATTTCTTTTCAATTAAGTGAGCTCTAACCCCCATTTGGTTGTAATATTTGTAGTAGGTAATCTTTTCATAATGTTCATTTTGTGTATGTACATGAGCACATCTAACAATAACTAACGAAATACTTTTATATCTAAGGAAAGACTAATTTGATAAGTTATGATAGGACACAGCCAAAATCTGCTACACAGAATCACAGTTTTATTTGCTTTTTAATGTTTTAATACATTTAAGAATATCTATAATAAGAAGAAGATAAAATTGTCAAAAAATTTTTCAAATAGTTTTAAACTGAAGTAATTGTGTTGTCCTTATTTTGACACTTTTGAAAGACTTATTTTTAAATTTCTCAAGTATATATACTTTTAGTTAACATTAAAAAGTACAGAGTTTATGGGGAAAATATTTTTGAAAAATGGAGTTTTTCTTATAAAAGTCGTCTAAACTTGTGTAGGTCTAATTGGCCTAAGCCACACACCTGTTTCATAGGATTCTTTATGAACTACTAAGGCTTAGTTCAGTTGTATCACTTAAAATATTTAAGCAAAGTCTTTATCCTGAGAAAAAAATTAACATAGATCTCTTGTTGTAAAGGTAATATATACTTGCAAAATAATCCTAAAAGTAAACAGCTGCGAAGTACTATTAAAATAAGAAATTATTGCTTTCTGTTTTCATTGACTAAGATCAAGTTTTAATTTTTACCTTAAAATAGTTTTTTCTTAATTATAGCACATCAGAAGAAAATATTTTTAAAAAAAGCATCCGAGCATGATTTTTCCGATAAAAGTGCAAGGAGAATTTTCTAATCAATGCCCTACTAATTAGCCCTTTTATGTTTAGTAAAATAAGGACATAAAAATTTCTGCAGCTAAGCAGTTATGCTAACATTTATAGCGTTGTAAATTTTCTGTTGGATATAATCAATTATTGTTTTCAATCATAAAAATAAATAAAAAATTGAGAAATATGTATATAAGATAGTAATTTTCCAAAAAGCTAGTTTTTTAAAAAATTAAGGACATTAGTTAAAAATTAAACGGCATAAATTTACATTGCTGTGGATTGAAATTTCAAAATATTTCATGATAAATAAAATAGCTGAAACGAATGCTAATATGATTTAAAGCTTAAATTAAATTCAAATTACTGTAATTTTGGGCAGAAAAAATTATTCTAATCTCATCTAATCAGGCAAGAAATTTATTCAATTACATCATTTAAACGAGGGAATTTAACATATTAAACATCATATAATTATTTTTTAATATTCTTAAAATTTCAAAATCGGCTCATAAAGGCTAATCAAAAGCTATACCTAAAAATTTTCATTTGGAAAATTACATAGCTATGGAGTTTGTTTTAAAAATGCTAATATTTTAATGATTTAATTTTTTCTTAGGGCTTATAATTATTTTTTTGTACACTTCAATTAGGACTTCGGCAAATAAAATATGATGATTTTATCTTAAATTACAAGTTAGGATTAGATGAAAATTAGCAATTCTTCATGAATAATTTTTGGGTCAAATATAAAAATATTTAAGTTATGTGATTCAATTTTTAAAACAAGTATAAGTTTAAGTTATATTTCAAGGATTTTTTGCTTCTCAAAGACGAACATATTCAATACATCAGTCAATTAGTTTCATGGATCGCGGCTACCATCCTTATGCTATTTCTTAATGGATTATCTGAGAAGAAAAAAGCTATTGACAATTAATCAATTTAATTAATATTGTTTTTGAATGACAAAATCGTCGAAAAACCCTGAAACTTGCACCGAACGCAATGGTAAGTCAATTGATTATATTGCATACCTCGCGGCATTACAAAATACTAGGTTTAACCGTTATTTTCTATACAAAATCAATTTTCAACCGATGCAGACTTTACTATGGAAATTAATTGCTAAATTGTTCTCATATGGCTGTCCATTTCTCTTTCTAAAAATTATGTGCGAAAAATAATTTTAATTATGGGTTTTTGTTACTTTGTTACTAGTTAATATTGGATTCTCATCGTTATTTTTTATTTTTTTTTAACTGAAGTATGTTTCAGCTTTGAATAGCTAAATATACTTCTTAACTTAGAGTATACAGACTCTTAATTATTTTTATAGTTAGACATTACTAAGAAAATGCAATAATTTGAATATCGTGAAACATAAGGGACGCATGAAGTAAAAAATACTTTAGCGATTTATCACTCAAATAACAAATGCGCAAAAGTTTTACATGTCTAGTTGTGCAATATTTTTTGAATATTTTTTATTTTTAATATAGAAAAAATTTTTAACATGCTAAAGATTTATTTATTTTATGAATTGATTTAAACCAAATTTCAATACTGCGTCATAATTTCTAAAGGCTTGCATTCAGAATAATTTAAAGTTTCTGTATAAAATATCATTTCAAAAGAAACTAGCAATAAAGAATGTTGTTTCCCGTGAGAAATACATGGGCTTTTAATATCACAAATCTCTTTTCTGGCAAAGAGTATTAAACAAAGTCTTATATAACATATTTCAGATCAAGTTTTACCGTATGGAAATGACTTGGAGGGATTTACGATCAGTAGATTTTCATAAATTTGAGTGACTGCTGTCTTTTTCAAGTCAGCTTTTATAAGAAGCTCTTGGAAAAAACTTTAATATTTAAATAGTATCCTGACGACAGGTAATTTAAATATGAATACCAAATATATGTACATCTAATATATATATTACTTATTTAATGCTATTTAAACTGAAGTTTAACACTCGGTAAGCTACTTTAAAAAAGTTGTGTTCTAAGAAAAATGTATTAAATACATTTCTCTAGAAAACTAAAAAAAAAATTTTCTTGTTCGTTAATTTTGTTTATTATTTGACAAAAAACAGCTTAGAATAAAGTAGATAAAAAATGAAGATGATTTTCAAAGTTTTACAATTTTTTATATTTACAAAACTTTTTGTACATTACAATACAAAACATGTAATACTCACCTCATTCAAAGCATTGTAAGCATAACAAGCAGATATTGGAGACAATGGTTTGTAGTGATTGCCAAATGTATACATATATAAAAGTCCTGGAGCTGGGAATAGTACTGTAAACATATCACATAATGCCATCCCTATAATACAAAAAGATTTATCATATAACGAAATTTTATAGCTTGCATATTGCATTTAATAACAAATTTCAAAAGTTATCTTCATGAATTTTATTTCCTTTTATATTTTCCAATTCAATCGAAATGGTATTATAAATTTATGAGTATTTGTATTTAAACATAAAACTAATAACTCACATAAATATCCATAATAAAATTGTTTGAAAAACCTCAATGTTAGTGACGTAATTGAAAATTTACAATGAAAACAATAAACGATATCGTCAATCAATATTGCAGCATGGTTTGAATAGAAAAGTTTTTTTTTATTGAATTTAAAGAAAAGAAGATTGCACAGCAAAAATATTTGCTAGTAAACGATTTTCTTTAATGAATCTTAGAGAAAGAAGAAAAAAAATTAGCAGAATAAGCACAGTTTGAAAAGCAAGCAGAAATGTAAAAAATGAAAACCAATCAAATGTAATGATTTTGACAAATTTTTTATTACAAAAATGAGAGATCAATTCTACAAGATGAGCATTCCTTCGTATTATATAAATGGTAAAAGATATATGGGAAAACCGGAAATGACAGCCATAAATTCTAAAAGGTTATGATAAGTTATTAAAGTTGGTAAATCCTGAAGGGATATGTGAAGCCAATAGTTAAGGACGATATAAAGAGTTTCTCTAGAAAAATTAATAGACTTTTTTATTAATGAAGAGTAATCAAAAATTTTATATTATATTTTCAATTTCACTTAAGCAGATATTACGTTGTGTATTACTTTGAAAGTTTTTAAAAAGTGTTTGTTCTCTTTTGGGACATTTTTAATGCAATTATTACGTTTTTGTGTTCATAATGACACATTTTTGTCTCATATGTAAGTTACATTTTATATGTGGCTTTTAATTATTATTACGGTTATTAACTGTTTAAATGCGTATTAAGGCCTTTTAATCACAGCTAAGTTGTGGTGAAAATTTGAGATTATTATATCCTGTTTCAATGATGTTTATAATTGCTACAGATAACTGTTTTGCAATCGAAAAGTTTTCATAATTTGTTAATTAAAATTTTAGTACTTAAAAAATCGATATACATTTTCTTACTTAATTTGGAAATAATTTAAAGTATTTTCTGTTGAGTGCAATTCAAATAATTATAATAATTTTGATAGCTGTTTTCGTTGGTGAGGCACGGAATTTTAGAAAATAAAAATACCGGTGTTGCACAGCAATTTTATACTATTCAAAATTCAACAAAATTGGTGTTTTTATTAATTAGGATATATGTACATAGGTAAAAAAGAACAAAATAAATAAATAATTTAATTCTCTGATTGGTTATAAGGTGGGACTCAAATAGTCCCAACATGCAATATTAGATACCTGGATTAAAATTTTTCTTGAAATTTTCTTGTATCTTGTCCAAAAATGGACGAATTTTATACAATTTGTCATAGTTAATACTCTCTCTTTCTGGAGTTAACATATTATCATTTATATGAATATGACTTAGAAGCCAACCGAAATGATTTACAGTCATTATCTGACTTATTAAGGTGTTGGATCTGGCAAGTCTGCAATATATTGAGTCGGGCCAACATTTAAAGAAAATACCCCCTCTGGAATTGTGTTTCCGTTATGAGTACATTTTGGAGACTTTTAGGCAAAGGTTATCCTACGGCGAACTGGTTCATTTTCTTTGTCACTACTTTCAGACTCATATGAAGTAGAAAGTAGTAGGATTCTTTCTTTCAGTGAGGTAAACAATTCTTCCTCGTCAGATTCAGAATCAATTATAGAATTTTCATCTGAAGGTATTTCTTCAAAATCCAGGGTATTTTTGTTCATCTTGAATCAGAAGGGTCAAAAATTACATATATCAAAATTAAAATTATAGTTTTAATTATAAAAAGTAAATAATAAATAAAAACGCGTTTCATTTATAATTCCCGAAGTTGCATGGTGGGATAAATAAAGTCTCGCCACATTTTCATCATTTACAAAAAAAATAAAACGATAAAGTTTTTATTTTTCTTACGAATAACTCTAGTTGCTTATATAGAAGTAATTCAAAATAAAAAAAAAACTTATTTTTAATATTTTTCGTGTAAAACCACAAAAAAAGTTGCTATATGATAATAAACCTTGTCAACGCAATCTAATAAATTTCTGACAGTTACTAAAAACTTGGTCAACTACTTTAAATAAGAAGGTTCAGAAAAAAATGTATGAGGGTGCAGCTATTCCAATATTTCGAGGTGGGATCAAAAATGTCCCACCATGCATTATTATGCATCAAAAAGGTGGGAAATTTTTAATACCACCATGCCCACCCCAAATTAATACAAGTAGCCTATAAATGAGCAATCAGAAGTGGATCATTTTTTACTCTACTTCAACTTTAAATAAAAGTAAAGTCATCACTTCAAATAAAAGGTCAAACATAACTAGAGAATTCTGTGCCAAAATTTCAAGCCAATCTCTTTATTGATATTTGAATCTGTTTAACTCCTGTACTTTTTTTAGATTTTAAAACTTCTTTGAAAATAAGGATGAAAAACAAGCCAAAAATATATGTTTCTTATACGAGTATTTAAACTTTAAGGAAATCAGAGGATTTAGATTAAGAAGACTTCTTTGTAAGAAACCAAATTGTGATACTATCAAACGAGCTCTAAATAAATACCCTTACGAATACTTTCCATAGTTACTAAAATAAGCCCGTAAAAAAATTTAGGATTTTACTCGTTTACTTTGTTGCAATAAAGCAATAACTCTTGAAATTTTTGGTACTATCTATCAAAAGTCAAATTACTTTAAGTGATATGAATATAATAACACCAGAAAATGAGAGATGAAAACTAGCATATACATAGCACAAATGTCTTGTTTGACAATTAATTTTAGAAACAATTGTAATTGGCATAACCTATAAGAGATGTTACTTAAATATATTTATTTCTGTGTATGTGTAGTTTAAAATAAAAAATGATTGCGGGCATATTTTTCAAATATAGACACAAACAAGAAAAATTGTTTAAATGTGTGTTTTCTTTATAATCTCTGAGAAATAAACTATGTGTATGTATATGTGTATTAGATGTGTTATTTGATATTGCTGAGTAAATTTTAAAATTATTAAATAAAATTAAATATTAACTTACCCATTAGTACAAAATTCGTTGGTGTTTGCATACTAGGCTTGCTAAGTACCAGTACAATCAATGCATTTGCTATGACAGTAATCAGCAATAAAATTGGCATAAAGTAGCCATATAATGGAATACTATATGTTAAAATTGTATCACAGGATATATTCATATAAGAAATATTATAGAAATTATTAAGACAATAAGGACCATCATGAAATCTATCTAGTTGAGTATCATTCATTATTTCGAAATTATCTATTATATATTTGGAGTCATAGTCTGTAAAGTTATCTAAGCTTTGAATTTTGAGACCAGAGGTTTGATCTATTAATGATTTCATATTTTTTCTTGGATTCCTTTATGATTTTTTCTAAATATTTTGTATCGTTTTTACATAATATATTTATTGTGAATTTGTTCATTGATGTTCAATTGGTTGATAAATTTCTTAAAAAATTAATTTCTCTTTTTCGTTGTATAAACTTAAAATCGACCTGAAAATATAAAAGTTAAAAATATTAAAATATAATATTTTTATTTGCCAAAAGCATTAAGTTGTAAACAGGATATTTAAAAACTTTAAATATAAAAAGTTACTTTAATTTTTTAAATGAAATCATTAAAAAGTTGTCTTACCGACTTACAATAAAAAAATTAGATCTTCTTTATGAAGTCATAAAAAAAAGTTTTTAAGTGCTTCAGGTAAATTTTCCAAATTTACTCTGTATAAGCTAAGTAATTTTTAAAATTTAACTAAAACAACATTTGCTTGGGTACTTTGAACATTTTAACCTTTTTTTTTAATTTTATTCCTATAGCTAGGAAAAAGTTTTGTTTGATTATCCATAAAAAATAAGTATCATAGTATCATTTCTAAATCATTATGTTTGGAAATATTAATGGCATTAACTTTTGTACTTATAGGCCGGGGAAATTTCAAGGAAGGTTAAATCTCTAAATATTTGAATTTTAGGTGAGCCTAAAAATTAAACAGAAAGCGAAATTTCAAGCAAACACATTAACTGTTTAGTTCAAAATTTTTGGATAGCCTTTTTGTTATTTGAGTAAAATGACGATATTTTTATTTTCTAGTGTACTGAATTTTAAAAACAATAGAAAACTATTTCTAAATTAGAATATTTTTGAGCATTATAAGTTTGTTCCATTATAATGGTTTTATTTCCTGCAGACCTTTTTTTTTGACATATTTTACATTTTGAAGACTTGGTATCAATTGACAAGTTGAAATTGTTTTTTTTTTGGTATTATATTAAAAACAATTTCCTGACACTAAAAAACTACATTTCCAGTAATTAATTCAATACATTTAATTTGATATAAAACTTTGTGTTACTTTTATTAATAATTAAAATTTTATTCCTTTTTATGTGCTTTTATTTAACTTGCTCTTTCTGCTTGTTTGTTTAAATGTTATTTTTGCTTGTCATTTGAACGTAATTTTTATGCACTAAATAGCTCTTAGAAAATCAACATTTCTACAAATATACTTTATATTAGGGAAACACTGAAAAGAATATTGTGTAAGGGAACTACTACATTTTTTTTTGTAAAGTTTTGTTTACTACAATCTTAATTTAATTAATTAATTTATTAGTACTATTGACCTATGCTATATAATGAGACTTATTTCTATACTGTGAAGCTTATATGGGTTATGATCCATTGATCAGTCCCCAAATCGCCAAGTCTGGCTCTTTCGAGTTCATTGTTGTTTTTTACTCATTGTTGTTTTATTCTTCTTAGTTTGACTTTGCATTGGTTTTCTTTGAGTTCCAAGTTTTCCCACTCTGCAGGTTAATTGGGCTAATGTGTTTTGTATTTGTCTGAGCATTGAGACAATTTTATTTTCTTTAGGCTCGTTAATATTTGTATAATATTCGGTTTTTTTCTTTTTTCTTCGGTGTTTAATGTGGTCCCTTGGTTTTATAGTTGCCATAGCTACGACATGGTCCATGAAGCCTTCAAACTCTTTTCTTTACTCAGTAAATGAATTTCCATAACTCTAAATTTTTTATGCATATTTAGTTGTCTGGATATTTTAAAATAAATTTAATTTTTTTTAATTAATATCACGGGTTAAAGGACTATAGCAACTAATTTGTTTATTTTATGAAATTTTTAAACTTCAAGGTAAATCATAATTTTGATTTATCAATTTTTAAAACTGAAAATATCCTAGTAGCATATTTCTCTTAAAATTGCATAAAAAATGTTTTTAACAAGGCGAAAATTGCAGTAAAATATTTAGTTGAATTTAGACATATTCCGTTTAATATTTAAGTTTGTTTTTGTTATGAAATTTTGTGCTAATCTTGTGATATATTTTGAAATTATTTCTATTAATAAAATTTTAGTGAACTTGTGCCTAATTCTTGACAAGTGTTTTCAGTGTCTGAAAGTTCTATACGTTGGAAGAGAGGTGTAGTTTTTATAGTTAAAGTTTTTAAAATAAATTTTTGATAAAATATTTGGGACATAAAATAAATAATGAATTTTAAAAATAAACAATATATATATTGTACACAATAGTGTTTCTAGTACTATCTAATGCTGGAACTATACGTTGCACTATATAATACATTGGCAAATAAGTCTCGAGGCTAGTAAATTTCCTTGATTTATCTGACTTTGATTTTGTTTTTATAATTCATATATTTTCATTTTTTTTGTTCTATCATTTGTCTAAGTCAAATTATATGCCTAATGACTGTCGATTTATTTTATTCTATATCAAAAGTGTTATTACTAGATTTTGTTTTTCGGAGTAATTTTCTGTCCTTTTTAATAAATTTTCTGCTTTTTTATACTATTTACTCAGGTCTTAGCTATTGTAACAATATCGATAAATACAACTATAAATTTTTTCTTGGTCCTGCATAGTACTTTTTTTGATTGAAAAGCACTTCTGCTTTATGGCAGTAATTGCACTTTTTACTTATGGCTCCTTGTTTCTTTTATGACAGTCAGTTCTTCTTGGTTTCTTATTTATTCAATTTGTTTTTCTATTTTTTCTCTATTTTTTATACAACTTACATTTTTTTTCATTTGATTGCCATAATAAAAGATTAATTTATTGACATAAATTATAATATATCTTTCGGGTATATTAATTATAAATAACAATTAATAAATGTTGTTTTTGTGTTCAGCTTGACATCTCCATAAAACTCCTTAATCAAAGAAATCCTTTATCTAATAGAGCTACTTGTCTGTTACAAATTAACATGATTAATTATATTCTCAAAAAGCCATCTTAATTTATGTGTTTAAGTCATTTATCCTCATAAAGTGAACTATAATAATAAAAAAGACATCAGGATTATATAATTTCCAGCAAAACGCATTTACACCTCAGAAATTCTAATTTTATTTTTTATATTATGTATAAAACTTTAATTTTAATTAATATTTTCATAAATAACATTCCATAAAGATCTTAGAGAGCAAAACTTAAGAGAAAATTTATTTTTGTAGTTTCTAATTTAGAAAGTAGCAAACAACAGTAAGGTTACACAAATTACTTTAAGATTCTTGAGTAAAAATAAATAGAACATGTAATATCCTTGAGAAGCTTTTATCTACTAAGTATCCTTAAACCATATATTAATACTTAATTTCACTTTAACTGCACAAAATCAAAGCTATATTGCGTATGCATATTCTAAAGGATAAGATATTTATATTATGTATGTAAATGTGGGTCAAACAAACAGAATGCTAAGGTTGAAATATTTTGAAAGCTTTGAAACTTTCACATTGATGTTTATTGTAGAAAAAACATATAAACAGTATTAGTAAAATATATTAGTCCTGTAGAACAATATTGTCCAGTTAGGTACACTGTGAAAATATAAGACAGTAAAACAATAAGAGAAAATTAAAATTTCTTATAAAAAATTTGAAAGATTCAATTAAAGATATTATTTTTTTAGGTTTTTTGTATATTAAAACATAAAAATTGTATGTTTCTTGAAAAAATATTGGGTGAGATATTTCCATGTAAAAACCAGTCAGATATTATTCTATGCTATCGAATCGCAGGAATACCAGATGATCTATTGTAAAAATCAAAACATAATAGTAATATTATTGACAAAACTGTGAAGCTTAATGCCGTAAGAGCTCATTTTGAAAACATATACTCAGAATCTAAAGTCCAAGAAATAGAAGATCTTTGACAAAAAAATAAAAATAGAAATTAATGAATTCCAAACCAGAAGATTGAATAAAATTGCAGAAATTGCATTCACACTTGTACACTCAGCAAATAAACCTAATTATAAAGAGGCAAAGGACTAATTTATGACACATCAAAAGCTATGAAGCATCTTTAGGGATCTTAATAATAAAAAATCTTCAGGTGTGGATGAAATACTAACTTTATGCTCAGTAGATTTCCGAATTCTATTATTAGAAAGCATGGTTCAATTTTCAACAACACTCTCAACAATAAAAAGAATGAAAAATAGCAAAAGTCTTTCCAGTCAAAAAGAAAGATAAAACCAAAACTGATCTTTGGAAACTATAGACTAATCAACTTATTACCTAATTGTGGAAAAGTATTTGAAGCTAGCTATACAAAAACAATGTAAAGAAAATAAATTACTTCCAAATAAACAATTTGTATTCAGGAGGTATCACTCAGAAATCCACGCTATCACGAAACTCACATCAGATATATCCTGGAATCAAAATGTTAAAACATGCACAGGAGTATATCTAATCGATATGGAAAAAGCACTTGATACAGTGAGGAACGATGATCTTATTTACAAACTTGAGAATAGGTATAAGCTCCCTCATAATCTAGTAAGAATGATCAATAAAATGGTGAGAGGAAGAATTTTGATAATAACGGATGAACAAAAACAGATCAAAAAGAATATATCATAGAAAACGAGCTGCAGCAATGAACAATTAATTGAACGATACTGTTCTCCTTATATAGGTATATAAGTGACATAATCCAAGCAACCAAAGTAGCCATTGTCTTTGCAGATGATATAATAATATAATAATATATAAGTTTCAGGAAATTATATAAAAACTTTATTAACGATGTTAAATCAGAAAATTTTTGTGGTTAGCTCACATCAGAATAACAAGCGAAAAAACGATCACCTTAATTCGAGATCATAATTTATAAATTGGAAACTATTGTACTTGATTCAGCATTTTTCTTATATTTTATCATATAAAATTGAATAAAGAACAGTATTTATCTTACTGATCTCATCTATGGGTAAAAAAAATTATTATTTTTCCTTTATTTTGCTAGGTTTTTGAGATAATTATTAATTAAGGTCTCTTTTCAAAAGTTATTTATTGTTAATTTTATTAAACTTTTCTTTATAAATTTGCTTGACTTTTTTTATAAGTAAAATCATTGGAATCTTTTTTGTTAACTGAAAAACATTAATTTAAATTCATGTTTATTTTTATCTTTTTTTCTAAAATCCCTTGGTTAAAGTATATCTCAGCCTTTTCTTTTGTGTTTAAAATGAAGCTCATTTCCTTTTATATATTATGCAGGCTTTTCACATAGAGATGATGAATTATTGACTTTTAGTGTCATTAGTTCTATAAATTTAGGACACTTTAAAGGGTCTAACTTTAAAAAACAAGAAAGAAAGTTGCTTTTATGGTAATTTTTCAAATATTTCAATAATTAAATGGATGTTAGAAAGAAAGATTTTTTGCTTGTTTGTTATTTGTATATTGAAGTATATTCTTTTTATAAATATACTGGTAATGATTAGCTAAATAACTCATTGAACTGCTGAAGTTTTTTTAAATGAGTTTTTTATTTCCTTCAAAGATTCATATTTTAGCCATGACTGTTTATCATAAATATTTGTTATTCTAGGCACACAGACTTGCGTTGATTTCAAACTATTTTTCAGGGCCTGGATCTCTTAAAAAGTTTTTATATAATAGCTTTTTTAGTATTGTACGTAAAATGTGAAAGAAAACTTAGTTTTCTTAGCATAGGATTATTTCAAAGTCAAAGTAAGACATTTATACCAAATTTTAAAGAAATATAAAAAGAAATCATTTAATTTTGATTTCTTTATGACTTTTTATTATAACAAAATTTTATGTGCAAAATCATTGCACAAGTATTATGCAAATCATTTCAAAGATATATTTTATGCAAAACACGGGCATTTCAATGATAAAAGAAAAGAAATATGATGCTGTTGTAGGATTACATTAATTTCACATCTGCAGAAAAATCAACGAAAATGTATTTCAAAATTGTTATGCTATTCTTGAAAAGAACATTTTTTAGTTATACTTAGAATATTGCAGTTGATATTTGAAGCATGAAACACATTACAGTTCACATTCTAACAAAATAAAAATTTTAAGAAAATAGCTAAAGAGATAAATTCTTCGTGAAAAATATGCAAATTATTTTGGTATGGAATATAGAATGAGCCAAAAATAAAAAATTTTGAATAAATATCAAGCTCATTTTCAGGCTTTCATTTTTTTCACAACCCAGGTCAAACTCACAATACTATAAGCAGGTATAAAATAATATAATTAGGGATCATTCTTTGTGAAGTTTTTGAACTATGTTATATGAAAAAAACTATTTGATTTCAAAATAAAAAAATGTATAAAGGATTTTATTAAACATTTAAACATGAATGTTTTGAAAACTTTCCTCTAAGTGCATTTAAATGGCTTTAAAATAGTTTTAGATAACTTTTAAAATCTTAAGTTTTGTCAGTTGTTTTATTATACTTTGCTTAAACCATTTTTTAAGCCCATATCCTTTGATATTTTAAATAGTTTTTACTATAGTATTAAAAATAAAAAAACAACCACGACCTTGTGGTGTCAAAAATATATGATCATTGCACTCAATTTTTTATTAAGATATAAGATATAAAAAGAAAATTATGTTTTATTTTAAAATACATTCATAACCAAATGATGAGGAAAAAAATATTTATGAAATTATATTTAAAAAACAGCTAAGCTAAAATTTTCTTTACAATAGATTTATTATTTTTACTCTATATACTTTTATTATTTTCCGTTAAATTTAATTTAAAAGTTCATGCAAGGATGAATTACACTATATCCATCTGATGTTCTTTACATCTCATGATATCGTGTTTCTTTATTGTAATATAACCATTAGCCATAGTTATTTGATAGTATAAAAATGAATACAAAACATTGTTGATAGTTCCTTTGAGGGTAACAAAACAAAATCCGTTTTTGTATATAATTGTGTAAAAAATAGCATTTTTGTTTAAATGATAGTAGAGCTATAATAAATGATGTTATTATGTAACTTCCTTTGAAGATAATGATAAGAAAGTTTTTTATAGAAAGATTCTTCGGTTTTCTTTTGAGTAAGTAATTTCATTTTTCCTTCTTTTTGTTAAAATATTTTGTTAATAAATGCCAACCTTTTTACTTAAATCCTTAATAACAGACAGAAGAAAATGACACTTCTTTGAAATATGTAAGCCGATTTAAAGGAATTTTAAGTACTTTGTATCACGTACAAAATAAATCAAAACATATAAATGTATGTCACTTGACGGAATTTGTTAGAAAGCTATCTTCAGGAGCACAGAAATTATATTTATGTTTTTCGGATTATTCATTAATGTTTAAATTCTTTGAAATTCTGAGTATAAAATTTTGAAAAAATTAAAGCAAAATAAATATTTTGAGTTATTTATGCTTTAAAAACGTAAAAATAAATTATAATTTTTTTTTCAATCGAAATCAATTATGAAAAATTATAAAATTTAAGATTAGCATCTGAAAAACTTTATGGCATCTTATTTTGCCATCTTTTACCCTAAATTGAAATATTTACGCGTTTTTCTAATAATTAGCATACTCAGCTTTAAATATCATAAATTTTCCTGCTTTATTCTAAAAGGACACGCTTTTTTTAGTTCAATCTTATTTTTTCCTCATTTTATATCGTTTTCTTTCCTTCCAAAGCTAAAAATTACCCTCAGATGCATTCTATTACGATTTAATAAAAGTTTCCGACATTTTCAAGTTACTCATTTTAGCTTTAAGCTTTATACCTCCATACTCAAATTACCTGTGATCAATATAAATTAAAGTTAAAAAATAGCTGAAGTTTTTCCATTTCTTATGTAAATTTGCTTAATATGATTTGACAAAAAGTGACTGGATTTCAATTTTGAAATAACCCAAGCCTTGCGTAAAAATATAATTAGCTTCTGTTCGGTTTTGTTACTATAAAATGATTAACTATTCATTAACTATTGATTCATTCAAGGGCACTATTTTAAATTCTAGTCAGACTTCAATCTTTGCTTTTTTAGATATTAATTCAATATTTTTACAAGGCAAAAATATAATTTCCATTTGAATTCCGTTATCTATAATTTTTTTTACTATTTTTTAATTATATAAACACAAAGAACCATTTGCATTATCCAAAGGTGTACAAATCCATAACATAATGTAATAATTTGTAAATAATTTCAACATTTTTTAAAACTAGAAATATAATTTAAGGAAGATAAAACCTATAAAAGCTTTATAATATTTAACTACGCCCTGAAATTATTAAACTTATGACAAGATAGTAGGAAATCATTCCACCCAAGAGGAATGCAATTTATATTTGATAAATATAAAAATTTTACATATTTTTAATTTAACTGAACTGAAATTGGAAATTTTAAAAATTTAATTATTTGTTTCAATAATTTTGAAAATATACTCCAATTTGACGCAGTGCATTGGCTGTGGAAGCTCGTTATTTTTGTTGTATTTTTAGAGTTTTGTAGGAAAAAAAAACAGATATACCAAAAACTGTCACAAAAACCCAATAAATTTGTAGAATTAATATAAAAATTCACCAAAAATATAACCAAGATGATAAATAGACTTTGAATTTTACTGATACAAACCATTAAATCTTTAGAAATTACCATTTATAGAACAAATATCAAAATTCACCGAAACCACTAAACTGTTAAAATTAACATTTAAGAACGACGAGCGTAATTAAAAAAAGTCTGCTAAGAAAATTAGTTATTAGCATCACTCATAAAAGCGTTAACGCTTTGTAAATTTTACAACAAAAAAGCTTAATACAAAAATTACACTTTTTGTATTTTTCTTTTTTTATTGCTATGAAATTTCTCCCTGGAATTTTCCCTTTGAAAATTAGGTAATTTTTAAAAGTAAGTTTTTTTTATTACTGGTTCCATTCATGTTCTCATGGGTTTTTTTTGTCAATCCTGGACTTTATGCAATCAAGGCTTAGTGTAAAATTCTCTAAAGCATCATCCTTTGATACTGAATATGTACAAGAGCAACTCTTTTTTGAACTTGAAATGATTATGGCACTTCAAGAATGCGTAATATGCGAATTAATTAAATTCAAGTCAAAAGTATTTTTAGCATATCCATAAACGCACAAAATAAGTAGAATATTTTCAGGATAAGGTTAATTTCTTTCATGCCTATCAGGAAAATTCGAAAATTTACATTAATATTTTATATATTTTTCATAGATGAAAATAAAAATGAAATCTTTCTCAAATATATTTACAATATTTATTGAGACGATTAAAAGATATATTTATATAAAAATAAGGGTTAGGTGGTTCATAATAGACAAATATAAACAAAACCTTCTTGAAATATAGTCGTCAGACCCAAAAGTATGTTATGTTTGATTCTGAATAGAGAAAGTTTTATTATTATAGCTTTGATCCAATAAAATCTATAATATTTCCATATCCCGAAACATAAGAGAACTTGTCAATTATTTTACCATAAAGTTGTGTTATACATGCTTTTGCATTTTATAAATATGATTTCCTTTTAAATTAACATATTTATAATTTCTCTATTTTATCAATGATGAAATTTGATTTTGATATACCAAAAGTATATTATCAGGATCTGTGAATTAGATTTAACCAGTGAAACTCCCACAAGTATGATATCAAATTTCATCAAATATTTAAGAGGTAATAGAAATATGGACGATTTAATAACTGAAAAAATATCAAACATGTGAATTATATAGGTATATTTGCTTTAAGATGAGCATATATCTACAATTTCGACTAATTTTGAAAACCAGAAATATTAATGTAATTATATACTATACTCAAGTCTTATTAGATTTCATTTTGGATTAGTTTTTTTTGTTATTGGCTGGCTGAATATATGACAACATATCTAAGAGTAATTGTAAATACATTCCAATTGAGGTGTATTTCATGAATTTTATAGCAAAAGTAATTTGTTCCCTTCTTCTGTATATCGTTATCAGATATTATTTTAATATATTCCTATGAGGAATTGATTCAAAGATATAGATATCCTTCAGGAAATGTAATCCTTCAATTTCAATTTCTCGCAAATAGACTATGGGAGATGTAAAAAAATATCTTTGGGTATTGGAGATGCATTGCCGGGTGTGTAGTTGAAATTTTGAGTAAAGTATAACATGATAATGTGAAAAAACGTTAAAACTAATAAGTAATTTATTTTACAAATACATGTTGACTTTTTCAAAATATAGCAAATAACAAAATATTTCTGAATTAAGTAAAATCATTTATAGCACCTGTAACTGAAAATTTTGTAATGTATAAAAGGTGATAAAAACATAATTTAATTTTATTAGAGCTTCTTTTTTAGCTAATATGAAATCTAATTTTTAAACTAAATTTTATGTTGTTTGAAATGCTTAAATATCAGTTAAATAAGTTTAACCAAACGTGTTTTATGTAACTTTTGTTAATGCATAGCACCATTTATTGATAACTAAACCTGACTTTTGTCACTCATCCGTGTTCTTATTGTTAGAGCCATAAAACTATTGGGTTGGTTTACACATGTCACGTAGAGAAAGTATTTCAACCGTGGAGTGTAGGCGACCTAATCTCTTTATGTTTAGAAGGCGAAAATGGAAGTAAAAGAAGACTAAGCTAAATTTTTTAAGTACTAAATAAAATTTTTCTTAGTTGATTTTTAATTTAAAATTTAATTTTGCTTTTGAGTTACGTACTTGTTTTTAATTGTGTTTTTAAGTTATGAGAAGCTGTTTCTCACACATAAATTTTTTGAAATGTGAAAAGAGCTCAAAGTCAAAGGTAGCTCGAATAAATACTGTTGACACTTTATCAAACAGACTTCAATTTTAATTTGATGATTTCTGTTATATTAGAACTTACGTTATCTTGAAGAAAAAATATTTTTTTCTGCTGCAAACCATAACTTTTCTTGCAAATTTTAAAAATCAGTAATATAGGTAATATAGGTACAATAATAATTTCTATTAATTTTATAGCTAATTTGAAGGTAATCAATTATTAAAATTCATTTTTCATTCGAGGTGACTGATGCTTTCCGTATCTTACTTTACTTCAGAGATAAACACCAGATTCGTATCATTACTAAAAGCGTTTTATTCGGATTCAAATTCATTGTATTAACAGAAATATTTTATATTTTAACAATCTCTCATCTGACTCTTTTGTGAACCTTGACTATTAAGATAAATTACTGAAATAATTGTATAACAAAAATACACTTTGATCATTTGTAAGCTAACAAAATGTATATTTTATCTATTATCAAGATAATACCTTAAACTGTGTTTCAATGAAATATTTTGTTAAAATGCTTTGAGTTAGTTAGCCCTTAACTTCCTTAAATTCGATTTCATCATTTCCTCACGTCTTAATGACTTATAAGGAAGAATTTGCTTTTCTCCTTAAGCTTCTAAAGCTGATTGGAGATATTTAGTTCGCATTAGTAATTTAAACAAAAAAAAAAGATTTTGTGTTGTTAATTTATTCAATTTAGATAACTTAATGTTCATTATTTGAACAAATTGCTCAAGCACGACCAATTAACATTAGTACAGAATACATGTGTATGAAATTAGGTAAAGCTATACTATTATATTAATTTGAAATTCTTTTGTTCATTAAAGAGATGAGTTTGTTGGGGTAGTAAAAAAATTCTATTGTATGTTTTAATATAGGATAAATTTTCCATTAGCTTGAAACGCTAAAAAAAATATACAAATTCCTTTGTATCATTTGAAAAGGAAAGATTTTCGAGAATTTTTAAAGCCACAAAAAATCATAAAACTTTTATCCAAATATCTTATAGGAAGTAAAAAACAAGGAACTCAATATTGCATAATACACTTTACTGTCGTGTTTTTTATAAGCTTTTATAACCATGATTTTTGGTCTTTAGAGGGGTTTAATCGGTTTTTGAATATAGACTGCTAAAAAGCTAAATTGTAAACTAGCTGAAAGGCTTTTTTTCATTAGCTTTTTCCTGGAAACATTTTCCTAGAAACATTTGAACTGTATTTTGGTAAGTCAGCAATAAGCAAAAAGTTAAGGAACTTTAATGGCCTACTATAAAAACGTGTGTTGTATTTATTGCTATTTGTTTGAGTTGTCAGATCTATTTCGCCTTTGCATTAGTTACTCCATTAAAGTAACTATATGTACATATATGTTTTTTTTTCAAGGAAAGCGAAATTTTAAGGTAAAACACTTGAATTGCTTTGTATACATATAAAGTTTTCGTAGTATTATTGAGTATATATACTAGGGCTGTACAAATATTTTTAGCCTGGTAACCCTAGAGCAATATTTTGACACTAACTTCAGTGCTATTGTAAAACTTACCATTTTTTAATTCAAACGTATTTTACCGCTTAAAAATATCATTTGTCATTAAGCTTTCAAAAGCATTTAAAGTTTTTGTGTTTTGGAAAAGAATGAATTTAGCAAAAGTAATCGTAAGAGGCATAATTTGATATAATTTCAAACGACGATTAACTCGTCAACAATACAGAGATGAAATGTTTTCTATTTATGATAATGATCCACTGTCCCTGGCAACAATAAAAACATGGTACAAAGAATTCATACGTGGACGTAATTTCTTACAGGATGAATCTCGTTAAGGTCGTGCAAAAACAGCTGTAACTAATGAAAATATCACTATAATTCGAAAACTAATTGAAGAAGACAATCCAGTTACTGTGTATTTTATTCGTGTTTCTTTAGGCATTGGTATTTCCCAAATTCAACATATTTTGCACAATCATTTAAATGTTAAAAAAATTTGTGCACGTTAGATACCGCATAATTTAACACCGACTCAAAAAGACGTATGTGTGAAATGGTGTAAAAAACCAATTAAACGATTTAACCGAGGACTCTCAAATGATATTTGCTTAAGTGTTATTGATGATGAGAGTTGGATATATGCAATTGATTCGGAAAATAATTCTCGTCAGTGGTTGTTTGAAAATGAAGCAAGTCCAAAGAAAGTGCAAAGTGCACGTAGCATAAATAAGAAAGTATAAAAAAACAGTTAATTCAGAATGTTATACTACAAATGTTTTGCCAGTCTTCTTAAATAAAGTGTAACAATACTGTAACCATACTGTTACATCACGATAATATACATCCACATCCTGCTGCTGCAACAAATGCATTTTTTATTGGGAAAAAATTATTGGGCCATCTACCTTACAGTCCTGATTTGGTACCTTGTAACTTCTTTTTGTTCCCGAATATAAAGAATAAATTACGTAGAAAACGATTAAGCACAGCAGAAGAAGCAGTTGAAGAATACGAAAGGCTTGCTTCAGTGGGTACCCTCCGCATGTTGGAAAAATTGTTTTAAAAAATGGTTTGAGCGAATGGAAAAAAGTATGCAATTGAATGGAGAATACTTCGAAAATCAAAAAATACAGAAAATTAATTTGTTTTTTGTTTTAGGCTAGAAACTTATAGTACAGTCTACGTAGTATCTCAATAATTATTTTGATTTTTGTTTCTCTTTGGGCTAGAGTATTAAAGATTTTTTGGTTATATTCCAAAGATTTGTGTTAAACTTAGAAAGATAAATTCATTTGAGTTAAAGACATTTTTAATAAATAATGTTATTCATAATTTCCACAAAAAAGTAACAAAATGTCTTGAGATGAGATGAAACAAGGCTAATAACATTATGAGAAGATAAACTAAAACCAGTGTTATTCCCCGTGTTGAAAATCTCATAGTTTAAATAATATCGCTAACCAGATTCGTTACAATCAGAGATTTAAATTACAAAAAAACGGCATTTAAACATGTAATGAAAGATTAGATAAAGATTAAATGTATCCTTAAAAAGCAAATATATTATCTTATATTTTCTAACCAAAAGATTGATGAGCTTTATCAAGGTTTACATGATAACTTGAATTACAAGCTAGCATTCAGCATTTGAGAAAACGGATTTTTAGTATGAGCGCCTTAAAGTTAAAGAAAATTATAGCCTAAATACTTAAATAGATTCTCTTTTATATTTTCTATTTAATACAAAAAAAATTGTTAATATTTCTACTTAACTTTTCTGTTATCATAAAGAAAAAGCTTTTTTGAAACTTTTTCCTCTGTCAAAATGTAAAAAATAGTTTGTTTTATCCCATGATTGAAGATAAAGTAAACATTTTTCACTTCCGTTTTAAAGAAAACATAAGAAATTATTGCTTTGTGGTATAGGCGTGCAGTGAAATTTATGTGTTTTGTTTAATGTTACTGTCACTGAAAAAAAGTTTTCTGTTTCTATCAGTGCCAAAAGAATTTTACTAACAAACACCCCAAAACCAAAAGAAAAAAAGGCAGACTTTTACTACTTAATAAAATACAAAATTAACTAGCCATGATATCAAGTTTTTATTCCTTACAATATTTATTTTGTGTGGAAGCAACTTTAAGGAGAAATTGAATGTGTTAGTTTGTTATATGATGTTCAAAAAAAGGAAAATAAAAGCAGGGAATAAAATTTTGATAGCTCATTTTATAACAAAGAAAACAAAAAAGAAGAAAATTGCTTTCGCTAAGAAGTTTTGAGGAAAGTCATGAATAACAATTATAATATTTCCTTATCGTAAAATCAATTAAATTTATGTATTTTATGATAACATAAAAATAAAAATCTTGAATTATTCCCAAAATATTAATAGTATGTTGTTGAATTTTATTTAAGGATGATATATCTTTGTTTTGTAGTATCTATAAAAGTATATCAATATTTATAAGAATATAAAAACATATTTTGTTCTTTATTTGGCTCAATATTTTCAAGTTTGTTCTTTCTGATTGTTTACTTATTACAATCTATATTTTATTAAACTATATTGATTGAAGTTTCTCAAATATCTTTCAATTTCCATAATAATAATCTAGATATTCACAAGAAAATACACGGAAATACTCACTTACAATGCAAAGATATTCAACCCTCAAAGAAAACGGTTGAAATAATTTCTTTTTTCATCCGATAACCTCATTAGTTAGATAAAATTTCATTGGATAAAATTGAATTTGCTTGTCATATGAATTTATTAAGATACATACATTAAAATATGGGCTGAGTTGACTTCTATTATTAATCGATTTTCTAATAAGAAAATCTAAGACTTAGACTAAAATGCCTTTCTAATGATGATAATAGTATTTAGAAGTTAGTATATCATGTTTATTGTCAATTTCTGAGATTTTAGTATACATCCGTTTAGAAATCAAACTGAGTGATTAATTGTATTTTATCTACCCCTTATTTATAGTATAATAATTATTAAGTTATTTGATTATGTTTTCCTTAATAAATAATACATTCTTGTTTTGAAAGATAACCAAGCTGAAACAAGGATATGATTATAGTTAAATTAAGGATAAAATTTTAAATACAAGAATTTTATTCTAAAAATTAATTTTTTGTGTTGCAAAATAAAAGAAAATGATATTTGCAAACTATTATAAAAGGAAAAAAAAAGAAAATTTTGCCAGTCTCAGTGGCTAATCAATAAATTACGTGTAGGCTTGTGCCCCTAATTTTATAAATCAACACTTGAGCTATGTAGTATATATTGCTTAGTTTTTTTCTCTTTTCTTCGCCATATAAAAAACCAGGATGAATACTCATAACTACTTTGTCAACAAAACGGAAGTGGAATCAAGATAAATTTCATCTTATACTAGTTAGATAACAAAGCAAATAGGCGAATTCTGCTACTTTTATAGGCAAGAGAGGTGAAAACCAAGACGGGGATTTTAATTATTCTAAACTTTCTAAACAAACTCTGCGAATATTATGCAAACACACATGGGTTATGTATCCGCATTCCCAGATAGCCGATTCACTTACCATGAATGAAATAACGTCATAGTAAACAAATTGGAATGTATAAAATTTCATTCTAATTTTGAAATAAACAAAAAGATCAAGTAGCCAAAACTAAATAATAATTTTGAAAAAAGATCAAGTTGCAATTCCCTAATTGCAAAACTTAAATAGAGTTAGTCTAGTACTAGTTAGACCAGTCCAAAGGAGCACTCACTTGGGTATTAAATCTTCCATTGTTAACAAAAATAAAATAAAGTGTGGATTAAACTAATGATTGTATTTTGTATTGTGTATGTTGTATTTTGTGTTATTTTTTGTGTGTTATTTCTAAAAATCCATAATTGGCACAGTCAGTAGGATCCTGTTTTGAAAAATTAGGATCTTGTGAAACGAATTAAATAAATAATTTTTTTTTGTTTTTGAAATAAATAGTGTGAAACGCAGTAGTTAATTTGTAAAAAAAAACTACGTAGAAACGAATCATTAAATCTGGATAGAAGAAAGCAACGAAACAAGAAAATAGACTACAATAGAGCAATGGCACAACCAAGCATGATAGAGCAGTGTTTAGTGGCCTTGACAAATATTACAAGTCAGCAGAATCAACAACAGACTTTCAGAAGCAGGATTGAAAAAGAAATCCGGTGTATGTCAACTTTTGATGGACAACCAGGAACCTTACCAGCTTTTATTACCTCAGTTGAAAGGGTAATCGAAGACCACAGAAATTAAACTGAGGAAGTATACAGCATAATTTACAATAACAAAATACAAGGACCAGAAAAACTACTTGGAGACTTCACCATCGCCAACATGGGAGGAGTGTAAAAGCAAATTGAAGTTGCAGTACAAACCAATAAAGGATCAGAGACAAATAGTAAGAGAAATCAACATGCTCAGAGTAAGTTCAATCATAGAATTAATGAATAGAATAAGAAAATTAATAGTAAATATTTCAGAATGTGCACTTTTTAGTGATTATAGAAGTCAAATTTTAAATAATTTAAGTAGTGTACTAGTTACTAAAATTAAAGTAATAATGGCTGGACCATTAGCCGCAGAATTATATAATAAATACAGTTTAGAAGAAATGAGAATTATTATTAATAAACATGTAGGTCAAGATGAATACAATTTACGACAGAACAGGTCTAGTTTCAAACTGAGAGACAGTTATAAAACAAAACAAACTATACAGAGACAATACCAAAATTTTAGAAATAACCCAGGACAATATCGTCAATATCATAACTATAATTATCCAAATAATTTAAATTATCGTAAACCTTCGTCTCAAATGTATTCGGAGCAATTACGCAATAGTTATTATAATAATCATTCGGTACAAGCTAGGCAAAATTGTGAATCTGACAGGAAATTATTTAATAAATTTTAATAATTGTACACTCTCAATAAAAGATAAAAAGTTTTATAATAAAAAAGTATCAGTCTTACATAAATACTATTATCCATTTAGAAAAAGTACAATTAACAAAATAAAGCCAATAAACTTTGAAAAAATAATGTTAACTAATATAGAAAATTTACAAGAAATCAAAGAATTAAAATTCCATAAAAAAATATTGTATGGCACTAGTATAAGTCTCATAATTTTAGTAGTAATAAGTATAATCTGCATAATATTATGTAAATTGTCCAAAAATAAGGAAGTTATAATTGAAAATTATATTTCGAAGCCAGAGGCTTCTGATTCAAAGCGGGGAGGGGTTATGTATTCGCATTCCCAGACAGCCGATGCGCTTACCATGAATGAAATAACGTCATGGTAAACAAATTGGAATGTCGAAGGATAAAATTTCATTCTAATTTTGAAACAAACAAAAAGATCAAGCCTCTTGGCCCTGACACCCTGTATAGATTTTAAAAAATCAATACGCAATAATCATCCGAACTAATTGTCTTGTAGAGCAGCAGGATTAGTGGCTAAAGAACCAATATTTATAAGAAAAGTTATGTCCAAACTTAGAGAAAGCAATTGGGGCATCTTATTTATTAGAATCGTCTTAAAACAACTTTATAAGAACTGATTTATTCATGTATTGATCTATTATACTAATTTTAATTTTCGGCCTTTGATTCAGTGGACCAGAAAAATATGCGAAATTTCTATTACTGTCAAAATCAAAATTTTGTTTGACTTGCAATTTTCACATTCTTTTTTAAGCATTTTGCATTTTAATGATTTATAAAAGTTTTTTAACATAGTTAGTTGATAAAAGCTTTGGTTTAAGAAATATAAAGAAACTCAAAAACTTTACGCTAAAAATAAAGATTGATCTCAAATCTTAATTGGACTACACTACAAAAGCAGATTTAAAAAAAAAACAGTATAAGAGCTTGGAGGTATTATTATTTTTTTTAAATATTCATTTTTATTATAATATCTGAAATAAGTTTTTTTCTTTATAGAAAAAATATGCAGATTAAATAATTTTTAATTAAAAATCTTTGAAAAATTTAATTGAAAGAGAAGCAAAAAAAAAAACAAACTACCTTTAAAAACCTCAGGGGAGCAATTAATGAATCTACTAAACAAATTAAAAAAAATATAAAATTAATTAAAAACTTTGAAGAATACTTTTTAGTTTAAAAACGAACTTTAATATGTTTATAATTTTCAGGGCATTGATATTTCTCTTTTGGAAACACTCATCTGGAAAATTTATTATTTTACAAATATTATTTGTAGCATACGTAAATGGCTGCTCGTTTACCTTTTAAACAATTTCTGTGCAGATATTTCTTGTTTTTGTTTTTCCTTTTTCAATACTTTTGAAATGTTTTAAGAACAATATTTAGTTCTATTTTTACATTAGACATTAATTCATTCAATTAAATATAAAATTAGTTTGAAGTATGTTTAGAGTACTGTTTACTAAAAACAGGTTCATTATTTTTGCTACAAGAGATTAATGTCAGATTTGTTTGTTTAAGATTGAAAATTATTATACGGGTAAGTATCCAAAAATACGTAAAATAATAAATTTATAAATTGAAAAATTAAATCTGACTTTTATATTTTATTATAGTAAACAATCTTATTTCACAAAAACTAATTAAAATTTGGGATATTTAAAGTAAATCTGTTTTTTGATCATTTTGATGTTTCACTTTGAAAATAAGTTATCGATAAAATATTTCGTTTATAATTATCCTTTATCTAATTAGTTTGTATTTTATACAAAATATAGCTTTAATATTTTTAAGATCCCTCAATCCTTTGATATTTAAATTTCAATCAAAAACGAAATGGGCTTTTTTTTGCATTGCAGCTGAATGTAATTATATTTTTCCAAGGAAAACCTCCTTTTTTATTAAATAAATAAAACACTTTTCCTTGAAATAATGGAGTAAAATATTAATGGTTCTCATAAAAACTTGGAAAAGTATATAGTATAGATTTTGTTATATTTAAAACAAGAATTTATAGTGCATACCTTGCTGCAGTAAAGTTATTTACGTGATAAAAATTTAAAATAAATTAATTTTTCAAGTGGTTAAGAAGAAAATGTCATTTTTCTAAAAAATCGTGTTTTCCTTAAAATATATCTTTTCCTAATTGTTTTAATTAAAAAAAACACATACTAGAGTGAACCCCAAAAAATTTAAACGGCTTTAATTTGTTGTTGTAATGGCTTGATTTCTTAACATAGCAAGAATTATTGCAAATATACATTAAAAATTTCAGACTAAAATTTAATGAAATGGCGAAGCTATATAACATTAAGTTAGGCGACTATGGATAACCTCGGATCTAGGATGTTTCCAAATCAGGGTAGGCACTTCCTTACTTTTTACGGACTAAACAATTGATTTAGAAAATCTAAATCTTTTGAACTAAAAATAAAATAAAAAATTATCACTTTTAATATACCTAATAAAAAGATTATTATTTTTTGTAAATTCAAAGATCCAAGATTAATATATTAAATTTATTATTTTACTATGAGAAAAGTTAAAAATTGTAAATTCACAAAGTTTCTAGATTTAGCTCAGATTTGAAATTTTTCAACTTGTTCAATTATTTTTAACTAATTAAATAAAACTCTCAAAACATAATTTGATTTTAAACTTTTCTTATACTTTATAATGTAGTTTGAAATTGAATAAACAAACTAATAGAAGAAAAATAAGAAGGGTCGGTAAGTAGTTTTATTTCTATACTAATCATCTTTAGAAATTTTTATTCATTAGGAAAAGAATAAAAAAGTTAATTCATTGTTCTTAAGAAAAATAAAATAACGCAATAATTGCTTTAGTACTTTTTAAAATTTTGGGTGTTTTTTAAAAGTTATTTATATTTTTTCAGGTTAATAAATTTACAAAATATATTAGATGACAATTGAATTAGATATGCTTCTGCTCCCGATTTTAGACATGTTTATTTGAGATTTATTTGAGAAACTTTTATGCTAATCTTCTAAAGGTAAATGGTTTCACATTTTACATATTTTTGTTTTATAAATAGTGCAACTTTTTGTTGAAAGATAACTTTTGCTTGTATAAAAAAAAAGAGTGCTTTGAGGGTCTAAATATAGAAGAATTTCCCTATAGTGAGCTATAAATATAAATAACCTTTTTATTTGACAGTTAAATATTTAAAAGAAGTATTTTCGTAACTGAGTATGAGAAATAACACTCACTGCATAAGTGCTATTGGAAGTTTTTAAGATTATTAGATTTTAATCAAAATAGTTCAACTTAAAATTTCAGAATTTCATTTGAAAATTATTAAATTAAAAGACAGTAATAAAGGATCATGCATACAGGGATACGCAGAATAGGAGTGCAAGCATTTTTAAGTTAAGTTATAATTAGGATTTTGAAGTAAATATTTTTTCTACAAAATTTTTTTGTTCATACAATTTTATACATAAATATCTCTAGCATACTTCCGCCCTATAATTATGATGACATAAAATAAAATTTGAAAAAAATTTCAATGTAAAATAGTCAAAAGCTAAATTACAGAGCTCTAGTTGGACGGTCAGAATATCAGTAAAATTTATGTAAAGTTAGTAAAATAAAATAACTAGGTTTTGAAATATTCCCCAATTTCACAATTTGATCTTTCAGATTTTGATAATCTGTGTTTTATTGATTATTTAAAAATTATTTGTTATTTATTTGTATTTTTAAACAAATTTAAATAAAAGCCCATTTTACTAAAAAAAACTTTCTTAAAAACTCAGCTCTAAATTGTTGACTTTATTACTGGTACCTGAAAAGTTTTTCAGTGGATAGTAACCAAAAGACATTGGTCAATATCCTGATGTTATTTTTTGGTTATCAAGACATAAAATTTAATAAATTCGATGTAAAGTTTCTCTAACCATTTTATAGCCATTCAGAATGATACATTTTTCACCGTATAAAAGTTTTTAGTTTTAGTTAGACACAACTTAATTTTTACAATTAGAGCCAAATCTCTTTTCTTGGTTCAGTTCTTTAAGATCTGGTAAATACGGAAAAGCTACTCAAAGCTAAATATATGTTATTTGCTTATCGTTTTTATCAGTTTACAGCGTGTTACATTGTTTTAGTAATATTAAACTTTTTTTGTAAAGGGGTTTCTTTTTTTATTTCTTGCAATTAAATGAACGAGAAGCAACAACAATTAACACTAATGAGTAAATCTTTGTTACTAGTATTTTTAAACTTTACTTGAATAAAAATACAAATGCCAAAGAGTTTCATTTTTTCGTTATTAGGTATTAACGAAAAAACATTATTTTTATTGTTCTTTAGCAACTCAAAATACTCCCATGATTTTCTATGCTGTCGTATTTTCGGGTCAAATATACGAATACGTGGCTGACACAGAGCAGTTTCGTTATACATGAAATTGAAATATTCAATTCATTCCCTTTTGATACATTAAAGTTGTCAACCACGTTTTTTGTGAACTATTCTATATATTTCTGTAATGATTCTGTCTAAAATTAGGCCACAACAGCGTTGAACATCATTTTATTTATAAAAAAATAACGTTATCACTGTCTTTGGTAGTCTAAATAACACTTATCCAAGCATATTTTTCTATTGTGTTACTTTTCTAAATAAAACTGTATAAAAAGTCAATAAAAAAAATTTATTTGAATTTAAAGCTACAAATAACTAAAATACAATGAATGAAACCACTTAAATTCTCATTTTAAATTCTCTTTTGAAAGTTGAAAAAAGTCAAAAAATATTGACTGATGTGTAATTCTTTTCGTTAATATTCATTTAAATAGCTTCATGCTTTATGGTTGGTTAATAATTAACCTTAAAATTCTTTATGACTAAAATTTATTAATTTTTCTCAATCAACCAAACAAAAATATCTCAAGATAAAACGACAACAATGTGTCAAATAATAATCTTAAATATTTTAAGTTAAAAAAATTATGCTACAGAAATAAAATATGTTTTTCAAGAAAAGTTTCAACAAAAATTTTCTTTTATTTCTAAATTTAGAAACTTATTTACTTTCGGACACTGGTCTTTATTAAATAATGTATCAAATTAAGCTTCATATAATCTGATATAAAACAGGATGGCTCTTACGTGTTCGTAATATAAAAGAAACTTTCAATTTTTCTCTATCAACTTCAACAAACTCAGTTTCTTAAGATAATTAGCACTTCAACTTTTTAGCTTACTTTCTTCTTGCTTACGTAAGACGCTTACATTGCACCCGATTTCGATTATTTCTCTAATTTTGTCCTTGGTAGTATTTTATGCTTTTAAATCTAGATATTGAAAATTCTTTTGAAAGTTTTTTTGCTTACAGCTATGCTATTACGATATCTAGTTTACATATTCATAGCCAGGTAATACTCTTGAGCTAACCCCTGGAAAAATTTCTATAATAAGCTCTGACAATTTAAACCGAATGTATCTAGGTTAGTGTAAACAGCTAAAGTAAAACTATTATTACTCAAGGACTGAAAGTAACATGGTGTTTAATATATAATGAAAAGTACATTTTCCAGAACTCATTTGATTTTTATGATATTAAACTGAAAGTAAGTTGTTATTTGTACGTCACTAGTTCAACTATGAGATGTTTTAAGTGATGCAAGGATATCCATTGCTGAATATCTTTCAATTAAATCTTAAGTACTTTAAAAAAATTCAAATAGATTTCTGAAAAAATTTACAAATTAAATTTTCAGGTAGAAGAAAACTTTGTTGTTGAGTACCTATTAATCCTTGAAATATGACATCGTTATAGGGAATATACATATGTATATTATAGCAGGTAAGGTGTATACACAAACATAATATATCCTTAAAGAAAGATTTTTATTAGTTTCTCATTAGTTTTGGAAGTAGTTAAGTTTTTTTCTATTAAGGAGAAGTTAATGTGTCAGGTTTAAGGAGACTAATTAAAATTTTTGAGGAAATCTCGTTAAATTAATGCATAGAAATTTTTAATGTTTAATGGCTAAAATAACGGTGAAATATGTTGTAGTCAAACTTAAGTATTATTATATTTAAGGACATATCCTGCTTTTCATTTTAAAATACTTAAAACAAAACTTTTTATTTAAAATCCCTTCTGTAGGCTGCAGATATATACAATATTAATTTTTCTATGACTTTTTTGGTAAACACGTTGTCATATGCTTTTTTCTGAAAATAAGTGCAATTCTACAAAATTATTAAAACAAACTTATTTTTTTTCCAATCCAAAATATTCAGCAGATTAATTAAGTGTACAGACTTTTTATTTTATCGCAATGAGCCATTTTGTATTTTGTTTCTCTGAATTTTAGTTTTTACATATAAAAACTTAAACAGAAGAATCCAACATACTTATAATTATCCTTTGTGGAAAAACAAAGTTTGTTCCTATATGATTATCGTTTCGTATACAGATGCTTTTTTATCCTTTCTTTTATGCTATTCGTAAATATACATGAAAATAGAAATTTACAGCAAAGTTTTTGTATCGAACCAGTTCAATTTACGGTCTTAGGGCTTGTCAAATACTTCTAGCAATTAATTTAACTTAATATTTCAATATAATAGATTTGATCACCCAAAGTATAACAAGCTCACTATGGACAAATAACAAATTAACAGTCAACACTTTATTTACTTAGGTTAAATATCCAAACGAAGGTAAAATATTATTTTTCTAATTTATTATGCGAATAGGTAAACAGAGAACTTCTTTGGGAAATATCTTTGAAAAACTTCAATTTATAGGAACCAAAATCGAAATAAACTGTTGAAGAGTTATTTTCCATAAATTCAGAGGCATAATGATGGTGAATTGCAAACTAAGAGAATCTATAAGCTAAGGAGTGTTGTCGGGTGACAGTCTGAAAGGATCGAGTTTTATACATACTTAGGAAAAAAATTTCACCTCTAATATATTATTAAAATTTCAGACCGAAACCTAACAAAAAGTGCTGTATGAAAAACACATTAAACTTTAAACTTGATACATTTTCTTAGAAGTTCCACTAGTATCAAAAAAAATCCCGGAACTTACTTGATTAAAATTTTAAAACACAATCATGAAGACAAATGGCTTTCATATGATGATAAGATGAAGAAATTAAAATAATTGTATTTCTTTTAAATTAGAAAATCAAAGTCCTAAAAGACCCTTAAATTCCAGAACGATATACAAGAATAACTGTTTAACTATAAAAACATAATTTCCAAAATGTTAAACTTGCTTAAATGTAAAACAAACAGAAATCTAGTCACCAATTGAACACTTGAAAACAAATTTAATTCCCTTGAGGAATAAAAGAAGTCGTAAAAAACGTTCTAATATAGAGCATAAATTACCCAAGTATATTTTATGGTATCAACACCAAATTCTAAGTAAAGTCCCTAAAGATGAAAAATATCTGTTGATTTTCGTAAATGACACAATTCATTGCTCTTATCAGGAAAATATGTCAATGAAAACAAATCCTAATTTACTTTTAAGGATCATATTACTCAATAGGCTTATTTTCTATGGGATATATCTTAAGATATAATATTTGCTTAGAGTCAGCAATACAGCAACAACAAAATAATACAATGCCTAAATAATCCTGTTGATTTTAGTTTAGTACAATGATACAGCGAATAAAATAAAAAATAAAATTCCTTTAAAGATAAAAAAACAAAAAAAAATATTATATTATTAAAAAAAAACTTTCATAATTTTCTGTTGTCTGCAATCATACCAACCACAGTAAAGTTAAACTGAGAATACGGTTTTTTATATGTTAAAGTAACAATAGCAAAAACTTTAAAATATTAAAGCAAAGAATACTGCTACCAAGCGAAAATTGTATGTGTTTTTAAAGGAAAGTAAATAAGGCGAGAAAGTTATCCAAAATTTTCAGCATTAGACTTTTAAAAGGGATGAGTTAAAAGTTAAGTGCGAAAAGTTCTAAAAGGCCGTGAAATATAATTCTGTGAGTACCACTGGGTATAAATATCTTAGTGGCTGTATCTTCTTAAAAATATGTGGTAATCTTTTCGTTTTTGCATTTTAACTTGAAAGCTACAAAAGATATTCCTTTGTGAAAATGTGGAAAATTCGATTTATATCAGACAGGTTTTTATTGACACCTTTTAAAAACTGTTTTGTTTTTTTTTTAATATTTTTTTTCTTTGTGTTTTTTCTTTCAAAATATCTTATTTTATGTTTTTTTCTTAAAATTTATCTTTTTGAAAATCCTTCTTTGCATCCTTAAAAATGCTTTGAAAAGCTACTTTTTGAGCATAGGCTTATATGAATTAAAATAAACTAACAACAAAATTAGAGCTGAAAATATATATACTGACTTCCCTATTTCCAAAGCTACTCATATAGCTCTGTGTCCATATTTTATTAATTTTTTCAAATTTAAAACCCGACTTCAAAATCTGGTTTGGTCGGAAATAATATTAAAAATAAAAATCTAGTGATATTTAAGCATTTAAAAAGATTATAGTTGGGCACGTGTATAAAATAAAGTAATAGAAAACTTTTTGAGTTGCATTTTCTTTTATATAAAGACATTTTGCCGAACTTGGAATTTCATTTCTAGATATCATTTGAGCTAAATAAACAAATTTTCAAAATTAAATTTTTTTCTAAAAAACAAAGGAAAAGGGAGAAAATATCTTTTTTTATTAAAACAAGCCATTTTTTTGAATTAGCCGCTATGAAAAGTGGAGAATTAGAGGATGAACTGTTGCAAAATCCACTTAATTGTCCATCTCCGGTTCCTCTGACCTTTGAATATTCTCTAAACTTCAAAACAATTTTCAGAGAGCAAAACAGCCGCGGAAATGTCTTCTGGACTCTCACTCATTGTCAGTAAATGAAAAGACCACTCCCACTACTATTTTAGAGTTGAAATTGTATATTAAATAATAAAACGTGTTCTATAATTTGCAGGCAACCACTGATTCCTATAAAAATTGTTTGGTGACACAGATTTTCAAACAGACTGCATTTATATAAATGAAGCAAATTATCCATAAATCTACATTGTTGTAAAAAAATTTAAAAAAAATTTGCTTGAATTGAAAGAAAACTTTTATCAATTTTACTACAATTTAATGTAATACTAACTAGACATGATTGAGCTTTACCATCAAGTTAGTTGAAGTATTCTTCTTTCGGATATTGATTAGACACTTAAACTTTTTGTACTACTACGTATCATTCTTACCACATAATTGTGAGCAATTTTCATTGTAGTCATATCCAGACATTTCTTAGAAGAGCATTTTGATAATGATAAGCAGAGATTTAGACATAATTAGATGCTATATGAACTTCTTACAAGTATTGAAAATTAGAAAGAAAAAATTTTAGATTATAACTAATCAAAATTTAGATTAAATCTTAAGGATAAATATCTTTTGAGACAACAAATGACTAGTAAAGTTAAAGTGAAGATGATGAAGTAAATGTTTATTGAATTAATTGATTTTTGTATAACCTTAGGCCAATAATAAATACTCAAATCTCTGTAAATTTTAATTCTAAAATCTTCTCTTTTTTACTGTAATCAAAATCTTTTGTCAATGATTTACGAAAAAATTAATAAGTAAAATATTGGGAAAAAAAAATTGATAGAATTGTATTGCTTGCATGCCATTAAAATATTAGAACTTTTAATTAATATGTAATTTTATTTTAACTGTTTAAACAAAATTTTAGTAGTAATTTATTAAATATGAATTTTACCTTATTCAAATAATTAATTTTTCAAAACTATGCAAAATTCTTAATCCATTTTTTTTTTTGTTAATCAACATGAGATCTTCTTGAAGTAATACCATTGTGGGTGAATTAAGAGAATCTTCTGTTATCTGTAAAAGAAATAATAGTAATAGATTTTTATAATTGTTACATTTAATATTTTCAAGTTAACTATTTTTCTTTGTATAAAATCAGCCAAGTGAAAAATAATTCGAATATAACACATTTGTAGATATTTCTATACAAGTTTTTGTTTAAGCAGCTGTTAAGCTTCTTAAAAGTTGCCTTTGATCTACTTCCAACAAAATACACAGTAAGAGAAATTTTTCAAAAACAATTCTGTAGTTATATAAACTTATGTTCGATTTTGTAACAAATTGTAATTTCAATTTGTTATGCAACAAAGGAGATCAAAGTGAGTATAAACTTGGAATATCCATAACCCAAAGCTTTTATTGTGTTGCTGAATTCCCCATTTAATTTTGATAAAATTAAGTTTTGTTTAATTACTCTCCAATTTTGTTTAAAATTTTATGTAAATTTCTTTTGAGGTAGCTTTTATAAGAAGAGTCTTTTTAATATTTTCCATGCTTCAATTAATTGCTGATTTTCAAATAAAATTTTCTTACATGAATTTAACATTACAAATATTTAAATAAAAATGGTCAAAATTTTTCCTATAACTATTTTGATTAATATATATGGAATCGATATTATACAGTTTAATTGTGTTTTTCTTATGAAATTGAAATGTAATACCGAAATATGCATAACTAATAAAGTCTAAGCATTGATTTAAATCATTTTAATTGCTCATTAAATACTTGGGATCCAAATAAAATAAAGAAACAACAAATGGTAATTAGGTATGAAACTTAGGATCATTTCCCAACTGACCTATTTAAAAAATTAATTCAACATAATCACTGTCCTCCCCAAACGATTTCACTTAAATTTAAGTAACTTTATAATATTTAAAATACACTAAAATTTAATATTTTTTCCAATAAAAGTTTTCAGTATCTTCAATAGTTCTTTTAAAAGTTAAAAATTTCAATGAACCATATAGTATTTATTTTGGTGAAACCAAATAGTTTTGACTTTTGAAAAAGGTTTAAAAATTGGTGCAAGAGTACTAATAAATGGCACTGAAATATTTAATAAGGGAACCCTATGCTTTTTCCATTAAAAATCATAATTCATAATTCAACATTTTGCTATGTCCATGTCATTCTTTTTTTAATAAAAAGAGCATAGAAAAAATGTACGATTAAGAACAACTATTTCTTCCGAGTGACAAGATGTGTTACATTCCATCAGCAACAAAAAACAGTAAAAACTTAAGTCAATATCAAATAATAAACTAAAAAGTTTAATAATATGTTATTTTTTATTTTTACCAATTTAATATAGTCAAAGACTGGCTAAAGAAAGGTATAAAGTTTGACAAATGTGAATAAAATCCCAATTTGAATTTGACATTAATCAAAAAATTTATGAATTGTAAAAAGAGTCAAGTAGTGAAAATAATTTACAAGCTTGGGCCATTGAAACTTCCAAAAGTAATTTAAAAAAATAAATATATAAAATAATCAAATCATATTTTTGAATATAAAACTTTTGCATATAAAATTGATTTATGTATAATCTACGAGCTATAAATTGTAACAAAAATTAAAATACCGGTGAATACTTTTCTCATACCATTTTTTATATTTACGCCCTTATATTCGTTACTTTTTAAGCATCTCTTACTTTTCGCAAATAATTTTTAACAAAACTAATATATAGATGAATAACTAAAACTTCAAAGATATTTTCTTGATTTTATATTAAAAAATTTAAATATAAATTTTTAAAAAAAGGAATACTTCAAAAGATATTTATTCTACCATTCATGAAAAGCAACAAAATATTTCTTATTTATATGAATACCTGAATCGTATAGAAGGAAACATAAAAACTGTCTTTGTCACTATAGATGTTTGCTATTATTTGACAAAAGTGCGGACATAAATACCAAAGATAAATTTTAGCCTTGGAATCAGCCTGGAAAATTTACTTAGCACAAAAGCTTTAGGAGACAGTTTAATGTTTTCTTATGTGAACAAAACTTTTGTACCACCCCAAAACTTTTCCAGCTCAACAGCTCCAAATTACTAAATACCAACAATTGCTGCATTATTATGTAAATTTTAGCTACTTTAAAATTTTAATTTACTTCTATTATAAATGTCTTTTGTTAAATAAATTCATTAGCGGGCGATATTTTTCAATAAATAATTTTTTAAGGCGTTGAAAATTACAAAATGGGAAAATTATAATTAAAATTTACGGTTTTCATGTAGGAAAACTTAATTGCAGAGTTGACCTCAAAAACCAGATTAACTTTTCACATAAAATAAGACAACATAGCTTAAATTGAATTTTTTTTTGAAATTATAAAAAAAACATAATTTAAGGATGGTTGGTTTACAAAATTAATTTTCAAAACAGTACCACATATTATTACAATATGTGATAACGGATCGTGTTGATGAATTCCCAAACTTTTAGTTTTAGTCCCCGTCCGGCACAATAAAGGAATTCCTAACATTGTGGTTAAGAATTTTAAGTCTTGAAAGTTCAAAGGTTTCTAACTTTTTTGTATTCTTTTTTGATTTTTAATGTCTAAATGCTCAATAAATGAAATTTTGTTTTTACAAAATTTTTGATGATAAATTTCTTTAATGACTTTTAACGTTGGAGATTATGTTGTTAGTTAGTTGGTGCCTTTTAATATTATATCTGCGAATTATAATAAAAAATTTTAGGATTATTTCTATACACGATGACTTTTGCTACTTGTTGATCTTTAAAGCTGCTCCAAAAACTCAAAAACTCATACTATTTAATTGTGTACTTTCCTTAAAAGTTCAATACATGATCTTAGAATTTTACAATCCTAATAAATGAAATAGGTGTCAAAAGTGGATTTTTTTTATTTAAAAATGCATGCCAGGGTCTTAAAATTAAATATTTAAATTTATGAGAATGGGTGAGTTCTGAAATGCAGGGATACATTGCAGCGTAATTTTCTAGATACTTTTTACATTTTTTCAACAAAAAATTTGATACACTTATTGCGTGATTCATGTGAATCTAATACAATCGTAAAAGTTTTCGAACTCATGACAATGTATAACATGTGCAGTTTGACATTTATGAACACATGACAATGCATTTCTGCGGTAGTACTGCATTTAAGAACTCACCCAATCTTACAATTTAGTTTAGTATGATTTTTGACTTTTATTTGCAAATTGCCAAAGCCCAGCGATAGAATAACAAAAGTAAAGAAACACTAAAGTCTAGAAAAAATTGAGTTAGTTATTATTCCTGAAGTAAACTCTTTTACATAATTCCTATCGAATAATATTACTTTCAGAATCAGGTAACTCATGCAAAAGATAAATTTAAGGAAGTGCGGTTTATTCAAGGATTTACCTTTTACACCCTCTGAAAAGAAAGCAGAAACCCGGTAGAAATATAAATTCAATCTAATATAATCAAATAAAGAAAAATTTATTTTATATTTTTAATATTTGAATTCAAAATTTCAAAATATTGTCAAATCTTTGACAATAATTTTATAAGAAGAAAATATTTTCACGTAAGTAAACTTTCATTGAGTCGCATTTAACTATACTATTATGTTTAAATTACATCCTTGGTTGTCAAATACAGCATATTTGAATATTTTTGGGCTAATTTGAAAAAAATAAATATTCATAAAAATGCATCTATGTTGGTTAAATTTTTTAAACTTATTTTCGCAATTTCTATGAGCTTTCATAAATTCAAATTAAATTAAACAAATTAAGTTTTATGGTATTTTTTAATGAATCCAGGTGAAAAAATTACTAAAAAAACAAAAAAAAAGTACTAAAAGTGAAAAAGTACTAAAATTGCAAGTTTGGCCTACATGTTTTAATGAATAAAAAGCAAATCAATATTTGCTTTACATTAAAAATGAGTAAGTTTTTTAGTTTGATATATAACAGGATGAATAATTTCCTTTTTATATGAATTTATGGCTGTGTGTATTTTTCAAGGATGATTACTTCTTAGAAGCAATTCTCAGTGATATATGTGAGCGGATTTTCAAAATTTTTGTAAATGATGACATAAATATTATGACGATTTCACAATCAAGGAAATCAAAAATAAAATTGAGTAAGCTAAACTGCCATAAATAAATAGCTGATATGATAACTTTTATAGCTAAGATCAAAAATTTTGGGGATACATCTAAACATATAAATATAATTTATACTTCTTAATTGCTACAAGTATTTTTAGAATCAAAGATCTTCTACTAATTTCAATATAAAATCAATTATGACATATTTAGAAAATTTGCTGCATAACTGTTTGCTGTATTTTAAAAGAAATATGTTATTAAATTGTTAATAAGAAAGATAAGGGAAATTAACTAAATTCTTATAAAACAACTACTTAAATTCAAAATTCTTATCGGTGCTCAACTGTTCCTTCTGCAAAAGACAATTTATGTCCAATTTAGTGTTATAAATAAAGAAATACTCTGCACAACATTAAGCAATACACACTTAAGCTGCCCTAATTGAATTTCATATAAGGACTTACGAGACATCAATTTAAAAGAAGTTTCCTGGACTGCAGTTTACAAGACTAAGTGTTATAAAGTACAATAAATTGTAGAAATGTTCTCCTTTTAAATAATAAATTTGTTAGATTTTCAAATTTACTTCAAGTAAACCAGATGGAATTTTCAATTTACTAATTCTGCTATCCTTGGCTTATGCTTTGCCAGTATAGAAATATTAAATTTCATTTAATTTCCATGAGTAGTGAACAAAAAACTTGAAAAGTTTTGTGTAAACTCTTGAAAACTTTCATTTAACTTCATATACATATTATTTTATTTGTTATAATCTCTAGTTGCTTTGTTAAACTCCGTTCCTTGTTATTTTTTTGTAATAAACTCAAAAGTATTTGTTCCTTCCTAAAATTGTTTGTAAACTTAGAATATATGATATGGTAAGAAGCCTTTTTAATTGAATAAATAATAGATCAAAGAAAGGATTCAAAATATAAATTTCATGAAGGATAAAAAATAACTCATCTCTCCCTAAACATTAAAATAGATATTCATTTTAGAAAGTAAGCAATTATCAGAACTAGCTCTGAATTCTTTGCAATGATAAAATTCCTTAAGGAACTTAAAAATAAATCAAAGCATGCACGTCTTTTCTTTCGCTTTGATGATTACAGTTTAATAGGGACAACAGAATTACTATGATCTATTGTTATCCCTAACAAAATAACGACAACGACTTCATATTATGCTTTTGCATTCGCATGAACTATGTCATAGTTCATACTAAAAAGTCAGATAAATATAATGAGTATGAATTTTAAAATATGAAAATAAAAATATAAATTCACAAAAATACTGCAAACATAATGAGCAAAAATCAATTTTTATTAAAGTGCTCTTCTCTTGTAAAAAGATTTCTCTATTGAAATCATTTACTTCATATTTAAACAGTGAATAAAAAAAATTACTCAGGCTTTATTAATCCATATTAAATTTAATTGTATACTTTTGTCTACCTTTGTTACAAGAAATGAAACTTTATTTTGGAACACTGATTTAACGTTAAAAGGATCCAACATTGAAGTCAATGATTTGTCAATTAGATTGCTTAATGTGTGAAATTTTTCATGGCAGTTAAGGTAAGCAGATAGTTGATTTAGTTATAATGATAAATTTCTAGGAAAGGTTCTACTAGAGTTTCCTGGATTTTTTAAACTTTTAACCCAAAACTTATCCTAAGCCTTTAGAATAGAATTTTAACAGGGACAATGATGATTGTGAATTGATCAAATGTTCAACTTACGATCCACACTTGAAGCTTGTAATAATTGTGGAGCTTAGATGAAAAAGTAAGAGAAATTTTCAAAACGTTTTTTATGCTTTAGAATATATCAATTGTATTTACTCTAGAACATTAACTGTCTAAGCCTCAATAAAGATATGAAGAAGTGAAGGATTTGTATTTAAAAATAATTCTATAGTTCTGAGTGGTCAGCAAAAGCCATATAGGTTTCTCAAAAGGATTAAAGCGAAAATTATCTAATAATTAGAAAAATATTAGGTATACATTTAAACCGATGGAACGTGAAATTAACAATTTTTAACACATTTAGTCTAAAATTGCAATTTTAGTATTAACTTTATTCCCAGGATTATAAAATTTTTCCCCCTGAATCCATTAAAAACATACCATAAAACTTAATTTGTATATAAATAAAATGAGATATATTGATTTTTAACATAAAACTTAAGTACTCTTTCCATTGGAGAAGAAAGCAAAGCCAGCAACTAAATTTAGAATATAGGATTTTTATTAGAATGAAAATACTTTTAAAAAATTATAGAAATATTCATATAAAAAGTATAAAATTAGACAAAAATACAATAGTAAGAAATCGAGTAACAAATACATTTCCACAACCAAAGTAAAATTAGAATTGCAGAAATAATATTTTAAAAAATTCTGTTATTAAATTCCAGCAATAAAATGTTTTAATTAGAAACTGTAATAATATTTTTTAAGAAAAAAACAATATCTATCTTCCTGATTAAGTCAAAACAGTTTTTGCAGAATTCAAGATATATTGAAATGTCTACCATTAAATATATCAAAAGAGGATAAAAAACTTATATATTATTCAAAATAAATGGTTTTTATCAATCTTTATAAGAGTTTCCTGAACTTTATGAATTTTTAGACATGTTGACATGATTTCGATTTATGTTGTTTATGAGAAGAATGCGTGTATTTTTTATTAATCTAGAGATCAAACATAGTTTTGGTTTTTGATTTTTGCCAATTAAAATAGGCAATAGACTAAGGAAAAACTTTTCTAATATTTTATAAAAGACTCTGTATTAAAGTTAAGTTATGAAAAATTACGATTCTAGCAATCATTTTAAATTAGAAAAAGAAAGGCATATAGCAACATATATGGTGTATTTGCTTAAACTTTTTAATAAGTTCAATAAAAGGAAGCAGTTTTTCAATTATCCTGGAAAGTTAAACTTCAAAAGCTAGTGTTAGCAATATCTATCTTAAATTATTTTCTAGGTCAATACAAAACCACTCTATTGTAAATATTTTGTCTTTTATTGGTAAATAAGAAGATAAATAGTTTATACAAAGAATTTTATATATTTAATCCTGATAAATACCTCTTAAATAAGTCTTTTTCAAAAGTCAGTATTAGTCAAAAGATCTCTTATAGAATATGAAGAGCTGTAAGAATGATTAAAGATGATTAAATTCAGGAACTTTTTAAGTAAAACTTACTTGAATGTTATTGTTATTTGTAAAAATAGTTTTTCTTAAATTTTTGATAACGTCTAATTTTTTATTCATTCTTTGAAATCAATTTTGAATAAAAATATTATTAAAAAACAGTCTTTTTTGTTTTTAGTTGAAGTATTCATTTTTATGCTTGAAACAGAATTTCTGTTTTCAGAATTTTTTAATTTATTTTTGAATGAAGTCTTTTATTTCTGTGCCTGTGAGTTTGTGTTTGTTATTGTCTCATTAATGCATATTAATAAAACAGCATAAAAAACTTCATTCCTGTTGAGTGTCCCTTGAGACCTTGTGTTTCTTTTTTCTTAATTTGGAAACATTTTTAAATCTGAGTGAATTCTTAGCACTTTTATATGACCATAATTTTTGATACAATTTACTTTTAGTAAATCTTTACAACAGCTAAATATAAAAAAAAATCATTTTAGAAACTCAAAATTAACGAAAAATCTGTTTTAATTTGTGGAAAATATTTCCAAGGGATATGACCTAATGCTGTCAAGAAATCTAGACATCACGTTCAGAATTAAAATCACAATAGATTGTTCAAAAGGAAAATAAAATTTTCTAAGAATCTTTAGGGATAGTCTTTTAAATACTAAATTCCAAAACAGTTCTTAAGCTCAAGGAAATTAACTTTTCTGGTACACATTTACTTTGCTGTAAAAAAATTTATACATAATACATTTAACAACTTTCTTGCTGTATTACAATTAAGTTTTGTATAGAACATAACGATCCTTGACAGCAACAAAAACTGCAAGCAAACTAATAGCTGTTTTAAGTTTAACTTCCTTTTTATGGAACCTTAAAACCTAAGAACCTTTTTTTCTGGCATGAAGCAGGAAAAACTAAAGTTTTTGTCTAGGCTGCTCAACTTTTTCTAAATGAATTCTAAAACTAATTTTTTTACATTAAAATTTTTTGTATCAAATTTTCTTTACTTTCAAGTAAAATTGTGTTCAAAATGTTTCTTTTTAAGCACTCACATTTAGCTTTTATTAAGGATTTATTTTCTTACCATCAATCATGGTTAAAGATAACATGTAGGTATATATTTGATAACACATCTAATATATCATTCATCAATCGATGAGCTTTTTATTATAATTTTGCTGTTTTGAAATATAAAATTATTTCTGTAGTATTTATCTAATAGCAGTTTACATGATATACCTCTAATAAATGACTTAAAGTATCAGCAGTAGTTTCCATCAATAGAATGCTGACAACAAATGTAAAACGGATCCAAGTTTAGCCATTAAAATAATAAAAAATATTTTATTAAACTTGCCAACTACTTTTTTGAATCCATAGGGATAATAATTTTCAAAATAATAGCTAAATAATACGAAAATCAATCACTAGACACACATTTAGTTACAAAATTTTTAAATAAAATCTGATTTGATGATTGCCTCTTAACATACATAAAATTTTTAAACATACAAAACATTAGCCTCAAATTAGATTCAAAGATAAAAACCTCTTAGGTAAAATTAAAATTTTATGATAACTGTGAACCCAAAAATAAATATAGAAAACATAAACAGCAACAAATCATGAATATCTTAGTCCTATAAATTTATAAATACAAAACTAAACTAAAAACAATATTCTAAATATTTAAAAGGAAAAGGATATCAAAATGTTGAAATCAATACTATTTGTACAGTAAAAATAAATAAGGTCGTTGAATAAATAGATCCATTAAGCTTTTGTAAAATTTTGGTTGTCCTATAACTGAACAACATCTTTGAAAAAGGACAAACCAATTTAAATTTATTCATTTTTTAAGAAATATACTAAAAAATATCTGAGTGTGTTACTTTTTGAAAAATTTTCTTGTGAATAATTCACAGAAATCAAAATTCATTTTAGAATTTTCAAATATTTTGTTTAAGTACAAATATTAAAAGTTACTTGAATTTTTTAATAAAATTCAAAAACTTTTGATTGATATGAGGAAAACTTATTTAAATATTCTAAAATTAAAAAAATAATTGTTTTAGTTGTTGTTCTGTGTAACTATTCTACCTCGAAGTGTTAGCGTAAAATTCAATTACTCTCATATATAAATCAATAATTGAAATAGATGAAAATTTTCCAATGAATGATTCAACAGACACGGATGAAGATGCTTTTATTTCCAAAAATAGAATTGTATTTGCAGATTCCACTGTTTTATCATTTGGAGAAGTTTTGACCAAATGTATTTCTAGTAATACACATAAATTCCATTATGAAGCATTTTTTTAGGTCAAACTGCTGAAATGATATAAAATAAAATGTGAGCAAAAGTTTTTCATTTTATTATTTTTATTAGTTAACCAAACTTTTTGATTTTTATGTTTTTTTTCGATGCGAAAACATCCTAAATGGGGTTCAGTCAAATTTCCCTATTTCAGAAAATGTGTATAAAATGATCATAATTAAAAGTACATTTTTAAAAGGTGTTTTTATTTAATGTTTATTATTTATAATAATTGTTAGTTTTTTCACCTTTAGTATTTTCATCTATTTTATTTTTCTTTTTGAATTTTTGGTATATTTCACTTTTATAAAAGTTCATTTTGTTGTCTGTTCTTACAGAATGGTTATAACAATTAACAAAATTTATTAATAAGGATATTGTCAACATTCAATCTGTTTTAATCACTTATATGAATTATAAACGAACAAGAGCTATAATAAAACAGGAAACACACATACCTCTTAAATTATATTTGTTTAATGTGCTTTAGTCATTTATTTTCATGAAAAATTATCCAATGCATACTAAATGGGCTAAAAGTCTATAAATGTCTTTGGTTTAAGCTATGAGTTTTGCGTTACGGGTTTTGTCCACTTTTTTTTTTTTTTACAATAATTAATTCAAATTTTCCTGTATTTCCTGTATATTGTAGTAGACTTTAACCAGATTAGTTTATTATAAACACATGAAAATTTCTTGAGCTTTAAGACATTTTTTTAAAGTTTTGAAAGATAAATTCAAGTTTAACTTTTGGTGGTTAAATTAATTATCTATCTGCTTAATTTTCTAAAAATATTCTTTTCTTTTTAAACAAATTCCCTATAAACTTTAGACATGTAGAATATTTTTTTTAACCAAAACTAATGTTTATTTGAAAGCCTTTTTTCAAAAATGAAAAACAAAATCTTTTTTCTTGTACATGACCTTAGAAGCTGCTACGAGTATAATAAATAAAATTTTACAAAAAGCTAAAACCAATATTCGATTTCAGCGTATTTACATCCTTTTAAATTAAGGAAAATTATCATAGCAAAAAATATAAAAATTGAGAAAAAAATTAAATTTCTTTGTTGAATAAAATCTGCAAATACGACAAAGTTATTCAGATTTAGTAAATCGCGGGTGAAAGCAATTATTTGATAGCCAGTATAAGGTTATTGTGAAATAACTACAAAATTTCAATTTGGTAAAAATTGAGTCAATTAAATCTCTTTCATTGGATGACTTTTATAAGATCTTTGAAAACATCGTATTTAATGAAGTCAGTGGAGGGAAAATCAAGTCCAAGCCCTCTACTTCTAATTTAGTCATCATCTTAGAAGGTATTTTTTTCATATAGGGCCATAAGTCATAAGTTTATTTTTAAAACGCACAATTTTTTTTTTAAGATCATTGTATATATATTTATAAAAAACTTGGAATACACTTAATATTTACATTCCTAAATCTCCAAGAAAAATAAAAGTTGAAGCACTAATATGCAAATAGTCCGCTATTTAGAAATTAAAGAAAAATTTCTATATTTAAAATGGAAAATAGTTAAGCATTTCATTTCTGTCAAATTTAGTAAAATACAGTTTTAATTTATTTTCTACGTCTATTAATTTTTTTGACGTTAATCTCCTTGATATTACTCTAGACTTAGCTTTGAGTATAATGAAAAGAACAAATTAAAAAATTTGTGAAAAGCCAGACAGATATCAAAGCAGATTTTGTGTATACTTAAATATGATTTAATTTAATGTTAACTTTTATCCAAATGCTTTTAACTAATTTTTTATTAGAAATTTGTTTAATAAGAACTTCCATTATTTGGAATTGCTTTTAATTCAAAGTCACGAAAATTTGCTCCAAAGTATGAGGTATAAACAAATCTATATTTTAGATTAATTTAATTTCTTTTAGTTTTTATAGCACGTTATTGTTCCAAAAAAGAAAATTTTCTGTTACTATTTAAGATGTTAAGTCTTAAAAATAGATGCGAAAGTTTCATTTTTTACTTTTATGTTTGTAATTTATCAACAAAAGGGATCAACTTTATTGATTAAGTTATTAACTAAATAGTTATCAATTTAAAATAATTTTTAATAGCCCTTAAATATAACAATATTCAAAGCCTACCTTTTCACAATATCTATTAAAATGAGAAATAATTTCACTAAAGTTCTTTTCGTTTTTTGTTTTTGAGAACAATTGCATTAGAATGTTTTCATCTAAGGCCTTGTTATTTTATCAAGTTATTTCTTTTTTACTTCTGCAGGCATTAAAAATACAATTAACAGCTGCGTCAAACCAAAAAATTTCACCAGATTTCGAAATTTTATGTCTTTTAATTAATTAAATTTTTCATTTTATGGGAATTCTTTATAATGGCTCACATTGAAAAAGGATGTTTCTATATCCTTTTGAATTTTTATTGTTCTCACTCTGAATGAAACTGTTTTTTGAAATAAGAAAAGCAATTAAGATTTTGTAATAAAATATAAAAATATTTTGATTTGTGTATTCTTTTCTATTCACTTTAAAAAAATTCTTTTCCTAACGATTATTACAACAATAGAACAAAAAGTTTGGTAAATATTATTATCCTTCCACAATACTTGGTAGGGGTCTGATTAATCTTTTTTACATACCAAAATTCTTTTTGTGTGAAGTAAAATTTATAATTTTTTTAAAATTGTCCTATGATAAATATAATTTGTATTTAAATATTAAAACTTTCCAAAATACTAAAAACTAAAATGTGCAAAAAAATTTAACAATTTACTTACATTTGTTTTATGTACAAAAAACATAGAAAATATAGTTCTAAATTAAAAAACTTTTTAAATTTATTTTATGCACCTAAAGTATTAAACTCAATTTCACAAACTATAATCACTTAACTGTTGCATTTTCACAAATAAATTTTTAAGCATATTTCCAATCGATAAAAGTATTTGCACTTAGCTTACGTATGAGAAGTTTAAATACAACTGAATCAAATTATTCATAGCGAAAAAATTTATAGAAATGATTTGACCATAAAGAGCTCACTATGTTTCTTTATAAATGGAAAGAAGTTTACTGTACCTAAAATTGCCGGCTCTATTGAATGGTAGATGAAAATTTTATTCCACAAATTTCCCCTCAAGTGGGTACAGATTTTGCGCAGTTATCTTCTTTTACCACGTGTTACTTCTAATTTATTGGCCAATTTTTTATAAACAACAAAAGGAAGTAAAAATTGGTTCATAAATTTAAATAGTTTTGATAGTAATAACACCAAACTTTTGAGTAAAACATGTAATATAAGTTGGCTTTAAATAATCATTGTGTAATTGCTAATTTAATTAAAACTCAAAACCTAAAGTCCTATTTAGCATGATACTTGTTTTAAGGGAAAGAAAACCATGTTAATCTTCTTTATAATATAACCAATAAATAAAATGCTTAAAACGAATAAAGTGTCATAAATCAGCACGCAAAATAATATCTTTTATATAATTGATTGATAGAGTAATGGTACTCATCACTAGTAATAAATTATTAATAAGGATTATAATTTTATCAATAGGATAAAAAAACTTCAAACAAAAATTACTTATTTTTGGATATAAAAATTTAGCATTGATGATAGCTCATAAGGCATTTAACATTGTTAGTGAACTGAAGAGAGACAGAGAGCTATTAAATGGTATTTTAAATAAAAGCAAATGGTGAAGTGCTTAAATTAATTCATATATTGTATATATAAATTTTATAAAATATTATAGTGGAATATTTCAGATGGGGGTGCATACGAACTAGAGAAAAATTTTCCCTGGAAACAAAATGGAATCTTCCATCAATGACAAATGTGCTACTTTTAAGCTATAGTAGCTCCTTTTTGAAGTGAAACTTCTATAGCCGGGGTTCTGAAAATATGTGAGTAAAAGCAAAACGTTACCAAAATCGGCGTACAGGAGACCAAATTTTCAAACTCTGAATATACAGGGTGTTTTTATTTTGTTGTACCCGAAGTTTTTTTCCAAAAAAATGGATAAAATGCGAAAAATTTTTATTTTTCGTTTAATTTCGGTAAATTTGGTTCACAGGTAAATCGTCTGAATTTAAAGTAGTTTGAATATAAAGTCCGTTCACAGGTAAGTCCTTTGAATATAAAGTCGCTTGAATTTTGTTCGTTTAGCACACGTTTTTTATTGAGTTAAATATTTCCTTAAAACTAAGGGCCAAGCTCATGTAAATCCAATTACCGTATCTGAGCTTACGAAAAACGGTACATATCATTACATTTTTGTCCTTCGAGCTGGATTGCATGATTGGTCTTTGTTTTAGGGGAGTGGTGTTAAAAAACTAATAAACTTATAATAAAATGTCTTTAAAAGATCTGATTGTGCTATCCTGATTAACAAATTATAAAAAAACCGTCATATCTAAGCGCACAAAATCTTTAGCAGAAGTTCGGTTGAGTGCTGTGGAAAAATTAACGGAAAACTTTTCCTGTAATCATTGTGAAATTGAAAACGTAGCAGCAAAAATAACGCCCGAAGAAACTGTTAAATATGAATATATACGAAATGATCAATATTCTGATAGAGAGGAACGGTATTTTGAATATGTCGCGATGTTAATAGGATGAACTTCCATAAATTCACCAATTAAACACACATTAGAATCTAGCAGATACCATAACCCAAGAATACTAGTAAAAACAAAATTAAAACTCCGATTACAGTTGAAAACGCTATTAACATGATATATCAATGGATTGCTTATACGAACTAAACAATTTAAGGGTATCAACAGTAGGTTTGGACCTTATTTTAATTCATATTATTTCACAAAAGTTGTCATGTGAAACGCAATCATTGTGGGAATCAGACTTAAAGGGTGAAAATAACTTACCAACTTTCGTTAAATTCAAATCATTACTTGAACAAAGATTCATGTATTCCAAATATTCTCATAACACTTATTCTAAGCTATCCTGTGTAATTTGCAAGGGAAATTATAATTAAGTTTGCCAAAAGCTTAAAAACAATGATACCAATACTCGAATACAAATCGCTAAATCGAAAAAATTAAATTTGAATTTTACTATAGACGGAATTTTAAAATTGCAAGGCTGGTCTTTTTTCCACATGTAGTGTAGTTTTTGCGGCTACTATGACTTGCACTATTAGTGAATATTTTAATGAAATACTTTTTCATGATAAGGATGAATTATTTACCAATGCTTATTTTTCCTCCTTGTTAGACTTTGACAACTGTCTCGTAAACTGTTTTTTATTAATTATTTTAATAAGGTTTTTAAATGTTAACAAGTTTTAAATAAATTTTTATATTCAAGAAGTTCAAAATGGTAAGAATTGTATAATTTTTATTATTATAAAATAAATAATTTGGTAGAGTTTTCTTATTAGCCTTAAGCACAGACTTTTTCTCCTCGTTTTCTACCTATATCGGAAGTTTTGAAAACGTTTTATCATTATTTAAACGTATTTCAGTAATTTTATTTGCAAATTGATTATGAAACCATATAAATCAGTATAATAATTAATAGTTTCAGTTAAAATACTCTGCTAGCTGCAAAAATCTTCTATAAAAAACAAACCACAAAAATAAATATTATAATAGGTAGCCCCTCAATTCAGCTCGATACTAAATTGAAACTAAAATTTATTTTTGGTTAAATAAACAAAATAGATATTTCTTTCTCTTGAATAAAAAATCAAAATTGAGCTCTATAGGTTTATATCACTCTAATAAATGGTTAAAGATAACATTTTACAAGAAAACAGGAATCAAATTAAGCAACAAATATTCATTCATATGAAAAAAGGGATAAAAATATAAGAAAAACTTCATACCATGAATATACAAATGTATTAAGGTTTTCAAATTATCCCCAATTTTTTAAAGAGTTACTTAGTTAAGTATAATTTCATGAATCACTCAAAAATTTCAATAAGTGACATTTTATTTTATTTATATTAAAGTTTCAGTCATATTGGATGCCTTAGTAGTGAGAAAAATAATTGAAAAAAAATAAAAATAAAAATATTTGATATCTAGCAGCCAATTCAATTCACTATCCAATTTCAAATAACACATAGAAAATGTGTCCAAGAATTTCAAGAAATGATATATCGTTTTAGAAATCGTCTAGATATTTGACATTGTATTAAAAATTTAATCAAACAAAGTAACAGATATCAACAATGTCGTGAACAATTTTTCACTAAACTTTGTTAAACAAGCAGAATGATATCTTTTAGGATTCTTTTTTCCAATTATCTTCGTCAAGGTAAATAGTTTAGAAAAGAACATAACACAATGATAACATTTAATTTATTTTTTTCAAGTTTTCATTTAAAACCCTTTTTCAGGCGACAGATTTAAAAAAAAAAATATTATCTTCAGGTTTTTTTATCTTATTAAAAATTTGTTGTATTTTTTATTATGAAAATCGAAAAATTGAAATAGTTGCAAATGAAAAATTAAAACCTAATTTTGAATAGTGGTTTTTTTATAACGCTGTTTTGGATATTTTAATGAAAAAAATTCAATATTGAAATATTTTGATTCTGCTTTAATTAATTATGTTTATTGAAATAGTTGCAAATGAAAAATTAAAACCTAATTTTGAATAGTGGTTTTTTTATAACGCTGTTTTGGATATTTTAATGAAAAAAATTCAATATTGAAATATTTTGATTCTGCTTTAATTAATTATGTTTATTTAGTATTTAGTCATTGACATTTATAATAAAAATTGAAAAACCTTACACAACTGTACATGATTTACTTTTCTCTACATTTTAGTGTTATGGTGTCTATCACAGAACTCTTTTTACAATGAAATAGGCAATGGTTGGATTGTGATATCCTTTTTTCTTTCCTATCTTGTAGTGATATCAATGAACAGCTAAGCTTATCTTGGAATTTCTTAATTCCAAATTGATTTAAGTTCAGGTTCTATTGATGATGCCATTGAATCCTCTCGGTTCGGTTTGTTTGGAGCATCTTTATTTTAATAATTGAAGTAACATATTTTTAAGTTAAGAAGGTGGTTATTTCAATATCCCTTATGCAACTTGTGTCCAGATCAAATGTTTACAACTACTTCCTGATAAGCTCTATTCATTCATTCTATAAGTGAAATTTGGGAACAAATTTGTCTTGAAATAGAAACAAAGTAGTCGTTAAAAATTATTTAGTGATATTTTTGATAAAATAAATGCCTCTTATTACTCTGGGGCTCTGTCTTAGACCTTAATAGTCTTTACTGTCTTCTAAGTATTTAAATGTATTGATAGCTTTTATTGGTTCACCTTTTTATTTATTTATACACTTCTCCTTATATTTAGAGCAAAATGATTTTCATAATTTATTACCTTGCCACGATGGGGAGTACAAAACCAAGCCATGTGATACACTAGTGCTACAATCTCAGAGAAGTGCTAGTATATTATTTCTATAATTTCTACTTTTGCAATGTATAGTAGTAGAAAGCTGTACTCCTTGCAGTACTCCATTTATCTGTTGGATTTTCGCAGATCAAATTACTAATTAATAAAATTTTACATATTAGTTTAGTTTCTAATTTGTCTTGATCGATTAGTTCACTTAACCTTTCAATCATAAAAATGCGTTTCAGCATATTTAAAACCTTAGAGTAGTCGTTTAAGACACAAGGTTGTTTTTGTTTTAGCATGCACATCATGTCCTCTATTAAACTTATCAGTTTTGAAGCTTTTTTGAAGGTATTCCTTTTTTCTCTAATGATTTATACAGGATGATTGTTATGGGAAATATCTATTGCATAATTTATTTATTGAACCAACTATATTTTATATTATACTTCTTTCTCTTTGTTTTCTTTTTATAAAACCGTTTAAAAAATTACATTATGTTTTTATATAGTTAACATATAATAAATATGAGTTGACTGAAAAACAATATATTAAGGCTTTAAAAGGTTAGGGGTACTCAGCATTTTCAAAAAATCGATTTTTTTTTACATTTCCTTACAAATATTCTCTGAAAATTTGAAATGCATCTGACAAATACTTTTTGAGTTATTCGGCAATTAACAGTGGGCTCTTAGCCTCTACATACATCAAGTGTAAAACTTTAAATGGGTTTTTCTCAAAGATATGTTTTCTGAACCGTCACCACTCTAACTCGAAAATCGCTGGTTAGATTTCAATGAAATTTATACAACTTTTGGAAAACATGAAAAACTCGTACCTGATCGAAGGCTTTTTTTTTAAATTTCGATTTTTTATAAACAATTAACTGCTGTTTTTTCCCGAAAATCTGAACAAAAATTTCCTGAGGCCGCCATTTTGATAGCTTTCTTTTACAAAAAAAAAAGCTTCGATCAGGCACGAGATTATTTGACAATAAAACTAATTTTTTTTGTCCAATTGATTTTAGATGAATCTCCAAGGATTTGTGGTGGTCACCACATGGGACTTCTGTTTGGAGCTAGGTCAACAGAAACAGCCATAACTTTTAAAATTATTAAATCTTTTTTCAAATTTTCGTCAAGTCAAAACATTATGTAATGATGCCATATATTTTTACTTTTATAAAATAAAATAATTTACTGGGAGAAAAAAATTATTTAAAATTATCATTTTTTCATGTCTCTGAGTACCCCTAACCTCTTAAGATATTTATGCGTTATATATTGAGACATTTCATTCTTTACTATAACTATTAATATAGATTTTTAAATTCAATTTTAAACAAATTAATTTTTTGAAATATGATAAACTCTCCAAAGTTCAAACTTTTACTTATGCTTTTAATTTTATATTTGTTTAATTTCAAACAATTTTATTTGTCTTTTATTGACCCATCTCAAAAACGCTTAACATAATAGTTCATATTTTTCTATAACAAAAAATTAGATTTTTAGTATTTTTATCTTCATAAAATTTTTTTTCCATCATTTTCATATTTTCATCGCAACAATTAATAAATCTTAAAAATTTTTTAGACACTTTCAATACAAACAAATCAGCCAAACAACTCAAATTTTCTAAATCTTAGTTTATTTTGACAACACCTAAAAATTCTAAATTTGTTTAAATTCAATAGCAGTTTTAATTTATTCATTTAAACTTCCCAGAACCTAAATAAAAATTTATAATTTCCATGAAACTTTCAAACATTTCAAACATTTCAAGCATTTTCTTTTTAATTTTTTTATCAACTGCTTTGCTATCTAACTCAATGTTTTCTAATTCAATCAAATATGTACAAAAGCTGTTCCTTATTAGTGATATAAAGCAAGTCATTTTAGTTTAGTATAAGCAAATTTGAAAAAGAAGAACAATAAATACGTAGTTTATTCGAATGAACTTAACCATGGTAACTTTCTCTACTTTATATTTTAAACATTAAGCATACCTGGTTATAGTTTGTATATTACGAAAAAGTCCAAACAAATATAAAATAAAGATCATCATCATCATCAATAGATGCGAATAAAAATGATGAATTAACTACAAATAAGTTAAGGCTTTTAAAGCTCCTTTCATTAGAAGTTGCTTAGTCACTATCCTGCTACGTACATATATCGTATGTGAGTTCAGCTCTTAAGTTTTTATGAAATAAAATCCTTATCTTTAAAAGAAAGTGAACTAATATTCGAAATGACATAAACTAGAGGAATAAAAAAAAATTCAAAAGGCAGATTTCATTATTTCAAATTCTTTAAAAATTGGCATTCATAATTATTAGGATTAAGGTACAAACCACAAACAACTAGTAATATTTATGCAAAGGGCAATATTTGAGCATTCGAACTCCGTAAACTACTTTTTGGATATTTATTTATTTCACCAGTTAAAATTATATACTTTAATTACAAAAATGGGCTTAATATACCACCTTGTAATAAGAATATTAATTTATTGACTTCCTTATTGATTATTTTGGTGCATCACATGTTTCTACTACTTGAAAGTTTTAGTTAAAAATTTATTTTATTAAGAGAAATTTCTCTTATATTTAAGAAAATTTGCACTCTAAAAAATATCCTTCTTTTATTGAAAACATTTGCTTTTATTTAAATTTTGCTTTTATTTAAAACCTTGGGGTATATTTTTTTTTTTTTTTTTTTGCAAAATAAAATTTTTGCCAACAATACCATTGATTTTGCATGCCAAATATTGATAACCTTATTAAAAAACTAATTTCTATACCAAAAACTTCAATCTATCTATATTCTATATTCTATCTACATACATATATTATATTATATTATTTTATTATATTATATTATATATATATATATATACATATATAAAACTCGAACGTTTTGTGTTTGAAGCCAATAGACATCAAAACTACTGCACAGATTTAAATGAAAATTTACTACAAAATTTGTTTTGATCTGAAGAAAGTTTACCACGAAATAAATATTAAAAACTTTAATTACTTTTCCTTAATTTAATTAAAATATAGTGTTTAACACATAACCTAACTTCTTTTTGTCTCAGTTTGACAGGTGAGTGTTACTTCGATTATTTTGCTTTTTTTTTTTTTGCATAATATTTTTATTTTTTAGAAAGTTGAATGTCAAAATTAATTAAATAAAAAAATTATATAAATTATATTTACCGCTTTTCAGATTATCTTTAAAATATTGACAAGAATTTCGCTAAAGCATTGATATTATACTTGAATGACTTTGCTTGCAATATAATTTAACAGTTGAATTAATTTTGAAGAAATAAAAAATGAAAGAATTTTCAGACTAAGAAGGAAAAGGAACTACTAAAAAAAAGAAGCTCATAACAAGATTAATTTCAAGTAAATTTTAATAATTATATTTATTTTTTATAACCAATCTTAGAACTTATTCTTAAGTTAGTTTAAAGCTCAGCCAGACACCTCAAAGTGTGAAAAAAGTGCGAAAAAACAGCAAAAACGCCTTGCCAGATGCCTTAAAGTATGAACTTGGACTATCTTGGACTATTAGTCCAGTCAAAATAGACATTCAACTTCGGAATAATTCGCATAGAGCTGAAAATTGGCACAGACCTTATTTATGTCATTTTACACTATAGTGTGTACAAAAGTTGTAGATCATAAAATTCTCTACAAAAAATGTCCCAGCACCTTTTTCGTAGGAATTACCATTCATGAGATATCGCAGTTTTAAAAGTTAAAAAATTTATATTTTACATAATATGCACACATTTCCATACCACATTTCGAAAGAGTAGTATCGCTGCAGCTAACAGAATGCGTGAGACAGAAGAAGCTAGTACATCCACGACAAGTCCACCGCGTACTAGAATACGAAAGAGTGAAACCGATTTCAATTTTAAGAAATATTGCTTATTTTGCGGCGATGAAGCCGATGAAGCAGCTGAAAAGAAGAAAGCGCATAATATACGTCGTAAAATATATAATGTTTCCACAATTGAGTTCAAAGATTCTATCCTTAAGGTAGCTCGGACTCGCTTTGATGACGAAACAAGAGCTGTTGTTGCCCGCGTTGGATATGTGTTTGATTTAGTTGCTGCTGAAGCTAAGTACCACAGCAACTGCTATAATACGTTTTTGAGGCCTGCTACGGGGCATAAAGTAGGTCGTCCTGAAAATGATTCCGTTACCTTGGCGATGGAGCAAATATTTACATACATTGAAAGTAATGATGATTGTCAATTTACATTGGAAGAATTAAAAGACATTGGCAAAAATCCAACTTTAGATGATAAAACAGTTAAAAGAAGATTGAAAATAAAGTATGGTGATAAAATTATTATAACTGAGAAACAAGGAAGTTTGACAATTATCTGTTTTATTGACAATCAACAAGAGATTCTCAATAAAACTTGGTATGAAAAGAGGAATCAAAATAGAGAAGAAGAACGATTCAGAATACTGAAAGCTGCTGCAGCAATTATTCGAGAGGATATTCAATGTGTAGTGGTTGACAATGATAATTATCCTCCACCGAGTCAAATGTTTGACAATCTTAACAGCGATATTCCGGAGACATTGATTTATTTTTTGGAAGGAGTAATTTTAAAAAAACAACGACACAAATTAGAACATTTGAAATTAATATGTACATCTATCAGCCACTGTATAATGGCTGCTGTTCGACCCAGATCTTTCAAATCAAGATTGCAATTAGGTTTATCAAGAAAACAGTACAGTTGTCTTGTCTGCCTCCAACATCTGCTTCTGCCTTTCAACACTTGTATCGAGTATATTATCAAGTTCAAGTATGGCTAGGCAATGACCTGGACCCAGAAGCATGGGGTTGGAAATTAAAAGATAATTTTTTGGAGCCAATTCAAACCCTACTCCCGCCTGCTCCAGAAAAACTCAATGCTATTTTTTGTAACTGCAAGACGGATTGTAATAAGAATTGTGGTTGTCACAAAGTGGGATTATTTTGTTCGCCAGTGTGTATCAATTGTCAGGGTCAGACTTGTACCAATATTGACTCAACTACATCAGATTACAATACTTATGACATAAATGAAGATAAAACTGATACATCACTTTTCTTAGAGCCGTGTATGGAAATTCTGCAAGGAGAAGAAAATGAAAGTGAAGATGAAGAAATAGTTGTTGAAGTCGACTTAAAAAATTATTTACAATAAAAATATTTAAAAAAAATAACCCGTGCCATTTTTTTTCACTAATTCCTCATATATTACCTCATAGGTGGTATGGAAATGTGTGCATATTATGTAAAATATAAATTTTTTAACTTTTAAAACTGCGATATCTCATGAATGATAATTCCTACGAAAAAGATGCTGGGACATTTTTTGTAGAAAATTTTATGATCTACAACTTTTGTAAACACTATTTTACGATAAAATCTACCGTTTCCGAGAAAAATAAAAAAAACCGGAATTTGTGACCTTTGACCTTGAATAAAATTTTTTGCACAAGTGGGATCGATGGGGATTTTTGACCCCTTATTTGTATTGACATAAATAAGGTCTGTGCCAATTTTCAGCTCTATGCGAATTATTCCGAAGTTTCGCCTTTTTTACGTCTATTTTGACTGGACTATATATTCTTTATATTTCATCATCGTTCCCAGCACTTCATGCGTCTTTCACCCATATATACCACATCCTCACACACTGACAGTAAGTTTAGCAAAACAACGTTTGCTGGGTCAGTTGCTTGTATTTAATATTTAAAAAATATTTCTGTCAAAGGCAATATTTTTTTGTTTTAAATAATTTAATATTCTGTTGGAATATCTGATTTACTGCCAATGAAATATAAAAAAAAATTTTTGCTTTATTAAGCGGAAAATTGGAAATTTTCAATTTCTTTTTGAAATAAAGAAGAAAAAAATTTTAATTTTAATATATGATGATACATCAAGTGTTTACTTTGCAAATTTTCGTTCCAATGAATATTTTTAAAGTTGGATACGGGTACGAGTATACCAAAAAAATTTCTTTGATTAAAAGACAGCTTCAAGGCTTATCTAACAATAAGAAAAATACTTTTAATAAACCATGTAAGCTTGTTTTGTATTTACTTTTAAATATTTTTTTTAAATCTTTATCAGTAATCAATTTTTTATTTAACTAATTTTTATAGAAATAATTTATTGATTTTATAGCCGATTTTTTATGCTATTTGTAGAAAGGATTTACAAATTATATATCCCATTTGTATGTCGATCAATGATTCCATCAAAGAAAATTTACTAATAATAAATAAAAAATTAATTTTTCTCATTGATAAATAATATTTTTATTTTTTTTTTGTTTTTTTCTATTCTAATTACTTAACAGATTAATTTAAAACTCTCCCTTAATAATCCTTTTTGTGTTATTAAATTTATCCTAAAATGCCTAATTAAATGTGTAATTCGAAATAAAAACAGTTCTGACAACAAAATTCATTCCAAAAAGTAATGATCTGATAAAAAGTTCATTACTTTAAATTTCATCTATTGTAAATACTAAAAAGTTGTAAGCAACAAAATTTTGGAAATATTTAATAGTAATTTTAAAACCAATCCAATCTAAAAGCACTAAAACAAAATAAAATAGTAAACCACAAAACAGATCTTAATATATCACTTCTTGTATTATTTCCGGAAACATCTTTTCTTTGTTCGTTAAATATTTTGATAAATTAATTCTTGACTTTCTTGCTTCTTTTGGCAACAATTAATGATGGTAATAATTCATGTTGTCCTTTGACAGAAAAGAAATATATTTAACCACATGTGGTAGACTATCTGACTATGTTAATCTTGGGCTTTACACTACAATAAATTACGATATGGACTGATAAAATCAATAAAGGCTTGTATTAATTCCCCGAGGACAACTTTAATTTTCCACAGTCAAAACTATATTAACCAAGGTACTTTAAATTAACTTGTATAAATTTAACTGAATAGCATCATAATATTGATTAGCCCGCTATTTATTGAATTGAGATCTAAAAACAGGATAAAACTTATGCCTGTATGAGATTAATAGTTTTATTTTTCCATATTTTGCTATAAACCGACTTGCTAGACCTTTCAATTGTGATAGTCATTGTGGTACATTTTTAACAAATTATTTTTGCATTGAGATCTTGAATCGATCACCATTCGGTTATGCTCTCGTCTCAAGTGTAAAAATTGTTTTTCTATTTTTATATTTTTTAGATAGCTTGCATTAAAATGATTTTGTTATTATAACAAAAGGAATAAAAGATATTTTTTAATGTTTAGACATATTCTTATTTTAGTTTTAGGATGCCTGTGGCAGATTCTAACTTGCACGGGTATTTAATCCAAAAGCGAAACATTTTACAACCGTGGACTAGAAGGTCAATTATATGCCTAAAATGGTCTATTTCTGATACAATTTGCCAACAATGTCGCTGCATTTTGGGTAGACTTTATGATTGATTTGGAAGATTTTTCACAATATTAGCAGTTAAAAACTTTGAAATAGCTTAAGTTGTTTAAAAGTAAAATTTTTTGTCAATTTCGTTTAAGTTTTTGAGTCAATTTTTGCTATTGTTAACAATTTCCATTTTTTAGTTTCAGTTTTCAGTATCTTTTGAGGTTATAAGATACTTCTAATTTTTCGTTTCATTTACATAATTTAAACTAGAGTGTATTTAGAAAATTAAATACAACATCACTAAATAAGTCATTCAACTTAAGCAAGAACAACTAGATACTAGAGTGAAACATTTTATTTATTTACAGTATTAATATGAATTTGGTTTTAAATAATAATGTTTGAACACAAAAATGATTGACATTAACGAATAAACTTAGAATAAACTTAGAATTAACACTTTTCCAAGTTTTCCAAGTAAGTAGTTAAATACAGATATCGTTCCATTCTCCAGCAAAACTGACCTTATCTGACCTTAAGACTGCAGTAGCTAAAACAAGCACCTGTTCATTTTATGGGCTGCTAAATAATTTCTCCTGTATTTAAATACGCTACTTTAACTTCGGTATAAGGCTGACAAAATATTAAGCAATAATCCTTATTTTTTAAGATTTTATTATTTTCTTTGTTTCAAGAAAAACTTAAGATATAATTGTCAAAGGTATAAAATTTGTGAAATTACTTTCCTGTTTTGTTTGCATAATATATGAACACAGTTTATGTAAATATTCCATGTATAAATTTAATTTCAAATATTTTTTGAGCATTTATTTTTGTGAACTTCCTAAAAATTCCTTGAAGCTAAGCTAAAACCTGAAGAATCAAAATAAAGCTTTTAATGGACTTTAGATAAATATAATTTTGCTGATTTCTTAATTAACAAATTTAGTAAAACATTAATTTAAATTTTATTGACGTTGACTTTTAGCAAAAAATGTGCTAAATCCTTAGTATACTTTACGAATGAAAAAACGTCAAATTAATTAATCCACTATAAAACAACAACAAGATAAAAAAACTGGCATTTAGTTTACCATTAGTTGAATTTAAAGCAAATATATTAGATGACTACCAAATTTTTAATAATTTTAAATTATTAAATAACTATACGTTGAGCCACAAGTTTTAAATTTCGATTGACATTAAGTATTATTGATTAACGAAAAATAACATAAAATCTGGTAGAGTTACATAATAAAACAAAAGTAAATTTTAAACCTTTTTATAAATTTTTCACTTATTAAATCTTACATCTTTTCCTAATACTCTTCACTATATCAAGCAGCCATTACATAAATTTCACCCTTCAACAAACATGCTATACCCTCTTCAGCTTATTAAAAAATATTTGACATCTAAAAAATTGTGTTTTTAAATATTTTCGAATTTTATTGAGATTGATAATAATTCTCAATTCGGTAGCATAAAACTTAAAATTTAATATTCCCTCTTTGAAAATTTATAAAATTGTTTTCTCTTATTTCTTATTTCTTATTTCTATATTCTTATTTTATAGTTCACAACACTGAAAACTCTTAACAGAAATTCTTTTTCAACTAAATCTAGAACCCTTTTTGAAAATTATTTAAAGTAAAAATTTAACCTAATCCATAAAAATATGAAATATTTCAAAGTAAATATTGGACGAAGGACAATAGATCTTGTGTGTTTTTTAAATGCAAATTAAAACAATAAAAAATATTTTAATGTTATTATATATAGTATGTATTAGATTATTTACAGCTTAAAAACCAGAGATTTCTAAAGAAAAGTTATTTGTTAGAATCTGGGCTATTGTAGTTTTACCTAACTTGAATATTTATGCAACACCTAAATTGGGATTTATTAGTCTAAAACGAAAGTTCTCTGGTTTTGAGGCTAAATAAATAGAAAAAATAAATTAGAATAAAGTAAAGGAAATCCAATTATTAGATTGAAGTCCAAATTTACCATTTTAAAGCTTTTCAAAAGAATAAAAGATAAGATTTCTTCTAATCCATAACGTGTTTTTTAACGCAGTTTCACAGCTATATTATTAAGACCGATGTTTACATACTAGAATACACAATAAAAAAGTTAGTATCAAAAACTCACAAGCATCTTACATAAAATATGGAAACGTTATATATATGTTGTAAAATCAAAAAAAATAACTGAAAATTGTATGAAGCATATAAAATTTCAACAGCTATAGTTGTCATATAACTAACTATAAGAAATTCTTCTATATCTTTCACAGTTTGCTTTAAAGGGCTTCAAACTTTTCGCGAATATATCATAATTTTGCGTGACTCTTGCAGCATTTTTAAGGGAATTTTATATGCACTGTAAAAGTCTTCCAGTGGGTTTTAAATACTCAAAAAGTAAATCATAAATTATAATCAAATATAAATTAAAAATTTTTAGTATTAAAGTAATATAAGTTATTTGTGATCCATTAATCATTAGATTTGTTAATGAGCTATAATTATTAAATTTTATAGATTGATTATGTCTTCATATGCAAACTAGCTTTTTTAAAAACAGTTATATTTTATTTTCTTAAGAAACACTATTTGTAAATATCCTGTTTGTATAGTAATAGTTACCAGATTAAATACATCAATCAAGTATTACCCTAAATTTCTCTTGTATTTTTTCAATGTGTATTCATGTCTTAAAGAAGTAATATTTTGAAAATTCGTAACATGCTTAACTTGAGAAAAGGGATTACAAAAACAAAAAGTTAGTTGTTTCAAATTCAAAAAAGTTTTAAGATCAACATTTTAGTTTCTAATAGCTATAAAAAACTATTTTAAATTATACCCCAGCCTAATGTTCAGCAATTTAAAAAGAAAATTACAAAACCCAATTGGTTACAAGATTTTTATATCTAAAAGTTAGCCCTTAAAAGAATAAAAGATATAATTAAATTAATGGAATAGAATAGAAATAACAACAACAAAATTTAAGTATACTGAAATTATATCCTTAAGTTCATAACCCTTGGACTTAGAAAACTAACAACAATGAGTGAAAATTGTAATCTTTCAAAAATTTAAAAGAGAGCTGCAAGTCAAATTTGACCCTCGTGAAGCACCCTGAAGTGAAGGATTTCATGCTTAAGGCTTATTAACGATTTTATAGATAAAGAGTTCTATTTATCGGAGGTTGTTGTACCCAGAAGAAATTCTTTAACATGATTTTAAATAAGAAAAAAGAGAAATAAGAGTTGAAACCATGAAAAATCTATTATACTTCTAAATAACTTATATGAAAGGTGAACCTATCCCATTAAACCCCCTTTATATAGGGTTCCTCTTATTAAAGGAGGAGTAAGGTTTTCACCGTAAAACAAAAACACTTTTTTTGTGATTTTTTGTTATAAATATAGATTAAGTAAATTTATTCAAACCTTTTGTACATTATTATGACCTTAATAACATTCTGTAATTTTTTTATTAAAAAATATTTACAAACGTCTTTGGAAACGGTGTTCACTGCATCTCAGCTGAAAACTACTTGAAATCAAAAACCAATTAAATCTAGTAAAACTATCATCGATTCCTCTCTTCCAACCTCATTTAAAAATTTTTAGTGCTCATTTAAAATGAAAACTGCAATTTTCGTTGAAAAGCTCCGCCATTTTGAAAAACTCCTTAATGTAAAAAAAAAGAGCAAAACAGAGTTTTGCTCTGATCAACTTCAAACTTTGGGATTTGGGATGAAAATAACTAAGCTGAAGTCTTTTAATAAGTTAATTTAAATGACGTTATTTTGTACATTTAGGCTGCAGTCCTTATGGAAGCAATTTTAGATAGCTTCCAGCTACTTCAAGAATTTATGCGGCTTATGGTACTTTTTCTATTTGTATGAAATCGATTAGCGCTGGCCACTCAGATATATTATATCGATAAGTAAGCACGCCCAAAAGTTACTTAAGGTTGCTGTCAGAAGGATTACAACCTTAACTGACGTAGAAAAAATTAGTGACTCATTTCATTTTGATGAAAATTAACGATACTTGTCGCTTAAATGTCTAACAAAGTAAAACCTCAAATTCAAAATCCATTTCACAGTCTAAAAAATTAAAGACTTATAGTTAATCAACATACAGAAAAAAGCAATTACCGCAACATCGTAGATTGCAAAATAATTTTACAATTGTTTAATTCTTTTTACAAAATCAAATCATTTTTAAAAAACGAACTTTTTCTATTCTCTATTGCCAAAATTAATATACTACAAAAATCGACAAAAATTAATACCTAAATCATTTGACTTATATAAGCATCTGGTTTGAATTTTAAAACTTTTCTACGACTGTACTTCATAAAGTCCATATATTTAAATGCGATAAATACAACAGAATGCTGTTTGAAAATAAAGTTTTTATACAACAGGACTCATACAAAGCAGACAATTCCGTCGACTATATACCTAATAAGAAAAAACTCATCTAATGGCCTTTAGCTATATTTTTAATTATAATTTTATTATTTTTTTTTACCATCAATTTTTAATAGAAAAAACTAGTACCCTTCTATGTATAATGTAATTTGTAGGAAAAAAGGGACACAACATAACTATCAGAAAACTAAACCTTTGTTTTTTAGAATTTTGTTTTTATAAACTAGAGAGTTTTTATGATTAATAAAACCAAATAAAATCGATAGTTATTATTTGAGGAAAAAATAATTACTATGATGTAGAGAATGTCATTAAATGCAGTTAGTTCACAGTAATTTTCGATAATTAAGGTCGTTACCACCATTTCATATAATTCTATATGAGTTTTTAAAGGATATTATAGAAAAAAATCGGTAAAATTAGGTTAGAACTAAACATAATGTCATAAGATTCTAATAAATCATTTGAAAACTTAATAAGTAAAATTTTTTCATTGCGTTATTGAATTTTCTTTTATAAAAAAGAAAAAAAAACATTTGAGTTTTCACCTTCTTAAAGAAATAGATACCAAAAATAAAAAATTAAATCTTTCTTATTATTAAGGGCTTTTAAATAAAACGTTGAAACTTTGTTAGATTATTCTATTTGTAATTTATATCTTTAAGCCTCTTTAAAACGAAATCTTATCTAAACTAAATTCTTCATCTATAAATTGCATTCTAAACGATATGAAAAGGGTATCGCTCTCTTTTATAAATTAATCTGTAAGTCTTAAGCTTTGATATATTTAAATAGATTGTCCGCCCTGTGAATTCGGAGAAAGTTCATCGTTCTATTTACTTGAAATCGGTTTAATCAAACTGAAACTAATTTTTTAGCATGATAATTTTTTTTCAAAACTCAAAAATGATTATTCAAAGTGTTTAAAGCTAATTTTATGTACTATATTAGGATATTATTGATGACAAGTAAATAACTCTAGAAACTATGCTAATCTAAAATAGTTTTACTATATGTATTTTTACTCACATACAAATGTGCTCTAAAGGTTATTCTGCACTTATTGAAATTTTATATGTAATAAAACATTTTCAATTGCAATCCCTGCAATGATTTTTAGTATTCTTGTGACATTACATACTAACTGTTATTATATGTTTTCAACATAAAGAACTGTGATTATCAATTTTTCAATTTCTGTGAGTATCAATACCTTATTATTTTTTTAAAGTTATATTTTTCAACAATAGTCATGATGAATCTATCAACTAGTTCTTTGAACTCACCTATTCTTTTTTAGACTAATACTTTACAGTTAGTAAAACAGCTAATAATTCTATTTAGTGTTGACTTTAAGAAAACACCTAATGTAATAAACCCGTCAAACTGGTGAAAGAACCAAATTCTTCGATATAAAATCTGTTTTACCTGAGTTCCTTTAACCAATAATAAAAACAGGTATATACTTACGACAGCTTCTTCAACTAATCGACTTAGAATAGCGATAGTGAAATAAATTGGTTAAATTAGTCAAATTTACAAATTAATATTTTATTTAATGTCTTTTGTCTTAAAACAGACAAAAGAAATTAAACTTGTTATTGAAATGGTGAAGTTTATAATTTAATAAAATATCATTCTGCAAGCTCACTTTCATCAGAGTTTAATTCACTTGGAGAAATTGACTATTCCGTAGTAGTAAAATCATTTGAACTATTGGTAATATACAAAATTGTAATTATTCTATTCGTTCTATCATAAATAGTCAAAACTAGAAAAACTTCTTGTCTATAAATTGAAAGCTGATTTTGAAAGCTGACGTGGCGGATTTTTGCAATTTTTGTATTTAACTGTAGGTAACTAAATTTTGCAATTTTTCATTAAAATTAGTCGAAAATTGCGGATGTGATAACAATTTATGGCCAATCCAGCCACAATAGGTAAAATTGACCGGTGACCACGTGATAAGACTATTTCAGAAATAATTATGGGTTGGTTTATTACTTATATAATTAAAAAATATTATAATTGTAAGAAATGGTGGTTCATCTACTATTGCAAGACAAATTTTTTTTTCTGAAAACGAATCTGAAGAATTTTCTGAATTTTTTCCCCCATATAATAAAATTAAATTTAATTTAATTAATTAATATTTGAAAAAACTTTATTAAACAAACTTATTTGAACTTGAGCGGATCAATAAAAAAAGTTTTTTATTAACGATTGAAAATTTGGACAAGATAAATATATTAAGTGGACGAATAGTAAGAATTTAACATAAAAAGTACTAAGAATAGAACATTTTAATCTAATATCTAATACCAAAGATAATTGATTTTTAAGATAAGATATGAAATACAGCTCTGACAAAAGAATTAGAACAATCAAGATCTGGTGGAAGTGAAATAACTGGAAAGCTTTCACTTTTTTATGGAACATCGTGATGCGAGACTTTCAAAAGTATTAAACCAACGTACAATTTAAAAATTATTTAAATTTTATCCTAAACGTTAGCAATCAATCATTATTAAAATGTTTATTTTTATTTACAAATCTAAATGAAAATTTTAATATTATGACATAAACTCTTTTCTTATATTAAAAGCTTTACTTATTACCAAAATAAATCAATTAATTTAAGGCTTCCATAGCTTTAAGGTTCCATCTTCACCAAATGTTGCAATTAAATTTTGATGAGGATGATGCGCAATCCCAATTACATCTTTTTCATGAACCTTTAATTGTTTAATTAGGAAATTGTTTATAAATTATTAATGAAATATCCTTACATTAAGTGTTCTTTCTAGTTTTCCTGATGAAACAGAAAAGCAATACAACACTCGATCTTCACCAGCACAATAAATAAATTCCCCACGAGGGGATAAAGTTGCACAAATAAATGCACCACCTTCTCTTTTACCTGATGAAAATGATCTGACAATTTGTCCTTGCATATTCATAATTACTACTGTGTTAGATCTATTACTAACAATAAAATGTTCTGGGGTTTTTGGTAGCAAAAGTACCGTATTTACAGCAAGTTCATTACCTAAAGCTTTAAAAGTTGACATGCATTCTGTTGTTTTAAGGGACCATAATTTAACGGTACCATCAGAAGATGCACTAAATGTTTTATTCATAAAAAAATTTAATATTTGTTAGAACCAAATAATATATATACAAACCTCAAAATACTGTGACCATCAGGTGTAAAATTTGCTTCATTAACAAATGAAGTGTGTCCTTTGAACTCTTTTAATAATTTTCCCGATTTAAGACCGTGAAGTCTTATTGTATGATCGAAAGATGCAGAGAGTACTTGACTATTATCTCGTGTGAATTGTAAGCATGTAATTCCTTTAAGATGAGCTTTTTCATATCTACGTAAACATTGTCCTGTCATTAGCCTCCAAACCTTTATTTGGCCATCTTGTGAACCTGAAGCTATCATTTCAGAGTCTCTTGAAAATGCCAATGCTAAAACTGCTTGTTCCATCATCATAAACTGATCCTGTGCTTGATATTTTAAATCTTTTCGTATTTTACCGGTTGTAAAATTCCAAACTTCTATAAAACCATCAACACTACCAGTAACAAGATATTGCCCATCTGGAGAAAATTGAGAAGATTCCACATGTGATTTTTGGCCAAATTTAATTTGTCTTGACATTTGTGTTGGAAACATTTCTTCTTCTTGATCTTTAATAGCAGCTTTGCCACGAAATAAATCAATAGTTGTACCAGGTGGTAGAAGGCCTTGATGCTGCTGCCATTTAAGTGCTTGCCCTAAGAGTGCTAACAAACGTGATGATGGTACAACGTGTACTTCACCACTTAATTCTTGTGCTATTGTATTTCTACGTTTCTCTTTACTATTACCCTCTAGATAGGCTTCACGAGAATCAAAATATGCTCGCTGAAGCATATTTTCTATGATAAAAATAAACTTATAAAAAATAATTTTCGATAAATGAGTATATCAAATGCGTACCTAAGTGAATAAATCGTTCTGGTTCTTGCTGTTTTAACATAAGCATTGGATCTGTTTGTCGAAGTAAAGAACGAGCAGCTCCAAGTTCTCGTAATTCAATTAATTCTAAAACAATCTAAATTTAAAATTTTTCAGAAACATTATTACTTAAAATATATAATTAGTTTGAAACCTGCTCATAGAGATTAATTAGTTTTTTATCTGGAAGTTTCAGTGATTGAACAACTTTAAGGACCGTATCCCAGTGACCATTATGAATATCAGAAACAAAACCATCAACACTGTCTACAGTATTTAAAGATACACCGGTCTCTTCCTAAAATTTAAATATCCAATTTTTGATTAATAAATATATTTTAACCGGTATTAAACCTGAATAGCTTGAAGACTTTTGAATAGATTCGATTCTTTCAAGTACTGTTGAATAAGTCTGATTACACTGCAAGTAATAATTTTAATAAATTTTGTAAACTAATTCCATATACTTTATATTTACTCTGCAGATTCTATTTCAATAGACATTTTGATTTTAAAGGAGCTTAATTTATTTACAATTATTTGACAGATATTACACAGGAAGTTGTTAACAATTCATAAAAAATTAAAATGCGGCAAAATACCAATTTGCGTCCAAATTAAGGCCCAAACACAATTAATGCACGCGATGCGACGGCGAAACTGCAAAGCGATTCGTGTGTCATCGCGTTGAAAAGTAGAAAGTATACAGGTTTTTCAGATTCATTTCATCCCTTTACAAATAAAGTTCATCTTTTTACAAATGAAATTCACCTTTTAACAAATGAAGTTCATCTTTTTACAAATGAACTTTCAAAGGGTAAGACTAAAGTAAAATTCTTAAATTTTCAAAAAATAGTAAAATTGAAAGAATTATAAGTATTTTTCTCATATTTTTGTTTTTAAATATGATTTTAACTTTGACGTATAAACGCATATATGAAAACACTGCTGTAGAAACCCATCTTTTTTTGACAAATTCATGTTTTCTTATAGTATATTTATAGTCGATTAATTATTTATTGATTAATAAATAAATTAATTTGATTGATATCTGCTTTACTTTTCTTTTATTTTTTATCAGGGCAAGACAAAAACCCTTTGGTATATATATATATATACATCGAGCACCTTGATTTTTATTAACTAAATTTTTGATATGTTAAATTTAATTATATTTTATTTAAACGATGGCAATATGAATATGAATGTCAAGAATGACATCAATTACTTAAATATTTTGTGGAAAGGTGATTAGATAGAATAAATATGGATTAAATCAGTAAATGACTCCATTTTTTAAAAAATTCTGCTATTACTACATACATACTTTACGCTTAGTAAGTAAACATTTTAAACATATAGTGAATATATATTATATATGACTGAAATTTGAAAGCTTTCAAAACTAAGAATTAACTTCTAATCGTAAGATCTACACCATTAACTTTTATTATTTTTAATAATATGGATATTATTTGTTTTATTATCAAATTCTTGTGTTTGCATCATTATAATTTATCTTTTAGTATGTTTTAATTTTAATAATTTCTTATGAATGTCCACTATCCATATCGTCTTTAGATATTCCAATATGCATTGGTTCACTGTTTGTTTTTGATATTGTATTTGCAGGACTTGAATCATTATTTCTTAGTTCAATATCAGTATTCATCATTGGTGATGGAACCATTGTTGAAGAATACATATATTGATGATAATATTTCGTAACAAATAGCTTTGTTGTTATCCGTGTTAAATAACTCACATCTTCGGCATAAGAATATCGAGTGCCAAATATTGCACCAACAATTGTATCTGTTCTCTATCCATCTATAAACATTAAATTTATAATATATTAAATATACTAAGAAGAGATAATATACAACAAGAAAAATTTCTTACTTTAAATAAACTTGCACACTTAACCTCAAATTCCACAATATATTGGCATTTGAATTTCATTTCACTAACATAGTTCGGTTTTGCCGGTTTAAACCCTCTTTGGAAACCATCAAATTTAGTGGTTTCGACACCAGTTTCGTTACCGGTGTAAGCCACCTATTATCGCCATAATTTTATAAGAATAAATACCTCAACACGCAAAAAACTAATAAAATACTTTATGTTTTTCCTTGTATATAAAACTATATTTATGTACAGGATTAAAAAATGTAATATACACGATTCTTCATACAAAATATATTTCTATTTTTTAATACAATGTATTAGAGGCTGTGGAGAGAGGTTATCAGGCCTGGTGAGAAATACACTGTTACCTGTTAAGAAAGGGTATTAGAACATATAATTGAAGTATCAAAAAGGTGTCATATGACCTAATTTTTATGTTAGATAACTTGTAAATTCACAGTAAATGCTGAAATTACCTTATATACAGACAGTCTTTTAAAGGCTGTGTTTATACCCATTCTCCACCAAAGCTTATACTAATTATTAGCCTACCGTACAAAAAAAATCGATTCTCCACTGAAAATTGATGGAAATTTCAAAAAAAATACATAAAATAATTTAAAAATACTTATCAAAATGCCACCATTTTATTCCTTTTTGACACATAAATAGGGAAATTTTTAATGTTGGACAACCTACTAATTCACAATAGATGGCAAAATTTCCTTTATGCAGCCCTTCAAAGGCTGTATTTTATACAATTGCGACATGCTTAATACGCGTGTTTTACCCATTTCTCCATACAAAATTTCCGTCGTTGTATTGTAATAATGAGTATTCTCCACACTTTCACCTAATAATTTTTTGTAGATCGAAGAAAATATAGCCTTCAAGTCACGCTGCGAACTATTTGATTTCTTCAATTGACTTAAAAAGGAATCTAAGGAGTGTCATTTTTATTTTAAGGAAGTGAATGATTTTTTGTCTTCAAAGACTTTTTTCGATGTTCTTTTTGTAATAATTTGTCTCTTTCTGAATCAATTGTGCAGTGGCGTGTTTCATGACACAAACATTGGTTAAAATTCAATAAACCACTTTACAATTATGTGAATTTATTAGAAAATATTTACCGGATCGATTTCGAACTATTATAAATAAAACAATACTAGTTTGCAAAGAAAAACTTTCCATTTTACAAAGATAGTTAATGCGCTACCTTCTAAATCATTAAAAGCCACGAAAGGTATTGTTTTCCTATTTCCGATATATGGATTCGATTTTCAGTTACCTGTAACCAAATTACAAAAGATTTGATTATTATCTAATGTTGATTTTTTAAAAACTTATGAGCTCAAGTCTACTAAAATTAGATAAAAATTTTAATGTCGTCCACTAAATAACAATAAACATATGGTAGCTAAAGTTAATATTTTCTCTTTGGTATTTTTGGTAATTCGTAAATGAATGCAACTTTTATATTACTCCACTAGCTAGAATAAACGTAATGATTTACCTTAGTATCTTTTTAAGATGTAAAGAAAAAAATTTTAATTTGATTTAATAACATTTTTTTGCACTTAAGGCACATAAAATCAAGTAATTATAAATTTAAGAAATTAATGGTAAGCCAGAATATTGTTGGAGTAAATATATTGCTCAACTTTGGAACGGACTTTTTTACAACCAGTATTATGGGCGTCAATTAATCTTACTATTTCTTCGAAGGCAGACTTGTCAAGATTAGCATTTAGCTTTTGCATATGGTTACGTACACAAACTTCTACGTCTTTCTCATTAAATTCTCGAAAATTTATAACATTGATATTTTTAAATTTAGACATCTTCATCATATCAATTTTATAAGATCCAAAGTCTTCATCAAAACGATTAAAGTTTACAATATAAATCAAAATTAATTTATATGAAGACAAGTTTAACATCTTTTCAACTTCTTCAGTGAGTCTTTTAATATAATTCAGGTCTTTAGAAGTAAGATTATCAATTATTAATAAATTGTACCCACATGATGATAAATCTCTTGTTAATTTCTTAGCAAATTTTGATTCCGAATTGTAAGTTGTTAAGATTTTCTCAAAAATATGTTTAGCATTATTCTTCCATTGAAAAGTTTTATGAAATTCTGTGGCGAAAAATGTTTTACCAACACCACTACTGCCAGTAATTGCAATTGCAGTGAAATTCATTTGTTTATTTAAGATCTTTTGAATTTTTACAATAGCATCATTTTGGCCATAAATTTCTTCTTTGATTGCAGCTATTAAAAAATTTACATTAAATTTTTCATTGCATTCTTCTGTATTAAGATAATTATCAATATTTATAAAATCTTTGAAGCTTAGATTTATATTATCAAGCAAATCACTTAAGAATTCAACACAAATTATAATAATTTCTATTGCTTCATTTTGATGTTCACATATATTGACAAAAAAAGCAGTTATCAAACTGATGACAATTATATTTTTAAAAAGCCAGCTTGCCGATGAACTTCTTTGCTCTATATTGACAATAAGTCTTCGCATTTTTTATCTAATATATCGAAAAAAATATAATATTATATTAAAGAAAACTCTAAATATTTATACCGGCATTGAACAGCACTAAAATATTTAAACAACTGTGTTTAACAATGAATAAACCCAAAACAATAATAATAAATAAGTAAAAACAAAGCACGGAGAATTTAATGTTGGCTAACATGAAAATTGTTTTCTACCCACTTCTACAATTCATTATCTTTATGTTTGCTGCGCTGTGACATCTGCTAGACAAAAACATTTATTGACATAAGAAAATATTTAGGAGAAATTTTAAAACTAAAATGGAAGTGTGAGCAAATTAATTTGAAATTTAAATATATCTGTGTAATTAAATAATATGAAATTTCAGACATAATGCTAGTTATTCACTACTAACAAATTTCGAAGTTATGAGATATCTTCAAGAAATTAAAGATAGCCAAAAAAAATCCGGACTTCGAAATTTAGCCACAATTACTTATGAAGTAATTTGAATATGTGATTTAAAAACCTATAAATATCTCAATTCATTATTTTCTAGACATTACAATACCTTGAAGGCACACCTTGTTTAAATCAAAATAGAAATTCAATTGAAAACTTTTTGAAAGCTATAGACAAATTTAATTTAACTGAAATTGAGTATCAAATGATAATCAATGATCCACCAACTACACCACTTCATATTCAATTGGTAAGATCAACATATACCAAATATTTTAAATTTCACTAAACTTTCTCTTTGGGGGCAAAACGGTTAAATCAAGCTATAATTCCTATAGCTCAACCCAAGCTATAATTCCTCTAAGATTTTTATTTCCTTTAATCAAAGATATTTAGTTATTCAACTGTTTAGATAAAAGCAAGTGAAACTCTTATCTATTCCATTGAAAAAACAAATCAAAAACTTGTAATTTTCTATAGTTAATTTTTATTTCATAGCTAAAGAAAATCTGAATTTTTGGTTAGATGATTCTCACAATCAGATTTAAATAGAAAAAGGGTTGAACCTAACACATATTCAATGTATAAACTTATTTATTGGTTGGTAACAACTCAAATTAGTACTGAACAAATCATCAAATTAGCTTTAATATATCCTTGAGTATGAGAAAGCTTTACATATATTATTTCTTATTTACAGATAATTGATGATAGCGAAGAACGATTTACAGAAAAGCAAATAAAGGAAATATTACATATTGTACAAAATAACTTACTTTAAAAATAAAAAATAAAATAAGTCAAATCAAATAGCAATTTCTTTATTTTTTCTAAATTTAACGTTTTTGATCACCTAAATCTTCAATTAAATCCTCATCTATATCAGGCCATTTTTCTGGTATAACATCAAAAAGTTCATCTTTCACATCGCCTTGAATAACAATTTCATCTTCTCCAGTAACTGATGATCCACATGCAAACTTCGTACCAAAAAATTTTGCAGCAACTTTTAAATCAATATCTGATGGTTAACAAAAAAAAAAAAAAACATGATTTAGAATACATACAAAATTTAAATTTTTTTGATTACCAAATGTATTTAGTCCTGTTACAACAGTGACTGATTTCTTTTTACCTCTCGGCGCTCTTGAAAGACAGAGCCTTTTAGGTCCGTCCTCCTTCTTTTTAGTTTTTACCATGCCTTTTCCACCGCGTTTTTGCCTTTTTTTATCTTCATCACCACCACCTTCAGAATTTTTATCAATTTTTACTTTCTCAAATTCACTTGGTAAATTTTTTTCCAGCCATTGTTTACAATTGTCATAATCAGGGTAATATTCGCAATACTATGTTTAAATAATATATTAAGAATAAATTTTGTAAATATATCTTCGAAGAATTTACTTCAATCGGCATAGAACAATTTCCACAATATTGTACACATATTGGGTATGTAATGCCTTCTTTTGGTCCTATTTTTAAACGGTCTATAGCATCCACCATATTATATAATTCAATATATTAGTGTATAGCAATTTTTCCAAAATATTTATTAATTAAAGCTAAGAAAATCAAAAAGAATTTTCGGCCTTATTTTGAATGACAAACAGGCATACCAACTAGAGTATAAAATATTTGTAGAAATGTCAATACAAAATATTATAGTTCTTCTGTAATGCCATACTTGAAGAAATACCCTACGGGAAATTTTGGCTTTTGTCGCTCGAGGTGACATTGTACCATTTATAATCAAGGGTATGAGCTGTCAGCAGCATACATGGGGCAGTTGGTATCTTTTTTTCTAATGATCTGAAACTGGTATTTTTAGGTATTAAGTTGATTATTATGATTTTAAACTAAAACTGATATTTCGATAAAACAAATAATTTTCTACCGTTTTCTTCTATCTTCGTGACACTCAAATTTAGATGGCAGACAACCTGATTTTATTTGGATTCGGGATACTGTTCCCAAAATATGGTACTCCATACAATTTATCATATCGTTTGGCAACTGTCACAGAAATCAATGAGAATATTTCTTTTTGCGCTTGTTGTTAGTTAATATTCCAGGACTCCATCTTTTCTATTTTTGCAAACCGTTAACGGTCTAGTGTTCAATACATATCAAGATGCATGTGGCGAGTTGTGATTATTGGAAGACGAAAATCACTTGCTAATGTATCATTTGTATCTATGAAAAATAGCATTCGTCAACTGTTGTCCAACTGCTTTATGAGAAAAAACAAGAATTACATGAATGAAGATATACTGCACTGGAATAGATATAAAAACCGAAGTTCAAATATAATTCATACTTCAGAAATGTTACCACTTATTCACCACGGTATGCTATCACTCGTTACGTGATACCCCAAATTTTCTAAGATGCATCAGCCAAGACATTTTTAATATCACTTACTCTTGCATTATCAGGCATTGCTACCATTTTCTTAGATGGTGAAAGAACAGGACATTCAGCACTCAAGCTATCATTTGATGTTCATAAAAAACTAAACGTAATGTGTAATTTAAAAAAAAAGAAGTGGAATAAATGCAGTGATGCGAATAAGTCCAATAATTATCTGGGATGAATAGCTCATTCACTCATTACATAAAACTACGTAAGATTAAAATGGCAATGACAAACTTTTTGGTGGTGCTGTTCTACTAATATCTAGTACTTTCCGACAGATGAGATAAATGCATGTTTAAAGCGACACTTTCGATGCACTATTAAAAAATGCTACAAAATCAAGAAACCAAGGAGGTCACAAGTATTAGAGGGAATTGCTAAACCCATAGAGGAGCACCATGGCAGAAATCTACCATTTGATATCACAAAATAGTTAACAAAAAAAATAGGGAAAATCTTATAAAGATGGTTGGAACATTCGTTTACGCCACAGAGTACAGTGGCCCCATCTTTGTTAACCTCACCATAATTAAATCCTTAAAAGAATATTTTTAAAAAATGAACTCCCATTTAAAATAGTAAAATATGTATTATGTGGCAAATTAGCTAAATTCCTCTTTGGAACCATGGACAGCAGGGATAGTGAAAATATCTACGCTAAGTATTGCAAGAGCATGACCAAGAGAACATACACATGATGCAGAAGCAAGTATCAATAGTCAAATTCAGCATAGACAAAGTAAACAGATTTCTAAAAAACATTAGCCTCAATGAAGAAGACCTGGGAAGCAGGTATCAGGAGTTAGAAAAAAAAATTAGCTCAAGAAATTCTAACACAAAATAAAATGGTTGATACAATTCATTTTTAGACAGACGTAAATGAAATCATATCTTTTATTATTCTTACTCCACAAGAGATTCACAATTACTTAAATGAACAATTTGTATTCTATATTGATTGGAAAAATTCATCACTTGCTAATAAGTCCTGAGGCACTACTAGAGCTAACCTAACAAATTTCACAACGTTTCCAAGTGCACCCTTTATTAAAAGAAATCGCCTTCATTCTACAAATCTCTAATCCCTCACCAACGACACTACAATGTATATAAGAATTAATGTACCAATAAGCCTTAGAATATTCTATTAATAAAATATATCCTCTTCCAGTCAATATATCTTCAAATTTCACCATAGTATTAAATTCATATTAAATAATACTAACCATCAAACATATGTAGAGTATACCCACGAAGAATACCCTAAAGCCTGAAAAGTAATTACTCAGGGGATATTTATGTCTGACAACAAACATGCTAAAACAATAGGTTTAAGCCCTGAAAGTTGTTTAATATGTCTACTAAATAATGAAACCTTGAAATCTTCTATCTGTAAATAACGAATAATTAACAAAGAAACTGTAATATTTTCCAAGCTGACCACTAAAGCACATGGCTATTCTAATTGTAGAATGAAAAGCAGATACAAATACAAAGCAATAATCGTGTCCAAATCCTTAATTTAAAAAGAACTGGTCTCCTGTATATTCACTATTGGTTTTCATGAACTACCCTGTGAATATAATCCAAGAAACTAAATTCCATTATATACCCCCTATACCCCCTATACCTACATACCAAATAACTTTCAAATCAATGGCATTCCATATTTACAAAGCAAAATCGACCTTCCCAAACAAATAAAAACCACTGGAGAAGGCAATACAGTGAAATTCTTAGGACTCATAACAAAAATTTAGACGAATTTTCAAAAACCCTAGTTAAAACAGACCTAAACCGCAGCATAAAATTGCGTGGAACACACATTATAGAAAATTGTCTCGTTCTATCATCACTAGCGGTGATTCAATTAGTATTAGTCCAAATTTTGATATCTCGGTTCAAAAATACACCTCCATTTTCAAATATTCAAGTATCAATAAAACCCCGCACATCTTTAGAGCCCCCAACAACCCAAGTAGAACCTGCGAAAGAAAAACAAAAAGGTCATAATTTGAATAAAGAAAGCCCTATTAAAGTCCTCGATAACAAATACAAAAAGTGGGTGTCTTACTTTTTTTGTTTTCGAGTTACAGCCTCTTGAGTTTTTCAGACTTTGGTTTTACCCCCACGCAGTCGATCACTTATAACTTTTGAATCAATGTAATAATGAGTAAGAAAAAAATACTTTATTATAGCTTGCAGTATTGTTTAATTACTAGAAAAGCGAAAATTTAAAAATATTAGCAAATGGCGAAGAAAAAAATTTTTAAGTAGAACCGTTCGTAAAAATCCCTGGCATTTTTTGAGGTTTTTTGCTTTTTTCTTAAAAAAACTCCAACATAACTTAGTGTTTTTTTTATTTTCTTAAATTACGAATATTTTCCAATAAAAATTTGACACATTAACAGAGAAAGCCTTTCCCGATAACTTGATAAGAATCTTCTACCTGACTATCTTTAAAGGTTTATCATTATTTTCACACAAAGGTAAAATAACTGTTTTTGAATATAAACAGAAGATATAAGCGTTTTGAAGTAGTTTAGTGGAAAAAACATTTAAAACCAGTAAGAAAATTTACTATCAAGAATTTTTGTTTTTTGTGCTAAATATTTGAGAATATGGGCTCAAGGCCGCAGTACAGCAACTTTGAAATTGCAAATATACATTTCATTTATGGTTTTTTAAATGGAAATGCTAGAGTAGCAGCTCGTAATAGAGAAAAGTATCCGAGAAAAAGAACCTCAACCTACCCAACATTTGCAAATATTCATCGCAGAATTACAGAGTATGGAATTAATACGCCATCACTTTGAATAAAATGACAGTTGACAGTAATTAATCTAATTTCAGAAGTACATTGTGGTAGAATGAGTTAGAAAGGTTTGGAAACGACAAATATATATAGAAGGATTCGATACTTTTAGGCATACGACAGTGAGATTTTTCTTTGATTCAGTGTAAATGGTATTTAACCAGAAAACAAAAATTGTTTACATAACAAAGCGCCACAGAAAATCTTCGCTCGAATCATAAGACAATAGATAGGGTAATAAGTTTTTTTTTATCTCGCTTGACATTCCTTTGATAAATTTTTCTACTTTAACTGATAAGGACCCAAAAGTCAAAAAATACTGATGTAAATGAACACGAAATGAGTAAATGAAATATTTCCCAGCCAGATTCCTTAGCATTGTAAGCGTTAAATACATTGATAGATGATATTTATCAAAACGGAGAGTGACGATGCTATATAAATGTGTTATTTATGACATATCTACCAAAGAAAAAATATCTTCCAGACTTTTACAGGATTTCATTTGGCATAGCAAATTTCAGTATAAAAATTTCATGAAGTAGACAAAAAGACCAGAAATGACCATCTGTTTGTAACGTATATAAAACTTATGTGAAAGCTGAAGGAATGCCTTCGAAATCATTAAACTTATATGTAATGTGTAATTTTTTACCAAAAGCAATCAGGACAGTTCATAATTTGAAATTTTTAATATTTTCTACATCGGCCTTCGAAAAGAGGCTATTTTCTATTTTCCTAAAAAATTGTTGTTTTCAAAAGATTATATGTTTTTTATTATTGCTAAATTCGATCTCTCCTCTGCACAACAGCTGAAATTTAATTTAAATAGCTCATTGTCTAATTCTTTGAACAGTTTTTAATATAAACAAACGTCGGTCTTATAGGCCTAAAATGTGTCTTTGATCTTGTTTTACGTTGTATATCTTTAATTAAAAACACCAAAGTTTTGCGTTGTATTTGAATATAAGACGTAGTTAAATGATAAGAAAACACCTGTGAGCTTATTTAGAGAAAACTTGAAATTAAACAAAAACTTTGAAATAAAAAATTATTATTTGAATTTTATGAAAATTAATTATACGAAGGAAAGTTTAGTAGATTTCTTACATTGCAAATTTTTATATAATTATGAAGGATTTTAACACAAGTTAAAATTTTACAAGGTGGAAACTTCGGTTATAAAAACGGAAAATGCGATTAGACATTAAACAGACTCATCAAATCTTACTATGCAGAAAGCAAATTATCCCTTTCTTTGACCTAAAAATTTTATTCATAAATTTGATTTTAAATGTTGTTTCTATGTTTTGTTTTGTTTTTTATCGGATAAGTCCCTTTCTTCTAAATGAAAAACTGAGGACAGAAAATAAGGCATTCTGTAACATTCAAACACACATAACATAACAAATATTCAAAATAAACTGTTAGAAATTCGGAATTTTCACAGATTTTGTAGATTTTGTGAACAAATACAAGTTCGTATATCGGCAAAAGATTAATATGTTCAATTTCTAAATATTACATTGTTTTACATTTTAAATCTAGAACAGTCAATTGGTAAATGAGTCATTTCCGTGAGTGGTTTAGGGTTCAACGCCATTTTTCAGTTCAGATAAAAGCAAATTAAAAGATCAAAGTTTAATTTTCCTTTTAATCAAATATTTTTTGTGTTATAAAAAACTGCCAAAGTTTATTTAATTTAGAAAGTAATGTGTGATATCCACCTCAAAATTCATCATCCAAAACACAGTCTTTTGAAAATCAAATTAACTCTAAAAAAGAAAAAATTAATTAAGAATATATTTGCTGAAGGCGATGCCAGAAATTACAATTCTGATTAGCTTTATTCAAATGACATCTGTAGGCATCTGTAGAAAAACTATGGTTCAGACAAAAATTGGCTTTTCTGGCGAGCACATGATGAAAAAAAATTCACCTCAATGTCAATGTCATTTTGAATAAATTTCTATAGGCATAAACGCAAGGGTAATGCCAGTGAGCAGATGTTTGTCACAAGTTCAGAAGTTGTAAAAATTAAAATCAATATGTTACAACATTTGGTATTAAATTGGATGATTCACTGTAATTTGTAAACAGAGAATTTTTTGCGAGACACAGCCGCTTATTATGGAGATACTTGATTTTTTAAAAGGAATTAAATATTGCTCGAAGTTTTCTAAGCTACTTATTATGCTTATAAATGTACTATTTACTTAAAAGAAGCGTACTACTACTCAACAAATATAACTTGAACATGTGAATAAATTTTGTAGAATTTTACTCTAAAAAGAGCATCCGAAATTTAGTTTCTATTATAATTATCTAATTTTTGAATACAATAAGTTATGTTCTTATGCTAATTTTACTCTTTATGATTCCTTTCAAAAGTAACATCCCGAATAGTTGAGTAATTGAAAAATATAGTTATTTAATCATATAACCTAAATAACAATTTTTTTAAGAAGATCTTTTTAAAATACCAATGGCGGACTGAACAAAGAAAATCAAATTATCTCATGGAACTTTTTTCATTGAAAATGATCGGTTTTAAGTAATTTTTATAGATAGCAATCATCTTAATAAAAATGGAGTTGTTGTAAAAATTGAAACAGTATACGTTTTCCATACTATCTTATTGTATTAGTTGAATTCTTTATATAATAATTAATTGAATTAAATGATAAAATCAACAAATTATTGAAAACGTTTTACTAAATTGAGGTAAGCTACGCCTACCAAATTCAAGAATAAATACTTTATTTACTACTACTAAGTAAAATATTAGATAAAAACTTTGAATGGTAATTATAAATTCATTGGAATACTAAGAAAAATATTAAGAAAATAAAACGCTTTGGCCTGTTTTAGTTGAATTTATGAACACTGGAAATATTTTTGGTAAAAAGAGTAATTCATAATTTGTATGTTCCATACTACTTCATCATAGATACAAGAGCAAATATCATTTAAACATGTTAAATATATTTGCAAATGTATCAGTTTCATTTTCAGTGAAGTTGACGTGGCAGCTTTTAGATATAAAAGAACGACCAATGATGGCATTATAGTACAGTAAAAAACAAACTCTTTAACAATATGTCAGTTAGAATGCTTTTATTAATTTTTGGTCTTTTGACTGTTTTTGGAAGTGTTGTACTTGCAGTGAGTAAATTATTGGAAATAAAATTTTATTAAATACATCATCGGGCTTTAAAAAACTTTTTTTTAGATTTCACCCGAATCAGTTACCGAACCCGAAATTGGGCAATATGCAGGTAAATATTAAAAGAAAGATTTTAATATAAAACATAGTTCAGCCCTATGCATACAAATTTCTACTCTTTTCAGCTTTCTTGCTACAAAATTTTTTAAATTAAAATAAATAATTCAATTTTTACAATTACAGAACTTAATCCAAATTCGGAAAGTCCAGATTATGGTGAATATATATTTTTAAATTCATAACCTTCGCCCTCTCCCAATAAGATTTATTACTATTTTTACATTCTTTCAATAAGAAGAAAGAAAAGAAATAATCACTTGAAATTTTTTAAAAATTACAGGTGAGGGAATTATTGAGCCCCGATAGAATCAACGAATACAAACCTAAAAAATAGCACTTAAAAGCTGAATTTGTAAAAAATTTGTATCGAAATAAAATTCACAACAAAATTTTAATATTTTTGGAGTTTATATTAGAGCCCATCATATTCTTAATATTTATGATAATAAAGTTTGAAGGTTGAAATTTATTAAAAATATATAAATTTCATCAAATATGGTTTAATGTGTTTAGAAAATATAATTAGTTTCTTAAAACTAGGGATCTTTGAGATTATTATGTGATTTTGTTGAATTGAAAGAAAGAAAAACAACATTTTTTTTATTAATTTTCATGGATTGTATACAGTTTTAGATTTAAATTCAAATAAAAACAATTACTTTTTTTTTAATTATGGATCAAATATGCGATTGCTCATAATTTAGATATATTTCAGTTGTGCAAAAAAAAAACACATGAGTGATTCTAATCAATTTTCTTATATTTTTAACATGAAAGCTTAATACAATGCTTAAAATATATATATTACACACTGCTCTAAAGGACAATGATTGATATTAGTTAAACTAATAGGTATTATAAGGAAAACATCAACTTGAAATAGTTTTAAAAAATAATACACTTTTTAAATTGTGTGTAGAAAACGGTGAATTTTTTGCTAGCTATTTAAGTGTTTAATTAATTTTAATAAAAATTTAGTCTAATGAAAGGAATTTGCAAAGGAAAATTTGTTAGAGTTCCCAAACGTTTCCAAAAAAATGGAAGACAATAATTTTACAAGTAAACTATTTGGAATAATAGTATAATTGAAATAATTGAAAATTGAAAGTATATTAAAAACAACGAAAAAAAATTATATTGACGAAATTTATGTACAGTTGGAGAAATTGGATTGTTGAACGAGCTTGAAACTTTTATATTTAATATTTACCAATAAATGAAAAGGATATTCAAAATCAAATCAGGAATTGGAATCTTTTAGAATATTTTAGAACTTTTGAATCCATTCTTGTTTTAAATTTTTAAAGTAAGGTTTTTTTGGATTGTCTAACTTAAATAAAACTAAAATTTTTAAGAACTATCGTGCCCATCAGCAGCACTGAAATAAAATTGAAAATTCACGAATTTTTATAATATAATTAATTACATATTTTTGTTTTGTTACTTATATTGCTACTTTTCTTTTTCTTCTGTTGATATACAATTTTTTAATGATACTAGTTAATTTAGTTATAAAATTATTTAATTTCTTTAACGTGGAAAATTTTGCGATTAATTAGGGTAATTAGCGTATATTTAATTTTTTTTTATTACGTTACATTTTTTTATATACTGTAGCATTATTTGAGCCGTTTTCTTTAAAAGTGGTGTAAGTATATTTTGTTTTGCGTTTGAATAATTTGAAAAATATGGATATATGGTATTGCACTAGTTTTGTATTTTTTAAATATTAAATTGATTTAAATTCATAATGTAATTATTTTTTAAATGTGGTTAACAAAAATTTATACTTTTCATGACTTCAAAAGGACTTACACCATTTTCAAAGTCAGCAAAAAGTAAAAATCTTACATTTACAAAATATTAACTACAAGATCGCAATTGAAACAAATCAATTTCTTTTTATTAAATTTTCATTAAATTCTTCAACAGTAAAATAAATGAAGAATAACAAAATAAAAAGACTTTATTTCAACATTTACCATTCAACAAAAATTTATACTATATTAATACCCTTACTATAACCACATATTTTAACTTTTTTCATTATGAATTTAAAAAGGATGCCTTAGCATTTATGTGTAGAACGGAAAATAAACTATTATCACACTATATATAGTGACATGCACCAATAAACAACTATTCAGAAAGGTGAATTTCATGTGGAATAAAGTAGTAAAGGATAGAAAACTGTGTTTGTGTTTGTGAAATAGTGATATTAAATGAAGTGGCAGAAGAAGTAAAATAGTAAAAAACTATCGGTTAATTTGAACGACCAAAAAGCATGATGGAAAACATGAATTTTGAAATATTTAGAGAATAGATCAAAAGTTAAAATAATTGAAAATTATTGAAATTATCAAAGATGTACATTAATGTTGAAATTACTGAAGTTTTAGTAAAGTAATAACTTTTAGATTTTATGTATATATTAACTGTAGCCTACCTGGAAACAAATAAAAAAATTAAATAAGTACAAACTTTGGCATGTTAAATGAACGAAAAAGTAATTTAAGAAAATTTTAAAATAAATTGTTATCAAAAATATTTATCTAAAATTATAGGATTTCAAAAAATCTTATGAATATGAATGTTATGTTGGTTTATGAATGTTTAGTTTGGTTAGACCGTAAAATCTCTTAAGTGAATCTTCCTTGACCAATTTATAATAATAGGACTTTGTTACCCATATAATTATACAAAATATATATACCCCTCGCCTTAAAATTATGTGTGGGTGATGAAATTCTACTTCTGTTCCTAAAATGATAACCTTCTATTACACACGTCATGACTTTCTCTGGCCAAAAGTTGGAGGATTAATATAAAACATGTGATTTTTTTACACAATAAAATTTTCCCTTTTAAAATAATGTTATTGAAGAGAAAAGAATGGAGAAAAATTTTCAGCAAAAGCTATTATGTATTTTACATTTTTATTGAAATTTGTACACAAAAGTATTTATAAACGAGTTTTATTTGATTCAATTAGAGTAGAGGATTAAAAAATTACAATTAAATCCCTGAGAATCAAAAATTGTTCTTTCTTTCTCAATTATTTTTAAATTGAAATCATATAAATTATACTAAATTATATATCCAAAAATTAATTCATTTCATTAAATTAAACTGTTTTTGTTTTTCTTAAAAGTTAATTGCAGAAGAATCCTTAATTCTAATAAAATATACAAAGCTTGGACATAATTCGTTATATTATAATTATTGAAAAAATTCCTTTTCTTATAGAGATTTTAGGTTTTTATCTTTTTTCCAAATAACTATTTGAAAACAAATGAGACAAATTTTAGTATAAAAATTTTATGCGGTAGACAAAGAGACCAGAAATACCCATCAGGTTGTAACATATTTGAAACTTATGTGAAAGCTGAAGGAGTGCCTATAAATCTAATGTGGACTGTTTTACCAAAAAGAGTCTTAAGAGTTCATTATTTGAAATTTTTAAAATTTTTTACTTCGAGCCTGGAAAAGACTTCAAATGTACTTATGCTAAATGCTATTTTCCTAAAAACTTTTTGTGTTCAAAAGATTTCAAGTTTTCAGTTATTGCTAAATTAGGTCTCTCATCTACACAGCAGCTGAAATTTAGTTTCAATTGCTCATTATCTAATTCTTTGAATACTTTTCATTATAAACAAAAGTAAGTCTTACAAGCCTAAAATGAGTCTTTAACCTTGTTTCATCTTGTATATCTTTAATTAAAAACACCAAAGTTTTGCGTTGTATTTGAATATAAGACGTAGTTAAATGATAAGAAAACACCTGTGAGCTTATTTAGAGAAATATTGAAAATAAACAAAAACCTTTGAAATAAAAAATTATTATTTGAATTTTATGAAAATTAATTTTACGAAGAAAAATTTAATAGATTTCTTACATGTCAAATTTTTATAAAATTTTCATATGACTATTAAGGATTTCAACACAAGTTAAAGTTAAGGTGAAAACTTCGGTTAGAAAAACGGGAAATACAATAAAAAATTTAACAGACTCATCAAGTCTTTAATATGCAAAAGGAAATTATCCTCTTCTTTGGGCTAAAAATTGATTTCAAATGTTTTTTCTATGTTTCACCTTTAATCTTGATATTATGCGCATACTTTATTTGTGTATGATTTACTTTTAAGAATAGTCATTTTTCCCTTGTCTGATAACTCTTCCTTCTAAATAAAGAAGTGAGACCAGAAAATAAGGCTTTTTGAAAAATGCCTACATCACCATTTCTTGTATAAATATTCAAATAAACTCAAATAGACGTTCGAAATTTTCATAGATTTTGTGAACAAATTCAAAATTGCATCTCGGTAAAAGATTATATGATCGATTTCTAATATAATTGTTTTGCTTTTTAAGTCTAAAACGGTCAATCAAAAAACGAATCATTTACGTAAGAAGTTTAGGTATCCACATCATTTTTCAGTTCAGTTGAAAAAAAAAAATAAAAGAACTTTAATTTTCTTCTTAATCAAATATTATTTGTGTAACAAAATACTGTAGAAGTCTATTTAATTTAAATAAGTAATGTGTGGGTAAACCAGATGTTCCTATCCTCACCAGAATTCATAATCCAAAAAAAAAAATGTGTTTTGAAAATCAAATTGATTCTAAAAATGAAAAAATTAATTAAAATATGGGCAAGACGGCGAAAGAAATGCCAACTTTGATTAGGTTAATTTAATCAAGGAACACCTGCAGGCTAAGAAAAAAAGTTATAATTTGGTTTTTCTTGCTAGCACCTGAAGAAACAAAATTTACATCAATGTCAATGTCATTTTGAGTAAAATTCTATAGGCATGACTAGTAAAAAGAGCAATGCCAGTGAGCACATTTTTTCCACAAGTTCAGGCGTTATAAAAATTTTAATCCATATGCAAAGTACATGACTTTTTTTTTTTAAGTTTTTAAGTAACATTTGTTATTAAATAAGATGAATCAATATAATTTCTAAACAAAAGAAATTTTACCGTTTATTATGGAGATTTTCGATTTTTTAGAAGAAATTAAATATTTCTCGGAAGTTTTTAAGCCGGTTATTATGATTGTAAATTGCGTAGTATTTACTTGAAACAACTCAACAAATATAACTTGAACACATTAATACATTTTGTGAAACAAATTTAACTATAAATATAATTTGGGAAGCCAATTGTGTTAAATTGCTTTTACAAACGTTAAACTAGATCTCTCCCGAAATATCCGAAATTTAGTTTCAATTTTATTGATCCAATTGTTTACATTATTTTGAATACACTAAATTATGTTTATTATGCCATTTTTATTTTTATAATTCTTTTCAAAAGTAATATCTTGAATAGCTAAGTAATTGAAAAATTTAGCTAATTAATGATTTCAACTAAATAACTAATATCAACATTCTTTATATAAAAATCTTATCTACATCTTGATGTCGGAATGAACCAATAAAATCGATTTATGGAGATTCCTTTATTTAAAATGATCAATTTTTAGTAATTTTTAAAAATAGCAACCATCTTAATAAAAATGGAACTGTTGTAAAAATCCAAACACTGTACATTTTTCATACTATCTTATTTTATTGTTGAATTATATTATTTTAGTTGAATTCTTTATAAAATAAATAAATAATTCTTTATAAAAATAAAATGATAACATTAACAAATTATTAAAGCATTTTACTAAATTAAGGTAAGCTACGCCTACAAAATGTAAGAATATATATTTTATTTATATTACCTAAATAAAATATTAGATAAAACTCAACAAAACAGGCTTAAGGCTAATTATAAATTCATCGTAATACTAAGAAAAATATGAAGAAAATAAAACGCTTTGGTCTGTTTTAGATGAATATAAGAACACTGGAAATGTTTTTGGTAAAAAGAATAATTCATAATTTTGCTTGTGTATAAGGAATAACATTATTTAAAATAAATACACAAGTCATATATTTTCATTATTACTATTACTAATAAAATATTGTGCGAATCGTTTTCTTTTATTTTGTGTTTTTTTGTTGTTCGGTTTTTTGCTTATTAAGGTTATAATAGATTAACTAAAATCAAACATCTATTACACTATCATTTTTTTTCATTTCCATTAAATGATTTGCTTTTAATTTCTCTTGCATTTGTGTTAACATATCCTGCATACGACGAATTTCTTCATCCTTTTGTAATAATAGACGATCAGTATCTGTTATTGATGATTCAAAACCATTGGAACCCATTGAATCCCTTTTAAGTTTACCACGTTCACGTAATGCATGCTGTGATATTTGTGATATACATTGTGCACGAAAATTTTCATAATGAACATCCTGTGTGGTATCTTTTAAATCTTGCATTTGAGTTGAGATTAGCATATTACGAAGTTTGATAAAATCACTATGTTGTGGATTCTCAACATCAACAACACCCCATGGATACTGACGTCCACGAACTTTTTTGCCAGCTATTTCTAATATTGTATTACTACCAACTACTGCAAAAGGTAAAGAAGCTTTTAATTCTCGATCCTGCTGTTTAAATTCTTCATTTTCATCAGAATCACAATCGGGAAATTGATACAATTGAATATGATTTTCTTCAAGATCTTGTAGAATTCGTTGTTTTAGTCTCTTAATTTCAGTCTGGGTTAGGCAGTCAGCTTTACCGATAACAAGAACAATATTAACTTTTCTATGTAATCTTCTCATCAAATCTAAATCCATTTGACGTAAGCTAAAAAATAAAAAATTAAATTCTTTTAATTAATTATATAATATCACAATTTGATTATATCAATTATTATCAATCAAAACTGAATCCAAGGAATAACTTAAGCTCTAAAAAGAAGAAAATGGAAAACATCCTAGCCTAATTATAAATTTTAGACCTAATAATGAGTCAACAAAAAAATCCACAATGGCAAATTTTCTTTTTCGCATAGACAAAGTAAGCAGAGTTCTAAAAAACATTAGCCTCAATGAAGAAAACCTGGGAAGCAGGTATCAGGAGTTAGAAAAAAAATTAGCTCGAGAAATTCTAACCCAAAATAAAATGGTTGATACAATTCATTTGAAGACAGACGTAAATGAAATCACATCTTTTATTATTCTTACTCCACAAGAAATTCACAATTACTTAAATGAACAATTTGTATTCTATATTGATTGGAAAAATTCATCACTTGCTAATAAGTCCTAATGTACTACTACAACTAACCCAACAAATTTCACAACGTTTTCAAGTGCACCCTTTATTAAAAGAAATCACCTTCATTTTACAAATCTCTAATCCCTAACCAACGACACTAAAATGTATATAATAATAAATGTACCAATAAGCCTTAGAATATTCCATTAATAAAATATATCCTCTTCCATTCAATATATCTTCAAATTTCACCATAGTATTAAATTCATATTAAATAATACTAACCATCAAACATATATAGAGTATACCTAAAGCCTGAATAAAAAGTAATTACTCAAGGGATATTTATGTCTGACAACAAACATGCTAAAACAATAGGTTTAAACCCTGAAAGTTGTTTAATAGCAAAATTGACATTCCCACACAAATAAAAATCACTGGGGGAAGGCAATACAGTGAAATTCTTAGGACTCATAGCAAAAATTTAGATGAATTTTCAAAAGCCCTAGTTCAAACAGACCTAAACCGCAACATAAAATTGCGTGAAACACACATTATAGTAAACAGTGTTGTTCTATAATCACTAGCGGGATTCAATTAGTATTAGGAGTCCAAATTACGATATCTCGCTTCAAAAATACACCTCCATTTTCAAATATTCAAGTATCAATAAAACCCCTCACGTCTATAGAGCCCCAACATCCTTGGACTTCAACAACCCAAGTAGAACTTATGAAAGAAAAACAAAAAGGTCATAATTTCAATAAAAAAAAGCCCTATTGAAGTCCGTAATATTCGCTCTTTTCGTGCCATATATATACAAATGTTATGCCAATAGAACATTTTTAACCTTGAGTGGAAATTGCGTATAATGCAATTCCCATATTTTTAGTTAACTAGGTTCCTATTGAAATATTCGTAACCTAGTTATTTTTGGTTGGTGATACACATCTTTAAGATCTGCACCATTGTTTTGATCACGCCTATAAATTTCTATTGTTTCTCTTAAAATTTAATTTTAAGTTTTAATTGACAAGTAATTGTATAAGATTTGGGGCGTGATTTTGTATTTTTGTAAATTCCATATATATTTGTATATGATAGATTGATTAATTTCTATTTGCGTTGAGCAAACATGGCCGATTCCTACAATATTTGAATTTTATTAATTAATTTAAAGCCAACAATTCTTAAGGAATTTGCTTAAATTCCTAATAAATAAATTATAAGGTTTTTTTCTAATACCTAACATCTCACTATATCCATTAATATTTATTTTAATAATAAACGAATTTTTAATGTGTTTTAATATTTTTACTATACAGGGGGTCCCGAGATTGTATTGTCAAATGTTTAGGGAATAAAATAGAAGTAGATTAAATTTCATCGACAATAAACACCAAAAGTGGGTGTCTTGCTTTTTTCGTTTTCGAGTTACAGCCTCTTGAATTTTTCAGACTTAGTTTTTACCTCCACGCACTTAATCACTTATAACTTTTGAATCAATGTAATAATAAGTAAGAAAAAAAATTTTTTTATAGCTTGCAATATTGTTTAATTACTAAAAAAGCGAAAATTTAAAAATAATAGCAAATGGCGAAGAAAAAATTTTTAAGTAGAACCGTTTGTAAAAATCCCGGGCATTTTTTGAGGTTTTTTGCTTTTTTCTTAAAAAAACTCCAACATAAGCTAGTGTTTTTTTTTATTTTCTTAAATATCGAACAATGTTGGTACATTATAATGGCCTAACTGTTTCCCATAGTGCAATAAAAATCTAACAGAGAAAGCCTTTCCCGATAACTTGATAAGAATCTTCTACCTGACTATCTTTAAAGGTTTATCATTATTTTCACACAAAGGTAAAATAACTGTTTTTGAATATAAGCAGAAGATATAAGGGTTTTGAAGTAGTTTAGTGGAAAAAACATTTAAAACCAGTAAGAAAATTTACTATCAAGAATTTTTGTTTTTTGTGCTAAATATTTGAGAATATGGGCTCAAGACGCCCATGGCGCAGTACAGCAACTTTGAAATTGCGGATATACATTTCATTTATGGTTTTTTAAATGGAAATGCTAGAGTAGCAGCTCGTAATAGAGAAAAGTATCCGAGAAAAAGAACCCCAACCTACCCAACATTTGCAAATATTCATCGCAGAATTACAGAGTATGGAATTAATACGCCATCACTTTGAATAAAATGGGTCATTTTGACAGTAATTAATCTAATTTCAGAAGTACATTGTGGTAAAATGAGTTAGATAGGTTTGAAAACGACAAATATTGAAGGATTCGATAGTTTTAGGCATACGACAGTGAGATTTTTTCTGGATTCAGGGTAAACGGTATTTAACCAGAGTATAAAAATTGTTTACATAACAAAGCGACAGAGAAAATCTTCGCTGGAATCATAAGCCAGATTCCTTAGCGTTAAATCCATTGATAGATGATATTTATTAAAACGGAAAGTGACGATGCTATATAATTGTGTTATTCATGACATATGTACCAAAGAATAAATACCTTCCAGACTTTTACAGGATTTCATTTGGCATAGCAAATTTCAGTATAAAAATTTTATGAAGTAGACAAAGAAGCCAGAAATGACCATCTGTTTCTAACGTATATAAAACTTATATGACAGCTGAAGGAATGCCTTAGAAATCATTAAACTATTATCAAATGTGTACTATTTTATCAAAAGATATCTGGAGAGTTCATAATTTAAAATTTTTAAAATTTCTTATATACGCCTTGAAAAGAGTTTTAATGTACTTATCCTAAATGCTATTTTTGTAAGAAAATTTTGTTTTCATAAGATTTCAATTTTTTTATTATTTCTAAATTAGGTCTCTCCTCTACGCAGCTTCAATAGTTCATTATCTAATTTTTTGAATAGTGTTTAATATAGACACACATCAGTCTTACAAACCTATAATGTGTCTTTAACCTAGTTAGATGTTATCGTTGTCGTTGTCATTTAATTAAAAATACCAAAGTTTTGTGTTTTATTTAAGACATAGTTAAATGATAAGAAAACACCTGTGAAAACCTTAAAAATAAACTGAAAGCTTTTAAATAAAAAATTATACTTTGAGTTTTATGAAAATTAATTTTACAATTAATTTTTATACAATTTTCATATTACTATATAGGATTTTAACACAAGTTAAAATTTCACCTCTCACAAGGTGGAAACTTCAGTTATAAAAACGAAAAATAGAACAAATAAATGTATTTCTTTCCAAAATTCGGCCGTTTGTTATGGAGATGCTTGATTTTTTAAAAGGAATTAAGTATTGCTCGGAGTTTTTTAAGCTACTTATTATGCTTATAAATGTACTATTTACTTAAAAGAAGCGTACTACTACTCAACAAATATAACTTGAACATGTGAATAAATTTTGTAGAATTTTACTCTAAAAAGAGCATCCGAAATTTAGTTTCTATTATAATTATCTAATTTTTGAATACAATAAGTTATGTTCTTATGCTAATTTTACTCTTTATGATTCCTTTCAAAAGTAACATCCCGAATAGTTGAGTAATTGAAAAATATAGTTATTTAATCATATAACCTAAATAACAATTTTTTTAAGAAGATCTTTTTAAAATACCAATGGCGGACTGAACAAAGAAAATCAAATTATCTCATGGAACTTTTTTCATTGAAAATGATCGGTTTTAAGTAATTTTTATAGATAGCAATCATCTTAATAAAAATGGAGTTGTTGTAAAAATTGAAACAGTATACGTTTTCCATACTATCTTATTGTATTAGTTGAATTCTTTATATAATAATTAATTGAATTAAATGATAAAATCAACAAATTATTGAAAACGTTTTACTAAATTGAGGTAAGCTACGCCTACCAAATTCAAGAATAAATACTTTATTTACTACTACTAAGTAAAATATTAGATAAAAACTTTGAATGGTAATTATAAATTCATTGGAATACTAAGAAAAATATTAAGAAAATAAAACGCTTTGGCCTGTTTTAGTTGAATTTATGAACACTGGAAATATTTTTGGTAAAAAGAGTAATTCATAATTTGTATGTTCCATACTACTTCATCATAGATACAAGAGCAAATATCATTTAAACATGTTAAATATATTTGCAAATGTATCAGTTTCATTTTCAGTGAAGTTGACGTGGCAGCTTTTAGATATAAAAGAACGACCAATGATGGCATTATAGTACAGTAAAAAACAAACTCTTTAACAATATGTCAGTTAGAATGCTTTTATTAATTTTTGGTCTTTTGACTGTTTTTGGAAGTGTTGTACTTGCAGTGAGTAAATTATTGGAAATAAAATTTTATTAAATACATCATCGGGCTTTAAAAAACTTTTTTTTAGATTTCACCCGAATCAGTTACCGAACCCGAAATTGGGCAATATGCAGGTAAATATTAAAAGAAAGATTTTAATATAAAACATAGTTCAGCCCTATGCATACAAATTTCTACTCTTTTCAGCTTTCTTGCTACAAAATTTTTTAAATTAAAATAAATAATTCAATTTTTACAATTACAGAACTTAATCCAAATTCGGAAAGTCCAGATTATGGTGAATATATATTTTTAAATTCATAACCTTCGCCCTCTCCCAATAAGATTTATTACTATTTTTACATTCTTTCAATAAGAAGAAAGAAAAGAAATAATCACTTGAAATTTTTTAAAAATTACAGGTGAGGGAATTATTGAGCCCCGATAGAATCAACGAATACAAACCTAAAAAATAGCACTTAAAAGCTGAATTTGTAAAAAATTTGTATCGAAATAAAATTCACAACAAAATTTTAATATTTTTGGAGTTTATATTAGAGCCCATCATATTCTTAATATTTATGATAATAAAGTTTGAAGGTTGAAATTTATTAAAAATATATAAATTTCATCAAATATGGTTTAATGTGTTTAGAAAATATAATTAGTTTCTTAAAACTAGGGATCTTTGAGATTATTATGTGATTTTGTTGAATTGAAAGAAAGAAAAACAACATTTTTTTTATTAATTTTCATGGATTGTATACAGTTTTAGATTTAAATTCAAATAAAAACAATTACTTTTTTTTTAATTATGGATCAAATATGCGATTGCTCATAATTTAGATATATTTCAGTTGTGCAAAAAAAAAACACATGAGTGATTCTAATCAATTTTCTTATATTTTTAACATGAAAGCTTAATACAATGCTTAAAATATATATATTACACACTGCTCTAAAGGACAATGATTGATATTAGTTAAACTAATAGGTATTATAAGGAAAACATCAACTTGAAATAGTTTTAAAAAATAATACACTTTTTAAATTGTGTGTAGAAAACGGTGAATTTTTTGCTAGCTATTTAAGTGTTTAATTAATTTTAATAAAAATTTAGTCTAATGAAAGGAATTTGCAAAGGAAAATTTGTTAGAGTTCCCAAACGTTTCCAAAAAAATGGAAGACAATAATTTTACAAGTAAACTATTTGGAATAATAGTATAATTGAAATAATTGAAAATTGAAAGTATATTAAAAACAACGAAAAAAAATTATATTGACGAAATTTATGTACAGTTGGAGAAATTGGATTGTTGAACGAGCTTGAAACTTTTATATTTAATATTTACCAATAAATGAAAAGGATATTCAAAATCAAATCAGGAATTGGAATCTTTTAGAATATTTTAGAACTTTTGAATCCATTCTTGTTTTAAATTTTTAAAGTAAGGTTTTTTTGGATTGTCTAACTTAAATAAAACTAAAATTTTTAAGAACTATCGTGCCCATCAGCAGCACTGAAATAAAATTGAAAATTCACGAATTTTTATAATATAATTAATTACATATTTTTGTTTTGTTACTTATATTGCTACTTTTCTTTTTCTTCTGTTGATATACAATTTTTTAATGATACTAGTTAATTTAGTTATAAAATTATTTAATTTCTTTAACGTGGAAAATTTTGCGATTAATTAGGGTAATTAGCGTATATTTAATTTTTTTTTATTACGTTACATTTTTTTATATACTGTAGCATTATTTGAGCCGTTTTCTTTAAAAGTGGTGTAAGTATATTTTGTTTTGCGTTTGAATAATTTGAAAAATATGGATATATGGTATTGCACTAGTTTTGTATTTTTTAAATATTAAATTGATTTAAATTCATAATGTAATTATTTTTTAAATGTGGTTAACAAAAATTTATACTTTTCATGACTTCAAAAGGACTTACACCATTTTCAAAGTCAGCAAAAAGTAAAAATCTTACATTTACAAAATATTAACTACAAGATCGCAATTGAAACAAATCAATTTCTTTTTATTAAATTTTCATTAAATTCTTCAACAGTAAAATAAATGAAGAATAACAAAATAAAAAGACTTTATTTCAACATTTACCATTCAACAAAAATTTATACTATATTAATACCCTTACTATAACCACATATTTTAACTTTTTTCATTATGAATTTAAAAAGGATGCCTTAGCATTTATGTGTAGAACGGAAAATAAACTATTATCACACTATATATAGTGACATGCACCAATAAACAACTATTCAGAAAGGTGAATTTCATGTGGAATAAAGTAGTAAAGGATAGAAAACTGTGTTTGTGTTTGTGAAATAGTGATATTAAATGAAGTGGCAGAAGAAGTAAAATAGTAAAAAACTATCGGTTAATTTGAACGACCAAAAAGCATGATGGAAAACATGAATTTTGAAATATTTAGAGAATAGATCAAAAGTTAAAATAATTGAAAATTATTGAAATTATCAAAGATGTACATTAATGTTGAAATTACTGAAGTTTTAGTAAAGTAATAACTTTTAGATTTTATGTATATATTAACTGTAGCCTACCTGGAAACAAATAAAAAAATTAAATAAGTACAAACTTTGGCATGTTAAATGAACGAAAAAGTAATTTAAGAAAATTTTAAAATAAATTGTTATCAAAAATATTTATCTAAAATTATAGGATTTCAAAAAATCTTATGAATATGAATGTTATGTTGGTTTATGAATGTTTAGTTTGGTTAGACCGTAAAATCTCTTAAGTGAATCTTCCTTGACCAATTCATAATAATAGGACTTTGTTACCCATATAATTATACAAAATATATATACCCCTTGCCTTAAAATTATGTGTGGGTGATGAAATTCTAGTTCTGTTCCTAAAATGATAACCTCGTATTACACACGTCATGACTTTTTCTGGCCAAAAGTTAGAGGATTAATATCAAACATGTCATTTTTTTACACAATAAAATTTTCCCTTTTAAAATACTGTTATTGAAGAGAAAAGAATGGAGAAAAATTTTCAGCGAAAGCTATTATGTATTTTACATTTTTATTGAAATTTGTACACAAAAGTATTTATAAACTAGTTTTATTTGATTCAATTAGAAGATTAAAAAATTAGAATTAAATCCTGTTTTCTTCTATTACGTGGCCATATGTTTTTCTGGGGTTCATACACCTGAGAATCAAAAATTGTCTCTTCTTTTCTCATCATATACGATATATTATTATATTATATTAAATTATACACCCAAAAGTTAATCCATTTCATTAAATTAAACTGTTTTTTTTTTCTTAAAAGTTAATTGCCGAAGAATCCTTAATTCTTATAAAGTATACATAGCTTGGACATAATTCAATATATTATAATTATTGAAAAATTTTAGGTTTTTATCTTTTTTCCAAATAACTATTTGAAATCAAATGAGACAAATTTTAGTATAAAAATTTTATGAGGTAGATAAAGAGACCAGAAATACCCATCAGATTGTAACATGTTTGAAACTTATGTGAAAGCTGAAGGAGTGCCTATAAATCTAATGTGGACTGTTTTACCAAAAAGAGTCTTAAGAGTTCATTATTTGAAATTTTTAAAATTTTTTACTTCGAGCCTGGAAAAGACTTCAAATGTACTTATGCTAAATGCTATTTTCCTAAAAACTTTTTGTGTTCAAAAGATTTCAAGTTTTCAGTTATTGCTAAATTAGGTCTCTCATCTACACAGCAGCTGAAATTTAGTTTCAATTGCTCATTATCTAATTCTTTGAATACTTTTCATTATAAACAAAAGTAAGTCTTACAAGCCTAAAATGAGTCTTTAACCTTGTTTCATCTTGTATATCTTTAATTAAAAACACCAAAGTTTTGCGTTGTATTTGAATATAAGACGTAGTTAAATGATAAGAAAACACCTGTGAGCTTATTTAGAGAAATATTGAAAATAAACAAAAACCTTTGAAATAAAAAATTATTATTTGAATTTTATGAAAATTAATTTTACGAAGAAAAATTTAATAGATTTCTTACATGTCAAATTTTTATAAAATTTTCATATGACTATTAAGGATTTCAACACAAGTTAAAGTTAAGGTGAAAACTTCGGTTAGAAAAACGGGAAATACAATAAAAAATTTAACAGACTCATCAAGTCTTTAATATGCAAAAGGAAATTATCCTCTTCTTTGGGCTAAAAATTGATTTCAAATGTTTTTTCTATGTTTCACCTTTAATCTTGATATTATGCGCATACTTTATTTGTGTATGATTTACTTTTAAGAATAGTCATTTTTCCCTTGTCTGATAACTCTTCCTTCTAAATAAAGAAGTGAGACCAGAAAATAAGGCTTTTTGAAAAATGCCTATATCACCATTTCTTGTAGAAATAATAAATATTCAAATAAACTCAAATAGACGTTCGAAATTCTATTTAAAGTCTATTTAATTTAAATAATCCAAAAAAAAAAAATGTGTTTTGAAAATCAAATTGATTCTAAAAATGAAAAAATTAATTAAAATGTGGCCAAGACGGCGAAAGAAATGCCAACTTTGATTAGCTTTAATCAAGGGACACCTGCAGGCTAAGAAAAAAAGTTATAATTTGGTTTTTCTTGCTAGCACCTGAAGAAACAAAATTTACATCAATGTCAATGTCATTTTGAGTAAAATTCTATAGGCATGACTAGTAAAAAGAGCAATGCCAGTGAGCACATTTTTTCCACAAGTTCAGGCGTTATAAAAATTTTAATCCATATGCAAAGTACATGACTTTTTTTTTTTAAGTTTTTAAGTAACATTTGTTATTAAATAAGATGAATCAATATAATTTCTAAACAAAAGAAATTTTACCGTTTATTATGGAGATTTTCGATTTTTTAGAAGAAATTAAATATTTCTCGGAAGTTTTTAAGCCGGTTATTATGATTGTAAATTGCGTAGTATTTACTTGAAACAACTCAACAAATATAACTTGAACACATTAATACATTTTGTGAAACAAATTTAACTATAAATATAATTTGGGAAGCCAATTGTGTTAAATTGCTTTTACAAACGTTAAACTAGATCTCTCCCGAAATATCCGAAATTTAGTTTCAATTTTATTGATCCAATTGTTTACATTATTTTGAATACACTAAATTATGTTTATTATGCCATTTTTATTTTTATAATTCTTTTCAAAAGTAATATCTTGAATAGCTAAGTAATTGAAAAATTTAGCTAATTAATGATTTCAACTAAATAACTAATATCAACATTCTTTATATAAAAATCTTATCTACATCTTGATGTCGGAATGAACCAATAAAATCGATTTATGGAGATTCCTTTATTTAAAATGATCAATTTTTAGTAATTTTTAAAAATAGCAACCATCTTAATAAAAATGGAACTGTTGTAAAAATCCAAACACTGTACATTTTTCATACTATCTTATTTTATTGTTGAATTATATTATTTTAGTTGAATTCTTTATAAAATAAATAAATAATTCTTTATAAAAATAAAATGATAACATTAACAAATTATTAAAGCATTTTACTAAATTAAGGTAAGCTACGCCTACAAAATGTAAGAATATATATTTTATTTATATTACCTAAATAAAATATTAGATAAAACTCAACAAAACAGGCTTAAGGCTAATTATAAATTCATCGTAATACTAAGAAAAATATGAAGAAAATAAAACGCTTTGGTCTGTTTTAGATGAATATAAGAACACTGGAAATGTTTTTGGTAAAAAGAATAATTCATAATTTTGCTTGTGTGTAAGGAATAACATTATTTAAAATAAATACACAAGTCATATATTTTCATTATTACTATTACTAATAAAATATTGTGCGAATCGTTTTCTTTTATTTTGTGTTTTTTTGTTGTTCGGTTTTTTGCTTATTAAGGTTATAATAGATTAACTAAAATCAAACATCTATTACACTATCATTTTTTTTCATTTCCATTAAATGATTTGCTTTTAATTTCTCTTGCATTTGTGTTAACATATCCTGCATACGACGAATTTCTTCATCCTTTTGTAATAATAGACGATCAGTATCTGTTATTGATGATTCAAAACCATTTGAACCCATTGAATCCCTTTTAAGTTTACCACGTTCACGTAATGCATGCTGTGATATTTGTGATATACATTGTGCACGAAAATTTTCATAATGAACATCCTGTGTGGTATCTTTTAAATCTTGCATATGAGTTGAGATTAGCATATTACGAAGTTTGATAAAATCACTATGTTGTGGATTCTCAACATCAACAACACCCCATGGATACTGACGTCCACGAACTTTTTTACCAGCTATTTCTAATATTGTATTACTACCAACTACTGCAAAAGGTAAAGAAGCTTTTAATTCTCGATCCTGCTGTTTAAATTCTTCATCTTCATCAGAATCACAATCGGGAAATTGATACAATTGAATATGATTTTCTTCAAGATCTTGTAGAATTCGTTGTTTTAGTCTCTTAATTTCAGTCTGGGTTAGGCAGTCAGCTTTACCGATAACAAGAACAATATTAACTTTTCTATGTAATCTTCTCATCAAATCTAAATCCATTTGACGTAAGCTAAAAAATAAAAAATTAAATTCTTTTAATTAATTATATAATATCACAATTTGATTATATCAATTATTATCAATCAAAACTGAATCCAAGGAATAACTTAAACTCTAAAAAGAATAAAATGGAAAACATCCTAGCCTAATTATAAATTTTAGATCTAATGAGTCAATAAAATAATCCACAATGGCAAATTTTCTTTTTCACAAGCTCAATTACATACAATAAGTTCCCTTCAACGTGTTTTTGTCATTATTTTCCTTGCTGCACAATAATAGGCAATTGGAGTTTTAATGAATGGTGTTCGAAAGATTTTTCATTCAAAGCTACAAATTTTGTTTCTTAATATTGGAAACGTGACTTTTTAGAATACACTAATACAAGTATAATTAATAATAAAATAAGCCTAACTGTATCTTTCAAATAGGATGCCAATTGAAAGAAATTATAGAAATTCGAATATTAAATGAAAATATGAAGCAGAAACACTTGTATAATTGCAGGAAACTTATAGGAATGTAATTCATCATATTCTCCTCTGCGTAATCTGTGATAACGACATTAAATGAGAAAAAAACATGCTTGATGAGAAAATAATTAAATTACATGAACTTTATAACTAACAATAAGATAAAAATTATAAATAACCAATGACGAGAATTAGTATAAAAAAAGAAAAGGCCTATGACCGTTTTTATTCACCGCATTTGATTTCATTTCAAAATATTTTGGCTACTCTTCATCCAATTAGTTTGCTTCTCTTACTATTTATATGAATTTCATTATAGAATTACTTTAAATCTCATTGAAAAAAATCTACTTTATTTTTCATAACGTTATTATCATTAAAAAAGTACAACATAAATTATCGATATGAAAAAAGTATTTTATGTAATAGAACTTATGTACTTTTCTTACAAAATATGTATATTACGAATAATTAGTTTACCTATGACCGTAAGGTGGTATAAAGTATAAACAACAGTGGACTCTATTGTCTTGTATATTTCTCCTGTTTAAACCACTCTCATCAGTAAAGTATTGGCGAAACTATGAATGCATAATTTTTTTTATATAAATTTACAAATAAATGATTAAAAATTTAAAAAAAAAAACCTGTTCATCTATGTATGCAGTGCATACTCTCCAACTATCCTCACAGTTTACAGCATCACCAAATCCAGGTGTATCTACAACTGTTAGTCGCAATCTAACACCCTTTTCTTCGATATCCATTGTTTTTTTTTCAATTCGTGTTGTTTTTTCAATACGAAATTCAACATTTGGTATGATACGATTTTTATAGAGATCTCCAAGAAATAAACTATTTACTAAAGTTGATTTTCCAAGACCAGATTCACCGACAACCATTAAGGTAAACTCAAAACCTCTTTTTACAGATTTTCTATGTACTTGTTCTGGAAGAGTAGCAAATCCAATGTAGTCTCGCTCCATTGATGATGATTTAATCACTAAAAATATAAATAGATTTTTTTTCTCTTTCAAAAAAATATTCAATAATAAAATAAATAGAAATTAAAAATCGTTTGTCAAAGTGGATAAGTTATAGTGAAATAAGATATTTGCTAATCAAATAAATTATTTCCTGTACTATTAAAACTCAAGTAACCAATATTATTTAATATTAAACCGTTGTTCCAACTGTCTCACAAGAAGTTTATATAATTTTTAGAAATTACCAATTTAGGAAATCGTTAGCTACTTGGATGACAACGCAATATAGTTAAAAAAATCTCCTAAAGTATTAACCTGTTCCTAGTTGACCACGAAAATTGACAAATCTTTCAAATCAAATCAAGCCACAATTTTAAAAACTGAAAAATGTTCAAATATATAATTTTATTATGTCTTTTGCACTAAGCTCAATCAAGTTAGCTTTATCTGCTTCCATTGGCAGTCCTTACATATTTTCAATAAATGGTTAATAAAGAAAATAATGAAATTGACATAAAATGTTTCCTCCATTTACAAATTCCATAGCTCGAATTTCTCATTGAAATAGTTTCAAGAATAAAAACAGAATATTTCTTTATAATTATAAGGACAGCCATCACTTTAGTAAAATTTCATTTTTACCGCGACACATCTTAATCACAGAAAAATTTCAAATTTTCCCTATAGCCAGCTAAAATAATATTTTAAGCACTTTAAACCGGGATTATAGAAATTTTGAAAAATATTTTGAAAGAATTTTTACTAGAATTTTTATTAGAATTTCTATTCTTACCGGACATTTTGTTTTATTTATTTTATTTTTTTCCTCTTTTTGATTGTATATATTCTCAAATATATGTACTTTAATAAACCGGAAATTTTATCAAATTACATGAAATAATGACGATTTTTCCTTTTAATTATAATTTAGAAAATATTTTTATGGCGCGAAAATAGAAAATCAAACTCAATTTTATTTTGTTTGCTTTAAGTTGACCCCATGAAAACTGATTTTGTACACAAAACCTAAACTAGTTAACATCTGGAACTATATTTTCTTTCCAAAATGGGGAAATAAATTTTCGCTTCCATGGAGGGTGGATTCTATAATAGCAGGGGTTAATTTCGAAAATAAGGGTGTACATACTTTGAATGATAGGAAAAAAAAATTATTCAAACAATAATCAAAAGTACTAAATTCAAAAATAGTTCAGGATATTATTATTTAATGACTGGTTCAAGGAATTTATTATTATATTATGTTTAATGGCTCATTATAATCTAAATTATTTATCAAGAGTACTTTTATCAGGGCAAGGCCCTGACTATAATTTATGCTACAAAATAAGCTGTAAACAAAACAAGTAATTGATTCCAGGGATAAAAGTAAAAAATAAAAAACAAGATTGTCTAATAACACAGCATACTTTGAATTAGTGAGTAACATAAAAGTCAATAAGTCCTGAGGCTAACACAAAAAATGCAATTCTTATTATTATCTCCTTTAAGTTCAATGCACTCATTTCAATGTTTTTCAAACTTTTCGTGTACCGGCCATGTAGAACGACTTATTCCTGACAATAAAATAGCTCACAGTTTTGGTGACGATTTATTAATTTAAGCCAAATATGTTCCTTGGAACATTTGCTCAAGTTTTGCGAACAGCCGGTACTTGCTGTGGCCAGCTCTATTATTTGGTTGGAGCAATTCACCTCAAAGCTCAATTCGTGTAAGATGGATTTCCCTTCAACGATTTGTTATACAGTACAGTGAAACACAATTTTTATTTTCTAAATATCGAGGTGATTTTAAACATCAATCTCACTGTTACTTTTTCTTTTTTTCTCAATGTAACCGATGAAGAGAATACTGTAATTATCCCAATATACAGAAGTGATTAGCTTGCCAGCTGAGTGTTTTGTTTTTAGTTGTTCCGGATGACTGTCAGAGGTTTTTACCCACTTAGCTCACCGCTAATTTGATTTAGGAATATAGTCAAAAAAAGTTTTTTTATTGAACTTACACAACTTCTAATTTGTTCGGTTGCAAGTGAAAGCGATACTTTCCTTTGACAACAAATTTCTATCTGGCAAGTTTTTATGTAAATAGGCAAAATAAACTGTTTTCTGCTGTTTTCTAAAAACCAGGTACTTCACGACCGATCATGATTATTTTGTGGAATTTTATGGTATTTTCCATTATGTACCGCATTTGCTGGGTTACGGTACTCAACACTGTTTGTGTTAATACGGTCATTTTGGAAACCAGCAAAACAACGTCCACAGTTCCCTTAATTAATCAAAATGTATATAATATTTATTAAGCCAATCTTTTCTGTGACAGTATTCTGCCTCATCAAAAGCATTGACAAAATTATAGATTAATCTCTTTGTGTATAGATTTTAATCTTTTGCTTTAGAAATAACGACAACAGTCTCATCAAGACTACTGTTACTTTAAAACTAAATGTCAGATTGTAAGAAAATTGTTACATATGTCATTGTAAATATTTTAATATTTTAAAATAAATAGATTTGTAGCAAGTACTATCATCTATTTGTTAGCCTCAACACTAATTTGTCTGATAACTTTTTTTCAAAGAAAATCCTTTTTAAATTAAAGAAAATCACCCTCTTTTCTTTAAGGCGACTATTCATTATAATTTCCAAGTCGTCAAATGGCCGATTCGTGAGTAAAAATTTAGAGATATTTAAAAACTTGCTCACAAATCGTCATTTCTATATAATTTATATGGGACGATAGCGTGAATAGTCCCTTTTAGACTACACATTTTTACAATAAAACCCGTCACGGTTCTTATAAGATAAAATCACGTAAGCATTAAACAATACAAAAAAGCAAACATTGCAACTTGTAGCAACCTCTTGGGAAATATACTTTAAATTCAGGAAACTTTAGAACAACCTCAAAAATAATGAGGATGGTTTTTTTTCTAATATATAGATATATGTAGGTATATATATATATATATATATATATAGTATATGTGTTAAAAATGATGAACTCAAATTTAACGGACGACAAATCAAAGAAAGATTTACAATTTTTAAATGAGTAAAACCAAAAAAAAATATTAATTCATGATCTATTGGCAAATTTGTATTTCCAATTTTTATATTGCTATTATCTATCATACAAATTTTTAAATCAATTTTCCACTATCGAGGGATAAGCTTCATACAATACGCATGCGTTTCAAAGGGATAGTTAAATATAAGGGGAGAGATTTCATTTTCAAAAGATAAACGGGGGTGCCAGTTCTAAGGGTTTTTATGTGACCTATTCGGAAGTATTATTTTAGTTTTATTTTTTGTCATAGAAAAGTATCAATGTTAAACATAAAACATTAATGCATTGCTTTTGTTATTAAATTTCTAAATATGATTTCTAGCATTTCAATTGTATGGCAAAAATTTTTATTAGTTTCATAATAAAAGAAAAGAAGCCAATCCCTTTTATTTAAAGTCATGTATATGAATAGCTGGACAAAATTTTGAAAAATAAAAAATTTTAATATAAAAAATAAAGATTTTTTCATAGAAAATAAATTTTTATCTTTTAGCTGACGATAGCAGATATAAAACTGGAAGCATTTGATGTTTATCAATTTAACACGTGATAAAAGGTGAGGCAGAGTTTAGACACCGTTAAACACAATAAAAAATTAATAATGTACACGTTCTTTATGAAATTGTTACTTTTTATAAACAATAAATTTGACTTTATTTAATATTCAAACCAAGTATTTTAGTTATCTTTAGTCATTTTGAATTCATTTTTAAATATTATTTCATTTTATTCAATTTTTTTGTTTGTATTCATTTATTCTATGATCTTATCGTGTTAACTTAATTCGTAAAAAGATCATTTTATATATTTTTTTAAAAAATTTAACAAAACTAACAAGATAAAAAAACAAAATTATGTTTTAGATTTATATAAAAAAAACTAAAAGTCGCAAGTATCGTTAGGAAAATAATTTAACTGACTGTGAAATTAAAAATCTAAAAGTATCTATTCAAAATAATAATTTGAAAATTATTTATAGACCGACCCCAGCAAGTATGTAGTACAATAAGATGTTAATAACTTATGAGAAGTAAAATTAGTTATTGTTAAAAGATCAAGAATTCTCGTAATCAGACACCAAATAATAATTTAGGATTTTATAGAACCCACGTCATCAGTGGTCTACGACTTCAACATTCCATTAAGGAAATATTGACGTCAAAGCGATTTGTCTACTACATGGATGCACCTGAACAAAAATTATAAATAAACCAATAAACTGCCTTCAATTTTTTCTTCCATATTATACTCTAAAATTAATTTTTAAAAAATTTTTAACGAAAATCAGTATTGTTTCAGGTTCTATAAAAATATCAAATTGGTAAAAGTTACAAAAATAATTCACATTTCCAAAATATGTTATTTGTACACTTCTTATATCATCATTATGCAAGTGGAATGTGTCAGGGTTACATAATTAAAGCCTGCATCTGTTTAATTGTCGCCTTAGTTTGAATTACATTTTCAATTGTCTAATGTTTTGTAGTAAATTTTAAGCTGCTTGGTATATATTTTTTATTGCACAAACAATTCAAATACATAGTCAGGCAGTAGCAATCAAACTGAAAGAAAATAAAAAAAAGACCCTTAAGCCTACTTAGCTCTTAACATTTTCCCTAATTAATTGGAGTAAAAATTAGTTATTTATAATCATGTTAAGGTATTGTAATTCATCTATAATTTAACTTAATTTAAAAATAAATTTTTAATAATTTATTTTAAATTTCAGCTTATAATAATTTTACTTTACTACTACTACATAAAAAATTAGAAATTTGTACGAAATATTTTTAACGAAACTAATATTAATATAAAATGAATGATATTTACTAGTAGGTGGAATCCCAAAAGGTAAGAACTTTATTTTTAATTATTTTGTCAATTTTGCAAATTTTTCCAAAAGAAATAAATTTTAATGTAATTTTGCTCATCTAAATGTAAATAAACTGGGATAGAAAAAGCAAGACGCATTATTTCAGCATATTTTAAAATATAAAAGAAGTACACTCTCAATCATTAGAATAAGTTCACAGAATTTTCAAATGTCACAAGTTATCTAGGAGAATTTTAACTTCTGCCTTCATTCAGGCCTTCAGAGAAATTACGGAGTCATAAGTAAATATCTACATATGTATATACCTTATCTTTTTTTCCGAGTAGTGTGTAATCCTTTTAATTATGCTTCGTAACAGAAACTATATATAAAGGTGTGCGGTAGGATAGGTTTAGCATTTTAGGTTTTTCAGTACAGGGATTATTCTACTTTGAATCATTAGATCATCATGGACTAAATAGTACACTACTTTGTACTTAACACATTTCTCAACAAACACAACTGACCGCTTATCGTATCGCGTAATCGTAGGTTTATCATTCGTTTCAGTTATTTAAAAATAGATTTTTCAAAATTTTTGTTTTAGTTTTAAAATAATTCTTAATTGCAAAAAAAATTTAAAATGTCTAGAGAAAAAACTTACGGCGATAAAATATGCCGTATTCGGACTTTTAAAAAAAAAATTATTCAGAACGTAAAATATCATAGAAGAAAAGTTTCAATATATGAAAAATCCTGAAAACTATAGAAAAAACGAAAAAGTTCGAACTTCACAAGCAGTTAATGATAGGGAAAAGACCCTGCAGCAGATAAAATCTGTTAACCTATCCTAATTGCTTCTATGATACTTGAATAGTAAAATGTAAAAAGACAATTCATAACAAACTCTACTCTGAAACAATAAGGTGGGCACTCACTTAGTGCATATATCTCAAGGGGTAACTTTTATGACGTCATAGACTCCGCTAAAGTGCCCCCTCATATGTGGATATTTCAGCATGAAATTCATTTGTACGTCATTTTGACGTCAAAAAAGTTACCCGCTGAGATATACGCACTAAGTAAGTGAGTGCCCACCTATATAAAAATTAATTAAAAATCAACTTTGAAAGGTGATATACCATTTTGTCTTGCTGCAAGCCAAAATAAAGATAAATATTTCACGACTACACAAATATTACGAGTACTAACAATTTATGAAAATAAATTTAGATTTCTTCTTTATTTTTAAGAAAAATAAGAAGACCATATATTCTAGATAAGTTTAAATTGGATACTATCAATACCAGAAAATATGTAAAAACAAACATAGGTTTGCATTAACAAGTATTTGTTAAGGTGCTATTACACTTTCATATAAATATGAGAGGTGGTGACATTTGAAATATGATACATATATCATTCTGAAAAAAATTTTTCAGAAGAGCTATTACACTATACAGATTTTAACATATAGATATGGCTATCACACTTGTATGATACATCGAATATGTGACATTCCTTCCATATTTATATGAAGGTGTAATAGCACCTTTAACATTCAAAGGATATTTGGTTAAGGTTATAAAAGATATAAGATATTTCACTTAAATTGCTAAAGGTGTCTCTACTTATTGTGGAAAAAACATTTCGGGAAGACTTTATGGTAACTCCGAATTATTTTCTAATTTTTTTGGAACAAAGATCCATATAAAGTGAAATATTTTAGTGTTCGCTAGCGAAAATTCTGTTGCTTTGTTCATACTACATCATTACAAATATTTTTTTGCTATACCAGACAGTAACAAGAAATAATATCTCATAGTGCGTTTTCACTGACCTTAGTACTTAGTATTTAGTACTTTTTTAAAAGTATTTTAATTGGAAATCTCCAGCTTAGTTTTTAAATATGTTAATAATAATTACTGAGTAGGTACTAGGCACTAAGTTCAGTGAAAACGCTTTATTATTTGAGAAATAAACTAGATATTTCCCATAAAAATACTTTTAAAAAAGTACTAAATACTAAGTACTAAGGTCAGTGAAAACGCACTATCAGCTTATAACTCTGCTCGCTCTTTCACGGGCTAATATAACTATTTGACCAATCAAACAACAAAGCATCTAGATATCAATTATGCGTGACTAGGTGATTAATCCTTTAAAATGTATGATTTTTATTCTTTAAATTTTAGTTTCCACCTTGATGCGTATCAAAAAATAATAAGATAAAATTCGACCGATAATTTCTTTCGAAAGTTTTTATTTTAACTACATATTAACTATTTTTTGTTATGATAAATAAACAGATTCTTATAGTCTCAATTTTTTAACTATCAAATTTTTTAAAAATTAAGTTTAACCTGTCACATTTAATCAAAAAGGTTTTTTCATAAACACTAGATAGATATTTACTAGTCAAAATTTGGGCAACAAATAAATCATTGTTGAAAAGAAAACAGTTTTAAAAAGATTAACTTCCGTCGGCCCATCAAGTAAACAAACTGTCAAACCTCCAGCCATAAAATTGTCTGAGTACTATGCACTTCTATTCAATTAACAGTACTTGCCCAATTATGGATTCTATTAAATTGCTTACCATTTAATTTTGTATCCACAGAACGCATAGTCACAAAATGTTTAGTTTAAACTACAAATTTTAATTACGTAATTAAATAATTCTAGCTAAAATCGTCAAGCTACTATTGATTATTTTTTATTTAGATTTAAATGTTTACTTTTAAAGACATACACGTTATATCAAAGCAAATATCAGATACAAACTGAATTTTTAAAACACATTTCCTCATATGTAACTTAAATGACAGACGCATTTATAATAGGAATTGAGGAGTTGAAACGAGAAAAAAAATATTTACCCTTCTTTTTTCTACACACATTTTTCATGTTAATATCAAAAGCACGTGCCGTTTGTTTACATTTAAATCAGTAGCGTAGGTAATTCAAAATTTTTAGCACTTAATTCAACTCTCACATTTAGGTATGTTCATAAATTCATGAAAAATTTCGGCTGCTGTCACCCCAGGTGTGACATGTAAAAGCCAAAGGTATGAGCTGTCAGCAGCATATATAATAGGAAAAATTTTCGCCAAAATTAATCCTAAGCTTATTCAAGTATAAATTCTTGAAACGAAAGTAATTTAAAAAAGAAATTAATTTGAAAATGATTGATTAGGAGGGTCAAAGCTTATTTTGAGGCTTCAATTTGAGTTGAAAATAACGTATTTTACTGAACTCGATATTTTTTTAGTACATCGACTATGCTTGCTCTATATTTTTAGTATATTTGTGTCTCTACTAAAAAGAGCTAGAAAATTCCATCAAAGTCCCTGAGAATTGTGTCTCTACTAAAAAGAACTACTAGAACTACTTGAAATAAATCTTTTAAATAAGTGAAAGAAAATTAAGAAATTATTGAAATAATTAAATAAAAATACTTACCACAATAAAAATAGTCAATGTCAATAATAAAACAAAAAAATAAAGTAAAAATATTCTACTTTGCCGTTTTCTGGCCTTAAGAGTTTGATTACCAGCGAATTGAAAAATCTGAAAAGGTGTGCCGCGGTCATTGTACATTTTATAATTTGTGATAATGTATTTAATACACAAAATTGCTTATTTTTTAATTTTTTAGCTCTTAATTTTTTAAAAGAAACAAATAATTTTCTTCAAAAATTTTAACGTCCATTATTATCAAAAAATGGTATTAAAAAAATTACACAAAATTATACCCCTTTAAATATGGATAAATTTTTACGTCGGAAAGATTCGTCCTCACGTACGGATGATGAAGAACCCAGCACAAGTGTTACAAAAAACCTAAAGCAGGTAGTGAAAAGAAAGTACGACGAAGACTACATTAAATATTGATTCTCGTGGTGTGGTGACGAAACGGCACCAAGATAGTGTATCACTTGCGGCGATCAGCTATCAAACGAGTCAATGGTACCCAGTAAATTAAAGCGGCATCTATATTCAAGCCATCCTAGCTGCACCAACAAAGACAAACAATATTTTAAGAGGTGCTTAGAACAAAATAAAAAACAGAAGAAATTTATGAAATCGGCCGTAACAGTTTCTGAAAAGACATTAAAAGCTAGCTATCATGTTGCAAAATTAATTGCACGTCAGAAGAAGCCACATACTGCCGACGAAACACTTATTAATAGTGCGTTCCCACCGCACGAATTTACTGACAAATTTACTAATGAAAGCCCCATACAAAAAAATAGCGTTCCCACCGCACGAATTTACTGACGAATTTACTGAAGAAAATTATTAAACGTCAAAAGTGTTAAAGAGTTATTATTGTGTGGAGTGTTATTAATAATTATTTAAATTAAAGTTAAATTAAAGCATTAATATAAATTATGGAACTAAGCGAAAGACAGAAAGAAATATTATCCGCTGTAGTACATGTATTTCAAGCTGTAATTCAAAATTTAATGGTAGAAATGGAATTATTAAATATAATTATTACAGCTTGCAGGGATAGATTGGATAACTTTAGAGAATGGTCATGTTTTAACGATGTTTTAAAACTTCAAAAGTAAAATATATTTTAACTGAACACGATGTGAAGGAACTCGATCCAAATACAAGGTTTTTTTCATTTCAAAATATGAATTTGATGGATTAAATAGTTTAATATTTTAGAGTTTATGGTTCATGTGGTAGATTATTTATTTTATCAAATGTTCCCAAAATGCTTGACGAACTTAAACAAAAACAAGATACATGTGAAAAACTAATGGAACAATTAAATGATAAGAAAGATTATATAGTTAGAAATATTAAGGAACAGGAAACTAGTTTAAGGGAATTAGTACAACAAAAAAAAAGATGCTGAAACAAAATGACTTTAATTTATTTTATTAAAATTCATCTAAATTGAAATCTGCATATGTTGCAAACTCATTACCTAAATTACGATTATGTTTTGGCTTATATTTTTAAAGAAATATACTTTGGGCCCATTTATTTACAATTTTTCCTGATCACATTATTATTTTTGAAGCTATCATTCATACAATTTTAGCCATTTTTTGTATACATTCCTCAGAAAGAAATGGTGGATCAGCTATTACTATATCAAAGGTATTATTGTAGAGTTTTAATGTTTCATTACAAGAATTTATATCGTAATATATAAAATCCTGACCATATGCAGAAAATCTTTTATCATATTCAAAAATATTAACTAAAATGAAAAGATTATTTGGTTAGAAAAATTAATTTATTATTAACTAAACGATATACCGTTTTTGTGAATATTCTTAATAGGCAAATATAATGAAGGTCAAGAAAAAAGGCCAATTTTATTATTTTCATTTGTAATTATACATTGACATATCTTTGCGAGATATTTTTTCACTTTTTGAACAGCAAATAATTACAATTTATTCACTATAATTAATATAATAAACTCTTACCGTTTTACGAAATTTATTTTCATACATAAGCCATATCAAAATTAACCTCACAAAAAATTTTACACTACTGTCAGAATGACCCAGAAGCTTTCGTTCTTTTCAAATAGATGAGAATTCCCCTCCGTGCTGCCATATGACATTTCAGTAAATTTCTATTTACTGATGAAATTTCTGTGGTAAATTTACTGAAATTTACTGAAGTGACTTATAATTTTCTCATATAAAATCTATGAATGTCAGTAAATTCGTCAGTAATTTTGTCAGTAATTGGGCGGTGGGAACGCACTATAAACCAGCATGCATAGAAATTGTTAGACTTATGTTTGGGCCCGATGAAATTAATGAAGTGAATAAAGTTTCGTTCTCTGCTGATACTGTTAAAAAACGTATTCACGATATGTCAAGCGATATTTAAGGAACACTGATTAAAAAACTGTTATCGACTGGAAAATTTGCGCTTCAAATCGATGAAACAACTGATATTAAAAATAAAGCACAGTTGTTAGCTATTGTACGTTTCGTTGACGAGGACCTTATTAAAGAACATTATTTATTTTGTAAGGAGGTTCCAGAACGAACTACCGGTGAAGAAATTTTTCGAGTAACCGATGATTTCTTCAAAATATGTAATATTCAATGGAACAACTGCATTGCTGTTAGCACGGATGGTGCAGCAGCAATGACGGGTAGTAAGAAAGGTTTTGTCTCTTGTGTAAAACAAAAAAATCCGACAGTACAATTTACACACTGCTGCATATATCGAGAAGCATTGATGGTCAAGAATTTGCCGGAAGAACTTTTGATCACGATGAATGAATGCATTAAAATCATAAACTTAATTAAATCAAGAGTCATAAATTCGTGAATTTTTGGATTACTTTGTGCAGAAATGGGAGCCGAATATGAATCCTTATTATTTTATACAGAAATTCGTTGGCTATCCCGTGACAAAGTTTTGGCTAGATTATTTGAGCTAATATAAAATTTTTGTGTTCATTGAAACAAGCGCAAGTATCACATTAATAATTATTATGATTGCGTAGAAATAAATATGTTTTGGTTTAATATATGTATAATTTTCAAATAAAAAACAAACATTTATTGTATTTGTGTATCAATTAATACCTATATACCTTAGCTCTTGGTGTGCCGTGGAATTCTAGATAGAATTTTGGTGCGTCGTAGGTTAGAAAAGGTTGCGGAGCACTGCTGTAATGTATCGATGCCGACAATTAAAACTGATTTCCAAATTTTTTTAGATTCTTTTTCGTAGCGATAAATTTAATATTTTTTTAAATGCTCTTATCATGGCGACACATTTTACAGAATGCTTGCCAATTCTTAAATCCAGTTTTTTATTTATTTTATTGATCAATATTTTGTGTTTTGCTCGAAAGATTAAATTTTAAACTTTTGATTGAATTCAAAACAAAGAAAAATTTATATTTTATAAAAATTAAACTTTTAATAAAGTCTTAGCCTGCGGAATAAAATTCAGGAACTTTTTTTTTATCGTAAAAAATCTTAAAAATAACTAATCCGATACTTTTCCAGTTTAAGGTTGTTAATTTGAACACAGTCTACGGTGGCTAAAAGCATCAAGTAATTTTTATTTTATTTATTGTTATTTGCAAATGGTGAGAATAATATAAAACGTAATTTTAGCTAATGCTAAAAAAAAGATTTCAACTAGAAAGAGGTTTAAGGAATCGAGTCGATTACAATGAGATAAAAATAATTAGGAAACCAGTAGAGTCTTGTAACTTCATTCCTTCTATTTTATATTTTGACATCAATGAAATAAAAATATATCAGAAAATTTTAGGGTTTAATAGAAATCTTAGAAATAGACAAGGAAACAATTTTTTAAGACAATTTTTAAACTTAAGCTTTTGGTTTTGTATTGGTTTAGTCTAATATAAGTTACCATGACGTTTGATGAAAATAATTCAAAGCAGCTTATACTATATTTGATTTCAAGTAAAAAAAAAAGCTTTCAGCAGTATTCTTATGAGAAAAAATATAAACATATGTATTTGCACAGTAAAATTTATATAACTTGGTTTATGGCTTTACGGCTCTATACATTTTTACTTGAAAACGACATGCGGTACGCTTTTCAACACCTTTTCCGCTTTTCTTTAATCCAAGCTTTTTTTTTATCTATTCCAATCTGCCCAATTCTACTCGAATCTGAGAAATTGCTTTCATCGAAGTGCATTTAATTTATTTATTCCAAATGTGGTCGAGTGCTGTACTAATGATGAAACCGTTCATCCAAATTTATTTGTAACCCATTAAAAATAATTAATAGTGTTTCTTTTTGTAAATAAAATTGAAAAAGTATGTATATTTTAAGGCTAGCAGCGTAATCAAATTTCTTAACAACTTAGATTTCAATTTTTTAATTTACACACTGGTAAATATAATACTAAAATACTGCAGAGAATCAGAAAATTTACTTAATTTAAAAATTGTTGTAATTCCAGCTCTGAAAAACATTAAATGACGCCTAATTAAAATAAGTTTTACTACTACTAATACTAATTAATATGAATTGGCCATAAATATCCAAAATTAATTTCAAAAAAAAATAATTGATTCCTCTTAAAAATTTTATTAAATGCGTCATACACATAGAAATTTTATTATGCATTAATAAAACGATTCACGTATTTCTAAGTGGCCAAAATTCTTTTTCTTATTTTATTTGGTTGATTTCATCCTAAAAAACTTCTGAAATAAAACTTAATTTACAGACAGGTACTCAAAATAAAAATATTTTCTCTAAATTTTTCGTTACGAATCACATTATACTTGATTTATAGAAAGGAAAGGTTAACAAAATTAGTGTCAGATACTAGAATTTCGAGATAAAAATAAATGATAATACGTCTAAGGATTGTAGTAGATTTAAGACTGATTTTAGTTCACTAATTATGAATATAATGTAAATAAGTGTTTTAAGTGAAAAAATTAACTGGCTTTACTTTTTAAATACAAGATTTCCCAAATCATTATCATATAACAGCAACAATCAAGTAAGACGTACAATTGCTGAAATCTAGAGCCATTAAGCAAGGAAAAAAAAATTCTTAGCTCTACATATCATGCAGTTGTATTGCTAATTTTAATACCAAATTCTTACGCTCAAAAAACTATGACACTGTTTCCAAGTCTATATTAATAACAATAATGTTAACTACGAAAATAAAAATTTTCACTTATAAATCATTTTCTCAAAGAAAGAGGAAAAAATTAAATTTAATTAACTTAAAAAAAAATTGGGTAGTGCTTGAACAAGGAATACCTCTATTTTAAGCTTCCTAAGCATTACAAACCAATTACGTGAATAAAATTATTTTTATTTTAGATAATCGTGTAGGAGAAAATATCTGAAAACACAAGTTTTTAAAAGAATCGTAAAAGGTTTTCCTTGAAAATATTTTAATTTCCGTATTTAGTGATTAAAGGTTAAACATAAAAGAACTGGATTCATAGTTAAAACGTTCATGGAAACATGTTTACAGTTTTACTCACAATTGTCTATTTCAATATACTTTATATATGACGAGAGAGCCATTTGACAACTTGGAAAAAATAATGAATAGTCCCCTTAATGGGACATCATTGTACCGTTTCTTTTTGAAATGTGCATTGGAAATACTCAGACATTCCGTTATCTGCTTCTGTTCGATATTTGAGATCAAAGCGGAAAGTTCAATTCTTCTAGATTATCGTATATAAATTTCTTGAAGAAAACGAATTCACATAAGAAGCGTAAGCGAATCTGGATTCAGATCAGAAATGCATTACGGAAATAATTGGTAATAAATTTGATGGAGACCCTCGTGGAACAACTCAGTGAAAACTCAACAGATAATATTATTCCCACAATTGTCACATTAAATGCCAGAGCCATTAATTTATCTTGTGGTAATAAGCTTCGTAAAATAATTATAATTCTTTATATGTTGTTAGAATTCTCTGAATAACCAACGCATTTTGTTCCACAAAACTAAGTCAGGAGAATTCTTTTCACACTTAAGATATTATATTCTGCTTACTCTAATCGGATTTCGCATAGTCATAGTACTACTACTTTTTAAAAAAAAGCGCCTGTCTATTTTTACTGTTCGCTAAAAATTTTTACTGTCCGCTATCGTGTTAATAAAAAAAATATAGAATATGATCACCAATCAAATAAAATATACTATTCGTAAATGACAGAATAAATACTCAAATCTATTAATATAAGGCATGCCAAGTTTGAGTCAAAATTTAAAAAATGTTGAATTTTTCAAATATCTATTTTTTTTTTTTTGACGTAATTTCTTCATACAAAAACGTTAACTTTATAAAACCATAAAAGTTTTAAGGTTCGACTATTAACCTTGAAATCCATACAATATCAAGGATACCTAAAATGAATATTGCCTGAAAGCTTTTCAAAACGTCTGTAGGTCACATTAATCCCGAAGGAAGCTTTAAAGTGTGACGTCAAGTAAACAAAAAAAAAAAATGTTCAAGGTCAGCATTCCTTTATGAAAAGCTTTTAATAAAAACGCAACTATTTTTATTTAATGTTATTTCTTTTTTTTAATATTTATCATTTTAACACTATTCGTTCTTTGTTTTTATCAAACTAGAAACCATAAAAGCACTTGCCGCAATTCTTCTAGTTAAGTACTAAAAAGTTTACCACATTTCCTTCCCAATTTATGTACCAAAATTGTTTATCGATATCCAAATACAAAAAACAACAACAAACTATTAAAAATAAATGTAAGAGTGCATAACGGCATCTTTTTCTATTTTATTTTTGTTACAAAAGAAAACATGGAGTAAAAAAGAGCCTTAAAATTATTTTATACGTTTTATGTGGTGCAGTATAAACAGAAAAATGCTCTTCTGAAACTTCCGACAAGCATATAACGAAATCTCATATAAGTTTAACCGCAACATTGGAGATTTTTAGATATAGTTATAATGGTAGTGGGGGAGGTTAAATATAGAATAGGTAAATGAAATTCTTGAATTGAGTTTTCAGATGAATTCAAAAATTTTGTTGTAGTCTTCAACTGTCGCTGACCAGTTATGTGTAAATTGATTTTTGTTTGGAGCAGATAAACTGTTCCATAATTTAAATTTCTCTCAGTATATATATATATATTTTTTTTTTTAAATTTTTGCATAAATAACTTTTGTGTTTTTTTAATTTGTGCAAGGTGAAAGGAAGGTATAACGATATAATGACATATTTAAATGACAGTTAAGAAAATATAATATGAGTTATAAAGTTTAATTAAATCTGGTTTTAATTACTTGGGCTGCGTAGTTACTGTTATGTCGGCTACTTTTTATAAATTTTTACTTCTTTCATTTTATTACTTTTGTCCTAATGTGAACTGAATTTTAAACTAATATCATAAGTATTCTAGTTAATTAGTAAAAAATTATAAATCAAATCTTAACTTGTTATAAAACTTAAGAAAAAATATAATAAAAACGTGTCAAATAAAAATAAGTGAAATCTAATTATAAAAATTTCAACTATTTATAAAGGTAAAATTGTTATTATCTAGGTCAAGGATAATATGTTAAGTTTAACATTTTTTTTTAACCATTTTCATGCTATTATTGAATGACGTTTCTTGTCTATAAGCTTTCTCTGTTTCAACTAAATTACGTTATTTTTAAGTACCAGTTACTTGGATGAGTTGGCGTATATGCGCTTCGGATTTAATGGGTTAATAGGTTATTACCGTTTTGAATGCGTTAAATGTGGGTGGACTCATTTTAAAAATTATTAATTGTGAACAAAGTAGAAACAGCATGTGTTACTTAGAAAACTTTTATTGTTGTTTTTTTACGGAAGTTGTATAAATTTCACTCAAAAATTCATAATTTAAGTGTCTTTTGTTTAACCTAAATATTTTAACTTTAATAAGAAAAAATTAGTTTTTCAATTAAACGCTAACTAATGTTAATTAAAAAATATTTTTGATTTCAGAATAGTTTTTAGTTCTAATTTCAAAATATTTTATAAATTTTGTATATTTAATTTAAGTTTTTTACTTTTATATTAAATTATAAGTTTCAATTTTAAAAATCAAAATAAATCCTTAATTTCCTTATTAAATTGTAAATATATTTCGGTTTAAATTTATTTCATTTTTAAAAACTATACCCATAACTTCTTTTAAAACTATTTAACCCTTTGCACTCGAGAGTTGAGTCTCGCTCACCACTTTGTTTGGTACGGAAACTCAATGCGCTGTGTAAACTATTTATGTTTCCATTTGTGGTGATATAAAATCACTAAACAACAGAGAGGAGAACATCTGCCCAACCACTGGGCGGTAAGTCAAAACCTTAATTCAGCAATTGACTGGAAATTTTTGTCAGACACTTGCTCGAGCTTCGACTTCAAGCTCCGAATCCGAAAACATCCGCTTAGATGGAAAGCTGCATAGCATTCTAACAGAAGTTAGAAAGTCTGCTCTCAAAGAAATAAGCCCGGCAAAAAAGGGTGCTCTTAGCATTTCAACTATTTATCTCTTTACAATTTTGTCCTCAGATAATGTGCTTATATAGGGTGTTTTTTTTGTTGTACCTGAAGTTTTTTTTTTAAAAAAATTAATAAAATGCAAAAAATTCTTTATGTTTCCTTTATTTTCGGTAAATTTGGGCTTTTACAATTCTTTTGGTCACTTTTTGAAAATAATATTTGGCAAATGGCCACCGCCAGCAGCTACACAAATATTTGCCCTTTTTTCATCGTTTTGCATCACTTTTTGAGGCCTTTCGGGCGTAATTTGAGAGATTTCCGGCATATTTTGGCTTTAAGTTGTGCGAGAGTATCAGGTTTTTTGGCATAAACTTTACCTTTTCAATATCCCCACAAAAGAAAGTCTGTAGCAGTCAAATCTGGTGATCGTGGCAGCCAGTCATAATCACCTCCTTTTGAAAACAATCGACTGGGGAACATTGGCCGCAAAAAATTCATTGTTGTTTTATCTTGCTATAACCAGTAGATCTCTATGCTATTGTCAGCCAGCTCGATTGTCAAAAAATCGCGTATCATTGCCCGGTATCGCTCTCCATTCACAGTCACTGTCGCACCATGTGGTGATGTTAATAACATCACCAGCTCGACGTTGACGTGTTTTGATCTTGAACTTAGATGTTGCCACAGAGCCAATTTCATTAAATTTAGCCACTAGGCGTTGAAGTGTCTTCGGTGCTGGCGCTTTTCGATCACGATATTTAGCTCTATATGCACGTTGCGTTAGAGTAACTGAGGAGTTATTTTGGTAATAAAATTTCACAATTTCAGTCCGGTTTTGTTGTATTAAATGTTCCATGGTAAAAATTGCACTGAATTGACGTTTACAACGCGGGTTGTCGCATGTCGATCTGACACTTGATTGTAAAGATATACATATTTAATAGCGGGTACAACAAAAAAAAACACCCTATATTAAAAAGTTCAGGTGCTGCTAAGAATTAAAATAAATCAAATTTTTTAATATTTACAAAAATGCTTGGTAGTAATGTGAATAAAATTTACAAGTCTCCTTTTCCTCTGGGGAAGAATTTTATATTGGGTAAATATTCAGTAAATAAAAAAATTAATAGCTTAGCTGTTTAAACCTGAAGTTAGTAAAACTTATGAAATTATTGAAGATCATTTAAAAAAACGCAAGATTAAAAGTAAAACTCTACAATTAAGTTTTTAGAAAATTTTCTGAATTTAAAGAAAAAAGGATAATGATTTATATATTTATTAAACAGAATCTCAAATTTTTGAAATTATATTCATGCTAAATTAAAGCTAGCATTCAGCAACTTCACACCAAGCTGGTAATTTTTTAAGTCAAATCATTGCGAAACAAATAAAAATTTTAAAAATTTAAAAGAACTTTAATGTAGCTCAATTTACTACCTTACATTTCACATTTTCAAATATATATTTATATAATTGTGTTTCTAACAAGAAAAGCTATCATCAAGGATATATTCAAATTTCGAACAAAAACTGTGCTCCAGTTGCCAATTTTTTTGTAATAACTTAAATCAAATCATGTTTTCAAATCTAGCACTTTAAATTCTTCGCCACGTGAACTCATATCTAAATAATTCTGTTTTTTCATTTACGTGTGGTATTTTTTAAAACAAGGTATCACACAAAGTGTCACTTTGCACCGAGCACCAATAACGTGACTTACGAATATTATTTTTTGAACAAACTGCACATCTTTGATATGGATTTACTTTTGAGTAGGAGCTGGAATAAAATTGGGAAAATGCTTTCCGATGAAACGTGTAGCTTTTAAATCGTTATTTGGTCGAACAATGTTGTTTGAAATCGATTTTGTATAGTGTTTAGCGTAAAACTTTTCAAAGTCTTTAATATTCTCGTCTTCAAAATTTATATAAAACAATAATTTGTGTTTTCAGATAAAATAAGTAGAAGTAGTTATTCAATTAAATAACTTCAATATTTATTTTGAAAAAAATATATACATAAAACCAATTATTTACAAATTTTTCTTTTAATTTTAAGGATGAAGAACCTTATAATTCAAAATCGAATAAAACCAACATTGATTCTACTATTTTTGATTACTCTGTCAGAATCACAAAGGGTTAATGAATTAAATATTAATGGACCAGAACATAAAATATATACAGGAGAATCAGGTGGCCTGGAATTTGTTTACCATGATCACAATGAAATGACAAAATTTCTTAGGTAGCTTATTCAATAAAATTCTAAATTTTTATTTATGTTCAAATATATACATATATATATATATATATATTGTTTTTATTTTTTTAAATTTTATATCTAGGTCTACAAGTGCCAAATATCCTAATCTAACAGCTTTATATTCAATTGGAAAATCAGTACAAGGGCAAGATTTGTGGGTTATGGTCGTATCATCATCGCCATATGAACATATGATTGGTAAACCTGATGTTAAATATGTTGCCAATATTCATGGCAATGAACCAGTTGGCCGAGAATTAATGTTACATCTAATTCAATATTTAGTAACTAATTATGATAGTGATCCTTATATCAAATGGTTATTAGATAATACAAGAATACATATTCTACCAGCAATGAATCCAGATGGTTTTGCTATCTCTAAGGAAGGCTCATGTGAAGGAGTACAAGGAAGGTATTGTATTAATAAATAAACAACAAAAAAGGAATATCTATTCTAATTTTACTTGAAAAAATATTCATTCTTAGAACAAACGCTAGAGGTGTTGACCTAAACCGAAATTTTCCTGATTATTTCAAAAATAATAACAAACAAAGCCAACAAGAAACAGCCGCTGTTCGGGATTGGATTTCAAAAATACAATTCGTTCTTAGCGGATCTCTTCATGGCGGTGCTCTAGTTGTTAGCTATCCTTATGATAATACACCAAATGCTAGTAAGTATCTTGAAATATTTTTCTTATGAAATATTTAAAATTTAATTAATTTTTATATCATTATTAAAAGGCAATTTTTTAATTGTATAAAATATAAAAAGAACTAACACATTCGCCCTTAAGAATTATTTTTACTGGCATGCAAGAGTATAAAGATTGGTTGTACTTCTACTTTTTAACAATATAAAACACTCTTTATCGAACTTTAAATAGCTACACATTTAGCTCTTTCTAAAGAACTCAAAGCAACATTATCGATCCTTTAATCTTTCAGGGTTTTAATATGCTTAAAAATCTTACAACAATAATATCTCTGTGTTCCAACTACATCAAAAACCAGTTCAATAATTACATAAATTCAATTGTTGTAAATTTCATTCAAACTAAAAAAAAGCGCTCTACACTAATTGACCCTCTCTGCCTTAAGCTTTTTATTCATAAATTTTTTAAAAATACAATTTAACATATTTTTTATATGTGTAGCTAAAAAGTAATTCTCAATAATTTAGAATTTTTATATCATCAAAACAAAAACAACAAAGGAAGTAATTATTTGGTCAAACGCCTTAATTTATTCAGTTTTAATACCTCAGTGGCCTAGAAATATTGACCCAAAATAATTATGTAAATAATTTAAATAAAAAATCACGCAAATAAATAACACCTTGTTGATTTTGAATGAATAAAAGTTTTCGCTTTACTAAATCGAAAAATTATAGGAAATTGCTAACGGAAATGAGTATAGAATATATGCTAAACTTTCACTCATATAATATAATAAATATAATAAATATGATGGTAAAATAATTTAAAAAAAGTCAATATTCATTATTTCTGACTCAACAAAAATGCTTTATTTAAGCAAAATTGAGATTGAAAGTATTAAAGGATTAGTTAAAACATTACCAATAAAATTAATAACCGAATAAAAATTATATTTCATTTCTATCTTTTTTTGTTATTGGAAGAAGATTGAGTTTTCCATATCAAAGTAAGATATTCAAATAAAAAGTATACTTTTTTTTAAATTTAACGGTATCAGCGAACTATTAACTTTTTGTAAGAACTTTTGGTTATTGAGCGCAATATTTTTTTGATTAACAATGACACAGCTCTACCAGAGTGCATAAAATGAATTAAAAAAGAGAAATTTGGCATTATGTTAAAAGTTGTCTTTTAGTGTAAGACTGAAACACTGGCTGAAATGCGCTCTAGTCCAGTATCCCCTACACTATACGTATACTCAAAAAATACGTGAAAGAGTCGTACAAAGATTTGAATTTTAAATTTTGGACTGAGCATGCTGGCTTTATACAATAAAAGAACATTCTTCATATACATATATGATTAAGAATGTTGGGCAATTCAAGAACGTTCCTTAGAATGCTTATGAAATTCATCGTGGAGCACGATAAGCTGTCAGCTGACTGCTTTTTTTCCTACCAATTTCCTTCTTGTCGACCTTATAATAAAATATTCAGCAGATATAAGTTCAATAGTTTCATATTCAACCCAGTGCTAGTTTTATTTTTTAATTTTCTCTTTTAAAATCAAAATATTCAAAATTTTTATCAAAATATATTCACAATAATTAATATTATTCCAACATGCCCTCAAGGAATTTGTCGATCCTCAGCGCTTTGTGCAAGTGAGTTTTTTTATCATACTAACTTCCGTATTGTTATTGAAAACATTAATTCAGATAATTGTTAATAACTTAAAATTGTATTTAAATTGATCAAAATGATATTTTCATTTAAATTTCTATTACATATCGTCTGGGTGCAGTGTTCCAAAGCTATTCACCTTCCTTGACTCCTGATGACGATGTTTTTCGGCATTTATCATTAACTTATGCTAAGAATCATGCAAAAATGTCTAAAAATGTTGCATGTAAAGCAATTCCATCATTCCGGAATGGCATAACTAACGGTGCTGCTTGGTATCCATTAACTGGAGGTATGCAAGATTATAATTATGTTTGGTATGGTTGTATGGAAGTAACATTAGAAATATCCTGTTGTAAATATCCTGCTAGATATGAGCTTAGCAAATATTGGGATGATAATAAACTTGTAAGTATTTTTTTATATTGATTTAATATTTAATTTATTTTTGATCATTTTACACTTTTAGTCTCTTATAAAGTTCCTTGCTGAAGCTCATCGGGGAGTTCATGGTTTTGTATTTGATTTAAGTGGTGCCCCCATACCTCAAGCGGTATTAAAAATTAAAGGACGTGATGTTGGCTTCCAAACAACTAAATATGGAGAATTTTGGAGAATATTATTACCCGGATTCTATAGATTAGAAGTTAGTCTTTTTTTAATATTATAAATATATAAAACTTTTATTTTTATATAAATCTTTTTAAAAGATTCATGCGGATGGTTATACACCACAGGAAATTAAATTTATGGTTGTTGATGAACATCCAACTCTTTTAAATATTACCTTACAGGCATCAAAGGTAATTATATAAAATATAAAAGCAGCTATTTTTATATAAAGTTTGATTTTAAAGCGAACTGATGGGCCATTTTATAGACCAGTTAAGCCACCACTTCAATTTCGACCAGGACCGCAACCGCAAGAAGATCAAGGAATCCTATCATCCATTAGTAGTGGTTTTAATAGTCTTTATAGTAATATATTTGGATAAAATTTAACTTGAGTTATATTTTTTACAATAATGACTTTTGTTGTGATATTCTTTAATACGGAAAAAAATCAAAATTGAATAAAAATATTTACATTTAATTTTATAATCTTACGGGGATACAAAGTAAAAAAAAATGTTTTAAAAATACGAAAATTTACTGCCTTTCTCAATTGTTGCTCCATTCTTAAGTAGAGTACAAAAGTTTATGCTAGATAATTAAGCAAATTTTACTTTAAGCTTTAAAAAATATATATTTATTAATATGATTAAACAATTATGAATTTATGAAAAAAAAAAGAATATATAAAATATAAAAACGAAAATTACTCTAAAGAAATATTTTATAGTTTTAATTTAATTAACTAGATTGATTGTTTTTTTTTCAATTTACAGTTATATACTTTAAACAATATCCTATTGTCGTTCTCATGCTAAGCACGCCAGTCAATATTGTTGGAAATCTATGAAAAAATGATTTTACTTTTTAACCAGTTAAGCGTCGAATTTAATTTTAAAAACCCCTCAGTGTACGGGATTAAAATCAAGCGTTGACGTGTATACACGACAAACGCACTTAATAATGCGTTTTCACTGAACTTAGTACTTAGTAGTATTTTTATGGGAAATCTCTGGTTTATTTTAAAATATTTCAATAATAATTATTGAGTAGGTAGTAGGCACTAGGTTCAGTGAAAACGCACTATTATTTGAGAAATAAACTAGAGATTTCCCATAAAAATACTAAAAAAAAAGAACTAAATAATAAGTACTAAGTTCAGTGAAAACGCACTAAAAGACAGAAGTTCTACTGCCTCTCTTTGCATCTTACCAAACCAATACTAACAAATTCAAGTATACTAAGCTTTATATTGTATTTTCATTTTATATGTGTTGCTAAAGCTAAAGGCCTCGTGGGCTAGCACAAGCCAAAAACTTTTCCTTGGATTATTATAAACTTTTTTCAGCTAGCCCTTTTATCGACGCTAGCTCTTTAATTTAATATATCAATTAATTTTTAATTATTTTGTTAACGAATATATAATTATATGTCATTAATAATCAAACCTAATACTTTTAAACAAGTATTAATTTGAGATAAAAAGTTGTTTCCTTAAAAATTATTCTCCAAGTTTTTCAAAAAAAAAACATTTTATAATGTTCAACAACCCTAAATTAAAATATTTTCAGTCTGAATTATTCAGAAATTAACCAAGCATAACTTAATTTACTAGCAATAAATATATGGTTGGGGGAATTTTTTACCTCTTCATTTTAATTGCATAAACAAAAATATATCATATATAGTTATACATTTTTTTATTTTTTTTCATAATCACATATTCTATTTGAATATACTTTTTTCAAATTCGGGTTGCAACTGTCAATATAACAATTTGGAAAGTAGGCTCGTAAATGAACCAATTTTAGTTTAATTCTAACGAGAGCGGAATATTTCGTTTTTTGTTTTTTCTGCTGTCAGTTTAATAATATATATATATATTTAATTACATTCTAAATTTTGGAATTATTTTCTAAACAAAAAGTGAAGAAATGGATAAAACTCATTTATTAAAGCCTTGCAGCACGGACCTTCTTGATGATCCTGTACTAAAGACAAGTGCAAGCAATTATGACTTCAAGGTTTGCTTACCAAAAATATTTATTTTGTTGATTAAGAGAAAACAAATAACATTTTAAATAAAGAATATTTGTTTTTATAAAAATAAATCCTAAAGTTATTTTAAAAAATTGAGGTTAAGTATAAATTGTTGTTGAATTTGTTTCCATGGTAATTGATGTTTTATTCGTTTTTAGAAATTTAATATTGTTGGGTGTGTTTTTTATTATCTTTCTTTTCCACACTTACACGAAAGAAAATTAAAACATTAAAGAATTTTTATTATTTCATTCATTCTCTTGATTGCGAGACCTCTGACATTTGATTTCCAACCACTGTTTAAATATTTCCGGCATTTATTATTTTTATCTTTTATTATATAATAAAACCAAATTATAAAACATTGATTTATTATTGAAAACAGGTTTTTACAAAACATTACCTTAAACTTAACCCTTAAATTTAAACTTAAATAAAAGAAAATTGAAAAAAAATGTAGAAAAAGTAAAACTTTTAATTGAAAAAATTAAAAATTAAAAACTAGGATTTGAAGGAATGAGAGAGAATTTTAGTTTTAGAATAACCTTGAGATGACAATGTCAAAACAATCGGTACTTGGGGTTTTCAATGTTGTCATCTTGCTTAGGACATAAAAATATTTTGCCATCTGTTGAAAAAATGCAATGAAAATTTTGTATGTAAAGTCATGATAGCTGTTAGTATCTCTTTCTTTAATATTTGTACAATTTTCATCATAGTTTCAATTTTAATTATTGAATATATTTAATACCATTACATTGTATTATTTATAATAATTAAGGTAAATGTGGTAGTTAATTGATTTGTAGCAAAAGAGGAAATAAATGAAATTTATATATCGCATGCGATAGCTATTTAGCACTTGCATAATTGGAAAATTAATTTATTTCTTTTTATTTTTGTTTATTTTAAATTTAATTTAGCCGGTGTCAGTCAGTCATTGTTTGTTGTTTTTGAGGTTATTCCTGGTTTTTATTTAATTATTTAATAATTTTCGAACATCAAATAGTTTTATCTAAATGTCCATAAAGCTCAAAAGTTCATTTAAACTTGTGCTATTTGATATGATTCCAATTTATCAAATATCAAAATAATTATTATTATATATAAGACACTTTTGCAACGAAAGTGAGTAGTACTTATTAATTATTTACCTGATACTATTGAATTAGCGCATTACAACTTTTAAATAGGATGAATTTCATTCTATCAAAAAGAAAGCATACTTTTCATTAGTTTATAAATCAAAGATATTTATTAAATTTACTTTGTGTTGTTTCAGTATGTTTCATGTGAGCAATTTGAAAGAGTCATCAGAAATGTTCAGCGTGACCGCCTCAAAAAGAAAAAAGATCAAATTTGGCAAGAGATATGTAGTACAAAACGTAAACCATTTAACAAAATATTAACAGGATCAAAGGATAATACACCACTAACACAATTAATTTCTGATAGTCAAAATACTAACGATAAATGTGAATTTCCAATTGATGAAAATCCTAAAGTACGAGTTATGACAGAAGATGAAATTAAAGATATTGTTGAATCAGCTGTAAAAGAAGTTATGGTTCCAAAAATATCAAATCTTCGTCATCAAACAACACCAAAAAATAAAACACCAAAAAATAAAACACCAAAAAAAAATTTACAAATAATTAAAGAAGTGCCTGTTGAAATACGATATCCAACTCCAAAAAATGCTGTTGTTGTCACAAACACAAAATCTCATATGCTTGAAAAGCAAGTTACCAATCGCTCTTCAAAAATCAATTCTAGAAGAAGTATTAAAAACGAAATACCTGAATCTCTCCAAAATTCCGAAGAATGTTCAGATGATGAAAGTTTATTTCCTCATTGGATTTGTTCAGAGAGAGAAGAAGATGAAAGTGAAATTGAAATTAATAAAAGTCAAAAAAGTGGAAAAATAAATCATAGTTCTAGTGATACAATTTCTAAATTACATAGTCCGCATATTGAAATAAATGCCTCGTCTGATAAATTAGATATTTTAGATAATGAAAGTGATGAAAGTAATGGTATGGAAAGCTCTGACAATGAAATCGAATCGGATTTTGAAAAAGTCCCAGTGTCCAATAATGTAATATCAACACCTTCTTTAATAAAACTTAGTCAAAGAGCACCTAAATTGTCAACTTTGGAGCGAGAAGAGCTAAGAAAATTCTTAAACTTGCAGGTAGACTTTTTTTGTCATTTAACTAATATTTCTTAAAACCAATATAAATTTTCTTTTCAAGGATGTGATTGCAACAAATGAAGTTGAAATAGATGGTTTCGAACAAAAATATGAACTTTCTGATATTACTGCATCAGTAGATAAAGTTAATTCCAAAAATGTAAATTCAATAGAATAATAAGTTTCTAAATTTTACTTATAAGTCTCTTCTAGGTTCATCCTATTGTTTATATAAAACAGAAAACTCCACCCATATCAGATTCTGATTCTGAGAATGATATTGTACTACAACGAGTATTGCCAAGCGAAAATTCTCCAAGAAAAAAACTCGAAAATAAATTTGGAGATACCCCAAGATCATTAACGTCACCTAAATTTCCTGATTCTGTAAAAAATGTTACAAACAAAAAACAAATCAAAACTTTAGATAATAAACAAATAAATATTAAGGAGGAAGTTATTGCATTTTATGCGAAGATTTCATCATATCAGACGAAAATAATTTACCATTTTGATCAGATTAAGTAAGAAATGAACTGAAAAAATATGATAGAGAATTTAATTAATTTTTCCTTGTTCTTTCTTAATTTAACACAGGACAAGCTTAATAAATATAAAACCACCTGATGATAGCGTTGATCGTAAAAAGAAAGAAAAAAGATGTTTAGAGTTTGCCAGTAGATTTTCACGAAATTATTTGTACCAAATTTGTAGAGTGGTAAAAATTTATTTTTTATATATATATTAAGCACGAATTTTTATAACACATGAACGTATTCGTTTTTTATGATATTGATAATTATTAATTCTCAAGATTTCCGAAACGAGAATGATTTAATTTTTCTTTAAAAAAGCTTTGTTTCGCTGTGCATTAGTTTCTTAAGTTGTTTGTATTTTTCAATTTTAAATTAGAAGATAAATGTCCATATCAATGAAAATAGCGTAATTGGTATCGTAATTTTCGGTTTACCAAATCAATGTTATACTATGCTTACTGCTTTCACCTAACTAAAAAGTTACGAAATATTTTCTTCGCTCTGCCAAAACATAAATTAATTTTATTTTTAGATAGACGATATGCGAATTATGCCTAGGGATAGAAATTCTTTAAAATTAACTAATGAACTGAAAACAAAAGTATGTATTTTGTTTAGCTTAATGCAGCATGCAATTGAGTCATATCATAGACAACTAGAAAGTTTTGCTGTAGACAAAAATCCAAAAAAACTATGTACTCTGATTGAAGTTGTGATTGATGCTACCCAAATGTGTCTACGTAGAAACATTTTCAATAAAGAAGATGTCAATATTGAGGTGTGATTTAGTTTATTTGAAATTGTTTATTCTTAGGCCTTATATATTTCTTTTTTATTTTGCAGAAAATAATTATTAAAGCCAAAAATTTAAAATCATTTATTCAAGGAGCTGCAGAACATATCAGTGATCATTATACTTCTGTTGAAAAAATTAAAAAATCAAGCAAGCAACAAGTAAGTTATTTGTAATATATTTTAACTATAGAAAACTTTTCCAAAAAAAATTAAAACTATATTAATCTTTGAAAAGAAGAAGAAACCAAAACAAACACTTTTAATTCATTTTGCTGTAATTTTTGCTACTATTGAAAAACCATAAAGTATAAATCTGGTTTGGTAACCTTCATAGATTTTATTAATATTTCTTGACATTAGCCCCTCAAATATTATTATACTCAAATTGTTTGCAGTTATTTGCAGTATAATAGTTTAGTTTTAATGTTCAAAACAATTTTCCGACTTTAACTCACTAACCCTTGGTTTTTGTTGTTAGTAAAACAAAGCTAGAATCAATTCTTGTGTATAAAATTAAAATCCCAATTGAGCTTCAAAGAAATTAACTAAAAATTTATTGCATTTATAAAAAGCCGATTTGATTACAAATTTACTAAATTTCATTTATAACTTTAGGCTATTTGAACACTTTTGGTACCAAGTTTTTTCTTTATTCAAATTAAATGCTATTCATTTTCTATTTTAAATCACCACAAATTCTCTTATAAATTTTTCTAAATATTTAAAAAACAAATGTATAATTCTAGGGTAAATTATCAATGTATAACACACCTGGAACACCAACTGCAGAAACTAAAAAAAAGTCAAGATATTTAAATGTTATTGGAAAAACTAAATCTAAAACAAAAGTACAAATTACTAGAAAAATATCCCAATCAAAATTTATGGGTCAAAAATGTGATAAACATAAAAAAAGTTCTGATAAAATGCGAATAACATCACGTGAACGAATTAATCGTAGTAATTGCAGTTTTTCAGCTAAATGTAGTGCAAGAGTTTGTACACAAATGGATAATTTTGAAAATATAGTAAGCTTAGTATACTTCAAAATATTTAAATTGAAAAAACTTACAAATATATTTTTTTAAATATAGAATAATCTTAGTAATTTAGCTTTACAAGAAACTTCTGTGGAAAATGCTACAGATAAAGAAATAAATAAAACTGTTATGGAAACATTGCAAACTATTGCAAAAGAACAAATGCAAGAAATATTACATCCTCTAATGAATTTTGAAAGTCAAACCTCTACCGCAGTAAGTAAATTTTAATTATAAGAAAATTAAAAATATTTTTTTAAATTTAAAAATTTAGGTTATAGATAATAATTAAATACAACAACGAAGCTAATTTTGATAAATATAATTTCAACAAAATTTAAAGCTTTATTTTACTTATTAAAAGTTATTTTCAAAATTTTCTATTTTTGTAATATTTCGATTATTATTTAATTTTTCCCAAAATTCTAAACAATGGTGTTTATATTAAATTTATTTTTTTCTTTTTTGTTTTTCAAAATTTTAGAATAAAACATTAAAATTAAACTAACAATTTTAATATATCAAACATCTTACAAAAATTTACACATCAATCAATACATAAAGTTATAATATAATAGGAATGTAAATTATTTTTAATATTTTTTATATTGATCCATTTATTCTTTTTGTGTGTCGGTAAAACTTGTGATATAAAATATAAATTTTATGGGAAAATATCTAAATTTTAAGTATTATAAAAAATGAATTTTCTGACACTGAATAATTTTTGAGTTTGAAAACTTGAGTTTTTTTTTGTTGATGATAAGTTTTTAAGATAAAATTTAAGTTTTATAAATAATTACAATATTTCTTTGGTTTCGAAAATGATTCTAAGCATTACATAATGTGCAGATAGGTTTATTGTCTTCAACAGCAAATGTATTACCAGGAATAGCTTTGTTGCATTTCTAACAAAAAAAAAAGAATAAATCCATATTTGATTTATCTATAAAAAATTGAAATATTAAAATTCGTACCTTGCACTTGAAACAATCTTTATGCCATTTAGCATCTAGTGCTATAATAGCTTTATCAAGAATAGGCTGAGCACATGCATTACATTTGGTTGCAAACATTTGTTCAAAATCAGTTTTACAGTAAGGATGGCCATCACGCTCATAAAATGATGTACCTGATAAGGGCATACCACAACTTCCACGGCAAGTAAAATGTTCTTCATGCCATGTATGATCAAGAGCTTTAATTACTTTCTAAAAAAATAAAAATATAAAATTTAAATTCAAGCTTGGCATATATCTTGATATATAAAATTTAAAAAATTGATTTAAATTAATTTAAAACATTTTCTTTATAGGAAAATATTAGTTTTGTTTAACTATTATTTATATTCTTTTACTTTTCATAAATTCCTATATCAATTGATAATGTTTTAGTTTGTTGGATCTTTATATATATAAAGTAAAATTTACTACAAAACTTTTTACTCAAGAGTTTTGAATTATGTTTTTCAAAACTTTGTAACTTTTTTTCGGATCCTTGTACACAAAGTTTGCATTTTCTTTTTGAAAAATGGAACAAGTTTTGTTAGTTTAAGAAATAATAAAATAGAAATAAATAAACCCTAAACAAATCGCTTAGTAGTATTTTTTAAAAATGACAAAAACTAAAGCTTCAAATCTGTTATAGTCTTCTGAACTGCTCAAAAGGGATTCATGGAATTCACACCATTTTAGTTTGACTAACAAAATTCGGCACTATTTAAAGTTTTAAGTAGAATGAAAGTACGCGTTCAAATATTAAAGTTTATAAATTTTTGAGAAAAATTTTCAATCACTGCATATCTCAAGCTACTAAGCTTAATATTTCTATTAGAAATTTTTTGATATTTTAAAAATGCTGCTCCATCATATGAATTACAAATAAAAGGGTAATTAACTCTTTAGGTTCATACCATACGTTTGCTTAATCTTTATTAGTCTGACTGCCCTTCCTTCTGTTAGTAAGTGCATAGAATTCTCATATTAATAAGTCTTTTATATTGAGCTTGAACTAAAGATGTCTAGAAAGACATTATAAAATTGGAATAAATAAAGAAGGAAAGCTTTAGCATAGATACTAAAGGAGAAAGTGAGAGGAGATAAGAAAACAACAAAATTGCTGCTTGCTGCTTCTTTTAATTTTGAGCTGAACGTAATGTAATTGAATACACTATAACGAAAAACGCGATTGAGTCATCACGCCATTGATGTTTGGTACGACTATAACCAGTATAAGTTTCTAAAGGGAACAAAACTAATTAAAAATTTATATTTTCTTCGTTACTTATAATGAGTTTTGCATAAAACACATAAAAAACTATGATAGTAATACTACTATAGTAATTTAATTCCGGTTTAAATGTGAAACTATTTAAAAAGTTTTAAATGATATATCAATTTTAAATAAAATGTTTCTTTTTAACTTCTTTCTCTTAAAGTCTGCTTGCATTTTTTTATGTAACCACTTTAGGACTATAAAATAAAACTAGTTTTGATTTTGACTTTTGAAAAACAAAAACTTCTCATTATATTACATCCGATATGTTTACTCATTTTTATGGTATTTATTTTTTTTAAATATTTTTTAACAAAAACAAAAATCCGTCCACTAATGATCGACAGATCTAGGTTCTGATTATGATATAAAAAAACAAACAAATATAACCTTGGCTGCATCACAAACATAAAATCTACTTATCAAAAGCTTAGATTTAAACTAAGAATAGATTTCTTTTGCTTTAAAACTTATGATGAGTCATATGTTCTTTACTAGAGAGTCCACGTAGTGGCTCCCATGTGCCTTTGGGCCTATAGAAGGTTAAATTATTGTGGATCTGCAAAAATGTTGGAATTCTTTAGATCTTAATAATTGTCTGAGCTAATAAGCTATTTAAGTAGTGCCTTGGAGCGTGATTATGTTTTGATTATTGAAATAAAAAAACAAAACATAATTAATTGCTAAAGTTATAAGATTATTGCGTTGCGTACATCTAATGTAATCGATGATTATAAATATTTAAAAAAAAAAATTGTGCTCGACTATATAAAATTTATTTAAGACTGGTTTTAAGTGCAGTTTTATGAACTTTACAAAAAAAAAACTTTTGGTACAAATATTTTTGAAATTCAACGTTTATTAAGTCTGATTTAAGAGTATAGATTAAACCGCTAGGGCCAAAAATTGAATTAAATTCCTTTAGTAATAAAGAAAAAAATTGAGGTCTGTTTTTTTTTTATTTTGCTTTGGAGTTGAAACTTTTTAAGCAAAAAAAAGTTTGTGAGAACACTTACTTTCAAAAGAAGAAATTATTAAAACTAAATATCAATAACTATAGGAAATTTTTGTGGGTGTTTATTTTTATCTCGAAACGGGCCAACATAAAAACATGGTTTTTGTTATTTTCTCTTACATATTCATGACTAATTCAATTAAATGTTAATATATTTGTACTATTCACCTAGCAAGGCATTCTTATGAGGAATAAATTTGTAGGCTTTGAACGAAAATTTTTGTATATAAATTTAAAAATGGTAAAAACCTTGAATTGTGTATTGAACATGGTAATAAAAGCTCTCCTAAGTTTTATTGCACTTCTTTTAAATCGTCGAGTACTTTTCTACTAAGTTATAAAAACTTAACTTCAGTAATTAAAAGTTTAATTAATTTGCCAGGCTATAAAAATTGGCTTTTGTACTTTTAAAAAGAATTTCAAAAGTAAAAAAGCTTTGGAATTCAGTATAAACATTTTATTCAGAGAACACTTTTTTTTGTCCAAATATAACAAAGTGTCACGTGTTGAAAGGCTTTATGTAAAAATTGCGTGCTAACTCTTATAAGAAAAATAAATTACGATTCTTTCCAATGCTTTGATGTTTCTAACTATTTTTTCTGGAATAATATTGTCGTTTTAAAGGTCCTAGTACCAAATAATAAGTAAATATGTTTTTTTTTTAATTCAAATTAAGTTTTCAACATAATTTCCTTAAAGAATAACACAAAAAGTCTGAACAATAACATTTACATATGGTTAATCTAGAGTCACTAAACTTATAATAAATTAATTTAAAATATAGAAAATACCACAATAGAAGTAGATTTTGAAAGGAGTTTAAAAAGACACCCGCTCTTTGACCAAATAAAGCTAAGGCGAAAAAATTAAAGCATATTTTTCAATATCAATTGCCACCGAACAGGTAGAAAAATTTTGGACCGTATCTTCTTTAAGAGTTTTGAATAGATAACATTATCTGACGACTGTATCTAACGGCCCTGGTGGAGAAAGTTAAAAATTCTTGACTTGTAAGACGATGCATTGTTTTACTAACAAAGTACCTTTTTCTATATCTTTACCGAATGGCTGTTAAAGTTTTTGGTCATTTTGACTAGTTTTTAACTGATTTCATTCATGTATGAAGTCATCAATACATTAAATTCATTTTTATATTGGTCACAAAATTGGAAAATTAGCGTCTCTTAACCCACTCTAATTGAATTAAAAATTCACAATTGGGCATCAAGCGTTAATAAGACCACTGGCCTTCACTAAATTTGTATGTTGCTTGAATTGGCAGTTTTTCAAAAAAGATTAAAGGAAATTTGTTTGTATGTATATATTCTCTCGTGAGTAAAGGTGACTTCCGTCAATTACTTTACTCTAATTGGTTTTAAAGAAAATTCTCAATTTTAACGTGCTAAGTCGTCCAATACGCCAAATGCTACTAAACCGTAGGAAGTAGTCCTGACATTTCAGATGACGTTTTATAATATATAAAAACCAATTGTAGCTGGACAATTCCAATGGGCACTAATTCTGAAAAAGGTTTCCTTCTTTTTTGATATATTTAAACTCAAACCTTATTTGAAAGGGTTTCGCTATAAAATTCTTAATCTCCTTTACTTGATTGATTATAAATTTAAACAATATTTTTATTTTTAATTCAAAAACTAATAACCATTAAACTATTTTAGAAGTTAATGCAAAAATTTCTTACCTCTTTAATCGGTTGTTTGCATGCTTCACAAATATCACAGTATTTAGCTAGAAAGCATGGTCCACAGACAGGTTCACCATTTTTTTCATTAAAGGTTGCTTCCGAAATTGGTATTTTACATTCGCGACAGACGAAATGCTCAGGATGCCATGATTTTCCTAAAGCCGTAACTATACGTTGATTGATTATTTCATCACATTTACCACACTTTACATCAGACTAAAAATAAAAATAAGTAAATGAAAGTTTGAAATTTTATTCAATCTAAACACGATAATTTAAAGTTTAAAATACTTTTGCTAATTCTTTTTAATAATTAATCAAAAACTATTAAAAATTTTGAATAAATAATTTTGATGAATACGTGACATTTGTAGTGTCGGTTTCTTTTAATTTGAATTCCTCAAAATATCAATGACATTAAAACCTCAATTCTAATTTAAATCATATTTAGTTATGCCAATCAAACAATTAAAATAATTAATACAAAAGTATTCCTTAAAGCTAATATTTGACGAATACATTAAGCTTAAAAATGTTATTATTATTTCTCAATATTATTTGAGATAGCTTTTAAAGCAAAAAAGATTCCAGTAAAAATTTTATCTGACCTTGTCTTAAATTCCTAACAGTTGAATTACACACATACATTAGATCAAAATAGACTTTATTATTTACTTTTTTTTGTCATAAAATTCATATTCTATGAAATTTTGAATATATCAACCGGAAAGCAAGCACAATTGCATCTTGCTATAAATTTTTTATGAAAAATGTCAGGATCATTATGTTATTAACTTATTTCCCATGATATCACAATTGAGCAAACCAATTTTGAAATATTAATATACTATGTGAAGCGAGTAAAGCATAATTAAATTGCACGACACTTACTTTAGTTGAGATTATTAAATGTGTATTAATAAATGCGAAACGAGAGGCAACAAATCAACAGCTGTTTCGAATTTCCCAAACTCTGACTTATCTTTCACCTCTTTGGTTTATAAAAGTTATCTTGCCATCTGCGGTGTACTATGGAATGAACCAGTCAGGAAAATTGAGGGCTTATTGCCGTTAAACAAGCAAATTAGATTAATTGTTCCAAATGATTAGAACAATTGACATTATTGTTCTCAGCCTACCATTATAGATGGTACAAATATTCACAAATCTATATTATTTTGAAATTTTTACGATATTCTGTTCATCGAATACCCTAAAAAACAAAATTAAATCAATCTCCAATGGCTCCATACAAAGAAAAAAAAAGAAGAGTACTATTTTGCCAATATAATGAACCACGACACAAGTTGTTATAAAAGATGGCCAAATTGCATAAATTCAGCTTTAAGCGGCTTCCGCATTCACTTTTTTCACCTTATCTGGGTCCTAGAGATTCCTCGCTGTTTGCATATGCTCAAGAGAATAGATTTGGCTTAAATGACAAAGTGTAAAAGTATTTAAGGCAAAAAAAAAAATTCTAACTGTGTTGAAGTGAATGTACATTATCAATTTTTAATGAAAACTATCTTAAGTTCATTAATAAGGCCCGATTTTGAAAACAAATTTAATTCTCCATTCAATAATTTTCTTGCAATTTGCCATTCGGAATATCAATTTCATATTTTGTCTTCCATTCTGTTTTTCCATGCCGGTATACCTATACATATAACATAGAAATCAATTTGACTTTGATTCCAAAGACAGAGTTGACATTGAAATCATCAACTAGAAATCTATTAGTGTCAAGATATCAATATAAAAATTTATTGGTCTGCAAACTTTTAAATTTTGTTTGTCTAGGATTTTATTTGATATGTCAAAGCAAATTTGCTGATATATCTAATTTCTTTAAAAATTAATGTATGAGTAGGTAAGATTTATGATAACAGAAAACTTCAAAATGCTGTAATCAAACATTTTTCAATTTAATCCTAAGAGTTTCATTTATTATTTGCATTAATGTATTCCGTGCAAAATTTTACTAATAATAACATACATTTTGATGTGAAATATCAGTTGATATTGTTAATTTTTTTTGAATTAATCAAATTAAATTATTATTGAAATAACTTTTAAATGTGCAAAAGATTTCATCATTTAAATAGAATTTAAGATGCACTTGAAGAATGACGAAATTTTTGTTTTTCGATTATCTCAATTGGTAAAATAACACTTCTACCTTTTAGAGATTACACACACATATATATATATATAGTGGCCAGCGACTGTTCTAAAAAAAAATATATTGGCCTATTGTACTTTGGAAATTAAATATAAAGCAAAAGTGCTGCCTTTTAAATTTTTCTGGTACATAGGGCGGATTTTATACCTAAAAGCTATGCAAAAATAAAAATTTATTTTTAAATCTTGAATAAACCGTTCAGCCACTCTTATTCAGCATTTTGTTATTATTCTAACAACTTCTCACTTTATTCCGCATTTGGTTTTAATTAATATCTTCATCATTTTCTACATACTCCTAAATGAATTGTTGGGTTTTTTTCTTGCTTTCAAATTCTTTTCCTCCAAGCTAATATTATGTGTTTTTCACATTATTTCAAAGGTTGATTCGGCACCCAAAATTTTTCTAAACTGTGAAGGTATTCATTTCGGTTTTCATGGTACCTGCTATCCTGTGAAGATTACTTAAACTTTCATGACCTCCTACGAAATTTTAACTAAAAATTCCTTGAGATTAATCTTAATTTAGTATATCATACAAGAATAAAGTCCTTTTATCGAAGAATAAACATTTTCGGTGTTTTCTAATTGTTTTTCACTTGCTTTCTTTTAAACTAAGGTTCATATCAGGCATTACACACGAGTTTTTAAAGCGGGGTATTCACTATGTTACCGAATCAATGACTCGGCTCTCTCATCTCATATAAAATATATGGATATCACGATTTGTGAGTAAAATATTCAACATGTTCGATATGTATTCAACTTAACTCACAACTTTTCGATATCAGCTTTTTTGTTTGAAGTATACGAGGGTGCATGAGACTAATTTCATTATCGTATACATATAAAGTAGTAGCTTTTAGAAGTAAAAGCTGTCAAATCAGTTGATCGGCTTAGTAAAGCTACCCTGAAGTCCACTTTAATATGGAATTCCTTAAAACTTTGCGAAGTTGCTACATTCTTTCCGGCCTTTATATTTCTTACTTGCTATTTCGAAAAGGAGTAGCCATCTGCCATGTCCATATAACACTCTTTTAAGGCCCTAGCTTTAATTTCTTTAAAGACCTTATTTTCTAATTGTTTGATTCTGTCATGCAATCTCATAGACAATCTATTCACTCATAACACTGAAAATTCATATTCCAAATGGTAATATGAACAAGTAATGCGTCGAAAAAATTAACTTAATGTCAGGTGAAAAATTTAAAAAAAATTAATTACGTTTTAAAATTTACTAAAATATTTCGAATAAATAGTGTGACACCAACTCTATTTATACAATATAACCTTGGTGCCATTTATATTATTTAATTTTTCCCTAAAATCTAATTTTAATAAGTAAAAAATCTTTTTATCTCATCCACCATTTACATGATGTCCATCAACAAAAAGTCATTATGACAAGTTACAGACTGTAGAATTTCTTTTCTAAAACATTTTCACACATAATAGACCTCAAATTTAATGTCTATCTATTCTTGTCTTTATTTTTATATTTTCTAATTAAAATAGAAAATATTTATATCTGGCCTAATATTACATAAGTTCCTGTCTAATATTATATAAAGTTCATAAAAAGTTAATTATTATGTTAAAAAATATGAATTTTTTCTAAGATGTCCAATATGCTTTATATTTAGTCCTTTAAATAATTAAAAAAAAGTAATGAACTGTCAATATTAATCGAAAATGTCAAAATATGGGTGATTTAAAATAATTTCAAAGGGTAAATCTTTGCTTTAATTTCATATATTTAATTAAACTAAAACATGTTTTGCTAACGCAATTTTCTAAAGTTCATTTTTCAAAATTTGTATGAAGAGCAAGAGAAAAAAATTGAAATTGAAAGTAAAATTTGTCATAATGATTAGAAAAATAGAAAAAGAAAACTTTAGACAACTTTTTACTAAGGTTTTTCAGTTTCTCAGTAAACAGTTTCCATCATATTGTTCATTTTTATTGGAAATTTTTCTGAAAAGCAAATTTGAGAGATGAAGGAGAATTTTTATAACACTAAGAAATAAATAAGGGTTTTTTTTTTAAAGTGAAAAGCGAAAATTTCTTTCATAATTATGGTCAAACATCCTAGGAAAATAAATCTAGTCTTCGGGAATATATTAGCGTAGATAGGAGTGAGATCAATTTCATTCTTTAGCTAATAATATTTTTATCAAAGACAAAAAGCTAAGACGCTTGAAAAAGTTAAGCCTAGCGTACAACTAAAGATGCAGCTGCTGTCTCTGCAAATATTTTTCTTGCAAGAAACAGGATATACAAAAATTTACAAATAATTATGTATAATCATTAGGAATGATAACGATTATAAACCAAAATTTACAATTATGAATAATAGGAAAAATAATTAACAATAAGAAAAAATAATAGTAAAAAACAAATAAAGAAAATTACCAATATTTAAATATTACTAATAAGAATTAATAAAAATAAAAGTAATTATGAAACACTAAATAAACGTTAATTTTTAACAAAAATAAATAACTTTTATTTTAAAATATTTTGGATAAATTTTGATATCCCCAAAAGTTGTAAATGAAGAGTTTTAAGCACTAAACTCAGTTCAACCACCACCAAGAGCTCATTGAACTTTTCCAATATTTATCTTGTCTAAAGGTTAAATTAAAATTACCCAATATTATAAATTAGATTTCTATTTTACAATAGACAAACTTCTAACTTATTGTAAAAGCTCAAGCACAAATTCTCTATGGAATTTCTATGGAACAGAATATAAAACTGAGGTCAAAGCTCAGAAAACTATTTGAAAAAAAATTCGTTTAACAAATAAAATTGAACTCTATTTTGCTACTAATTTTAATAGAAAAGCTTTAAGTGTTTATTTATCTTATGGTACAAAGTAAGTTAGCAGCTCGATTAAATCCAAAAGCTCAGGATAAAAACTGACAAAGATAATCGCAACAAAAGATTTTTTTCACTAGAAATTCCGTGTAAATTGAATCTGCTTTGGAAACGTGTCCGAATAAATTTTCGGTTTTACTCAGTATTTGAAAGAAAAATTAATTGTCTGTAAAATTTATTTCCTAGCTTAAAACTTAGACAATTCATATTTAAAATACTTCCTAAAAAATATTTTTTTTTTTTTTCAGTATCAAAAAAACTAGTGAAAATATTTTAATACACTCAAAGTTAAAGTTTGGCTTTTTTTTAAAACACTAAAACATTTCATTGATATTTTTACTGGAGCGCTAAATGTGAACATAGAAAGTACTAACAATAAGACCATATCTCAAATTGAATTAAAGTTTTAATTTAAGTTTTAAAAACGCTTAAAAACTTTATTCAGTATTGATTCAGGAAATTATTTCTTCTAAGTTCGCGGAAAACACATTCTTACCAGTGGAATTGATTTTAATGCCTTTGTTTTTTATTTTTAAATCAATTAATCAATATTTCTGTTAATTTTTTTCTTATTCTTTCTTTTTATTTGTGTCTGTACAGTATAAAATTGTAATAGGAAAAAATTGAAGGTTACGTTCGTTAGAAATTTTTTCTTATGAAGTATTTCAAAAATATTCTGTACTGCAATATACATAAAATTTTATGTACAATTTTGAATAAGTTTTAAATAAGGATTTTTCTTATAAAAAGTACAAAACCTAAAATTTCTATTTTTCTTTTGACATGCAATGCGAATTGCTTATATTCATTTTCAAAATATTCTTGTTTGAATTATTTTATAATTAAAAGATTTATATGGAATTTACGTGCAATAAAATAATATACTTGTCCTTCGATGACATCATACTTTTTTTGTGACTATATTTTCATTTTTATATAATTCATCAACACTTATTGCATAAATGTGTGGCAAAAATCTCTAACAGTCGTTTTTATAAGGATCACAGAATTATGCTTCATTTATTTTTAAAATATATGTATATGTACATAAAAATGTTCATCTTAAATATATTAAAGTTAAGATTTCAATTATTTCAGAACAGAGTGTACAAAACAAAGAGCATAAAAATTTGTGTACACATTTTCTCTGTGGATTTTTCTAATTTACTTACGATAGTTACGATGAATCGATGTAATTTCAAATATTATATCCTTAAAGTTATCATTTTTGACTTTTTATTTCAAATGACATATTTACATTTATTTTCAACTGGTTAAAAGTTTTAAGAATTCACGCATTTACCTAATGTATTTTTTTGTAAGCTTTTGAAACTAGTTATATTTCTTTATCCAAAGCCTTACAAGTTTACGAAGTGGATAATTCAATTCAGACAAACAGTTAAACAACCACATCCAGACAAAATATATATTATTCAGGCCAAGCAAGGTGTAACAATTTAATTTAAAATGTTCCATGGTTTTATACCACAGAAATTATTCGAACAATTTTTAACATAAAGAAAATAAATTTTAATTTGCTTTTTCTATTAATTATCAAGAAAACAATATTTATATTCTAACTAATTTAAAATTAACGAATATAAAAAAATATATAAAACACGAACTATTTAAAAATATGAAATCATTTTGTATACTAAATTTTTCTATAAACTATAAAAATTATAATAATTCAACAATTTCAAAACACAAATTAGTTTACTTAATATGGTCTTTAACATATAAAGCTTACAAAAATAGTTTCAAAGTTATTTCAAAACCTGGTTTTAAATAAAGAAATACCATAAATGGTTAAGTCTATATCACATTACATAAAGTTATGAAAGAATTTTTAAAAAATCAATTTTATTACAACCCTAAGCCGTCTAGACTTCTGAAATTTTACCCCTATCCAAACGTACCGAATTCTTTTGAAAAGATTTCGTAATTGTCTCTGATTATTGAAAGAATTAGATTTTTCATAAGAAAAATAAAAACGTACAAACTTTTTCAATTAGATTATTTTTGCATCTCTTTAGATGTGTTTTTCATTGAGCAGACGGCATTCTATGGTCATATACAAACGATGCAAATTGTTTAAACTAATGACCTTCATATAAAACATTTTACTTTGTAACTATAATATTTCAATTAAGAAAGCCACCCACGTGCCAAAAAAATTTACTGTCAGTATTAATTTAAATAAAGTCATCATAAAGTTTATTGGCATAATTTAAAATCATAAAAATTATATGAATTAAGTATAAAAAATATGCTTACCATATTCTTCTTTTTTTTTTTTGTTCTTTATATCCTTTTTTTGAATATGTATATAAAAATTTCTTTAGTCCTTTTTGTTTTGATGAATGTTTCTTTTTTACAGCTACCACCAAAGAAAATGTCTCAAGCAGGACTTAATGATGCAGAAATAACATCAACTAAAAGTGAAAATTTAAAAAAAAAAGTTGATATTAACACTTTTAATAAACAAAAATTGAATAAAAACAATGATAATCAGTTAAAAATAACACCAAATAGCGAAAAAACTAACTCTGAAAATTGTTTGATTAACGAATTGAAAGTAACAACGATGAACAACAGTAAACAACTGAAATCAATTGAGAACGCACAAACGAAGAAAACTTCAAGAAGCAAAACACCGTGTCAGGCATTAATCACGGGTGAATCTGTTGATGGAAAGAAGCTTATAACCGATGACGTAATTATAGAGCCTGCGTGCTCTAAAAAAGCTTCTAATTTACCAGCTGAAAATTTTAATGTAATAATAAAAAAATCTAATGAAGAAACGTCGAATAAAAATGAAACTGAAAATAATGCTGCTACTGAAAGATCACAAACAATGAAATCAAAAGTGTGAGTAGAAAGTAGTTTTATTTATTTATATATGCATCTAAATTTGTTGTTGTTTTTTGCAATTTTCGCCTTATTTAAATAAAACTCTTTTAAAATTAATCTCAGCTGCTATTAGTCACAGTTTAATTTATAATTTCAGCTATCATAATTGAATCTTATCAAACTTTCAGTTTTTATATTTATGATACATAACTAACATTATCAGCCAAAGTTTCTTGGTATTCTCTTTATACACGTGTATAAAAGTATGATTTTGATTTTATATATTTATTTAATTTTTTGATGTAAAAAAACAAAACAACAAGAAAGATTATGTCAATTTGTTGTTATTATTTACTATCATAAACATGACCACTGCTGCATTGAAAAATGAAAATTAATTTATTTTTAGCCGCTTCAGAAATCTTCGTTTTATTTTTTGTTTTGTTTACAAGGTTAATTCTAATATTAACATAAATTGCCGTAAAAATTATAAATAGGTAAAAAAAAAAGTTTTTTTTTTCTTTTTTAAATAATTATAGTACATTAAACTCGATTAATTAGTTTAATAAAATGTATATATAAAAGATGTCATTCAATACTTGAATAAAAATACAAAGGGATAACATAATTTAAAAGCAAAATAAAATTAAAAAAACAAAAATATTATTCACGCAACATAAATATTTGATCGTTAAATATAACCTTGACTTCTCTTATATTTCCTATTTGAGGTTTTCTATTCACTACACGAATTTTTGAATTGTTTTCTATATATGGATAGCTCTTTTCTTTTGCTTAGAAAATTTGGCGAAAATAGTTTTTTTATACTATATATATATGAAAAAGTGCGTGCATTTAAATTTAAGAGGGTAGGCCTAGTGAGGAAACTAGAAAAACATTCGTTTTTAATTTGTTTTTTTGTTCTTTTCATTTCAATAAAAATTTTATAATTGTGATGTAATCCCATTGTTGTAATAATCCTAAACCAAATATCCAAACTAGAAGAAACTGGAAAAGAAAGTATTTTATCTGGATTAAGTTAAGAGCTAGTAAGCCATTCAAAAATCATTCTCTTAAAAGTGAATAGCAAAATTTCTCAATGATTTCCCTAAAATGAGTGAAATTAAAAAATTTTGTTTCATGTTTTTTTAAATTAAACAGAAAGTGGCCTGCGAAACTCAAAAAACGTTGTTTAAATCAAAAGGACTCATTTACTGATTTTTCAAATCATATATTCCTGTTTTTTCTTCTCTCAACAAAATATGAGACTAATTAGAAATGGATATGATAAATATGTCAAAATGATTCCTTCCTTACTTCCGGTTTCTTAACACAAAATCTACCATGAGCGGTCAAATGACCGTTTTTGAAATTTCGTTTGGAATTTCGTATATACAACGTTACTGTATCACCATGTAACTAATTGACTTTTCCTATAATACACATACAACCTATTTTAAAATATTCACATGTTTCTTTATTGTTTACTTTCCGAAAAAAAATTGGCTAAAAACTTTTTCTATATTAAGATAACTATGGTTTTTTTAAGCTGTCATTTGACCGCTCAGGATAGGATTATACATGAAATGAAATGACGATTGGTTTAAGGTTCATTTGGGATAGTTTTTTAATACTGAACTTTTGAAATAAATTTCAACATAGACAACTAATAAGTTAGGGAATACCTATAATACTCGTACATGCTACTTTTGCTCGTCCTTTTTGTGAGAAAAATATTTCTCTAGACTTAAATAAACATATTATTCATTTCTACAAGTCTGTCTTTATCATACCAAGCCTTGTTAAATGCTTTAATTTATGAAAAATAAATTAGCCTAATTTTCTATCTTTTATGAGATCAGCACGAGTGTTATATTTGGACTTGAAAAACATATAACAAATGTTTTCTAATAAAAAAAAACTCTAATTAATAGTTTATTTGATAATATTTCAACATTTTCAAACGAAAACAAAGGAAAAGAAAGTCTTTTGTTTATGCTTTCACATTAATTTAATAAAACCCAAAACGCGTTTATTTAAACTGGGTGCGTAATATTAATTATCTAAATGGGTCAGCTACATAAATATGCGAATTAAGTCACGGAAATTGATAACCGGAAATAGTTAGACCTTGAAAATATGTATATAAACAATAACTTTTTTATATAAATAAATATGACCTTATTGCCCTCAGAATTAATGTTTACATGCCATAGAAAAATTTAGTATCGATTTAACAATATTATGCAGGTATAGGCAGGAGGGCAGTAGCGTTTTCTAGTGATTTTTTTTTTTTTTTGAAAGGACAAAAAAACCAAAGTTAGCAATAAATTTTACAAATCTAAATTGCTTTTAATATTTCTTAAGAAATAAAGGGCAAGTTTAATCTAAATTGCTTAAAGATATGCCTCATAATATTTTATTATCTTTAAATATTTCATTGGTTATCATTTTACTTGAAATTTACACGTTAAATGTTTTACGAAGTGATTATTTGTCATTAAAAAAATATTAAACAACACATTAATTATATGATTGATTTTACAATAAATTATTATCAATTATTTGAGAAAGACATGTTTATAAGACATTAAAATTTATTCTAAATTTTTTATATTTGTAGAATTTCTTATTGTGATTCAATTTAGTCATAAAGATAAAATATTATAAATTCCTGAATTAGCATTTCATTCTTTCCAATAGAAACTGACCAATTGATTTATTTTTTTACGAAAAAATTCTAAACTAAAAATATCTCGACTATTAAAGTTAAATATAAAAATTCTTAAATTTTCTGAACTAATTCCTTAATTTCAATAAAAGTATATAAAAATACATCCGTCTTATTTTAGCTATAAAACTCTTATGCCTTTAATTTAATATAAAACAACCAACCATAATTTCAATTTCTGTGAATCAAATATAAGTTCTCTGCTTAAATTTTAAATAAAACAAAAAAACTGTTAAGAGAAAACAACATTCACTGCACATTAATTACTAAAAAATATAATCTGTTTGATACTCTGTCAATAGGACATTGTATGGTATTCTTCAAATAGACATTCTAATCCTTTGAAAATTAAGTAAACAAGTTAAACATAAGGAATTTAATTTTGTTATATTTCTGAACATATGTTGCTATTTTAAGCGGTTTTTAAATCATCAAAAATGAATATTAGTAAACTCATGAATCAGAAGATATAATCAGAATGTCGAAAATTTTAAATTTTCTTTTTCATAGGATAGACTAAAGTTTTAAAAATTTTGGAGGCATAAAACTGACTTTAATCTTTTATAGCTCTAATTAAATAGCTTAAAATAAAATTTTACACTTGAAATATATTTGATGTCAAATTCAATAAGAGCAGTAATTAACACACTTCCTTTGAGTACAGTCGGCTTTACTGTTTCAAACTATTCTTATTTCCAAATAAAAATACTTATTATTGAATACAAAAAAAAAATCGCTCATTAATATGGGACAGGAAGTAAATTTACATACTTTTGGAGGAAAGAATAAAATGGTTTCTAGCAATCTAGTTAGCAACATCATTCACAAAGTAAAAGAAAATAAAGGATATCAAGTAGATAAGTTTAATTTTCAATGATATCATTATGCAAAAATAAAGCATTTTAGAATCATATTAATGAATGTATAGGTACACTGCGTAAATGTCGGAACACCTTTCACCTTTCATTTTCAATTATTATTGAACTGATTTTATTGCCAAGCAGGGTTTTAGTAAAAAAATTTGTATTAATCTTAATAAAATTGTCCTTAATAAATCGAGTTTGTAAATTGGTTATAGTTTTACAAAATTTTCACATTATATTTTGCAAAGCGACAATTTATCCAAATAATATTAATATTTATATAGTCAGTCAAAATACTAATTACATTATAAGTTTTTTCAAATAAAAAAGTTCAAATAATAAAAAGAAAAATAATAAATCCTGTATCATTTTTAGGCAACAACTTAAATGTGATAAAAACATACAATTTACACTCTTGACTTCTCTAGAAGACGATGAAAGTAGTCAAAAAAGTAATAAAGAAACTTCAAGATCAAAAAGAACATCAAAAAAGGCATCCAAAAAGAAAGAAAATTTAAAAGAAAAACATATTCAAGCTGCTATTGAAGAAAGGGAAAAGTTTTTGCAACTAATAAAAAACAATCCACTATACTACAATGAACACTTTGACGAACCATGGAAAGTACTTTCAAGGTAAATAATTTGATATATAGAAATAATGTATTTACTTTAATTTTTATTGCATTTAATATTAGAATCACTGAGAAAATAGCTGCTGAAGCAATTAATTCAGTTGAATGTAATTTGAATTTCAGCGAAGAAACTTTTGTTAAGGACTTCATTAAAGCAGAGCTGAGTTCATAATTTAAATTAACTTAAAAAATTATATTATTTATTATATAAATTTATTTCATAATTTTTTGTTTTATTTATAATATACTAAATAATATAAACTTACCATAAAACTGTTAAGATTTCTGAAGTAATTCACGGAATCAAATATCACTAAACTTCTTACAACCTTCTCTATATTCGAAAAATACTTTTTATAAATGACAAAATCGGTTACTATAGTAATTCATGGATTTCTTAGTTTTTTTTTTTTTATTTTAAATCAATAGGAAAAATATTTTTTGAATTATTTAACCAAGAATAAAAATATAATTATTATTATAATTGTACGTATATGATATACATATATGAATGTGTTGAATAAAATATAAAACTAATTAATTAATTCTCTTGTGATATTCGTCTTTTTTGGTTGAATATATTTAACTTGTTTCCTCTCCGATCAATATTAAATTGAAATAAAAGCGCCTTCATCTAGCTTTTCATAATGTAAGATGTTTTCATATACTCAAGTTAAAATTAATTTTTTTACTGTTGAGGTGAACTTAAGAAAATATTAAAAAGGTTCAACTTTGAAATTTTTTCTCTTAATTTCAAAAGCTTAAATGAAACAATAAACCATTGCTAAAATTCTCTGGAAAAATATTTTTAATATTAGATTTGGATTCATAGCAAGAAAACAGCTTATTTTCATAAGATATTTGTTACTAAAAAAACTTACCAAATGTATTTAATGCTTTTATTTTTAAAATATTATTTAAATTAATACATAATTATCTATCGCAAATCAATTTAGTATATTAAAATTATTTAGAAAGTGAAAATATATGCTTCTAAAACAATTGTAAACTGAATTGAAACTTTTTTTGCATTTCTCGGACTACTCTGAGTTTCGTTTTATATTATGTAAATTATGTATTTTGTAACAACCGATTGGTTCTATTCTACTCTTTCGTTCTTTTAAATACCATTTATAGTGCGTTTTCACTGAGCCTAGTTTTTAGTATTTAGTACTATTTTGTTAGATTTTGTATGGGAAATCTCTAGTATATTTCTCAAAAAAACTAATCGAAATCTAGTTCTTTTTTCTAGTTCTTTAAAGAACTCAAGTACTAAACAAACTCATGGCAGTACGAAGGGGAAATTTTTAGTAATTTTTTCGGATTTTCTCTTTCGGCAATAGTTTGATAGTAATATTATTGTGAAAGTTAGGTTATGTTAAAAATAATCATTGAGTAAAAAGTAAGAAATTTTTAATGTGATATGATTTTGAATTATTTAATTGTTTTTTTAACACAAATACAACAACAAACAAATTCTTCACAGATGAAATACGTACTGGAACTAAGTTCAGTGAGAACGCACAATTTTAGTCAAGTAACTGTTATTAAAATAGATTTTACATTAACATGGGCTTGAACATTTGGTGCCCCAGCATCACTTTAGTTTTTAGGCTAGAGAGACACCAAGTAAGGGGAAAATTCGTAATATTCGGACTAAATTTGATGCGTGAAATATAGCTGCATCACCAGGTCTACTTACAAATGCACAGAAGTAGTTTTGTTTTTGACATTTTAACATTTACCGAAAGTCAGTAATTTATATTTTTTGATGAATTTTATTATCTAAAACTAATAGAATATTGATTATTAAAATAGGTGATTTTAGAAATCATTATTAAGTATATGTATTCATTTTTAATTTAAGAATATACAATTTTAGGCAAGCAACAATTAAAAATAAATATTTTTATAATAATTTTATAACTTTCAAGAAATAAAAATCTAAGATTTTTATAAAATGTCTTTTATTTATTAAACAATAAAATAAAATTTCAACATTTATCAACAATATCATCATTTATCATTTTTAATTTTACTTTACAAAAACACTTTTAACACAAGATTAAAATTTCAAAATGTCACAAATAACTAATACCTATTACCATCATGTACACAAAGTGAGTCAAAAGCACTATGATGCGCCGTCAGGCCTTGGATTAAGAATTGTGATGCTGGGGCACCATGCGCCGTCAAGCAAAGCTGAATCAAGGGGAAAGCTCCAAATATTCGGATTAAAAAAACGCACCGCAAAAATCTGGTTGAACACCAATCCAAAAAAAGTGTATTGAGTATTTATTTTTCAATTTTACAGAATATACAAAAAAACTTGGCTGAATAAAATTTATTTAACTGTTTTTTGGAGTTAAATTTATATAACTTCTCAAAAATGTAAACAAGCCCTTTAAGTTTATCAAAACACTTAATACAATTATCATCTAGATGGAGTTAAAGTTTTCCTAGAAATCTATAGTTGGTAGCTCTGAAATTGATTTGACAATTAGTAAAATTCAGTTAATCAAATTTCAGTATTTAATTTCTAATTTAGTTAGAAATATTTAATCAGAAGCTAAAAAAATGGCCGAAGAAGATGATTGTATTATAATTGATGACAATGTCAATTATAAATCAATAAGGTATAAAAATTAGAAAAACTTTACATAAAGAAAACTTGATAACATTTGAATTTTAGCTGTGAAAATGTACCTATTTTATTTCTTGATAAAAATGTTGCTAAACAACATTTTAGTCAATTTGGAAAAATAAATAGGTTTATTCATCATCCAAAACGTCTTTCGTGTACTGTGGAATATGAGAATGAAGAAGATGCAAAAAATGCATATTTGAATGCTAGAAATTATAATGGATCTAATTTTAATATTAAATACACAACAAATGAAATTATACATTCAAGAAATACTGAAGAATGGATTCAGTCAGATGTACAAAATGAACTTGATAGTATAGCAAAATCAAAACAATACCATTCAAATACAAAATATTTGCCAAAATCAAATAAATCAATTAAAAAACAAGCAAATGATGTTTTTCTGCGATTAGAACCAAACCCAAAAACACAATTCGAAAGTGTAATTAAACGGCAAGCATTTAATGCTGAGGACAGGTAAATTATATATTACATATATTTATATATTTTTACTATTGTAAATTTAATTAAATTTTTATATTTAGATATAATATTTTGGATGCACGTGATAAATTAATTAGATTAAAAACATTAAGAACTACTGATATAAAGAAAGTTGTTAGTATTAAAGGAACATGTCCAGATATGTGCCCCGAAAAGGAACGTTATTCACGAGAAGCAAAACATCAAGTTTCAATTTTTGAATTAGATGAAAACAATTATAATTCAATGAATCATAAGATTGCAATTAAAGAATATACACGTAGTAGTGCTGATCAAGAAATACCACTTGAGCATGAATTACGTCCTGAACCAATACTTCAAATGACAATGATTTATTTAACACATAAAGTATTAGATTTATGTGAATTACCAGAAGTTAATATTGGTGATTGGTTTCATTTTATATGGGATAGAATGCGAAGTATACGAAAAGATATAACACAGCAGGATTTATGTACATTAGGAACGACTGAATTAGTTGAACAATGTGCACGTTTTCATATACATTGTGCAGCACGTTTAATTGCTGAAGATTCAGCTGTATTTGATCAACGTATTAATACAGAAAATTTAACAAAATGTCTTCAAACACTTAAGTATATGTACAATGATTTACGATTAAAAAATATTGAATCACCTAAAGAAGCTGAATTTAGATCATATATCGTTTTACTTAATTTAAATGATTCAAATTTTCTTTGGGAATTAAAACAATTACCAGAAAAAATTCAAAATTCTGAACAATTACGATTTGCTATATCAGTTTATTTAGCTATGGAAAATAATAATTATGTTAAATTTTTTAAACTAGTCAAATCAACAACATATTTAAATGCATGTGTATTATTAAGATATTTTACTCAAGTAAGATTACATGCAATTAGATCCATTGTATCAGCATATACATGGCCAAAAGGTCCTATACCATTACCATTAACATATTTAAAAAATATTCTTGGTTTTGAATCTGAAGAGTCTTTAAGTACATTTGCTGAAAATTGTGGTTTAGAATGTGATGGATATAATATTTTATTACGTCGTTTTTCATTTAATACCCCTGAAACGCATATAAATATGGAACGATCGCTTAATTTTGTTGAAAATAAAAGAAATATTAGTGTGGGAGAAGTTGTTAGAGCAAAAAAATTGGATGCTTTAACTGTGTTTGAAAATTATGAACCACAAAATAGCTTTGATGAGAATGGATTTTTAAAATCAGAAATTTGGTTTGATAATAATCAAATAACAGTATCTGTAGCTGATGATAAAAGTGATATTTTTAAAGTTCCTTTGCCATCTTCACCAATTTCACCGAAATCAATTGCTAAGAATAATTTAACAAGTGTTAAACCAATTTTGAATACAACTATTTTTGAAAATAAACCTTTTCATTTTCAAGCAGAAGCATCCCAAAATATTTTTACTGATAGTAAATCTAATATTTTTGAAAATCAATCAAATAAAATATTTGAAAGTCCTTTTAAAATTGTCGCAACACAAAATAATCAATCTGTTATATCAGATGGAATTTTTGAAAAAGGAATTTTTCAAAGAAATTCACCAGAAAACGAAAATATATTTGATTTTATGTTTAGTGAACGTTCTACAAAAGATATGATACCTAAAAATAGTTTCATTATTCCTTCAAAAGATGAAATTGATAAAAATATGGAAAAACAAATTCAAGAAATAAAAGCTAAAGAAATTGAAGAGATGAAAGCTAAAGAAATTCAAGAAATGAAAGCTAGACAAGAACAAAAACTTAAAGAACTGGAAGAAATTAAAAGAAAGCAGTTGGTGGAAGAGGAAAATCATAAACAAAAGGTATCAATAGTTAGTTAAATTTTGTCCTATTATTTTGATAATTTTTGGTAAAATTTTTTAGATTCGGGAAATAGAAGAAGTAGCCAAAGGTGAAACAAATGAAATTCTTGAAATGACTGCTTTAAATGAAATTTACAAAATAGCTGAAGATGAATTGAAAATTTTCAAAGAAATTAATCAAGCAATTGAGCAAAACGCATCAGATGTACTTACAGAATATATTCATATGACATTAGTAGAAATTACTCAAGAAGAAATCAATTTATTTAATATGAATAAAGCCCTACTTCACAAGTATTTTCAAATTTGGATAGAATGTACTAAAAAGAAAATTGAATCACGTAAATTAATTGAATCAGTTCCAGTTTGGATGAACTCTCAAACATTACAAGAAAGTGCTGAAAATATTTCACATCCATTACAAAAAGAATCGTTAAGTTTAATGAGACGTTATAGATCTGGTATACCTTATATACTAAACTTACCCGAAATAGCTCCAAAACCAATTGATTGGTTTGATTTATTTGAAAACTCATTTAATTTCAGAAAAAATCAAAATAATATTGGATTATTAAAATTGAAAAACTATTATAAATTAGTTATATCATTACCACAAGAAGATGAAGAAATTTATGGCTTTACATCATATATGAGTGGTTTATTACGAGCATTAACAATAAAATCATCAGATAAAAATATATATTTTCGCCAATGTAAAAATAATTTGGCAATTTGTATACGTAAATTTGAAGGGATACATCCATTAAATGAACTTGAAAAACCAGTAACTACAGAAATTAATAACTCAAATGGGCTTCTTTTCTTTATGACATGCACAAATCCACGTAATTCAAAAAAGAGACTATATAATTTATTTAAATTAACAAAAATATATGATACAATACCAATTATAATTATTGTTTATAATTCCAAATTATCTGAAATTGAAATTGAAAATCATTTGGATTTAAAATATTTACAATTAAATGAAAATATACCAGATTATAAAATTATTTCATGTACAGAAAGGAGAGAATCTAAAACCTTGATAAGAACACTGCAAAAAAGCTTAAGATTTTTAAATAACTATTATGATTTTGAAATTCAGTTAGAAATGCAAAATTTGTGTACATTTTTGAAAATAACTTTAGGTCAAGAATTTTGGCAAAAACTTTTTGAAACATGGAATATAAATGCACCATTCCGAGAAGCATGTAATAATCCTGAATTCATAATTAATTTATATAATGAATGTATTTCAAAATTGATTGAATCAATTGATGAAGATTATGAATATTTACCAGAATTTCCAAAAGAATTGAAAATATTTACACCAAATTTAAATTATGATGTCCCTTTAGGACTTGAATATTTTCCAGATGATTGGAAAAATGTTGATCGTTTAAATAAATTAAAAAAATTTTTTAAATTATTAAAAATTATTAAGCCAAAGTTTAATAATGAAAACTTAGGTAAACTACAAGATTCGATAAATGAGTATACAAATTTATTAATATCTGATGAAAAATATGCACAAAATTGTAGCTATTCAGCAATTAAAGTCCTTTTAGAAAAGTTAAGTAATAATAATACTATTGAGGTAAATTTAGAACAATCTTTTGAATATATCCCATGGTTAAATATAATTAGTGTAATTTGTTTAAAATTATTGGAATATGTTTATAAAAACCATAACGATAGTATTCCTAAGGAAATAATTTATAAAAAAAATAGTTATAAAGAGCTAACAACACGTCCATGGTGGAATGAAAGTAATTCATTGAAACAAATTAATTTTAAAGATAAAAGAAAATCTAATGAAAAAACTATAATACCGGAAAAAAAAACAAAAATTGAAAATGAAGTCATTGATTATGAATTACTTTTTAAGAAAGGAGAAATGCTTTCAGAAAAAAGTGATAAAACAATTAAAAAATATCGTGAATTATCAAATACTATACGAGAAACATCTCGAGCTTTTGATATGATGTTATATAATGAAGAGAAAAACATAAGATTGAAACAAAAATTTATTGAAAATAATATTTAAGTAGTTTAATTATTAATTAGTATAAATATATTATTGTATTTATTTGAAAATGAAAAAGAAAAAAGTTTATAGTATTTTCAGTAAAAATTAATGAATTGTTTTATGTAAAATTCTTTCATAATGTTTAAAATATTTTGAATAATTTTTGATATCTGTAAAACTATAAATATTTATTTAAACTTATTTATTAATAATTCATTTTTATTTTTACAACATTTAATTAAAACTTTTTATTGTAGTATATGTGCTGTGTTGCATGTAAAATTCTTTTCTGAATAGTTTTTTATATCTATATTTCCAAATATTTATTTAAACTTATATATTAATTATTAATTTTTTTTACATAATTTAATTAAAAATTTTTTTTGTTAATATGTACATGATATGAACGAAATTTTAAAGGAAAAAAAAAATAATAGAATTGTATCGGAAAGGAGTAATTGAAATGCGATCTTAATTGATCAATATTTCCTTTAAAATAATCTATAATTGTACTACATTTAAAATTTGGTAGTGACAAACAAATTACTTTTTGTAAAAAAAACCTTAAAGAATTTTATAATAATTTAAAGTTTTTATTAAAATTTAGTAAGAAAGTAGGGCTAAATAAATAAATAAATTATTTTAGCATTACTAAATATGTTTTTTATGTTTTTATTTTACATATAAATAAAACAAAAAACAATTATAAAGTTCTTTTATCCACAGATCTCGAAGGTTAAAAAATAACAGACCTTACCTGATCGCCGTCCAAAAAAATTCTAAATTCCTTTTTCAGTACGGGTAAAATTATTGTTGTTCAAATCACGTTAATTTATAATTTAAGAAAACCATAGATTTAAATCTACTAAAATCAATCACTAAAACCCAGCACTCTTTAACCAATTATAGTTTGGATTGCAATTTATTCATTAGTGAAACAAACAGGAATCAATCGTGGAAATCAGCAAATAAGGATACTTATATTTTAGCACATAGAGCAACTAGGATTTTCAACATTAAAAATATACTTCATTTTAGTTTTAATGTGTAATTTTACCAAAAACCTTCAAACATTATAACAATTCAAAATTTATTAAATTAAAGACGAAAAAAAAAAAGAAAAATAAAACAAGCAATGTATACATATTTTATTCTATTTATCACTCTAGAATGTAATATTCGCACCAATAATTTTGTTTAACTATTTGAGTGTTCTATTGCATAATTTTTCAACAGGGATATTTTTAATAAGCAGCATGCTGTTGTTTACATTGTCTTAATGCCTCATTGAATCCCTCACAGAGTGTTAAATCTGATTGGCCCTGAGCACATTGAATAAATTGTTTAATTTCCCAAGCACAAGGACCCTGAGGCTCGTTCGGTTGGCTAGCAAAAGATTGTTGTTGCTGTGGTACAGCTGCTGCTGCTGTTGGAGCTACTTCAGCAGAATTTCCACCACTTCCCATCATTCCAGTTACAGCTGCTCCCAAGGTATGACCCTTAAAATTTTCAAATTATTATTATTAATTTAAGTAAAATGATAATAAAAGTTAAAGTACTTACAACCGCCGAACCGACCGCTACACCCCCGGCTGTAGCAGCCATTTGTTTAAATAAAGATGGCTGCTGAGATGCTCCCATTGGTGGCGCAACAGGAGAAACTGCCGCAGGAGCTGATGACGTTGGTGCGGGAACATATCGTGCTTGACTATATGTAATAAAAAAAAAATAAAATCAATAATTTTAATGAAAAAATTTAGAAGAGTTTAATCATTTGATCTTTGTTGAAATTATAATTGAAGTACTTTATCAAAAATTTAATAAACACAAAACTAATATCTAGCGGTGTATCCGATTAATAATAAATATAAAATTAACCAATAAAGGAATCAATGATAAACTTTAAATAGTAAACTTTATTATAAAAATTCGTGTCAACCAGCGACATTGATGAACTTCCTATAATTCCTATTATTCATTTCCAAATGTGTTTCCTTTTGTTTTTTAATTTTTAATTGCGTATTAGAAAAATTATTATAATAAATATTAGTGTTAGGGTAATTGATCTATTTATCCTTTTCATACCTATTTGAAATATGCCTTTTAAAAACATTTACCATATATTGTCTTCTCTTTTACACATATGTTGTGTCCAAAATCATGCTATATATAATAGAGAAAGAAAGAGAAACAGAGGGAGAAGGATCTATTACAAAATGTATACATGACAACAGAAAGCTTTTCTCTACATAATAGAAAGAGTGAGATATAAATAAAAGTTGTGCACGGCGACAGAAAGCTTTTCTATATATAACAGACAGAAAAAAGATACAAAAAATAAAATTCTCGCACGAGAAACTATTTTTTAGAATAGATTTATTTATGTATTAATTTAACAAAAAAACGCAAAAAAAAATTCTCATAAGAAACGCTATATTAAACGGACGGGTCTCGTAGATTTACGTTTTTTCATTCTGACTTCCTAGGACGGGCCACATAGATCTACGTTTTAGCATGAAATTTTAGTATGTTGCATTAAGGTTTTTCTTTTATGCACATTGTTATTTTTTCTTGATACTATTATTAATAGTACTATCTGCCTATTGTTCCTACGGCGTAGGTTTTATTTTAGGAAATATTTCTAAATAATTTTATAACGGTAAAAATGGCAAGGAGCAAAGAGTTTTTAGAAAATTTATCCGGAAGTGATGTTGGGTTTGAAGGAAGTGTTATTTCAATTAATGACAGTGAGTTTTTATCACACAAGAGAAAATTGCACGTAGATTATCTTCTTCTTAGAGTGAATTTGAAGGTAATAAATTAAATAGAGATGAATGGACACCTCATGACAATTTAATGACTCTAGAACTTTTTCATGGTATGAAATCGGTAGTCAAAATTTCTCAAGAAGTTATGAACCGATTTTCTTCCAATTTTGCACACTTCTCCTTCTTCGTGCTTGAACGAAGGAAAAAAAATTGAAATTCGCATTTTTGAAAAAGTCCAAAAGTCCCATTTTTGAGTAAAATTTGCACCCTCTATAACCTTGAAAAATTACTTAAAATAAAGAAGAAGAAAATCCTTCGTTCAAGCACGAGCCATAATTATCTACTAACAGAAAATTTTTGGTTTCTTAATTTCAGATGAATCTGTCATGAAATATCGTCACTACGAAAAAATAACTTTTATTTAAAAGGGTCACAGGGAATGAGGTCCTTATCGGTTAAGTTTCAAATTTTTTTAAAATAAATTTCACAAAGTACAAATAAAATATGTATTTTTTGCATGGTAAATTGTTTTAATAAAATATTTCATTTGATATATGAAAAAAATGTACACGTTTTGTCGTTGAAACCCACCTAACCCTTTAATTCCCTTGAAAAATGTCGGAAACAAGACAGAAACAGATTTGACTCGTCCGTTATGTGTTAAGTAATTTGCGGAAAAATTAAATTAAGCCAAAGCTAAGCTAGAGGCAATTTTAGAATAAAGACACATTTTAGTTAAAGTACTAATCAGTAAAACTATTTTAAAAAAGCAATTTGGTGGTTAAAATTTTAAGCTTAAAAATGTTACAGAAATTTATTTGGTGTAAAATTTCTTCAATTAAATATATTTTAGTGAGATAGTAGATATTTCTTTTTGCACGTACATGTGGAAAATTTTAGAATAAAGGCTTTTACGCAGCATAAATAAAATGAATAATAAAAGTAGATGATTCATCACTTCAAAATTAAGATCACATTATTAAAAATCGCAAATGTTCAAAATTAAGTCGTGTTTTTTTCTTATTAGTCACATGGAATTATATAAGTTTTACTGATTGTTTTAATCTAATGAATTTCATCATCTTGAAAATTGTTTTGAAAAATTGTTAAAAGGCTTTAAAATATATCTGGAGTGTTGAATGTCAGCCATCCTTTTATTTTCTGTTTACATAAACTATAGTTATAAGTTATTAAGCTTGAGGAAGTTATAGAGGTTTACACTTATGTAACTCAAGATAATTCTCATTGTTTTTTAACCTCAAAATTCAATTATTCCGCATTATACATATATATGCGTATATAAAAATTATTAAATATTTTAGAAAAAAAAACAACAGTAATTTTGATATTTACCGTCGTCTTGGCGCGGGTGGTGGTGATGCTGTTCTACCTCTTCTCGGCATTTTATTTTCGTTTTGGCTTAAATGTTTTTCAAATTTTTTAATCTAAAAATAATTATATCCGAAATTCGTTAAATAATTGTCTGTGCACAGATTATACCTTAAGTGTGGTCAAATCTTTACTGAATAAAAAATATACTCTTGGTTTTTCTTAAGATTTTGCTCGAATCGTCTCGAAACTTTTCTGTCTGTCACCGCAATGTCAAATGTTTTATATCTTTTTCATTCTAGCATGGAAAGTATATGCATACTTCGTGTGCAAATTTTTGTTTGTTTTTGTTAGGGCGCATGCGATCTATTTGCTAGTAGTGCCATATACAAAAACGGCTTAAATTTATTTTATAATATATATAAAATCTCTGGCTACTGAATAATAAGTATTAAAATAAATATATTTAAAATTTGATTCCGTTAATAATCTGCTTAAAAGTATCAGTCAATTGTCAAAGGGGATAATTGACACTTTACAGTAAAAAAAGGCCATTATAATAAACAATAATATAAAATGAGGAATGTGATAGAAAATGAGGAAATTATTGGTAGTATTTTAATCCTTGGTACTCCGTAGGAGTTGCTATTGCACCATTTGTTATCAGTACATTATCTCTTTTGGCGCCGCTATGGCATAAACCCTAAAATAATGTGAGAATCACTGTGGTAGATATCACATCATCAACTCTAGGTGCAGAATAGTCTTAAAAAAAGAATTCAGAAGATAACAGTGAAAAAACTCAAGGAACATTTATTTTGAACTATTTATGCGTATAATTATTAAACTTTAATTACTAATGTGCTCACGGTTTGTTCGAATTTAAGGAACAAAGAAGAAAGGAATTTGAAATTTAAACTTGCATCATGCAAAATACGAGGACTACGATATCAGTTGCTAAATGCTAACTATTTTATGAATTTTCTAACTAATTTTCTTCTGATATTTTTTGTTAAAAATTAAAAAAATCTCAAAACTTACAACTAAAACCATAAAATAATTAAAATTGGATACATTTTCTTTTTGGAATTAAAAGATTCTTACTAAGCAAAGTTTTATTATAAATGTATACAGTAATTGAAAAAGATAAAATACAAAACAAATAGAGAGTATGTTAATTTATTAAAGTTTTTGACTGAGTTAAGTTAAATGAGTAAGCCTAAAAAAATTATTTATTAAAACTAATTTCAATAAAATTTAATACAGTAAAATCTTAAAAGTATTTAAATTGCAATTTTGTTGTTTATTTTTTGACATAAAAAATTAAGGGTGACTGAAAATGACTAGATAAACTTAATCAGCATAAACAAAAACTAAAACCTTTAGAAATAATTTAACAATTAATGATTTAAATAATTTTGTTGCTCATGCAATTCTAACTTAATATAAGAAGTTTATCAAACATCAACAATTAAAAAATAGATTTTTTGAGAATTTTTTTGTTTGTTTTTTACAATGAAAATAATATCAATTTCAATGAAACAATTTATGATTTAATATCACAAAAGATTTATAGTTGATATAATGCGAACAATTTTTCCCCTAATAATTAGGGGAATAATTAGGAGTATTAAAATTTATCTATTAATCATTTTCTGTGGGCCACGATCATAAAATAACATATAGGCAGGAGCTCTAAGAACTTCATCAATTGCCACCTCTCTTACGACTGTGTCAGATGTATAGTACCACCTAAAATATAAAAAAAATATATGAAGTTAAATTAGTATTTATATTTTACGCCTTTGTGCATATCTTTCATGTCAAAAAAATATTAACTATATAATTATTTGAGAAAATTGTTAGCACATATCGATATCCACAAATTGTAGTAAGATTAAGAATTTTATTGATATTTTTTGTTAAAAATCAAATCTTGCTTTAGAAGTTTTGCACCAGCATTATAACATTAGAACATTAGCAGATGTAGAAAATGCAATACAAAAAAATTCAAATTTTAATTTATTAATATCATTGATATTTTATAAAAATAAGGCTTTTATGAGTAAACTAATTTTCCCTTTTTGAAAGAAAAACAAATAAATCTACGAGAATAATTCACCCAATAATATCACATTAAATTATAATAAGATAAAATTTGTTATTTTTTGATTAAATGTCTTGAAAAACTGCAAAATATCGATTAAAAGCAAACATCGATCAAGACAAATGTTATACTTTAATTACAAAAAGTACAGGAGTTTATTGCCAAGCTTCTTACATACCAGAAAATAAAAATACTAATAATGTAAAAGTTCTAAAATATTCCATCTAGTACATTGGCTGTTTCCACACGAGGAAACAAGTTTCCGGTAAAATTTTTGTTTTTAGGATAGAACGGCAAGAAGTAAGGGGTGAAATTCGGAATTAAATTTGTTTCCAGAAAAATTTGGGTATCACGATTACCATTCTAAACACATACAAGATGTGCTTTATTTAAATGCTCACACACATTTATATTGCTCTATCTGCACTTGAAATGTTTCCAGGAAAATTGTTTCCCCGTGTGGACGATCAAAATCTGTTCGAAAGAAAACCAGTTTGTTACTGGAAACTTGTTTCCTCGTGTGGAAACAGCCATTCAGGGTATTCACATTGAGTCCGGTAACATTTAATTTCAGGGTAAAGGGAGGTGAAAGGTAAAACGGTGTTTCGCAAATTTCGAAAAAGCTTTTACCCCTTCCTGAGGCAGAAATAATTCTGCCTCATGCTTGGTATCTTACTAATACACATTCATATATACACGTTATCTGTAATATTTTACCAACATATATTCACATATTTTAGTGGAGTGAGAATTGTAGGGGAACATTACCGAAATGATACAAGTCTCAATGGGTGGTGATACACGAGTTGTCATGACATGCATAACATTTCGAAAAGTTATGCATGTCATGATAACTCGTGTATCACCACCCAATGTGAATACCTTGATTGGCTTATGAGCCAAAATTTAAGAAAGAGTGTAATGGATATATGACTCTGTGATCAAATATGATAACATATCATATCATGCTATATATCCATTCCTTTTTTACTTACATGATATAGTCTATGGCATGGTGTACATGAGCTTTTTTTAGCAGAAAAGCTTTTCTAAAACTATTGCTGAAAGAGAGAATCCGAAAAAATTACTCAAAATTTCCCCTCCGTACTGCTATGAGTTTGTCTACTTTTTTCGTAAAAAACTAGAAGAAAGAACTACATTTAGATTAGTTCTTTTGAGAAAAAGACTATAGATCTCCCATACAAATCTAACGAAATAGTACTAAATACTAAAAACTAGATTCAGTGAAAACGCACCATTATCTTTGTATTTTAAAAGCGCAACTAATACAGACGTCAATAATATTTCATATTATCCTTTTTTCGAAATTTCGAAAAAGTACCAAAGTGTATTAAAGTACCAAAAGTGTATTTTAATGTAAATTTAACTATGAAAATTAAGAAAAACTTAAATAAACTGTGTTATTTTATTACCTATGGGAATTCCTTAAAGCTCCTCGTCTATATGTTACAAAATGGCCAGTAGTTGCAATACCATTATGAACCACAACAGCAAGTAAACGATATAAATTTCTAGTAAAAATACCTGGACATGAATATGACTCATATACTTCACCATTAACTGGTAGACTTGAAGATAATAAAGAAGTTGTTGAGCCCCAAGGAGTTGTAGCCTTAAATTGATTAAAAAATTATTAAAAAAAAAAAAAATTCAATTTAATTATTTAATAAATACTTGACTACTCAAATGTGGCTGAATAAAACTATAAGGTGCCATTGATAAACTTTCTGGAAAATGTACATAATCTTGTCGCTTTAAAATTTGTCCTGATGGAAGCCAAGTATTACGTGAAATATGTATACAAAGACAAGCTGGTAGCTTAGCAAAAGTAATTGATTTAGTATGAGTGGTCTTTTCATTGCATGATTCACATTGAACATCATCTACATTCTCTGATGATACATATTCACTAAGTAAATGCCCCAGGCTAAGTCCCACACGGCTTAGATTAGGTAAATTAAGTGTTACACTATCAAATTTATCGTATCTCACAGGCGACTAGTTAAATAAAACAAAAAAAAATTACTTTGCCAGAAGGGATAAAAAATATTATTAAAGTCGTTACCTTGTATCCACAAACAAAGCAAGAAATTTGACTACCCATGGCCCCTTTGAAGGGATGAGGAATTTGAAATTGTGCTTTTTCTGACCATACCTAATACATTTTATAAATTTCAATTAAATTTACAAAAATAAATAAATAAAATATTACAGAAACAGTTCCTGGTCCACGACTCAGTCTTTCTAATGAACGGCATGAGCCTGAAGATCTATTATTAAGCATATCACTATTTATATTTTCTACATTTTTTGATCGACTTTTACGTTCAAAAGTACTTAGATTAGGTGAAAAATTTGGATCACTTTCTAATAAGGAATCTTCATCATTATTTTCACAAATTGAATGAGGTGAATCTGGTGTATGTACTTCAGATCGTACTTGTCTCAATAAATTTGATGATTCAACATAATCAGAATTACAAAAATCTGAAAGCATAGCACTAGATGGCCTTGGTGCTAACATATTAGTTGCATTATTAATATCAAAAAGTGCATCAGATAAACAACCAACTTTTTTTGGTTTATTTAGTTCTTCTTCTAATGATGCAAGCAATATATGTAATAATTCATGTGCATCATGTTCATCGGGTGATATAACCCAACCAATTTTATTTAGTGCACGTATTATTTCTTCCGGAGAGTATGGATCTGCACGAATTTTTGGATGTGTACCATTTATTGTTTCTAAGGTATTTAATAATGATGTAATTAATCCTTTTTTTTCTGAATTACAAATGTTTAATTGAAGCCATCCTATAAATTGAGGGCATGATGCCAATGCTTGTAGTAATGTATTTAAAAAACACGTTCGTCCAAAATTATGTAAACCAGCAATTTGACCTTTTCTTTGACGAATACGTGATTTACCTAAAACAAAAAAAAATAATAAAATATGAAAAATCATTCGGAAAAGAACTTTTATTATAACGTAATTTCTATTCAATTTATTTATATATATATTGTATTGTATATGAAATTTTGAACAAGAAAATTGTTGTTAAATATATATTTTTTAATCGTAAAACTATTGTAAATAGGCAAATTTTGAAAAACATTCAATTAAATTAAATAATCTTTGGAAGAGGAAAAAATTAGCTACTTTACCTGACGGGCCCCAAAAAACGAATGCTCCAACAACAACCGCCGCAGTAACGCCAGCTGCCATTAAAATTTTATCTCCCTCCATATCCAAGTGAATTTTTTTTTAGTTTCTTAAAGAAATTTTATAAATGGTTTTCCCATTAGATTCAAGCTCTAGTTTTATTTTACATTTTCACAATTTTGTAAAGTAAGGTCTGCACATGCCTAAATGTCAAATATTTTTGGAGAATGGAGATTGAAATGTTTAATATATGTAAATATACTTTTGATTCCAACTCAAAATTTGAATATACCAAAAATGTTTTTAATTAAGCAGTTAGTTATTTTTCATATTATTCCTAAATTCTTATTATTATTGTGGGTTTGATTAATTTAACATTGTTGTAATATTTATTTATGTTGAATAAATTTGATAATTATTGTGCTAAAATTAATAGTTTTCTTTCATTTTTAAGTGAATTTTGACATAAGGCTGAGATTCTGGGTAGTTTACACTAAATCTTTTAATATATATTCGGCTATTTTACTTGTATCATGCAAGTCAAGCAGGATGCAGCAATTTTCATTATTGAATATGATCATATTTTTATTTTTTATAAGTTTATAAAAATTACTTAAGTTAGCAATTTGCAGGCAAAATAAAAATCAACTTACAAGACTCAAAAGAGAACAGATAGTATCAGCTATACTTGACGGTGCATAAAAAACCTGACTCACTTCGGTTTTTTGGCTAGGGAGGGAGACATCAGGTAAGGGGAAAATTCCAAATTATTAGCCCGATATATATCTGCATGATTGTAAAATCAAAAAACACAAAAATTTTGGCGAAAATTGACAAATGAGAAAAGTGTTTAACTGGCATGCAAATTATTAATTTGCTTGCATGTACTTACTTTAATTTGTTTTTTTACCAAATTTGGCTGTTAAAATAATATTTAAAATATAGATTTAAATTAATTTTCTTATAATTTTTTATAACTGTAAATATTCGATTATTATTGTTAAAAGTTGTTATTGATGTCCATTTGCAAATGGATGAAACTAATTTGCAAAACCTGTAGAACACAAATGTATAGCATACAGCTATAATTGACGGTGCATCATGAAGCAGACTCACTTTGGTTTTTTAGGCTAGGGAGACACCAGGTAAGAGGAAAATTCGAAATATTTAAGTTGATTAAATGTTTAGTTATAAAATATGCTTGTGAGAACAGGAAAATGGTACTCTTCTTGTATTCGAACTTTAGACCATGCATATACTAAGAAATAATTTCCATCATGCGCGGTTTATATATTTCAAGCACTTATTAACCACCCTACATAGAAATTATATAGAAAATTTATTCATTATAGGTCGTTTAAACAGGCGTAAAAACTACCAAACTTGGTAGTTTCAAAGCACATTCAAAATTTTTTGGCGGACATTGTTGTAACAGTTGTATTTTTAATAGTTAGAAATTTTTGAATTTGAAAACATTTTACTGTTTCAGCTTAAATCTATAACAAATTAAATACATAAAGGTACATAAATACTGTAAAAAACCTTATATACTTATTTACTTTATAGTCCTAAAAAAATTACTCTAGTTTTTTCGCAGGCTGAAAACTTTTTCTGCACTAAGCGTGCGTGTTTGCATGAATTTAAACCATTTTTAGGGAATTCATACCACTTTTTTTTGCACTTGCGTACTTTTACATTATTTGTGGTATAGAAAATGAAAAATAAATTATACTAACGAACTATTTTAAATATTTAAAGTTAGATGTTATGTTGACTTGAATTTCATTAATTTTGAACTTCTTGTGGTAACTCGAGTTTTTTTGTTAAAGGAAGGGCAAAATTGTGATGATATATCAAAATTTCTATTTATTAAACAGTTAAATTTATTTAATTAATAATATTATAAAATATTATAAAATATTATTATTAATTGATATCATTTTAAATATGTTTGTTGATTCTTTCAGAGTTACTGATATCTTTTAGCATCACTTGGCAGCTACAATATATACTAGCACATACTTTTAAATTTCATTTATTCATACATTACACTTATGATAAATGATTCAAAAACTCATTGCGAGATGGCAATGCACCAAAGGATTTCTCATTATATATTTCAAATTTATCTTCCTAGAATTTATAGATTGAATTTGTATAAACTTTTTACAACTTGGGTAACAGATTATGTTCTAATCTATAGGAAGACGTTAAGACTTCTTCTTTGACTTTCCTTTCTATAGTTAAAGGGGGAGTATGGTTTTAAGCGTAAAAAAACTCATCCTTTTCTTGAATTTTTTTAATGAATATTGATATAAGGAAATTTATTCAAAGTTTTTGTAAATTATTAAGCATGATGTTAGCAACATTTTGTAATTCTTTTGTTAAAAAATATTTACAAACAAGCCGGTGAGACAGCTTTTCCTGGAACCGGAGCTCAGGAACTCAGCCGGAAATTACCCGAAATCAAAAACTCTTGAAATTTATTGAAAGTACTATTAAATCCTCCCCACAACGTTGTCTGATTACTTTTTTTTTATTTAAAAAATTTTGGTGCGTATTTAAAGTTAAAACTTTAAATACTTATAATTTTATAAGCGGAAAACACCCTTAATGTAAAAACAATTCTAAATCTCAACGTTTGGGGGAGGTATTTTAAATGTAGAAAGTGTGTACCAAGTTTAAAGTGAATCGGTAATTTAGTTTTTGAATGGCAGTGAACACCGACTTTGAAAAAGTAGTTTTGAGAAAAACGCGTTTAAAATTTTTAAAAGCTTATTTACGAGTATGGCTTTAGTTACTTGAAAATTTTGACAATTTTGCATGGATCGAACTCAAATTTTGGGATTATATTTTTGAAATATTAAACTATAAGAAAATACAAAAAAAAATTCGGCTTTTAAAAAGTGCTAAACCATACTCCCCCAAAATATCACACTTTATAAAGCTTTTTTTATATTGTCATTACGCCTTTTATTAAGTATAGCTTGAAGTCCCTTATTTAATGTTTTTTATAAGAGTACTAAATGAGATTATGTGATCATTGTAAATAGGTGATTTATATTTATATATGAACTTTACGAATTTAAATATTCCCAAGGTAATTCTATTAAAAAATGTGTTGTAAATTAGAAACGATGCATAAATTTGGAAATTACTGCTAGATTTATGTGAACAATTTTAAGAATCACAAACAAATATCATATAGAAATCACGACGAGAAACCAACAAAAATTAATGAAAACTTGTTATACCATTAAATAATAAAACAAATAAAAATTCATTTACAAGAAATTTTTATTTTTATACTGTACTGAAATGTCATTTAAATTTATAATTGCCATCCATACAAAAATAAATATCGATATTAATCATTATTCAAAATAATCCTAAAACAAAAATAAATAACTTTAAATTATAATTACTGGGACTTATTTTGTTGTGTAAAAAAAAGATATATTTTAAATCTCTTTAAATACAAAGAAGCTTACACTCGCACTTTAACTTTATATATTTAAAAATAATGTTATTGGACAGTGATCACTTCCTAGCACTTGTGATCTTATAATATTGTCGACAACCCTTAACATTATTTTTTCAGAAACAATAAAATAATCTAAACGCCAGCCAATATTTTTGCTGCGAGCAATCATCATATGAGTCCAGAACGTATAGGCTTTGGTAATATCAGGATAAAAATATCTGAAACTATCAACAAAACCCATTGATAATAGTTTTGTCATTCCATCACGTTCTTCAATTGTAAATCCAGCATTTCTTGTGTTACTTTTGGGATTTGCCAAATCGATTTCTTGATGTGAAACATTCATATCTCCACATATTATAACTGGTTTTTTTTCATTTAATTTTTTTATATAATTTTGAAATATATTATCCCATCTCATTCTTTTTGACAAATTTGTTAGTTTCTTGCCAGCCTTTGGTACACAGGCGCAAACAAGAAAGAACTTTTCGTATTCTGCTGTTATAAGTCGATCGCTCTCATTTTGTTCATCATTACCCAGGCCATATTCTACATTTATTGGCATAATTTTTGAAAACATTGCTACCCCAGCATTTTTATGTCTACATAACCAGAATTGATGATATCCGGATACATGAGCTTCATTTGGTACAAGATCTGTAACGTATTTAGTTTCCTATTTGGAAATATGATAATTAATAAAATTAGAAAAAAATATCAAAATTTTGAGAGTTTGGTAAATATTCAAATGATGGAGATTAGACGTCTTTAGAAGCTGAGCAAAGCAATAATCATAACAGCGATATTATGAGATAAAAGAATGCAAAGTTTTTACTGTGATAAAAATTTTAATTTATATTTATAGTATTTATTTTTAAAATGACCATATGAAGAATTTTAATAAGGACTTTATTTAAAGTTACAAAATTTTTTATTATTAGAATTAACTTTTAATTTCTTGCTAAGCAACATTTTTGTGCATGGCGCCGCCAGATAAAGCAAAGTATAATTTTCACTGTTGCCAGATGAAACGAAATAGAAAAAACTGCGCCGTCCTCAACGTGTTAATACATTATCTTTTAAAAAAGGGTTTTATGAACAAAGGCAATAATTAAGAAACTTTTCTTTTTCCTAAAGAAAATAATTAAACAATATATTTTAAAACATGTTCTAACTACAAATAATATAAAATATTAATAATTCAAAGCTAAGCATAAAATAAAGATTGATTATCAATATAAAAATTTGAAAAAAAACTTCTTACCTGCAAACATAATATATCTGGTTTTTCATGGTGAATAAATTCTATGCCGCCTTTTGTTAACCAGGTCTTTAAACCAGTGATATTCCAGCTTGATATTTTTAAGTTAAATTTTTTATTCATATTGAAATTAATTGATTCATATTTTGTAGCAATTGAATTTAATTTTCTTGGAACCTTTGTAGTTTTTAGCGTAGCATTCACTTTGATTTTAGCTAAAACAGAAATTATTTATTCTTAATTATTTAAAATTAGGCTTTTTATTTACTAGAGAAATTTAATCAAGATAAATTTGGTTTTAACATTTTTTTCAATAGACCAAGGAAACTAATTCTATAGAAATTTTTTCCATTAAATTGAATATTTTAGACTATAAAAATAAGAGATATTTTTCAAAGTAAAAAATTATCAAATTTTAATAATTTTATTGATTCCTTAGGCTAAGATTAGAAATGTTAGCTATATATTTTCAAAAAGTAAAATGAAAGTTAATGATTTACAACTTCCCTTAGTAGAAATGTTTGTATACTTTAGAAATATAAATGTTTTATACTGGAAACAATACAAAGAAAAATCAAACAACCAAAACATTTTAAGTTTAACAAATTATAAAGTTTTTTTATTCAGTTTTCATTGATCTAAAAATTTTTATAGATGTTCAAAATGTGTTTTAAGGAATTTTTCGTTTAAATTTATCCAAATTGAGTTAAATAAGAAAAATAGAATCAGTATTTCAAACAAAAAAAGTTTTTTTCAGAAAATTAAATTGCAAAACGCTTCTTGTTTATGTCATTTTTATATCGAATTTAAAAAAATATCGAAAGTTTAAAAAAATAAAATAAAGGTTTAGAAAACCAAACAAAAAATAAAATAAAGATTTAGAAAACCAAACAAAAAATAACAAAATCACATTCATAGTTTTCAAACGTTTAGTATGCTTGGTTTTCTCTGTTTCGTAAATTCTTTATTTAAAAACTTTTCTTCTAATAAATAATTACTTTATTTCTGTGAAATATATGTGACTGGGGATAACTATAATAATAGCCTATTTTATTTTTAAAAAATTTCACCTAATAATTTGTACTAAGTTTTTGAACTTACTTTTTTCTACTACATTTAAATCATTTTCAGCATCTTTTTTCGCACGGTTAGTTGACCCTTTTTTGATATTTACTAAATCTTCAATATTTTCTTTTTCGTTTTCAATTCCTTCTAGAATGAAATGTATTTTAGGTGGTCTTTTTCCCTTTACTTTTTTAGGAGGTATTGAATCTTTTGTATCTGTTATATTATATTTATTTACCCCATTTATCTCACTTACGCTTTTAGAAGTAACAGGCTTCTTAGGCTTTATTTTTGTTTTAAGAATTGCTTGCAATGCGGCAGCCTTAGCAGGTCGTTCTGGATGTTTTAATGGTTCGTCCGTATCCATATTTTCAGCACGTGTTGATGTTACTATTACGTTGCCTTTGCTTCGCTTTGCTTTAATTGGTTCTTTGGCACCTTGTGCTACACTAATACTATTACCATTTTCAAATGGAGTATTAGTTTTTCCAGCCATTTTTCTCTTTGTTGTCTTTTTTTCATCTGTGATTTTTTTAACACCTTCAGTGTTTGTAGTTGAACCTTATAATTCAATATTATTATTTTTAATTTGCAAAAATAATTATTTACTTACTAACGGCATTCTCTTCTGGAATGTCCGTTATTTTTTTAACGCGTCCTTTCACTTTTGTCGACATCGTGTTTTCTTAAATTTGACAATAATAAAAAAAATTATATTTAATGAACATCACAAAACTTCATAATAATTTTAATAATATCAGTTATAAGATTTCATGGCAAAAATTTAATGCAGCCAGCTGCTCTCCACTTTTATTTATAATTAATAAATTAGTTAATAACAATCAATGATGATAATGTTACTGTTGTCTGTGTTCTCAGCAAGATAGGTCGAAAGCGAATTAGAGAACAATTTAAAAATGAATTTGAGAAAGCACAAAACGTTACATTGCTTACGATTTGAGTCAATATGATTCTCGATGTCTGAATGTGCTTGTGGTTAGAGTTGAATTTATGAAAAATATCATGCGATTTCGAGAATCACATCACATCACATATCGAAACAATATGAGAATCATAACTTTTGTAAATTGTAATACTTCAAGATTTTATGCACTCATTAATATCACAATTACGTACATATATAGTTTGCTTGAGTTTGACATTTTCATTGAAAATAATTAACTTATTCCTTCTAACTACTTTTATTATATTAAATTATTAAATTACCTTAAATAATATTGCCTATAAATGCAATGAAATTACTTGAGAATTATACTTTTCTAAAAGATTCTTAATATAATTATTGCAAACAAACAACTGAGTGTAAGCTTGCCTCAAAATTCCTATAAAATCTCTTATAAAACCGCTGTTGAAAATGCTAATCTAGACACTGAGTAAACTTTGAGGATTATATAATTCAGTTACAGCACAGGTAGGTAAGGGGAAATTTCGGAATATTAGGAGTTGTTAAAAAATTACGTATGTTTCTAAAATTATGAGTTTGAGTTTAATGAGGGATAGTTTTCCACTATAGAAAGAAACACTCTGACTAAATGGGAGACTTCGAAATAAACGAATATAAATACATTTATAAATTGAAAAATTTAAGACCAAGCTGAGCTAAGAAGTTAAATTGTTAAAAAATATTTACTTGTTCCTTCCGTGTCAAATCAAATAAGTTATGTTTTATAAAATTACACTATGAAGCTCACTAAACTTGAATCGGCAAATATGTATTGGTAAAATGTAAACGAGAGGCGATAGTATTTCTGCCTCATGTATGTAGTTCTTTTGAAAGTTATGAAAATTTTCGAGCTCTATCTTTCCTATGTAAATAACAGAAACTGGCCTTGTATGGGCCTAACTAATCAATGCACTCTTTAGTTCAATTAATCCACGAATTAGTTCGAATTCCCTTTAAGGTGATCTCTTATACCCTTTCTTAACAGGCGGAACTACACACTTCCTAACTTAACTACACAGAAAGCCACTTTTGTATAGAGAACTGGTTGGAATCGTGTAGTAACTACAGCCTTTTAAAGTCTGTAGTCACAAAAAATTCACATCTATTGTGAATTTTTTCTTATTGGATCCTACTGTTTTGTGTATCTCAGCTCGGTTACTTCACTAATATTCATTATTTAACTTTATAAAACAATTTACATGAATAAAATTAAAAACTCTTAGCTTTTCTTTAATTTTTTTTAGTTAAAACACTTTTCAAGCATTTAACAATCTGTGACATCTAATTTGACATTTCAAATCATATGTTTTCAGATATAGACGCCATGTTTCTTTTGTCGTCACTACAGACTTTGCCTGTTAAGAACCGATTTTTTTTGTATGGAGGACTACAACGTTGTACATAGCGCCTGCTAAGAATGGGTATTACTGATCTTAGGACTTAGCGTACGTTGAAAAAAAGATTGAGAAGTTATACATATATCTCACATATTTTTTGAGATATCGACGTTCTCTCTTGATTTTAAGCTTAAAATATTCTAATTAATATTAAATAAGTAAATTTATTTTATTTTCTGAGCCATAATTAAAGTACATGAATAATAATTATGAATTAAAAAAAAACGTTATAATTTTTATTATTACTTTTTTTATGTAAAGATGGAAACAAATAAAATACTTAAATAAAAACTTTATTTTCTACGATGATGATGTTTGCAAGCATCAGCTCGTCGTAACACCTCTGCATAGGAAAGCTCCAAATTTTTAAGTTTGTGCAAATCTTGTGAAACGGTACTAGGTTTATATTCAACTCCACTAAAATCAATTTCACGCATTGTTTTATTATTTAAATTTGGTGATGGTGTGCTTGATTTACTAGAACGATTGTAAATAACCATTGAATTACCATTCCAATTGTTATTGGGTCCGTAATTTGAATTCGATGGAGATACAAATGGCCGAAAATCACGACGTTTTTTACCACTACTAAAGAGACTTTTTTGTGGTGATGATGGTATTGGTGATTCTGAACGATCTAAATTCAAATTTCGATTTTTCCGACGATTTTTTTTTCTTACACCAACACTAACCGATAGATAATCAAGTGGTTCACGTTTTAATGGTATCAAAACATTTCCATTTTCTATTATTGTTTTAATTGTTGTAGTTGGGTTTGTTTGTGTTGTATCATTAACTTTTTCAACATGTTTTTTGGCTGTTTTACGTTCAGTTTTAGTTATACATTCGGACATAGCAACTGATTGCTCTGATATAACTGATGATATGATACTTTGAGTATCATCTCCAAAATCAGGTAATTCTTCATTAGCCGGTGTAACTGGTGGAACTTTATTTGATACAGGCTGTGTATCATCAAGCAATGGAAGTGTTTCACCCTCTTCTTTATTTTCAGCTGCCTTTTTAAGTACAGCAAAAATTTCTTTAAATAGTTCACGATATTCAGGACGATTACGAAATCTTGAATCAATTGGGCTAGCATCATCATAAATGCTAAATTTACAATTTTCACCATCACCAATAGAACATAAGAAATATCCTTGACGTTCATCTGTCTGAGTAGATTTATTGCTTGTTTCATCTGAAAATCCTGAACTTGATGTTTCAGCTTCAGAAAAATCAGTTGGAGTTCGACGACATATTTTTCTTTGTCTTTCAGTTGTCGTTGAAGTATTTTCATTGATTGTGCAACCAAAAATATTTGAATTTAAATCATCACCATTTGTAAGAGTTGAATTATGGATTTTATCGCTAGCATTATCAGCAATATCCTTTGGATTAAAGTCATTTGATGCTTGTAACTCATCCTTAAGTGATATTGTTACATTTTGTCGGGTATTTTTGAATGATGTACGTTTTTGATTCTCCAGCAGAGCTTCATATTTTTCAACAAGATCACGATATGGATTTGACGTTGGTGTTTTAATGTCCAATATTTCTGGTTTTGTTGAAACCTGTAACATATATAAGTTTTAAATTTTTGTTTATGTTAACATAGCTTTTATGTAGTAAAATAAAATTAAAACCTCAAAAATTAGTGATATGAAAAATTTCATAGTCTCAATTAAAGAATATATAAACAGGATTACATTGTGTTATTGATAAAAGTTGGTAAAAATGTTTTAAAAAAAATTTTTTCATACGTTTCTATTATTTTACAAATTTCTTAAATAGTAAATACAATAAAAATTCGAGCTATCTTTGCCTTATCTTTGTCTGACGTCCTTTCGATTATACGTAAGCTTTGTAGACGGTTTTAACATGCGTCTACATTTACCAAAGGATTATGAATGTACATATTTCCTACTTAGAAAATTGTTTACTATAAAATTTGACTATGAAGATATTTTATCTATAAATATGTGATGGTAAGATGTTATATGAGAGGCAGAGAAGTTTCTGTCTTAGGGTGTTATTTTGAAAGTTTCTAAAATTTCAAAACTCAATCTTATCTTTCATCTTCAAAAGTAGCAATATTTAGCGTGCTCAAACAAACCCAACCTATTGATAACTGTTAAGTTTATTTCTTATAAATATCTTAAAATTGATTTTATATAATAAAAATAAATTAAAATTAAGCTGGCGAAAAATTACATAAAACTTTGAACTATTTTTTCAATAAATTTATATAAACGAAAAGCCTTTAATTAAGCATGTACAATTGTATTAAATTGACGTGTGGAATTTCATGTTAAAAGCGTAATTTCATTGTAATAAATACTGCCGAACAGATCTATAGAAATGGTTTCTTATTTGCCGAACGGGTTGAGTAGTATCAGAGTTCTTTCTTTTCTTGTTGCCATTCTTTTCTCTTTTCATATCTTCCCTTTTTCGTAAATTTTTTATTTTTCTATTTTCTAGAATCTATTTTCGTAAGCATATTGTGAAATTAGATTAAAGGAACTACGAAATATAAATATCATGTGAAGCTAACGATAATATTAAAATAAAAGTAAAGATAAAATTTCGCGTAGGGATACACACGCCAAAAAGTGAAATTCTAACAGTTTTCAATTATATTTCTAAATATAGTAATATTTCGCACTGATTTCTTAATTGTTCGAAAAATAATTTAGTTAAATATTCCGATTATTCGGAAAACCACTGGCTAAATTTTTGGGTCTATAGCCAATACATTCCCAAATTAATCGCATTCAAGTCAAAAATTGAATGCAATTTTTAATACTATTATTTAAAATTCATTCTAAAATTAAACTAAAAAAAATATATAACATTGAATAATAAAAAGAAAAAAGTTTTGTTCAAATTATAAAGTATAGCAAAATGTCAACTTTTTTAGTAAAGAAAATTTAAATAAAATGTATCTAGGAAAATGTACATAAATGATAAGATTATATACTAAATAGATTTTAACTTTTTGTTTCTTTTATAAAATGGTTTTTATTTTGGCACAAAACATTTTTCATAGAATTTATAATATAAAATTACATTTCTAAAATCACATGAACAATTATGTCATAAATAATATATGACATTACTTTAATTTTCATTCTAATAATAATTTAAAAAATATAAACCAATTATTGAATGGAAAAATACAATTACTAAATGCATATGGAACTATTCTAAAGTTAATTAAAACTTAACAACAAACATAAATAAAACAAAAACAAGACAAGCCTAATTAAGAAAATCATCTTCCATCAGACAGACCATTCGATAAAAAATAAATGCTGGCCATTCGAACATTTTTAACATCCATCGGAAAATACTGGATTTTTTTAAATACAGCCAAAGCTCAAGCAATAGTTTTTCTAATGAAATGGGCAATTCATGCAGGAACTTTGTTGCATTTGAGCAAATTACACAATCAGCCTACAATAAATAAGAGAAAAAAAAAATAAAGTAAATTAAAAAGCAGGGTAATATTTAATTATGCCTTGATTAGAATTTTTTTTTTATGAAAAATTTTTAAATTAAAAAGCAATTTAAAGAATTTTTTAGTGGTATTTTGTATTTTATAGAAATATATATGTATGTAAAGTCGCTGAGTGATTTGCATGCATTTTTCTGTTTTGTGCAAATTTTAATTTTAATATGAAAGTTTTTAGTTAGATAAAGAGAATTACACACAGATTGTTTAATTGAAACAACAGGATATTTAAATTCATAATATAAATACCATAAACCCTAAAAATTTTGATCAAAAATCAAAAATTTTCGTAGCCAAACAATGAAATGTGCCTTAGAGAATATATTTGTCAGTTTTAAAAAGTTAACCATTTTAAAAATAAAAATTTTTTAAAGTTAAGTTCAACTTCTAATAAATTTTTACATGGGTATTAAAAAACAAATGAGTCTTACAATTAGGCTGCCTACAAAGTGCTGGCTTACAGCCGAGCTGACACCGATTCCGATACCGGAAACTATAAAATCGTCTTTGGTAAATCAATAGGAATCTGCTGAAAGTGTCCAGAGTGGCCTACCAAAGATTAGACTATCGTAATAGGAATCCGCGTCAGCACGGCTGTAAGCCGGCACTCTGTAGGCAATCTTAGATGCAAGTGTATGAGAACTGCTGAAGAATCTATCTATAGTCACCTGTTCTGAGCATACAGGCGACTGACATTTTGAACCAAGGACTTTACATTTTGTATTATTGGGTCTTCACATCCGGGGTACTTATAATAATATTGAAAAGAGGGGTCACGTAAGAGGAAATTCGAACTAATAATAGTGTCCATCAATCCCATACAAATGAAAACATTCGCTAGTTGCTTGACACAGCAATATGCATCTTTAACAATATAATCAAAAGTTGAACGTATAAGGTCCTAATGGCAGTTTTTTTTGTGTGCATTGAATAAATTTTTTAATTATACGGTTTTAAAAAGTGTTATTTTGTGTACAATTAATTTTTCTTGATATAAATTTTAGAAGTTGCTTATTTAAGTATACATTCAAAAAGTATACAAAGTTTAATTTTGGAAATTTAGAATCACATGATTAGGAGTGAATGGCTGTAAAATTCTCAGAAATCGCTTGAGTTTGGTCTTGTAAAAATGAAAGAAAAATAATTTTTATGCTTTTATTAAAAATAGGTTGATTTACTTGGTAATGGTTACTATTTCAGTTAAATACTGAATACTGAATTAAATATCTAAATATATCCCTATAAAAAAACTTTATTGCATTTTATAATTATTTGTAGGACAACACGTCAGTTTTAATTGATGAAGATTCTAAGAAAGATTCATGAATATTATAATAAAAGATATTTAAAATTGGTTTTGGTATACAAAATGTAGTCCAAACTGTTAATCCTCAAAATTAATTATATCACCAATTGAACTCATAATCAAAATTTTGTCATTTTGTAATCATATAAATTACTCGTTCAGACAGTTTTTTTTTAATTATTACTAATAAAAAAAAATCTCCGTTACATAACTTTAACCAATATCGATATTTTACTATTTTTATATATTTTTTCCATTCAGTTTAAATAGTTGTGTAATAAAATATAAAACTCCCTTTAAATTGCTACCGAAATATTATATCACGTTAATAAATGATTTAAGATGCTGTTAAATTAAAACAATAAATATAAATTTATATTGATATAACTGCTTAAATTTAAGTAGCTCTAAAAACTTTAATTTGAATTTTTTTCTTGATTATTGTTTTTTAATACTAATAATAAAATAATTAAAAATGTTTATGTGCACATATGTAAAATAAGTTATGAAATCAATTAGAGATTCATTTAAATCCTTTAACCCAAATTGTTTAGATAATTAAATGTTTAAAAAATGATTGAACCACGATAGAGAAAAGTTTAATAATAGTTTTGCAAAGATTTTCTTTAACTTTCTTTTTGTGTTATATAAAAGATTCCCCGAAAGGTATAAAACCAAAAAAATTTGCTAGAAAACTATTCACCTTAATTGTTACGGCTGCTTTGAAAAGTTCATTTGTATCTGATGGGTTTAAATCTATTAAGCTCCTGTCATCATCCTCATGTTCAATAATTGATGAATCATCCTCAATTATATTTTTGCCTTCTACTGATCTTAAACAACGACTACACATAGTTCCTTGTCTATAATTTAATTTGTTTTTATATATATATATATTTAAATTAATAAAAAATAAATAAATTTACCGAACTTCTTCCAATATTGAAAGTTCCTCATGAACTGATTTCATTTCTTCATTTGTACTTGTATGAGCGATTTTACTTTGAAGTGTTTGATTTTCTTGTACTAAAATTTAAAAAAATATATTTGAAAAACTTATTTATACATTCCAAAATATTAAATTAAATAATACATACTAATGGCAACGAGTTGATCTTCTAATTCTCCAGTTCTTTGCTGCTCTGATATCAGAGCCTTTTTTGTTGTTTCCATTTCAGTCATTATTTTGATAATCTCTTCACTTTCTTCATTTAAAATGCTACTCATATTTAAAGTTTCTGTAGATAAATCCATACCAGTAGAAATCGTATTTGTATTTTTATTGCTAACCCATGGACTAGTTGAATGTTGAAATTGATTGTAATTATCGTTTGAATTTTTATGTAAAATGCAGTTCTAAAAATATATTTTTAATTTAATTACTAAATATTAGCAAATAAATATTTATTTACTTCTACATTTTGAGATTTTTCTAAATATTCTGAATCTAAATTATTATGAAATTTGGCTGTTTGATGATCATTAAAGTTATTCTCTTCTCGTTGAATTTTTTCATTTTTTCGTTTCTCGATCTCCAATAGCTTCTTAACATCTTCCAGAGATCTTGTAAGCTCTTCAGATTTCGCTTCTAGTCCTTCAATATTATGTTGAAGCCTAAAATAAAAATTATATAATTCTACAAATATTCAAATATTTTTAAAACAAAATAAAAAAAGAATAATTTCTTTATTAATCAAAATTTATTTTTTCTATCTGTCTATAAAAACTAAACTACTAGGAAGTATAATTAAGTTAAAGTATGCTAAAAATTTTGACTACAAGAATTTTAATAAATTGAGTGTGAAGCTGGGTACTACCTACGCAAAGTAAATAGCGCTAAAAGAAAAAATCTAACACTAGCAAAATTTATACTATTTAGTCAAATAACTAAAGACAATAATACTGTTTAAGTTTGTTGTTTTGACTTCAACTTTACTGATATCACACCAAAATCAACCAAAAACCAAAATCCTTGCAAAAATTTCTACAGTCATTCGCATAAGTAGGGCCGATAATGGGTTTTTCCGACCGAACTCAGAACGAAGACTTACGAAGAAGCATACAAACGAGTATAATTTCACATATCCTTTTGTTATTAAAGGATTAACAAAATTTCCAAGGAATTCCTCTTGACTGCAGGGCAAGGTTGATTTATTTAATTGAATCAAAATTTTTGATTATGACCAGGTAGCACTGATATAATTCTCAGTAATAAAATTGTAAATAAAATTTCTAATGAAGCATTCTTTTTCAGGAAATTAAAAAAGCAAAGGTACCTCCCCGAAAAATTCTTTTTATCAACCTAGCGCACAGAATACCTCGTTAATTTGTTAAAATAATTACTATGAAAAGATTTTCTTATAAATACAAAGCATTCGCAGACATGAATTAATTTGGGGGCACCATCCAATGCTTTTTTGATCATGTGTTAAGAAGTAGAGGACATAATAAAGAAAATATAGGCTTGAATATCAAAAACGCAGTACAAAATTGTTCTACAGGGAGTACCAGGATATTGATGCTAATGAATACTTACGATTTAATATACTTTTTATCGGCTGTACTTTCGACTATCAGTCTATGATTCGCTCTCTCCAAATCCTGAATTCCTACATCTAGTTGCTCATAAATTTGTAGCCGAGAATCATTAACTTCTTTTAATGCTGCTGTTTGCTTTTGTAGATACTGAAATTGAAATTAGAAAAATAGATATAAATAATTTTGGTACTTTTAAGAAGACTCTCTCTCTCTCTCTCTAAGTTTAATTGATGATAAAAAAATATAAGAGTAACTTAGGGTTAGGGTTTAAAGGAAATGTGATGCGATGTGAATGATTCCTTATAAGCCTTTTTTCTTCCAGCTTAGCTTAGATCTGTTGTATATATGAATTTAATATTAATAAATGCCGGTTTTAGACAACGGAATTTTAAGGATAATGTTACCAAGTTGTCATAAATTAGCTCGCATAGTAGACAGAATTCTAATTGCCAGACCAGAATAAACAAACTTAAATCATTTAAAAAGTTTAAAAAGTGAAATTTGGTTAATTAAATCAAATTTGTACTAGTAAAAACTAGAAAAAAGGATTTCACATAGACTGATTGAAAAACAGATATTTTCTTTTGTATCGATAAGTTTCTTCTCGTGTACTTAAAAGAGTGGTACTTTAGTAATAGTGGCCCACAGAAATATTTGGAAAAAGCCACAATTGACAAATACATATATTATTGTTGAATATTTTAGAAGTTATAAACAGAAATTTCCTCAACACGTTAACTTAGAATCCATTAAGCTTCTTGCTAGCGTGAATTATATTTGACGTGGCAAAGGAAAAAAAAGTGTAAGCGTTAGCAGCGTAACACATACAACAGAGCAGAATGTAATGACGATACATGTACCTATTGCGTAATAATGTAATAGAATATAAAAAATATAATTAAAAATATCTTTAGTTTAATTTGTCTTTTTTTCTTGTAGACAAGAAAAAATTGCTAATTGTTCTGTGATAGCAAATTGATCAACGATCAGATTGAAATTTAATAGAAAGAAAAATAAAAGTACTTAAAGAAAGTTTTAATGTCCTAAATAATTTTGTATAAACTTTTTACAATATGAATTCCTTTCTTTAATACCGTAAAAAATTTCTATTACAATTATTGTTTTCAGGAAACATCTTTTAAAAACGTTTTTCTAAGCTTAGATCCATTTTAATGTTCTTTCCGTAACGAATGCTAACATAAAAAAACCACAAAACATCAAACTTGACCTACAACTTGAAAAGCGAGTAGTGATCATAATAATCAATGGACCATAGCTGATAGGATGGCACGCGTACACCTCAATTTTGTTAAAATTTATCATCTGCTCTAAATTAAATTAAATTCGCATAGCCGGCCAATTAGTTATTTTCACAGTAATTTTTGGTTAAAATCGAAATTAGATTCAGTTTCGTTGACAACTGTTTTAGTTTTTACTTTTAAAAGTGTTAAATAACAAATTTTTAAACTTCGATTGGGTGAATTACAAAACAAGTTAAACAATTTTTGCGTTTAATTTTACGCTATTCGATTAAAAAATTTAATGCTTTTATTAGATTCTTGTAACAAAAGAATGATGAAAAAAAAATTACATGAAGATAATTTTTAATGATGATTTAGTATATTTTTGATAAAGGCTCTGAAAATTACATTCAAAGACTTTCTTTGATCTTAAGTGCACTTACCTCAATTTCATGTGCTTGATCATCGATGATTTCTTGATGCCGTTTGAGTGCACTTTCTAGTTCTTTGTTACGTTCTAAAAGAGTCTTGCCTAGTTCAGCGGCAAGTTGAAGGTCTGAAATTAAAAATGAAAAATTATATTTAAGATTTGAAAATTTTGTTATTTAATTTTTATTTTTGTTGAGTAGCTGAAAAAGTGGGAGGACAACAAACATTGAAAAATAATTGCTTTTATTATTAGGTTTAGCCTGGCTTTTTCTCATATCGTTGAAGCTGGATTAAAATTTAATAATAGATTTTGTAATAATCTAAATTATATCTTTTTGATATTGAAATAAAATTGTAAGGTGTAGAGAATCGATGGGAATATTTTAAAGTATAAAATTATTGCTTATACACATTTCTGGGTGTTTCTTTTTTTCCTTGTGCATTTGTGTAAAAAAGTTGGTCTCACAACACTTAGCTTATACGGAAAAACTTAATCATGATATTTTATTTTAAATTACTCCTCTAGAAGATGATTTATCAGCCTTTTAGAATATTACTAAAAAAAAACCCCCAAACTTCCCAACTTTATACAAATGACACCAAAAAAAGTCATCTAACAGATGTTTGATTTAATGCTTTCCCTAATTATACATTTTCTCGCTGGAATGTACCACTAATAGAACACTGAGAAGCTAATTTTACAACTTAGCCGTCAGATGAAGAAAACCATACCGTGAACTAAAAATATGAGCACCAACGGGAAACCATTAAATGGTAACGCGGTATCGGTTCTAATAGTTAGAAAAATTACAGCTTTATCTTAATTAATTCAATTAAAGGTTCTCAAGTTGACAAAAATAACAATAAATCAATTTTAGTTGACTTTAAGAAAATAGTTCAAGTTTAGACTACACGGATAGACTACATTCATAATTTCAGTATTATATTAAGGACTCTCTAGCACTTGTCGTGCTGGCTCAATTAGCGCACTAAAAATTGATAGTTTTTCTCAAAACCAATCGAATGGATGAAGTGGTTTTTGATACATCTAAAAAATAAATTTTGGTTTCATTTTTCTGTTACTAATTTTTAAATAGGTTCTACTAAGTAGGGATTAAAACTATTTGTTTAGCCAACAAATTATTAATGATTAATACCCTTCTGTAAATAATCCAGAAAAGCTTGTATTTATTAGATGAAAATCCAGCTGAATGTTTTAGTTTGAAAATATTTTTAAATGAATTACATGCAATTCCGTTACTTATGTTATATTTAATAATTTTATAATTATGTACTAAAAATTCTTCCATTGAAGTCTAATAAAAAGAAAGGTAAAATAAAAGGATTGAAAAGCTTTTAAACTTTCCTTAAGTTTCTTTCAATTCTAAAAATGTATATTTTTAATTTGTTTAACGAAAACTTCCGCAAAATAACACTCTAAGTGGTAACTAAATATTTAACAAACAGAATTGCTAAAATTCTACAGAATTTTACTTCTTTTAATCGAGACACTCAGATTAAGAAAACTAATTAAATATTTCAGATTCCAAATTATTTGTGGAAAATATTTTTTATCATCAGAAGCCAGATTTATTTGCATGAAAAGTCAGGATTAGAATGAAAAAATGGAATTTTTAAAATATTTAACATAAATTATATATAAAAATCTGGATTTTTCACTCTTATTAATATTTTTCACGCAATAAAAAACCACAAAAACCATACAAAATAAAAACCTTTTTTAAATATTTTTAAAAAAATTTTAGAACTCGAGGTATATGTAACTTTTTGTTATCACAGGGGCTAATAGTTTAGATTGTGTTTAATCAAAAGGCCAACATTATTTTTATATAAGCAAAACAAGGAATATTGAATACTTTTTTTTAAAGCACATAAAAACTAAACAAATATTTTTACTGCAACGCAGCATTTCCGAACAAAATCACTTGAAAACATAATCAAACTCACTGTGATCAAGAAATCTGTCATCAAACATTTTTCCAACAGAAAAATTAAACGTCTTACTACCTCGAATTATATTTTGAAACTGTTAAACTATACTCGAATTACTAGGTAATTCCTAAGATTGTCCTTCATAACATTTTCTTTACATTATTACCCTGTTGATGTATTCAATAAATTCTACCTAATCTCCGAAACATTAGTTTTGACGATATTCTTACAGGTAAACGAAAATTTTATGGAATAGCACGTTTAACTTGCATGACAAGAATTTGCAAAAATTTCAACCTAAAATTATTTTAAGGTGGCAAAAGAAGGACATTTCTTTTGTAATGAATAATTTTCTGAGTAAGGTTTCGAATATTGAGTTTTCAAGAAAAGGATTTAAAATTTGTCGCCTTTGTGGTAACTAAAGTTTAATTGATGACGAGTCCAGAGTGGACTAATTCTAGTTGAATATTTCCGAAATTGAAATTTAATGAGTAAATGTGGTATTACGATAAAGGATGTCTATCCATATTATCCTCAAAAATTAATATTGACTGCCTTTTAATGAATTATTCATTTAGTTTTATGGAAAAAGAATATTCCTCGAATTAACTCATTATTCAATTTTAATTAAATTTCGTTTAAAAGAAATTTTCAGTGTTTAGCGAGTTTGTTTTCAAATTATGAATCTAGTTTTCAGATGTTACGTGATCTATAAAAAATTGATTTAAATAAAATTTATATTTTAAATATAAAATCCACAAATTATTAGAAAAGCTTAAAGATATTTTATGACTAAAGCTAATCATTAGGCTACAAAATTGCTTTTTACTAGAGTTATGAAATGAAGATAATAAGTTTTTAAAAAACCATTATTGAAGCTTTAATTAAAAGGAAGATGTAACCTTAGCACTAATTGTAAGTCTTGAGCTTTTATTCATATATAAAATTAAAATTGTATACAAAAAATTAATGCTAGCTATTGTGAAAGCAATTTATAATATTATAATACTTCCATAATGAAAGTAAACATTTAATTTGATGCAAAATAATAAAAGGATATGCAGAATACGATGTTATATTTAAGCCGAAATATTTTATTCAACGCCGATAAAATATCTCTAAATAAGAATTATAATTTTGTAATGCCATCAAACTAAAGACTTCTTAAGACCTTAGAGATAGACTTTCCATAATAAATAATTTAAATCAGATTTTAATAATGTAACCATTCACTGAGCTTCCTCCACAGCTCTTCAAGGTGAACCAAAAGGTAATTTGAATTATTGCAAGTGAATGTCAACTAAACGAAGCCAGTGGGTGGATGTATTTAGCCTTAGGTGTTGGTCTATCTATATATCATCATCTTTCAGATAAAGATTTTGTTACTTTAAAGAAAGACATAATCGTGTCTTGTCTATTTGAACAAAGTGAAAGTCAATTTTAAGTTAAAAATTTATCTGAAAAATGGTAAAACATAAATTTTATATGGTTAAAAGGACGACACAAATAATATTTATGAACTATGTAATTATATTGTGTTTATCAATTAGAATTTTGTATACACCCACATAAGAGATTTAAATCGTGTAGTAATGATAAGATAATAAATTTAAAACTTTTCAATATAAATCATTAATAATCTTGAAAGGTGACAACATTTATGATTGTTGTCAAAATGAATGAAATTTTAAGTAATCATTTGATTATTACAAATTATTGCCTGATATATTTCTTAAGAAATAAATTTCTAATCTTATGATTTTTAGCTTAATTCATTCTATTGATAAGATTCAAAGTAAAAAAAATCGTAGCTTTTATTTTGTTATTTAAGCAGTAAAAAGAAATTTTGTATTCATATTCAAATTTAATAAAATCATGATAAAAGTTTTTTTTTGGAAATATACTTTTAGCATTTCTGATAATTAATTAACTTTGTGAGATTTAATGATTTTTTCGCAAGAGATGAAACAAAGAAATATCAAACAAATAGAAATTATTTTGGTTAAATACTAAAAACTAACTATAGTTAACAAAAATTAACAAAAGTTAACATTAAAAAAACTAATGATTTTACTGAATGTACTTATGGCTGGTTTGAACTAAAATCTATTGTAATTTATCTTGATTTTATCAAAATTAGTCTACAGGCATAATGCATATGACTTTTTGAAACTTGAGAATTCTCTAAAGTACAAAATTTTCAAATTTCAAGCGCATCTTCTCCTTAAAGTTATTCACTTTGAATGTAAAATATAATGAAACGAGTTTAACATTACTTTTGCTTCATCCTCTAATTCTGTTCGTCTTGTGTTAGAACTTTTTTTCAAACCAAAGATTTCCATAATCAAAAAGGACTAAGAAAACAATTATATAAAGTAAGGAAACAATTGAAGAGTGTAGAACAACTTTTCAAATTCGAAGAGATTTTGAATTTCATTCCATATTTTCCTTATATTATTTGTAATTTGCAATGCTATTACTTGCGTTATTGAGAAAATTCAAGCTCCTTAAAAAAATAGATTAAAGTAATAACAGATTTAGCTAAAAATCAAAGTAAACTGTGAGTGAGACCAATTAGCCTACAGAGTATGAGAAGAAAGCACTTGATAGAGCCAGAAAACAACCTGAGGAATGATTACACATTCTAATTTTTTTTATATTGGTTAATACAATAGATTCATAAAAGTTAATAGTTTTCACAATATTTGTATAGTCAGAAAAGTAACAGCAAAAACAAAAAACAAAAACTTACATAAGGCAATTAACAGACAAATAATTTTTGTACAGTTCAAGGTAAGAGGGCATAACAAAAAGAAGAAGTCAGCTAAGTTATACCCCCAGGGGTTTTATGTTATTTGATTTAAGTAGGTTAAAAAAATAAAATTTAAAAACAAATGAAATATTAAAGCAAGCTTCCCAATGAAATTAAGACTATTTATCAGGGAAAGGAAAAATTACTATTCTACATAAGATTTCTGTGGAATTTATTAGGTCTAAATTGAGAACTTTTAATAAAGTATGAGGTTTTTTTTTTTGCGTTATTTTGTGTAAATGTTCTCTTTTTAAGAACATTTTTGGTTGTGTACTAGAAAAGTTTTAATTATAGTATTAGTAATTTAAAAAAAGGTAATAATGAGATAAAAAAAAATTGATTTAAATCTGACACTGACTGCTTTTCTTAATGGAATAAGTGCAAAATATTTTTTTAAAATAAACTATTTCAAGGAATAAAATCTAAAGTTTTCAAATAAAGACTAAAGTGCTGCCATGTGACAACAATATATGCCATATGGTAACAAAATATTTGAACAAATCTTTTGAAAAATTTTCAATTTAAAATATTAATAAGTGAGCGAGTGGCAGCGAATGCTTGAAAGCACCTCAAAAAAAGTTGTTTTAGGGTGCACATCATAACTCACAACAGAATTATCTAAAACCAGATATCAAAATTTATTTATTGAAGAAGATGTGTCTCAAGGTAACAACGAAAAGTTTTTCTTATTTCGATTTTTTGATTTTTGGTAGCCTTTGGAAGTCAAAATACCGATTTTAATTAAAAAAATAGACTTATTTATTATTGTTAAGTCAATAATTATTAAAAATAAAAAAAGCTCTCGTTGTTACATCGTAAAATATGTGAAAAAGTATTGTGCAAAATTTCAAAACATCAGTCTAGTAAATTTTGAGTTATCGTAAACACCAACTTCGAAAAGAACAAGCTTCAAGAACTCACCTCATGTGAGTTTTGCTTACTCTTACTCATAACTTCGGTAATTTTACTCCGATCAACTTGAAATATTGACACAATATTTTTAATAGTTAATGCATTAATATAAAAAAATATAAAAAATGGAAAAAAAAAATTAAATACAAAACCATTCCCTTAACATATCAAACATATACATATAATAACCCAATAACAACAAAAACAACTAAAAATTAAAGCATTTTTTTATATGTATTTAGGTAAAAATCTATAAAACACTAACTGGAATGCCGTGACTGCCTCAAGATACTATCTTCAACAAGAAATTAATATTATTTTTGGGAAATGAGTAGACAGTTGTCAAAATTGTATGCCATCTCGATTTATTTGTAATCAAATTAAAGTGATTATGCTTAACTGTTGTGTAAATGTTAAATAAAAAATGTTTTATTTGCTTACTGCCCTCTTATGCCAAAAGTTTAATTGCGCTTGCAGGCAATAAATTTGGCTCCAAATGCTAATGTGACTACTAGTTAGTCTGACTGAATCGATTGAACCTAAAACCGATTAATGGTAGTTTGCTGCTATTTTTTGGGAACAATTTAAGAAAACTTGTCTGTCAAAAATTTGACTTGAGTGATCGTGACTTGTGTGAGTAGGTATAAATAAATAAATTGTAATTTCGGTAACAGTTGCCAAAATTATTTCGAAGTTGATAATATCACTTTTTTCAGTGTACAAATCTCTATTTAAAGTCTATTTGTAGCTAAATTTTCCTTAATTCTTAAAACTAATTAAGTTTAATAAAGGATTATATTTTATTTAATATTCAGCTCGATCTTATATTATTTAAATATGTAGAGAGCTTTAAGGGAATTTAATGAGTTAATATAATCATTTTAAACCTATTTAAATTTTTGCATAGTATCTTCCAAAGAGCTTATATTGTGGTGTATTTGTGAAGGCTTTTATTTTCAATAATTTAAGAGAAATTTACCACTATTAACCTTGAACTTATTTTTTACTTAACAATAGTAAAAGGTTATAGTAATAAATAATTTCAAATAGTAAAAGTCAATAGTAAATTATAAAATAAATAATATTATCCTATAATATAATGATTAAAGCAGAAATCACCACATCATCTGAAATTCGAGGTGATCATGTTAATTATAGCTGGCAAAAATCAAACCTGTAAAATTATATATAAATCAAAAGTTAAGTGGCTATGAAAGCATATTTGGTCTCCTACATACAAAAATTTGATAAATTAGTTTGGAAACAAACATACAAAAATAGACTGCTGGCCATATATTTCTCAAATATTTGAATAACGCTTAAATTAATATATTAACATAATATAATTACAAAAAGATTAAACACAAAAGATTTAAATTTAAAAAAAAAATACATAAATACTCGCACTTAACGCTTTCATATCAAAATTTTTAAAAGAAGGCACTTAAATGTCCCACTTGTTAAATTTTGGAATAATTGAGAAACCATAAGTAAACATAATTAATACAATTTCTAGTATTATTTATATCAGTTATGGAATCATTCTACCTACATTCAAACTATATTATCAAATGGTGTTTAAATGATTAATTATTATGAAATGGACTGCTTAAAAATCTGACAGTTTGGAGTCTAATTACAGACTACCAACAGGTTACAATTCATTAAAAAAATTTATTTAAGTCACAATTGAATTAATTTTAAATCATTGAAATTGAAATGGAGTCAAATGTGTAATGAACATTATATTTAGCAAACTAATTTTAATTAATTTTTGCAATATCATGTGTGATTTAATTGAAAGGAAAAAAATACATGATTGCAAATATTGCAATTATTTTTCATAATGATTTAATCAAAGAAAAACTAGCTGAATAGTAAGTAAGACTTTTTAGTTATGTAATGCTGTCTGGAAGTTAATAAATACTTTTTTTTTATTTTTTGAAAAAATAATTACAATAAAAAATAACTAGATATTGTTTAAAATATTTTATAATCAAATTTCTAGGCAGATGAGATTGAACAATATGAATTTTTAGACTTAATAATTTTTTTTGTAATAAAAGAACATTTTATGTCTGTTTTGAGAACGAAGGCGAAAGAAAAAGGAGGTGAATACTCAGAAATTGATCGACCTTAAATTCAAAAAACCTAAATTCAAGGAATGGGTGATAGGAAGCAGAATTCTTACTTGCACAAATTCTAAATCTTTGATAATTGACTAAAAATATTTCTTATTGTCAAGACTTAGTGCTTAGGTAATTATTTTCAATAAATCTTTAAATAAATTTAGAAAGTGATTTGTTACAACCTTAAATTGTTATTGAGCATGCTTATGTCTAAACATCACAAATTTACACGATGTTATAAACATTTTTACACTTGACTTACAATTAGAATGACTCTTGTTGTCCCGAGATATTTGTTATTTGCTTTTTGACAAACTGAGATCTGGTGTACCAATATTTTTTCAATTTTTCAAAAAATTTATATTGATAAAATTTCAATTTGTTTTATTTCCATAACCTTAAATCTTCCTGCAGGGGAAATTGCTTCACATTTTCTTACATGTCCACATTTCTATTATAGAAATGTACTCCTATATACATGCGAGGAAATAGAAAATTTAAGAAAAAATTAAAAAAAAGAGGCCCCTACATAAACATTCTCAATTTATATATCCCGAGAGCGTTCAAAATTCTCTCTAAGCATGTTTTTTCTAATTTAATCACAATGCTAAAAATCATGCAAGTTAGAAAGTGAGATTTAGCATTTATCCATGCAAACTATGTTTCGAAATATGCAATGAGTTGATTTTAATCACAGGAAAATCACACATCGATTGGTCATATTTTCATAAAATGAGAATAAAAAATTTAAAAATGTTGAAGAAATGCATTTTGAAGAAGACAAAGCCTATCCTGGTGAACACTTTTGCTATGATTTTGAAACAGTAATTTTAGTTTCGTCAGAATTTACCATAGATCAAAGTTAATGCATCTCTTTTTTTATTTATTTATTCTTTTTAATATTTTTTTGTTACACAACTTATTTATGTAGATATACAATATCTACCACGATTATTAGTTGTGTTGATTTCATCATTATTGCTAGTTATTAAATAATAAAATATATAAATTTTAGGAAAGTATAACAAATACCATCCTCAAAATTTTCCTAAGAGAAGGCGGAAGGTTCCACCCATAGCTACGCTGTTGTGTCCATTTAATAGTTTATTTACATCATTAAAAAGTAATAATTATATTTATTTTTTTTATACTTTCAAACTTTTTCATTCAACTTCCAACAATGGAATTTAATTAAACATCAAATGGAAAATTCTTTAAAGATATATACTTGCCTAGTTTTCATTCCATTTACTTGAATTCAATCAGTAAAACTAATTTATTCACTATTTTCCGTTTTGATAATAAATAACGCTCAAAAGTGCCACTTTATATAAATATTTAGAGATATAACAAAATAGAATTAACTTGAAAGCTTTTAAAAAAGGTCTACCATTAAAAATTTTTGAAAAAAACAGAAATGCATTTAAAATTCTTACAAATGAATAATTTGATGAAAGGTTGTAGAATTTTTTTTGAAAAATTAATTAAAAATAAGATATAGAGTTGTCATCTTATTATTTAACCCAAATTTGTAGTCAGCTTTGAAGTAGGCCATTCAAGACGAATGGTTTACACATGCTTAACATAAAATGTCGTCTTATATTCAGCATTTTAGGCTTGAAAAATTTGTTTGAGAAAATAGAGGCCAGTAGGGCGACCGTTTTTATCATAATAGTTTTGATTTCATTTTTAATTTGATAATCTTCTTTATAAATTTTCATTGAATATTTAGAAGCTTTATAATTTGCACAAATTGTAATAGATCTAAGAAAACTTTGGCTTTAGATTTTCAAGTAACCCTTTCTCACTTTTTCAGTTTAGCAATAAAAGAATGTTTTTGATTTTGTTTATTTATTTTTATTTTGTTGTTGTATTAACCAAGAAAATCGTATTTCACTAAATATAGTTAATCTAAACAAGGAAGAGAAATAGTTTTCATAAGTTTATGGAAGACATTATAATTATTGGAAGAGAGGAAAAATGGTAATATTACGTGAGATTCTCCCAAAAATTGCTGTAGTGTAAAGATTGTAATTGCAAGAAAGAATGCTCATGTTTAAAAGTTTACAATATTTTTCACGATATGATATGTCAAAATTTTGCATCGGTATTATATGATTCATCACATGGAACAGTCTTTTGCCATTGGAGATCAATCAAGGAGATTGTTAAGGTATCTAAGCTTGGATAGTGAGTACAGTAGAAGCGCTCCAAAGCCAATTGCCAGCAGTGAATAAACATCGGCATTTTCCTTTTATCCCATTTCGAAAGAGAGCGATTTTTAGACTGTTTGGTAACACAAGACGACAAATGGATTATTTGTCATGGCGTCAAAAGGAAAAGACAGTAGATAGATTAAGACAAGCAGCCAATTCTAACCTTTGGTAGGGTATGTATCGTGTGATGAGCTTTTAGAAATCATTAATGCAGATAATAACTTTATCGCTTGAACGTAGAATTAATTAAAAATCGCCCGCGATTGTTGAATATCTTGAAAGTGTTTTATCATGATAACGCTAGACAATATAAGGCTATAAAAACGCTGCAAAAAATTAGAGGATTTAATTTTGCCGCATTCTGCTTACTGCCCGAAGTTCTTTTTTCACTTAAAAAAAAGTTAAATTCTGAACAGAAATTAAAAACTGAACTTTCTATCAATTTTTCTACATGAGAACCAACAATAATAATGGAGTAAAAAAACTTCCTGGAGAGAAATTATAGATAGTGAAGGAAAATATATCATTGATTAAAATGTTGAATTGTGTTGGAATGATTTGATATTAATGTAGTCTCTATTACAATATCCAAGAATGAAAAAGCCTTTCTCATAAATACACCAGAAAATTTGTTTGATAGAGAGATCTGTAAAACTATTTGATTTTGTTCTATTTGTTTATGATTTTAAACAAAATAAAGAGTCTTAAAAGCATTAAATACATTAACAATTGATAAATTAAGTATGTAAAATACATGTCAATTTTTTATTACATTACTTTTCTTGTTTGTCAACTCATTTTCAAAGCATCATTAAGATAAATCGCTCCAACCTTATCGAATTATAATGAAAAAAGAGCTTTTTTACAACAAAAGATGAATTTGTTCTTATCCAGTCTAAAAATTTCTTGCTATATATGAAGTAAAAGATAGTATTACGACTACTATAAGTGCACTATAAAGCGTGGGGGTATTTACAGGACTTATACTGATTAACTAAATTTCAAATTAATGTGGATTTGATCAAAATTTTTGCCTCAAATGTATAAGAACAATTAGTCAGAGGATTAAGAGTTACTTGAAGTTGCAGCCATAAAGCTGTGATTTTAGCCATGTAATAGATTGAGTCACTGACTAATTAATATGTTTCAATGTATACTATACTATAGTTATACTATAGAAAAAGGAGCCTGCAAACCGCTATTCGGCTTCCAGTATATCCAGTTACAACTTCTATCTGTGAAATCAGATTTTACAGATATCAAATTAGCAAATTCAAATAAATATTGTCATACTTTTTCATAATTAAAGTTATGCATATCTGTTAATTTAAAACGTGTTATATTTGATATAGTTATAAAAACTTTAACCATGAATAAAGCAGTATTTAGCATGGCTATTATCATTTACAACTCAAAGATAATTACTGTTCTTAGGTTTTTCTTATTGGTGTTGTTGATTTTGTTAAAATATTGATAGCACGCAACCTCAACTGTTAAATATTTGTCTATTCAGCTTATCATAATTGTTTTTATATATATTGAAACTGTCACTTAACAAAAAAACGTGACTATACTAAAGAAAAAAAAAAAAAAGTATACTGACTCAGCATTTTTTCTTCCTTATATTTATTTTGTATATATTTAAAAATCATAAATGACGCATATGCAACAATTTGACTGTTTTTAAGCAAGTATTCGAGTTAGTATCTAAAATTCATGGTCAACAAATTTGGTATAGGAAAAAAAATGTTCTTTTCCTCTTAGTTATATTTCCTTTATTTTTCTATTTGATTAATGTATATTTATGAAATTCAACTAAGCATTATTAATCTTATTAATAAATAAACAAGTATGGAGTATATGCAGTGAAACTATACAAAAAAAAGCAAATAAAGATTTCACAAGCAACATTTTGGTGAGGTTAATATAACACCTGATCTAATCATTATGCACGAAATCAGGCAAAGTTTTTAGCAATCACAACAATAATAATAATTGGTTCATTTAGTTGAAAACAAATGCTATTCCCTTTATGTCTTAAAGTGGGTTTCTAGGTATGTGAATTGCTTGCTATCATATTTTAGTTAATTTTGTTGTGCAAAAAATATGAAAATAAGAAAGAAACGAATTTAAATGTAAACAAATAAAGTGGAAGTTAATCTCAGAACTAATAATGATTTCATATATTTCAATGATTGTGTCTAACTGTTAATATTTTCTTCATTTTTCATAATATCAAAACTTTATTGATGGTTTTTCACCATCCTTTTAATTTATCCAACTAACAATAAGAAACCTGTACGAAATAAAAAACTATCAAAATTTTTTATGCTGAATGTAGAACAAAAAATTGTTTTTTCCTTTTTGTTAAATTCTATCTAATGGACTATTGTTAATATTTCTTGTCTTTACTATCACTTTTAGCTACTACTCTATTTTGATGAAAAACAATGTCAAGAGAATCTTGGGAAATTTTATTTTCATTTTGTGACTCAGTTTAGGAACTAACATAGAAATATAGTATAAAAAATCAAAACAAAAAACAAAACCAAAAAGAAAACAAAGTCTTTTACGAGAAAGCAAAAATCGGTGTTGATAATAAATCGTTTAAATGTCTAGTATTTAACGGGATTTCATTATAGAAAGTCAAATTCAACAAAACTATGTAATGTGCATGATAGCAATTTAAAATTCGTGAGAAATGTCCCATAAGTGCTTCATAATCTATGATTATTAATGATAATCTAAATTGTAGTCCATTGGACGTTACGCTTTACACCGGATAAATATTTGATATCAGAGTTCACCTTGACCATTAGCCAGATTGCAAATTGTTTGTGTACTATCAAAATTTGAAATTTAATTTATTACAAGCTTAATGCGACCGAATATTTTGTTATTGTTATTGTTTTTAAATGTTTATAAGAAGTAATAACAGCAAAAAAACTAAATAATAATATCCTGATTGATAAATAAAGATCTAGTAATTTTTATGTTAAATCACAATGGGGTCTCTGTAACGGTAATGACCATTACAAGATATTTTTGATTTTGATGTTTTGCTGCTAGCAGAGTTAATAATAAATTTGTTTAATAAAACAGGTCATAAATTATTTATTATTTTTTGTGTATAACAGAGTAATGTATGCATATTTTGATCATATTTTTTATAATAATGGACAGTTAGCTGAAATAAATCAAAGGCTATAAAAGTAGATTTTTTAGGGTTAAGTCAATTGTACTTAAGGTTCTATTTTCAATGCATTTTAACTAAAAATAGTCTCCTATGAAATCAAAAATAAATTAACTTTGAAAAGTGTATACCATAACGAGAAGAAGAAAGATGAATTAAAGACACATGGAAGATATATCCCAATAATTCTCCTACTGAATGATAAAAGCATTCGAAAACAATCACCCACAACCAATAGATTGACTTGGTTAGAAATATACAGTAAGTAGCATGAGACAATACATCTGAAAATATTACTAAAACTAAAGGATTTACTTATCCCAAGGAAATTGGAGAGCTTATTTTAAAAAAGAGAAGACTGAAAATGTTATGGTAGCATTCTAAAACTCCATTTGATAAATTAAAATATAAGTACTACTGCTCAAAGAGAAATTAAAAAAGCTGAAAAGAATCGACTTGATAATTATCTGAAAAAACTGACTATTCTCTTTGAAAAGCTACCAAAAGTTTTAAAAGATCAATCCTGCATGATCGATTTATAAGAAATGCGGATGGAAGCTGAGTTAAAAGATTTGCTGAGTATCTACATTTAATATTCTAACTAAATGTCGGTGAGGCCATGTTAAATTAGAAACGCCTAAAAAATAAAATAAAATTAGACTTTTGATTGTAAAAGAGCTGTATTCAATAAAATAAGACAAAAAATCAATTCAAATGAAGCTCCTGGTTTTGATATAATCATCGAAAAAATTCTAAACCAATTTTCCAAAAACGTCATAGTAAAAATAATATAAATATATTAGCAAATACTTCGCTTATATTAAAGTATTTCCCAAGAATTTGGAAATTATCTGAGGTTTTTATGATTCTTAAACCGAAAAAATGACTAAACGAAATGGAAAAAATATGATTCTTTCAATTTCAAAATCAAGTACTTGTCAACACGTCCAACAGTACTAATACTTGATAAAGAGTGAACTACGCAAGGATTAGAAAATGGAGACAGTTGAGAAGATTCTTGAGCGATTTGTTTTACATACAAGCGTTGAACCAATTTAGCTTCTTGCTGATGTGGATTATATAAGACAGCTTAAAAGAAAAAATTCTACAACAGAGATAATTTAGCGACAATACTTAAAATATAGACAATAGAATATAAAAACTTTGATTTATCATAATTTTAGTTTAAAGAGCGTGGCGGGATAAGCATGGTGAGGTGGCCCCAGAAGGATTAAGGGCTGCAAATTTTTTTATGAGAAGGTCTTATCAATACTAAGTATTTTGCATATTGTTAAAGAATTCTGTTCGCTAGTTTTAAAAAAAAAAAAAAAAATTTTTTTTTTAAAAAAAAGAAAAAAATTTTTTTATTTAAATGGCTAGATGGATTTTAATAGGATTTGGGTAAGTTGGAGTCACAGTAAAGTGCAATAATATTGTAGAACATTATATACCTTTTTTATAAAAATCAAAATTTTTATGCTGTGTTTTAACCTTTAAAAAAATTTTTTTTTACCATAAAATGCTGGCACACCCACCAAACTTTTTTTCCAAGAGCTCTCAGATATGCCTAGGAACATGTAATTTTTTCAGAATTTTAGGATGAGTGGACGGGGGTGAAAAAAATTTTCGAGTCACAAAAAATCTATTTTTATTCATATTCAAAAAAGTATTGAGCAGCGCATAAATTTTTTGTAGGCAAGAAAAAATTGTTTGTTGATCTGTAGCATAATCAGTTTAAAATATATGTATGCAAAAAAATGCAAAGAAATCTGCTCTCTTACATTGAATATTTTAAGTAAACGTTTCAAAACATTTAGATAATATTATTTATTGATAGATTTGTTAATTCGTACATCATTTAACACTTTTAAAAGAAATTACTACAAAATAATTTCAATGCACCTTGTTATATATGTAGGTAATGTTGCCCCCCAAACATTTTATGAGTGGAGACCCGAAAAAGTCGGGTTCCCTGCGGATGTTAGTTATATATCGTGTGTTCTTTATAACAAGAATAGAAATGTCAAAATTATTGTAATTAAATTTGTTACAGAAGAAAAGCTCTTGTAATTTAAATAATGTGAATTTTAATTGAAATTATAAGGTATTTACTTCAAGGACAAAGGTAAATGCATTTTAGCTAATAAAATGATTAGAGTAAATGTTAATAAACAATTAGAATTTTTGTTCATATTTTTAGCTTTCAGATTTATAAGAAAAACAATCATTTAAAAAAATATTTTTCGGCAAGCAATTCCAGCTATATGTCACGTCACGCATATGAGAAAATGTTATGCATTTACAAAATACTAATACATAAAAAAAATTTCCATTTTATACGAAAATACAGATCGAAAAGGGGCCAGAAAGCCCAACTAGAGATTGAAGTTAGGCCAATATTACATCCAGCTCTGGATGCTTTGTCCATTTGATCGGGTCAATATCAAACCCAGTTCAACCTAAAATATTTGCAGGATAATATTCAATAAGATTTACACATGGAAAGCTTGATAAAAATCTAAGCAGAGGCTAAAAAAATACATATACATACATCAGGATTTCCTAATTCCAGTACAATAATGGTAAGCTCAACAAATGGTTTGAATATCATTCGAATCACTTTAAGAAATTCGAAATTCTAAACTGTAAAACATATATTAATAAATAGGAGACAGTGGAAATAAAACTAAAACCCACACATATGTAAAGTGACTTTTAAAAGATTAAGTACTGTTTAATTTTAAGTAGAAGACTACGTTAGATGGCTAAAATTTTCGCCAATCTTCTTCATTTAAAGTGGGTAATTTTAGAAAAAACTGTTCATCTATTTTTTTCGCTTTTCGTTCTTATTTAATTTTGTACTGATGTGGGAGAAACTTTGTTTTGTTTTTCGTTAATTGTATACATTCCAACAGATAAAAAGGTATTGTTGCCTCGAAAATTAATTCGTTTTGAGTACTTTCTAATTAGCGAAAATATTGCTTGTCATAACGTCTTCTTATTTTACTTATCGTCATTCAAGATACGACCATTTTAAGATACAACAAAAAATAAGGCAATATTTAATTATAAAATAAATAAATTATAGGACCTTTTACCACAACATATGCTATTATTATTATACAAATCAGTAGATCAAGTTAGATCCATAATTCATATACTTAGATTTATTTTACTCTTTGATAGACACAACTAGAATGAAAACTAATTCCAGAATTCCATGTTTGTACTCCTAAAGATCGATGTAAGGATGCCATTAAGTAAGCCATCAAAATAAAATGAATCTGTTCACATTATTATTTTACACATTTTCTTCATTTTACTCGTCATTTTACGTTCATTTTACAAATAAAAATTTTACAAATACTAGTTCATAGAAAATTCACTAAATGTACAGTTTTTTCACCTGTGCAAGCAATGATTTCACAAGTAGATACGGCATTAACTAATAACGCATTGACTCTTGTAAATCTTAAGCTACAATATACAAAAGTAAATATTGTACAACTTCACTAAGCATCACACTCTTTTCACCTTTATAAAAGTTATTATTTCAGGTAAAAGCCAAGTAGCCAAGTTTGCAAAATAACGCACGGATCATTTGAAAGACATTAGTGCATTTAGTGATTTTTAAAATCACCAAATTCGAAATTTTTTTATCTGTATAAGATGTCTGCCAGATGCCATACTTTCAAATTTTTAACCCTCCCACTAATCTCCATTGAGGCCTGTACAGCCTCCCGTATAAACCAATCATTTCTCCATTGTCTGTATTAGAGAAATTTAGGGATATTTGATGGAAAAAAAAGTAAACATTGAATAATTGAATCTATGAAAATACACAAAATAATTTCAATGTGGTTACTCGCAAAAATAGTATTAAGCTTAGTTTTAAGTACTATATTAAAAATAACCTGAAAAAAAGATCAATTATTTTTAAATAAACAAAATTATGTTAATATACTTATAAAAAAATTCACTTTTTGACAAAATAAATAGGGGAATTTTCAATGTTGGACAACATGTTAATTCACAATAGATGGCAAAATTTCCCTTATGCAGCCTTTTAAAGTCTGTATTTTATACAAGATTTCGACATGCTTAATACACAAGTATTATACATTTCTCCATACAAAATGTTCTTCCGTGTATTGCAATAATGTGTATAAGACTCAATGGAGAATGGATATAAGAAGAATAAACTGACCAAAAACTAGCCTGAAAATAAATTAGATGATTTTTGTACGTTGCTAGCTCCTGAACTAGTATGGCAGTAATTTAACACAAAGCTTTCCTTTCTCCTTTCTTTACGCAACCAGCAGAATCCTTAAACTTCAATCCATATTATACATAAATGGTCAGGTATAAAAGATACGTAGGCGGGTAATATTATTTAACCGGCTGGTTCGTTAAGTTATAAATTTAAATCATATTTCCTCCTACAATAAGGTAAAAAAATTAAACGATATTCTTATATTTAAATTCTGCTACAAATATACAGTTAGAAAATTATAATATACAAACTCAAAATAATTATAGTAGACAGTATTTAGTAGTTAAATAAAATTTCTAGACAATTGCCATTACAAAATCCAAATTACTCTGCAGTAGATCTTGAACTTATATTGAAGCTAAAGTCATGTACAAAAGTAATCTAAAAGTCTAGCCCTATGTCGGTGGACTAAAAGGTATCTAAGGTCATGCCATCAAATGTAATTATATGACTTTACGGAAAACATCATATAAACACTGTCGTTAAAGTAATCACCTGTTTGCTAATAATTTTTGAAATGATATAAAATTTTATTTTTCTTCTTAAACTTTATGGAAACTAAATTAAATTACACGCTTAAAATTACGTTTAGAGTAAAAAAATCCTAACCTCCAACCTACAACAAAGTTTTTTTGTTTTACGTTAATTTTCTCAATGACCTTTGTTAAAAATTTCAATGAATATATGAATGTAATTTACTGCCGTGTTTTTATGACTTACAGTTAAAACGAAGGAGAAAAAATTGTAGCTTGCGCCAAACCTTTTCAGTACAATATGAAAATTTTGTCATATTAAAATTTTGATAGATTTATAAATCTTAGTAACACGCACAACATCATAAAATGAACCGTTTATTAACTGTTAGTATACAATTAGGAAATATAACTGTAAACATGAATATTGTAATATTCTTTTAGGCTATTGATTTTATCATTTTATATATTAAATAAATTAATAGAATGTTACAAAGTCTATAAATAAAATCTCAAAGCAAAACTTGTCAATTTGATCACAATTAGGAGCTGGAATGTAGAAAACTAATTTTAAAATTTTTCTTATGCCTTTAACTTTATCAATAACAAATTAATCAAGTCAGTGGCGTAGACGACTATTTGCAAAGAAGGGGATATAATTTTTGTTTGTCAGCCTTTACAAATGAAATTTTCTGAAAGGTTTTACAAACTCTCCGACTATATCTAGACTACTAAAAGCATTTCGATGTGGAATTTGGTAGATGACTCATACGTAACGGCTTTATGGAAGCCTTTGAGATTTTTTAAGGTTTCCGACCACAAAAATCGTTGTATTTTGTTTAAAAATAAATCAAATTCGAGCCAAAAATTAAATGCTTTGATATAAAAATAGAATTTAATTTACGGTAAATGTTGGGTAAATTCGATCAAGATGAATAAATTTGACAAATGCTAAAGCAAAAGCAAAAAGAAAAGAGAACATTAAAAATTGAAGTCATACTCGAACTGCGTCCTGCGCAGTAACTTTAAATGGCCCGATCTGTTTATCCCGGTTGGTTGTTAAAATAAATAACATTATTCAAAAGGGAGGCTCAGCCTCTTTTTTGGTATTAAAGCTAGTTAAAGTTTGGGGTAAGCTTTAACTAGCTTTAATACCAAAAAAATATTTTTTTTTCGTAATAAGAATTAAAAATTAATAAAATCGTAGAATTTATTTTTAAACTGCTCAAATTTAGAAATAGATTAATAAAGCTTTTTATAAAATGTCCTTGTAACAGGAACAAAATGTCATTTCGGTGGTATTCTCATATACTACGAAAATATATGAGACCGTTTGCTGATGTAGAAATTGTAAAAGAATATTGTGTAAATGCTCCCAAAGTACTATTTGAAAAAATCAGCAATAAAAATTTGATAAATTCAAAAATAAAAAAACAGTAGCTCTCAGATTTAACCTGTATTGGACGTATTGTAGACATATTTACAATGATGTAGTTGAAGACTCAAAAAACTGCAAATTTTTTAGCTTGGCTTTTGATTCCATGTTTCAGAAACATCGCTATGCCCCGTTTTTGCTAGATACTGTACTGATCAGAACTTAACTCGTGAAGCCTTTTTGGAATATGTCCCAATGAAAGGCACATTGAAACAAGGAGCACATTTTTTCAACCAAAAGAAAAAAAAGTTGTTTTTACTAGAAAATTATAAAATCTACAGTGAATTACAAAATGATGACTGGTGGGGTGTTTTAGCTTTTCCTTGTAAAATTATGGAAAAGCTCAACTGATTAACACAAATGGCAAATAAAATATTTGAATTTGAAGAAAAATTTAATATTTAGTGTAAAAAAACCTAAAACTAAATATTTTTCTAACTATGTCCAAAACTGAAGAAGAAAATGGTATTAATATTTCTGTAGAAAACTGTAGGATCAGTCAAATTAGTTGTCATCATTTTGTGAAACATTTTGAGAGTAGATTTTTAGATTTAAGAAAAGTCAAGAATATGCTATTTCTCAGTGGAAACCCGAGGGACTTAGAACTCCCAATAATATTGGAAATTACTTGTTTATTTGAAGACAATTATGCAGATTTATTTTAAAAAAACGCTTGAATTAAAGATTAATACACAACTAGAAGCTCTTTTCAAAGAAAAAAGAGGGAAAATTATGGAAAATAATGCTACCAAAATATAAAGTTGTACAGAAATGTGCGCAAACATTTGCACTTTTTTCATCATCCAGTCATCGTAGTCAAAAACCAAATATGCTAAGAATATCTAAAGGATCAATTTTACTGATTCTCATCTGGATGATATATTAAGAGTAGCATGTTAAGATTAATTAACAACTCTAAAAGATTAAAAGTTGTTGATTAGAAGTTTATCTTCGAAGCCGTAAAACATTAATGAATAATAAAATGAATAAATAAATTTTTTGTTTATTTAAAAAATTTATACAATTATTTTTTTTTTCTTCGCCAATCCTGCGGCCCGTGTATAAAAGTAAGTTATATGAATGTGGCCCGAGAAAAAAAAACGATGGTTGGTCTACCGCCTTAAATAAATGCATTAAAATAATTTATTCAAGATCTTTTCTTTTCCTCAGTTTCATTTATTTTTACAATAGTTGAACTTTCTAAGTAATTTTCCATTATTTACAGGATGGAGACTTTACATTTTCTTTCTCTTTTAGTTTAATAGGTATAAAAAAGCACTGTTTCAAGTTTAAAAATTGTCTGCTTAAACAAAAAATGTTAATATAAGCATCCGTATAGAATATATATATTTTATTTTTATTTCATACTAGTGGATGCCCGTTGTACTTTGCAATACATTGAAAGAAGCGAAAATATGATTTTTTATGTAGTTTAAGTGTTTATTTATTGTATGATTTCCCATTTATTTAAAAAATGAATTTTTTATCTCAGTTTGTTCTTAACCAATTTGATAATCTTGGAGAACTAACAGCTAGCTTGAATTTTGAATAATCGGTTTTATAAGATGTTTACACAGTTGTAAATATACATATAAGTTCTATAATAATATCTAAAATTATAATATTGGTAAAAATTTAAATTCAAAAGAATATTATAACGTAAGTTTAAACAAACTGACTGGCAGACATTGAGATAACAATTTTATGATATATCCACGACGAGGTTTCAATCAGAAGTTTTTTTGTATAAATTTTTTTTAAAAGTTCCATTGGAAAATCATATTTTTCCACCAAATCATTCTACCGTCATATTCTTTACAACGTCATATTTCTTTACAACAAGTTACACTGCATATTTCAAATATTGTTCTAATCGCAATTAGAAATTCAATTCTACTTTTTTGGTTTTTTTGCTTTTGAAAAATTATACTAACAAATTTTTAATATATTTCTATATTGCTGTTTATTTTATTTCAACTCTTCTTTGGCGTTAATTTTGCATGAAAATACAATAAACCAAAAAAAAGATTTTGCATTTATTATAACTATAGAAAAAATATTTAATAATAGTTTGTTGACTATTTGAACATATTATTTGTTACCGCGCGCACCGACCTTCAGTTATTATTTGTTATTAATGTAACAATTGTCACTTCACGACTATAACACTTAATTTTTCACGCATTTAAATTTTATGGGACACCTTCAGAGATGCAAATTTCTTAATAGTCATGACATGAAATTTACTTTTACTAAAAAGAAAAACTAGCACATAAACTGTGCTAGAATAGTTTCTCTATATTGTTAAAAATTTTATTTCACAATTTAAATATCTTATTTGCAATGTTTTTGTGTACAATTTTCTTATATTTCTTTTAGTGACATATTTTACAATTAAGAAGTTTGCATATTTATATTTTAGTGCTAAATTCAAAGGTTCAACATTAAAACATAAGGTTAAGTTTTTTTCTACCATTTTCAATGTTTTATTTATGAACTATCACTCAAAGTTTTTGATCTTAAGTTTATACAATTATTTATTTTTAATCCTAATGAACTTTATTGAAGTGTAACGTTTTCTTTGACCATGTTTTTTTATGAATTTGAATTTACATAACAAATGAAATTTAAAAAATTATTAATGAAACAGAAAAACATGCCCTGACAAGAAAACTTCCTAAGCATAAATTCTTCGGTTTTCTTGATAATAAGTTATAGTTTATTAAAATGTAATAGTGCTCTTATAGTGTCCAAAAAACTATCTTTTTCTCCATATATAAAGAGAAGTTTTTAAACTGGGCTCTGGGTATTCTTAGATTAGTACAATTTACATCATTCAAAAAGTGTTTTACATAATATTCACAGTCAGATTTAACATAATTTTCACAATTAGCCTCTATCAAATAATTCTCGAAAGGGAGAGTTTGAAAAATTACTCAAAATTTCTGCTCCGTGTTGTCATGACTTATCTAGTATTTATTTTAAAAGACTAGAAAATAAAGCTAACTTTAATTTAGTTTTTTGGGAACAACACTAAAGATCTCCAATACAAAATTTAAACGTACCATAAGAGATCTGTATTTTTTATTTTCACACATTTACTTTAAAACAATGAAGACTACTCCCAAAGTTAAGGTCTAAAAACCAAATTTTCTTTATAACTCGAATTATAAATATTTGTACCACAAAAGTAAAAGCTTTTGAAGTCTTTTTAGGTTAATTGGGGATGCTTACCCTAATTTTAAAAGGGTAAAGTCATTATTTTTTGCCGTTTATTTTTGAAGTTTTCAAAATTTTTATTAATTATTAATTTTTACAAGAAAAAAACATGAATGAATTTCAACCGCGGGAGCTCTCTACTTTGAACTCATAGTAAAATTTCATGGTAAAAGTAAAACTTAATAATAAAAAAAAAAAAAAATCATAATAAAAATTATTAAAAATCTTCAAAAACATAACTTAAAAATATCTTTACAACTAAAGTTTAATAAAGTTCTCAACTATCGACGCAAGTAATTTAACGAACATTATCCGAATTAAAAAACCATATAAAAGATTATTAATTTTTTCGATATTGTTAAGCTTACTAAATACAATAAAAAGGATTTATTTTTTATTCTATATCAAAGAATTTTATAATTTAATGACTACTATTCTAATTATTATTAATACTGCTGAGCTATCTAGTCTATCTATAAAAACAAATCTATCTCCAAATCTACCATCTGTCTATCTAGTATTTACGAAACAAACATAATTTTGCTAATGACCTTTACCCGAAGAAACTACATTCGAAAGAAAACCTCTAGAAAAGAGTTTAAAATAATTGTTGAATAGAGTTCAGTAGAAACCGTTACAGTATTTGAAATTAATAACATGCGACATATCGTGACTACGACTGTTAAAATATATTTAAATTATATTTTTCAAGTATAAAATAAAATTTAATAATAAAAATTAATTCATATTTTTATTATTCTTATCATAGATAGAAACGCATAATAATTTATAATAAAATTATAAAAAAATAGAAATAAAATAACTTTCGGTATATTTATTTTTAAATTTTTTACTGGATAATTAGATAAAATCAAACCTTGAGGTCCTTGAAGACATTCTAATTCGATAGTATAATCCCAACAATCCAAGCTACTAACTTTGGATATCGAATCATTTGGTGGTGTTGATGGTAATGATGAAGATGATGTCAAAGATGCAATATCCCAACATAAATGGTTACCAATAGTTGTCTGTTCAGGACTATTATTACCATTTGTGTATATATTAAAATTTGTTGGCTTATTATTCATGATTAAAAATCTGATACCAAACACAAGGACAAAATTAAATGATGCTCAAGGTAAAATTCAAACATCACAAATAAAAAAGAGAAGAAAACAAAAAAAAAAAACAATAACAAACTACATAAAAATATTTAAGACAAAAGGTTCTTACAACCAATTAAGCGATTAGTTTTTGTCTAGTGTTTAATTAGTTTATTGTTTATTAACAAACAAACACAATAACATCAGTTTTTTTATTTTAATTTTGTTTTTCATCTAGATATTAAAGAATTTTAAATGAAGAAAATTTACACGATTGAATTAATGTACAAATATGCAAAAAGAAGGAATCCACTTGAATGATAGAATTGCTTAACCAGTTCACTCAGGTGTGACATCGGAATTTCAAAAGAAACTTATTAGTATAGCAGGTAAATTTTCAACTGATTGTATTTTAAATCCAGGAAGTCAAGCAACACGGATAATAAGATTAAAATCTTCATTGATTGCTTTAGATCCCATCTTAAGTAGAAATATTTAATTCTTTATTATCCCTGCTAGCAATGTAGAGAAAAAAAAAGGAATCCGAAAAAAAAGTTTTTTTTTAAACACTATTTTTTTAATTTAATCAATAAAACACTATCGTTAATTTTATTATGATAAAAAAAACACAAAACAAATTAACGTTTAATGAATATCAAGAAAAAAAAAGCACTTTAAAAACAAAGTTCAACACAAATAAACAAACAAAAAATTAAGAAATGAAAATTTTGTTATACGAATTTGTTCCAAACTCTAACACGTCAAGCTTGTGACTAATCTGTGTACCGTCGGCACCGGCTATAGCCGTTCAGGTATTTTCAAAGTAATTTTTTGTTGTGTTATGCACTCACAACACTCTAAACTAACTTTAACTGTTAAAACACCTTATCAAAAATTCCACTGTCAGAGATGAATATATATATATGTACATATATATGTGTGTATATAAAAGTTAGCACAGTGGATTGGACAAAAATTAACATTTAGTCTACTGTAAGCTTTATAAAAATTACAAGTGTGTACAGGTGTTTGAGTATCCACTTTATGTATCCCCGTGTTATCAAGAAAGTGGTAAGCACCTTTGATTATTTTTTAAGTATGCTGCAAAAGAGATAAAAGAAGAGAATTGAATTCGATTGGTTAAGACCCTCTTATGCCGGTGTACAGTCAGAATGGAAAATTTTATAATGTTTTAGAAAAGTTTTTTGAATGTTTATGAAATTAGAAAAATTGCTTTTTTTTGTTTTATATGTTTTTAATCTTTAGATATTATTCATCTGCTATTTACTTGCCAACAAATCTGATTAAATCTACTTTTTTAAAAAATTATTTTTATTTATTTTACTTTGTCTTCTGTAGAACTTTGTTATCAATATTTGAATTACTTTTCGATGAGCTATTTACTTCGAATTTTGTTATCATAAACTACCTATACGATAGCTTAATTTGGTAAAAAAACTTAGCAAAAAATAACTCTCTTCTAAATTCCGCCATGTATACAGTGGAGTTTTGCGAGGAAATTTCTTTAGAGTGAACTGCTAAAATTAAAATATTCAAAACGTAAGCCACTTAAGGGGGGTAAGAGTAGTATTTTGTTCGATATTTTTTGGACTATATTAAAGTACAGCCTTTCAAGATGATTCCGTTGAAATTTTACGTCGATCTAAGAAAAATTCTAAGAAAAGTAACGCGACAAGATCGTCAAAACGAGGTTAAATCATAATTTGTAAATTTCCAAACGCGCTTTTCTCATACTTATTAGTATTTTGACAGACTGTGCCAAATGTCACTGGAAATCAATTACACTGATCCTTTTCAAGTTCTGCACTATTTTCCAAACATAAATAACGAGGTAATCCTGTGGAATTATTTCATTTATTATAATAATTTATAATTTTTTAACAATAAACTGGTGGCTTTTGTTTGTCAAAAAACGGTGATATGGCCTTAAATAAAAAAAAAATAAAATCTCAACAGCATAAGCTTGAGAAATCTCTTAGCTAAAATAATCCATTTGGATTTTTGATTTCAGATAAGCCAGAAATGAGTACCGAAATTAAACTTTTTACAAAATCATCGGCAATGATTTGCTCAGTTATAAATATTTTTGAATAAAGTTTTCACAAAGTACACTTAAAGTATTATTGTATTATATGCTAATTGAATAAATAAAATTAAAATAATCAAATTGTCAACAAAAATTCACAAAAATATACTTCAAAACGAGCAAATTCCTTTTTCTTGTAAAAATAATTATTTATCTCTCTGTTTTCTTTAAACGATAGAACAATTATAATTTTCATTTTCATCTCGCATAAACGAAAAGTTCACATGAATTAAAATAAAATTTATCTTTTCATAACAAAACAAAATAACAAAAAACCTTACCTTGTGCTCTATAATTTCTGATATGAATTATGAAAACTTCTTAAGTATAAAATATTTTATTTACAATAACAAAACTCTAACCAAACATATTTTATTAATAAAATAAATTTCTTAAGGAAAAATCTCAATAATACCAAATCAAATACCAAAACAATAGAAAATCACAAGAAAACTGAAAGTGGTTTATGACATTCTCAGTTTAAAATTGCATCTTCTTATAGACAAAGTATTAAAATATTTAATCTTAAAATTATTGGAAATATTAACTAATGTTTTGAGGATAAAAACTATAGTCATAAAACATTTTTTTACGGAAGATGAATGTATTAATATAATCAAAGTGATTGCATGATTCTGTGACTTTCTTTTTCACCAATGATGGACGATATTCATGTTGATAAGAAGCTACCATTGTCTGGTGGTTAAGTTTAATATGATCAAAAAAATAAAATAAAATAAAATAAAATAAATTAGTGAAACAAGAATAATTTTTGAATTTCATCATAATTTCGGATCAATACTTTTATTTAATGAAGATCACCAAGAAATGAAAGTTTTATATAGAAAATAATTTGTGGTTCGTGATAAATTTTATCGATATGAATTTTATTTTGAAAATAAGTGATGACTGGATTTTTATCCAAGATTAAGTTGCAGCGAAAATTAAATTTTTTTAGTTCAAAATAAGAATGCTTTAGGTTTAGTTGTTTTTTTTTTATTAAACTAAGGAAAAAGTATCAAAAGTAAGAATAATCTATATGAAAATATTTCAAAGAAAATGAATATTTATGAAAAATACTACAAAAGAATCAAATTTTGTTTTAAAAAAGCTGTAAAATATGATTTATTACTAAGATTGGAAAATTTTTAACCCACAATTGGATGCCAAAGTCTTATTACTGACAAAATGAAAAAGTCTTTGACACTTGAATTGAAATATTTCAAGATGCCTCATTGTCGCGAAGGTATATTTTGGTTACTATGATTTTTAACTTGAAGGTGGTTTTTTATAATTCTGAATTTTTATTATTTTATCAAATTTAATATTAGTTTATTAAATATTATGCATGCTTTTAGACAAAAAATTACAATTTTTACACTTCAAATGGTAAAATTCTTGCTGTCGCAAAATGTTGTTTTTGAACAAATTAAAATATTTTGTGTATTTTTATTAAATATTTTAATTAAATTACTTTAAAAAATCACAATATATTCAAATTAATATTCAGATCAAAAGTCTCATAGTTATTGACATTTAAATCTTCCAATATCCTTTACATTTTTCAGAGTTTAGAACTTCGAACGCGCTTTTCTCGAAACGAAATTTGCATTCATAGACATACAAAAATCATTTAACGTATAAAATTTAAAATAAAATATATTTAAGCAACATTTCATTTTGAATTAAATCAAAAAACTTAAATAAATCAAAGCTAAGTGCTGAATAAGTGTAAATAATTAAGTTTTTTTTTTGTTGACAATATTAAAGCAAAAGTGAAAGAAAACTCATCATATTTAATATATATTTTAGTCAGTAGCATGTTTTTCTTTTTATCAAAATCATTTTACATATTTTGTTTCTGTAAATATCCAAAAAACGAAACAAACTTAAACATACAATTTATTACTTAATATTTCCTATTTAATTACCTTACTTAATAGCAGTTAAAATAATTTCTAATGCGGATATACTATGTATATTGATAACGGAAAGTTAGTCAATCAATATTTTCAATTTAAATTACCCCAGGTAGCAAAAGCAGTTAAGATTCATACAACATTTTATGTTAATATAAAATTTTTTTATTAAATACTTGTCCCAGCCTTTTACTTTTCCTGATTGTTGAGATGTTTAGTTGTTTTTTTTTCGTTTATTTGAGAGAGAAATAAAAGAAATTAGAAAAAATTAAGATATTGTTGTTTTTTCTTTTTCAAGTTCATCAGCCTATGAAAAGGTAAACTATAAAAATATACTGAAAATAATTTATTCAAATTTTATTAGTAATTAGCGTAAGATAAGTTAATTGTGGTATCTACAATTAACGGTAATGATGACACCTTTTACTTGTAATAACGTTGGATATTTGGTTGGAGATTATTTTTATTTGCATAGTTAAAGAAATTGTGGAAGCTTGATAAGCTTGAAGCTTGATGTTTTTATTAAAACTAAAGTTTAACATATGTCATTCATTTTAAAACACAGGTGACGTTTGGTATTTTATTTTAATGTTTTTCCCTTATAGTTTTAAGTAAATTTTTTCATATATTTTGATTATATTATTTGATATATGAACAATTTTCTATGTATAACTTTGGTGTCTTATATTTCCTGTTGTCTGTTAAAATAGGTTCAGTGATTTCAAGAATAATATCTCATAAGGCAAAAACTATAAAACTTGTAACATATTCGATTACATAAAGTTCTAGTGATTTAATTTACGATTTTATTTCCACGTCAAAAAGGTAACCTTAGATTTAATTCTATAGATAGGTGGCCCATTGAAATTGTTTCTATTTGATCTAGGCCAAGTACTGGTAATATGACGTTACCAATTCTAATAGTTGGTCAGATCAGAGAATTTTTCTTATTGTGATTATATAAAACAAGTTTTAATTTCATTATGAGATATTATATACAAATTTCATAATAATAAATTCATTCATTATTAAAATACATATTTTACTTAATTTATAGATTTATTTCTACGTAATTTAATTTTTAAATTTTAAAGTTATTTAAATTAATGATCTATAGAATAAAATGAAAGTTAAGCTATTAATAAGTACTGCCATTCGCGAGAAATTGCAATATTTTAAATTATAAATTCAAATTTACCAAAATTTTTTAATTGACTCTATATGAAATTTATTATTTAGTATAATGATAGTAATCTTTGAAGCGTAAATTGTAGGGAACAGATTTTTGTTCTTTCTTTTTGGTGTATTAAGCTTAAGCAGACATTCAATTGAAATATAACTGACACGAATCTTAGACGGATATTTTGGAGAAAGCTTAAAAATTTTAACTAAATTTTTCAAATTATGATCATTAATTTTAAAATAGCAACAACAAAAAATTGTATATGAATCAACACATTAAAGATTAACTTAGCTTTTGAATTATTATATTTTTTGTTTGTTTACTAGTAAGAAATTTTATCCTAAAATTGATTGTTTATGATTAAGGAAAAGTATGTATATAATCAAACATTTTTTATAATTAATTTTTATGCTAAAAAGTAGAGTTGACTAGGATATCTTTTTATATTGCACACCTAAGTCTGTTTTTGTACGATAAATATGTCCAACAAGAAATATGTATAAAAAAAGATACAATTTTTATGAAAAAGATTAAGATTGGCTCTAAACACAAAAAGCCAACGGAATGCAATCGTTTGTGCTTTTATGTAATTTTAATATCTATTAAACAAAAGAGATCAGAATTTTGTAAAATTAAACAAATTTCTAAGAAAAAATCAAAATTCTCAATAACAAACTTTTATTTGCTTTCAGTTTAAGAAAATAAACATTTACGTAAGATAAATTATTTAAGAGATCTTTACTTTAAATCCTAAATTTTGCAACTATTTCCTATTAAAATAAAAATATGTAAGTTAAGCTTGTGGTCATATAGAGCTTCTATTTAAAACCTTAGTCCTGATCCAGTGAGCTGACAACTTATTATATTTTACTATTTTGCTGATTACTACTAAAAAAACTTTTTTTATATATTTTATACCCGCGCTACCAGAAATAAAAAAGTCATTTGTAGTTCAGCATTAAACCACAGCCATCGGTAATTCCAAGAACAGAGATCACATGGTGTCAAAAACACAAAGTATAATAAACAATGATTCTCTCTAGTCTTATCACTTTGAAGTGAATTAGTTCCTGAAAACTTTGAGTTTAAATTGTGTTATTTTAAAGAAAAAGTTATGTAAAAAAAACTAGTTTTAAATCGTATCAGATTTAAATGGTGTGAGAAATAGGATAAAGGACTTATTTACAATAATATATCAGAATATTTCCCTGCTTTGTATTTTTTTTTGCAATTTTTATCAATTGTTTCTCTCTAAAAAAAATCTAGCTTAAAAAAAGATTATATCAAAAACTCATTTATAATTGACACAAGCTTTTTAAATTTATTTGACATTTCATAATTTTATAATGTTATTTCAAACAGTTTTCAAGGAAAAATTATTTATTATCTAATATTTCTTACTGATCTAAGGAAAAATCACTGCAAATGATTACATTTAGAAGTGGATTAAGATAGCAAAAGGTAATCAAAAGCTTTGAAAAATTATAATCAAAGAAAAAGTCACTTAAGTATTCAGTTAATCAAATATTTGGTCAAAATCCAATCACGGAAATGTGAGCACAAATTTAGCAAAAATTATTTGAAACTTTTTAAGAATATCTTACAAAAAATTAAGAACATTAGCAGAGTTAGATTCTGTGTAACATAATTGTTTATTTATTAATCAAAAATATTAATTTTTGTTTGTTCAAAACGTAAATAAATTTAAAAACATTTTGCTTGAAAAGGGGAAAAAAATGCTAGGTTTGAAATTTTCTGCCAATGTTTACTTCTCTGTTCTTTACCATCACTTTTTTCTTTTGTTATTCTAAATATAAAATCTTGATGACTTTTAAGAATTTCCTAATTAAAATAATTTTGAAGGCTATAATTTTGAAGGTCATAGAATTTACGTTATTAAGAGATTAAGAAAATTAAACCTAATTTTAATTTTGAACTTTATGAATCTAATGAACACTAATTAATAATCGATCAAATTAATATTTTTGTTTTTAAGTTTTTTCAATGCCTTATAATATTTTTTAAAAAATTACACAAATAATATATTTGAAAGTCTAGAAACATTTTTTTTTGTCTAGTGAAACTATTTTCACCAAAGGAACTAAAACAAAAATTAAAATAAATGTTAACAACAAACCAAGTACATACAAACTTTTCCAACGTTAAATATAATTAATAAAACTCTAATCCTAATTTCTATCTAAACTTAAAATATTTGCTGGGAAAATTACGAGGCGGAAGAATCAAAAATATATTGCCTCATCTTATAGAAAGGAATTTTGAACATAAATTGATTTTAATTAAATAATTTTTATATATGAAAGTTTTAGAAGATGAAATATTAAATTTATTGCTAACAATTCAAAATTAAATATTTCACTTTTATTTGAGTAATAAACTGTGGGAAATGTTTAATAAGCGAATTTCTATCTAAAATTCATTTAAACATATGAAACTATAATCACTACAACATTTTAGATGCAAGCATCAAAAAAAATTTGCAATAGCGATGATAACTATAAACTTAAATGAGTTAACAAATCTTTAAGGGTCATCAAATTTTCACGATATTCACCCTATTAAATACATGGAGATTAAAATAGTAAGAGCAAAACTAGTCCTGATTAATTGAATAATGTCTTTTATTTTTATTTCGTGTTTGAAAAATGCAGTATTAAATATGGGAAAAATATTATAAGAATTAAGTTTGAATGCCTAGAGCTAAAATATGACCAATAAAATTTTATTAAATTGTATTTGAAGATTCTAAAAGAAAAACCCTAAAGTATCTTTTTCTCTTTTTTTCTTAAAAACTCAAACATAATAATTTCAGAGTGATGAATTAAGGAGGATATCTATTATTTTTTTTTCAAATATTAAGCTAAACTCGTTAAAACTAAAGGTCATTAACTCAATTTAGTTACAACAGTCTGAAAATCTCATCATATGGTCTTTTTTTTTGTTGAACTCCTCGTAACAAATACAGTGCAACTTATTAGTAGTAAAAGATTCTTTTATAACAAGATAAATTACATTTATAAAAATTACTCATTTGCGGTTATGCTCTTTATTCACTTCCTTTCTTTCATATTTTTGTGGTTTCAATTGATCTTAAATCAACTCATTTTATAAAACGATTTAATTTCAGAACTATAGATTAATAGCTGTAATTAAAATGCTAAATAATGAAAGTGAATTATAATTAGTTAATTAATTTAAAAGTAATTATAATAGCCCGAAATTTTGTATATCATCTTAGAAAAATGAAAATTTCATGTAGTTGACCCAAAAATCAATCTTTGATTTTTAAAATTTACAAAAACTAAAACGCAATTCTGCAGGGTATCCCGAAAATTTTTATTTCTAAATTAAAGCTAACATCCAACAGCTTCCATTTCTTAAAACAGATTTTTACTTCTATTAAGTTTGAATCACATATTCATATTGAAAAGAGGAGAAAACAAGAAAATACCTGGCCTGAATTCTATAGAAAACAGGCTATGCTTAATAAAACCTGGAGACAATCTATTCAAAAACCAAATAACCTACAGATAAGCATCCTTTTTTACAAATTTCACCACATTGTTTGTGTGTGTTCATTGTGTGACGAGTTTTGTGATATAAATATCACATCATTCAATGTAGAAGTGTGGCGAAATCCTCAATTCCTTTGTAAAAATAAAAAGCTAACTTAAAGACAAATCATTTAAAAATATTATGATTGTTTGCGTACTGTATTCTTGGATGTATTTGAGAAATATAATAAAGTCTGCTATAAAGGACTCACTTTAAAGATGAGCAAAGTCCTACTCCAAAATTATTGCCAATGTCAAGAGTAGTGTTATTATGTCCATCGATGAAATCGAAACCAAAGTAAATAAAAAAACTAGACAAAGTAAGCAAACGCTAAGTAATCTTAACGCTCAACCGCTGAAATAACAGTCTTCATACATTTCTTAATGCGGCTCAAAGACTGAATTATTAAACTAGACTCAAGATTAAGCTGAAAGCATCACATAAGATAAAAAGCATAACAGAGAAAACTTAAACAGCCTGAAATGTATTGGTTAATAGGACATAATTCAACTTAATCTGCATTACAAAAAGACTGATTTATATATCCACCATCAAGCCAATTCGGATGTACAAAATCTAGTTTTGAGGATGTACAAAACAATCGAATCGCAATATTATCCAATAAAGTAACATAACAAACTTCTGCGCATGATAACAAATGCTTACAGATATATGTGAGAAATTAGGAAGTACACAAAAATTTAAATATTAAATGTGTCAACCAAGTGATCCAAAAATGCACTTGATAAGCACAATTTGATAATAGTAATAAATTAACCAATTTTCAGGTTATGTCTAGTATAATCCTGTTATTCATAGTAGAAAAATTTTCTTAATAATTTAAAAGAAAACAATGGCTTTTGACAGGGCAATCAACCAGAAAAACGCCATCTGAACGTCTTTGATATTAGCTACATAATTAAGATCCTTCAAATTTCTTCTATTCCCCTCAGGCCTAAGCTCTCAACATAGTTTTTTCCACCTTTACTAAATGCTTCAAGACATCAAATATAAAACTGCTTCCAAAATTATGTAGGAAAATTTTTTTATTATAATATATATTAATATAAGACTTTTTGAATTTGTGAAAATTCGACTCGTATGATATTCTGAAACATATTTAATTTTTTCTCACGTGTCACTTGCCAAAATTGAAATATCTACAGTTCTCATGCAAGTTTTCTCAGCAATCCAACGAGTTTTAAAGAATTAAAAACAATATTTTGAAACACTTAAAGTTTCTTTCAGTTTAAAGGAAAAAACAAAAAATGAAAGTAACTTACCATCAAGCATATATCTCTCAAGGTAATCCTCGTCGTTTATATCTGAACCACATTCTGCATTTGAAACACTCATATTTTTGTTCATTATACTTTTTTTTCACTGAATTTTTTATTATTCTTTTAATTAAAACTACAAACTTGTAAATTTTAAAGATTTTTACTTCTTATTATTAACATTTTTTATCACAGTTGGCCTGCCACTGGTTAATCTAATTTTCAAAATACGTTTTTTTTAAAAAATTATTTTGATAAAACTAGTTTGGAAATTTGCATGTTGAAAATTAGGACCATAAAGGTTATAGAAAACAAATAACAAAATAAAATGGGATGAAGTTAGATATTTTGAGCCATATCCTTGTCATCTTTATTTTTACTACCACGTATAACAAGCGGATGCTGTCAAAGTGCGAATGAGAATGAACGTTTTTTATACAAAATTAAACTTGTTTTCCTTTTCAGTCAAATTTGTTAACTTTGTAAACTTGGATATGAAATTCCGTGAAATAAATACTTGAATACTTGAATACTTGAAATTCATCCAGAAACCTCAAATCGATAATGAGAGCAATTTTTAGAGATTTTTTTATTCAAAGGCATTTTATGGCATACGCGACAGTTAGTCACGGAGTTATTTGAAATAAAAAATTCAGAAGATAAGCAAAAAGCACATAAAATGGTTAGGGAAAGCTTGCTTTGTGTTTTTCTTCAGGGTGGATATTTTTCAATTGGAACAAATGAAAAGTAAACAAAACAAACTTGTTACAGAAGTGATGGGACTTTTGGTCAACCAGTTTGATAGTGCGTACCTTCTATAAAACTAAATTTGGATCACATGAATTGCATTTGCATAAATTTCAAGAGTAATGTATGTTAAAAATGAAAATTAAAGACAGCATCAATGCACACACAATCCCCAATTCTAATTATACGTTACACCGAAAGTCGCAATTTTTAACATCCTCAGTGAATAAGAGGAAAGTTTTAACACGGACAAATGATTAGTTAGTTTCAACTTATCAGGTGAAGATCAGATTTTCACTACTACAAAAAGATATGTTAAGAAAATGTTAATGGGTGTTTTTACATGACATTTCTTAGTTCACAGTTAATTTGCTTTTATTCCTAACTTATTGTGCATTGAGGTAAAAAGCCCTTCTCTTATTGATAAGAGATTTTAAATGTGTACATGCATTTTTGTTATATTATTTTGAGTACTCATACAAAGCGAGTAGCAAAACGAGAAAAATTAACGTCATTACTAACAAAGTTTTCATGATCTTATGGGTACTTTAGAAATTTCTGCTTTATTTTCTATGTAATACTGATCTTACACTAGTTGTCGCTAAAGTTTTTCTATGATCTTTGTTCTAGTCAACAACAAAAAATTTTACACTACATAATGATTGAAAATACTCTCCTCCATATCCGTGCTACAACAAGCAAAAAAGACATTCTTTCGATTAATGCAAAACAAAAAACCAGCATATTTTCTCTACCGCCAAAAAGCTCGATAAATGAAATAAATACTTCCCTCCATTCCAGCAAAAACAAGAACCTGTTTTTCACATGCATGTTTCCGGCAGGAATGACGCTTGTGGAAAACGATGGTAATAAAAAATCTACTTCCTGAGTTGTTTATTAAGAAGACGGTTGAGATATTAAGAAACCTACTCAAATAATGATTTTAACTACTTTTAATTAAACTTATGGATTTTAGCTTGGCAAAATATATTTTTTATCCAATCATAAAACTGCTAAGTCATTATATGGAGAAAAAAGTACAAAATATGTTAAAATAAGAATCAAATCAGCCAGCAAATTTGAAAAATGTAGTTTTGAGAAAAACGCCTTTCTAAAAAAAGAGCAGCTTGCTCTCTTGAATTTCAGTATGTTACTTTTAAAAGCACAAATTTATTGAAAAATGGAAAAAAAAAAATATCGAAGATTTTTAAAATTCCACATTCGTTGTGCCCTTTTTAAAATTTTTCCAAAAATGCGCACGAACTTTTAGATTTTACTTGAATTATGTCGTGCCGGTATTATAAACTCATTTGTTTTAAAAATCAACGATAATAAAAATAATTTTCTTTTCATAATGATTTCTAGAAATAAATATCAAAGCACCAAAAAACAAAAGTTTCTATAGTTACATTAAAAATTATATCACCTTTTGTAGTGTGATTAAGCAAAATTATTTTTAATTTTGGTTATAAAAGCTATGAATAATATTTGAATTATATGAGGATTTATTTTTACACGCAGACGATTATTGTCTATAAAGTAAAAAGGTTTCAACCAATTCAAACTTTTTTTTAACTCTCATACTTTAGCTAATTTAATTAAATTTATTATAATACTACTGAAAATAGTTTTTTAAATTAAATAATTATGTCTGCTTAGAGAAATTTTTTATATATGCTTTAATATAACTCACATAATAAATAATTAAAATTTCCCTAAATAATTCTTGAATTAAAATAAATATAACATTATGCGAACAATAAAATGATTACTGTTTTATTATTGTATAATTTTATTGCTTTATTATATTAATATTAAATTCAAACATGTCGCTACAATATAAAAATATTCACACGAAAAACACTTTCGATTTTTTATTATTTTTTTTTTCAATGTAAAATTTTCATTTTATTGAATATTTGTCCGATTTTTAATTACATATAATTATTTTCAATAAATAAAAATTTATAAAAAAAAAATTTGCACGCGTGTACTTCAATACCACTGAAATTTTTTTGAATAATAATGAAGGAAGCCTTCACGTAAAATGTTGTCAACACTTGTATCTATAACTGTGACAAGTAAACTGATATCTGGCGGATATCTGAATTAAAGTAAAAAAATTCAATTGAAAAAAATAAAACAAAAATTGAATATGTGTTTTTTCTTTTACTTCAAGTACGTCCGCTTAGTGACCTGTCATTTTATGATGGCGCTAGGCTGTTCAACTTAATATGCGCGAAAACAACACAAATGCAAATGCAATGTGAAATATCTTATATATATTGAATGTATAACAGTAATTACAAAGGTGTTCGAAAAGCTTATTGTAGGTTAAAAACTGATAAAATAACTGATATAAAAAGGAATAATTTAAGTTATTTAAGTATAACAGATTATAATTAATAAAGCTGACAGATATTTAATAAATAGTATCTCTAAGATATCAAATTTTATTTACTTTATTTAAAAAACTTTTTATATCGTTAATTTCGCAAGTTTTGTACTTTTGTCTCTTAGTAATTATCTCGTTCTTTTTCTTACAAACTCAGATGCAATGATTATGAGCCGACAAACAAGTTTATAAGCCTGCATAAATGACAGCAATTATAGACCCATTAGTAGGCTTTCACATAGCGGTTTGACTTGGTATATGCAATTAATACTTATATGCAAACAAAAATATTAAAAAATTTCTATTTTCCTTCAGATACAAACTTTTGACAATTTAATTTGACTTCTAAACCTTTGGAGATCCTAAATTTGTGTTAATAATTGGAATTATGACTATTTAGACAAGATTTTAATGTGTTAGGTCAGACTAATTAAACACTTTTTAAATACATCAAAACTTCAGAGTTAGTAAGAAAATAGATTTTGCAGACGGATAACATCCTAGTTTTGTTGATTTTAGTCCTTTTTAAGGATATTTAGGTTTTTTTATCACTGTCTATTTTTACGTTTTTAAACATTTTACCATAACTTTTTAAATGTTTCAAACTTGATAAATTTGACTTCTCAGGTTTAAGAATATAGTTAGAAATGTCTTATAAAAATTGTTTATACATAAATAAACTTTTTGTCAAAGTGTTGAGTGCAATCCTACCAGTGTAGTTATGTTTAATGAGCTACATTTGTTAGTTAACAAAAATTCTTCATATAATTTTAACAAGGATAAGAATTTTGTAACCAAATATAGATGGCTCAGATATGGCTTTTTGGGACTGCTTTTTAAATTCCCGACTTAAGTTGGGATTAGGAGGAATAAAGTAGGTTGAAAATTTAACATATTTCCTTCTTTGTACACCGTAGGTATTAGTGTCCGGGAAACCTAAAAAAGGTCTCTTAAAACTCTATGTTCTTGTCTCCAAAGACTTTTCCACATTTTTAGCTCGTAACTAAAGGCCGCTATAACTGCCTAATAACTAGAATTTTATTCTTTTGTTATATTTGGAAATAAAACGAAATTTTTTCTTTGTATATTTGAATAAAACTAAACGGAAATCAACGCGTAACTTTAGCTATAAGTAATCAAGGGAAGTAATTAATAAAAGTTAGCTCTAGAAAACCTATACAAAAATTCTACCGTTTTCTTTTTTACTGTACATATTTATCACTATAGAGACAGCTGAGACAGAGATTCTAAAGGACTATATTATATTATATAGATTATTGCGATTAAAAATTCTTTTTATTTGCAAATCAAGTGGATCAGCCAATTAAATTGGTCTGACGTGAAAAGTTTGCTAAATAAGTAAGAGGAAAATCAGAAAAAGTAAAATCTATCTTTAGGCAAAATAAAAGCTTCGACGGCACACAGTGATGAAAGTAATTTCTTGACGGTAGGATGTTCAATCACTCCCAATTATATGTGGACTTTTATGCCTTTTTGTGCTACTGCAAAACTAGATTTTTTTTTACTGAAGTCAGTGGTTAAAATTTATTGTATTTATCTATAAGGAGCCTAAACAAAACTACAAAAATATTGATTTATTTATGTAATATTTTTTTAAATGTAATGTAATTTAAATGTAATTCAAATTTCTTTTTCCCTCATTAAACTTGAAGAAATAAACATGGATATTTATACAACGGAGAATCTGCATTTGGGTATACCTTGGGTGTTGGAATTGATTGAACAGAGAAACTTGAATTTTAGAACGTCTTAAGTTACACATTCAAATAATTCAGGATCATCCCAAGAATAATTTTTCATCATTGCAGATTATGGAAATAATCTGTTAGTTGCATTTTAACAGTGTACACTGAAGATATAAATAAATTAAAAGTTAGCTTGTAAGGAACAATAAAACTGTACTCCAAAGCTCATTCTTCTTGAGATTAATAAAAAAGTCAAACAAAAAGCACCAAAATTCCCTTACCTCCTTGAAACTCAAAAGTAGCAGCTCTTTTTCTACTGTGTGTGCCTTTTGTGATTTTAAGCCAAACAGAATAGTTCAAATTCATAAAGTTAAAAGCATTAATAAATTATTTATTAAAATTCTCTAAATAAAATTTGAAAAAAACTCACAAATATGCACAAATATGCAAAAAATATCAATTTTAGTTTTGTTATAAACAAAAACAAAAAAATAGTAAATTAAATGCAGTCAAAAATATTGATTTCGGTGCCACAAGGTAATTATTACATATTAAGGAATATCTGCATTTAAAGGATTACATCAATACTTGAGTTCAAAAATTAAATAACTTAATATTTACGCACCTGCCCAATATTAAAATTATAAATTAGCATAACAGCTGGAAGTACGAAATTTGTCTGGGATAACCTCAAGCTATTTTTTTCTCTTTGGGCTACATGCCAGCCAAATTATTTAATTATTTTTCAGGGAACGTTTCTTGGCTAATTAAACTTTAATAATGTTTTCAGGTTTAAAAATTTGCAAAACAGGTGACAGTAAACTAAAATCTGTAAGGAAGTAAGTAATTTGAAACCAAGCCCGTTTACTGTAATATAACAATTTTTTCCTAAAAAAAATATGCTTTTCCTGAATTTGTTAGAATATTTAAAATTAAAAAAAAAAATGTCCTTGATCTTCATTGATTTATCTCCCAATTGCAATAAGGGATGCAGTTTGCACTTTTTTTGTTATTTATCGTAGACAGAAATTAATATAAAACTTTTTACCATTCACTTTTAATTATTTCTCTACCTTTTTTTTCTTTATTATTAAAATAATTTTCACTTCAATTTTAAATCCATTAAAAACTATAAAAAAGCTAATTTTTAACTGAGCACAAAAATTAACAAAACACGCACAACGAAATTCATTGAAAATTAAAGAATTAAGGGGTGTAGTGCGCAAGTCTTCACTTCCTGCAGCCCTGAAAACAGCACTGCCAGAATAAACTTTTTTAATTCAAACCATCAAGGGAATATTTTTCGATGTTTTATCTGTAAGCAAATTTTTTTGTTATTGCTTTTTATGAATATAAAATCGAGGGTATGCCTTTTTTGATATTCATAGAGAAATCAAAAGGAGATTATATTAAAATCATTAAAAACGTTTTTTATAACCATATTTGCGTAAGTTAGGCATAAAAAAGAAAACATGTATTTTGTAGTAATTATAATTGGTAACATTTTGTTTCAAGTAAGGCATCACCTATAGCCGCCGGTAATATTAGAATAAGTAAATGGATACGATTGTGATTTATTTTTTTAAAATAGAAAAGTAAATATCCATTTTGATTAAATCACAATAAAACAAGCAACTATATACTTGGGCAAGAAATTTCACTCTTGATTAAGCCATGTTAGACAGCACTATAACAAGAAGAAGTGATTTTGTCTCTAAGTCATGTTGATTCCTGGAATACATGTAACTTTTCTTTTATTAAATTAATTTAAATAACATTTATCTAGAGTTTTTTCTAATTCTATACAAACTTTTGAGGACAGTAAAAGTGAACAACTTTTACTTAGATTTAATTTCTTTGTTGTTTTGTAATTTTTGATTTCCTAAATTATTTAAGAAATGATTTCAACTAAGCAAAACGAACCAAAGTGGGAAAAAAATTAATATCGCATAGAAGTTTTGCGAAATATGAAATGATATTTGAAATAAAATAATTTCTATTTTGGTATAACGGGATATTTAATGATAATTTGATAAATTTAACATTCATTGAAAAAAGGAATTCTTTTCCCTTACAAAATAAATTTGATATCTAGAAACACTAGGTAGGGAAAAAGTTCCATAATTCCTACCCTATAGCATCCTGCATTGAATCAAAAACTGAAAGCAATAACAAACAGTAAAACAATAATTAACAATTAAATTTTTGTGTTAGAATTTTGATTAGAAATTTTGTAATAACATTCCTTGGATGACATTTAAAATTTTGGGCTTAGCCCTTAAGTAGAAATCCGCTATAAGGAACTTCGTTCAAAAACTCTCTTTTATTTTTTGTAATTTGTCAACTAAATTTAATAAAAAATTTTTATTCAAAGATTAAAAATAGCAAAAGTATCATTAGTAACATTTACTAGTTTTGTGCTGTGCAGCTTCTTCTAATACCTTAATCCCTTAACTAAATGATGTTTGCAATGTAGTAAAAAATGTCAAATTCTTCCTTGATTGATCTTTTGAAGATTCATACCACTACCACATCGAGAAAGAGTTGTTGGCAAAAAATTTAATTTTTTTATTTATAGAGGACTGATTGAAGACCCTTCAAGTTTCCAATTATAACATGTCTTTTTAAGATCACAATGGATCTAGGTACCTGGACACCAAAATTATTTTAAAAAACGGAAATAAAAAGATATTTTCTTCTCTCCCACTTAATACATTCTTTTTCTGAACTATGTTTAAAGATTGGCCTTATATATTTGTGTTTCCAATTGAACTAAATTAAATGAAATATATAAAGAAAACAGAATTAAATTTAAATAAAATGATTTCATCAATCGTCAACATCACTTTTCCCTTATTGCATGCAAGATGAAAAAATTCGATTATATTTTCATTTAATTTGTTCATGTTTTATCGTCTCGTGTTTGCGCTTCTAAATTTCGATTTTCTCATTAGCAGATCTTAATAACATGCTAATCGATGAAAAACCATGAACCTAGTTAGAGACCCCTAGAATCAAAGTCTAGTTACTACTACCTACAGGAAACTAATATAAAATTTTCACATGATGGTAGCTTGTATTTTTTTCTTATAGTTTTGAATGTAGGCAGGTAAAGTTTACGGATGTTGTTAAACAAATCTTAGATAAGTCATCAGATGTGATCCAAATTCAGTTAAATTAAATGCCTGGGCGAGGGCTGATATCATGCTTGAGGATCAATTTTCTATCGATATTTTGTTTATTTTCTGGTTAATAAATAGAAAGTTAGCAAAGTTTTTCCGATGATTTATATCGTGTTGAGTTTCTAACGTGCACACAGATGTCCACGCTTTTAAAGTGATTATTTCCTTGTTAAATATTATTTAAAACAAATAAGATCGCTTTTTACTATTGAAGTGTCAAACGATGGATATATAGTAAAAGTATTGATAGTGACTTAAAATTTCGATGGAGCAGATATCTGCATTTGTTGTTGTCTATTTGGTATTGATTTGATTTCTATATATGTACTTGATCTGCATTTGTATAAAATATAATAAATAATATTGTAGCGATGAAAATTGATAAGTATGTATTGAAATTAAATAAAATTCTAGACAATTAATGAGAATAAAATGAAATTGATTGAATTAATATATTATTTAATTTACAGCTCCCAAAAACTTAAGACTAAATAATTTTAAGTAGAAAACTTTAAGATTAACATACTTCTAAACATACTTTTTTAGTGATTTTTTTCCTTCAGACTTTATGCGATTTTCAGTCGTCAGAGTTCATAACATATTTAGCACAGGGAATCCAATATTTGAAACTCAAACTAATTAAATTGTATAGTGAAGCCGTTTAGATGCAAAATTTACTAATATTTAACAGGATATTAAATATGAAATCAATATAATTATTAATAAAATGCTATTGAAGATATTGTAACATCCCGTTATATATTCTTTCCCATGCCAAAAGACACAATAACAATCAATGGATGATCAAATTTGTTAAAATTTATTTTTATTTATTTATTTGAAAATTTCAATTTAAAAATACAAACAGTAATTTTTTTTTAGCCACATAATTCGCAACTTTGTGTCAAAATTTGAAAATAATCTGCTAAATATTTTACAATTTAGAACAAATAAGTTTGTGATTAAATTTTTATTTACATATATAGATTTTATGATTTTGAATTCCATGGAATAGACACTCCATTCAGAGATTCTTCTATTATAAGGAGGCCTGATACCCTTTCTTAACAGGCGCTAATAGACTGTATTACAATTCACGGAAAGAAATTTTATATGAAGATTCGTGTATATAATATGTTTTAGTCGTGAATATAGATACAGTTTTTAAAAGCCTTTATAAGGGGAATTCTGGCATTTATTGTAATTAATTTTTAAAGTATTGTTCATCGCTAGCTACAACTCTTTGGCTTCTTCTCCCTTCTAGTATACGGATTCCACAACAAAAGAGCAACTCATCTTTTGATGTTATCCATGAATCGACCATTTTTCGGTATCTTCATGAGAAGTAAAGCGCTGCTCACTCAACCCATATGCCATACATATTTTTTAAACTAAATAATAATCTATAATGTGCCAAGCAAGTAAATCGTTTTCAAAATTAAGAATTATTTCTTTTTTAAGCATGAATTCTGCCACAATTTATTTTCATAGACACGAGTAAATTATTATTGTAAAGTATAAAATGTTTTATTAAACATCTTCCCTAACTAACATAAAGTATGAAATTTTAATTTTCGAAAGTTACACGTAGAAGGATAGTAATAAGCTTCCAGCCATATTAATAGACCTTAAGTAGATCATTGTTTTCTATAAAAATGAATAGGTTAAAGAAAGTGCTCCTTTCACTTAAAGTTGAGAACTTTAGTTTATGTTTTTACAAACCAAATTAAAATGGTGAATCAATTCTGTTTTAAAAGTTCATGGAATACGCCTATAGTTCATCAATAGAGTTAAAGTCAATTACTTTCACACCACAATCTAATGTCGTATATAATAAGTTTTTACCAAGAATCAATTCACAGAGATTTTTCTTTTGTCTTTTATTTCTTTTCTTTCTGTAATTGTATAATCTTTACAGTGGCTACTTGCAATTTTCAAATAATGCAAACAATTTTGATTATTCACAATTTCATACTCTTACAATTGTTTTATATAAATAAATTTATAGTTAATAAAGAAGACATGGTTTTATGTTAGATCAATGACATTGTAAATGGCATGTCCAGTTTTACTGTTTACCAAGAAACAAATTGTAATCGATTAGTGGTCAGGTCAAGTAATTTTACAATATACTTCCTAGTACTCAGTTTTATTGATAAAATGAGATCTAAACACTTTCAAATTAGCTTAGTTGTATAATTAAAATGGAATTGTTATAAAAATGAGTAGACAGTAAACAATTTATCACTAAACATGTGACAGCAGCTTCAACTAGACTTAGGTGTCTAGTATATATCTATTAAGTCATTCATTGCAATCATAATCTTTATTTTATATATTTGCACATTTTGTTGTTTTTCTTTCGTCTTTTTTATGTCAGGAATTAAAAAACTTATTTTGTCCATATATAGAAAATTCTCATGAATATCGGAGAAAGTCATGTGGATTTATTTTTATGTATATTTTATAAAAGTGAAATAGACTACCTGGTGAAATAATAAAACAAAAACTAAAGCTTCAAAAGGTGATAGTCATAATATTTTGATATTTATCTTTGTTGAACTAAACACTTTTATCATTTATTAAAATGAAAAATAAACAAATAAGTAAAAAATTGTGTTGTTTTTATAATTCCATAATATAAAAATATTAAAGTAACTTTTGTGGTGTGACTTTTAGTATAGACATAAATAATTTTATCTCTTGTTTTAATTAGTTTTATTATCAAATCGATGTTGTTTGAAATTGTTCCGTTTTGTATTATATTTTTCAGGTATTTTTCACGAATCTCGTACAAAACGATTACAATTCATTTAATTTATGCTTGTTTTTCCCATTATAATAATTACTATTAGCTTTTTATATGATTATTTAATTACTTTTGTTATTTCTTTTATTCAGGTGAGATCTTTTATTGTAATTTGGTTTATATGTTTAAGGTGAAGTAATAGTTGTGCACTTAAATATATCTCATTATTTTGTATTAATTTATAAGTAAAAATAAAAAATTATTGCATTTTTTTTTATTTGTATCTGTCAGGATTAGGAGTTAATTTTAGCAGACTTCATTTCTAAGGTTGTTTTTAAATATTATATTTCAATATCAAGAAATATTTTTAGTCTGTTCTAAAAAAATGAGATCTTCATTAATTTAGAGTCACGTGAAAAGTATTCAGCTTGGCAAAGATTAGCACGTTGTTTAAATTTAAAATTATATTTATTTCCTGATTTCATACTGAACATCCTAAAAAGTTTCCTATTTTCATGCTGATTTTGATCTGGAAGCTGACAATCGGGAATTTTCTGTTCAATATGACGTCAATTTTTAATGTAAGCGTAAGTGAAAAAGATTTTACTAATTTGAGCCTGATTAACTTGAACAACAGCAGTTCTATCAGTAAGAAAAACTTGTCACTATATTCACTCAAGTAAATTCTTAAAGGCTATCTGTCTCATTCAGTCACTGATAAATGTTAATACTAGAATGCATACATCAAATGCAATATTCTCATAATATTTTATAAGTATTAGAATACATTTTAGTAAATCAAATACATAAAGAAGAAAAGGCTAAAACTTTTACCTAAATTGTAAAAATATTTAAAAATAATAATTTTTTTATTCCTGCACTTTAGAGTATTTATAATATTTTCAAACTAATTACAACTTAATTAAAGTACATTGAATTTATTGTTGATGTGATAAGAACAAATTCACCAACAATAAAAACGGTAGCAGATAAAATGAGCAGAATCCAATTGCCTGGGAAATTTAAGTGAAAATTGTTGAAAATAATAGTAATAATAATAATGAATTAATTAAAGTGTTCATGATATACTATTAAGCATAATAAATTTCTTGGGAATTGTAGATCTGTCATGTCATGAAATATCACTTTCTGGTGGATTTGAATTTTGAATTGTTGTCTGCATGGTAAATAAATACAACTTGTCATTAGTTTGATTTTAACCATCAGGGTAACTTGGTAGCTACTATATATTAGGTGAATTAATTGTGATCTAAGATTACTGATATTTGCTTCAAATTATACTTTCTTTTATTTATTAGCAAAGTTAACTAGTAATTTTACATAAATAATTCAATTCAATGTCAAACTGAAGAAAACATAAATCCTTTTGATTATTCTTAATCAAGTCTTTAATGCCAAGAAAAACTTTAAAAGTCGATTTAGTAGTATTTTTAAAGCCCGAAATCTCTTTTGAAAAATTTATCAAAATGTCTGATAGAGATTTAAAGACCAATAACGTTTACAATTTCAATTCAGATAACGACTAATAGTGTGTTACTTCCCTCGCAATTACTGATGAATTTACTGGAGAATTTACTAACGTATGATTTTCGCCAATTTTTAGTGTATGAATAGAAATAAATAGATAGGTTTTTATTGAATATTTAAAAAAAGAAGGTTTTATATGAAATATTATTATATTATGTAAATTTCATATTTATAAACCATAAGATCATTATGGGAAAACAACAAAAGGGGCTATATTTTTCTGAGCTAGTCTTTTGAGCTTTGAAGTTATAATACACAGTTTAGCCGCCCAACTGGAATTTTTAAATGTAATTATTACAATTTGCAGATTTATACTAAATGACAGCTTGAATTATTTCATGAAATGGCCATGTGTAAGTTTTTTCTATTTAAGTTTGATTAAATTGATAAACTCATTGATAAAATAATATAAATTCTATTTATGGCTGAAGAATACATATTGGGAGAAAACTGTGCCAAGATTTTCTGAAAAAAATTCAAAAATGTTTTCCAAATGGAACGAAGCATATTTAATAGTGTTGTTGCAAATTCTAAGCAGAATATTGGTAAAATTCAGGCTGTAATAAAAAATTCCGGATACATTACTCAATAAAAGGAAGATCTAAAATTTTTATTAGGTTTTATTCTCAGTAATTGAACAATATTTTTATATATTTTTAAGGAATTTCATATTGTGTTATTTATGTGTCCAAAATTTTTGCATGTTCTTTTTATTATTTTTATGTTTTTGTAGTAATTTTTTAAATTATTTTTTGAAGTTTTATAATTAATTTGGTTAAAAAGTTATCATTAGCTATAAAATTAAATAAGAAACATATTCATTATTTATTTTATCTTTTTTTTATTTTTATCAAACCGTTTGAAAAACGAGCAAGGCCGTCTCCTTTGAAAAGCTCACTAGTTCTTGGGCTAATAGTACAATATTGCCAAAAGGAATTTTTGTCTCACAAAAATTTCAAAGCAGCCATACTTTAAAAACTTCAATATGTACTTCAAAAATAATTATTTATTACAATTTTATTATCTTTATTTGAAAATATGCTTTTATTCCTAAATTATCCTGATACATACAGAAACTTTTCAAAAAGTTTTTAATATGAATATTGTAAAATCCACATTAATTAAAAAGGAAACAAAACTATAGCTTTCACTTTTTAAACATATTTTTTGAGGAATTAATATTTTAGTAAAAGTTTTCTAATTTAAATTAAAAAATTAAAAATCAATAGTTAAATTTTCATTTTTAAGACCCATTCATTCCTTATTTATTTTTGCATTTATGTATTAAGGTCAAGTTTTGCAAAATATTATCTTTCGTATTTATTTATGCAAAAGTGTATTTCAACTATAATTAAACTCTAAGCAGATAAGAAAGAAGTGTGACATACTATAATAATTTTATGCTAGTTTATCAAGAAGTCAGAAAGTATAAAGAGCAACAACTCAATTTATTACCTTTGATGATTGGACCAGTAAATTGATTATGAATTATTGTGACCAATTCAACGATTGATTTAATTTATATCTCAAAATATCCTCTTCTGTTTTTTTATGTTGCAGCTGAACAATAATCAAATAGCATGAAGATTAAAGTATTTACTTTAATAATTATAGTTTTTACAGTAAACATGAAATACAACATTTCTTTTTATTTTCTAGGTAGTCATGTAATTTTTGGTTTTAATCAATTTTAATTAATAGATTTTTCACCTTTTTTTATATAGTCGGCCACTTAAATCGTTTGGCTTAAGTATGTTTTGTAATCGAACGTAAATGGATATCTAGTACAACTTTATATCGAGCTCTTCATGATATATCAAAATGCATTCTATACAGGTTTTGCGGTTTTATTTAGGGTTTTATTCCTATCGTTTAAATTGGTACTTACTTATAGAGAGAAAGTGGTCAAAAAGAGTATTTGCAGTGACTTGCAATATTTTGCACTGTTTGGACTTTTTATATTAATTAATCGAATCGGTATTTTTTTTATTATTGGCCTTCTGCTTTCTTTAATTAAAATAATTTTCTACTTAAAAAGTAAAACTGATATTATTTTATCGGCTTAATTGAAACCTTTGTATCAATATATTTAATAAGCTTTCAACATGCTAGAAATAAGATTATCAGGTTCTTTTCTTACGTTAATACAGTTAACAAAATAGACTAAGTAAATATTAAAAATTAAAGATAACTTAAAATAGTATCTGGTCATCTAATTTTTTGTTTTAGCAATAAAGGGAAATAAAATAATCTGAATATCCTTTTGAATGCTATTTTTCATTTTTGTTTTGTTACTTATTAACATAAATCCTAAGGCGTAGCTTCTTGTCTAACTTTAGCGTTTAACTTTAACGCTGCTCTGTATTGTGTAGAGTTTTAACTCAACTGTGAAAATATTAAAATTTGCATACTGTTAACATTTGCATCATTGAACGCACCCAAGACTTTCTATAGAAAAAATAACTTATTAAAACCAAAAGGTTTTGCTTATAACCAATATTGGACTTGATTAGTGGTATTTTCTAATTTCATTTTCTTCCTCTGAGACTAATAAAATATCAAATAAGGGGAAAAATTTGAATATTTAGATTGAAAATAAAGCTAAAACCTAGCCAAAATCAACGAGAAGAACTACTAGATTGAAAACAAGGTAGTTTGTGTATTATTATAGTGGAGTCAATAAAGCATTATACAGGGTGACCAAAAAATGTATGAATTTTGCAGGCGTCTTTTTTACCCCGTTTTTAACAAGATTTGTATTTTTGCTTAGATAAAAAAATATATATGGTTAGCAATTTATATATTGGTAAATAAATTACTATTCATTTTTTTTGTTTAATTTGAGTTTTAAGAAAATCAAAATAAATTTCCAAAAACTTAAGCCTTACAATGCGTTTACAGTGGCCAAGGATACTAGACAAAAGTACTACAATTTTGGAATTTGTATTGGAAATCTCTAGTTAATTTTTCAAATAAACTAATCTAAATCTAGTTTGCTTTGCTAGCTCATTGCTCATGTACTCATGGTAGTACCGAGGGGAAATTTTGAGTAATTTTTCGGATTCTCTCTTTAGGAAATAATTTGACAGTGAATAATTGTGGAAGTTAGGCTATGTTAATTATAGTAATTGAGTAAAAAGTAAGAGTTTGATATGATTTTGAATTATTTAAATGATTATTTAACATGAAAATTAGAAGAATTACTAAAATTAACACAAATACAAATACAAACAAGTTTTTGATAAATGAAGTATGTACTAATCAAAAGGTACTAGGTTCCAGTATAAATACTTATTTTTATATATGGACAAATAGTATTACTAGCTACTAGGGCCACAGTTAACGCACTATTATAAAGGTGGGCACCCACTTAGTGCGTATATCTCAGCGGTAAACTTTTTTGACGTCAAAATGACGTACAAATGAATTTCACGCTGAAATATCCACATATGAGGGGGAACTTTAGCCTGAGTCTATGACGTCATAAAAGTTACCCGCTGAGATATACGCACTAAGTGGATGCCCACCTTAAGATTCATAGACAAAAAATCGATCTAATTGATATTTTATTGAATATCTTCAATTCATAATAATTTATCTGTCTCTAACAATTCATCAAATGTCCGTTTTTGTGGGCAATTTGCATTAGACTAATTATGCGTTGTTTTTATTTTTTGTATTCTGTCTTCATCTTTATTTAATAAATATCTATTTAAACTGCCAATTGAATTCAGATTAATCATTAAAAATAAAAATGTTCTTAAGCTTGCTTTGAAATCAATTTTAAGACGAATTTTCGAATATAGTCTAAGTTGGAATATATGACAGTCTATTGTAAATAATAATTTAATTTTTCATTCTAAATTAAATAAAATTATTCACATTTTCTTCTTCAATAATTGGCAAATAATGTAAAGATTAAATAATTGAAATTTTTACACAAAATAAAATTAAATATCTAGACAAATTTAATGACAAAAAAATAATTATGCAGTTTTAAATAAATAAAAAAAATTCCTAGTATTTGACTTTTGTGGTTAATAGAAATTAACATTATGGATTACAAATCATCAGAGAATACTAAGGAAAACAGTTATTAATGCTAATTTTTGCATAAGATATAATTTTTTCCCATATGATAACAATATACAATTGTACTAAAATAGAAATTCAAGCATTTCAAGTACGATTAGCATAATTGCATAGAATATCGTAGAAAACAATTGCTGTAATTGACTTATTAAAAAGTAAATAATATACAAACAAATATGCATACAGGTGAGAGAAAATTAATTGCAATTTCTGATTAATATTTTGAGTTAAAAGTTTCGTATACATACTGTATATGTATATATGTACGTATGAATATATCTTTGGTAGCTACAAAATTACTCTTAATGTATACTAAAGAAGGTAATTTAAAGAACCTGTTGAATAAAATAAGTAAATAAAACTCAGTTTTTGTGACTCGTGCTGGTATAAAATTGCAAAAACTCGTTTTATGTATTGCGGTAGTAAAATTTTGATAAATTACTGTAAAAATTCCATAGAAAACGACAATGCTCAAATGAGACTTTTATAATATTTTATAAAAGAAAAAACTTTATTTGACTGTCAAAATGATAAAGTTGTGATTTTTTTTTTAAATTCTTTTAAACGGAATTATGGGGAACTGAATTTCTTGTAAAATAAATTCATATTCATCAAAAATATGAATTATTGGAATATTAAATACAAAGAAAGTACCAAACAACAACAAATTTTAAACTTAGTTGCTTACTCTAAGAATTTCGATGGCGTCAACAAAATTTCATACAAATTTAGCTAAAAAATGCACCACGCTGAACACCAATGTGTTTGGTAAAATCTACTATATATACATAGCAACAGAAAGATACAAATATATATGTATATATATATATAAGCAAAAACCCGAATTGAAGTTAAAGATTTTGTTTTGATCTTCCCAAAGAAAAACTGAAAGTAAATCAACGCTTTCACATTATTTAAATCGGGATACAGGAATGAAATCTTTCATGCTTTTTGATCTTAGCGAAAAATCTAATAAACGAGCAAAAAAAAATTAAAAAAACAAAACAATTATTTAAAATTTCACAACAACATCAATGACCTTAATAATCAATTTTTATTTTTATTTTTACTTTGTTTCTGCTGCATTCCTTTTACTAAGGAAATGGATATTAAAAAACTTGATTTTTATTGATGCCCAAGTAAAGTTAAATGTTTGATTTAATGAAATAAAATATTTAGATTTTTGATATTTTTCATTTTATCAAGATTAAAAAATTTAAAAGTAATGCTACTCAAATCTTTAAAGTGTTTTAAACGTTAATTCTATGGAAACACTATTCTGATGACCTGGAAAATAGCCATTAAAATAAATTTTTTTTTGCTTGACTCCTTTAAATCTCTCTGGAATCTCAGGAATCTCTGTTATGAATTGCTTTCATCAAGTCTTAAGAATAAGTTAGAGAAAATTGTTGAGAGATTTCTTATAAAATTCCTCCCCTGTCCTGTGGTGTGTATTATTCCTAAATGCGAAGTCAGGTGGAACTTTAATTGGAAAAATTTTCTTATTCAGAATTATGATTGTGGAAATAAGGATTTTGTTATAAAATTTGTTAGTAGATATCAAAACTTTTTCTGAAAATTTGAAGTCTTTCTGAAACAATAAACTACAAAAACAACATTGAAGAGTAGAAAATATCATTAAAAAAATATCCAATTACTTTTGTCAAAATTTTTTTTGCGAAATTTATTCATCAATATCTGATATGAAAGAAGCGTGGATCCTTTACTACCCCGGTATTAAATCGACAATCAATTGAGTAGAAAAATGCTGATGAAAATTGCTCAAACCAACCAAAAGCTTGGCAGTGTTTGTGGCGTTAAAAAAGAAAATATTATCATCAACTAATACAATATTATTCTTCGTTCATTTGATGAAGAAATCATTAAGAACAATTACATATGATGAATTAATGAATAAAAAACGACTTTTTTTTATTAAAACAATGCATGATGTCATTAGCTGTTCAAAATGATATACAAACTAAGTTAATCAAGATTCAAGTTCCTTTTGTATCTATCGTATTCATTAAATTAAAGTCTCATAAACTTTTGATCATTTGAAAACCTTAAAAAGATGCTCTAGGGGAAAACATTTAACCACAATAGAGAACTAATCACTGAAAATCTAGTTTTAAGGCCAAAAATAAATCTTTCTACAAGGTTGGTAGGAAAAACTTGGAGAAGTGCTTAGTCCCTTGACTGGACATATCACAGGTTCAGATTAAACAGCAAGGGGCTATCATATCACAACAACATCATAGAAAACATAAGAAATAATTAAACTACGGCTGGTATAATTAAGATTCACAAGAAATAAATTAAAAAATTTCACAACATAATTAAACTATTTTAATTTTTAAAATTTTTTTTTAACATAAAACTGGCCTATATTTAAGCTTTGAATAAATTATGTAACAAACAAGAGCCGCTGAAAATATCATAAATTAAAACTTTGCATTTCACATACCTTTGAAGCAAAGTTTTAAATTCTGATCTGCTCGTGATTGAAATAAAAAACACCGTTTTTATTTTAATTAACTTACCTAAAATTATTAAGCCTAGTTTTATGTTTAACTTAAGCCTCTATTGAATAGTTGTTTTTTCATCTGTGCTTGTGAAGAGAAGATATTTACTTAATGAATATGAAAAATATAAAAGATTTTTAAATGTTTTTTATAATTCTTGTCACGTTCAATTTATGCAGTATATAAATGGTATATTAAAAATTCTAGATACAAAGAAGCTAGAAATAGTAACTTTTCCTCGAAATTTTATGTTCAAATAATTCAATAAGCATACTCCTAATAAAATTTTAACTCAGGTTTTTAGATTTAATTTTTTTTTTCTTGTAGATGAAAAAAACAAAAACCTAAGTTTGTAATTTAAAAGTTTGATAGAAATGGAATATACATACATATATATGATTTGCATAGAATTAAATTCAATAAATTTTTATACTTGTCATAATAGCCTTAAAATTGTCTTCTTTATAACAAAAAAAATCCTTAATAATGACCATAAAATATTAAATATCTTTTGATATATTGAAATGAATAGAAAAAGTGAATGTTTGCAAATTTTAAGCTCTTTGAATATCAAAGTTTTCCCACAAAAATAGCCATCAATATCATATCCAACTTACCTGGCATATATATCTATTGAACCAAGGCGTTAACCATAGTCATTTTTCCCATGGTTCTATAGGTGAATTGCAGCACGATAGACTAACAAATGGATATATAGTTACTGGAGTAGATCGTAAGCAGTAATAATATCATTGGAATGCAACTTTCAAATATACATATATATGTATATAGTTTTATTAATATCAAATATAAATATATATGTATATAAATATAATCAATAGTTTAGCTGGTAAGTCTATTAGTGGTATTGACTGCTTCTTAATTAATGGGGAGCATAACTAACTTGTTGAACTTCGCACTATCTTTTTGTCTACACTTTAATGATAATAGTTTAGCTATTATGTTTCGACATTTATGCTTTTAACCTCTAATTAACGGTCAATTTAGTTAATATTGATAGAAAATTTTTGTTCTCTTCTTGAGTATTTATTTTAAATTGAAATAATAAATAATAGATGTGAATCCATTATCCATCTTTCCTTTTTAGTTTTTAATAGGCCAATAGTATTTATATGGACTTCTATTATTACTTACAAGTATAAAATTCTTATTCTTAATAGTTCCTGGATTAACTAAATATGGTAAAAGGAATATATGATCTTGAAGGTTTTACTTTTTGCTAGTTCTTATGTATTAGCATTCAAAGAAATTCTATTCTTATGTTTTACAATTCCAGCAGTAGTATAAAATCTGAACAATTTACTGTTTTTGTTTTTCTTTAACTTGATTTATTATTATAAGATTCTCAGACTTTTTGGAAGACTGTGAGGTAAATAACCAAACTTTGCATACTGGGTACATGATTGTAGTACCCTTTTTGAATTACATCTACCTCTAACGTTTGAAAGAATAAAGGCTATTTTAGGGAATTTTCTCTAAGCATAAAATAAGAGATATTGAATTTTTGGTTTGACAAATAAAATTTTAAAATACCTAAGAAGAATTTTGTAATCCATTTTGTTTTTTTTTAATTTTTTCGCTCAAAAATTTTAATTGATTATAGCTATACAAGGTGTACCAATGATTTCATAATTATAGCTATTTTGAAAGAAAGAAATCAAAAACCTTTAGATTTTGATATGATATGAGCAACAAACATTGATAATCACTCCTAAACTTTTTGTTTTTTAAAAAAAAAAAAAAAAAAAAAATTTTAAAAATTCCATTTTGACATTAAAATGCCTTCTGTTTGTTTTAATTGTTTTCCGAAGATGCCCTTTTCGTGCGTAGCTAAGTATATTCGGGTACTTTTTCTCAAAATAGTACTTTTTTAGTTGGCCTGCGTGATAACTCAAAAACTAATTATGCGATTGGACTGAAAATTACACATTTTATCTTTTATAATATTAGCCACAAGATGAATAACCAATTTTTTTAATTTTGTAGCAAAAAAATTAGTCTTTTTTAAAAACTTGTGCCAAATATCGAATTTGCTATTTTATTCAATTTTCTTTAATTCACTAACTACAACTATAATGAATTTTCTTTTTATTTCCCAACTGTTTCAGGTCAAAATTACAGTCTACCGATTAGTCGCCAATGAAATTTAAGGTCTTCCTGTGTACTATTGTACAACCACGATTTTTTTTTTAAATTTAGTTTTATAAAGTCTCAAATTACTTCAATGAAAGCTTCCTTATATGGAAAATCCTTTAAAAATGTGTTTTTTCTAGTCTAATTGTATTGTCTTTATTTAAAACAACCTCAGTAGAAATTACTGTCCGACAAGTCTCGAAGTTTTATGAGCTTAATCTAGGCCATAAATTACTGATAAGTAAAAACTCATTAACCCAACGTTAGCAACTTGAATTACAATTTTTACAAAACTACCTATTGTTAGTTTTTTTCAAAAAATGTTCATATGAAACATTATGGGCTTGTGCACGTCAGAAATTAGTATACGGGAACGTTCTCCTCAAAAAATCGTTGATACAGACACTTACAAAACTCTCTTCCAGAACTCACATGTGGTATGTTTTGAAGGTTTCACAAGGTCTTTTTGTGGCCAATTCTTTTGGTCCCGTCAACAAGACCTTTGCTATTAGCGTCATCATTTATAAAGTGTTCTGTTAATAAGTATTTAATTCATTTGATACGATCTGCATATGTGACTGAGAGTCTATACCTTTTGACTGTATGGCATTTATTATCGTTTGGAATCGATTTACGTTGATGAAAATATAAAAAATGAAAAGTATCACTAGCACCACTTTTTTCTAACTTACTTCAAACTACTACAACTTCAGATAATTATAAAAAGCTAAAAATACTTTTAAAAGTTAAATAGCATTACAAATCAAGTGATCAAATGAATAAATTATTTATTTTAAAATCTCAAAATTATCGGTATTGGAAAAAAAAACTTGCCTTGTTTGGACCATTTATTGCTATCTTCAGATAGAATATCCCAGTCAAAAACTAGCTCCTTATATGATGCCATTTATTAGTTTTAATAAAATAAAGCTAACTTCTTCATTTAAAATAAATAAAATTGATATACACACAGGAATTTCATGCATTCATTTCACTTCATAAACTATTAGCACAACACACATAAAAGAAGTTTTGCTTTAAAATACGTATATTTTAAAATTTGAATTTTAAAATCTAAATTCACTTTTTGACAAAAATTTAATTAAAAAGCAATGAAAACATTAAATGACTTTTCGATAACTAAATAACAATAAATCTTAAAAACTCCGATTATAAGAAAAATCAAAATATTATTGATCTGTGTATAAACATTTTGTACCAGAGGACTTGATAAGTGACTGAAAACAGGTTGACAACTGCTAAAATCAACTCTTCAGCAATCTAACTGATTCAAACAAGCTCCAAACGGAATACTTTTACTGGAAAATATAAAAAACAAAAACACTGAACTTTTTGTCCAAGACAAAATTTTCGAGTCAATGAGCCAGCTATCTGGCAAATTGCATTTATCTTTAATAATTCGAGATAATAGTGGTAATGACGTCAACATCAGAGCTTTTGGCAATAGCTATAATTTAATCAATAGCTGTGTAATATGAATTTTAGCCATTATCAATATAAAAACGGTATAATGTATCGATGATGTTAATATTGCAAGAACCTGTTACGTTCTCTGGGAGATCCTAACTCATTCAACAAATTTTAGAGTAACGTTGTCACTTCTAAAGAACTGCAGTCAATTGAAAATATGCAACTTACATCAGGTTTAGCTCAAGCCTAGTTATCCCACATTCCTTTGCTACGTTTTATTAGTTTTTTATTTTACATATTTTCTGTTCGAATGCACCTTTGGCTACTACGGAGTACATGAGGAATTTATCAAAAGAATGAAGTTTTGTTGATGTTGATATAGTGCAACATTATCATAAGAATGTATAAATTTTTACTAAAATTGGACAATTTTGTTACAGCATTTTTACTTTCTGTCGATTTAATCATTAATTAAATTTCCAATTAGTACAATCATAACGAATTATCGCTTTAAACACAGAATAAAGTTATATATCCTTTTGTCAAAATTTGTTTACACTTGCATAGCTCTAATTTGTATATATATAAATAAATGTTTTATAGAGTAATGAAAGTAGTATCAAAAAATCCGCTATCACAAATTTTATTCTTTTACAGTATAAAGTGGGCAGATGACTGATATAATTTTTATAATCATTACCACAATTTTTAATTGGTTTTTGATTTATTATTGATTATTATGAAATTTCCTTTTTAAATATTTATATATTTAATATTTTTAAGAATTATTTCTTTTTTAAGCAAGATATCCATGCCAATAGATACAATTCATTTTATAAATATGTTTTCTGTAAGGAAGAAAATATTTAGACAGTTAAATTACTTTTAAAGTTTCATTTTGAAATCTTTTGTTATAATCGAGAAATAAAATTGAATTAAAGCTTTTTAGTATAAAAATTTATTTAATTATATCGCTACAGAAAAGTTTTAATTAATGAATTAATTAAATGTTACTCTTTCTATTAATTAGCAGTAAGAACTTGTTAGATTTTTATTGAATTAAATTTTACCAGTAAGCAGCTTTGCTGAAGTGAAATTTGGGCGGTGAAGACACTTTAGAAAATTCAATTTTTTATGTCTTTTTTTGCTTGAAAAGCACATTTTCAACCTACAAGGTATTTTTTCAATATTTTAAGCTCAATAGAAAGTCTAAAATGTCTCTAGAAGTGAAGTGATAAGGGTCAAATATCGCCGAAAGCAGGTAAGGGGGCACTCGCTGCTTACAGTCTACAATACCTTTTGATTCCCTATCCAGGAAGACAGAATTGCAAAGAAGAAATAGAGAATGCAACAGTATTTTGATTTTTCTCGATGAAGAAATCTTGTTTTATGGTCCTTGAAAAGCTGATTAAACTTGGGTAATTATTAAATAAAAACTAGGTGAAATTCTATTAATAAAATTTTACCGGATAAAAGTTTCAATGTGTTCTTATTACTTTTACTTTTACTTGCTGTATTTTTTGGCTCTTAACATAATAAATTCTATGAACCGAATTTAGTTTTTATTCACCACATCTATTTAAATTTTTTTCAGAATTTATTTTATTAGAGCAAATAAACTTTCTCATAACAATCGAAACATTTGAGCTGAAGCTAAATCCCAATTCGTACACAAAAATTTAGTAAAAGGCAAATTAAAGCACAAGTATCCCATTTATGTTATTTGTAGATATCATTAAAATGAATGGACAAACACAACTAAAAAAACTATGTTTTTCTTAAATTTATTTTAAAAACTTAAATTTAAAACAATATTTATTTTAATGAATTCAGAAATAATTTTAAAGCGGGTGGTGTTTTTCGAAAATCTAATTTTGTTTATTTATATTTTCTAAACCAATAGGCCGATTAGACAAATAACACAAATAAAGTTGCAGCTGAGGAAATGGCCTCTCAAGATTAATTAATTCTAAATTAATTTCTAAAGAAAATTTGTAACAAAATATCAATAACAACCAATTTTGGATAGGTCGTATTAAATGTTGCCTGTGGAATAGGCATTCTTTCAATTTTTGCTGTGAAAGCAGGCGCTAACAAAATAATTGCTGTTGACCATTTTTTCTAAATAAACTTCTTGCTTTGATGGCGGCACTGATGAAGGCGGTGGTGTGGAGCTCACGGCTGTTGGCGCACCGAAGTTGAAGGAGTAGGTGTTGATGGTTCTAAAGAAGGACCAGGTGATGGCGACCTTGCCATTTCTAGTGGATCTACATATATATTTATATTAAACAAAATTTGTTTAAAACATTTATTGTGTATTCAACCTTACCTATTGATGAGCGCTCAGCCAATTTTCTACCGAATTTTGACTTGTAGTAACCTATTGTCTCATGGACCGGATCGTAGTATTCCTAAGTGGATGGGCTACCTCCGCTTGGGCTAATTTTTCTCCTTTCCAGTCTGCAAAATGGAAATGTTATAAGACCCAATATATAAATAAAAAAGTAATTCAAAGAAAAGTTAAATTTTATACCTGTATCTCATTGTGCGTTTGTTGTTTTTTGACCTTATGGCATCAACTTCCATTTTAATGTTTTCCTCTTTGTATAATTTCTTTTAAAACTCTACGAAGACGGAATGGCACCCACAAAAAAACGCCACATCCTAATAAATTTAAAAGATTGCCTCTGGCTGAGATTTTTATTTTTTTCATTCGTCAGCGGGCTTATTAGCTATTAACAGAGACGCCATTTTTTGGTTAACCGTGTTCTAATATACGTGTTCTGAACTGATACTACATATGCGGGATCAATAGGAACCACCAGATCATATCATCAAAGCTAAGAGATTTCCAACAAGGGCACTGTGAAAATAGTCAACTTCAGGCTCTTTAACACCGATATTCCCAGCTCAGCTGAAAAACAAGAACATCGCCAATTAGATATAATTTCTTATCTTTATTTCATAATTGTGTAAATTTTGTAGCACTAATTTCAAATTTTTTCTTCTTTTTTTTTAGTTTATGAACATATATTTACTGCTGCAGGATATTGGCTCAATTATACCTTATCTTAGCTTTTTAATTTGATTACATAGTGTGTACTAGTGTAAGCTCACTTCATCTTATATATACACTCAGTGTGATGATCACATTAATGCGGCTTTTGTTAACTTTGCACATATTATATACTTGTAATTATAATTGGAATTGATATAAAGGGCTAGTAACTTCGTAGTTAGGTCTTTGTGCGCACAGACAGGTGCTTCTAGTGTTTGATTACATATTTTATAAGACATCTGGGGTCTGCTAAACATGCTAATATTAGGATACATTTATCAATTAGCTGCTATACCTCATACCGTTTGACAGCACCAACTTGATATATTTTCTAATTGCGTGGTTTCTCTTGGAGTTTAAACTTTCCGCTACTTGGATAGCTATTTCATATAACAACCCTTGCCTTCTCAACTTCTACGCTCAGCATTATGGTAAAAAAAAATCGCAAGTCTCACAGGCAGGCTTTCCCTCACTCATCCACTACAGGCAAAAGTAAGAACAATATCAAGATCTCAAGATATTTTTATAACTGGTGTTTTTTTTTTCCTGTACTCTATGGAATATAAATTCATTTTAATCTATATGGTATAGTCTCTACAATGGGGAAAAAAGCTAAGGGTAGCCCTAGTCAAGACACCCCGTCAACCTCTCGTTTAGGTAAACAAAAAATTATCCCGAAAGAAGGCTGCAGACGACTCAGATCTAGAGTCCCTTGATAAACATCGCAGAAATTCACTTAATCTCAGAAACCTTTCACAAATAATCAAGGATAAGTTACCTCCACAAACGAGTGTTAAAAAACCGAACCTCAGATCTCGGACTACTACACACAATGTTAATCGGGCCCCCCTGTGCGGTGAGAATACACTGCTCTTTTGAGACCCTGGCTAAAGTAGCATCCTCGAAGCTACTAAATAGCCCCACTGCCTCAAACATTGCCGATAAGCCCCTATTGATCATAACTACGCAAAGAATCGTAGAGACTCTTTCAATGAGCTAGACGAGGTATCTCTTGATCAGGATTCCCACAACACCGCTGGTTCTAATTCAGGCATTCAGATACAGCATACAAACCCACGAACTCAACCTGGAAGCCCCAATTCTGATAGATCGGGTGAAGTAAGGTGCCCACCAATTATATTCATGGATGTAGACTCATTTGATATACACAGCAAACTTAAGAAGCTCTCTTCGAATAATAGGGAACGATACTGGATCAAAATTATAGGAAGAGACAAATTGTTCACAAACCTCAACTCACCTGAACTACATGCTCGCTGCATGAGTTGGCTAACGGAAATAAAAGCTGCGGCACATTCTTATTGCCCGCCGAATAAAAGAAAAAATTCCATATTAGCTAAAGGCATAAATCACAATGAGTCTCCGGATGACATAATTGCTGATCTCCAAGCTCAATGCTCTAACACCAGAATTTTAAAAGTCAGTAATCTAATTACCGCCAGATCTAAATTCATTGGTTATAAAATTAACGCTTTTATAATTCAATTAGATGAGGAACAAAAAACTAATAAAATTGCGAATGTTATATATAGCTTACATTAAAAAATATACTGGGAAAAAATGTTTAAACGCACGGTAACAAGATGTTACAAATGTCAAGGATTTGAGCACACAGCAAATTTCTGTTGCTCAGAGACAGTTTGCATGCTATGTGCGGAGCACCATTATGGGCTAATATGCCCATTACTGATGAATAGCAATAACTAATAGATAGAATACTTAATACTAGAATAGAATACTTAATTTTTCTACTTTAAGTATTCGGAAAGAAATTCATACTTGCACAAAAGCCCTTTAAATCGGCAAAAACATCAATTTCATCGTCACTAATTTCTAACTTCTAAATATTATATCAAAAATAAGCTGAAAGAAAATTAATTATTTTTAAATACAGAAAATAATTTTAATATATATTTACAAAAGTGCTACCATTTAATTTATTTTTGGCATATAAATAGAGGAGCTTTTAATGTTGGACAGCCTGTCAATTCACAATAGATAAAGAAATTTCCTTTGCTGATGGTGTCTAATTAACAACTTGGACAGCAACATTATAGGCAATATTATAGTAGTTCGTTGTGAAGAGCAGTTATACTCAAGAGTTTTTTTGAGTTCAACATATTGATTAAAAATACTTAACTTATGCTTTCTAACTAGTTTTATTATATTAAAAAGACTTACCGTAAATAATAATGCATTATAAATGCGATAAAATTAGTTTAAAGGCACAAATTATACTTTTCGAAAGACTTCAATTTAATGGTTGTAGTCAATATAATGTTATGTTAGGATAAATCCATGTTATGTTAAGATAAATCTGAGTGCAACTGCACCTCAGAACTACTATAAAAACGTCTATAATACTGCTTCTCAAAATGCTAATGGAGACAGCCTGATGAATATATCAACGCGTCTCATAACTACTATAATTTCGCCTATATGTCTGCTGTCCTAAAACGCCAATCTAGACACCAAGCAAAGATTCAAAGTAATTAAAACTTGTCAATGTCAAGTGACATCCAATAATCTACTCTGACACGAAGGTGTTTTTTAATATAAAATTTATGTTTGAAAATTTATAATATTTATATTATTTTAAAATAACTAATATAATTAATTTTAAAAATATAAATTTATAAATTTACTAAAATGTCGGAAAATAATGAAAGTGTATCTGATGTAGGATATTTTTCAACTATTTTTAATGAAATTATACATAATCCATTAAATTTAATTCTTGTCGGTGTTATTACTGTATTAGTGTATAAAATAATTAAAGCACGTATTGAAGTTCCTCATGAACATGTACAACAACAACAGAGCCTACCAAAACTTCGAAAAGATTTAACATTACAAGAATTAAGAAAATATGATGGAAAACAACCTGACGGGAGAGTTCTGGTTGGAGTTAATGGAAATGTTTATGATGTTACAAAAGGCAAGGCCTTTTATGGACCAGGTAAGAATGAATTCAAAATTTAAACTTATAATTATTGAGTTATTAAGTTAACTTTATCTAAATATATTTCTTCATGATATAACTAAACAAATGTTTTTTTTTTGTTTTTGAATTTTTCATAACACTTCATGTGTAATATTTTACATAATAACTGAACTCAATTCCTAGTTAACTAATTAGTAGTAAAAATTTTTTTAGTCTGGTCACATATGTATTAAGATAATTTAATTAATAATGGCCATTAGCTATAAGCAAGTTTGAAAAATTAAGCACTCAAAAATTTGATAGAAATTTTTGTGTTTTATTGTTAAGAAAAAAAAAAACCTTGCCAAAATATGCAAACATACAAACATTTGTATATTAATTAGATAATTTTATATAAAAATAAAAGCAATAGATTTTAGGTAATAATTGCTAATTTAAACAAATCAAATTTTTTGTAATATTTTATTATTAAATCAAAATGTTTTGTATTTAGTATGTAAATAGCACAAATTTTTTTAGCTTTATGTCTATTAACCAGTTAACTGCCTAATTTATTTTTAAAAACCACTCACAGTGTGCGAAATGACGATGACGTGTATACACGACGAACGCAAAGCAAAATGGTTCCATTATAAATTTTATGAAAAACGAAGAAGAATTAATTTTTATTTAAGAAAAATTAACAATTTATTTTTTTAAAAGTTTTTGTTATTATAAACTTAAAAATTCTCAAATAATAATGAACAAGAAACACACATGTAGAAAAACAAAAATATTATGAATTTTAATTGAGTTCGGTGTGATATTTCTCGAAACATGGTTTAATAAACACTGCAAGTAATTACAACGTCATAATAGTCACTGCTAGTATTTAAAACGTCTGAAATACAACGTCATAATATTCGCTACAAATTAGGTTTTTGCAATCTCTGGGGCTTGAGACTACAGAGCATTCTATATATCCCAAAATTTTGCACCGCTTTCGAGCTTTCATGGTCAATGGTAATTTTATGCTTTTAACGACGAGTAAACACGTCGACGGACCGTAATAGAGATTTGGTTTGACTTTTTTACAAAATTTGGGATTTGCGTTTATTCTGTCCATAGAGCAGTCTTGACATCCAATTTTTCATTTAAAATGAAGTTTTAAAATTGACCCAGATGAATCAAAGTACAATAACTTTTTAAGTTTTAACCCCTTCCCGTGTCATTTAGCTTGACGAAACTTGGGCCCAAATGTTAGCTGTGAAAGCATGCTAAGCAAACAAGGCTGATGCTCGAGAACAGCATCCTGTCGATTACTGACAGAAATTAACATTCAAACACGATCGTAATTAACAAAAAATCATTCTGAGTACATGGCTTGTTATGTTTACGTTTGGCCAAACTATTGGACCAAAATCTTCATCACAAATTAGACTGGTTAAAGTATGGAAAAAGGGTAATATAAACTCAAAGAATATACGTCTTTATTTTAGCCTTTTACCTATCAAGTCTTCCTGCAAAACTTTAGATATTTTGAAAGCAAAAAAGAGCGCCAAAACTGAACTTGACTAATACAAGCAAAACAAGTTAAATAAAAGCATATAAAATGCGTTATTTTTTAAATACAATACAAATCAGTTTAGAAAAAACATCGATTAAATTGATTTTAGAATAGTTGCACCTAAATTTTCGTAACATTAATTTTATCCATGAAAAACTAATCAATGATTTTTTCTTTGATAAAATTTCATGTGCATTTTTCATTGCTAAATTCTCACGTAAAAAAATTCTTATCGCTACTATCAAAATTCATTTTTGTTTTCAGTATTTGATTTGTTTTAACCTCAAAAAATGATAAAACGTTTTGTTTTTTTTCTTCTTTTTACTTTGTTGAATTAGAAAACAAACACAAAAAATAAGTGGCTATACGCAATTGTTAAAATAATTATACACTAAAAATGTAAATAAAAATAATAAATAAATTTAAAAGAAAAATTAATACAAAGTAAAAACCACAAATATTAACAAACATTTTAATTTTCTTATATAAGAAACGGCTACTTTTTTTTGGTAGCGAGATTTAACGAGTAATTAGAGATTATATAAGAAAATATATTTATGTCACGGTCAAAAGAAGAACATCTCATAAACTAAATTTCTACTCTTTTAAATTTTTTGTTTGTTTATATCTTTTATGGGATTTTTAAAATGATTCCATAAGTGTGATAACTGGAAGGTTGTTGATTATAAGAAAAAGAAAATAAAGCGAAATATTTTTACCATTATACAAAAACAGATTACGATTTTTTTAACCTTAATGACACGTGTATGCATTTTTAATATAAAATTTTCTGTTTTAGTTCTTATTTTGGGCTTAGAGAACTATTATACTCTTTGACTTTTATGTTAGGAGATTAATTCCGAAGTTAGGGCTGAAATATTTATAGGCTAACTCCTGACTTTTCATATGGGGCACATATTGAGAGAGGAGTTGGATTTTTTGTTCTCGAAATGGAGATTGTATAGTACAAAAATATTCTCCAAGAATTAAACTATTCTCCATCCACCCAGATTTATAACTATATTTTTTTTTGTTTCTTATGCTCCAAAAGTTGAATCTAAAAATTTTAATGATAGCATATTAAAGCCAATGCTTATTTTTTTTTTGATTTTTACAAAATTTCAATGTAATATTTGTTGATCTTTAAAGGATTTACTATTTCATTTTTGTTAGGTAAGACTTCCCTTTTTGTGGTCTCACACATCAATAAAATGAAATAAAAATAAAATAAGTATTTTTCTTTCGATATATTTTAGTAAGACGGAATAAGAATCGAAATGTAAAATTTCATTAAGTTTAGTAAATTTGAGTACGTGTCAAAGCATAGAAGCTGAATCAATTGAACTTAAATGTTTTTTTAAGCTGTCACAGCTATTGCTCGGATGACGCTGATTTTGTAGTTATAGAGACCCATACAGAAAAATTCAATATATTTATAATCCTAGTAACTAGAATTACATAATTCAATATTGTAAACAAAATCCTTTCAGAATTGTTGAATTTTTGACTTTTGTGAATTTTTTTAAAAAAACAGTATTGCTCCGAATGTTTTGAAATTTGATAGAGATATTTTTGCATAAATGAAAAATACATTGTTATTTTTTATAATAAAAATCCCCTCCCAAGGATAAAAAAAGCTAAAAGACCGTTAAACTAAAACATATTGCCCATACAATGACCTAGAATTGTAAAAATATCTAAAATGTCACAAAATGATGGATTCTAAAAAAAAAGAAGTTGAAATTTTGCTAAAAAATCTGATGATTTTTGGCCAGGAAAAAATTATATTTTTTATCCAATCATAAAACTGTCAAGTCAATGTATGGAAAAACAAATACAAAATATATGCTTAAACAAAAATTAAATCGATCTGCAAATTTGAAAAAATGTAGTTTTGAGAAAAACATCTTTAAGGACAAGTGTCGTGCCTTTTTCAACAGAGTACCAGCAACAGAAAACGACATTTTGAAAATTTCACTCTTGTTGTGCCTCTTAAATTTTTTCCAACGCCCTTCTTTAAAAAAAAAACTCTTCTCGCTTTAGCATGCGCCAAGATTACGTTAGTTATCCTTGAAGAAAACTCCAAAAATTATCGAATTATTTTTTATTAGAAAATAAAATCCTACATTATAAAATCAATGAGAAGGATAAGCTGACTTTTCTGAGACCAACTTCTAAAATCAAAGCTCAACTTTTGAAATTGCTATTCTTATTCCTTTTTTAAATTAATTTGCGACATGTATTATGACTGATTTAATTTGGTGTAATATTTTAATAAAATTTTATTGTAAAAATTTCAATTTGTTATATTTTTACCCTATGTTAACAATAAAATTCTTATAGTACACTAAAAAGTGCACATGTGCATGAATTTCAAAAGAAATTTATTTCAAATTCACAACAGAATCCAAGCTCACAGCTAGCTGATACTCTCCTTCGGTGACTTTTCAATCTCGTCTCATGCATCTACGCCTCATATAGCGTAGAAGCTTCATCATCCACAAAAGAGATAATTTTCACCGCTAGGGTAGGTATCGTCTCTGAGGCATTTTGGAACCCCTGCTATAGTCATAAACATTACTGCCACTAAGCAAAATGTTATTTTCTAAAAGTAAATTTTAATTTTTGTTTCAAAACTATAAATTGTATTCTTACAAATAAAAAATTTTTGCGAATCTATAAATATATTTTTATTTATTTCACTTCAGATAAAAATTATGTCGAAAAAAAAATCATTAATAATTCTCTTTCTTATTTTGCTTGGATAAATTTAGCAATTTCTTCCCTGATTTTTTGTCAATTTAGATCTTGAAATGCTAAATGCAACTCACAACAAAATCGTTCACAAATTATTTTAGTATTTAATCACAAGATATTTATATATTTTTATTTATTTTTACTATCAATTTATGCTAACCAAATTTAGATAATGTTAATTTCAAAGCGAACACATTATTTTGAATTTCATGAAATGATTATCATTGTACTCTGTTTTCATAGTAAACCTTTTCCACATTTCTAAATAAAAACTTTGTTAGTAAAAAAATACTTTTCACCTTGAATATAAATTATCAGCGCATGCAAAATTTTTCATATAATTTCGTTGATAATAAATATATTCAAAGAAAATTTTAAAGTTTTACTATAGTTTTTTTATATATCTAATTTTTAATATATTTTAGGTGGACCATATGAAGCATTCGGAGGGCGTGATGCCTCAAGATGTTTGGCTACATTTAGTGTAACATGCAATGATACAGACGAATATGATGACCTCAGTGACTTAAACCATTTAGAAATGGATTCAGTACGTGAATGGGAAATGCAGTTCAAAGGTAAATTCGATTGGAATATTGATTGTATTAAATTAGCAATTTTTAAGTCTGTGAATGTTAAAATTGTTTTAAATATGTTTCTTGTAATATAAAAAAATTCATCAAACAGACTTAGTTATATTTATACAGTAAAGTTTTACACTTTTATATTTTATAAAATTTATTTGTTAATTTATTTTTGATGGTAAATCTTTTTATGTAAAGGATACAATTTGAAGGTTTACACCACTTTAGAATTTTTAAAATTAATTTTTGTTTTATCGGATTCAACGATTCTTTGAACCTTACCAAATAAGTTTATACGTTTATAAATATTAGTTTTTCTCTATAATATATTTCTTTTTTCCAAAGTTGTCGGACATGTCTTAAACTGGCTTTAAAACTTTAAGCGCTTCTTTGAAACAACATTTTAAACAGAAACACATACGAAGTTTTTAATAAATTAACTAGAAAACTTTTTATAAAAAAATAATTTTAATACTGCCACTCCAAATAATTGCAATTAGACAAAAGTCATTACTTTTTTTTAATCTCATAAGTGTTTCTCTAGCAATACTCATATATATCAGGGCCGTGGTCCTTAATAAAAGTGACTTCCAACGTCCAATATATAAAATGAAATGCAATAAAGTGAGTGGCAATCGTGTACATAAAATATTTTAGTTTTTTTGCTTGTCGTTAAACATAAAAAATAATGTAACTGAAGAAACAGTTTAAAAGAATTGCTAATCCTAATGAAGGAACTATAACAAGTTGCCATACCGAAAACCATTTCAGTCTTATTTATTCGTTTCATCGAAATGCTTTATTTTTTATTTTAACAATGCCTTTTTTTTTGTATTGAATCAATAGATATATAACATGAATTAGCATTAGAATTCTTAGCTGAATTATTTATGTAGTGGTTAAATACAAATCTCTACCCTTAATGAGGGTGTCAATATATCTAGTGGACATCTCTATCAATTATTTAGCTAATCTTGAAATTTTCTCTCTTAAAAAAACTTGATTACATATTTTATAATTTTTCATTTTAGAAAAATATGAACTAGTTGGACGCCTTCTAAAGCCAGGTGAGACGCCAAATATCTATTCATATGAGGAGGATCTTAAAGAAGAGGAGCGTTAATATTAATTGGTTGTGGTTTTTTTTTCTCCAATATTATATAAATTCATACTCAATCTTGATTTTAAAATTAAATATTTTAGATTCTAATATTTGCAAAATATTCTTTTTTGTGAATAATTTGTTTTTTTTTTTAAATGTGTTAAAGTAATAAAAAACACATTGCACATAAATAAACTATTATTTTTAATTGAAATTACTTAATTGTAAAATTTAGTAAATGTTTTATACAAAAAACAAATGGCTAAATGAAATTATATATAAGAGAGTTTTTTGTACTTATTTTATATATCTCGCCTTCTATATTTTTTACAATAAAATTTATTTAACACATTTATAATACAACTAAAACTTTGGGTTGTTTACATATAGTGCATAAATTCGTTATAAATGTGTTAAAAATAAAGTGATTATATAAAAAAATAAAAGAAAAGATTCTAACAATTTATTCTTAATGAAGACTTGATATATTTATTATAGGATTGCATTATTAAAATTTATAAAGTGTGCTGGTTTGAGTGTATGTTTAAAAATTTAAAAATCAATTTCAAATATTGTTTATATTTTGAATATCAAAAATTTATTGTGTAAAATACAAATTAAGTAATTGGAAGTACATTTCATTGTTTTGTTTTTAGTTTTATAAATCTTTTTTGAATTTTTATACTACTCTAATAAAAGTGTAACCGTTTCACAAAATATTGATTTTCCTAATCAAAAACAAATCTTAATTTGCTTAATAACACCATTAAGAAAAATCTTTTATTAAAAAAGTTATAAATTTCATATTTATTTGGATTGAAAACTTTTTGTTTCAAGGTGGTATGTAGTTTAAAATAGACCTAAATATCCTGTTTTTGCCACGGAGACATTAATTTTAAAAATATTTTTTTGTTTAAGGATGTAGAACGTCCTGTATAGAACTTAAATGTTTTAATAAATAAAATACAATTTATAAATAATTCCTATCAATATGAATTTATCCTTTAGTTTAAAATTTCTTTTTGCAAAAGAACAAATTGAATCTTTAAGAATGTGATATATCAATATAAAAAATAATAACTAGCAGGCGTAGAGGCATACAACGAATGATTCTACATTGAAATATAAATTTCACTAAATAAAGAGCCCCATGAAAGTGAGCAAATACTGTTAACAAGTCAAATAAAAGTTGAAATATATAAAAAAACTCACATCTTCATATAAACTACATAAATAAAGGAAAATTATCAAAGCATATAGACAAGCATTTATATTTTATTATAACTTTTGCAAGCCAACAGGACAATCAGAAAGACTGAAGGTGCAGAAGAGAGTTGCAGTCATTAAGACTTGAGAATTTTGAATTGCAGTCGTTAAAACAATAATGTGAATGGTAAATATTTAAACAGTTTAAACTGGAAACTTAAATTTTTTTATATATATATCGTATATACATTATGATAAATTTTTAAAAGAAAATTGTTAATCTTTTTATTTTTAGTTTTATGCGAACTCAGGGGACACCAGAGAGGGACCTTCCCGAAAGCAAAATGAATTTGCAAAGGCAAAGGCAAATCAATGAAAACTTGATTGGATAAAATAAAATTTATTCTTCAAATGTAAGTCGTCCTGGGCCGTGTACTCAATTGTCATAAATAGTCAAAACTAGAAAAACTTCTTGTCTATAAATTGAAAGCTGACGTGGCTGATTTTTACGATTTTTGTATTTAACTGTAGGTAACTAAATTTTGCAATTTTTCATTAAAATTTCATTTATATACATATATATATGGCAGATTTGCCATAAGTATAGTAGTAAAATATTAAGGAATCCAAATAAGGCTAGTGTCATCAACTACAATAGTATATTTTGATGGATTAGCCAAATTATAATTATGGTGTAGTTAGCACTAGGTGGAATTCAACGCATAACAAGTAATCAAATTCTGTGTATTACAAAATGTGCAGAGATTCCACAAAAATATCATGTAACACACCTTTTCATTGTCTTATCTGGAGCCTTGGAGCTTTCGATTTATTTTGAAAATCTGAATATAAAAGTTAAAGATCTTGAAGTACTATTGGTTGGAGAAGACAAAGTACCCAAAGCTTTATATCGCAAAGCACATACATAAATATTTTCCAAATGCTGGACTAGAAGCTTTTGATACTGAAAGTTGGTTTCTGACGGGTGACTATGGTTATTTTGATCATAATAACCTTCTGTATATATTTAGTTGCACGATATAATGAAATAATTGTATTCGATTGAACAAACGTTAGTTATAATTACTTAAATAAGATAAGTAGATATTTTCAATAAAATTTTCGATGTATATTTTAGATATTTTTATTTTTGAATCAACATTTAACTTTGCATTTAGTAAAATTTTCAATATTTACATCTTTGTCAAAAGTAAACAAAAATTAATAAATATACTCACTCATAGACGTATAAACAGTATCGAAAATACTATTCCAAAAAAACTTAAAATAAACACTAGTATCTTATGTTGACCCACAGCTGTTTATGATTTATATTGCTTTTTATAGTCAAGTAAATATTTAAGGTATTTCCCGTGTAAACATGGCTTCTTAAACGGTGATACACCAAATAATTTCCAGTACTACTTCCATATAATTATAATTTCTTATAATTTCCAGTAAGTACTTCCAGTACTTACTTAATCAAAAAATTCTGAAATTAAATTTTTTCACTAAAGAACTGAGCTCAATAGAAAATTTAAAGTTTGATTAGTAAAATTGACTAAGAAAACTCACATCTTGTTATTGGATTATTACGATAATTTTTTCACAACTTTGACATTAATTTGAATAAAAATTGATAATGTTTAATTTTGGTTAAATTCCTGGAGCAGGTTAAAAGTTCTCATAAACTATTCTCTATAGCAATAGTTTCCAAACTTTCTGATACTGCGACCCACAAAAGAACAAAATAAAAAATTGTCGGGCTCCTTATTAGATAAAAAACTAAAATAATATAAACACATTTTCAAGTTGTAAAAAGTAATGTATTCATAGAATAAAACTAAGTAAAAATTAATAAAAATTTAGTATGTATATTTATAGAAAAAAATTTAATGTGATAGATGAGCTTGTTTGTTAGCACAAAGTTTCTGAAAACGTGGTGTTATTGTTGAAATACCAACCCGAAGTTCTTTTTCCACTACTAAACGATTTCGATTTCATGGAAAAAAAATTTGCATTTAATAAATTTTTGTAAGTATTTTCTTCAAATATGTAAAACAGAAATTAAAAACTTCACGACCCCCTTGAGGTTATTACGCGACCCCTCTGTGGGTCGCGACCCACAGTGTGGAAACCGCTGCTCTATAGTTATATTTTAAATTTCTTATACAGAGAACATTTTTTATTTCTATTTAACCTTTTGGTATTTTTTTTGACTCATCAAATTAAACTTAGATATTATTTTACTATGAATTTTATTTTTAAAGTATTAAGTTTAACCTCTTACGTCTAAGTGCTAATTTATTTATATCATTTTTGTCTAAATGTAGGGCCACATCCCGATGAACGGCCATTAGTGTGAGACCAGTGAGTCTATCATCGCCGATTTTATTTCTAAGATAAGTCTTCAAACTTTTTAGGGTGGAAAAACTTCTCTCGGGAGTGGCTGTTGAAACTGGAGGAGTTGCTAAAATTTTTAAAAGTTTGCTTATCAGTGGGAAAAACTCATTATCTCATTATCTCATTATCTCAGTATCATTATCATTATCATTAACTCATTATGGCTTATAATACAGTGGTTGGTTTCTTCAATGCAGACCAGTGGTTGTGCCAGAGCTCATATTCAATCAAAAATCCACTCCTTTCAGTTTCACCAAGGAAAGTTTATACCAATTTTATCAGTGTTTCTTCCACTTTAACATCATTTGTAGTCCTGTTTGGTAAAAGCAATTCCATCCCTTCAAGTGTTTTCTCGTGCGCTTGAAAGCGAGCATCAAGTTCGTTAACTACATGATCGATGAATGGGTAAAATACATTTCGTCGGTTGTAAATTTCAGGACTATCTCCGGGTATATTGCTGCACTTGGTTTGTCTTCCAGTCACTCTTGGAGCAATTATATTGCTGGAGCTTAATTGTTTTGCTTGCTCAAACAGGGTTGAACACTCATTGGCGTTACGGATATTTTGCAAGGTAGTTTTTACCGTTTTTGCATAGCTGCACGTACAAATTAAATCAACGTTTATCTTTTGTAATGCTTTATTTAGATTTCCTGTGTAAGATAAAACTTTTCTCAATATAACAAGACAAGTTATGAACTGACTGCTTTCTATTGAAACTTGCAATTGGTATGCTTGGGTAGTAACATCGTTGGCTATCCTGCTAGCGTTCTGGAGTGCTTCAAGTGTTGCACGTACAATAGGAAACATTTCAGCAAACCTTTCAACGGCTTTGTGTTTCTCAGTTCAATGTGTCTCACATAGCGAAATAAGCGTGACATGAGACACTCCAATTTGTTCTGCAGTTTTCTTTAACAGGTTACTTCGAAGTGGAGACTGGCTAAAGAAGTTAATTATACTTTTAATGATTCCAATGCAGTTGCGAATCATAGGTATTTCACATGAATATGCTAAAACTAAATTAACGACGTGGGCCGCACAATGCAAAAATTGCGCTGTCGGGTATTGTCTTGCAATTATTCCCCTTACTTCTCTTAGATGACCACTCATAACCGCAGCACCATCACATCCTTGACCAACTAAGTTATCCATATTTAAACCAAAGGTCAAGAGACTTGTTATAATCGTAGTTGCCAAAGATTCCCTTGTAACCTCCTCAATTTGGACAAATTTTAAGAAATCTTCACGAATGACAACTTTTCCGGATGAGCAGTATACATAACGCAAGCAAAATGATAATTGTTCTTGCCTTGGTATGTCTTGAGTTTCATCAACAAGTATTTAAAAAAATCCAGCTTCTTTAACTTTCTTGATAAGTCTCGCTTAAATAGCATTGCCACATAAATCAATAATTTCATTTTGAATAACTGGTGATATGTACATAGCGCGGCGATAACGTAAGAGTGCTCGAAAGCTCCTATCGTTGTGCGTGGGTTCTGTGATCCCAATTTCTCCAGAATCTTCACGTCCTCTTAAGGGCATTTCTTGACGTCCACACAACAGTATAGTTTCTAGTATTGCTTCAAGCCTTTTTCTATTTTCTTCTGCAATTTTGCAATTTTCCAAACTAATTGATTCTGCAACATCAAGTGACTTACCTTCCATTACTCTAGCAAAATTTGTAGCACGCTCCATAGCAAATTTATGTTTTTTTTTATTACCATGATTATCAAAGTTTTCTAATGCTTTCTTCCAATTGTTAAATGGCTTAATAACAAAGGCTCCTAGTTTTTGGTCATCACGACCACCCTGCATAGTACCAAATAAATCACACATTTTGCGCAATGCTCCTTGCAAAATGTTAGAGCAGACTAACCATGAATATTTTTTCATCCAATGACGTTCTGGAGCTATCCAAGGTTCTTTCAACAATTTTATTTTTTCTTCGTCATTTTTTGCAGGACAAGATACATATTGACAAATATCATAATCGTGAATTGGTGAGGAGTATTCAACCGTGACTAAAAAATAAAAGCATTATTAGCCTAAATGTAACATAACAACATCTATTTGCTTATATTTTTCTATAATCTATTGTAAATGTGATAATATCAAAATACGTAGCAGTTATTAATACATTACTGTTACCACAAAATATTATTATATCTACCTGTTTCTGATTTAAAGTTGGTACATGTTGAGGGGTCTAGAAAATCAATAGAAGATGCAGAATCAACGTGGTCATTTGGAACATCTTGTGGTTGTTTTTTATTTCTTTTTGAAAGGAATTCTAAAAGAGTTTACTGCCCCATCCGCTTCATTTTACCCACAAATAAATGTTCTAACGATTGAATAGATACACAGCAATTCAGCCAATCATGAGGTGGAGTCAAGAACACAAAACTAATTAAACTATCTATAAACATATAAATATTTTATATGTTTTATATATAAATATATAAAATATTTTAAAAGAAACACATTGGTTATAAATGATCAGTAGGCACAATAATATGAGTAAACACAAAATTAGACACTTACTGAAGTTACACTATCGCTGCACTATTACCATTTTCAATTCTATTAAAATTGATTCAATAGGCACAAAATTTTTCTTTTTAGATTTCTATTTTAAGATTTGTAACTCACTTTAAGGCGACACGCGCCTCGATGATATACATATATAGTACATACAATGTCTAACTAACTGCCAAAAATAAGGGGAGATAATAAAGCAATAATTCCTTGTGTCTTACGTAAGGATATATTTAATAATAATTTTTCAGTTAAATAAAAATTGCATCGTTTTAGTACATAGAGCAAACACTGAAATATTCGATAAAAGCGAAAAAATTCTATGAAAATATCACATAACAAACTAAACATAGAGTAAAGTAGCAAAAAGACCATAATTCAGGTATGTCGAATTGCTGATTTCCTATAAATATTATTCAGAAAGAAAGAATGGCAAGCGAAAGGCATTTAATCAAAAAATAAATAACAAAATAAAATTAAACTTATAATTTTGTGATATCTACGTTGAACATTTCTTTTGCTTGTTTTATAAGACTAATTTTTGCAATTTTACCGGTGTTAGTGTAGGGAAAGTTATCTAAAATGTGAATTCCTCCATGCGGTTGCTGTTCGTGTGTAAGATTTTCCCGACTAAATTTCCAAAGTTGATCTTGTATTTCATTCTCTTTACAATTATTCAATGGTGAAATAAAAATAGCAACAACATTGCCAGATTTTGCATGAGGAATATTTATTACTGATGACTTTTTAACTAAAGGGTGCTTATCTATAATAGATTCCAGTTCCGCAGGGCATATCTGTTAAAAAATTTGAAACAGTTAATACTATATTACTCTTTTTCAATAAAAAACACTAACTTCTTTTCCATTGACTTTAAAAATCCACTTGCACCGATCTAATACATGAAGCAGAGATTTGTCATCAATGAATCCATAGTCACCAGTTAGAATCCAACCGTCAGGAAGGAATGTATTTTTTGTAGCTTCTTCGTCTCCCCAATAATATCCATATGGATGTTTTACTTTTACACAAATTTGTCCCTTTTCATTCATTGGAAGTGTTTCTAGTTTTTCATCTAAAATTTTTATACAAACTCCAGATAGTGGTCTCATTCCTCCAATCTTATTTGTGTCATTAATTGCGATACCAGATGCAACTTCTGACATTCCATAAATAAAATAAAATTTACAATTCGGAAAAATAGTCGAAATTAATTCTGGAACTCGACAACAGAGTGGTTCAGCTCCTGAAACTACAGACTCAATTAATTCAAAATGTTGTCCAGCTTTTTGTCGTTCAACTAACAGATTTAAGAGCTTAGAACTTGCGGTAAAAAATGCTGTTACTTTGTGTTTGTCAAGAATTTTGACACATTCAACTGGGTCAGAATAATCTCGACTTGTTATTCGTAAAAATTCTAATATTGTTGAGTTGATTCGATGTGTTACTTGAGATAAAAAGAATGCTGGAGACCCAATATATGATATTGCTGTTGATCCTGCCTTGTACCTAAAGTGTCAATTTTAATATAATTAATATTATGCTAGTAAGCTTATTTACAATCCTGCACTTCCATTTAAAAGCATTGAGTGTGTAACTGCTATTATTTTAGGCCTTCCTGTTGAGCCTGAGGAGCTGAGAAGTATTGCAACCACCTTCCTTGAATCACCGAGGTTTGGAGGTTTAAAGTTTATTTCATTTTTGCTTTGTTTAAAAAGAACGCTTTCAACACACAAATCATTATCGGTTTCATCAAATGAAACTACTTTTTCGTCACTAAGATTCATTTTTTTCAAAGTGGTTTTGACATGTACAAGCGCTTCAGTTTCACACAGGATCAATCGAGGACGAGTTCGAATTATTGCATGTGTTATATCACCTTTATAAAAATATTTCAGTTTTAGTTCGTAATACTTAAAGATTATTTTTGGTCTTAAATGAAAACAAATAAAATTTTTAAGTTATTTCTCACAATCGAAATACTTTCTCCAATCTGACATTTTTAATATTTTTTTAAAACTAATTTTTATTTTACTTTTTCTATGAGAGTATCAGAAGAATTGCACAACAATTTACAACTTGCCATTTTAATAGGTAGGTGGGCCTAGTATTATTGCTGCAGTCATATAGGAAATATCACGTGAACAACAAAAAACAAAGAAGATATAAGTTTGGTATTTATTTGGTATTACAACTAATTTTTATTACACATTTTCTTTTCAGTGTATCAAGCATAGAAATTGAAAATAGCTGCATTGAATTTACTAATATTCAATAACCTCAAAGTCCTCTTTGCAATTTTACTGAACTAAAGACTGTTTCCTAACTATACTTACACTTATATCGTCTTTAAATTTAATGTTCAAGCTAAATACAGTCCTTGTAGAATACATAAATCAAAATATCCAATACTTAGGGTAAATCAGGCAGATCCAAGAGCAGGATACTTAAGATATATATACATATATAAATAATTGAGCGTAATTATTTTTATATTTAGCTTAGAAGTTTAGTTTAACAACTTTAATTTACATTCCCAATCATTTACAACAAAACAACAAAAATTTTCAATAAAAAAAGCGTTGTGTTGTTTAAAAATTCACACTCACGATTTTTCTTTTTACTTAATTTTACACACTTTTTTGTCTTTTCCATTAAAATTAATTTTGTTGAAAGCAAATATTTTTTATAAACTATCACTTAAGAATTATGTTGAAATTTTAAGCAATTTAATTTAGAGTAAAAATTCAAAAACGATATTCACTTGTATTAAGATTTAAAAGACCCTTAAGTCTATAAAGGATGAACAATGTAAAATATGTATCAGACAACTATATAAGAGTTCACTTACTTTCATCACTTTTTACACTAATGTGGTAAATAATAGCACCAATAAGGTAACATCCGAAAATGCAGGCGGTAAGAAAAGGATTTTGATCAGTTAGAAACAGTACAACGTCTCCTTGACGTATACCCTGCTCCTGTAAATTGATGGCACATCTAGTTGACAACAACGCTAGTTCTTTTGTAGTATAACTGACTTGAGTTTCCCAATTAATTTCGATTATTTTCTTGGGATCAGATTGATGTAATTTTTGCAATAGTACCTCCCCGACAAATTTGTTCGAACCATACTCAGTCTCTTTTTTTGGTCCACACAAAATTCTTTTTTCTTGATCAAAAAACATTGTGCTATTCAAGAACTTAAGGTTAAGTTAAAGCTAACTATTTAACTTGAAATACAATTAAACACTGGTGGCTAGAACAGACTTTAGCTGCTTTTAAAGTATTGAGTCTTGTAAATTTAGACCGATAAAGAAAGATAAAGAATTGCTAACTATTATCTATCTTCGTGGAACCTGTTTTTATTTTTTCATTGGGCACGCTATTCAGAATGATTTGTAATTATTTAATCTTAGTTTTTAAGTTAAATAATTTTAACAGGCACCATCAATAATTAAAGATAGATTATTGATATCAATTCCTTGCTTAATGCTATCTTTATTGATTTGTTAAGATTTTGATAATAAGAGAAGTTTATTTTTTATTGAATGACTTGTCATATTTTTATGTTAAGATAATTTAAGAAATGGAATTTCGGTGATATTAAGTATTTGAAACGCTACATGTGCAAATGTATTATTACAGCATATGAAAATAATTTTTTCAAAGCGGTTAAAGAAAGGGGAGTATATTAATTTGAGTTCTGTCAATTGGAACGGAAATAGGAAAAAGAATTTGGAAGAATTTACAGCATTTTAGCAGTTTTTTATTTAAATGTCATTAGAAAAGTCATGTACTTGACATATTGATTAAAATTTTGACAATGCCTGAACTTGTGGAAAACACCTGCTCACTGGCATTGCTTCTTTTACTAATCATGCCTATAGAACTTTACTCAAAATGACATTGGGGGTATTTGCCAGGGTTGTGCGGCGTAATCTACATCATGTAGATTGTTTACGCGTCAACAATTCGCTGTAGACAATAATTTATTGTTTACATTGTCTATGCGTAGAAAACGGATTTTGGGTGTAAATATACTAAATAAAAATATGTTTAGTTAACTATTTCAAATCATTAAAAAAGACCTTTTTTTATTTTTATTCAATCATCACTAGAACATGAGAACAATGAGAACATTGCAAGGAACATCTGAAATTCTTAAAGAATAATAAATGTATAATAGGTTTTTTGATTTTTCAAAGGTTAACCGATTTCGAGTCAAAGAATGAACGCTTGAGAAAAGTCTTTCGATTTGCGCAGATGAAGCTGGATATGTAGAAGCTTAAGGGTCAAATGCGAAAGGGTCGGATGTTGCATTGCAGCCATACTCCAAAAAACTAATGGCTTTGTTATGCCTTTTTCAAATAAATTCTTGAAAAATGAAGTTTTTTTATTGAAGCTATCCCATTCTTCCAATCCAGTAGAATTTACAAAATTCTCCTTACCTATGTCCTCTCAGTCTATTTTCCGCTGTGTTTTGCAAAGCTTTTTTTGCACAGGCTACAAATAGCTGTATAGTATTTCTTATTTTCTTTTAGCATCGCAAAACCCAACTCCTCAAAACCTTTATTTTTTTGTCGGCCTGACATAGTAAATACAGGCTGTCAAAAAATTGATGACAATCATTAAAATTGTTTTTTAGTAATTTCTTTGTTACATCATTTAAAATCAAATTTATGAATAAAATTTTTAGGTCAAAGAAGGGGATAATTTGCTTTCTGCATAGTAAGACTTGATGAGTCTGTTTAATGTCTAATCGCATTTTCCGTTTTTATAACCGAAGTTTCCACCTTGTGAGAGATGAAATTTTAACTTGTGTTAAAATCCTTCATAATTATATAAAAATTTGAAATTTAAGAAATCTACTAAACTTTCCTTCGTATAATTAATTTTCATAAAATTCAAATAATAATTTTTTATTTCAAAGTTTTCAAGTTTTCGCTAAACAAGCTCACAGGTGTTTTCTTATCATTTCACTACGTCTTATATTCAAATACAACGCAAAACTTTGGTGTTTTTAATTAAAGATATACAACGTAAAACAAGATTAAAGACACATTTAAGGCCTTTAAGACTGACGTTTGTTTATATTAAAAACTGTTCAAAGAATTAGACAATGAGCTATTTAAATTAAATTTCAGCTGTTGTGCAGAGGAGAGATCGAATTTCGCAATAATAAAAAACTTAAAATCTTTTGAAAACAAAAATTTTTTAGGAAAATAGATAATAGCTCGAGTTCGAGAGTTCGAGTTAAATTATGAACTGTCCAGATTGTTTTAGTAAAGAATTACACATTACATTCAAGTTCAATGATTTCTAATAGTGTGTTTTCACTGACGTTAGTACTTAGTATTTAGTACTTTTTCAAAAGTATTTTTATTGGATATCTCTAGCTTAGTTTTTAAATATGTCAATAATACGGGTAATTATTGAGTAGGCACTAGGTTCAGTGAAAACGCACTATAAGGCAATCCTTCAGCTTTCACATAAGTTTTATATACGTTACAAACAGATGGTGACTTCTGGTCTCTTTGTCTGCTACATAAAATTTTTATACTGAAATTGGCTATGCCAAATAAAATCCTGTAAAAGTCTGGAAGATATTAATGTTTCGTACATATGTCAACAATAACACATTTATATAGCATCGTCACTCTCCGTTTTAATAAATATCATCTATCAATGTATTTAACGCTTACAATGCTAAGGAATCTGGCTGGGAAATATTTCATTTACTCATTTTGTGTTCATTTATTTCATTATTTTTAGACTTTTGGTGTCTTTATCAGTTAAAGTAGAAAAATTTATCAAAAGAAATGTCAAGCGAGATAAAAAAAAACTTATTATGTACCCTCTTGTCTTATGATTCGAGCGAAGATTTTCTCTGTCACTTTGTTGTGTAAACAATTTTTGTACTCTGGTTAAATACCATTTACCCTGAATCCAGAAAGATCTCACTGTCGTATGCCTAAAACTATCGAATCCCTTTGTATTTGTCATTTTCAAATCTATCTAACTCATTTTACCACAATCTACCTCTGAAATTAGATTAATTACACATAAAATGAACCATTTTATTCAAAGCGATGGTGAATTAATTCCATTCTCTGTAATTCTGCGATGAATACTTGTAAATGTTGGGTAGGTTGGTGTTCTTCTTCTCGGATACTTTTCTCTATTACGACCTGCTACTCTAGCATTTCCATTTAAAAAACCATAAATGAAATGCATATCTGCAATTTCAGAGTTTCTGTACTGCGGCCTTGAATATTATCAAATATTTAGCACAAAAAACAAAAATTCTTGATAGTAAATTATCCTTCTGGTTTTAAGCGTATTTTCCACTAAACTACTTCAAAATGCTTATATCTTCTGCTTATATTCAAAAACAGTTATTTTACCTGTGTGTGAAAGTAATGATAAGCCTTTAAAGATAGTCAGGTAGAAGATTCTTATCAAGTTATCGGGAAAGGCTTTCTCTGTTAGATTTTTATTGCACTATGGGAAACAGTTAGGCCATTATAATGTTCGATATTTAAGAAAATAAAAAAAAACACTAGCTTATGTTGGAGTTTTTTTAAGAGAAAAGCAAAAAACCTCAAAAAATGCCCGGGATTTTTACAAACGGTTCTACTTAAAAATTTTTTCTTCGCCATTTGCTATTATTTTTAAATTTTCGCTTTTTTTAGTAATTAAACAATATTGCAAGCTATAAAAAAAATTTTTTTCTTACTTATTATTACATTGATTCAAAAGTTATAAGTGATTCAGTGCGTGGAGGTAAAAACTAAGTCTGAAAAATTCAAGAGGCTGTAACTCGAAAACGAAAAAAGCAAGACACCCACTTTTGGTGTTTTTTGTCGATGAAATTTAATCTACTTCTATTTTATTCCCTAAGCATTTGACAATACAATCTCGGGACGCCCTGTATAGTAAAAATATTAAAACACATTAAAAATTCGTTTATTATTAAAATAAATATTAATGGATATAGTGAGATGTTAGGTATTAGAAAAAAACCTTATAATTTATTTATTAGGAATTTAAGCAAATTCCTTAAGAATTGTTTGCTTTAAATTAATTAATAAAATTCAAATATTGTAGGAATCGGCCATCTTTGCTCAACGCAAATAGAAATTAATCAATCTATCATATACAAATATATATGAAATTTACAAAAATACAAAATCACGCCCCAAAATTTATACAATTTAATACTTGTCAATTAAAACTTAAAATTAAATTTTAAGAGAAACAATAGAAATTTATGGGCGTGATCAAAACAATGGTACAGATCTTATAGATGTGTATCACCAACCAAAAATAACTAGGTTACGAATATTTCAATAGGAGCCTAGTTAACTAAAAATATGGGAGTTGCATTATACGCAATTTCCACTCTATTGACATAACATTGACATAACATTTGTAACCTACTTTTGGTTTTGTTTTTTGCTTCATTTTATTTATTTGGAACGAAAAGAGCAATTAATACGGACTGTAATAGGGCTTTTTTTATTGAAATTATGACCTTTTTGTTTTTCTTTCATAGGTTCTACATGGGTTGTTGGAGTCCAAGGATGTTGGGGCTCTATAGACGTGAGGGGTTTTATTGATACTTGAATATTTGAAAATGGAGGTGTATTTTTGAACCGAGATGTCATAATTTGGACTCCTAATACTAATTGAATCCCGCTAGTGATTATAGAACAACACTGTTTACTATAATGTGTGTTTCACGCAATTTTATGCTGCGGTTTAGGTCTGTTTGAACTAGGGCTTTTGAAAATTCATCTAAATTTTTGCTATGAGTCCTAAGAATTTCACTGTATTGCCTTCCCCCAGTGATTTTTATTTGTGTGGGAAGGTCAATTTTGCTTTTTAAATGTGGAATGCCATTGAATTGAAAGTTATTTGGTATGTAAGATAGGGGGTATAGGGGGTATATAATGGAATTTCGTTTCTTGGATTATATTCACAGGGTAGTTTGTGAAAACCGAGAGTGAATAAAGAGGAGACCAGTTCTTTTCAAATTTAGGATTTGGACTTGATTATTGCATTGTATTTGTATCTGCTTTTCATTCTACATTTGGAATAGCTATGTGTTTATAGTGGTCAGCTTGGAAAATATTACAGTTTCTTTGTTAATTATTCGTTATTTACAGATAGAAGATTTCAAGGTTTCATTATTTAGTAGACATATTAAACAACTTTCAGGGTTTAAACCTATTGTTTCAGCATGTTTGTTGTCAGATATAAATATCCCTTGAGTAATTATTTTTTATTCAGGCTTTAGGGTATTCTTCGTGGGTATAATCTACATATGTTTGATGGTTAGTATTATTTAATATGAATTTAATACTATGGTGAAATTTGAAGATATATTGACTGGAAGAGGATATATTTTATTAATAGAATATTCTAAGGCTTATTGGTACATTAATTCTTATATACATTGTAGTGTCGTTGGTTAGGGATTAGAGATTTGTAAAATGAAGGTGATTTCTTTTAATAAAGGGTGCACTTGAAAACGTTGTGAAATTTGTTGGGTTAGTTCTAGTAGTACATCAGGACTTATTAGCAAGTGATGAATTTTTCCAATCAATATAGCATTAATAATTACAAATTGTTTATTTAAGTGATTGTGAATTTCTTGTGGAGTAAGAATAATAAAAGGGATGATTTCATTTACGTTTGTCTACAAATGAATTGTATCAACCACTTTATTTTGTGTTAGAATTTCTTGAGCTAATTTTTTTTCTAACTCCTGATATCTGCTTCCCAGGTTTTCTTGAGGCTAATGTTTTTTAGAACTCTGCTTACTTTGTCCATGCTGAATTTGACTATTGACACTTGCTTCTGCATCATGTGTATGTTTTCTTGGTCATGCTCTTCCAATACTTAGCATAGACATTTTCACTATTCCTGCTGTCCATGGTTCCAAAGAGGAATTTAGCTAAATTTCCACCTAATTTGCCACATCATACATACTATACTATTTAAAATGGGAATGCGTTTTTTAAAAATATATTCTTTTAAGTATTTAATTATGGTGAGGTTAACAAAGATGGGGTTACTGTAATCTGTGGCGTAAAGGAAAGCTCCAAGATTTTCCCTATTTTCTTTGTTAACTATTTTGTGGTGTCAAATGGTAGGTTTCTACCATGGTGCTCCTCTATGACTTTGGCAATACCTTCCAATACTCGTGACCTCCTTGGTTACCTGATTTTGTAGCATTTTTTAATGGCACATCGAAAGTATCGCTTTAAACATTTGATTTGGATGTAGGGTATATAGTCGTCTTGATCCATCTTATTTTATCGTTTTTACTTATACATTTTATTTCAAAAACTGCCAAATCACTGCCCTTAGTACCGTAATTGCATAATTATTTAATAGCCTTTACACAGCTGCAAAACTCGACATTTATATGGGCTTTTTATGAAGGAAGTAGTGATTATTATTACAACTGATTATCAATTATTACTTGATTTGTAGGATGTGAATTTTAACATTGTCTTACCAATGTCTTTGGTATTTATAACTCGATCGTAGTTTCCGTTGATAGCATCTCGTAAGTGGATGTATTCTTGCGATACTAATTTCACCTGGTATTAAATAAATCGCAAATGCTCAGTTTCGATCTTAATGTACATGCCACAGCATATTGATAGTACATCGGGTGATATCGAAGAGTATCATGGAACTATCAACTTGACATTGAATCATGATTTATACAATAAAAAACATTGAAGGTCATTCATCGAGATAGAAACTATCCTACCTCTCAAATAACACACGGTTACAAAATCTCATTGAAATTGGTTAAGATATAGTTTCAGAAATAAGTGTAAACGAACACCATGATTTTTATATATAAAGAAGATAAAATTTAAACATATTTCTTGAAAATTGTATGCGAAACTATTATCCATCTTTATTAGATTGCTAATTTTTGTATTGTATAAAGCTTTTTGTTTAGCCTTAGAACTAAAATTGTGAAATATGGAAAATAAACGTTATATAAGTAAAACTATAATTTTTCAAATTTTTTCTTATCATTTTGTATTTACGAATTGAGAACAAACTTTATAATATAATTTATTTTTATTTATAATATAAGCAAAATCAACCAATTATATAAAAACTAATGTGTATTTATAATTTATACAAGAAATAAAATCGAAGTGTAACGGGCACCTGCTTCATGTCGTGACAAAAATAAGAGTACAGCTACGAGTACAATGTTTTTATACAAATAAAAATTTAAAATATATAGTTTTCAGTCAAGTTCTAACTAGGGAGAGTAAAGGGTTAGATCAAAAAGTGAACATAGCGTGAAGTTATTTTATTAAACGGGAGTATAAAGAAAATTTAAATAACTTTTGTAGCTTTTTGGATATTTTTGTTATATAAATAAAAAAATATACTTCAAATTTTAATCATATCCCTAACTATGTGCTTGATATTTACTAAATAAATAGAGTGAAAAGAAATTAAAATGAACGTGGAAAAGAGATGAATTATAGTAAGGGTTTTACAAAAAAAAGAGCCTATACGGAAAACATCGTTAAATCAAATCCTTTGCTTGAAGGAATTTGCAGAAAATAGAAATAAATTTGGTGATTTGGTGATTCCAAGCATAAAATATTCAGAAATATAGTAGAAATGATTAAAATGTTATATAAACTTTTTTTTGTAGCATTTTCTACAATTTTCTTTTCTTAGTATGATGGACTTAAATAAAAACTTCCAAAACATTAAAATTTTATTTTGAATTTTATTTCGATACAAATTTGTTACCAACTCAACTTTGAAATGTTATTTTTCAGGTTTGTATTTGTTTAGGATCTTCATTAATTCTATCGTTGTGCTTCAATTCCATCCATTCCAAGATTTGTATGGTCACCTATAGTTTTAAAAAAATTTCAAGTGATTATTTGTTTTCTTCCTTGCTTTCGCAACAATATTAAAATAGTAAAAACTCTTAGGGAGGTCGTGAAGGTTTTGATTTTTTAAAATATATATTTACCTTCCAAACTCCACAAAAGATTGTTCAGATTATCTGTAATTATAAAATTTAAAATTATTTATTTTATTTTAAGAATTTTTGTCGGAAGAAAGACTTAAATAATGATAATTTGTGTGCAAGGATGAATTATATGAAGTAATTTTAAAAAAATATCAAGTGATTATTATTATCTGTTTTCAGCCTTGTTTCCGTTAGAATGTAAGAATATTAAAAAATCTTATGGAGAAGACTAACGCTAGAATTTTGCAAAATATATATTTACCCCTTGAATTTCTATATCGGTCCCTCAAATTTTTCAAATTATCTGTAATTGTAAAATTTGAAATTATTTATTTTATTTTAAGAATTTTTGTTGGAAGAAAGACTAAAATAGTGAAAATTTGTGTGCGAGGATGAATATGAAGTAATTTGATATGAACTAATTTTAAAAAAATTTCAAGTGAATATTTGTTTTCGTCCTTGCTTTTATAAGAATGTAAAAATAGCAAAAAATCCTTTGGAGAGGACTAAGGCTATTGTTTATCAAAATATATATTTACTTTGCAGAGCCCTACTTGAAGCCTCTATCTTTGCCAAATCCATTTCAATAGAATCTGTAATTGTAAAATTTGAAATTATTTATTTTATTTTAGGAATTTTTGTTGTAAGAAAGACTAAAGTAGTGAAAATTCGTGTACAAAGTGTGAATCATTTGACGTAGTTTTAAAAAAATTTCAAGTGAATATTTGTTTTCGTCCTTGCTTTTATAAGAATGTAAAAATAGTAAAAAATCCTTTGGAGAGTGCTAAAGCTATTGTTTATCAAAATCTATATTTACCTAGCTTTTCCTTTTCTGAAGTCGCTAATATTTCTAAATCCATTTTACTAACAATAAGACCTGTAATTGTAAAAATTGTCATTCTTCATTTTGTTTTAAAAAATTTTTTAGTAAGGAAGATTAAAACCGTTAAAATTCTTGTGCAAAGTGTGAATGATGTGAGGGAATTTTTAAGAAACTTCAAGTGATTATATTTTTCCATACTTGCTTTCGTAAGAATGTAAAAATAGTAAAAATCTTATGGAGAGAGTTAAGGCTATAATTTTTGAAAATATATATTTACCATCCAGATTCTTCACTGAATTCTTCATATTTCCAAGATTCTCTGCAAATGTATAATAAAAACTGCCATTATTTGTTTTATTTTTAGAAAATTTGTAATAAAAAGGCTGAAGAAAGTTAAAATTCATGTGCAAAAGGAGAATGATTTGACGTAATTTCTAAAATATATCAAGTGATTATTTGTGTTCATCCTTACTTTCGTAAGAATGTAAAAATAGTAAAAATCTTATGGAGAGCGCTAAGGCTATAATTTTTAAAAATATATATTTACCATCCAGATTCTTCACTGAATTCTTCATATTTCCAAGATTCTCTGCAAATGTATAATAAAAACTGCCATTATTTGTTTTATTTTTAGAAAATTTGTAATAAAAAGGCTGAAGAAAATTAAAATTCATGTGCAAAAGGAGAATGATTTGACGTAATTTCTAAAATATATCAAGTGATTATTTGTGTTCATCCTTACTTTCGTAAGAATGTAAAAATAGTAAAAATCTTATGGAGAGCGCTAAGGCTATAAATTTTAAAAATATATATTTACCATCCAGATTCTTCGCTAAATTCTTCATATTTTCAAGATTCTCTGAAAATGTTTAATAAAAACTGCCATTATTTGTTTTATTTTTAGAAAATTTGTAATAAAAAAGCTGAAGAAAGTTAAAATTCATGTGCAAAAGGAGAATGATTTGATGTAATTTCTAAAATATATCAAGTGATTATTTGTGTTCATCCTTACTTTCGTAAGAATGTAAAAATAGTAAAAATCTTATGGAGAGCGCTAAGGCTATAAATTTTGAAAATTTATATTTACCGGTCATGATATCATTTGCCGAACTCTTTAAGTTTGGAATAAGTTCTGTAATTGTAAAAATTGGTTTATTTATTTTTCTTTAAAAGACTTTTTAGCAAGAAAGCTAGAAAGATGTAAAGAGTGGAAATTTGTGTGCCTGGGATTGAATTATGTGTTGTATTAAAATCTTTCTTTTAAAATTTACCTGCATTTTGCCCAATTTCGGGCTCGGTAACTGATTCGGGTGCAATCTAAAAAAAAGTTTTTTAAAGCCCGATGATGTATTTAATAAAATTTTATTTCCAATAATTTACTTACAGCAGGTACAACACTTCCAAAAACAGTCAAAGGACCAAAAATTAACAAAAGCATTCTAACTGACATCTTGTTAAAGAGTTTGTTTTTTACTGTACTATAATGCCATCATTGGTCGTTCTTTTATATCTAAAAGCTGCCACGTCAACTTCACTGAAAATGAAACTGATACATTTGCAAATATATTTAACATGTTTAAATGATATTTGCTCTTGTATCTATGATGAAGTAGTATGGAACATACAAATTATGAATTACTATGTTCATAAATTCAACTAAAACAGGCCAAAGCGTTTTATTTTCTTAATATTTTTCTTAGTATTTCAGTGAATTTATAATTACCATTCAAAGTTTTTATCTAATATTTTACTCAGTAGTAGTAAATAAATCATTTATTCTTGAATTTGGTAGGCGTAGTTTACCTCAATTTAGTAAAATGTTTTCAATAATTTGTTGATGTTATCATTTAATTCAATTATGTATTTATTTTATAAAGAACTCAACTAATACAATCAAATAAGATAGTATGAAAAAATTACTTAAAACCGATCATTTTAAATAAAAGAAATTCCATGATTTTCTTGGTTCAGTCCGCCATTATGATTCCGAAAAGATCTTAAAAGAATTGTTGTTTAGATTAAATCATTAATTAACTAAGTTTTACTTTTGTTACTTTTGAAAGGAATCATAAAGAGTAAAATTAGCATAAGAACATAACTTATTGTATTCAAAAATTAGATAATAAAAATTGAAACTAAATTTCGGATGCTCTTTTGAGAGTAAAATTCTACAAAATTTATTAATATGTTTAAGTTATATTTGTTGAGTAGTAGTACGCTTCTTTTAAGTAAATAGTACATTTATAAGCATAATAAGTAGCTTAAAAAACTCCGAGCAATACTTAATTCCTTTTGAAAAATCAAGTATCTCCATAAGAAACGGCCGAATTTTGGAAAGAAATACAAAAATTTGTTCCATTTTTCGTTTTTATAACCGAAGTTTCCACCTTGTGAGAGGTGAAATTTTAACTTGTGTTAAAATCCTATATAGTAATATGAAAATTGTATAAAAATTAATTGTAAAATTAATTTTCATAAAACTCAAAGTATAATTTTTTATTTAAAAGCTTTCAGTTTATTTTCAAGGTTTTCACAGGTGTTTTCTTATCATTTAACTATGTCTTAAATAAAACACAAAACTTTGGTATTTTTAATTAAATGACAACGACAACAATAACGTCTAACTAGGTTAAAGACACATTATAGGTTTGTAAGACTGATGTGTGTCTATATTAAACACTATTCAAAAAATTAGATAATGAACTATTGAAGCTGCGTAGAGGAGAGACCTAATTTAAAAATAATAAAAAAAGGAGAAACCTAATTTTAAAATAATAAAAAAATTGTAATCTTATGAAAACAAAATTTTCTTACAAAAATAGCATTTAGGATAAGTACATTAAAACTCTTTTCAAGGCGTATATAAGAAATTTTAAAAATTTTAAATTATGAGCTCTCCAGATATCTTTTGATAAAATAGTACACATTTGATACAAGTTTAACGATTTCTTAGGCATTCCTTCATTTCTGGCTGCTTTGTCTACCTCATAAAATTTTTATACTGAAATCGCAACCAAATTTCCCGTAGGGAAACTACTTGATTAATAAATAAATTTATTATTAAATATTTGGAAAGCGTATCCTCTATTTAATTCTAAACTCAAATAACTTAGCTTTTGACAGCTCCTTATTTATATATAGTAGGTTCACTGCCTACTTTGTTTTGAGCCTACTACAATACATGTTAGGATAATTTTTGCATATCCCAACAATGAGGTTGAGTTTCTGGGGGTAATTATGGACAAAGGATTGTCCTGGAGCTCCCAAGTAAAATGCATTACAAACAAGGCTACAAGATCTCTATTTGCTTGCCAGACCATGGTTAGCAAACGCTGGGGTCTGAAGCCCCACATGGTTTTTTGGTTATACCAAACTGAGAACGGAAGTTTAAAGTCCAAGTGGAGTCTAGACATACTATCAGGGATAAGCTAAGCAAAATCCTACATCATGCCTCTCTTTGGTACAGAGATGGATAGAAAATGGACTCTTGTACAGGTGCAGGTAGAGAGTGAGTTGAGACTAAACGATGTTTTGGCTCTGGCAAAGGAGCTTGATATCAAGTTTCCTGTATAATACGGCCGGCGGGGAGCACAATTGACTGATTTTGGTCGCAGGGCAGCATGGCCCCCGCTACTTTTAATAATAATAATATATAAACTTTTCTTTGTGGCATTTTCTACAATTTTCTTTTCTTAGTATGATGGACTTAAATAAAAACTTCCAAAACATTAAAATTTTATTTTGAATTTTATTTCGATACAATTTTTTTACAAACTTAACTTTGAAGTGTTATTTTTCAGGTTTGTATTTGTTTAGGATCTTCATTCTTGCACTGCTGGCAAGCATCAAGGAGATCACATGCATCGTGAGGGTTCTTACCTGTAATTTTAAAAAAATTTCAAGTGATTATTTGTTTTCTTCCTTGCTTTCCTAAGAATATAAAAATAGTAAAAATTTTTAGGGAAGAGGTGGAAGTTATTATTTTTAAAAATATATATTTACCTCCCAGCTTCAGCATACGTTTTGTAAGATCTAAAATTGTAAAATTTTAAATTATTTTTTTCATTTTAAGAATTTTTGTCGTAAGAACGACTAAAATAGTGAAAATTCGTGTACAAGGATGAATGATATGAAGTAATTTTAAAAAATTTCAAGTGATTATTTGTTTTCAACCGTGCTTATGTTAGAATGTAAGAATATTAAAAAATCTTATGGAGAAGACTGTTTTCTTATCATTTAACTATGTCTTAAATAAAACACAAAACTTTGGTATTTTTAATTAAATGACAACGACAACAATAACGTCTAACTAGGTTAAAGACACATTATAGGTTTGTAAGACTGATGTGTGTCTATATTAAACACTATTCAAAAAATTAGATAATGAACTATTGAAGCTGCGTAGAGGAGAGACCTAATTTAAAAATAATAAAAAAAGGAGAAACCTAATTTTAAAATAATAAAAAAATTGTAATCTTATGAAAACAAAATTTTCTTACAAAAATAGCATTTAGGATAAGTACATTAAAACTCTTTTCAAGGCGTATATAAGAAATTTTAAAAATTTTAAATTATGAGCTCTCCAGATATCTTTTGATAAAATAGTACACATTTGATACAAGTTTAACGATTTCTTAGGCATTCCTTCATTTCTGGCTGCTTTGTCTACCTCATAAAATTTTTATACTGAAATTTGCTATGCCAAATGAAATCCTGTAAAAGTCTGGAAGGTATTTATTCTTTGGTACATATGTCATGAATAACACATTTATATAGCATTGTTACTCTCCGTTTTAATAAATATCATCTATCAATGGATTTAACGCTTACAATGCTGAGGAATCTGGATGAGAAATATTTCATTTACTCACATCAGTGCCGTCTTAGGACACTCCGGGGCCCTGGGCATACAAAATTATGGGGACCTATTTTAAAGTAAAAAAAGAATGACAAGAGAAAAAACATTTTTCTGTTCTGTTCTATAATTATTTTATACTTATTATAGTTCATTCGTACAAATCAAAAACATGTTTTTAATACCTTTTAAGAAAAGAACTTAATTAACTAGATAAGCTAGTTAATGAAATACTGCTGGTCGCTGTGCAAAATCTTCAATTATATCCTCAAAGTCAATTTTTTTAAGGATATCACTTTCTATACATACGAATTTGTTAGGCGTTCTTGTGACATTGTCGTTCGCAATTCATTTTTTATTCGCTTAAGTTGCGAAAATAAGCGTTCTCCACTGCAATTGGTTACCATTAAGCAAATAAATATTCTTGTAGCAACATCAAGACTTGGAAATGTTTCTTCCAATTTATCGGACTTTATTAGATTGTGTAAATTTGAAATACTAAAATCTATCGATTCCGTGGCTATGTTCTTCAAGTACTTTTTTAAATGAAAACATTCTGACTTGAACTCATAAGCATTTATGCCTTCGTTATAGAAGTCTGCAAATTTTTGTCATTTTTTTGTCAACTGGTCTGAATCAATTATTTTCAACTAAGAAAGAAAATTAAAACGTTTGTTGATTTCTTGGTATGCTGCTGAAACGTAACTATACAAAATTTTTCTTTGTCACTCAACTGTACATTTTCTGATGATCCCTCAAAAAAAGTGATGCGTGAGTTTCGAAATCTTTTTCTTATGAAGTTATCTTTATATTCAGCATCCGGATATTTTATTTTCGCAGCCGATTCATACACTGAAAAGAAGAATACGCAGCAATAATCGAACAGTAATTGATTCAACCTCGCCGTGAGGTTAAATATGGCGAATTGAATCTTGAGAGTGGCTCAACCTTACCTATGTAGTTGAACGGAAGACCGTACATTTCTTTTAATACGATATTTTATTCACTAAATATATATAATTTAAATTTTCTGATCCAACCTGAATCGAATATAATTATAAATCCAAAAGATAGATAAAATTTTATGATCTAGTTCAGATTACGATTTCTAAACGATCACAGAACATGAATTGATATATGTATACATACACACAACCAAACAAACAGACAATAAACAACAAACAATTAAGTAAACAAAGGAAAAAATACTTACTCCAACCATTCCTAAAATTCCTAAGATATTTAAAATAAATAAAATACATAAAATTTATATACTTACCTTTAACCTATGTCCGTGATATAGGTTTAAACTTTTGAAAAAATTCAAAAATATTTATATCCTTCTTTTACTGCAAAAGCGCGAATTATATGAAGTTTAATTTTCCCATGTAAAAAACACCGCACTCAACCCCACCCTGTAGTTGATTCAAGAATATTCATAAAGTTAAACTAACATATGAGTTATTATTCAAATCTATATCATTGTGATTTGATCACAAATCTTTCAACCTCGTGATGAGTTTGATGATACTAATTTTTTTTTCAGTGTACTGATCGAAATTATTCCATGCATTACTTACATAATCGATCAGAGATACGTAAGGCTTTGCTGCCACATTAATAGTCAAAGTATCATTCTGTAAACTTATATTTGTTTTGTAAATAATCCCCAAGAGATCATTCCATATCTCCGTTAGGAGAATAGTCTCTAATTTTTCCATTTTTTTGGCTAGGCTCTTAGCCTCATTTTTTGTTTCTCCTGGTTGATTGATGTCATTTACAATTGATATCAATGCGTTAGAAATGAGAAAATAACTATTTTGCAAGGTATTAACAGCATTAGCACATGCCATCTAGTATACGAAAAAGATTTAAGAACTTTATTCGCACCCAATAATTCTTTCATTATTTTCCATCTTTTTGTCGAAGCAGAGAAAAAATTGAATAATTTTTGGATGAATTGAAACTAAATTACTGCTTCTGAAACACATTCTATAGCCTGGACACCAACTAAATTCAATGAATGAGCTGCAAATTCACACTTTTCTTTTATTCATTTTTGAACACCAGAATACTTTCCAGCCATATTTAATGCATTATCATAGCTCTGTCGGCGACAGTCTTTTATGGAGATATCTAAATTTTTAAAAAAGTTCAAAATAGTATCTGCATTATTATTATTTTGCATTATCTTCATCCATAGGCAAAAATCGCTCAACAGGCTCTCTGTCTTTCATATATCTTACAAGGAAGGTCAGTTGGTCAACATGGGAGAGATCTGGCGTAGAATCAACGCTAATGTAATAGGTATTAATAGGTAGGTGATGGTATTTTGCTGTTTTTAGTTCATGAACAATCGTTTTCAACACTTGTTGGCCCATTATATTAATAAATTCAATGCAAATGTTTGCAGAAAAGTAGGATGGTCTCCCTTTACCATGATTTCCGTAATTTCGTATATGATTAGCAAGAAAAGGATCAAATTCACTAATTAGTTCTAAGCATCATTTTTTTAAAGTTAAAGCCGCTAATAAATAGAAAAAAAATCAACTGCAAGAAAAGTGATCGAAAATGTTTCAACTGAACCTTTGAAGTGAGTTCCACCACCTTGGCACTCCGAAAAATAGATTTGAAAATAAAAATAAGATTTTCACATGAAATAAGTGAAAAATGCCACAGATTTAAACTATTACATAGGACCTTGTTAGAAATCTTTACTGATGACATCGTGTACTTATTTTCTCAGTTAGACATTGGTAGGCATAGTAGTTGTAAAGTAACCAAAACCCATACGAGCTTTTGCAAAAACTTAATACCTAAACAACAAAAAGAGTAGTCAATGACTACAAAGTGTGCCCCATACATGTCAGTGCATAAATTTCTTAAATTGAAAATAAAAAGGATTTAATTTTACTTCTTGTGTAAGCGATTACATTTTCCTCCAGCCTTCGATAATATAGCACACGAGGTGATCAAAAGGAGTGCCATGGGAAAGCACCTTGATTTCACATGTATGGTATGTCCGCACTTGTCAGCATTGCAAAAACTATCAAAGGTATTACCCCTATGCATGAGACCTATAAGCAATTAAAAAGCTGTGGAAGTATTGGTGCGAATGCGTATAAATACATATGTTGCTGACAGTTTCTAGTTTGGGTGCGATTATAATGCGCTTCTTGAGTAATCGCAACCAAATTTCCCGTAGGGAAACTACTTGATTAATAAATAAATTTATTATTAAATATTTGGAAAGCGTATCCTCTATTTAATTCTAAACTCAAATAACTTAGCTTTTGACAGCTCCTTATTTATATATAGTAGGTTCACTGCCTACTTTGTTTTGAGCCTACTACAATACATGTTAGGATAATTTTTGCATATCCCAACAATGAGGTTGAGTTTCTGGGGGTAATTATGGACAAAGGATTGTCCTGGAGCTCCCAAGTAAAATGCATTACAAACAAGGCTACAAGATCTCTATTTGCTTGCCAGACCATGGTTAGCAAACGCTGGGGTCTGAAGCCCCACATGGTTTTTTGGTTATACCAAACTGAGAACGGAAGTTTAAAGTCCAAGTGGAGTCTAGACATACTATCAGGGATAAGCTAAGCAAAATCCTACATCATGCCTCTCTTTGGTACAGAGATGGATAGAAAATGGACTCTTGTACAGGTGCAGGTAGAGAGTGAGTTGAGACTAAACGATGTTTTGGCTCTGGCAAAGGAGCTTGATATCAAGTTTCCTGTATAATACGGCCGGCGGGGAGCACAATAGACTGATTTTGGTCGCAGGGCAGCATGGCCCCCGCTACTTTTAATAATAATAATATATAAACTTTTCTTTGTGGCATTTTCTACAATTTTCTTTTCTTAGTATGATGGACTTAAATAAAAACTTCCAAAACATTAAAATTTTATTTTGAATTTTATTTCGATACAATTTTTTTACAAACTTAACTTTGAAGTGTTATTTTTCAGGTTTGTATTTGTTTAGGATCTTCATTCTTGCACTGCTGGCAAGCATCAAGGAGATCACATGCATCGTGAGGGTTCTTACCTGTAATTTTAAAAAAATTTCAAGTGATTATTTGTTTTCTTCCTTGCTTTCCTAAGAATATAAAAATAGTAAAAATTTTTAGGGAAGAGGTGGAAGTTATTATTTTTAAAAATATATATTTACCTCCCAGCTTCAGCATACGTTTTGTAAGATCTAAAATTGTAAAATTTTAAATTATTTTTTTCATTTTAAGAATTTTTGTCGTAAGAACGACTAAAATAGTGAAAATTCGTGTACAAGGATGAATGATATGAAGTAATTTTAAAAAATTTCAAGTGATTATTTGTTTTCAACCGTGCTTATGTTAGAATGTAAGAATATTAAAAAATCTTATGGAGAAGACTAAGACTAGAATTTTGCAAAGTATATATTTACCCCAGAAATAATTTTCTGTATTCTCCAAATTATTATAAATATCTGTAATTGTAAAATTTGAAATTATTTATTTTATTTTAATAATTTTTGAAGTAAGAAAGACTAAAGCAGTGAAAATTCGTGTGCATAGGATGAATGATTTGACGTAATTTTTAAAAAATTTCAAGCGATTATTGGTTCTCAACCTTGCTTTCATAAGAAAGTATAAATAGTAATAAGTCTTATGGAGAGGGCTAAGGCTATTGTATATCAAAATATACATATAAACATATTTACATTTTTTTTGCTAAATCCGATTTATTAGGATCTGTAATTGCAAAAATTGCCATTCTTCATTTTATTTTAAGAAATTTTTTTGTAAGGAAGACTAAAACCGTAAAAATTCTTGTGCAAAGTGTGAATGATTTGACGTAATTTTTAAAAAGTTTCAAATGATTATTGGTTTTCATCCTTGCTTTTGTAAGAATGTAAAAACAGTAAAAATCTAATGGAGAGAGTTAAGGCTACAATTTTTGAAAATATATATTTACCATCCAGATTCTCCGCTGAAAACTTCACCTTTTTAAGATACTCTGTAAATTTATAATAAAAACTGTCATTATTTGTTTTTTTTTCGGAAGTTTTAGAGTAAGAATGCTGAAGAAAATTAAAATTGATGTGCAAAGGGTGAATGATTTGGCGTAATTTTTAAAAAATTTCAAATGATTATTGGTTTTCATCCTTGCTTTTGTAAGAATGTAAAAACAGTAAAAATCTAATGGAGAGAGTTAAGGCTACAATTTTTGAAAATATATATTTACCTTCCAGATTCTCCGTTGAATTCTTTACCTTTTTAATATACTCTGTAAATTTATAATAAAAACTGTCATTATTTGTTTTTTTTTCGGAAATTTTAGAGTAAGAATGCTGAAGAAAATTAAAATTGATGTGCAAAGGGTGAATGATTTGACGTAATTTTCAAAAAATTTCAAAGGATTATTGGTTTTCACCCTTGCTTTCGTAAGAATGTAAAAATAGTAAAAATCTTATGGAGAGCACTAAGGCTATAAATTTTGAAAATATATATTTACCATCCAGATACTTTACTGAATTCGTCAAAGTTTCAAGATGCCCTGTAAATATAAAAACTGCTTTTATTTGTTTCATTTTAGGAAATTTTTATTAAGAAAATTGATGTGCAAAGGGTGAATAATTTGACGTTAACCTTAAAAAAATTTCAAGTGATTATTTGCTTTCATCTTTACTATTGTAAGAATTTAAAACTAATAAAAATCTTATGAAAAGGACCAAGACTATAATTTTTGAATAAATATATATTTACCATACAGATTCTTCGCTGAATTCCTCACATTTTCAATATACTCTGTAAATTTATAATAAAAACTGTCATTATTTGTTTTGTTTTCGGAAATTTTGTAGTAAGAATGCTAAAGAAAATTAAAATTGATGTGCAAAGGGTATTCACCCTTTTTTTTAAAAAATATCAAATGATTATTGGTTTTCACCCTTGCTTTCGTAAGAATGTAAAAATAGTAAAAATCTTATGGAAAGCGCTAAGGCTATAAATTTTGAAAATATATATTTACCGGTCATGTTATCACTTGTTGAACTGTTTGAGTTTGGAATAAGTTCTGTAATTGTAAAAATTGAATTATTTATTTTACTTCAAAAAACTTTTTAGCAAGAAAGATGGAAAGAGTGAAAATTCGTGTTACTTAGATGTTGTCCAGTTTTTAACTCGGTAACTGATTGGGGTACAATCTAGAAAAAAGTTTTTTAAAGCCCGATGATGTATTTAATAAAATTTTATTTCCAATAATTTACTTACAGCAGGTACAACACTTCCAAAAACAGTCAAAGGACCAAAAATTAACAAAAGCATTCTAACTGACATCTTGTTAAAGAGTTTGTTTTTTACTGTACTATAATGCCATCATTGGTCGTTCTTTTATATCTAAAAGCTGCCACGTCAACTTCACTGAAAATGAAACTGATACATTTGCAAATATATTTAACATATTTAAATGATATCTGCTCTTGTATCTATGATGAAGTAGTATGGAACATACAAATTATGAATTACTCTCTTTACCAAAAATATTTCCAGTGTTCATAAATTCAACTAAAACAGGCCAAAGCGTTTTATTTTCTTAATATTTTTCTTATTATTATAATTATTATTCAAAGTTTTTATCTAATATTTTACTTACATTAGTAGTAGTAAATAAAGTATTTATTCTTGAATTTGGTAGGCGTAGCTTACCTCAATTTAGTAAAATATTTTCAATAATTTGTTGATGTTATCATTTAATTCAATTAATTATTATATAAAGAATTCAACTAATACAATCAAATAAGATAGTATGAAAAAATTACTTAAAACCGATCATTTTAAATAAAAGAAATTCCATGATTTTCTTGGTTCAGTCCGCCATTATGATTTCGAAAAGATCTTAAAAGAATTGTTGTTTAGATTAAATCATTAATTAACTAAGTTTTTCAATTACTCAACTATTCAGGATGTTACTTTTGAAAGGAATCACTAAGAGTAAAATTAGCATAAGAACATAACTTATTGTATTCAAAAATTAGATAATAAAAATAGAAACTAAATTCCGGATGCTCTTTTGAAAAGAAATCTGGTTTAACTATTGCAAAAACAATTTAAGACAATTAGCTCCCCAAATTATTTCTAGAGTAAAATTTGTTCTGCAAAATATATTAGTGTGTTATAATTATATTCATTAGGTTATAGTAGGTTCTTTCTATCAGGGAAAGGGACACCGGAAAACCTTTCCTTGAAAGTAAATATTACGCAATATATAAGCATAATAAGTGGTTTAAAAAATTCCAAGCAAAATTTGATTGCTTTAAAAATTTAAATCTCCTGTCTCGGAAGGAATTCTCTGTTTAGAAATTACATTGAATAATCCAATTTAATGTCAAACGTTGTTATATATTGATTAAAATTTTTACAACGTCTAAACTTGTGAGAAACATCTGCTCACTGGCATTGCCCTTGCGTTTATGCCTATAGAAATTTAGTCAAAATGACATTGACATTGAGGTAAATTTTGTTTCTTCATGTGCTTGCCAGAAAAGCCAATTTTGGTCTGACCCATAGTTTTTCTACAGATGCCTGGCATCGCCTTCAACAATTATATTCTTAATTAATTTTTTCTTTTTTAGAATTAATTTGATTTTCAAAAGTCTATTTTTTAGATTATGAATTCTGGGGCGGATATTACACATTAATTTTTAAATTAAATAAATTTTGGCAGTTTTTTATAACACAAAAAATATTTGATTAAAAAGAAAATTAAAGTTTGATCTTTTAATTTTCTTTTATCTAAACTCAAAAATGGTGTTGGACCCTAAACCACTCAATTAAATGACCCGTTTACCGGTTTACCGATCGACCGTTTCAGAATTAAAAAGCAAAACAATGTAGTAATATTTAGAAGTTGAACATATTAATCTTTTACCGATATACGAACTTGGATTTGTTTACAAAATCTGTGAAAATTCCGAATTTCTGAGAGTTTATTTTCTTAGGTGTACAAGAAATGGTGATACATAGTGGAGTCAATGAAGGCAAAAAGCAGGCAAAACCTCGAACTTCTAAAGAACAACTCCGATTTTGTTGATATTTTTTTTAAATTGCTATTTTTATATTATTTGAAATCAGAAACGTTTTGGAGCGGGGATGGAATTATTTATATTGTTTAGGGGGTATTCTAGTATTAGGGCATTAGGGATACCAAAAAATCGACTTTTTTTGCATATTTTCATAGCTTAACCTTATAACAAAATGCTCCCAAGAGGATTTTTAGAAATTCAAATAATTTTCGGAGTTATAGTTCATTTTATATCGCATTTAGTGCTTAGTTAGTTCAGTCTTTAAAACTTTAAACGCGTTTTTCTCTGCAATTTTTCTAATTTTGATTTTTTTTTTATATTATTGTTATTTTATAATCTTCAATATCAATAAATAACGAGCAAATTTTTGGTAGAAACACTAAAAATTCGGGTATCTAAAGTAGAATACCAATAATTTTGATATTTATATAGAAAATTCAGCTTTGGATTAGCAAATGGATTAGCTCCTCAAACTATTAAACGTAGATTAGAAGAATATTATGCAGACGAATTTCAACTTTTTTCCACTAAACTACTTCAAAACTTAAATATGTTCTGCTTGTATTCAAAAATTTCCGTCCCCGCTCCAAAATATTTCTGATTTCAAATAATATAAAAGTAGTAATTTTTTTAAAAAAAACTCATCAAAATCGGAGCTGTTCTTTAGAAGTTCGAGGTTAAATGCTCTATTGACTCCACTAATAGGCATTTCAGAGAATGCCTCATTTTCTGTCCTCACTTTTCCATTTTAAAGAAATAGACTCATCCGATAAAAAACAAAGATAAAATATAGAAAAAACATTTAAGCTTAGCGCACACCAACGCTTCTGAAACGGCTTCAGCTGCCACTTTAACTTTATTTAATGGGTGTATCAAAACCTGGTTGATAAGTTTTTTTAATGTAGGATGCTTTTTTTTAGTGGAATATTGTTTATTATTGCTGATTATTTGTTTATTATGGTCAGTTATACTTAAATATTGCTAATTTTTTGTTATTATTGTTTACAGCTAATTTTTAGGGTTAATTTATGCCTCTTGCTATTAAGTTTTTTTTTATTTTTGCTAATAATTGCAAACGAAGCTTTTCGCGTCCGTGAAATATTTGCCGATTACTTCGGAAATTTAAATTGACAAAATACATTTTGTTATATAATAAATAATGTTTTAGGTATTTTTAATTTTGTGTTAAAATCTTCTATAATTATATGAAAATTTTATAAAAATTTGACATGTAAGAAATCTACTAAACTTTCCTTCGTATTCGTATCTTTCCTTTGCATAAAATTCAAATAATAATTTTTTATTTCAAGGTTTTTGTTTAATTTCAATTTTTTGCTAAACAAGCTCACAAGTGTGTTTTCTTATCACTTAACTACGTCTTATATTCAAATACAACGCAAAACTTTGGTGTTTTTAATTAAAGATATACAACGTAAAACAAGATTAAAGACACATTTAAGGCCTTTAAGACTGACGTTTGTTTATATTAAAAACTGTTCAAAGAATTAGACAATGAGCTATTTAAATTTAATTTCAGCTGCTGTGTAGAGGAGAGATCGAATTTAGCAATAATAAAAAACATATAATCTTTTGAAAACAACAATTTTTTAGGAAAATAGAAAATAGCCTCTTTTCGAAGGCCGATGTAGAAAATATTAAAAATTTTAAAATATGAACTGTTCAGATTTCTTTTGGTAAAAAATTACACATTACATACAAGTTTAATGATTTCGAAGGCATTCCTTCAGCTTTCACATAAGTTTTATTACGTTACAAACAGATGGTCATTTCTGGTCTTTTTGTCTACTTCATAAAATTTTTATACTGAAATATGCTATGCTATGCCAAGTGAAGTCCTATAAAAGTCTGGAAGATATTGGTACATATGTCATAAATAGCACATTTATATAGCATCGTTACTCTCCGTTTTAATAAATATCATCTATCAATGTATTTAAAGCTTACAATGCTAAGGAATCAGGCTGGGAAACATTTCATTTACTTGTTTCGTGTTCATTTACTTCAGTACTTTTTAAACTTTTGCCGTCTTTATCAATAAAAAGTGCATTTTTTTAATCAACCCAAGTTGGTTGAAGGGAGTATTCATTTGTTGAGAGAGATAAGAGTTCAGAAACTCAACAAATATTATGTTAAATTTCAAGTTAGCATTAACTGCAGTTCCATTAGCTGGTATGGTAATATTTCATTACTTTATATTGTATATTAACTTTGTTGATGATAAAAGCTAACATGGTAGGCACACAGCGCTCTTATTCAATATTATTTTATTGCAATAAAGTGTAACTTAATTTCAATATTTTTTGGTTGGCACCCAAAGAACACAATATATTTTAACAAATTGTCATGGTAAATCAGTTGGTTTCGTTTTGTACATTATACATTAAATAAGTTGTGAGTGGAATAGGGTATAACAGAGATTGAGATTTTTATTAAATTTTAAGAATGAATCGCAATTTGTGAAAATATAAAGTGTTGCATTTTGCAAATTATACAATATTTTACTCTAATCAAATGTCGAACATCATATAAATAGGCTACGTTTGTGTATTATAAGTAAAATATTGTATAAGAATGAAAATATTACGTTTAAGAATCTAATATTATTTTATTACGTAAAAATATCAGAGTATATGTAAATACATAAATGCTTTTTATGCACATATACACTTCGTAATAAAATTTTATTATGTTATTTTTTTTGTGTGCATACCATGTAATAAATAAATATATTACTAAATTATTAAATAAATCGCTGTCCAAATTGCTAATCTATAGACACAGCCTAATTACTCTAGTCGTCAAAGAAAAGGCGAATCAGTTGAATTTGCCGTAATTTTTACATGGCAGGCAACATGATAACATTGCTTAAAATGTCACACAGGTTATGTAAATTTTCATTATTTTGATTGCAAAGATTTTTAGTAGGTACAATGTATTACATGAAATAACAATAAAAATCGTGATTAAATAAAATAATTAAATTTCACATAGATTCAAAATGCTGCGAACATCTTTAGCTACGCTATGTCAAACATCGAAATTATTTACAAATGACATTTCTGTTCTTCGTGGAAGTTATGTCCCAATTTTGAATAGCTTAAATTTAAGAAGCGGACAACATACAATGCCAGTAGTAGATCCTAATAATCCTCCTCCAAAACGAGGATATTCACCATTTGGAAAAAATCAACCAAATGCTGCTGAATGGGCTGTAGCTCGCTTAGATGATTTATTAAATTGGGGAAGGAAAGGCTCTATATGGCCTTTAACATTTGGCTTAGCATGCTGTGCTGTTGAAATGATGCATATTGCTGCACCTAGATATGATATGGATCGTTATGGTGTTGTTTTTCGTGCATCACCAAGGCAAGCAGATGTTATTATTGTAGCTGGAACACTAACAAATAAAATGGCACCCGCATTACGTAGAGTATATGACCAAATGCCTGAACCTCGTTGGGTTATATCAATGGGTAGCTGTGCAAATGGTGGAGGATATTATCATTATTCATATTCAGTTGTTCGTGGATGTGATCGTATTATTCCTGTTGATATATATGTACCTGGTTGTCCACCAACAGCTGAAGCATTATTATATGGTGTTTTACAATTACAAAAAAAAGTTAAAAGAATGAAAACTCTTCAAATGTGGTACAGAAAATAAATTGTGTTTAATTAATTGAAAGTAATTTTTTAAAAATATTAAGTTAATAAGAAATTATGTAAACAAAAATAATTTATTATTCATTTTAAACAACAAGTGAATATTATGTTTTAGAAAATTGAAAACTTAAATACAAAAATTAAATCAGGCAGACAGATTTCAATTGACTCAAAAAGGTTTTCCTGTTCTTACCTTCTGAGCACCTTACATGTCTACTCGGGTTTTAGATGGACAAACAAAATTTTTCTCTGACAAGTTACGATTTACAATGAAAAAGCGCAGTTTTTTGCATCTTTTTACAAAAATTATTTTCTAACAAAATAATTGTAATTTTATTAAACTTATGATAAGCATTTTTAGTAACTAAATGAGATTTTATATTATAAGTATATCACTTGTAATTGTTTTTCGAGGTTGTGAAGGACTAATTATGCTTTTTTAGCGAAAAATCGGATCCTTATAGATTATCGCCTAAAATTCATAGGAAAGCTTAATAACCTTAAATACAATTGCAATAAGATCTTCATCTTAAATAAATGATAATTGTTGCTTTATCAAGTAAAATCCTCTTTATAAATGAGAATTGGTGCTAAATATTAAAATCTAATTATTTTTTGATGACATAAGCAGATTTTAATAAAAACAATCCAAAAAGTATTAAACCTCAAATAATAAAAGAATGAAAAGATAGATTTTTTTTGTAAATATTTTAATTTTTGTTTTTTTTACAGTTTAATTTTGGTAAAACAAAATGCAATCTTGACTTTACCATCAGTTTTTTTTTTCTACACAGCTTAGTTTAGTCTACAAAAAAGAGAAAACCATCGCCATATATTATTTATATATATATATATACATGTACATAAATATATATACATACATATATATAATTATTAAAATTATTGACGAATTATTTGAATTTATTTTTAATTTTTTTTTCACCTATTAAATCTTTACCAAGTTAAGTGTTTTATTTCAATTTTACAAAAAAAAAAGAAAGGAAAAACATCTCAGCTTCGAATTAAATGAAAGATTTGACTTTTTTCGAAAAAAGTATTGATTTTTCATTTTCCTATTTCCAATAAATTACAAAATTTACAATTTCTTAAAAACTATGAAACAAAAAATAAAAATATCAATTTATTATATAATTTTTTTAGCTTTAGCTTAGTTTAGTTTTTTTGTTTTTATCGTTTTTATAAATTGGAAAAATTTTTGTTGAAAAAAAAATTATTTTATTTTTTCTTTGTTTTTATTTTCATTTTTTCCTTTTGATAAACTATTTTTTCTTAACAATAATTTCTTTTTTCATTTTAAATATATATATATATATATATATTTTATAAAATTACTTTTCTTTTTACAGATATTTTCAATATAATTTATTCTTCCTCTTTTTAAGGTTTTGTGATTCATATTTTAGCTTATTTGCATTTTATTCGAGTTTATTTTTTCTTTAGACAATTATACAGAAAGAATAACTTAGATTGAATGCTAAAACTCTAAAACAAAAAGATAATTTCTATATTATTTTAATTTTTATTTACGTACATACATATATACATATATATAAATATATATATGTATATATAAAAAGAATGTGTTTGATTCTTTTTTTTTTGCAAAATTTCTACAGAAAATTTTTATAAGTTTTTCGGATCCCTTGTTTTTGGTTTTTTGTCTTTTAAGTAATTTTTTTTCTAAATAATTTGTTCTTAATACAAAAAAGAAAAAGTTACACTTAAATTTTTTTATTTTGTTTTAATTTCGGTATCGAAAAATATAAGCGCACACACAACGACTATTTTTTGCTTTCTATTTTTTTTATAAAGTTTAAATTTTATATTAATTTCTACTGATAATAAAAATAATTTACATTTTTAATTCATTTTTGTTAATTTTTTAAAAATTGGTCTTCTGTACACGGTTTTTTCTTGTTGTATTAAATTTAAAAACAAAGATTTAACTTAAATACAAATAATTTATTTACATATATATTGATTCCTAATTTTTATTTGTGTTATTCATTTTAAGACCCTTTAAAATTCTGAACATTGATAGAATATTGTTAAACCTAAGAAGATTTTTCTGTGGCTAGCAGACATATATTTTATTCGAAAAATAAGCTTAAAAAGAAATAAAATTTTAAAGAAGAGTTCCTAAATTAACGTTTTAGTTTTTTTAAACGGTAATTTTTTTGGCCAGCAGTTATGATCATTTTAGCTTTTTTGAAAGTTATTTTCTTTTTTATTTCAATTAAAAAGAAGAGTTTGAGAAACCTTAGAAGGATGCGAACAGCAGATCGTTTTGAATATTTATTCTGAATATATTTCACTAACAGGAAATTATGCTAATTATTAAATAATAGCAAAGAATATCAAGTGGCAATAATTAAATGAAGATGCCAAAAAGTTTTCTAAAAAATAATTATGTAGAAATTTAGGACGGATAAAAAATATGACATAATTCTGCAAAATATACAAAATAGAAAATAAATAAATAAATTATTTGTTTCAAATAGATTTTCGCATTTAATTATAGATATTTTTGAAAGAATAAGCGTAAGTTTTTTCATGAACACAATCTGATATTCACCGTTGTCCGCAGGTGTAGATTGTGATTTTTTTTTCTGCATGGATTTTCTTAAATATTATCATTTGTTAAATAAAAATTAGTTGAGTAAATTTTCAAATATTTAAGGCTTTAAGACGGTCGCATTATATTACAAAAATTTAATAGGAACATATCCCAAGATTATTTTATGTAAAAATAAACAAAACTATATCAGTCAGTCTTAATAAGAGAAACATTTCGTTTACTAGGTTTTCGACTGAGAAATCGATTAATTAAAAACCATAAATTTTATAAAACTATTTCACTGGGTTTTTAGGTTTTCATTGGATTATTTTTATAAAAGTTTATATATCAGTTTGAGAAAAATCTTTGAGAATTTTTAAGAGAAAAAAAACTAACATTTTCTATTATAAGCGTAAAACTTAGCCTAAAGGACTATTAGTTGTTGTGATACATCTCTTAGAGATGCAGTAAAACGGTACTATATTTCTCTGATAACTAATTTGAATTGAATTTTTATGCAATTTAGGATAAAATAAAGATTTCAGAAAGTTTGCCAGCCATAATTCTCATGAATTCTATCAATTTCAGATATAGGGTAAACATTTTATAGTTTTTAAATAAGCTCAAAAGTAAAATTTTTTACTTTTAATGAAAATTATCATCGAGCCGAATTATCATCTTTTTTATGAATATCAACTGAAACGGGTAGACCAGATAAATGCTGTTGTTGATGATGTTGTTGTTGCTGTTGTTGTTGTTGCTGTTGTTGTGATTTTAATGCACTAGGCGGTAATCTATGATGTGCTTGCTGTTGTGATGGTGGTACAGGACTTGGTTCTTTACCACGCAAATATGCAGCAGAATGTGCTGCATACATACTCATTGCTTTAGCTTTTTCTTCTTCAGCACGTATAGCTGCTTCCATTAAAGGATTATATCTTAACATTGGATATGGATCACGATATGGATCTAATGCAGCTGCTGGCCAACCAGGTGGCCCATGTGCAAAAGTTAATGGTGGACCAGCCATTGTTGGTGGCATCATTGATCTTGATAAATGCGGTGGTGGTGGTAATACATGTGGTCCATGACGACTTGTCATAAATGAATGATGTGCAGCAGCCTGTGCTGCTGCTAATGCAGCTGATGATGGATGATATCGTGGATCGGCTCTCATTAAAATATCTGGATCATCTTTACGTGGTAATTGTTCCTCTTTGATTCTAATATCAGGATCATTACCATTACGTAATGGTGATCTATCTCTTGGCACACTATTAACAGCAGCAGCTACCGCTGCCATTTTAGAGCTTTCATTAATTCTTTGCTGTTGTAATAAACGTTCCCTTTCCATTTCTCTTCGTTCCATTTCTCGTCTTTCACGTTCTTTACGTTCACGTTCTCTTTCACGTTCCCGTTCTCTTTCCTGTTGTTCACGTTTTAATTTTTCTTCTTTTTCACGTCTTTCACGTTCTTCTCTTTCTCTACGTTGTCTTTCACGTTCACGTTGTTCACGTTCTCTCATTTCACGTTCACGTTCTCTTTCTTCAGCTTCACGTCGTGCAACAACTTCAAGTCCAGGATCTGGTTTTAAAGGCCACGTACTTTGTCCTGGCCCAGTTGGATAACCTCTCTGCATTGAACTGGTGAAATTTCTATTAAAAAATATTTTTAAATACTGTGCACATTTAATTTTAAATTTACCTTCGCCATGGATCATGTATTTGTGCACTAATTGGTATTTCACGTGAAAATGGTGAAAGACCAGAAAATGGTGAATTTCCAAATGGTGGAGCTCCATATCTACCAAATGGTGATACTGCAGTTCCTATTTATTTAATATTTTAAATATTAGAAATTATTTAATTATTACGTATTTTTCATTTTACCTAAATGACTAGTCGGTCCAGCAAGAAAACTTGATGGAATTGGTGTCGTATCAAAAGGATTCCTACCAGGTAGGCCTCCAGGATAACCAGCTGGTGGTAATTCATGGGGCCTTTGAAGTGCTGCTGCCGCCGCAGACGGTATTAACATATGTGCTGGTGGCCTAAATGTATCTGCAACTGATGTTTTAACACCTAAAGGTGTTCCAGCCTTTTCAGGATTTTGTTTGGCTTGGTGATAATAAATTTCCCACGCTATACGAACATGCATTGCATTCCATCGGCCAGATTTCTGTTTAACGAAATGTATTATGAGAGTTAGTTGATTTTATTATAAAGAAGAGCTTCTTTTTTGACAACTTTCTACATTCTATTGTATTTCAAAAATTAATATGAATTTAATCTACAAAAAAGAAAGAAGGATATAATTTCGGAAAAATTCTTTATTTCAGGATAAGGAAAACTAATATTTTTTGATGCCATTTTTAGTATTAAACTTATATAATTTTGAAATTTGATAAATTGAATAAAGGATCTTTTGATGTGTGAAAACCATAATTTTTTACTCTTTTGATATTTAATCTAGTTAAAGTTGGAATACAACTACAATTTAATATTTAAACATTTTTGTAAGTTTTATTGTAATTTAGTCCCTCGATTCACAATTTTGGTATTTTTGATGATGATTTATATATAAAAACAAAGCAAGAAAGGCTTTAATAATTACTCCAAAATGGAATTTCAAGCAAAAATTATAATTTTTCAGCTTTGTTGACAAATTAAGATTGTTATGCTTAAGTTTTTTTTGATTTGATTTTTTGATTTTCAAGAATTTTTTACTTTAAATTGAGTAAATGAAAAAAAAATATATTCCTTTTGGTCTTGTAGATGCGTTGAATTATGAAATATAATTTATTAATTTATTATGCTTATAATTCCGAAATATTAAAAACTTAGTAGCTAAAAAAATCAAATAAATAAGTATTAAAAATTACAAAATATTTATATAAACTTATTTTTATAGATAAATTTTAGAATTATGGCGATGTGAATAGATAAATTTTGAAATTTAATCAAATATTGAATATGAGTTGTTAGATTCAATGATTGCATGACTTTTTGATAAACTAAAACAAAAAATTAACATACGAAAAAACTCAAGGATAAAAAAAAATTAAAATAAATATTCTATTTTACATTACAATAAATAAAGAAATTAATTTATAAAATTTTGTATATAATAAAGGATTGGATTTCAAATAAAACTACCAAATATAGCTTGAAGGAAATTTTTTTTAAAATAAAAACAAATTTAAAATTAAAAACAACTTAAACCTACCATTTGCTTAGGCTTAGTGGGATCAACGACGGGGGGTGGTTGCTGCGAAACAAACAAAGAGCAATGAATTTTCATGAAATTTTGTATTTCAAAAAAATAAAAAATAAAAAAAACTTTTTGCTTTAATAAAATAAAAAATTATATTTAAAAAAAATTATTTAAATTATGAAATGAGTTATATAAGGGTAAATTTGAACACTATGTGTAAAGCTTAGATAGCAATGTCTTTTTGAATAGTAATATAATGGTTAACAGGAATTTCCAATTTAAGGAAAGTAACATTTTGAGCATATGAACACTCTCTCGCTTGCTCCATTACAGATAAACATTTATTTAACAATTGCAGTTAAAATACTGCATGGAATAAAAAATTTGTGTGAAATGATGAAACTGAGGCCTTTTGTAAAAGCAAAGATAAATACTTTTGAAAGACATGAATAAAAATGCAGGAAAAGCATTTAACAATCGTGATTTAGGTATATGTGATCATTTCATTGTTCTTTATTGTAAATTTTTATTATTATAATAATTAAATTAACCATTTATTTAGATTAAAGAGTCAAAATTAATTTGGAGCTACAGCGAGTTGATAATAATATCAAACAGATATTATAAACAATATGTGTTAAATATAAAGTAAAGGAATTTAAAATAATTAAGTTTGCTATCAGTAGAAAATCTCATTACCATTCTGGCAAATAATTCAATTTTCATTCGTTTTTGAAACTATTATCAAGCATAATTCACATTTGTTTTACATTTAATTACGTAGCCCAAAACTTAAAAAAAAATATAAATAAAAAAATTTTTTTTTGTAAAGCTCCTGAATGAATCAAAAACTAACAAAAAAAAAAAAAAAAAATTGATGAATTTCCTGACGTATAGTCGTGATGCCTGGCCTGACTTTCATACAAAACTAGCCTCACTATATTTAAATTGATAAAAATAATAAAATAAAAATAAAAAAGCTAACTGGAATTATAATTAATAAAAGAAATGTTAATTTTCGTTTATATAAAATATAATATATGAAAATATTTATACCTTTGGAGCAAATGATGGCAGATGGCTAGGAGGCACAAATGGTGTAGGACCCCCAAGTCCTGGATGCAATAAACTTGGTGTATAACCAGGATATGTTGGCATACCAAGACCTGTTCGATAAAATGGTGAATCAACAGCACCCATTTTTGGTATATCTTTGAACAGTGGTGGGGGAAATAATGGTGCTGGGGCAGGTGGAGCTGACGACAATAATGGCTGATGCTGATGTAAATGTGTATGCTGATGTTGATGATGATGTAATTCCTGACGTAAATATGTTGGTGGTGGTACAGCACTTAATCCACTACGATCTAAAAATCTACTATCTAATTCACGTCGTAATAAATCAGCTTGATCGGCTAAAATTAAAATTTATATAGGGAAATTTTAATTTTTGTTATATTTAAATTAATTACTTTTACTCGATTGAAATAATGATTCAGCTGAAAATGGATGTGGTGCTGTTGTTGCCGTACTAACTGCTGGAGGTGGTAAAGGAGCTGCAAATAATGGCGGCTGAAATGTTTGATGTGTTGGTGTAGCACCCGTATGTAATGGTGAAACAGATACTGGAATGGCAGGTGGAGGTGTTGGCCTTGTTACTGTATTTGTTATTGCTGGTGAGAGTTGTGTTGTGCTTGTACTGCTAAAAGTTTTTTAAAAAAAAGAATTTTTAGAAAAAATTTTGATTTTGTTTTATATTTTAATTATTATTCTAAATTCTGGTGTAGGCACTGCAATAAGAACGCTTGTTAATAAGTTGAATCATGGCTAAAACTAATTCTGGTATATATTTGGGCTGGTATTTTTTAGTTTTTTTGCAAAATATCCAGGATTCCGCCACCTAAACTTACCTTGGATAATTGCAACTAAGAATAAAGAATTCCATTGAATTTGGTGAATCCCTGGTTTTCAGTAATTTTTTTAATGGCAGTCTTTGGATATTTTTCTTATGGGATAAATTTAATTAAAAAAAGCGATTTTAACGGATATAAACTTAGTTCACGCCTAGCCACCGTCAATCAAAATTTGGACAGCAGAAAAGATAATCCTTTAGAGTACGTTAGCACCTATAACTTTACGATCAACTTTACTACCAACCATATATCATTTCTATCAACTTGAAAGAAATATTTTATTATTATTCTTTGCATGAAAGAGAGCTACAAGATGTTGGTGCTTACCTAATTAATTAACGACAAGAGTAATTAAAAGTCTTCGTAAAAAAAATTTATTTAAATATAATTCTTGTAAATCTATCCTGATTTAACGAGAAAAAATATTCTTAAAATTGAATTCTAATTAAACTAGAAGTAATTTTAATTTACCTTGGCCACAAGGAACTTTTTGGATAAGCAAGACTAGAAGAATTTGCACCAACCGACGTAGGCGGCAGTGGAGATGAAGCAGCACCAATTGAATTACTGCTATAAGATAAAGACGGTGAAGGACCAGCAGGTGCACTACTATAAGATACGCCAGTACTTGGCGTTGTTGAAGATCTAGACAAACTGCTTACATTACTACTGCAAAAGATAATAAAAATAAATAAAAATTACAAAATATCATATTTTTCGATTTACCTATAACTATCCCGTTCCCGATTTGGACTATGTCCTCTCGGTGAATGAGTTCTTGGAATCACAGATGTAGGTACCACAGTCGAATGTTGTGTATGTGGTGGTAAATGGGATGTTTGTTGATCCCTTAGACCAGAAGGTGGCACTGTTGGTGGTGGACCATTACTGTTACTACTATTACATAAATTACTACTAGTAACACTATGAATATGCGATGCTTGTTGATGTGTTATATGCTGCTGTGAATGTTGCTGTTGATGCTGTTGTCCAGCTGATGTTTGAGTCTGTGGTAAAGTTAGACCATTACTTCCTATCATAGAAGATGGACCAATCGAATTATTTAATGGTGTTAATGGTCTAACTGGTTTTGATGTAATTAATGGTGCTTCACGATTAGTTCGAGAATCAACAGTTCTTGGTGATGATGCTGTCGGTGATGAAACAGCTGGTGGTAGATAAGGACTATGATTATGATGTAAATTACTATAAGGCGTATAGAGCGGATAATTTGGATATGGTGTCCTATATGCTGGCGGCGGTATATTTCCATTTGTTGTATGATTTGGTGCATTACTGCTACCATTTATAGATGGTGCTGTTGCTGAATGTACAGCACTTGTTGCAACAGCTGGACTATTAGTACGGCATCCAGATGTAATTGATATACCACCACCACTATCTAAACCAGGATGTTGTGGATGTGTTGATTGTGGTGGTGCTGGTGCTGTTGCCGGTGGAGGCTGTGGTACAGGCACAGACAATGATGCTGGCAATTGTACTAGATTATTACTACTTAAGCTACTATTACTATTACTATTACAACTACTGTTGCTATTATTGCCATTCGTTGAAGGCATTTGTTGCTGTAATTGTTGCGTTTGTTGGTGATGATGTGGAGATGTCGGTGATACACGTGAACTTGTTATCGGATGTGTTGTTGTTATTGATGGAGGTATAGATGTTGTAAAACCATTTGCTAATGTTGTTAATGATGTACCAACTAAGTTGGATATTGACACTGGTGATTGTTGTTGTTGTTGTTGTTGTTGCTGCTGTTTTACCCCAATTACTGATGGTGATTGTGCTTGATTTTGTGTTGATTGCTTCATTAATGGCAATGGTGAAGTACTCGAACATGATTGAGGAATTTTTGCTGTTGAGGGTAATGGTTTTACCAGTCCCGTTTGTTGTTGTTGTTGACTTGAAATTGGTGTCAAGTGTGTACTTATTGGACCATTTGGTACCTGAAATATTAAAAAAATAAAGTTATTGTTTTTGTTTTTTTCTTTTGCAAAACTGACAAAAAAAACTAAATAAAAATTTCTATATAATTATAAGTCAATTATTCAAATCATGATAAATATGTAGTAATTAAAATAAAATCAACAATACCGCATTGTATAATATTAAGTTAGAAATGAGCTGCTAATGATGTTTAATGATAGATGGTTAAATGTCACGTAACTATATACAATAGAAACCATCTTTAACTGACTTTCAGATATTCTCAAAAACAAGATTGCGTGTTCAACTTTATTTTTTGTAGTTTCCGTGGTTAATGCTTTTAAATTTTATATAAATAACTAATTGAGAATGGGTTTTAAGAAATGTAAATATCAGATTAACATGAAGAAATTGATATACTTATATTTATGTATATTTTACGTTATGGCAAAATTATTATTGCAAATTTCAAAAAAAGTTTTGAGTAGCAAAAGAGTTGATGGGAAAGCAGGCTTTCATATTAAAATATTCCAAGAGAAGTGTTCATAAAACCAATAAATTTTAGTTGTTAAATAAGCAAAATAATTTTCTTTAGTATAATTAACACTTAAAGCTGTGATATTTATGCCAGCAACTTCCAGTTATCTTTAATTTTGTGATTTATCGAGTTAAGACATTTAAGTGGCAGCTATCACTGTTAACTGCAACTGGGAATAGTCGACAGTCATTTGAAGATATGCAAATTTTTGAAATCCCTAAAAACCGGTTCTATAAGAAACAAAAAGATAAAATCTCTAATTTAAAGATTATTAAAAATGTATTGACTCCAACTTGCATAACTTGCAAAAAAAAATCTGTCAATTAGTTTATTATTCTACACAAAAATAATTTGACAGAAAACTTCCAAATTGTTACTTTATTAAGAAAAACAATACAAAATTGACAATTTAACCTAATTTTGGAGAAATATGGTTAACTTTTTAACGTCGATTTATGTACAAAATCTAAAAAAATTATTGGATTTATTAAAATTTTGGCGGTACGATTCTTTCTACTCACGTACAGATTTTGAAAAATGGTTTTTTGTGTAAACTTACCGAGTTAGGAGTACGGCCGATCAAATAAATATCAAATGAGTGATTAATTTTTGTTAGTTTAGTCAGTTTTATAAAAGTAGTTAATAAAAATTTGCAAAAGGCTTGCATCGATTTTAATTTTTCGTTCTCAGAAAGTTAATCGACGACAGAAATCGTAAAAGGAAAATTATGAGCACGAAAGGAAAATGATATGATCTTGAAATATTACTAAAAGACTAAACTAAATGGATTAATTTGTTACTTTTATTATTATTTTAAAATAACTACAGGTCTTATAGATTAACTAAAACTTCTAAGTGATTGATGTCTTGAAATCGTTTATAAAAAAAATTTTTTTCAAACAAATTTTATTGAAAACTAATGGAAATCATAAAAATAAATGAGTTTTTGAAAAGAAAATAAAAAATAAAAAAACAAAATATTTTTACTCGTAACTTGGTTTCTTCAAATTACAACAACCTAAGCCATTTCTATCCAAATGAATATATTTTAAAGTCTTTGACTTTACACAATGGTTTCTACGACCAAAAAAAAAAACATGCAGTGCATAATATAACTTCAAGATACCCAAGAGGGTTGCCTGTTGGTTATAAAAAGTTCAAGACGAAAACGTAAGAAATGAACTAAACAAAGAAAAAAGAAAAAGTAATAAGCTATATAAGGAATGAGGAATATAATTCTTCTTCTAACTAACAAAAACGGAATCACATTTCAGGTATATCAAATGGGTGTATCCTAAAGGGAATAATATTCAGTATCCTCATCATTGGATTCATTTTTTTTAACAGCCAAAAAGGAAACGTTAAGAGACTATTTAAAGAGTTAAATAAATGAAACTTTACTTTAGCCTAAACAGAAGAATTTCTACTGAAGACAATTCCCCAACTTCTTGTTTTCGTGTGGCAATAATAAAATGAATGCAATAATGGGGGCGGCGAAAGAGATTTCTAAGCTGAAGCTTATTACTCAACATTTATATATATATATATATATATATGGGTGTGTATACATAAACTTATCGCATAAATTTTATGGGTGAACATTACACTGCTGTTAGCGACAACTGGAGTGATATTAAGAAAGGCTGGAATACTTCAATTAAATAGCTTGATTTATTAAGAATAAACCAGGGATTTATTCAACAAATCTTTACCTTGGGATAATTCAAAATCTTAAGTAGACATCTGTTAAGATATTTTGCTGTTATTTAACTCAATTAAATATTGGTCACGGTTTAAAATTTGAATTAAATATTGTCATTGTGAATCAATATTATTTTGCGATTTATTTATTATTTACTTTTGGAAGATAAAACTTTCTTTGTTTGAACTTGTTCAAAAATTGTAACTTTAGATATTATTAGCTGAAGGTATCGACGTTATCTATCACGCCTTAATACATACAAAACACGTTTAAGCACATTTTAACATTTGAAAATACTGTCATGTCAAAAATTACTCACATATGGAGTTAGCCACATATAAAATTAATTTTTATTAATATGAAGTTAGTTGAATTTCAAAGTAATTTAAACATGGAAGAAAAATAGAATAATTTTGAAGTCATGTTTACACGCGAGGCAAATAAATTTGGAGCACTGCAGAATTATATGAATTTAATGAACGGAAGGGAAATAAGTTACACTTTTTTTGCACACTTCTGTTCTGTAAATTTGAATACTAAAGATAAGTGTGAATCCAGTAATTCAGTTCAAAAGCGAATTGAAGTCTAGAAATCAATCCAGTGTTAGCATTATTTATTTTTGGAATTTCAAAGTAGTTTTATTCCAAACAAGCAAATCAAGAAGCTCAGATTATTATTTTAATATTTTAACAGAACTAAATATAAAAATTTTTAATTCGTTTTTTCTAAAAGAAAAAAAACTTTATTGAGCAAAAACTGAAAATTTTTCTTTTCTATTCAAAACTAACCTGCATTTGTGTTGGATAAGGCGGAGGCAGGCTTGGTGGTGGCAATGAAGCTGGTGCTGGTGACGGTGCCGGCGGTGCTGGCCCAGGACTAGCGCTACCACCCAAACCAATTGGCCCGTTAGTAAGTGGTAAACCAGTTTGTGGAAAATCTGATGATTTTCTAGGTGTTGCCGGACTCGGCGTTGTATTTGTAACAACTTGTGTTGGTGTTGAGGGGAACACCACTGACCCTCCATCAGAGCCCTAAAAAATTTAATTGAAATAAAAATTTAATATATTTTATATAGTATTATTAAGATCAGAATGTATTTTTATAAAATATTGCTTTATAAAAAATAATCTACCTTAATTAATTTAATTTAAATTTGGCTTTTATAAGATTATTTGCGATTATTTCAAATGTAAACCAAAAAATATGGCAATTGAAAAGAAAAAATAAAAATATCGCATTTATATTTGTTATGTAAATTTCTTTTTTCTTTTTTTTTTCGTTGCAAAATAGCATTTTCATTGACATTAGAAATTTTGAAGAAAAAAACAAAAAAATACAAGAAAATATCAACAATTTCATAATTCAAATTTCTTATATAAAATTTATTTGATCTATTTGAAAAAAATGAAAATATTAACACCTGAAAATTAAAAGGGAATTATTTTTCGCTTTTATAATTTATCATTTCAATGGTTTTTGTTATTTAAATTATGTCTCAAAAAAAGCCAAATTAAATATTTATCATTCTTAAGAAAAAAGTATAGATTACAAATGGCAAGGAAAATTTTTTGAGGTTATAAGTTCGTTTTTGAAAGTAATTACTGCAGCTAAAAATTTGTTTAACATTAAAAATCTTTGAAATTTTTTTGTAAGTTTCACAGTTTTATTTTGAAATCAAAATTAAAATATTTTTTTTTTTTAATATTAGAAAGTAAGTAGCGACCATTTTATGATTTTACTAGGATGTCTACACGTGCAGGCCATAATATAGGCACAGTCTACCCAGATATCGTCAGTATGCCATCATAGTTGGATCGTTTTGTTTAGCTAGAGTACCGTAGAGTTTAGGAATGGTTAATTCAAAATTTAATAACCTCAAAGATAGCGAGCAAGGAATTTAAGGAATACACTTTTAGAAATTTTAATAAATCAACTTTTTTTGTTTCATTTTCAGAAAGTGGAATATTAAAAAAAACTATGTCTTAAAATTTTATTAAAATTTGAGCGACTTAAATTGAAGAGGCGCCATGCGGCTTTATGAATTACCCAAATCTATAAATGTGTTTTTCTCGAACGAACTTTTATCCGGGACAGCTTAACCGATCATCACCAAATTTTAACTAGTTATTGATAACATAAATTGAGTGAAAAATGTTGAAATTTAACGTATTTTTTTATAATTTTTACACGTGGAAAATGTGAAATTTTTTTTGTCCAGACGTCCTCCATTTTTAATTTGATTCTTCACTCAAATAGAGGAGTATACTGCTTTTTAGCTACCCTCTATGTATTTTCTGTTTCCGATAAACCAATCACGAATGACCAAATATACCGTCAGATTACTTCTGTTTATTGTTTGCGCCCAGGAGTGTGGCTATAATTATGAACCATTATTGAATATATTTTAATAAAATTTTACATGTAAATAAAGGAAAAATAAATACTTGAAACAGTGTAAAATAAATTAACCTACAATAAAATCGGTTGTTTTTGCCCCCTGAGTGAAGTGATTTAACCCCTTTAAGCCAGCATATTAAGCCATATATTGAAGCCAGGGTTAAAAGACTAAAGGTAAAGATATTAGGTCCTTTTAACTATTCATCTTTTAACTGGGATAACCAACATGGAAATTAAAGTTTAAAAAGAAGGATACCATGTCTTCTTTTCCATTTTACTAGATAATAGATAATTAACAATAACGGTTTTGATAATTTAAAATTTCTGGTGTGCATATGCTGTGATTTATATAGACGGCTTTTAAAAAGTATATAATGTCCTTTTCATTTTATCTATAGCTTTCAGAAAAGTGATTAAATAAAATGTCTCTAAAACCTTTTTTTTTTTGAATAAGAGTTAAAAATAAGTTCCCTGTTAAGCAGAATTTATTACAAATATTTATAAAAAAAAAATAGCAACAAAAAAAAAAAGAAATGCTTACTAACCAAATATTGTTTCCCTTAAGTCAATTTTTATTCCCCTCATATATAAATAACAAATTGATCACAAAGAATATAAAACTCTTTAATAAACATTCAAAATTACTAAAGATTTGCTTTAGGGTCGGATAATGGTTTCGAATATAAACAAAAATTTTAATATTATAAGAAAAGGTTGATATATACTATATAATATTGTCAGGATATTAGTCAAACAATATATAAATCCCCAATTGACATGATACCCTTAAATTAGAATTGATTTTAGAATTTCCATTACAAAAACAAATTATGGAAAATATAAATGAAATAATTTTTATTGCCTCAGGAGTGCTTTTCACTGATAAAGGATATTAAAGTAAACAAACCCATATTCCTTTTCATGATATCCAATAAAATAATATTATATACACATCATACATACAAGAAAGGTGTGATAAGTATAATTTTATTCGGATATATTTCTTCTTATTAAATCTGATTAAGAAGGAGCATAAATTAATTAAATAACATTTGAAATAAGTATATACACATATTAAATCTATAAAGAAGCAAAAATTTTCCTTGTCACTTTTGTAAAAGATGTTACTTGTAGTCTATACTAAGTGTATCGTTTAATAACATGAAAGTGAACTGTTGAGAGTGTCATTTAAGCTCATTACACTCTAACTGTATAATAACGCAATATATACTACCTTAGCTTTTTCAATAAGGTAAGAAACTTAAACCCTTTTACAGTTACACCAATTAAATATTCCTTTGAGTTTGTAGAAAGTAGTTTTTCGCTTTTCTAAATGTACATGAAATACTTAAGCTCAAGTACCAAAGAAACATTTTTACATTTTATGCAATTAAATAACGGGTGTAATTTTCTATTCAAAAACATATATATTTATATATACTTAATTTACAGGAAAATTGTGTGACGTACAAATTGAGTACCTTATGTCTCCTTAACTAATTTGTATGAAGAGTCTTAAAAATCATTAGAAAAGTATAATAGCTGACGACATAAAAAATGTTGAAGAGAATATATTTGTGTAAAATATTAACCATATAGTCACGACACACAGGAAATTTTACCAGTTAAAATTTTATCGGTTAGTCATTAAGGGTAGTACACAATATATAATAAAAACCTGCTAAATTCTAATTGGGTAATGCTTGAATATTTTAACGAATGACAGAGTTTTACTTAGGTTAGGTAAAGTAGGTTCATGGTGAAATTTTCTATGTATTATTAACCTAAGACTTTGTCCTGAGTACAAACTGAAAGTAGAATTGGTAATAATGTAGAAAAATATTTTCATAGTAATAGCTAGAAGTCGGGCTGGCTATAATATGGAAAAAGGAATTATTTTAAATATGTATTTGAGATTATTAAAGAATGTATCAATAATCACAGCATGTGAAATAATTTATTAATGACTATTAAATATGCATTTGTAACTAATGTAGAGTATATTTTATCAACATAAATATATGCAGAGCATGTTGGCTACCATTAGATACCTTGTAATCATTTATTCAAAATTAGAACTATCTCTCTTAGCAGTTTCTTCCTTGGGGTGAATTTCCCCTTAAACACAGATTAGTGATAAATTTCAGGTTTCTTCATCTATAATGCATATACAAAATTGATACGTCCTTATACGTATTTACACGCTCACAACGAACCAATAAATAACTATACTGGGTTCATCTGCATTTAAATGGTTATCAGAGGGTGAGACGTAAAAATTTGTTTTATCAGTTATAACTTGGTTTTTATATGCCATACAAGAAAAGGATTTTCACCGTTGGGTTAACGAGCTTTCACTCTGAATGCCTTCAACTGATTACTTTAATTATCATGGATATCAAATTTCTCGCAAAAATCTAACATTCTAGCCAGCTCCATTTGAGCTGGCACTCTAAACAATGTCTAAAATTTAGTTAATGGATTTTACAAAAATATTACTCAGATCTAAAACCCAAGTTTTCAGGCATTCCTCAAAAATCAGTTTTTATGGCTTCTTGTTGTTTTTATTATTGATAGATTTTTGGCAATTTGATTAATCCAATTTCAAATAGAAAACAAATTTTTCAATAAAAAAATGTATTAATAATATTAACCTTTAACGGTCCAGAAGTATTTCAAGTTTACTTCCAACCAGGTCCAGCTATTTTTCATACGATTTTAAACAAAATAAAATATAATAAACTAAATCGTGTAAAATAACTCCTGAAATGAGTACGCTCTCTTGAAAAATCAAAACCAGACTGGATTTGTATTCGAATAACAGAAAAGTGCATGTACAGAAAACATTAGCAACAACAAACATAGTATTAAAAATTGGACTCAGTAAGTAAAAGTATCATGTCACCTATAGGGCTCCATTGGACCGTTAAGGGTTAAAAGATTTAAAAAAAGAAAGCCTTGCCTGAAAAAAAATAATTGCCAGAGAAGTTTCGGGATTGACATAGTAGACGCCAAATGCCAGAAACGGCAGCAAAAAAAAATTTATGTTATTTTTATAGCTTACTTAATTTTAAACGACGGCTGTCAAAATTGTAGACCATTTTCTTTTTTTGATTTCCACTTGAGTTATGATATTTTTAGTAATGTTACTTTTATTGATTTGTGAACAATGGACACAAAACAAGGAAGATTGTGTTTCCTGTGTTGCATTTTATTTTATGAGAAACTTTAATTGTTTGAATAATGCCAAATTTTGTCAAAAATAGCAATTTTCTGAATAAAGATTTCATTAAATAGACAAAAATCATGCTGAACACTTAAGAAGTTTATACATTGAAATTTCTGATTTACAAAATTAATTTTGTCTTCCAATTGTAAAATATCATTTTATTGTTCAATATAAAAACAAAATATTTCAACAAAAACATAAACAAAACAAATGGACAAATATTATTGCTCATAAACACTTCCATGAATAAAAGGATTTTCATTTTATTATTTGAATACAAAACCCATCAGCATATTCCATTAAACATCAAAGAAAATTATTTATTATGCAAAGACTCTCATTTATCCTTTGAGTATGAGATTTGCATTAAAGCAATTAAAAGCAAAAGCTGTAGTATAATTTCCAAGGATATTCACTTCGTTGTTTTTCATTTATACAAATATTTTAAAGCTTTATGATAAACACAAAAAAAAAAAAATTAAAACAAATCTAAGTAAATCAAAAGTGAAAGGTGAACAGTTTTAACAAAAAAAAGCACAAATAAAAAACATTATCATATCAAATGCAGCTACTGCAATTTCCGACAAGCATACGAAATAAATTTTATTTCCGCATCATAAAAAACAATTATACTGAGAAAAAAGGATAAAAATTAATAGGAAATTGAGTAACCAGAATCCAATTAGAAATTCACTACCATCATTCAATCCTATTTGAAAACGTCTAAACTACCATTAGAGTACCTTCCAGTTCAAAGGCGCATTAAACAAAAAAAAAAAAAAAGAAGAAAAACAAGTAGAAGAAAAAAACAGACTAAAGGGTGTGAAATTAAAATTTCAAATGAATTTTACGATCATTTTTGTCTACAAAAGGAAAAATTTTATTTCATCAAAAACACAAGGGAAAAATGCAAAAAAAAAAAAAATTTGGCTTCTGTAAAGCTTTTCATGATGTGCTTTCACTTAATTCAAAAAATGAAGTTAAAGAGAGAAAGGTACAACTGCTGTTCATAACTAACCAAAAGAAAAACCAATTAAAAAAATGTCGGAATGTAAATGACTGGTGGACTAAAACTTAGGTCCTTTGTATATCATGGAACGTTTTCAATTAATTAGGAGCCAATTTTCATATGAAGTGCTTTTCTGGTTTTTTTTGATTGTTGTAATATCTTCTCGTTTTTTATTCTAAATGTAGTTATGAAAAATTTAAAAGCTTCTGCAAATCCCCCATAAAAGTGTACTTAATTCATTTTTATCAAGCATCATTTCCTCAAATTTTTCCAAAAGAAAATCAGGCAAAAAAAAAAAATACACACACAAAAGAAAAATTCTTAGAGGCTTTAAGACTCAGGGGATTTTTTCTTTTTCCTTTTTTTTTTTTGTGTATTGCCTTTCTTTTCTACTTAAGTCGTTGTCGTCTTTTTAATCTGAATTTCTTTTTAGCTTAGGGCTGAAGTGTCGCTTTTCTTTATGCTAACCAAGATTGCTCCACTTAATATTAATGAATAAGTTGATGTCGACAGGAGATGATAAAATTCTGGTGTTCCATGAATAATGATGAAGAGCACCTATTTTTTTTCCATCCTAATCCCTAATCAAATTTAAGTAAAAAGAAGATTAGAAATTAATGAAAGGAGGTGATTTGAATGCAAAGAAAAAACAAACAAAACAAAAAAAACTTTTTTAATTATTATAATTGAATTAAATTTTACAGCATTTAATTATTATTTACATGAATAAAATAATTTTTTAGCTGTTAAACTAGCTAAATAGAATTTCTAAAACGTACAAAAATTAATAATTAAAGGTTATTAGCATGCCTTGTTGGCTATCCTAAGCAAAAATTTTATACCTCGTGTTCATATCTAATTTATAAGGTAGAAATTTCTTATCGAAACGACGTTTAGCTTCCGTGCTAAAACTAATGGAGTATTTTATGCATGCTAAGTGATCAGAAACCAAAGAAAGAGAAATTGCAATCTAAAAGTTGATTAATTTTAGCACTAAAAATCTATAGCCTGCCACTTAGCATGCTTTTAGATTACCAACTAGCAATGTTTTACATACGTTAATTAAGACTATCTAAAGACTAACGCTAACAACGATAATATGCTATTTAAATTTGTTACTTCTATTATAAATTAAATATTTTGTATATATTAATTATGACTGATTTAAATAATAAATACTAATTAGCAATTTTAGACGTCTATTAGATTATTATTATTTTGTTTTTAATTTCATGACTGTATTTTTAAGTATCCTAATTTATATATTTCCTGATATTTGTTTTATTGATATATAAATTGTTAATTTTGTATTGGAAGTTTGAGTTTAAAAACTAAAAATATTTTAGTCTACAACTATTATGAAATAAAATAAATGAAATCGTTTTTGTTGCCAATAAACAAAAATTTCTTAAATTTAATTTGACAATATCTTTAGGACTTGAAATTGTGATAATTACACGACGCGACGTGATAAGCAAAAAATAACTAGACTTTTTAAATTTATCATTTGACCTTTTTTATTTTTTTAATAGGTAGATTAATACGTCTGCGATTTATTATACAAATTTTTGCCATAGAATAAAAAGTCTTGATAAAGATTTAAAAACAAAATTTTGTTTTGAAAATGGAAAAAACATTTTACATGAAATTTATTTCTAAATTTTATTCAAATATTTAATACTAAAAAATTAAATTAGATAACAAATAACTTTGATGTCATATTATATCTACCTTAAGTAAAAATATTTAATCGTTAATAATTAAATTAAGAGAAAAAAGAAGAAAAAAAATTAATTGACTAGATTGTAGTCTCTAATGACTAATGTAAAACAAATTTTTTTTTAGGCTAATAATATCATAAAAAAAATTAAGACATGATAAACACAAAATGGTTGACGTGACTGACATGACTGAATAAAAAATTATTTAATATTTAACAGAGCGTTTTGGATTTGATAAATAATTATAATTGACGTTGACAGCAGGCCAATAAATACTTTGTAGATGATATAGTTTAGAAATTGTTTAATTTTACAAAAAACATTTAAGCACATAATTTTAAAGTTGGCAGGAATAACTAAATCAGCGCTAAGAAACTTTTTCTTAAAATGTTCATAAAACTCAAACGACTGATTTATTGGATGGACGGGAAAAAAGGGTTTAAAAGTTTACATTGACTTGAAGAAATTTCGAAAATTTGAAGAAAAAGTAGTCAAATTTACTGCATAGTTAAAAATATTTGTTTATCTATTTTAACATAGGAGCGAGAGGAAACGTTTCAGGATAGAGAAACTTCAGAGATCTAGGTGACAGTTCTAACGTTTTCTAAGCAATAATCTGTAGTTATTGAGCCCGCTCTGATCCAATATTTTATTCAGGACTGCTCTGTTTCTTACATCGTTTCTAAAAATCAATACATATACTAAAGGAAGTAGAAGCTTTAATTTTTACGTCCAAGTAATATCGAGCTGTTTACAATAGACTCGAGAGTTTCTTAGCAAGAAATTTAGTAGTAATATTAATGTCGACCTGAATGGCCAATGAGTAAATGACTGCTTCAAAAACCTGAATTCTAAATTTTAAACTGAGCCTGTTAACTTGATACAATCCAAGACATTCTTTAATTACAAGAGAAAAAATCTCGATAAGACAAGGAATTTGGCAGAATATTTTGACAAGGTTAATCATGACACTCGTTTCTTTTAACAAGTATCTGTACAAAATAAAAAACATCAAGTTGCAGATTTTGCAATGAGGAATGAGACATTCAATCACATAATGTTTGTTAATTTTATAGGCAGAAAACCACGTCTTTTCTTTAAACAAGTGTCAGAAGTCGAAGAAGAGGAGATTATTTTTAATAATATTTTAGCTTTATGAATTGAGGAGATCTTGGAATGTTAGGGTTCTGTCATACCAGTGACACTACTAATAATTCATTATTATGAGGAAGAAATCATTGCCCTTTACTTAGGGGAGAGTAATCAAAGTTAAATTTCTAACATATTCAAAACTTCTTCACTTTAAGATAAAATTAAGACTTCTATTTGTCCACTTTTAGGATTTTAGGATTAGTTTTAATAAAAAACCCTACACCATGTAAATAATTTACTGAATAATAAAATATTTAAAATTTTGTTTCTGGGTATTTTGTGTTTCTTTTTGTAAGTTCAAAAAAATACTAAAAAAAAAAAGAGCAGATTCAAAAAAAAAATCATGACTTAAAACTAATGAGGTAATAGTTGGCCTCCTACCCAAGAAAAAAAAATGATAATCTCTTGGCCATGCAGACATATAATCTTAAGTTGTATGTTTTAACGAAACGATAGCAATATCTTAAGTCAGATTTGGCCACATGCCGGGTATATCAAAGGTAAAATGGCACAGCAGTTGTGATTACAACCCAGCATGTGGTATTGTGTTCAACATTAAACCTATTTATGTATATCGTAAATATTATAGAACATTCTCTCTGTTTTGTAAAGATATAATCTTTTAGATGTGATACATGTCTCTCTATGTTTGGGACCGCCTGGTTGATCTTCTCTAAATAAACTCGATATACATATATTGATATATATATATATATATATACTCGTATATATCCAGTTAACTAATCGATATATCTTAACATATTTTATTGTATGTTTAATTTACAATTAGTGTAAACTATATCGGTTATAACGACTAGTCGGTAATCATAGACTCCCTTAACACAGTTTTATTCAAATTTATGTATTTCATAATAATCAACAAGGGTTTATTCATAAAAACTGAGCATTATTTGTATTTATATATATATATATATTAACATATGTTCTTAATATACTTTAGGCATGCAAATCTTTCATATAATAATCAAACAATGAAATAAGTAAACACACAAAACGGTATCCTGCGGTTCTTGGTTCAATTTGCCAATTATCCTTGAACAAGTAACAACAGCTACAAAAAATAAAAAAGGAAATAATAATTCATTTTGATTTTAATGAGTTTATATATATAAAAAAAAAAGGCAAATATAGTTTTATTATTTTTTAAAAATTCTTAACACCAATTATTTCACCTTTCCCTTTCTTTTAAATTTTTCCCTTTCGTTTTATTTTCCTCATTCTATTAAATGGCTGTTAACTTGTTTATTACAATCATTGATTTTTTATGGTCTTCCAAGTCGACTGACTTTTATTGAGCATCAAAGTTATCAGATTTAACGGTAGGCTGAATCTTAATGGTGGCAGTGAATGGAATTAATGTAAAACGTTTGTTGCTAATGGTGTTTAGTGCTTAGTGTATTGGTAACATCAAAGTAAATTTACTTCGTTTTTTACTATCAAATTATATTAAGGTATAATCGAATCGTAAATTTAGATTGAAGTGATAATAGCAAATAGATTTGTATAATCCTAAAATGTTTATCATATCAACATATTTCAGTTTTGTTTTATTTTTGGTTTTTATTATATACATATTTCCATCTTATTTAAGGAAATCTATTTTAATGATTATGTCTATAAATTATATTCATTCATTTTAACAAGTACTTATATAAAATATGACCACAAAGGTCATATTGAAAGTTGTTAAAATTATTTTATAACTTCAGTTAGGATAAAAACGTTGTTATTGATTTAGTTAATACTGTCTGGAAAGAAAATGATTGGTAGTTATTAGAGAAATATTTGTTGTACGTAATCTAAAAAGATTTGGTTTAATAGTGGCGAACAATAAAACTAGAACTGTAAAAAAATTTTATAACAATGATTCTATTTTAAAAATTAAGACCTAGGAATAGTTTCATATCGCGAGCTTAAGGCCGTCATCCTTACGAAAGTGACTTTAAGCAACTTCTTGTTGGACAATTTATCGACTTCATAAATTTGTTTGACAAGTGTCAATAAATCCTATACAAGGAGGAAAAGTCGCTTCAATAAGGACCATGATCTAAAGCTGTAGTTATGATGTAGTTCTTAACTAGGATTTCAAAAATATTAGTCTGTCTAAAAAGTGACATTTTATATGAATCTTATATAAAAATGCGAATTCATATAAAAGTTGTTCGTATTTGAAGAAAATTGTTCGTTTAAATTCGTTTAAATATTTGCATATTTTCAATTATTAGATTTTAGGGATTTTTTCGAAGCTAAAAACCCAAATTTTAGAGATGAATAATTTATTTGTTCTAGATCGTTAATTTTAAAAATAAAATTATAGTTTTGATTAATTCAAAAATATTTAAATTATTATAGGAGATTTATCAAAAAGATTTGAAGCTGATAAATAGATGAGACTTGCCGCAAATCGAAGGAAATAACCAGCTCCAAATCAAAGAAGCAAACATCTAATGGCCATGTGACGTTTATATTAAAAATTGCAGTGATTTAAGTGACACTAATTTTATTATTTTCAAAATAATTGATTAAAAGTGATTTCATTGCTTTTTAATGAGAAAAAATTCCATCATATCAAAAACTTGACTTGATAATTTTCATCTGGAATCTGTTCCACCGAAAATTTGCTGACAAAAAATGTGACTGTATCAGCACTAATGATGCTGAATTGTTTCTTAAGAGGAAACCAAAAAAATATTATTAATTGAAGTTGTAAGGGTTAATTGCTTTTATAAAGATAGCAAAAGGCAATATGACTTTTCGAATTATTATTCAACAGTAAATTTAGATTTATTGTTAAAATAAAAACAAAATAAAATAATATATCTGATTAACAGTTCCAAAAGCTAACTAAAACTACTATGAGATATTATAGCAACCATATTTAGTTTACTCAAACCAAAACTATATAATATACTAACAAACTTTTCTCATTTAACTACGTCAAGTTGAGCATATATGACAAGAAAAAACTTTTTTGAATCCAAAAATTACACATCTCTATCACATAGTAGCTTTTAGCTCCTTTACTATAATTTTATTGTTAGATATAAGAGTTATGTTTGTATTAAAACTAATTAATTGAAGATTAGTTTAATATCAAAATCTCTCTATCCATATTGGTTAACTTTTGCTTCCAATTTTCAAATAATTTAACTTGTAAGCTGATATTTGAATTTAAAACTTTTAAAAATAAATAAAATTATTATTTTCAAATTTTATATAGTCTCATTTTGTGAACAAACTTTAATGCAAACTATTATTGAGCTAACTAAGTTTTCGCATAATTTTCTAATATATACCAAAACTTTGTGTCACTTTAGTTTTTCAATAGTAAACACTTCTTTGGAACGATTTCTCGTTAGGATTAATTCTCTATGGAATATTTGAACTTTATTATAATTTGGCCAAATTTGATTATGGAATATTCTATTTTATTATTAATATCTGGGGATAGAATCTGCTCTATGGCCTGTAGTTTTATTTTTCTCTTGGGATATTTACTTTAGAAACAATTTGGCTTTAGATTACAGTCATTAGGGGTAATGATAGATTGATTATATTTGAAAATTTTTGACTATATAACATAAAAATTTTTAGGTTTGTCGATTATTTTGAAAGTGAATAATCACTACTTCTCGTACTGTGAAGGTAAGATATCTCTTTACGTAGTAAAATTGACATGTAATGGTGCTTTTACAATGGCTACAATACTAATCTAGAATACTAACTTTGGCTTCATATATAAAAAGGAGGTTTAATAGTAAATTTTAATATTACTAGATTAGTAATCTTCACTTTCCCATACAAAAGCTTGTAACTTTGTTATTCTAAGTTTGGTATTGTAGCCACTATAAACGTACTATAAGCAAGACTTTAGAGCATTAATCTTTCCCCCATGTAGATAATTATTTTTATACATTTGCGCTATCTTATTATGATGGTTTTTTATATATCATTTCGACGCTAATGTAAAAGAAATCGTCATCAGAGAAATTAGGCTTAAAAATAGTAATCTACTTTTTTTCTTACTACTAAATTTGAGACTGTTTAGTTTGTGCACTACTTATATTAAGAATTAGGTTAGCTTTTTCACTAAAATTTTTTGTAAAAATCATGCTTTGAAAACAATCTCTTTAATGAGTTATCAGCGTATGATAACTTATTTAATGGATTATATATTTAAGGATTTTGTTCAAAGCAATTAAACACCGTCAAGTTTGCTTAAAAATAGTTTATTAAAAATATATTTATAAGACAAATTCTGTATATCAAAAATTCTCCATAGTAAAAGCAAAAACATTTTCTTAGGTTTTATTGTAGACCCTTTAAAATAATCGCTGTTAGAAGCGATTATACACTTATGCCTATGTTTAATCAAATCTTTCATACTCTTCAGATGAGCTGCTATTAGTTCCTTTGTCAAATGCTTCTTTTTTTTAATGGTAAATTAGATCAGGAGAACAAAAAAAAGGATCAACTTGGCCCATTTCTGGTGAATATTTCTGATCGTTTGTGTTAAATATTTGGGCAAAAATTTAATAATAATTGGATAGAAATTCTTTATTTATGCTAAAAACTGAAGAATGTTCATTTTGCAGCCAACAAAAACTGTTGCCACTAATTGCTGGATCGCACTCAACACTTTGAACGAAATTCTCTTATGGTGTTACCAAATTTGATTGTAGACAATCACATTTCTTAGACGTCTGAGATTTCTTGCTTTAAATGATTATTAGCCAAGAAGAGAGGAGATTTAACTTTTTGATCCCACCCCTATCAACGTTTAAAAATATTTTCAATATCACATAATGAAAATATTTGTACCACAATTTATGTACCAATAAATTTAGTGTTATTTTCTTAAAACACTTTTAAATTATTCAAATCCCTTATAAGCTTCAGCCTTATATTATCCTTTAAGTATACTTAAGCAACTTCAGTTATATATATTACAGTATTACTACAAAAAAAGAGTATAAAAAAAAACCAAAAACGTTTTAAAATGTTAAAAACGCTTAAGTTATTACAAATAAAGGATCATAATGAGTCGCGCAACCTTTTTTTGCGCATCGTTAACGATTAACCGAAGCGTAAAATGCTTGATGTGTAGGTTGATTTTAGCATAAAACTTTTTTTTTTTTGTTATATCCTTAAACTTTATTCTCTATAGCAAAAAATATACACAAAAAAAAGACATTGTTTGAGAAAAAATGGAAGCAAAAAAAAAAGGCCTACAAACCTCCCCAATCCTTGTGTAAATCCCATAAATGCAAAAGAGCTCAGTGTAAAGTTTTCTAAAGAGCTTGAAAGAACACGTAAACGAGCAAGAAAATCCCAAGGAGACTTATGTAAGGACTGTTGACTGCATGTTGCTTTATCGCCAGCCATAAAAGGGGCTTAGCGCCCTATACTCTTCCATTACATTCTATGAATTTTATATCCTATAACCCACTATATGTGGGTAAATATATATATATATATGATTTTGTATAGGAATTCATGAATCCTTTCCGTTAACAAGAATCATGTTGTTCTCTATAGGAATAAGAGTCATCATCGGCAGACACACTGACATTCATCTTGCCCAGCCACCGTCAGTGTCAGTTTATGGAGCGAAGTAAATGTGAAATCCTTCTTCCTTTTTTTTTGTTTTTACTTTGTTATAAAATGACAGAGAATGAGAGTTATAAGCTTTTCATCCAGTTTGTTGGGATTTATATTTAGTCTAACCCTCACTAACATTTCCATTTTCTGTTGTCTTTTTTGTTTTTGTACTTATCTGCCACAATTTTGATGCTGCAACCAGTTCTCAAACCCCAAAATGGTAGATGAATATATACGACTTGGCTTATTCTGTAGATAGATAGATGGATGAATGAATTGATGATGACAATGTACTGTGTGGGTTGAAACAGCTGCAGAAGACCGTTTAGCCAGTTTATAGCAATGGAATAGTCATTGCTGTTGACGTCTTTACAAACGACCAGCTTGAGCTTTTATAGGGGATATTAAACTAAAAGCAGGCTGTATAAGGGTGGAAAAATTACAGATTGTACTTATGGATCTAAAGGAAGCAAAATAAGAAGATGATAAATAAAATACTGTAGGGAATTTGTTTTGGGATTATTAAGGAAATTTAAGGGAAATTTAATGAAAATACTAGCAAAGATAAAAATGTATTTATTGTCGTTTAGTTGTGATACTATAAAGTTAGCTAATTTTAATTTTAATAACATGTATAAAAGTGACATATTAATTATATTCTTGGTTTTAGAGAATTTATTTAATAATGTTTGGCTTTTAAAATGATACCTTGTGGGTTACAGGAGGAACAAGTTTGTAGTATTATTAAAGTAGATTACACTGCGTGCCATTATACATATGTATATCTCTTCATAGTATACAATTTAGAACTATGTATTGAAAGGAAAGTGCTTCTATAACATCGACCCTTTATTATAGTTTTTTAACAACAGGTTTAATATTTGATTTCCAATGTTTACTTTGAAAATTATGACAGAAAACAATTGTAAAGGAAAATAAAAATTCCAAAATATTAAAAAAACACTCTATTTTAGGTACAAAATTACTTAGGAAGGATATATATATATCATTTATTTTAGAAAATAATTTTGTCTATCAAAGTGTTAAGGGCCAAACCCATGAAAGCTCTCTTTAATTTTTGCCACAATTACTAGAGTAAATTTGTATTGCCAAAAATAATTTTTTGAGAGCTCAATTATAGGAATCATAAAAGAACTTTATATCTCAAAAATCAAAATAAAAAATTTAAAGGAGATTGTTTTGTTCTACTTTAATCGAAGTAAGTTATACGACTCACAAATCTAAGGGTGCTATAGTCTGTTTACATTAAAATATCTGGAGTCTAAGATATTAATTAATAAAGTTTTTGTCATCAAATTTTTCAGTAACTTTTTCTATATAAATTACCTCGATATAATTTAATTTTTTATAATAAACTTTAGCTTAAATTCTCACAATTTCTGTTTCTTTTACAAATGACAACATCAAAGTCAACACATGATACTCTAAAATTTTAAATTAAGATTTTAAAAGAAATAATATTTTAATTTTAATTTTATAGGTCATCATATTTTGATAGTTTTTCATTAAATCTTTTATAAGACAACAGCATTTGTCAATAACAAAAATTTAATCGATTGATGTTAAAGACAATAGCCAATAAAATTGTGTTAGAAACTATAAAATAAAAACGATAAAATCTCTATACAATTCATACTTAATTCTTGTTAAATATTAATGTTAGTAATAAAATAAAATGGAATGACAGAATCATCTTATTAAATATTAAACAAAATTTTCATATTTCTTGGTATATGTATATAGCAATTTGATGCTTTAATTATATATTGCATGCTTCATTTATTTTTATGCATTTAGTTAAAAGCAAAGTGTAGAATGCTCTCTTGAAAATGTTTAAATATATTTTTGAAATAAAATAGTGCATATTTTTTTAGTAATATAAAAAATTATTATTAGTATTTTATTTAGTGTGTGGCGTCAAAGATTACTAGCCTTAATTTGAAATATGTTAGATTCAAGGATAAGTGAAGAATAAGTGTTTCAATATAACCAATAATTCAATAGGACAGGAGTGATCAAAGTAAAAATAAGTCAAACAAAAAAGTCATTATTGTAAAATGATAACAGAATATGTAGAGCGTTATGTTATTAAGGAAAAAAATACAATCCAAACCGGCAAAAAAACACCGCACCGTGGTAAAAAGTGATGAGTTTATAGGGGAATTATTTTGCTGATTTCGGTCTAAACTTCTCATCCTATGCAAAAGTTGTGGGTAATAAAAATATCTAAAAAAAATTTTGATAGAGTATTTTTATTCTAACCTAAAAATTTAATAAGTTAAAATTAAAACTTATTTTTTCAGTTATTTTATTTCACCCAAGCATAAAGTTTTTAATTCTTCAAGCAACTTGATTTTTGTTAAGAACAATTTTTAACAATTGCATCTCACATAAACAAAAACAAAATAACAAACAAACAAAAAATTGGAAATCCTTTAACGAATTATTTTATTCAGTTTTTATCATTCTTGGTCTATAAGGCCTGCAAAATATTTTTTTACGTTTATTTTATCTTTTCATTTGAAAAAAAGTTGTGTTCTTGAAAAAACTTGAAACCGATTCTAGCCTCTAATAGCCTAGACTAGTCCATAAAAATATCCATGTTTTAGCATTTTTTAAGCTCAACTTATTCAATTTTTCTTATTGTCAGGACGTTTGTATGTGCCCCAACTTTTTGAAGACTGCTTTTCTTTTATTCCTAATTAAATTTTTACCATCTAACGAAGCCAAAAGGTTATAAATATATTTCCAATTAATCCTTTCATCTATTTTCAGATTCCTAATCAATTAATTCTTGTTAGAATCTTAAAAACTATTTGTTGTTAACTTTCTAGCGGAATTTCAACTTTAGTTAACTAGAAATGTTCCTCTTTCTGCTTAAAGATATTTTAATATATTCAAGTTTTATCTTTTGGTGGAAAAATTAAACAAATAAATGTTTACTCAATACATAGAGATTGGATGTTGAGTTGAAAACAATAATTTCGCATATGAGCGGTGACTATAAGCAATGAAATCAAAGTCTAAAGACACAACAGCTCGTATATGCTTCAGATTAATTAATAAAATTAAATATTCAAACAATTATAAAGTATCTAGATTTTATCCAAATAATTTTTCAATTGTCCTAAATTTTAATGGCTTCAATGCGTTTAATTTAATTTATTTTTAAATTTTATTAGTTTTTTTTTAAACTTAATTTAAAAATAAAGGTATTGTGGCCTCACCTGCTTGACATAAAACCTTCTGCAATTTATAGATAACTTTGACACAAAAATTAAAATTGTTTTTCCGCGAAAATATAATTTTCGCCACACAGTCTAAACCAGGCCTGCACAACATACGGCCCGCGGGCCGCATGCGGCCCGTCTGGTGCTGGCTAATGGCCCGCGTACATTTTTATATACATGAATCAAAAGACTTCATAAAATTTCTAAAAATCCAAGTTAAACAATATTCTTGTGTTTGCCATTTTGCTATTTGATCGCAAAGTCTTTTTTGCTTGTTTTTCAACATGTATAAAGCGAATTATTGTTTTAGGGAAAATATGTACAGGTAAATTCTTGTAAATTTCCGTAGCGTGCATATGATTTCTCAATTTTTTAAGGCCTAGGCATAACTAAGACAAATAATTTTTTCTGAATATTCTTCTGGAGAATTTTTTTTATTTATTGCATATACATCTATATTTTTGTTTTTTTGTCAAGTCTTCCTGGGTACTTTAAACTTGTAGCCATTTTAAAAGTTAAGCAGTTGTAAGACAACTCAGTAACAGTGAATATTATTATTTAGAAATCTATCTCAAAATAGTTAGAAAACTAAAACTAATAAATCTACATAATCCAAATTTTTGGTTTTAATAGTTGTGAAAAATATTTTTTTTTGAGAAAATGAAGCAAAAAATTGAAAGGGAACGCAGAGTTTTCAATGCCGAATGGACAAACAAATACTTTTTTACAATATTTCAAGAAAAAATAATTTGTCTTGTGTGTGGTGAGACATCAAATCCTCACTAAATTAGATGAAACTGAGTGAGAAAAAAATTAAAGCGGCTAATTTGATGGCATCTATATGAAAGGAACAGCAATTTTTTAAGAAAACAACTGAAAACAAAACAGCTCCCAAGGTAGGCTTCCAGATTTCAAGAGAAATTGCTGCTGCTGGGAAACCTTTTACTGAAGGCGAATTTATTAAGAACTGTATGTTGATGTCTGTTGCTGAATTATGTCCGGAAAAAATTCGGCTGTTTGAGAATATCAGTTTGTCAAGAATGACTATAAAGCGAAGAATAGCTGAAATTTCAACAAACCTTAGTAATCAGCTGAAGCAAAAATCTCGAAATTTTCTGTTTTATAGTTTATGTATGGATGAAAGTACAGATTTACAGGATACAGCACAGCTTCTCATTTTTATTAGAGGAGTTGATAAAAATTTTGAAATTACAGAGGAGCTTGCTGGTTTGTGCTCCTTACCAAGCCGCACAACAGGAAAGGAGCTCTTTAGTGTAGTAAAAAAATTCATAACTGAAAAATTGGGTTTCGAAAATGTAATGAACGTAGTAGTTTCCATTGTAAGCTAGATCCGATCTAGAGGACTCAAGCATAGGACTTTTAAAGCCTTTCTCGAAGAAGTAGATGCTGAGTACACCGACGTACTTTACCATACCGCAGTGAGATGGTTTAGCCGTGAACGTGCTATCCAGCGTTTTGTTTCATTGAAAAAGGAAACATTTAACTTCCTCGAAAATGAACCAAAACAATTTCTAGAGCTTCAAGAAGAATTATGGAATAATGATCTGTTTTTCTTTTGCGACATTTCAAAACATCTAAATGATTTGAATATTCAGCTTTAAGGGAAAAACCAGCTTATATTTGAAATGTTTGCAGCAGTGAAGGGTTTCAAAGCAAAATTGAACCTTTTCAAAACTCAGCTGCTGAAAGGCGAAATAAATCACTTTCCCACTTGTGCATTGCATATTTCTCAGCATAGGGTCGGCAATTTTGGGCAAAAATATGTAAAACATATTGATTTATTAATTGAATAATTTAGCAGAAGATTAACTTTGTCCAACGAAGAAAATATCAAATTAAAATTAATTGAAGACCCTTTTTCTGTAGATCCAGAGCAAGTACCGTTTAATTTGCAGATGGAATTAATTGAACTTCAATGTTCTGTAGTGTAGCGAATTTATCATAGAGAAAACACTTTCCACGATTTCTACAAAAGCTTAGATTGCAAAAAGTACAAAAGTCTCATAGAACTTGCTATGAAAACACCTGAATATGAAAAACTTGTTGACGATAAAAAATGTAATATTTCTCATTAATATTTTCCATCATAAATTTTAATAAAAATAAAAAACACATGTATCGTTACTAGGAAATTTTTTTTAAAAATTTTATTTAGCAAATACTTCCAAGACATTTTTCCCTCTTCTAAGCAACAAAAATGGAAAAGCTCCGCTCCAGAGTGTGTCAAATTTATTTATTAATAAATATGAACTTTATTTAACATAATAATGGTTAATTACATATCAGCAAACTTAGGAACTTTTTTTATTTGTTAATTAAAATGTGTAAAAAATATTTAGCATCCCTGCGGCCCTGAAGCATTTCGCTTGAAGCTTATATGGCCCTCAACACCTTCGAAGTTGTGCAGCCCTGGTCTAAACAAATATTTTCCTACTTGAGAGAAACTTATTTTATTTTCTTTTATATAAGATGAAGACGACTATTTTGTGAAATTTTCCTTTAAACAGAATAATTTTTCCAAAATATCCACAGAATTGAAACCAAGCTAAACTTTTAAACTAATTTATATCTAATTAAATTACAAATAAATGTGTAAAAGGATTTCTAGCTTTAGTTCAAAAGATATTTTTGTTAATTTTACTATCAAAGTTTTATCCTGGTTATTTTCAAAGATGCAATTAGCTTATGACATTTTCTTTATAACCAAGAATAAACTAATTAAAAGTAAAACTTTATCTGTGAAATTATATAAATGAAAAATTTTATCCTACATTAAAATCTAAGTATCTTTTATGCTTTTAGAAAATTTTCAAATTTCAAATTAGCATCCTTCGTATTTAACTCATTTTCAAATATAAGCAGTAAACCAACAGGCAGACCTTTTTAATTAATTCAAGTACTTGTTGAAAATCGTGATCCTTGAAATTACAAAACAAAAAGTGAAAACAAAAAAGAAAAAAAAAACACCACAAACCAATGAAATTGTATATAGTGCCGCAATCCTTTGATAAAATTACTAGCTGAGTGGCCGCTTAACATTAATTATAGCCATTAACCGGGGATTTTGTTCTCTTGAATTACAAATAATTACAAACATTAGCAGGTGAACCTTTTTCCTCATCAAACTATGTAATTTTCTCTTTGTACAAAGATCCAAATGGTAGAGACATAAAAGCTCTCGGTTTTTTTTGATTGAGGCCATTGTATTCAAAAAGGGCATAGTAACCAATCAAGTTCAATGCAAGTGGCTAGCCTCAAGCCATTTTTTTTTTTTATTTCATTGACTTGAATAATGTCGGATCATTAGAATTGATAGTAATTGCGGTTTACACATTGCAACAAGTGTTCTTTAAATTTTGTATTAATTTGGTAGAGATTATTGTTTAAAAATTTTAATGTTACATATAACTTAACAGCTGTTGCTTCTAATACATCAATTAAATTGCTGACCATCAGTAATACAAAAAAAAAAAAAAAAAAAAAAAAAAAAAAAATATGAAAAGAAAGTCCATTAGAAGAAATACTTTTAGAAAGAGTTATATTTGATTAAAAATACCTTAAGGTTAAGACATTTTACTGTGAACAAAATGCCGTGCAAGTAATTGTAGAAATCTTAGAACTTGGTTGGATTTCTTTTAATTTTTAAGATATATGATTCTTATAGATATGCTGTAACTGAGCTGAAAGAAAAAATTATTTTCTGCAATACAAATTTACTCTAATAATTGTAGCCAGCCCTGAAGCAAACGTTAATGTATTTAAATTTGCAGGGACAGCGTAAGTGTATCAACAAGGAGATCCAGTAATCATTTTATGATATAATAGAACTTAGCAGCACCAAATTTGGCATGAAATACTAATAAGGCAAATAGTATCCACTAAATTGTACGTATATAATTTTAGGTGACTTCTAGTTATCGCTAACTTGTCAGTTTTTCAGTCAAGGTCATCTAACCTTAATGGTAACATGTATGAGCATAATTACATAAAATACTATTTTGATAATATTTTACAGTTAATATTATTATCATTTTATTTTCTGTCATTAACATAAGAAAATTAGTAAGCCCATTAGTTTGGTTTTCCATTTTTAAAAGCACCAAGTCACGCAAAAGACCAAGCAGTAGTGACTCTTAAGGTGGGCACCCACTTAGTGCGTATATCTCAGCGTCATAGACTCACGCTAAAGTTCCCCCTCATATGTGGATATTACATCGTGAAATTCATTTTTACGTCATTTTAACGTCAAAAAAGTTACCCGCTGAGATATACGCACTAAGTGGGTGCCCACGTTTAGACATAACAGAATAGAATTCCAAGCCGTAAGCTTTTTTAAGAAGTATATCGGGCTAATGTCAAAAGCTCAAAATGTCTTGGATTTTATTAAAAATGTCAGTCCTCCTCACCACGTATAAACTGCTAACATAAGAAATTTAGGTAAACCTATTAACTGGACGAAGAACATATAAGAGTACCATCGACGACAGGACCACAAACATGAGAAAGAACAGATACAGCTTAGCACTAATATCAGAGAATAACAACCAAATTCAATTTCTCCACAGGCTAAGCGAACGCTTTCATCTTCCGTAACAAAATGGGAAAATAAAATTTACAATGCTTTGTGAAGAAGTCGGCATGCACTCAAGGATCAAACATAATGCACGCGGTTGCGGAATTCTGAAATTCAGCTGTGACAGCAAAATGGAATTCCGAATGAATTCCGCTTTCGCTCCGCAACCGCTTGCATTGTGTTTGAGCTTTAGGAGTAAGATATTGTAAAAAAAAAATTTCGTTAAACGTAAATTTTTCGTAATCCAACTTTAAACTGACATATCATGGTATGCTCATACTTTTAAACCAGGCGTTTTTGTCATAAATAAAGAAAAAATAAATAAATTCAATAGAAATAATGTTCGATTTTAACATTGGAACCCATAAAACTTTTCACTTGTTTTTTGTGTATATAATGAACCAAAAAGAAGTATTTTTTATTTTATATTTTAACACTTTTCCAAATCTAATAATTATTCTAGTTTAGTTTTTATCATGTTGGGTAAATTTATTAGCCACTTGACGTTTTAATGAACACACTAAAGTCATAAAATTGTAAATTTTATGATGCCACTTTACTATTATTATTATTATTATTTCTCTAGCACTTTAGTGTGCCAATAGTCGTGTATGATGACTTTATGATTATTTACGTGTCATAACAGAATCTTTTGGAACGGAAAAAGAATACCATAAAGGCCAACCGGTCTCTTTAAATGAAGAAATATGCAAAGACATAACCTTAAGACGTACACACCAAGGGTAGAGAAGGTATATTATTCATTCATCCATAAATAAATATATATATATATATATATATATATATATATATATATATATATATATATATATATATATATATATATATATATATATATATATATGTATATCTATAGAATAGGGTATAACTAATATAACATTTAGCACGAAGTTGTTATGGCAATTAAAATTAATTAGTACTAAGTGGATACAAGATTACTACCAAGATTCTGACCAAGTCATATCCTGCTCTTTGGTTTTATGTTCGAAAATGATATTGTTGATAGTTTTAGATCTATACATTTTCTTGTCTTAAAGCACATGTTGATAATTCTATGAAATTTTCTAAGTTTATTGTCGTTTTTGTGTTCTAACTATATTTAAGTGTATACTAAAATTATTGTTAAGAATCGTAAATTTATGAATATTATTGCTACATAATAATAAAATTGGTTAAAATTAAATTTTCGATAGTCAAATGATTCTTTAAATGGCTTCCATTTATATAAAATGTATAACGAATTTTTTGCAAAACAAAAAAAAAATATTAATCTATAATAATAAAAAAAAATGAAAATAAATGTGAAAAACTTTTTTTAATGATAAGCCTAAAACGCCACTTTAATATTCTTTTTTTTTTGTTGAGTTTAGCAATTATTCGGATAATAAAAGTGTATCTTAAGAGATTTAGATTAATCTCGAAGTGCTATAATCGTAGCCATAAATAAATTTTGTGATATTATATCTTAAACGCCGTATATATACCAAACGCAAACATATACACACATACACACACACAATCAACATACCCAAAATATTAACGTTCTGAAAACATTATAAATAAGTTATATCCTCCATCAAAAAAGTACTTTTTGTGTTTTATAAGATGAAAATCATATCCTTTGGTGGTTATGATAAAATAGGAATAGAAGAAGGGTGTATCCCTTTCTTGATGATATTAAAGGATATAGAACATAAATCTTATTACTGAATACAAAATCAACTTTAACATTATGTCGAGGGGTGTAAAAGTTCAACTAAAAATTCTATAAATAAAAAAGATGTTACCTGACGGCTTTAATTAAGAAGAAATCCTAATCAATATTATTTCCCTCTTTTTTATAGATCATTTATGAAAGAGAGTTTATTTATAGTTTTTTTTTTTAAACTTCTTTAATATCGAGACTTTTTTATTATGTATTAATTCCCTTGAATTATTAGAAAAAAAAACAAATTATTGTTTGTTACCTTGTAGCATCCTAATAGAAACTTTCGATAATATAAAATTTTCCAGCTTACCTGAAATTAAACAATAAAAAAATATTTTTAGTTAATTGTTTATAATTGAAAATCAAATTTTTAGTAATAAAATTAAAAATGAGCTTTAGAATTTTAAGCTCATTATTTTTTTAATTCAAATATATTAAATTTTTTTAATAAGTAAATGAGATTAATCTTAGCTAAGTTTTCAAGATTGTCCCGTTCAGTGCCAAGTAGGATATATGTCTTTTTATCCTTTTCTTCTTTACTTTTCAAATAATTATTATTGTTCTCAAAAGACTGTGTTATGACACTATAAACATTAAATATTATAATAGAAATTATATATATTACTATCTTTAAAAGAAACGCTTGGTAAACATATCCAAAATTTACTTCGCAGCGAATATGTTAATAGAGTACATATTAAGTTGGGCACCCACTTAGTGCGTATATCTCAGCGGGTAACTTTTTTGACGTCAAAATGACGTACAAATGAATTTTACGCTGAAATAGCCACATATGAAGGGGAACTTTAGCTTGAGCCTATGACGTCATAAAAGTTACCCGCTGAGATATACGCAATAAGTGGGTGCCCACCTTTAGAGTAGCTAATTTTAAGGTACACTTCATACAGAAAGATGTCATCTCGTAACTTTTGCTTTCATCATAGAACAGAGGTTGATAACCTACACCGCTAGAGTATTGCATGACATTTTTATAACTGCATAACTGCAGAAAAACCTAGAATCCACAAATTTAAACCGACGGTATTTTTTTAAAACAATTTTTATTTTCTTCCGAAAATTAAATTCTGTCTGAATAGGTAAAATTGTCTAAGATTGCAGAATGATTTCTCAAAGATTTCGAGATGCGTATTAATGGAAAAATAACTAAAAAAAATTCATTACGTAAGAATTTTTAGAAATTCTGGTAAAAGGTTTCCAAATATCAATATCAATGTTGCTGAAACGTGCCAAAAGTGTAGCAAGGAGACAAATACTTCGAAACTAAAATGAGCTCTAAAGAAAAGGAAGCATGGATTTCTTTGAAAGAAGTAATTAAAAATTTACTGGGCCATAAGAAAAATTCAGATTGTGTTCAATTAGTCACAAACATGTTAGAAAATTTTAGGAAGTTGGGATGCAAAATGAGCTTAAAAGTCAATTTTCTGAAATCTCATTTAGACCATTTTCCAGAAAATCTTGGATATTTCAGTAAAGAATAAGGCGAGAGATTCCATTAAGAGAAAAAGGTAATGGAACAACATTACCAAGAATGGTGGAAAGTTAACATGATTGCAGACTAATGCTAGACGTTGAAGAAGGACAGTGACACAGATGAACACAAGCGAAAATTTTTAAAAAGGAGCTTCAGTGATATACGGAAGAAACCCAACAAGGATTTCTAGCGGTTTATTTTTTTAATTATTTTTGTTTCGATGTTTAAGGGATTTACAAGTGTAAATTAGTTTTGTATTTTGTAAAACGACCTCATTAAGTCAAAAAAAAGTGGTTTTTTTATCTTTCGTATAGCTAAGAAACCTTAAGTGATAGAAAAATACCAATACCATATTCGAGTTCAGCTCCCCAGAATTACCTAATATAAGTGTCTTTTAGACAAACCATTTTCGAAAAGTTCAATTTTGAATATTGCTTAAAAAACTTGAATTTCTTCAGCCAATATACAATAGTTTCATATTTTTGGCCAAATAACGTTCTTTCTAATGTCGACAAAACAAAAATCAAAAACTCAAACTTATTATTAACTATTTCATCGTAAATAACATCGAAATTTTCTAAAGAATAATAAATTTTCCAACGATATAATTATTCTCTTTTGTAATAGGAAAATACAAAATCATGGTAATCCTTAATAGACAGCCCTTAAGAGCAATTTTGATTGGTTATCTAGCCCTTCGATATAGTTAACCAAAAACCTAAATCCTTTGAACCCTGTTATATTGCCTTAATTACTTCCCTTTAACCAAATTGACAAAACATACACATTTCACTGTTATTAAAGTTGTTAACTAAGAAAATAACTCTCCAATTCTAAATAAATCAATTACTTACACAGGAGATACATTCATGAAGGGTGAAATAAGTTTGTAGTACTACTTTATAGCTTTATAAGTAAATCCACTTTTTTTCTCTTTTTTTTTGGTTCTTTATTTTATAGATAATCCCTAAATCCTTAGCCAAAAGTCGCTCCATTACAACAAGGTTGTTTTTATCCAATATTATCCTTGGTGGCTATCACCATTTTATCCGCCCTCTTTTCATATATCTCTATATAAATATATATATATATATATATATATATATGTATATAGCTTTATGTATAAAAGCCGTTATACCATCTTATATAGATGAAAAGGATATTTGCTCCCTTTGCTTCCTTATTGAGATTTGAAAAACTTGTAATGCTGCTGATGTTGCTGTTGCTAAAGCTTACAACTCGTTGTGCTGTGTATACGATTTTCGTGGAGTTTGCAGTTTCTTTTAGTCCCTCTCTTACGTCGCTTCTATGTTTTATTGATTTTGGCAATACAAACGGTTGCCTTGTAAGGATTTTCCTCTATTTCATTCTATTATCGTTTCAAATACATATGTATATATATATATATATATATATATATATGTATATATATATATGTATATATACATAAATATACGAATATTTAGAGTATAACGACACGTTAAATCTCTCTTTATCTTAAATCAACAACAAAAATAAAATAAAGGAAAAAAATAGATCTACAAAACATTTTTGTTTTTTGTTCTTAAATTTTTATACACATCCAAGGATCTGTATAGTTAAAACTTTTATTGTGTAAATTTGAAAGAGAAATATTCGACAAAATATTTTAGATACTCAGGCATATTGCGGCATTTAAGAGAAAATGACTTTTACTCGTGTATACAACTCCACAAGAGGTCGAAAATGTTTTGTAAAAAAAAAAAAAAGAAGTTTTTCCACTTTACAAAATGAATAGAGTGAAGTCCTTTTCTAGTTATATTTTTACAAACATATATGAAATATATTTTTTTCTCCTATAAACAGGAATTTCTAGGATACGTGAAAAGCATTTCAATTTCTCGGACTACCGTGAAAGATATTTTGTTGCCTTTAATTTTACTGGATGAATCATTTGTAGAAGGAAAAAAAAAATACAAAAAATTACCCAAAGCTCCCAAGGGAGATGATGTCAAAAAAAAAAACAAGATTGAATATATATACATCTATATATCCTTTTTTAGACTTATTGTATTATTTTCATGTACGTGTTAGTGGTGATACATGTATTTAGATGATTTTCCGGAAGGTAAAATTTGTGGGCTGAATAAGGAAGGAATAATAATATGAAAACGTTTCAAGAGCTGGCAAAGGACGATGAAAATTTGTGTAACGATCATGTCAAAGAGTCAGTCAAGTGGCAAAACAAATCTCTTGATAATATAACAGTGGCGGAATATATACGATGTCTGGTGAAGAGGAAAATTTTATTGGATTTTCCTGCTGCTTTTCATCTTATTTATATATTTCAACTCGACCTCTTATTTTATCTGCTTACAATAAGGAAGCCTATTTGCCCTTTTTTTTTTTGCTTTAGTATAGTAACTTGGGATGTACTTTAATCTTTATTAGGAAATATTTTTATGGGGATTTTTTCTTTTTTCGTTTGTTGTTGTTGTTGTTGTGATTTTTCGACAAGTGAAAATGAGTTTTTTTTTAACAATGTAAAATATTTTAAAATTTGAATTCATTTGGTTTATTTGAGTGGAAAATTTATCACTATAAAAATCTTTTATGAAATTTATAGAAAAAAATTTTTTTTTTTATGGTAAATATTTTTATTTTGTTTATATTTGTATAAATTTTGGTGTAAAGTTTTAGAAAATATTTGTCATGGTTAATAAAAGAATTATGTGAATCAATTTTAAATCTTGATTAGATTTTAACAGTCATAACTGAATGAAAAATAAATAAATAATAAGAAGAACTTGTTAAAAAAATATAAATTTATTTTCTCAGTTTAAATATTAAGATCAACAAAAATAAAAAGAACAAAAACTTTGGCTTAATGACGTCACGTTGGCAGTGGCGGATTTATGAGTGTAGCGCCCTTAGGCCAAAAAGTTGGAACGCCTCAACTCAAAATAATTTCTAATTATTTTTTTAGAGAATAAATTTTATTTACATTATGTTGAAATTTGTTTTCAGATATTAAATTTTATTTATATTATATTGAAGAAAAAATAAATTAAATAATATACGGTTTTTATCTACATTCTACACTCAGAATAAATACATTCATATCAAGTTAACTGTTTAAGTCAAAAATTTCGAATTTTTCCAATTTATCAGATCGAACATATCATAATCTCATATTAGATTTAAAATATTAGCATTTATTCCAACATATTAGTGTTAATTAAAAAACGCTAGAAAGACTATAATTTAATGCAATTAGACAATAAATCATATTTTATTAAAAATCCCAAAAAATTTTTAAGAAAATAGTCCACTACATTAGTTATAAAATAAATTTTCGTTTAGAATACTTGAATTTTTTGGCGCCCCCCAAATTTTGTCGCCCTAGGCCCGGGCCTATGCCTTAATCCGCCACTGCACGTTGGCCAACTAACGAGCATATTTTGTGTTTTAACTATTTCTATGCTGTCTTCTTTATTCTGTGAGCATTTCTCTTATGCATGTTTAGTTGGGTCATTGTTTTTACGTCTAAAGCCTTACACAAAACTATTTTAAATGTGGAAAACAGTGCCTATTGAAATCAAAGAAAAAAATTTTTTTTGACGAAACTAAAAACGTCCACAACAAACAAAACCTCACGTTTCGTAAAAATGCCAAAAATTATTTTCGCTATTATAAGGCTCCTAATAGTTTCTTTTCCTAGGTGTAATTTGTTTTCTGTGTATAAGTAAATGAGCGTTAGCCTTTCTCTATTGAGGTTTATACACTGTATAGAACATATTATGTGGAAATAAGTGCATTAAAAATTAAAATTCAATCATCTAATTGTACTGAAATATAGCTTTTACAGTTTTTAAATTCATAAATTAAATAACAAAACAGCAAAAAAAGAAAAACAAATAATAATTTAGATGATAAATAAATAACACATTTAACACGTTGAGGATGACGTGACCACCGGTTGTACACATTCGGCTATAGTTTTGTAGATGACAAAAGCTTTATGTGGTTCAAAATAATTTTTTATTATAATCAACAGTCACACTCACACTTAATCCGAATATTTGAAATTTCCACCTTGTCAGATATCTCTCGGGCTTAAAATGGAATATTTGGCCCTGCAAGTAAAATGACGTATGATATAAGCAATTCATTGCAGCAAACACTGTCGAATAGATTACGGAATAAGTATTATGGAGTGTTCGAAGCAGTATTTCCTACAGTACAGGATTAAGACAAAAAATATAAGATACAGAATTTTTATATTTTACGTGTAAATAACAATGCTTACCTAGAATATTTATATTATTTTGGATATTTGTGTATACATCACAAAAAGAAAAATGCTTGCTTCACAAATTGCGACTTTAAATAAATATTCGCAAAAACCTTTTCAATTGAATGCATTCAAATCATGTTAACTAACATAATATTAAATCCAATAATTTCATTTACAGTTATTATTATAATTATATTACAGGACATATAAAAACTGCTATTACTTAAACTGAATATATAAAATACACTAAATAATTTTAAACAGGTACTTGAACTTAATTGCAATTCATTTCACCTTTACATGTAAAAAGCTCTTCTAGAATTTATTAGCCCACTTATTGGCCAGACAAGTTAAAAGTGTAATATGACTTTTTTTTTTAATTAGCATTAAACAGCTATATTTAGTTGACAAAGGTAATCGTTTTGTTGAAAAGATATTAAAAAATGGAACCAGCCAAGCATAATCAGGATTCAAGAATTAGAAACTAGAATTAAGCCACTTTAAATTGGCTTAAGATATATTGTTGCTAAGATCACTAGACTTTTTATTTGTTTATATGTCTTCTAGGAATTATGTTGTGGTTAAAAAAAAAAAAGAAAAATTTTTTTATTAAAATTGCTTAGGCATGCATATGGCTTAATCTTTTCTAAGTAGTAGTTGTCTTCGGTATTTTAACAACAAATAAAAAAAAATAAATAACAAAACAACAAACAAACAAATGTCTATACCAAGTGAAAAACAGAAGTCATATCTACCATTAGCTTACCAAGAGAATCGTTCAAGTGGCTTAACTGCCTTTTGTATTATTAATAGGGCTATTTATTATTTTAATGATATACCTTTTGAGTCACTTAAACAGGGGTGTTAGCTGGGGTGGCGGTAGCAAAAGGCTACAAAATGCCCTCGGTTGTATACATTAAAAAAAAATTTTAATATCGTTTTTATGGATTCGACGTGTTTCACCTTCGTTTGCCGCACTGTTATATACGACTTTTTCAGTTTGTTTTTTTTTTCTCTTTTCTTTTTATATTTTTTCTTGAAACGTTTTTCTTATGATTTTCATTTTTATTTTTTATTTTTTTTTGCATGTTATACAAAAAATAGGAAATTTGTAGAAAAACAGGACATTAAATAACACCAACAAAACAATAGAAATAAAATCTATATATTACTGTTATTTACAATTGTTGCGGTTTATTATTTTATTAGGTAAAACATAATGACTATGCGACTACTCGGAATATTACTTTGGTATCTCATTAAAATATTAAATGAACCACAGAGTCGTTTTGCATTGCAAGGTTCCACTTTGTTAGTCATGAAACTTCCATGTTTTTCATTTCTAATTATGATTTTATGAGTTTTTTGTGTTAATGTTAAAACAATATGAAAACCAATAAGAATATTTGTTACATTGAAGTGAAAGTGTATTAAGATAAGAAATACAAATTAAAAATAAGACAAATAAAATATTTTTTATTAAATGCAATATTATTAACGGCTGAAATATCAAAAATATTATTACTATACTACTGTAATATTTCAATTTTTGTTGTAATAATATTTAATTTGTAGTTAATTACAAATTAAAATGAACACCAAGTTAAATATGGTATACACCTGTACTTTAACTAATTAGATTTTAAAAGTGGCTTAAACAAATCTTTCTTTTGGAGTGTAGGTAGGTGTTTTTATAGCCGTCAACTTAAAAATATCATAGGCGTTTTAAAATTAGTTTCAACACCCACTTATCAACTTGCAACTATTATTTTACCTATGGAAAATTTTGTTTGGTCAAGTAATTAAACGCTGTACAATTAAAATTAGCAATAAGAATTTTTATTTATATGTTTTTTCTCACATTTTATTTTCACAAGTTTAGATAAATATTTTGCCACTGGGAGTATGTTATGGGAAATGTATATTAGTTTATTGACTGAAATCTTTGTATCAGTAATTGATTAAAAGTTTAAAGTTTTCTTGAAGCATGTGTCTAAATAAAATTTTTATTAATCTAATTTTATAGGAAACATAAATTTTTAAAAAAGAAAAATTTTTATAAAGATGAGAAGAAATGTATAAAGCGACAGGAAGTTATTTTTAAATATAATCATAAATAGAAAAACTTTTAATAGTATAAAAAGATATTAGAAAAAAAGGCAGATTTTAGGAATATACCGAATTATAAATATTTAAACTTCCATTGACCCCTAAATAATTAAAATTAAAATATTTTTATATGAACTGAAATTAAAATTAAATAAAAAATAATTGCAATAGGTTAAGGCTTAGGCTGCTTGTAGAGTACCGGCTTACAGCCGAGCTGATGCCGATTCTGGCACCGAAGACTACAAAGTCATTATTGGTAAAGCAATGAGAATCTGCTCAAAGTGTTCAGAGTGCAAGCCTACCAAAGATTAGACTATCACAATGGAAATCGGTGTCAGCTCGGTTGTAAGCCGGCACTCTGCAGGCAGCCTTACAGCCAAGCTGACGCCGATTCTGATACCGAAGACTACAAAGTCATTATTGGTAAAGCAATGAGAATCTGCTCAAAGTGTTCAGAGTGCAAGCCTACCAAAGATTAGAATATCACAATGGAAATCGGTGTCAGGTCGGCTGTAAGCCGGCACTCTGTAGGCAGCATAAGTTTAGAATGCCGGCCGGTAGCAGAGCTGTAAGGTATACGCGTTTGCTACAAAAAATATGGTTTGTATGAAAATTAAGGTAACAATAAGGCTTGAAACGTTCAGAGTTAAAAGGACAAAGCGATGAAGCTCTCTTTAAATCCGATGAATTCTTTGCACTATATTCGCGATGTATAGAGACTCAAAGACTTTACTTAGAATTTTATTGGTAATAACACTATAAGATTTATGATAAATCTTAATTAATAATTAAATGTTTTTCTCATTTTTTTTAAACAAAAAACCGATTGAATGCTATAAAGCCTTTCGTATATCATAGACGATGTATGTCTCAAACTCTTACCGTATCAAAATTTTTTCAAATCTTTGCCAGTTGCCTTAAAAAATTTATTGTTGTCGCGAGTTAGTTATGTAATCCTTCAAATTATTATTGTTTATTTAGCAATTTTATTTATTATAAATTTAAATTAAAATATAGAAAATTTTATAAATTTATTTTAAAAAACAACTATGAATAATTTCGTAGTACATTATGCGAAGTATCCAATAACAATGTGTGTTTTGCTTTGAATTTGTTTAGAAAACTAGTGTTTTAAATTGTAATAATTGTAAAATAAATTTTACAATCCTTTATTTAACCTGAATTAGGCTTACCAAACTCGGACCTAATAACAAATTTTAGCAAGACTAAAAAACAGTTAAATTCCAATCAGGCTTGAAAATGTGGAATTAAGTCAAAAGTATTAAGGGTGTTGTTTTCTAGATTAACTAATTCCAATCCAACACATTTTGCTTTTCACTATAAAAATTCTAACAAATTATAAAGTACAAGATTTTTTAAATTTAAAAGCGTGTCGTTCCAATAAAAAAAAAACCTACACGTTTAATTTGTGTAAAATTGCTTAAGAAATGTTAAGAAATATATTATAACTCGACAAGATGTCATTTTGTTGTTTTTTTTACCGCATCTACTAAACTAGACTAAAAACAAGGAATCAAGCGTTAAGAATCTTACTTGAATAACAAGGAAACATAACAAAGAATAACACTGAAGACTAAAAGAAAATTGAAAAAAATTGTTTTTGCACTTAAAATTACAACAACATAAAATATTATAGTTTTATCCATGAAAGTATCGTCTTACATCATTATAAGTACAAAATACTTTTGTATTCCTATAAAGAAACAAATATGGGGAGACAAGTACAAGAAACAAAAAACCAAAAGAAGATGTTTAGAAAAGAGAATAACCATCTTGTTGGTGATAAAGAAAAAAAAAAAAAAAAAAGTGGTCATGACAAGTCAATAAATCAAAAATTTATGGAATTTAACCCGTGATAATGTCTCGACTGACTTTACTAATATCGATCTCTATCTACTTAAAAGGATAAATGCTTTCCAGCTATGTAAAGGAATGTGATAATAAATTTCTATTAGTTTCTCAACAAATCATCATACAGTAAAGATTTAGCAAGTATACTAAACAAATGTACAATGCCTGGCAGCATTTTAACGATGATATCGCTAATCATCTGATTTAAGCTACTATTAGGGAACAAGATATAGTTGATTATGATGATGATAACGATGATGATGATGATGATTCTATATTATTCTTAGAGACAACATTGAATTTAAGATGTGCTAAATGACTTGCTAAGAAAAAAATTCAACATAATATATCAACAATTAGATAAGATTCTAATTTTGTTAATTATTACCAATTGGTTAATAATTAGTTATTAATAAATGTAAATACAATGTTTTTACCTCTTACTTGCTTAATAGTTTCATTATTATGTAAGTATTTTTCAATATCTGTAATTAATTTTTACTTTCAGACTTGGTTATATTTAAACAATTTGTAAACATTTTATTGAACATGTCGCAACTTTTAATGTTGAGATCAATGTCAAACTAGTCGTCACAAGTATTATTAAAATTGTTTGGCATAGATAAAAAGACATTCTATAAATGGTGATTAAATATTTACTGAGAGACATGTTCTAGTTTTTCTTTGTATCCATCCATTTTCAATGATAGCGACTACTACAAATGGTTTCTGGGAAATTTTTTTTTATAAAACTAGAATTGATGTCTATTACTGCTATTGAATTTTAATTGCTGACTATAGTTAGTTATTTACAACTAAAAGTATACTAATGGAAATCAACCTTTAAATGTAATAAGCAAAAAAAAAAAAAGAAGCAAATAAGACTTGTATATATCTAACGTATCATCTTATGATCTTCGTAATTAGCAATCGTTAAATAGGGCTACAAGATTTTAACTGTTTAAATGTTAAGCAAAAATTTAAATTACATTAGCCGACATTGCACCTATATAATTAAGGATGAAAAATCGTTTATGAAAACATCGAGGTTTTCAAAAAGAAAGTCATGACACTTATCAAAAATCATAATTTTGATTTTCTTATTGCACAACATTTTAAGAATGTCGTGTTCGAATTTCAAGTCAGTCGGGACAAAAGTCTTTTTATTTAAGTTTTCCCAAATCATACACGTTTTTAGATTAGCTACTCACAACCAAAACTGACAGCGGCTCTATGAGTTATATATAGAAAAATAGCCGATGCATGAATGTGAGTTCTTTTGTTGTGGAATGTTGATTCTGTGAGTTATTCATGGTTGTACGCATGATAGTTCTGAATATTTTAAAACACCGAAACTTAACGAAAATCACTTTGTAAGCTAAAAAGTGGGACACCGATTGATAGAACAGCGAAATTTTTGAGAAATGAAAGGTTAACTAACAGTATTAGTTGTGTTAAGGCACCATTCTTTATAAGAGCCTTGAGTGCAGTGAGTTCCAATTGTGAGTGATTTGTCTGGACATAGTATTAAGTAGCGAACTCACTACGATGACACATGGATAAAACCATTCTTATTTTTGGTTTTCAAGTAGTATGGAACCTTATTAAAATATGTAAAAAATTTCAAATGTGGTGCGAAAAAAAGGTATTACATATATGTGCGAAAAAGGACAAAATTAGTTGAGTGTCAAAATCTATACAAAAGTTGCTAAAATATATAGAAAAACTAATTAAAAAGGTACATAAAATGAAAAATATTAGCCCAGAATATATGCATCTAACCAGCAAATAGTCGGGAAATATGTTTTGACGTAGTCAAGATGAAAATAATTTCTTATAAACAAATACTCAAATTTTTTATGGATTATTTTTAAATTGCATTTTCATAAAGCATAATTTATCTAGTCATACTAAATTATGTGCCAAAAAAAGTTTATTGTGTTAGTGAAAATTGTACTTGCAAAGGGTGCTTCAGGTCTTTTAGAAATTTGCGGTAATTTATTGAACTTTTTTAAGTAAAAATTTATTTTATAACCAAAAAAAAAAAAACAAAATGTTTAACCTTAATGTAAGGGCATTGATATTTCAAAAAATCGATACATCAGTATTTAAAATATAGGAATGTAATTTAAAAGGCAACCATTAAGAATACATTGCAAAAAATATTCTTTCAAGGTTTGCAAAATACGGAAATACATCCAAAAAGATTGGTTTGAATAAGTTTTAATACCATGACAAAAAGAAATATTCTTAAAATTTGATATCGGATATAAAGCTTGAAAATAAGGATAATTGAATTATGTCTAATGGAAAACTAGTCACATTTATTTCACAAAATACGTTAAATAATATTCTTGACAAAAGAATGTCAAGAGATAAATTTTCTAAATTGAATTATTAGCTACAAATCCGATTAATATCATAATACTAACAAGTAAACTTTCAAGAGATCTTTCCTTTTTCCTGACTAAAATCATCTTCTCAGTTCTGTTTTTTTTTTTTTCATTTTTCTTTTTTTGTAAAAAAATATCGTGAAAAGCACTAAATATTAATTTTCCATTGAAACATTTTTGCTTTAGCTAACGGTTGGCTGGTGATGTTAAAAATTTACCAGTGGAATCTTCCTTGAAAACTTGCTCAAGTGCTTCGTTTTTTTTGCTGTGTTCCTTCTTTCAGACTTATGAAAGAGATTTTCATAATATCTACATTTTACATCAAGCATCTTTGAATAAATTATAAATGAGAATTTTTTGTTTTTTGGTAGCTAAAAAAAATAGAAGCAAAATTTTCTGGATAACTTTATCAAACTTAATAACTGCTAAAAATGTTGTGTAACGGAAAATTAGTTAAATGAATACAATTTTTAGGTTTATATTATCTTTGGAATGAAGAGAAAAAGCTGCTTTTAAAGTGATTTCTAGAGTTCCTTTGAAATTGAAAAAAAATGAAAAAATATTTTCATGGAAAATTTTCTTACGTTGAAAGTAAATTAAGAGCTTCACTATTTCCTTAAGAAATTATAATTCGAAGTAAAGTTAAAAGGAAACAGAAGCACCTGTTTCTACTTTCAACTGAAGGTGGATTAAAGTATTGGGATTACATTTAGAACATCAAAAACGGGGAAAAAATTATTTAACTGAATGAAATTTTAAATTCAACTCTACTGTTGAGTAAACCAGCAGCGATTAGAATTTCTTTCCAAAAAAAGGAGGAGCTATTTAGAGATTTTATTCCTGCATGAAATTAAAAGTGGCTTCCGGTGTTTATCGTTGTTTATTATACATAAAAATAACTTTAAAAGGCAAAGTTATTCCACACTTTTCATATTTCACTTCCAATTAAATGTTTAATTAGCCAAGAAAGAATCAATAGAATAAATAAATTGTTAACAAATAAGATAAAAGTGAAAAAAAACTCAAATTGACCACTAATTATTTATTTAAGAAATCTTTAAAAAAAAAAAAAATTTTAAGTAAAAATTAGAGTTTGCGTGCTAAAAATCTTTATAGCTAAATGACATCATACTAAAAACAATGCCGCATTTTATATTACTTTACAAAGTAATTAAATGATCGGAGACCGACAAGAAGCTACAAAAACAAAACAAAAATTAATTGAAAGCAATTAAAGAATTGAAATACAACACAGTAGAAAACAACACTAAAAAGTCAGGCTAAAGTTCATTTCTAGTTAAACATTTAATTGCTTCGTGAACATATGCTCTATGCCATGAATGTAGTACAAGAATACAGTGTCAAAAGGTGATGATAACCATATAAAAGAAGTAAAAATAAAACCTGCAACATGACTATAACTATCTATAATATACTTATATATATATATATATATATAAATGTATGGTGTCTGTTAAGATTTCATCAGCAATATACTTCTTATGGCACAAAAAGATAACAGCCATTCAACTTACTAGCAAGCCACCAAACTAACCAAGCAAGTAATCCTAAAAGGGAAGTCTTGGTAGTCACGATATATCTATGTTGATCCCCATACCAAAAGGTCTCAAACAAAATGATACCAGCACACCAATAAACTGAAACTTATTCAGAATTAGGAAGCAGTCCTTCTAGTTTCCAATCTGTGTAGTTTCAAGCTAGTAAAAGAGTTCAGTGCTCCATTGTGCATTGTGCTGATATATCTTTAGATGAAATTATTGTTACTTCCCTTCTAGTCGTTGAATTCCTGTAATATCATCTTGGCTATTACTACTAATAGTTTCTCTCTATCCTTTTAGTATAAACTTTTGAGGTGTGTAATTAACACTTTGCAATAAAATGCATAAAAGTTAAATCTACTGCCATAAAAGGAAAACTGTGAAATGAAAATTGCAGCACTTTGTGGTATTTTGAAGTGAATAGAGCACTGGGGATTGAAAAGTATTTGTGTTATTTATTCAATAGATATATCTAGTTACATAGTGCTCTTATGCTTGCTTTTCCCAACTGAACTGATGAATTTCTGGGGTTAATGGTGAACATAAGATGATATGATGTCAATAAGATGCTACCTTGATCTTTGGCTTTGGTTTAATGTTTACACATTGCTCACTTAATGAAATTTTGCATTCGATTAAACATGTCAGGACAATTAATTATGGGTGTTTTAATAAGCTGTTGATTGGTTTGCATAGTAGCAGAGATCAGAGTATTACAGAACACAACCGGAAAATATATTGATGTAGTAATCAATTGTATTAAGATCAACGTAGCATTAATCTCCTAGGTATTGCATGACTTTTAAAACTTTTTGGATTATTTTTAAATAACATAACAATGAAATAAGTTATTAGTTGGAAAAGGTCCTTTTCATGTATACATGTGTTAAAAATACATATTATAATAGATAATATAGGAAATAAAATGTAATTATCACGCTTTATTGGAACATTTAAATAGAAAATGAGCAACAATGATTGATAGTATAAGGAATAATCAAAAATAATGTCATAGAAGGACAGCAATTTGATGGTTGGTACAGAAAATATAGAAAAAATTTAAAATCTTAAAAAGAATTACACGCACTGAATATACAAATAGAAGAGGAAACTAGAGATACTCGGTTAATCTACTCTTAAAATGTTATGACTCATATTTCACAATTGCTAAAAAGTTAGTTATTGTGTTCATAAGCAAAATAATCGTATAAAATTGTGAAAAGCAAACCCGAGGTGAAATATTGATACTTTTACGGGTGAGAAGATAAAATTTCAGAATTTTCGAAACGCTTTGAAGTTTTGCCGTCTATCGTTTAATATCTTATTATTTACCTCCAGGGTAGTGAGCTTAATATTTTTGGAACAAAAATAAACTGAAGAAATTTTTGAAGCTAATTAAACAAATGTCCATGTTACTTCGAGACTTGTAAAAATCCATGAATGTAAAAAGCCCCCGGATTTATAGAAGGACAAATTCTAGATTAACGATTTTTGATTCTATAATTTTATATAGTTATTATAGGGCTTCTTTTGTAAATTTTCATTGAATACAAGTCATCTGAAAAGATCACATTGTATTCAAAAAAATAAAATCCGCCTGTGAGAAAATGGATTATTTCGAATGGATTAACTAAATAAAAGAATAAAAGTGTATTAAAAATAAAATCACTTTTGAAGAATTTATCTTAAATCATAAAACATGTTTTCATATCGAACATACGAAACCATATACAATAACCTAATTTGATTGGTTTATTAAACAAAAAGTTTACTACAAGCCATAGATGTCAGAATGATAACATAAACCTGTCAAATAAGTTAACAAAACAAACAAATATTTCATGCAAATATCTAAGTTAACAAATCTGACAACTGAATATGATAATGAGCTCACTGTTCAGAGAAAGGAATTAACAATGTTAAAGAAAATTTTTGTTCATTAAATGAAATACCAATGTAGAGGAAAAGAATAAAAAAACAACAACAAAAATTCAATAGTATCAGTAATGGTACAAAAAAAAAATGACTGTCAGCTGTCAACAAGTAAATCCACAACAAAATGTTTATACCAAAACATTTCACATCACCTCAAACGACGACATCAACTTGCATCAAACAATGTAAAACAAATTGTCTTCATTTTTGTTGTTGTTATTGTTGTTATTATTGTTGGTTGTTAAACAAAATCAAGAATGGCTGAAGCATTCAAATTTTACCACAAATAAACCTCATCTATTTATTCCTATACAAAATGTTATGCAATACTCGAAGTGGCTACAATGAGACATCATCAGCATCATCATCGGTTTTTGTTATCTGTTATCCGACATTCTATATAACTCTCTCCTACCAATCAAAAGAGATGGGGTGTAATCTACTTAAGGGTACAATACCCAGAGGCTGATATGTAAATAAAATGCCTACTATAGTTTTGAGCTCATTTGTTGTATTTAATGATGGCAGCTGGCATGAAAATATCTTTGTTAAATCACACAATATATACATATATATATATATATATATATGTAGAGAATGTTTTGCAAGGGAATTGCAGTCACTTAACCAGCTAACCACTCCATATGTCAGAGGTTTGACATGAATCTGTCATCTGTCATTGTCAGACAGTTTGCTTTGCCTAATGATGTTGCACAATGTGTTCGCCTTTCGCACACTTAATCGCACCCAACAATTTGCTAAGTGGTACGCAGGCCTTCAGGAAGGATGTAATCACTTAAGAGATTAGCGGTTCAGGCATAATGCCATTAGTGTTACTTTAATTGGCGTAAAATTATCTACTTGATGGCTACTTGTGTTGCTTACTTTTTTATTTTAAATATCTTGTTGATATTAAAAAGAAGTCTTTGTTGAGTATATAAAAGACGCGAGTAACAGACAAAATATAATATTTTAAATTGGGATGTATAGTTTTTTTTTTTTTTGTTGAAGAGAAATTTCCAGTTGAAATTTAGATACCAAAGTGATGGAATTAAATTGAAAAATGTAAAGAAAAATATAAAGTGAAATTTTCAAGCTATAATCAATGACTGGAAAGATTTTCCTATAGAGACCGACCCCAAAATTCGTAAAAAAATATTTAAAAAAATTCTAAACTTTCTTATGGGGTTTTTAGGCGTTTAAAGACTTTTTGTTATTTTTTATTAACATAAATCTGAAGTGCTTCGAATATGCTTGAAATTCTTATGTGTTTTTAGAGTAAATCTGTTAAATGTTAAAGACATTTTTTAAATTAGTCTCCCATTTATGGGATAAAAGTTAAGTGACAAATCTTTGGATAAGTGTTATCCGAGCAAGATGCAAATTTTTTTGTAATTGTAGTCATGTTAGCACGAAAAATTAATTTTTATATTTACTTTAAGACTAAGCATGCAAGTTATATTATTTGCGGCAGGTTTTAAGGTCACTATAATCAGAACATGACGCTAAACTAACTCAAGTCGTTTTTTATGAAAAATTGCTATCCATCAAATTTAACAATAATTATTACAGAATAAAAAGAAAACGACATTTTTTTTATTTTGATTACTAAAATATGTGCCAAAAATATAATGTTTATTACGTTTTAGGAAATTGTGGCAACCGACTATAAAAATAGGCAAATAATGCCTGAAGACAACAAAGATAACTCCTCAAACCTCAAAACCTCCAATCTCTGAGTCTTTTATTTTTGATTAACTTGAATATTCTAAATCCTATTATTCAATAAGTCAATAAATTGATATTTTTGAAATTTCAAAACTCATGCAACCCTAACTCAAGCAAAAAAGTTACACCGAGCTCAAATCTGGATATTACAAAAATTATTATTATTATATCCAGGAACTAAGACCCCAAAAAAAGAAAACGGCAGTGCCTTATTTTTCCCTCTTATCAAGAAATTATCTTCTTTCGCATGGATATCACGTTATTTCTATTATTATACATACACACCATTAATTGGTAGATACATATAAAACTCATTTCAGCATTTTTTCTTCTGGTTTATCTATTTCACTATTGAAATTTCTACTATAATTCTTATAACACAAATATTTAAGTCTCTTAGCCAGCAAAATAAAACAAACCAAAACAAAAAAATGTCTTAAACAATTCAAACATATTTTTATCAAGCCAACAAACTAATTAAGGAAAAAGGCATTACCGGATAACTAATTAAAGATGCATGAAGGTACCAAGTAATTGTTCCGCCTCTTGCTTTATTATCACCCGAAAATTTACCTCTTGATTTCAAGCTTACTTATACAAGTATACGCCTAAAGGTGGCTAAAAAGTAAGGATAAAAGTAAAATATATAATAAGGACTATAAGACAAGGGAAATTTATAGCATAAATTAAGAGGGCGAAATAAAGTGATTGTCTACAGTCTTAGCCCTTATTCACAGAGTCATAGCATTTCCACTTTTCTATTCAAAGAAGTTAATCTTCATATAACTCAAACCACCCTAAATTCAACCCTCTTTAGCTAAATTTTCAACCAAAGCAGACTTATATTTATTCGTTGTTTAGGGTGAACTTACAGCATATTATAAGTGCTATAAAGAAAGAAAAAGGAAAAAAAAAATCTGTTAAATTCAAAAAAACTGAATTAATTATAATATTAATTGAAAAAGCTTTTAAAGTACCCCATAATAGGGTAGCTAAAAGTATTGTTTACATAATATTGATGGGCAACTTTATTATACTTAGAGCAGGAATAATAACAAAAAATATACAAAACTGAGATAAAGACTATCGGGATTTTACCAAGGGATAAAAAAAAACAATTTCTATTTTTCTTTTGGCAAACAAAAAATTAAGTCTGATCATCTTTCAATTAATTTTGAATATAAATTAGAAGCTAAGCTCTACTTAAAATTTAGGATAATATTTTTTCTTAACAGTGTCAGTCAGTTGGAACTTGAAAATTATAACAAAAATTAGCTTTGCTCATCACTCTACAATTTATATTTACAGGGAATTAATTTAAAACTTTTTTAAATGCCTGTTTTAGGTTTATTGAGATAAAGAAAAAATTTAAAATCAAATCTTTTTAAAAGAAATAATTAAAATTCTGTTAATTAAGTAAAAAAAAAAAAAAGGGATTAAAGTGAGAAATTATTTACTGTAAATTTTGGAATGATACGGGAGAGACCCTTTCCGCAGTTTTTCTTCTTTCTTTTTTGCCTTTCCTGTCTTTTTTTAATTTTTGAATATTATTACTACGCATCAGTCAAGAAATCTCGAAGCTGACAGAAAGATAAAAGGCAAGGCTGAATTTTAATATTTTTAAAACGTTTGAATGCAGATCTGTAAAGTGAAAATTTTTGTGCCTCTCGTTTGGCATCTGATAAATTCATTTTCTTCTCTTAATTTCATTGAAAATGCGGATGAATGATAAAAGCCAAATTTTCTCATTTATAGAAAAATGCTATACATATCAAAATTTAGACGTATTTACACATCAGTGATTGATGAGTGACAACTTAGCTACCGTATGTCAGGCTAAGGCAGAGTATTTGTTAATATCTAATAGAGTAAACTTTTTAAGATACGTAATTTAATTGTGCATTACTTGCTAAGTTCGAAGCACTTATGTCTCATATGAGAGATTCACATATAAATGGAATATTTACAAGTTACAATGAGTTTAGTGCTGCTATTTCAAAACGCTAGATTCCAAGCATCTTCTTGTGTTCATTACTTTTTGATTGCAGTTAATATTGTTACAGCAAACACAGCTTTATTATTTATTTACTCTAACTATCAGGCCCCATTGGAAGCAAAGTGAAACTTTAGTTGCTGAGTTAAAATGTTATCACATAAGTATCAATGAACAGACACTTTGCTCAGGGAAATGAGTTGATTACAAGAGACTACACAGAAAATGTCCAAAAAAAATCACTAAGTGATTTAAAACGCAAGAATCAGCTGGCAAGTATGCAGCCTTTATATTTTGGAATGTTAACGTTCATTCACTAAATTAAAGAAGGAAACGCCTTCAAAAATATGTATTTAATTACGATATTGGATTGATTAAAGGAAAAAATTTTATGAAAATTGCATAAATTTTTATTTCTCAATTTTTTATTTTACTCCATACAGAGTTCATGGAAATAAAATTTTAATCCAATAGCAAATTGGGAAAAGATAAAGAAATCGATTACAAAAATCTACATGACAAAAAACAAAATAAATAAAGATCTCTAAAAATGATATTCTAAGATGTAAACAAGTACTTACTTACATCGTGGTTGATGATACATAAAAATAAGTTGCTTACCTGCAAAACACAAAAAAAACAACAAATTATTAAAAGTTTAAGCCAGGAATTTCATTCATGAGTTTTTAGTGATTGTATTTAAAAATAATTTGGAAAGCAATGAAAATAATGGATTTGTTATAAACTGATTTTAAAGCACTACCAGAAACGCTGCCTAAACTTTTTATCACATCGTTTGTCATTAATACTTTGTTTTCATAAGGAAGGACCACAATCTAAACATGTCCATTCATTATAGCGAACACTGTCTAAAGGTTTTACAATGTCATCACGTTTACCAAAACGTATGATCAGTAAAGACAATTTTACATAATTTGAATAATTTTTTTTCCTATGCAATTATTTTATGGTTATCTCTGTAACACACAAATTTTCCTGCCAAAGGATATTGGATTTAAAAAAAGCAAACATAGCGTCTGCTTATAATAACAATGAACCAATAAAAAAATGTATTTAGTCTTCACTAAATTTATTTTGTTGCTCAATATTAGTCTAGAATTTTGCAATCATAAATTTTAGATTGAAGAAAATAACTACAACAAAATCTATTGCCAATGGAAATTAGGCGTTAATAAAACTAGCGAACACTTCAGCAATCCATTTACATATATATACTATCGAAAGCGTTGTGACGAACAATGCGCCAAGCGCTAGTTCTCAGCTTTCAAAGGAAAAGAATTGTTACTTGGGCTAACTATAAGTGTCAATCAGAGATCAACAATAGATCTATAAATCGTGTTAGATATCTGAGCCCCGTATAGTTAAAAAAACCAGTATACTTGTAAGCTCTAAAGTTGCTTTTATTTTTGATTTTTTTAACTTCTTTACAGCACCAACATAAGAAACTGATGTTCTGCAGATTCCTAAAGTCACAAACAAATAATGACAAATAAAAATAAGGATCAGCTTAATTCATTATTTTGTCTTCAACTAAAACATTTCCCGAATTTTTCAAATTATCCAATACAAAATCCTAAAAATGAAGTCCAAATACTTTACGAAATGACAATGTTCCAACTAAAAATCGAAAGGGATTTAATTTGATGCCAAAATTTAATTACAAGAAATAAAAAACAAATTCCACAAAGATTAAGATATTTCAATAAGAAAACTACCATTGCAATTATTAATTTAGGTAACATAAAAAAGAAGTATTAAAAATAATTATATTAACACTAATGCTAACTTCTTTAAGTTAAGATCCTGATCTTGAATTTTATACATTCTTAAAATATTCTTAGAGGATGCAGAAGATATGATCCTTTTAAATACGTCGGTGTTTTCATTAAATACAGATAACTAAATAAAAAACAATAATTCCATTTTTAATTTTATTTACAAAAATATTCCAAGATTTCAATATCTTTGGCGTCTATTTTACAAACTAAAATATTTACCGATAAACAAGAAATTCTTTCAAGGGTTCTAAATTATGTTGGCAGCCATGAAGTTAACCACGAGACGTGATGAAATTTTTAAGGACCTGTAATCTTATATCATTTCTCAATCTGGAATTCTGAGCACGTTGTTGTCCAAGCTCTGTTTTCTAATCAGTGTATTATGTTTCTGTTTTTTTTTTTCTCCTCTGCTTTTGCTTTTTATTGTGGTTTTCTTTTATGGAATTGAATTTGGAAAATGGTTAAATATTTTATGCCAGTTTTTCTATGCTTAAAACTTATAGGGAGAGAATACTTTCCTGTTGCTTTATTATTATTATTTCAGATACTGTTAGTGGTCAGATTTAAAATGTTCGAATACTTTAAGAAATTTATTTCTTTAGATTTTTCCATCTGACCGAAGAAGGAAGGTGGCATCAGTCGTGACTTTATGCGGCATTTTTGTTTGTTTTTTCTCTTTGGTTTTGTTATTGTTTGTTTAATGTTGACTTGTCGACGATGTGTCATATCAATACGCAATCAATTTCTCATCGTCTTTGAAATTATAAGAAGTTTGGTTTCAAGTTATTGGTACCATGTCTCGTGTTTCATGTTCTGAATTTTTATGTTTGGCCAATTTCACCTTCTTGAGTTACCACATAATCGATTTGTGTTGCCTTTTGATTTTTGCTCTTATATCTCTAACCTTTTTTCAGTTCATGATTTTAATTTGTTTATTTATTTGCTTTATTTAAAGATTCTTTGTAAGAATTTTTTTGTATTCTATAATGACATTTTATGCTGTCTGCAGATTTTATTTTTCGTTAAGATTATGGGTGGCAAAATAGTTATGGATTCTGATGGAAGAAAAACTAAAATAATTTATTGAAGTACTTTGAAATTTTTGATTATTTTTCTCTAGTCTTTAAGCAGGTTAACAATTTGCAAAAAAATTTGTAAAACATGAACGTGATATGTATGCTTAATGTATCCTAATTACCATTTGCCATGTTTTAGATACACCCAAGTCTATGAATTTTAAATGCAATCTGACTGTTAAGGTTTCTTATTTCTAGCCAATCAGTTTACGTAATTCAATGACAGAAAATAATTTCCCAAGAGTCTGAAAGACAATCCAAATTTCAAGCACATACAAGTGCAATGGATACGTGATTTCTTGGTAATCATTTCGCAGATCTTAGCCTCTTTAGCTTATTTTGTATTACCCAGGTGATCTATTTGACATAAAAAGTGACTCGTTTGTACATTGCAATAACCGAATCTCAATTGTTTCATCGTTATTGATATTGTTCATTATTCGGGTCGACACACCTAATTTAGACGTGACAGCTTGGTACGATAGAAAACTTCTAAAATATTAGGATCTCATGGGGACAAAGCGATTGACTTATTAAAAAGAAAAATAATTTCTTTTTGTCTCTGGCAACAACAAAAATCAAATTTTTTTGATTTTTAATTCTGATGAAATTTGTAAGGAGTTTTTATGATTTGATTCGTTAATTTATAGAATTAATAAGGTCAATAAAAATGTTAGATAACTGTAAATAATATTAAATTAGGTAAAAGGTAATTGAACGTTCTACCTCAAAGTGAATATAATAAAACTGAACAAAAATGTTGACAAAAGAATTACTAAAAAGAAATAGACTAACATTTGTAAAGGACAAATATTAAAACCGAAAAAAAAATTGCCACACGATATAGCTTTTTTAATCCTTGATTAAAGTTTTCCATTCTTTGTAGCAAACACTGTCAAACTGAGTTCAAATATACTGCAAATATAGTAACATTAAAAGCTAAAAACTTTCTAAATGGCTGAAATAAACTTAAGAAATGCTCTCCTTTAAAGGCATGCAGAAATTCGAATGATAAAAAGAAAAGGTCAAATAAGAAGTAAAATCGATTAAAAGAAAAATTAAAATATAAAATCACTTCATTAGTTACAGAAATTAAATCAAAACCCTAAAGAGTATGATTTTTTTGGTAAATCAGTCTTGCTGAAAAATAGTTATCAAATTTTTTCTTATAAAATTTAAATAAAACTGACAAAATCTAACCTCAATACATGCTTATAAGTTCCATACTCATCAAAATTTTACATGAAATGCGGATATATACTACTTGAAACATAATTGGATAACAGCTGGTTTGGTAGTTTCTTCTGAATTTGTTAGCTTCCAAGAAAACTTTCTATTAAAAAAAAAATTAAAAAAAGAAAAAAAACACAAAAATGAAGAAAAATAACAGGAAAAAAAAAATGAGGGTTGAGTATGGAAATTTGTAATGCAAATGCTTCTAAAAAACATTTTCGTCTTGTATAAAATTCATGAATTGGAAAGAGCATTTACTTAGGCAACTGCTATCCATTTGGCCAAACTCATGAATAATTTTTCGGTTTTACAAGGAAATTCGTCTATGAAGAACGACGGGCTCATGTTGAAATGAGGGTTTAAAAAAATAAATATATTTGTTGGTTTATTTTTTCTTTTCTTTTCAGTTTTTCTTTTTAAATTAAGTTTTTCATCAACTTTTTTTTTTTTATTTAGTATCCATTTAGACAAATTTTAAGAAAATATATGGATATAGTTCTTAAATATTTACCTAACTATTCTTAGAATTTTATAGAGAATACTTTAATTAGGGATAAAAAACAGTATTATTTTGTTTTTTGTTGAATCAATCAATAGAATATGACAATTAGATATATATTTAGTAGAAGAGTATTGAAAATATTTTCCAAACATGCCAAACGATGGAAGTATTGATTAGCCTCGTTATAGTTGCATACAAGCAAACTCAAATGATGTTCAAGCAGGAGACTGTATTACTTCCCTAAATAATTTTTTACATTTTGAACGAAACTTAGGTTTAACATCCAAACTAAAAATTTATGTTGTCTAAAAGATTTTTAAGCAAAAAAATCTATTTTTAGACTTAAATCCTTAGTCATTCAATAATAGTTAAAGATAAAGAGTTTTTTTTATTGCATCAATATTGCATCAATATAGGTTTGATATTCTGGCTTCGACAAAGGAACTGGAGTCTGGTCTCCTTTCTCCCACTACTACTAGTACTAAAACTACAGCACAAATACTATAAATATTATAGTATTTTTGATTTTGAATGCAGACCATAACCACATAATATATCTATTCAACCAAAAAAGATTATCTTTGCTCATTTGTCCTTGGCAAGAAAAAAAAAAAAAAAAACATTTATATAAAATAATTTATAGACCATAATTGATGCAATAATTAATTTTAAAACACATTTTATTTTATTTTAGATTAATGCAGATTATAAAATCGTTTTCCGTAAATAAAAAATAAAATAAACCGAAAATCATACAAATAAATTAGAAATTAAATTTTGTAGTTGTTGTTGCTTAATATGCAAAATTTAATCTTTCCAATCTGGCTGAGCTGAGACCATCTTTGACAAGAAAGGTATAAATTTTGATTAAAAATAACTATCGGAATAAATTATACAAAATGCTTAATTTTAATAAATTAAAATAATTTTTAGCTCTATTCATTTTAATATAAAGCTTCCCTTTTTTTTATTCATATTTTTTTTTGTTTAAATCTAATTTACGATTCTGTTGATGGCCTACCTGTCATTGATAAGCTTACAAAATTAAAACTTATAAAAAAAAACAACAACAACAACATGATATCTAGTTTAAGGCTAACATTTGTAATAATTTTGATAATTTTATTGTCACTAATTTACTTTAATTACGAATACTCGAAACCAGTTTTGCAAATTATTGGATTTAAATAAAATTTAATTGATTAACAAAAGAAGAAAAAAATCACAAAAAAAAAACATGAAATTATATAAATAACTAATAGAGGGCGTAATTTAACTTCTTATTTAATGTTTGTGTGTTTGAGAAATAATTTGTTTGCAATTTTTGTTATGGTTTGAGTTTGAAATTTTTTTCCTTTTGTTTAACAGCATCAGCAATTAATTATAGCAATTGCTATTTAAAATATACAAAATGTTGTACAAGTATCGTATTAAGTTTAATGGCCGTGTGCAAGTTAAACTTCAATAGCTTCAAGTGTTATCGTACTGAGTTGCTGTTTATCAGGTTTCTGTAAGGTCAAATGAAATAATTACGCGTTCACGGGTTCAAAGAAATTAAAATGAAGTTGATATAAGCTAATCCAAGGATATTTTAGTCAAAAAGAAAGAAAAAAATTTACAATAAAATTTGATATGTAAAATTTTTAAAGATATTTTAAAATGTTGTTTAGAAATAATTTTTTACTTGGGTAATTCAAGTAAAATTTGATTAACCTACTTTTTAACAATTTTAATTATAAAAATTTTTTATAATTAATAATTTTTTTATATTTTATTTAACATTGAGAGAATTTTAAAAAATTGATTTCTTTCGTTTAATTTTCTGAGGGTGGAATTTTAAAAAATGTCTTAAAATCTGAGCATGATTTCCAAAAACGTAAATCGAAGGTACCCCAAACGATTTATATTTGATCATCATCCTCACTGAAACACAATTTGCCCTTTTCCGTGGATTTAATTTAACCTTCTCTAAATTAAAAATTTTTACAGGAGTTTTATAAACAGTAACAGAATTTTTCAAAATTCTGGGAAGAAAAATACCAAATAAATAACAAAATTTCATTGAAGTTTTGCTAAGTACTAAAAATAAATAAATTATCAATATAAAAATATAAAGACTTGCCGCAATAAACTTTAAAGAAAAACAAAATTACTTTTTTTCCTCTAAAGAAAAAAGAAAATGATTTTTTTCACTGAGATTTAAATATTATATATTTCCTTTGAATTAGTTTTTATATTAGACTTCTGAAATAATATTAAAAAATTTTTACTTTGAACTGAACAACTTACAAATTTCTAATTTTGCAAAAACAAAAAAATAACAAAAGTGTAACAGTGAAATTGTTAAATAAAAAAAAACATTCTCTTTGGCCTTTCATAGATAAATTGAAAAATGTTTTTGAACTCTGATACAGCTAAAAAAAATTGGATTTTTTGGTTAACAAGTAAAGGACTTTACTTATTAAGAAATTCTTGTTTTTCCATTCTTATATAAATAAATATTACTTTTCTTATCTTTTTATATTCCTTGTATATAAAGAGAATTTTTTAATTTTTCTTTTTTTGGGTTAAGTCCTAAGGGGATCTTTTTTAATTATAAATTTAATTTGAAAGAAAATTATTCACACCAAAGCCGCCTGCTGTATTTATATTATTTTATTTTTAGTAAATGGAGCACTTAAGTGAATAAATTGTTTGTTTGGAAAGTTTTATTAATTTAATAGATTCCTTAACTTCGAAAATAAAAATTTCAAAAACTTTAACATTAAATTCTTTTCTTAATTTCTTTCCATCTGATTAATTTTAACATTCCAAAGATTTCTTATACACTTAAAATTTTTTGACATTAAAATAACACAATTTAATTGACCTCCACTTGTGATGTTCTTTAAATTCGAATTAAATAACACATCTTAGCAAAGATGATGTCAGCTTTTTGTCTTAAAATACCACAAAAGGCCCATAATTAGCTTCTTTAACATATGTTTACCATTACTAGATGGAATAGAGTTCGTCTAAGCCGAACTTTTTGTTTTTGTTGTTTTTCTTATTTTCAAATTAGACTGGATTCAATTTGAAAAAAAAAAACAATATATATTTAAATTCTTGTTTCGTCACAGTCACTGAACTACGATGTTAATGACTTTCCAAAATACCGACAAAAATTGTCCAATAATGTGTTGACATATTTATTAAACTAGTTTACTATATAAAATAAAATTAGCAAATAGTTTTCAACCAAATTTTTCAGTTGATTGATAGACTAATCTAGTAAAAGTCAAATGTTATCCCTGTTAGACGAAGACAGATTTAACCTGCTGGATGTTTAATGATGCTAATTTTTTCATAAATAGCCTAGTGATGAAAGTAGAAAGGAATATATATCTATTTTTGAAATTAAGAGGCAATATTTTAACTGATTAAATAACATTTTGTAGACATTAAGTTTTTAAGCTTTCGCTAATAAATTACTGCTTAAATACTTAACTTGAAGAAAAATGGATGTCTGGGAATCAGGAGAAAATCAATTCTCAAAAAAAATTATTTCGTTTTTATATTTATAGATTAGAAAAATTTCTGGATTCAAAAAAATTGTAGTATAACAAATGTGTAATTTTTGGATTTTTAAAGTTTTCAAATTTTTAGGGTTTATCATTCTATAATAAAAAATAATAAAAACAAAATCAACAACTATTATCGGTTTCTTGTTTTAAAGCAATTAAAAATAGTTCGCAGTTTTTACAAGAGTTTGGAGTGCTTGGCAGAAAGGAGCAATGTAGTTTTGATATGACCTTTAGACATGAATGCATTGAAAACAACGAGGCTGACAAGAATTGGCTCAAGTAAATGTTATATTAGTCTCCAGCCCAACATCCCTTACCAAATAAGTGTACTAAACCAATATTTAAATAACTGGCTCAGTGACAATAATGCCTGAGTTCTGAGGCTTCTGTCTTCTGGTATGTTACAGTTCAAGACATTTTTCATGTAGAAGATAGAGAATCTTGGAAATAAAAGTCTTTGATGTTTATCTCAAGAAAGTAGCTGAACTATTTTTGAATCGATTGACATAATAATAGAAAATTGGAAGGAATGATGGCCCACCAGAAGTGCATGAAAAATCAGGTTAAGCACTAATTGTGAGATATGTGTATAATAAAATTTGAGGAAATATTGTTTTCTTTTTTTCTGTAAAATTATAGAAATTTCTGATCGATCGGTTTATAGATCGATTTATTGATCTCGATAAGACTACTATTTTTCCAACATGACTTTTAGAGCCAATAATCTCTGAAATATTTTTTCTAAAATTAAATACTAAAATGATTTGGGAACAGTATTTTAAATAATTTTTGCTTTTAATTAGATTTAGAAAATTTAAATAATAAATTAATATATAACAAGGAAAAATTAAAGTTTTCGCATTTTTAATACACGTAATTTTCTAATCTCACAAAAAAAAAACAAATTTTATTAATCAGATTAGAAATAAAGCCTTAAAAATTTAATAAAATCCAATAATTTAATACATTTGGCAGCAAATATTTTACAAGTAATAAAAATAATTTTTAAAAAAAATTAGAGAATTAAATTTTTTTTATATATATTCATCAAAATTATTTAAGAGTTTTCAGAGTTCAAAGTAATTTTCATGAATTACCTTGGACTAAAATCATTTAATGAAAATCCAAGTTAAACCATGAAATTAACAAAACGAAAGTAGAAAAAAAAAGCAAAAAGAAAAACAACAGCTAAATTTCTAGCTAAGTATTACTACATGTGCATCGTTCATTCTTAATTTAATTAATATTTTCTCATTAATTTCCTGGCTTTCTAAGTCATTAATGCAAATTATAGAGTAACAAAATGAATTACACTTGAACATTCGTTTGTTCATTCATTTAACGCTGCCATAAATGCTGTCAGCACATGTGAAGATGTTTCTAAAATTATATCTTTAAAATTTTAAAAATAAATGAAACGAAAAATTTATTAACATCTTGAGATTTAGTAATTTAAGTGAATTTTTTGGCACTGTTTTCAATTGTAAATAGAAAAATAGCTAAATAATAAAATGTTTTCACCACCAGAAAGTTTTTTGTTTGCATGAATGACAATCTTTTTTTATCGAAAAGGTTAAAACTAGAAATTCCATTCTTGGATATTTGTTTGGATCGATGCCATTTTGGCAGAGTATTATCCTTATGAAAATTGTTTAACTGATTTAAATATTTTCTGATTTGATTGTTATTTTTAGATTTGAACTCTTTAATGATAAATGCACAACTTATAACTGACATATAGGATGACTAATTCAACATTAGATATGTGACAAAATTAATGTTTCATTTGTTAAAAGTTGATGGCTTGCTGGTATGACAAATTTTGTATGTTATTAAATGCTTGAGATGTTTGCTATTCACAACAGATTATTAATCAGAAAAATAGTTCTTCTGGGTCACTCTAATATTTTATTTAGTAATTTTTGTTTATTTTTCTTTAGAGGTTTGAATTTATAGCCTCAAAAAATTTAGCCAAGTATTAAAGTTAAGATATTTTTGGTTTTATTTAAAATCAAATATGTGATTTTTGTAATTAACAAGATGACACGTTAAAGATAAAATTGTAAAATATAAATAAGGGACAGTTTAGGTCAGGAAAGAGAAGAAAAAAGAAAAAAAAAACATTGAGAAACTGAAATTTATGCTTAATAAAAAGCGCATTAAAAACGAAATGAAAAAGGTACAGAAATCAAGTCGAATTTTAAATAAATGAAACATTTAATTACATCCGGAGGACTGGTACATGAAAACGAGCATTTAGAGCTAAATATTAACCTCAATTGGGAGGAAATTACATATAATAAAAGACAAGTTCTTTATACTAGATGTGTAGATATTTGGCTATAAAACTAAAGAATTTGACTAAATAGATCAACAAGAAGTACAGACGGTAGCCCGTCTCTTTTGGAATATGAACGAATAGAATATAATACGGCATAATTTGTATTGCAGCGATAGTTACAAATAAATCCCGGTAGAAAAGACAAAAGAAGAAATTTCAGTTAAAGGTTAATAACAAATTATGGTTTATTTTGCATGCAAGTTTAGTTTTTGTTTCAACCACTTTCAGCCAAAACTGTCGTTGTGACGAAATTATTTGTTTGTTGTGTTTAATCGTCAACTGATTCGATCAAGCAGCACGCTACTGCGGAGTTAAAATATCTGCTCACATATAAATAATAAAATAAGTATTTGTTTTTGATTTTTCTGACGCCACTGTCTCTCTCTCTCTCTCTCTCTGGTAGCAGTTTGTCTCATTTTTGAGTTTAAAGATTAGAAAGTATAATATTACGAATGAAAAACTTTATATCCAAACAACCAGTCGATTAGTGTTTCTTTTTTCCAATCACACCCGCCATTTGAGAAAAAACGTAAAAATGAAAGTGGAAAAAATGTGATTTGAGCTGTTCTACAGCCGCTCTTGACATCTTGCTACTTAAGGCTTCGTGTCATAGAAAATATTCAGAACTCACATTTGTAACTTTTTGTATATATTCGAGGATTGTTCTTGATTTGAGCAATAAATAAAAGATCAATTTCTTTGACTTTCAAAATAAACTTCAAATTGTATTTACATCAAATTATTTTCAATTAATTTTTATATCTCTCAACAAATACAAAAATAAATTTTTTATCTGAGTTCATTGTCATCTGCCTAAAGTGGATTAAAATTTCAGATCTCCGTCTCGATTATATTAATAAAAAATAATTTTTGTTTTTTTCATTAAGCAATGAAATTGGAATTTATTGAAATAAATTAAATTTTAGTTGGTTTTTTTTTTTATTATTATCAAAAAAAGATTTGATTCTAACATAAAATATAAAACTTAAGCTGCATTCAAAACCTTAAAATTCTGAACAAATTTCATAAGTTAAAGCAAATAAGCAAAAAATATGCTAACACTTTAATATAAAAACTGAATAAATTTTAAAGAAAAACGTGACAAGTTTTCTAAAATTCCATTTTTGGTAATGAACAAATTTTAAAAACTTGATATGAAAATTTAGTCTTGTTCATAAGAAATAAAAAAAAACAACCAAACAAAAAGAAAAAACTTATATCAGACGATTATATATATTGATTGAAACACATGTATGATCTTAGCTTATTACACCCAAGGCTAATTACAGTACATGGCACAAACAGTAAAATTTAACGAGGTTTATTACTGTTTTACAAAAAAAGATATAACCATAAATGCTTATAAAAATGATTGCAACAACCTCGTTAATAGTCTCTGCCAATGAATTTGCAATGAATCCCATCTCTATTGAATTTTAAGTGTATGTATTTGCACAAGCTTGAAAATATTTATTCTTGTTTTTTTAGTTTTTTTCTTTTTTTATCAACGCTGATCGTGTCAATTTTAATTAAAGATATTAAAAACAATATTTTAAATTTCAATCACACAATTTTACCTAGAAGCGTGCTAATATTGCAAATAGCCTGAGTACCTATTAACCGGTTATCCTAAACTCAATAAGACATTAATGAAATATCTTCAGGCTCAAACTGACAACCAAATTCAATTCTTTAGAAATCTTTATACTTGGTCTTAAAAAACGACTAACTTTTTGCTTACATGATGACTAAACTTAAATTACTTTGTAATCGTTTCACCATTATTTTGATACCATTAAACTGTTTCTACTTCTTTATTTATTTACTCCTTTTTTTTTTTTGTGGACGGTTTATTTTCTTATGTATCTATCTATTTAACTAATTCCTTTATATATGCACTATGTGCCCATATTTACAAAATACCATTTATACAGCTAAAAGAATTTCAATTAGTTGCTACTGTCGAGACCTTATTTAACCATTTAAAGGCAGCTGCAATCGTTGTACCGCATCATTGGGAATTGAAAAACATGACATTCTGGGAATAGTTCAACATTTTGCTTCGATATAATATGTGACTTGAGATATGCCAGGAATATAGATTTGTTGTGGCGGCAAATAATGAAATGCAGCAATGAAGACCAAGTGAAACGCTTTGCGTTTCATTGAAAATCTTTAAGATTTCATTGGGTTTTTTTATTTTGTTTTGTTTTTTATATAAATTTAAATGGAATTCTGAAAGGCATTAAAAAAAAAAATTACCCATTCTTCGTTTTTGTTGTATTTTATGCAGCATGCATGCTAGTATGCCATTCTTGGAGTTCAGTAATTAAGCAAATTGACGTCTTGAGGTTTCATTTGAAAGGCATATGAATTTTATATACCATATCAGTAGTATGTATTTCTTGTTTAATAATATTTCAACATTTCAATTTTGGGCTTGTGAAAGCGAATTTTTTATTTTACAAAAAAAAAAAAAACAACAACAATTTCTCAAATTACTGGACAATTCCATGGAAATATAAAAGAAAATTTTTCTTATTAGTATTAAAATAAATATTTTTTAATTTTAAGAAAAAAACAAGTCATGTAAAATTTGAAAATTAATTTATTTTCAAAACGGTGAAATTATTAAGAGGTGGAGGTACATTTAGCATTATTAACAATAATTTTATTACTTACGACATTTTAATGTTATATTCACAAAATTTTAGACACTATAGAACATTATATAAGGAGATATAAGGCCATAAGCGAGGTTAACTTGAATAATGACAAGGGGGTAGTTATCGGCAGCTGTGCGCTTTTCAGTTAAAAAGAATTCAGTAGTCATTTAATTTCCTGAAATGGGTTTACATAAAAGAAATATAATATTTTGAATTCTAGTATATATTTACTTGTCAATTTCTAAAGGTTCAGTCATATCTTTGGTAACTGATTTTGAGCCAAAAATGTCAGATCATGTATGTATCTGTTTGTAGCGTATTAATATTTAAAAAATTATAAATTTCTTGTTCAAATATTTCAAAAGATTAAAAGTTCAAATGCAAAATGAAAAACTAAATTATAGCGAATTGAGTCACTACTAGTGTAAATATATAATCAGGATCAAACTTGTCCTGGACTGTTTCATTTAAACTGCACGCATAAAATAGTCTAGAAAAAAATTCCTTGATTGGTACAATCTTTATTGAAATTCGTGTGAAGTTTGACCGCTATATGTCAACTAGTGCATGTTTAGCATCTATTTATTTACGACGTGAAAAGTTTGTCTTGCGATTTTTACTATGGACAAAAAAATTGAACAAAGAGCTTGCTTGAAATTTTGTGTTCCAAATGAAATTAAAGCTACGGAATCGTTTAAAATATTCCAGAAGTGTTTTAATGAGTCTACTCTATTGAGAACATATGTAAGTACTTATAAATGGTACAAAGAATGCCGTTAAATCGTCGAAAACTTGTGTAATGCGAGTCACCCATCCACCTCTGTTAAAGACGATAACATCGAAAAAGTCAATCTCGGAAATCGTCGTGTTGGAGTCTGCATCTCTTATGGATCAACTCAACCCATTTTGATTGATGTTTCAAGTATGCTTATCACCACGAATTTGAATTTTTGGATAAACCCTTCACGAAATCATCGGTCAGTCACCGTATTCGCCAGATTTGGTTCACTGTAACTTCTAAATGTTTCCGAGGCTCAAATATCCGCATCAGGAAACGCTCTAAGAATATATTGAGTAATTCACTAAAGAATCTAAAAGCCATCCCAGCTGAGGATTATAACAAGGGTATGAAAAATTGGATTAACCGTTGACATGATTCTATTGGCTCAAAAGGAGCCTATGCTGAAGGTGATAATAAAGAACTTTTCTTGTCAGTCCGGGTCAAATTTGATCAGATAATATCGATAGTAAAACAATCGATTTGATATTTATTGTTTACCCAGGATAAATTTATCTTTTTCCTCTTTTATTTAATACCACGTACATTTTAAAGTTTCTTAGCTTTTCTAATTGATAATGAGGCCACTTGGAAATAAATCAGCAAAAAAAACAAAAACTAAAAATTATAAATTGATGCAAAGACTGCCGCACCAATAACGGCACCAAAATCATATGAAAAGTTGCATAGAAATCGGTATAGAAAAGCGAATGCATAATGTAATCATGACTTTAGCTTTTCATGTTTCCATATCTCAAAACTAAAAACTTTAATGGAGACCTGAATACTAAAGTGACAAATGTTCATTGTGTTATATACTCAACACTGAATTATATAGTAATTAAATTATCATATGTCAGTCATATTTATTTAATTATTATTGACAACTTTCACTGGATACATGAAACAAATTGAAAAGTTGATCGGCTGCTACTTGGGTTACACCTGTTAGCCAATCTTTCAATAATGGACCTCTATACAAAGCTTGGTTTTTAATGCACTCCAAATAAAAAATTTGTAAAGAAAAAGAAAACGTGAAAAAAAAACAGAAAAAAAGATAAAAAAAATAAAAAACTACAAAAATAGTTACAATAACAGAAAACAGCAACAGTGGCAATTTTATTAAAAGTGACATGGAAATTAAAAAGATCAAACAAAAAACAAAAAATAAGCTTGTCATAAACGTTAATTATAGTGTCATGAGATATATTAAAAAATAAAAAATTTATTAAGTATACCAAGTTTAAAAACCGAAAAAAAAAACGAATGAACACAAGAAAATATTTTTTTTTGTTGGTTGTTGTTATATTCGTTTATCACCGCCTTTCAGTGCCCCAATGTAGCGCAAATGAATAAGCGATTAAGTTTTTTTGTGGAATAGCTTAGAGCGTTCTTAATGTCCGCGCCGTGTCATAAATTTGGTTAATTCGTGTTATTTGCAACCATAAAACCGCATTGGGAAAGAGTACAAGTAAAAATAAAACTACAAAAAAAATAAACAACAACAAATACAAGAACAGAAAGTAAAAAAAAAATTATCATAAAAAATTTTATTAACATCAGAACAGAAGAGAAGAGATATAGGGAGGTTGACGACAACGATTTCATATTTTTTTGTATGGCGGAATAATACCACTTTGATTTGAATTGGTTTGACGTTACGGGACTTAGTGAGATCACCCATTGATTCTAAAAGAGATAATTAAAATCATTGATGATAAATGGTAAAATGATAATTGATGCTAATTGAGTTGTAGATGGATTTAATTGATATAAAATCAAATAAAATTTATGCTAAGAGTGTGGCATATTTAATATTTAGAGGGGGCTTTCGAAAAAAACAAGCTCTGTGGGTGTGTGTTATGTAATGATACCAATCCAAAAAAACAAAAAACAAAAGAATAAAAAAGTTTTTTTTTTATAATTAGATTAGTAATAAATTTTTTGATATCACTTCAAAAGTAAGAAAACTGTTAATTATGTTCGAAAAAAATATTTTGGATATTCCTAGCTTTGAAAATAATCTCTAGACATTATTATGTCCTGAATAGGTCTTCTTACTTACACGGAGTATAAGATATCCCGGGATACTAAAAATATGTGGAATAGAAACCGATGACGTAGCTAAATAGCGCATTCTGTTATCAGTAGAAATAAGCAGATTATCCTGATATCCATGTAAAGAAAATTATTACTAGAGCTTTCGAAAATTTATTTAATAAATGTATATACATATGTACATATGAGTCGCTCAGAAGCCAATATGGATAAGTCCATTTTTTCATATTTTCTGATTTTTGCAAATTTCAATAGAATAAATAATATATTTCTTAGTCTTAAAAGGATTTACTCATACTTTCATTTTTTGTAGGTCAAAAAACCCTTTTTTTAATAGCCTCCGCATGTGTTATGTATTATGAATGCATTAAGAAACATTAAATTTCTCAGTTTGGATTTTTTGGACTTATCCACATTGGCTTCTGAACGACTCATATAGAGATTATTCCTTGGTGTATAACTGTAACATTGGATATCTTGTACTTGAGTACTTTAGAACATCTTGTCCTCCGTGTATGCCATGCATGCCATTTTAAATTTTTATAAGAATGGAAGCTTCAGAAAGTCTTAAGGTAATTGTGAATAGATCCGATAATATGACATTCGAATCTGCAATTTTACGACCAAATTTTACCACCAATGGCAAGCAATAATTTGCTGTGAATAATATGTGATCACAGACGAGCATTCCTGAGTTTTTGGAAGAACGAAACTCAACGAAAATAATTTTGTCAGAAGTGAAATAAGAAATAAATTGTTGAGTATGTTCTATTTTGGGGACAATTATAACAAAGAGAAAATAAATTAATCTTAACAAATATACCCCCACCCCCCTCCCAAATTAATGAAAACTGAAAACTTTTTCACTCTAAGTTGTACTATGAACTTTTTCTTTGAAAAAATTTCTCAATCCTTATTCGATGCAACTGGATTCTTTGAGCACTGAGTACTAGCGCACATCAGACGCGTAATTGACGGTTAATGTTAAAAGCCTCTAAAGACAGACTTTTATGATTGGTAATAAAAATTTTACATTCTTAAGTCAGATTTATACCCGAGACACATACCCTTTAAAATATATTTATTTAATGTGCTTTTGTCATTTATAGACTTATCTCTTCATGCACATTTACCAAATTTGCTACAAACATCCTTTCATAAATTCCAAATAATAAAACCAAAAATATTGCTAGCAAATTTATTGTTTAAACTTAGTCTATTAAATTTATGCATTGAAAAAGCCTTTAAAAAAAATTAAATAAAAATATCGTCTGTAAACTGCATTTAGAACCGATTAGATAGAAAATTTGCATAAATTTTGCTACTGTTTTCCCATCATTTAAAGGTAACAAGTTTACTAATTGGGTGTTCGCTCTGTGAATTTATTGACCATTTAAAAAAAAAAAAATTGCTAAATATGTTAATTTGTGTTTTTATTTTAAGCGAGTAAAAAAATTGGACAAAAACAAAAATAAATCAATACCTGGCTGGATAAGAAAATATTGCAAGTATTTTAAGAGTTTTTTTTATCTTTTGCATGTATTTAAATTTTAATTATATTAGAATATTCGAAGAATGTAGAAAATTTTAGTATTTTTTAACATTTATTTTGAAAAATTGACTTTTTTCAACAAAAATTGCATATTGAATTTTTGCAATTTATATGTCACTCCATGTTTAGTCCTTATGGCATTTAAAAAACTTTCTATATACATATATATAAGTTTTTCATAGACTCGCCTGGCCACTCAGAAGTTTGAACATAAGCCTTTATTCAGACGATTTGTTATAATAAAATATAATATGAAAAATATAGTATTTTCATTTACACATAACTAAAATTTTATTTCATTAGAGCTTTTAGTATTTAAATTTCCGTGAATTATAAAGGATGAACGAAAACAACTGTAAACGTGTGAATGGGTCTTAAATTTGATTTATGACTAACTTTTGTTCCATGTTTTGACAGATTATGTCAGTTTGATCTTTTGCAGTTTCAACTATGGTAATTTATACATCAGCTAAGCATTTAATTATACTAAAAACATTTAACAAAAATAATAAGTCACCGATTCAAATATTTCGCCTTCTACGTGAACTTTTTGGTCCACATAATCGAAGTATGCGGGTTACTTTAAGAATTGTAAATAATTTCGAGGAGAATCATACTCTATGGTTCCAAAAGAAGTGTCACATAAGCGTAAAGTATGCGTACACCAGAAAAAATTCGAAGTATAAATTTCCATGTTCGTGAAAAACCAAATGCTTCTCTTCTTCGCCGATCACAGATATTGAATGTGTTTGCGACAAATTTTAACTTTTAATTTGATACCTCATCCGCACAAAATTTTATAACCTCTGCGTCTAACAAGAATGGACCATGAAATGAGACGTCATTTCGTTGTTTGGAGCTTCTAAACATTGGACGAAGTTCACGAGTTTTTACAGTTTTTGATCTTCAGCGAGTGATGAGAATCAAATGGAACTTCGAGAGGCAACTCAATATCCTGAAAAATTCAAGGTTTGGCGCATTTTTTGGTGACGAAGTATCATTGGTCCGTACTTCTTTGAAAATGATAAAGCTGTGTGCTTAATTTTTTTACTATAATTTGCTAAACCGGATTTGAGAAACACTCCTTCACTAAAACGGAGTTACATGCCATAATTTCATGAAATTGGCCGGCAAGTTCGTATAATTTGACACCTTGTGAGTCTAGGAATTTTTGGAATATCGTGTTTATGTCTATGTTTCCCGGACTACCAAGGCACTAAAAAAATACTATTCAAGCAAGCATACCCCTAATAACACCAGAAATGTTCCAGAACATTATCAAAAATTACAACTGTCATTCATTCGTCTGTAAAGCTGGTACAGATACAAATATGCTTGAGATTATTTTTAATGTATAATTTAAATAACCAAAACTTCATGAAAAATAAATAATACGGTTCAATTTAAACAAAAAATGTGTTATTCGTTAGCTCACTTAAGAATCAAAAATTTAAACTATTTTTGTTGTAACTTCCTGTTTTCTTCTTTTAGACCAGTTAAATTTTAACCAATTTTAAGTAATTTCTTACCAAAATTTTATTAAAAGCACATACCTGAAAAGAAAAGAAAATTAAATTAGTATATTTTGAAATTAAGGACATAATTAATAATAAAAGTAATCAAAGTAATAGTTTTATTAATTTTGTTTGTTAGTAGATTTACAAGTTAATAAATTAAAACTATTCCTCTTGTTACTTTGCTTGATCAACAAATAAAATATCAACAAACCAAAATTCTTTCGGTATTATAGAGAATTGAATGGTGTCAAAAGGAATCAACAACTATAAATTTTTTGCTAGATATGTAAATATATATTTAAAAACAAAAAAAAAAAACAATAAGATATACGAAACTAATGACCGCAGGGTGTCAGATTAACGAGAATAATGATAAAGAAAAAAATATAAGGAAAAATCTGATACAGGAAACAAAAGCAAAACAAGGGTGCCCACCTTATGGATATTATCATGGGTTTTATCTCTAATTCGCCTATTAATTTAACAAATCACTGTATTTTAAGGTAAGGGTGTAAGGTAAAAGCGATTAATTCTCTAGCTATAATAGTAAATATTCTACAATACCTTTATAGTATACAAAGGTTGAACTCATTGACAATACATATAGAGTAACAAAGAAATAAGGGATGTACACAAGAAAGACGAACAAAAAAAAAACAGGAAGACAAAAAACTTCTTAAGAAATCTTTAAAGAGATCTTCGATTCCCCCTCAAGGTAACACATCCTAAGCTCTCAAATTTCAAACTTGCTGGCTATATAGAACGATTACCGTCATCAATCCTCCTTTCTTCCCTTCCTTCTGCTGTATTTGCTTGATTTTTCTTTATTGTTTTCTTTTCTTTACTTTTTTTTTCGATTTGTCCAAAAAATTTTAGGGGCCATTGCCACTGAGCTATATAAACCACCACGTTGGGAATTTGTTGCCCTATTATATCGGCCCTTTGCTGATTGTTTTTTAATGCTTGCTTCCTCAAACCTTTTTTGTTTGTGTTTTTGTTGGGTGTATTGGTCTTATAAGATTTTGTCTTCTTTTTTTTTTGCCTAAGAGATTTCTTTATCTGAATATAAAAAAAAAGGAACAAAAAAAAAAAACAGAAAAAACAAAAAAATGAACAGTAGACAAATCTTGGATCAATTTGTACCATGAAAAAGGAAATTAAGAGCAGCTGGACTGGAAGATAATGATGAGAATTGAATTAATGTCCAAATTGACTAAGATCTTAGATATGAGAGGTAGGTAAAAAAAAATAAACAAAATATAACAAAAAGAAAGGTTTGGCTACTGTTCAACTTAATTGCTACCGTATACAACAAAAACAAGAATACAGTAAACAAAGATTTTGATTTTTTAATAGCATAAAAATGATGACCACCTTATCTGATAATGAAAAACAACCAAAAAATTCAGAGCTAAAAATCTAAATTGCGTTCATAAATGGGAGAGATACATATACAAAACCCGTTAGAAACGAAAGTTGATCATTTTTTGTATTTAGTATTTAAGTTTGATTTTTCCATTTAAGAATTTAACCCAAATTTTAAGTATATAACATTGGCGTAGACATAAAAAAGGAGGGGAGAGAAATGATTTATCAGTAGTGATTCATTTTATTTTAATTTCATACACTTGAGAAAATTTAAGGTAGACAATTAAGATGTTAACTCAGTTAACTACAACAACTAATTACCTTGATTCGTTTAACAAATGATTTTACTTTGATAATAAGATTTCAACATCAATTAAGTTTAGATATTTACCGTTAGGTAAAACGTTTTTAAATTTAATTTAAGAGAATCCTTTTACTAATATATTTTATTGTTTGTTTGAGCAAATTTTGTTTAATTAAGTCCACAGATTATTTTTTTTTCTGTTTGAAAGTGCTTAGATATTGTTAAAATTATGGAAATTTAAGTTAAACAAACAAAATTTTAGAATATAAGAACAATTCAAGGAGCTATAAATTTAACAGAATTGCACGCAACTTTATACGACCTAAGTTAAGAGTAAGTTCTTGCTATTTTTGATTTCCAATTCAGTCTCATGTGACTCTGAAAGTTTTTATCCATACGCTTGAAAAATATAAATGTGTGTGAGAATTTTGCCTATAATTTTCAGGTCTCTAAAAACATAAAATATTTATACTTCTAATGTATTAGTGAAGTCACTAAGTACATTTTGTGCTAAAACCTTCCGTTTTGACCACTTGACTCCTTGCATTTCTTTTCAGAAAAGAAATTGAAGAGGGGTCCGCATTAGTTTTCGAGCCATTTAAATTTTCATAAATATTTTTTCTATCTATGTCGTTAACTACATGAATAACCCAGCGGAAAAGTTCTAATGCGCTTTAGCGCTCCGTCACCACATTAGTTTGGAGCAGAATCCGAGCGCTCGAATTGGTATCCTTTTGCACCTCAATGCTCATATGAATTGGAACGTGTTGTCTGCTGCTATGCGCTATGTCTGAGCTCTAAGTTCTTTTCATGAAACCTTCGGTTTTATTTGAAGTTTTCAGTGTGAAATATTAAATTTTTTTCAAAGTTCTTATCAATATGAAAAAATTTAAGCACATCATTAAATACAAATTAACTTATAAATCTGAAGAAAAATCATTTCAGAACTCATGAGAGGAAATTATATTTTTAAGAATTTATTTTAAGGTTTATTTGTAAAATTATGGATATAAGCAGTTAAAAATACACTAATAAATTACATTTAATAAATGGTTTCTTATTTTTATGCTTTTCTTTTTCAAAAAAAAATTGACAGTAATTTATTGTGAAAATTAGGTTAAATCTGGTTATGAATTCGGGTCAAAATACAATTTAAAATAACAAGCAATAACAAAATTTTCGACAAATGAAAATTACTAATTTTACAATAATTAAAGTTTTGGTATAAGCACAATTTTTTCTATCTGAAGCTAATGTTAGTATACCAGTAGGGATTCTTTCCCTTTCTAGTTAAGCAATCAAAGAGAAAGTTACTTGTAAGTCATACAGGCTCATAACTTTTCGGGGACATTATCAATTAATTTTTTCAAGAAATGGCCGCAAAAGTCGTCGTCATGGCGACTTTTTACATGCTGTAGATGAATTTTTCACTAGTGAACTTTTCAACATAAAATATTAATGATGTCACTGGGGATATATATAATATTCGGAGTCAGTAGTTGCAGATTAAAGGCCACGTTAACATCGATTATTATTTAAGCTCACTTTCAATTTTTAAGTTTTTAATGGAAAAATTTGAATTTTTACTTTAATCGTCTAATTTTTCGATACGAAGAAGTTAGAAAACTGCAAGTACATCCGTGCCAATGAAAACAATTGAGCTCTATAAATTATAATTTTAGGAAAAAATGGGTCTTGAGAAGGGGAATTTTCTGAATATTCTCTAACAAAATGTGAGAATCAAGGAAATTTTATGTTTTCTAATTAGGACTACTAGGATTGTTCCTCATTTAATGTAAATTATCTAAACAGATTTTACAGACTCCTTGATATCACCAAAAATTACAGACCATATATCAAACAGCAAAATTTTTTACCAATAATATTAAGTGTGAAGAAAGATTCGGAAAAATTTTCCTTTTCCACTTAAACGGTGGCAATTGATAACAAGTCTCACTTTCCTGAAACAAAAAAACTTTCGTAATTGGATATTTTTCCTTTTACAGTACAACAAAACCATATTAATCAAGATTTACAATTCCTCAATAATTATTTAATTGAACTGCAAAAAAAATAGTGACATTTGACACCAGGTATCCCACTAGTCTTTTATGAATTTAAAATTGATTTTATTCAATTGGTACAATCGACACCTGGTATGAGTATAAATATTTCCCCTAGCTAGGGTATAAAATACAAAAAAAAAAAAAAAGAACAACTTTGAATAAACCACACCCAGAAAAGCAGACACAACAGTTTAGTATTATTAGAAGTAAAAAAACTGCACTTTAATAAATACAAAAGGTTTAATGTACATTCAAAATGGAAAAAAAGGAAATTTGTACATATCAGAGGAATAAGAACAAATGAACTTTTTTTTTCTAACCATCAGATTGAACAATTTCAGTCATCTTTTGTCTTTGATATATCAACATCATCCACAACATAACACATCAGATTACATTTAAAAATAAATAACAAAACAAAAAGCCTGTGGTATAAAAACGATATAAAATCCCTTAGCAGCTATATAGATACATATCCTTACAACAACTACTTGAAAATACCGAAAAAAAAATTACAAAATAAAAGAAACAAAAAATCTGACAAAATAGGACAGGACTTTAAATCACACACTTTTCATTCAAAAAAATTACGAAGAATTCAAACATATACAACGTAAAAGGACACAACAACAAAATTATATGTTATTTATGTTTTATTCCTTGCAAATTTTTAAACATTTGAATGACGATTTAACAGACAGACAGGATGGCTATGCCTTGTGGGAAACATAAAGAAATTATCTTCTGTTCTCTCTATGCAGTTTACAAGTCTCTTGGTAAATTTTTTGATCTAATCTTCTTCTGTGGTTCTGCTATTGTTGTCAACGGAAGACCTGATTTTCAATTTAAGATGGTAAATACAAATCAAAAAAATAAAAATAAATAAATAAATAAAACATTTAGAATACTACATTCAAACCAAATGAAATTTAGATTGCAAAAAAAATACAAAATTTATATTTACGGTCAGCTATACCCAAGAAGATTCCTGATTGTAATTGGTAAACAAGAGGGAGAAAAAAGTTTAAGTTTATTTAAAATCTTGCTGTAATATGGTATCAAAAAAGGATTTGAAAGCTTTCTTAATAATTTATTTAGTAAGATAAATATAAGAGCCGAAAAAAAAGCAAAATTTGTTACAATTACTTTCAAAAAAAAAATAAAATTGGTTGAAGCATACTCAAAATCAAGAATTTCAAACTAATTTTCAAATATTCTATAGCTTTACATTTTCTTTTGCCAAGTTTAAAACAGGGTTTTTTTGTATACATTTAACAATGTAAAAGCACTTAAGGAGTTATTCTATTTCAAAAAATCGATGCAAAATATTCTGTAAACATTTTAGACCGATCCGAGATGTATAAGAATTCTTTTTTATGACTTTTATGTACAACTTGAGTGCTGTTCTATCTCTTTTTTTAATTTTAACTGGAAAATTTTTCTTAAATGGGAATTATGTGGGTTTTATGTAATTTTTTGTTCGAATTTAACAAAATTTCAACACATTCCACACATTTACCTAACACTAAGCTTTTTTCGCAAATTTATGTTCAATTTATCTTAAATTTAGGTTGCACATAGTTCTTTAATATTTTACTTTAGATACTTTACAAAACTAAAACACGTTCCGCATATTTTCCTAGAATTTTAGTTGTTAACTTAATAAAAAAAAATTCTCTTGATGAAAATAATTTCTAACAATTAATTTTTCACTTAAATTGCACTTTTTATGAAAATTTGTATTTCACCTTTCTAAAAATTATTATAAAAGTATTTTTTTCTCTTCTGCTTAGATATAAAAGATTTAATCATCAAATTTAAAATTTCATGCTCTCTAAATTAGATTTAACACTTTTTTGGTCTTTTTTTGTTTTTAATTAGAATTCTTATTTGGTCAATTTTTTTAAAATTATTTTAAGCAAACCTTAATATCTAGGAATGACAGCAATTTAGTTAAATTTTATAAGCTTCGGGGGGAAAAATAGAAAAGAAAAAATTTGGCCTAAAAAATAGCAAAGAAGAAATTTGGGCTATGAAATAGAGAGAAGAAATTTGGCCGAAAAAGTAAAAAAAAAAATTGGCCTAAAAACTATTAAAGAAAAATTTTTGCCCCTAAAATAAAAAAGAAGAAATTATTAACCTCATAGTTCTTCAACTTCAGCTCAACCATCATTCAAATAAATTTCCTCTATTTAACAAAACTTCTTCATAATAAATTTAAAAAATATCTTGATATCTCCGTCAACTCTTTCTAAATCGATTCACAAATGATTTAAAAAACTTTCTCTACACAAAATCCAAACGAAAAAAAACAACCTTCAACATTTTCCTTAAAAATGAATAGAAAAACTTACATAAATATTTTTACAAGTATTTAAGCTCAATATATCATATTTATGTAAACATCCTTAAAAATTTTCAGTCCTTTTAATACATCAGTTTTTCGATAAATTAAAAAAAAAAAAGCATGTATAGAAAAATATACTCAGAATTTCCAGTCATTGCATTTCTTTGAGCTCAAGCACAGAACTGTCATGATTCCTGGTAAATATAGTTAAAATTAAAAAGAAGAATAATTTGTATGAGTTTCCGCATAGGAAGTTATACTACTTCAAAAAAAAAAAATGTAAAAAAACAAAAGCCAAAGAGCCAAAAATAAACAACTGAGAAATATTCAAACAGATTAACAAAATTTACCGCCTTTAGCTTTTTGCATTCAAAACTATCAAGGCTAACATTTTGTCATATGTATTCCCTGGAAATCTCTATTCAAAATCTATGTAGACACATTTCATAAAGCACCACATCCTTATTCCTCTTACAAACCCATCGTCGTATTTTTCGTACCCACCACACTCTGATTCTCTAGTTAACTCATGCAGGACTGATGTATTTATTGCTCTGATCATATTACTTCTATGCTTCTGCCGTGTTTTCCGCCGTCATATTTGCAGAACTATACATTTATATATATATATATAAATATTTATAGATATATTAATGTAGAAAGATATCCTGTGTAAAGTCCTCTTGAAAATGTGTTCGTGACTCGAATAGGATAAAAGGATAAAATTGAAGGAAATGGAAAATGGCAGACAAAAGAGCTTAAAATCTACCTACCAATCCTTGTATAGTTAGGATACACAGTACTTGACAAAATCCGGCAGCCAATTTCTACAAAACTTTGTCCCCCTATACAAAAAAAAAGAGAAAAAAAATGAAGGGATATCAAGTCCTTTTTATAGATATATCTGTAGTTTGATAGCTGTAAAGAATATCTACTGAATTTGCCAGCCAAAGTGGAAAACGGATGCAAACAATATTCTCTCAAGTATAGATTAAATGAAATTTTTCTATAGTCGGTAAAAATGAAAATGATCCTTTCTCATCGTATTATTATATACAAGGATATTTAATACATTTACATCCATATAAAATTGGTTGAAGTTATGTAAACTTTCATCGAAAATAATAATATAATTTTATCTTTGTGATCATTAACATAAATACACAATCAGCTAAAATATATTTTTCAAATCTTACATTATGAATTCAAAAAGGACTACAGATTTTCGATAAACATAGCTAAATTTTCCATTTGAATGTAAAAGACAGAATTATATGCATGTAATATTCTCAATTAGATCAATATCCTTGATATGGATAGTATGACTAAAAACAGAATTTTGTGTATATCATTTTATACTTTGATGTTTATGTTATTAGAAGGATAACTATAACTATAAGGATATCTTGTAATTTTAGTCTCTATGATGTTTTTGTATTAGGTTTAAACAAAAATTAAACCTAGTATTAGTAAAGGATTCATTTGATTATTGTTATTTGCAATTTTCATTGTTAATTAGAGAAATTGTAATTTTGTGTTTTAGTTAGGCATCTTTAGTAATTATTGTCAATAATGCATATCCTGCATATATAGAAGGATGGAAGAGAAAATTTAATTTATTAATCATTTTATAATAGATATTAGAAATTTAATGTCAAATGGATAACTTTATTGTAGTGGGGTAATATGATTTTTTTTTGTCAACTTTCTTAGCGGTCTTAAAAGGCATCCACATCGCAGTGTTTTTTGGTTGATATGTTTACCAAATGTAAATTTCTCGAGGAAGAGTGTTGTCTTTTCATTCATTCCAAGTCAAATACTTGTTTCGAAAGATATTATTTTAGAAAAACTGCATCCTGCCTTAATAAATTTAGAGTTGAAAAGCACCTAAAATATTATTAGCCAAGAAGTGGATTAATCCCCTTGCTCACACCACTGCTTCATAGCTATATATTGTAAAAAATAAGTTTGGAACGTAAAAAATTACTTTTATCCGTCGACTAAGGAAGCCTGAGTTTGTAAGTCAAAGGCGTTGAAGTCTAATCGTAGCTTTAAATTTCTTATTTAGAAATTTCTGATCTGAACTGAGTCATAAACAATGCATGTGGATAGCAAGACGATTTCCTCTATGGAAAAGCATTGTTATATAGATTTCTTAGGTTATATAAAAAACTTAGGTTCCACAATTTTTTATTAATAAGGCTTACAGTTTTGTTTAACTAAATAAATCATAAAAATTTGAGCTGAAGATTTTTTGCTTTCATAGAAATTAGGTTCCACAAGTACTTTCCTCGCTTTTAGTTTTTCGGTTTCAACAAAGTTTTTACTTGTGACATTTCCTATTTTTAAGCTATGAAATTTTTATATATCCTTAGTTTATATTCCATACTTTAATACATTTTAATTAATATCAAAATTCATTACGTTTTGTTACAAAGTGTATTTTTTGAATTGCTTTCTATCTATTCCACAAAAATCATAAACAAAATTTCCTTAATTAAGAAATATTCAATTTAATTTTAAATATCCAGACGCAGATTAGCTAAATTAGTACTAGAGATTGTATTTTAATCTAAGATATGTTATGGGTATTAAATTTTAAATTATTATAAAGCCTATTTTAGCTTTTCTTACCTAAATCTATTCGAGGTTAATTAAACTTGTGATAAATATTAAGAGATTCAGATACGAACTCCTATAATAACAAAAACTATTTATAAAATACCCCACGGTATAAAAGAAAAAAAAACTAATCCAAAATTAATAATTAAAGAAAATAAATTTTGTGTACAAAATTCACAAACTTGTTTTGTGGTATATATGCAAAGCCTGAATGTTTAATTAACAGCTTTACACAATTTCACAATTCAAATAGAAGTTTACATTTAAGTGCTTTCACCCTTAATTCACCCTCATTTGTGGATTTATATAATATCCTGACTTTCGGCAAGTAAGCTTTTAAGGGAAATAGAGTCGTCTTTCAATTAATATTCCTTTCCATTTTCGGTTATATGATGTTAACTACATCAATAATTCTTTGTCTTTTATTATAACAAAAAGCTGACAGAGATTTCACATCATGTTTCAGTTATTTCATTTTGTTTAAATCCACTGGGATATATACAAACACATAAAGAAAATTAGTAAAAGTACTTAATAAATTAGTGGAATACGTATAAAAGGATATATATATATATATATATATATATATATATATATATATATATATATATATATATATATTTGTTAGCTTTATTAAATGATTTCACCATTTCTACAAAAAATATAATAACAAACACTATTGCACTTAAAACAATAGTAATATTCCATCTCTCCAGGATACTAATCCTGCAAATAATTCATTTGTTCAACTTTCGAAAGGGTCTGAAGAACTGAAATTTATGTCTGGAGACATGCTAAGGCAATGACAGAGACCAGACTGTTATATTTTGTAGCTAAAAACTTAGAATATTGTCTACTGGCACGCAAGTTCAGCAGTTGTTAGACAAAATGAAATTTGTTTTGGAATTTATTGGTTTTTCTTTTTTAGCATGAGGTGTACATAAATACAAATATATATATACATAGCATTTTGAAATGAAAAATAGTCCCCTCCAACTACCGCTCTGAAACTAGACGGAAATATATTTCTAACAGAGAAACGGAAACAAATTGAATCGTGATGAACATAAAATAATATTAACGTAAGACACCTTAAACCACAAAACTTAAACAAATTAGTGACGACTTCATTTTATTCTTTTCCTTTTTCTTTAAAACTTTTACTAATTAGTTAATGACTTGGGTCTGTAGAGACTGCTAAATTACACCAAAAAAAAAAAAATATAAAATAAAAAAATAAATAAATAAATTAAAAATACAATGTTTCTTTTCGTGATGGCCGCCAAAATAATTAAATCACATAATTTATATTCCCTGAAATTTTTGTTATGTGATTGAATTTAATAATATGAAACGTTTATAATAATATATCAGGCTTTTAGTTTTGTTGCCTGATGAATAAATAATATCTTGCTTAATTTTTTTTTGGTTATATTTAATAAAAAATAACTTACAACAAAATTATTTTAAATTTTTCAATGACACTGAGCCAATATTTTAGTTATTTTTAGATTTAGATATTTAAATTTTAGGGATTAGCCATTGTATTTTATAAAGACTTGACTTAAAATATATTAAATTCGATAAAACTTAATAAATATAACTTTCCACATTTAATTATAAAATTAATAATCTTCTCACTAACATTATAAATTTTGTATAGATTAAATCGATTTCATTTATTTAATATTTAGTGATTAATAAATTTTCTATATGTGGCATTTTATTATGATAACCAAGCAATAATAATAAAAAACTATACCAATTTCCTCATTAATTATTGCAAAACAAAATCTTTGTTATTGTTATCCATGAGTCGATTTTAACCGGAAACAATAATAATTAATGCATATAAAAAACAAAACAAAAAACTAGACCTAATTTGTAAGTTTTCTTTCGATCGCTTCAATCCCATTATAATAGAAGTCTATTGAGATTATAATCTAAACTGAAGAGTCTTCAAGTAACACACCAGAGATTATTCGAATAATTAGTTATCCCGCTGTGTTATAAATAAATGTACAACAAAAAGGCAATAACACAACAACAAAATAAATTACAAGATATGAAGTTGCTACTCGAGTTGCTGCCTGCCCAATTAATTCATTTAATTATATATACTATGTTTCATCTACCGTCCTCCTTTACAAAAAAAAAAAAACAACACAAAAAAAAGGGTAACCAAGTTGAAATGAAGTTTTTTGTTTTTCTAATAAGAGTAGCGCATACCTAACGTTTTCACCATTCTTGAAACTATTAACTATCCATAATTGCTGTAATTAGTTTAGTCACGAATTTTATTGCGCACTTTGTTCATTGGTTTCGGTTCGACTAGAGCAAATTTCTCACGCAAAAAAAAAAAAAAATAACAGTTTTTTCTCTATTTGACTAATATATATGTGTTGTTGTTTTTTTTCTCGCTTTCAATTTAATCACGTTTCCCAATTAGATAAAATCTAATTAAGTTGAATATTACACCAAAAACAAAAATAATAATAATAATATTTTACAAGGTGTGTAAAAAAAAAATCAAAGAGTTTACTACTCGCATGTTTTCACTCAATGAAAAAATTTAATACAAGACGAATAGAAAAACTTTTCAAACAAAAAAAAACAACAAAAGTTTGCACGATGTTATTTAAAAACTATTGCGAAAAAATACTAATTGTGTTTTTAATTTTGTTTTTGTTGTTGTTTTATTTATATCATTAGCAATAAATTTAATTTGCTAATAATATGCTGACAAATTTGCGTTAATTGCTGTTGTGGAAAAACAAACAAAAAAAAATTCAATTAATAATATTAAATTAAAAAAAGAAAGAAAAAAAACTTTATGAGGAATATTTTTACTTATTTTGTTTTTAAAAATAAAAGTTTTGAGGCAGCAAAGCCCTCACTTGTTATCCTTTTGGCCAAATTTTACTCATGATTTTCTCTAAGCATTAATTTGAGTGAATGATGAGAAGAAGAAGAAAAGGAGGGGGGGGGGGGGGGGGGATGTTAAAAGTTACTTTTTTGACAATTAATTTTAAAAATCTATAGAGTTTTTTTCGTTTTATAACTTTAACTTTTACAACCAAAGGACATAAATTATAAGCTAAAATGCTTGACATAACGAATATTTTAACACTTAAATTGTTTATTAAAAAGCTGATCGATTAAGTTTTTCTTCTGCTCCCAAAACTAAGTGTCAAAATTTTGCATGGTATCTACCAATCGAGACAAATTCGAAAATAAGTCGTCTTAAAAAGTCAATATTGATTTGATTCTACGATTCTAAGGGCATTATACGACGAGAATTAGTTCTAACTGGCCAAAAAGTTACCACTGTATTTTATCTTGGCATAATGAAGCGTTTGTTGTCCCGTATTCGTCACTTAATGTCGCAATACCGTGAATAGCGAAGTTACTTGTTAGCACATGATAATGTTTTCCCTCTTATCGTTCAAACTTAATCAATGATTTATCAAAAACTGTATTTCAACCATCAATGATTAACCGTATTCGCATGATTTAGCCCTCTGTCATTTCTATTGTTCCTTGAAAATAAACTTGTCAATAAAAGGAAAGCGCTATATTGACATAGACGCAGTTCAAGAGGTATTGACCAACATACTAAAGACAATTGATAAAAAAGGACTTTAAAAGTTCATTCGACATGCTAATTTATCGGGTAAAACGTTGTTTCAAAGCACAAGGAGACTATTTTGAATAAAATAAGTGATATATGCCGAAATAATAAGTCTTGTCTTTATTTTGAAAAATTTTCGTTTTCCATGGGACCAAATGTGTAGATCTTGATAATTAATTTAGTTTTGCCCGGATTTCAATTTGAACCACTGTATATTTGCACATGAAAGATTTAGTGAACAAAAAATTGCATTTATTTTATGATTTTACACAATAAACATAGAGCCTTTCGGTTCATCTTTATATATACATGTATAAATGTATGTATGTATAAATATGTTAGTCCTTCAAATTCAAGAATTCAATTTTCATATTCATATTTTACTCCATTCATTCGCTTCCATTTCATCACTTGAATTCCATACTCGATTCTCATAGTAGTAATTCATATAACTACTATATTTGTATTTATGAAAGCTTTGCATTTAAATATATAGTATATATATATACATATATCCCTTTCATTTACCTTTTTAGGTTCTTTTTTTATTCATATTTCAACTCTCATATTCACAGGATTACATGAGAAATCGCTCAGTAATAAACATGCAAAGCCAGTCTATAAATTCTCTAGTGTCAAATTATTGCAAATAATTCATTTTTGATATGGTTTTTTTTCTTCATTTTTTAAGAGTGTATTTAAGATTCTGTTTGAGTTTATTTTATTTATTTTTAATATATCATTTTTGTTTTAATATGCATACATCAAATAAATATAAATTTAATATAAATATATATATATATATGTAACATTTGCATTTTAACACATTATATCCGCCTTAAACACGTTCTCCTTAACGGAAGGCAGTAACAAGCCATCTAAAGAAGCTGTAAACTGTTTATTGCATATTTTTTTGTTTTGTTTTTATTATTTATAGTCTCACTGGATATGATTACTGAGGGAAGTTATTTGTTTGGTTTTTATGATTATTGTGCGTTGTGTTTGTTTCTTCTTTATTTTTTTCGTTTCTGTTTCTATTTTGTTGCTTTCTTTTCGGTTTACGCCAGCCAAACATATATATATATATATAGATACTATAAAAGGATAACAGTTAGCATTTATATAGCTCACAAAAGCTTTTTATTTGCATATCATAAAATTTATCCAAATCTTTGTTGCCATTTTAAGATGGAATCATGTATCATTTTATTAGATTGTTTGAAAATTTAAAAGAATCGTTATCATAATTCGAATTAAAGTGGTTGGTAACAAGAGAATTGCAAATATTTGCCTGAAAGGACGATTAAATTTAATAGGACTATATTTATATCTAAATAAAATGGCCTTGTAACATGGGCTTTAGTACCAAAATTTTGATGTTCATTTCGTTTAGTGTTTAAGTGATTTTTCTTTGGAAAATAAAATTACTGTTGAGCTATTGAGCTATTAATTAGATTTTAGTAAAATGAAAAATTAACTGAAAGTTCAAAAAAATATTTGCAAATATATTTTAAAAATCTCTGGTTTTTCTCGAACTGTAGTTTTATAAAAATTTATATTTGCCTGTTTCAGCGGCACAAATTGAATCAAGTTTTGGGTTTAAAACCACTACATATAACAGTTAGAAGAATTTTGAAGTCATCTTTAAACTTAAAAAGTAAAAACTGCAGAAGATATCATCTCTTTTGCTACGACATAAGGAATGTTTGTCTAGAATTTTGCCAGAATCACTGACGTATATAAAGGTGGGCACTCACTTAGTGCGCATATCTCCGCGGGTAACATTCATCACGTCAAAAAATTTACCCGCGGAGATATGTGCACTAAGTGAGTGCCCACCTTAAGGTTCAGAGTGTGAAAGTGAAAATGACAAAAAAAAAATTAATAAACGCATTATTTGCGCAAATATTAGTATTATTGATTGTAAATTTCTAACTTTTCTGTGAGTTTTAACCACTTTTTCGAAAATGTAAAATAATTAAAAACCAGTTGATAAGTTTTTGACATTTCAATTTATAAAATTAAATTGTCTGAGTGTCTGTCATGGCTTAAAAAAACTCGAGTTCTTTTTAAAAAGCTAAATTTCAAGGAACTCGAGTTCTTTTTTCTGTTTGACAAGGGTGTTAGATATCTTAATATATTTTCTCATTTTAATCAACTTTAAATACATCAAAATTACACAATGTAAAAAACTAACGGAGTGTAACGATCTGATGTCTATACCGTAAATTGTTTACACAAATAATTAACTTACATACATTGAATTTGTCTTTCCTTTAAAACTTAAATGAAGGAAAACAAACAACAATAAGATATATGTATATTACCTGAAAAACATCATTAAAAAAACATAAAATTGAAATCTCTTTTTTACAATTTCAATAAACAAAAATTAAATTCAATTTGCAACATTCTAAGAATTTAAGCCATTAACTGTACATATTGTCATGCATAATAATTTTTGTTGAATAAATTTGTCAGTTCTGATTGTGCTTTATCACATTTTATGCTATCACCCCTAAATGTTTTTAACCTAATATATTATATCTATATATATATTTAAAAGACGAAAATCTCCCCTAATTTAATTCTGTCGTCCATTACACACTTGTGATAAATCTCAAGGGTTGGTTTGCTGTGAATGGCGTGAGATCATGTCATCACACCACACTTCCGTTTCTCGTTTTAAAATTGAAGTTATTAGTATCCTCCCCTTCTCTATTATCCCCCTAACAAACACCAATATAATTTTTTTTTATTGTGTTTTCTTATGCATTCTTGTTTTTTATCTGTTTTTCCCTTAAATGTGTATTATTATTTTATTTTTTTTTTTTTGGTTTTTGTCTTTAGCTTTTGTACTTTTTCAATCACGGTAGTGGCAACCAGCAAATAAACTATGACACATTCTAGTGAAGTCTTTTAATTTTTTCAGCCCTTAGTACTTGATTATACCCTTGAAATTATCCCCTTAACGAGATATATGTATAACTTAAATCTAAAAATTATAAAAGGATCAGAGGGCTTTATGTTTTCCCTTCTCATTCTTTTTATTTGAGTACAGCCAACAACGAAATAAAATAGAGGGAGAGACAGAAAAAAAAAACAATTTTTTTCCCTGTTATTTTGTACTAAGCTATATATACATAAGGTTCCAGAGGGTGAAATTCTTTCCACCCTAACCAAAAAAAAAAAAGGATCCTTCAAAGAATAATAGTACGCGTGACCAGATTGAATAAGAGCTCAGCAATCAGAAGTAGCTGTTGGCTTGTATGTCGTTAGGGAAATAAAATTTCAAAAGGGATCTTTGAATTTTTACAGTAATATTTTATCAAGAGTTTTTGATATTATTTTGGGGTCCCCTTTTAATCCTCGGTTATACGTTATTCGTAACATGAATTTATCATGAGACATAAACACTTGGGAAATGTGTAAAGAAAGAAAGACAACAACCAAAAAGAAGAAAAAAAAAAATAATAATAATATAATAACAACAAAAAAAGAGGGAAACTAAATTACAATATTCATCCCTTGTTCGAATTTCTTCACTTTATATTGTGCACTCATTGAGTTTTTAACATGCCACTAAGGGTGAAAAAGTAAGATTTACCCTTAACAAAATATATATATTTATAGCTAAATACATATCTACAATAGAAAATATTGAACACTAATACTTTTAAACCCAATTTATTTTATTATGCACAAAGAACTGAAGGGTAAAAGAACTAACATAATTGTCACAGTAGACCGTAACAGATACAGGGTGAAACCCTAAATATTTGTTGCAACATGCATACTTTAAGATATGAAAATAACCCATTCACACGCAAAGTGGATAATGGAAATATATTTTTCCTTTACCCTTCATTTATTTCATATATGTTTGAATAAATTACTGGATTTCTCTTCTTTCTTTTTTTTGGGTACTAAATTTGAAAATTATTTGAATAACACAAAAAACAAAACAAAAAAAAAAGACGGAAGAGGGTGGATGAATTACAGGAAATATAAGACACCGGCGGATCATTGAAAATAATGTAACCTATATATTCCTTGTATTTAACCTTCAAAACAAAAACCAATAACGTTTCGGTTAAATTATTAGGGTGGGCTGCTATACTACTATGATCAAATTCACCCTGATAATCGGGCTAAGTACTAAGTTACATTACTCAATTTTCATGTTTTATTTTTTTGTAGACAGTTCATATTTGTTGGGTATCGGGAGTTGTTTACACTTTTCTGCCGTTTTAATTTCAACTTTAGGCAAATGGGATCAATTTTGGTGTCAAAAGAGCTAATGTCTAATGCGACCACAATTTGAGTTGTGTTTTTCCTTTTTCCCTATATTTAATTGTTGTTGTTGTTCTTGTTATATAGGGTTGCATAGGGTTCAACCGTTTGACTTCAACGGTTGAGATAGCTCAACTGTATATTAGGCTTTAGAATATAATTATTGAAACCAGACCTGGATACCAGGTAATTTTTATAGTTAGCTTCTTTTTTTTTTTCTTTTTTGGTTTTTGATGTTTATATTTAAGGGACGTAATGAAGTTGGTTTTAAGGTAAGAGAAGTAATAAAAATGACTTTTTTTGTTGTTTGTTTTATTTAATATAAAAGATTATTTTTAGTGGAAAAATATGTGGCTTAAGGAAATTTTATAGTTTCAGTATAATATTCATTTTAGCATATACTGCCATACAAATTAAGGAATAATTTCAAGCTTGGTATTGTTGAGTAGGGCGAATGGGACAACAGTTCTCAGCCAAACGTAGAAATGGTGTCTTTTACCGCTTCTCTGTATGTGAGAGGGTGTTACCGTGCTGTAAAATCACCTTTATGTATCTTGAAGTCCATTCCGGTCGCTTTTCATCAAAAGCATGCTTTAAATTCAACATTTATTAACGGTAGCGAGCTGTATGAACCGTTCCATCTTGCTTTAAGAGGTCATGGTACAGGTCGCCCTTCTGAGCCCACCAAATGCACATAATGTCTTCCAAAGCGATTCGGTGTTGTGTAAGCGTTACCGGTTGAAGTAGGTCTACCCATGATTTTCTGCATTTTGGGTCCTCGAAATATATCCATTTTACGTCTCAAGTCACGATCTGATGTAAAAAAATTTTTCGGCTCTCACTCGTGCTTTTCTTTGGTAAAAAAACACGTTGTTGAACTCGAATTGATTTAGCGAACTACGCGAACTAAGTTTAAAGAAAACTTTTATTTCATTTTAAATAAACTTTCAACGACAAATATTTAAAATTATAATTTTATAAAAATTGTTGTCATAGAAATCGAGCTCTCCGCTTAGTGACAAGGTTGTTATTTTAAGGAAGTATGCCAAAAGACCGAATAACGCAATAACCGAACGTTTTGTGTGTTTAGAAATAGGTTTATACAACAAAAAAAACTCAAATTGATAAAATAAGACAAGAAATCATATGAAGTAATTTGTTTGTTTGTATTTAAAATCTCTTTTTCGATAGAAACTTTATTTCTAACTATAAAAAATATTTTTCTGTAAGTAAGTACTCAATAGTGTCAAAAGTATAAATCCTAAATTAGTATTTAAGAACTACCTGTTTAGCTGATTGTTGCGGCTGTTGCGTTTGCTGTTGCAAAGGCTGAGCCGTTTGCTGTTGCTGATGATGTGTTGTTATTAGTTTTTTTGGGCTCTTTGGCCCCGCAGAATCCTGCGGGTTACCGGAGGGCTCGATACGTACTATGATCGCAATGATTGTATATTGAAAAGTATCCTTCTTTTGAAGGATACCCTTCCCGAATTCCAAAAAAAAATCCTAAACAAAATTTTTCTTATAGTTTTTATTTGGGAGCTTCAATAGCACCTTTTAAGTGTTTTTTTTTTTGGATTTTGTCAAGCAGTTTTGTTAGTGTCTTCTTTTTATTTGAGAAAATATTAAAAAATTATAAACAAAAAAGACAAAAACTTTTTGTAATTTTAATTAATTCATCTCCACAGGACTGGATAATTGATTACACAAAAGTATTGACACTGTAATTTTAAATAAATATTATTAAAATTTTGTTGCTTTCGATTTTTCCTTGAAAAAAAAAAAAAAAAACGAGACTGACAAACTAAAATAAGTTTTAATTGATTTTAGAAGAAAGAACGAAAAAATATTTACACATCAGATCCTATATATTCTACAATACCATAACATCAAAATGATTTAAATTTACGTTATGGGCGGATTTGTCAGATCCAGTAATTAAGCTAAAATACAGAAATAATCATCCACTGATTTGTTTTTCGACTTTTTTGGAAATAAAATGATTAAAATAAATCTTATCTATGAACCATATAACTTTTTTGAGCAATAGAAATAATGATTTCTACTGGCATTGCAAAGCGGGAGAAGGAATTTAAGAAATGCTTTTTTATTTTATAATTATGAAAAAGTTTTAACTGTCGACTTTTCCAATTTTAACACTAATTGATGGTCAAAAAGTGAATAACGTAAGAGATAAAACAGGTGGCATGTATATACTTGAGATCAGGAAGATCAATCCTTCCTTGGCTAAAGATGCTTAGTGGTAGTCAAAGGAAAACAAACTAAAAAAACTTAACTTTCCGTAAAAAGTTATCCACTTTACTGGAGAGAAGAAAGAATTACTGCGTAATTATTTTGAATTTATTATGTTTACAAAAGTGTGCATAAGAATCCCTTATACACTACGAGATGAATAATTTCTTTTTACATTACAAACAGAAAAGGAATTGTCAGGTACCATAGGTTAAAAAAAAAGTTAGCTTCTATTAAAATTTATGGAACTGATTATTTATAAGATAGATAGAAAAGCCACTACAGTCGTGAAATGGTAAAGTTTTTGAGTTATACATTAAAACTTATTGAAGAATCATAAAATATGACAGTGTTTCAAATAGGAAGGTTTTGTGCCAAAGATTTAAACGTGTTCTCTATTCTTGTTGTAGTTTTTGAAAAGCAAGACTAAACAATTTTTTGAGGCTTTCTTAGAAGATTTATAGAATGTTAATTCCATTTTTTGTGTTTAGATTCTTTGAAGTCCTAGCGAGAAATTCGGTAGTAGATTGATCGTTACTACTATCGTCTCACGTATATAAATGGCTCATAGTAAGTATTATAGAAATCTACCCTTACTACTGCGGGTAACCTACGCATATATAATTATATTGCCACAAATGTCAGACAATACTTTCTTTTGGTGCACGAAATTCGACCAAAGTTTTGAAATTTAACTCAATTTACACAGTGACTCGCACATTTAAGTTCATAAAACTCAGTATTTTAGAAAATACGACTGCATTTAGGCAATATACTATATTTGAGAAACACTTGGTAATGGTTGAATATTTTGGATTTATAACGTGAAGATATTTCCCGGCTCAAATGAACGTGCCATAAGTTTTTTGAGTGGAAATTACTACAAATGAGATAGTAAACTGGCTTAGTAGTAAATCACATACACTCACAAAACTTTATAAAATAATAAAACTTCTTTTACTTTTTTTTAATATAAAAATTATCATTTGTCAAAGTTTTATATAAAAAATTATTATTAAAACACGTGAAACTGACATTCAAATTATGTTAGCAAATTAAAAGACACCAATTTTATTTATTTTTAGTGTTTTTTATTATTTCACAATTTTTTGTTCTAATATTACAATCTTACAGCACTTTTTATTCAGCAAAAGCTGAAAATTTTTTTATTAAGATCAACAATAAAAAATTTTTCTAAAAATAATGCACAAACATAATTTCTCACATAATTTGTTTTCTTTTTCCTTTCAAAAAAAAAAAAAAACCAAAAATCATTAAACTTCTTGAGCTAAATATAATTTTTAAGTAAAATGGTTTTGAGAGTAAATTAATAACTCCAAAAAAATCAAATAAAAAAACAAACAATAATTAATTTGAATAACTTTTCAATCATATTAGGGCCACGTATTATGTATATTTATACTTCGCACACATTTAAACAAAATAAAAATAACTAAACACTATTTATGAATAATTAAGTAAGCAATTGCTAATTAAACATAAACACTATAAACTTAAGTGTAATTAAGCACTTTAATCCTCTTGTTGCAATTAATTAATCCAAATAGGTTAGAGTTGATGCTCTTTGGGTGTCAAAGTCGGCCATTACATTTGGGGGAACGTATAATTCTCCTATAAATCCAAATTTGTAAACAATTACCACTACATTTAAGGGAATTTCAACTGACTAAAATTATTTTTAAATAAATTTATTTAGCACCAAACTTCACTTTTTATCTATTTTATCTAATTTTGTGCACATGAAAAAGTAAATTTTAAAACAAAATATGTTTGTATGTGTATATGCTTATAAGGCATATACATATAATAATTTAGGAATAAAAATATATATGAAAAAAAATAAAGTAAAATAAAACAAACATAAAAGTAAAGAAAGAAATCAGAATAAAAATAAATTTCCCAGCATGACCTCAATAAAATAATTTAATCAAAGTACACAAATATCATTAATTAAATAAATAAATAAAATTAAAAAATTATATTAATATATATTAAAAATTTAGATATTTTACTTTTATTTAAACATGTTAAACAATTTTTTCTTATTAAAATTATAACACTCGGATACGAAATTTGCACGAATTAATTCAAGTATACGTCTTTACGATGTGAACACTTAACTCTGAATGCCTGCAGTTCGGCTTCTCTTTGAAATTTCTCACATATTTACAAATTTGCTCTTTTATTGCCAGAGCAAAATGCAAAAGTTTTCTTTTTTTGTTTGTGTTTTTACATCTGTATGTGATTGCCTTGCATTCATAAAAAAGCTTCTCTTATTAAGGGGAAATATTTAATACAAAAAAAAAACAAAAAACTATACTTATAATACACACAAAAAATATTTCTCCAACCAGTTTTTATATATGAATCTATATTAGTATTAGTAAAAACTATACCCAACCTACTTTTATTTCTCTTTGCTTACTCGCGCCATCATATTTTTTATTGACTTTCAATTCAATTTTTTGTTTTCTATTTTATTACTTATAAATTCAATAATTTATGAGTGAAAAAAGTTTTTAATATCATTAAAAAATATATTTTTAGTTAAAATTTAGTTGTTTTAAGATGTTTTAAATATTTTTTTGAACAAAAAAAAAAATAAATTAAAAATTTATTCGATTTCAGTGTCAGATGGCATTGACCGTGCTTATTGTCACTTTTTTTTCTTATATGCATCTGACAAATATATTCTGACTAGATTTCTGCCTTTTTTTCAATGCATTGGCATATTTTTTTTTTATTTTTTTTGTTTATAAGCTTATTTGCTTGGTGGTTTATAAAAAAACAAAAAACAAAAGCAGAAGATATTTTGTTGTTATTTCCCTTCTTTTTTTGGCTTCTCATGAATTTTTGTTTTAAACATATTCTTTTTGTTTTTTCTTTTATTTTTTTTTTTTTTTGAGCATACATTTAAAATATATGTTATACATATCCATTTTGTGTAGATTGTATGCATTCAAATTTAAGCCGTCTTCTATACTATAGACGTAATGTAGGCTTTTTTACACAGCACAGTGCACAGCAAAACAAAAAAAGTAAACAAAATTGAGGTCGATATCAATGTGTGCCGACGAAGAGTACAAAGTCGACAATAGAAAAATAGTGAATCCATTGATGCACTTCCAGCGGAATGCCCTCGGCAGTGGCGACTTTTATAATAGAAAATTTTTGGTTTTTTTGATAAAAAGAATTATTTTATTTTTTAGGTAAAATTACTTAAATTAATAAATTAAATTTAAGTTGGTTTACGGATGTAATCATTGATGTAACAGAATATTATTTCATTTCCTTGATGAAAATATAAATGAATTTTGTATACAAATGGTCTCCGTAATGGTTTCTTTCTACATGAAAATATTACTCATAAATAGCTATAATGGCTACTTTCTTAATGCTATATTGATTTAGCATGATTAACCTATAAATTTATGCATGACATTTAATGAGTAATTTTCTAATTGGAAATATTGATTTTGAGTGTCATAAGCGTCCAATTACTCGTGCAAGTTAAATCTTTTTAAATTCTTGTTAAACTGAACCCTATGAAAACTTATTTTGTATCCTGCACCTCTACAGGATACAAACTTATTTAAATTGAGTAAAATTTAGCGATGTGTAGTCTATAAAACAAAACCTGGCAAATAATTATTGACGTTTGTGATACTAACGATCTATATATCTATAAAAATTCGAAAACTTGTCGAAATCATGTTTCCCAGTGCATCTACAATCGCCAAAACACTAACCTTTGCTTCATATTTACAAATAAATGTTTTAACTAATCTTTAATGTTTCTAGATTAATAATTTTCTCATCTGCCGAAAAACTTTATTGTTTGTAGTGGTAAAAAGTTTTTTACAGTTATTCAATCTAATTTTCACAATTATAATTGCTACTAAATGAGTTCCCTTCCCTTCTGTACCTGTCATGAGTATACGTATTCTTTGGAAAATACTATTAAAAAAATGCTAATTTAAATTAATTCCCTGAGAAGAAAACTACGTTTCTCTCATATAAAAATTAAAACTTTAGTATTCTTAAATTAGTATTTTTGCCACTGTGAGCGCACTATAAGGGATGATTACATATAAACCACAATTTATTCAAGGCTGTCTTCTATAATCTATTTCAGACCTTATAATGCATTTACAGTGGCCAGAATACTAATCAAATACTATTAACATTACAAATTTTGTATTGGAGATTTCTAGTATTGTTCTCAAAGTAAAAATTTTTGATGTAAATTTAACTCCATTTTCTAGTCTCTTGCAAAAAAATACTAGATAAATCATGGCAACACAGAAAGAAAATTGTCAGAAATTTTTTAAACTCTCTCTTTCGAGAATTATTTGATTGGGAAAGTTAGGTTAAATCTGACTGTGAATATGATGTTACAACAAAAAACATTAACAAAGTTTCGACAGTTTATAATTGCTAAGACCTAGTATAAAAAGTATATGGAGTAAAAAGTACTATTTTTTCCAAGTATCCCTATTATTCTTTCACTTATAAACACAACTGTTAGGGCCATGTGTTTTTTGAGCATAGTTGATTATTTTCTTAAGTTTTACTTCTTGTATTATAAAAGAATAACAGTAAAAACATTATTAAACAATTATAACAAAAAGAATTAATGCATGCATGACAGCATATTGTGCTCAGCCCTTAAAATATATTCTCCAAACAAAAGTCTCTGCTAAAATAGTTTAAACACTTTTAATATTTATTTTTATTAGATAATTTTTTTTTTTAAAAAATCAATAAATCTAAATACAATTTAAAAAATTAAAAGAAACTTCGTTAAATTGAATTGTCGAAATAATTTAATATTAGAACATCTTCATAGTCAAAGACTACCCACAAGACTAAATGTGAATATTTTGTAAACTTGAGAAATTTTTATTCTATTGAAAAAGAGCGCATAGTCAGTCATTTTCTGTTTTTTATTTTGTTTGAAATAAATTTGTAGAATATAAACTGCAAATACCTTACAGAAAATACTAAGAAAACAAATATGTTTTCCATTTCTCTTGTTAATCTAAAATAAGAGACAAAACCGGCTTAAACGCTTGCGTAAATGAACGCGTCCTCGTCTTGAATTCCAATATAAAAGTTCACTGAACGAAGTTTAGTAAAATATAAGTTAGCAGCTAAATCGAATACCAGTTATAAGGTTTGGTTCACAAGCTAACTTCTTAGTATCCAGACTATACACGGATAATATATACTTTTGCCGACTTGTAATAAAACAATTATCAAACCATGTAATTTACTCATTAAATGTGAAAGGTATTTGTATTAAAAAAGGTAATTTTTGTTTTTTATGCCATTTTAGCACTTAATTTAAGAATCTTAAATTAATAGTGACAGTGGATTGGGAAGAAAATGATCGAATTTAAATATGAGGGAATTAAAACTTAAGAAATTATCAAAATTAAAATCAATTTGTTATATATACATATATATGACCAAAGTAGCTAATTCTTTTTACAGTTAACGAATTTATGCTTACCTTTCACTTAAATAATTTAATTGGTATCCAAATTAAATGGTCTGGTTGTCGTTTAGCTAACTTTCAATGACAAATCTACTTTTGATAGGCATTAAACGAAAAGTAGTAGACAAGATTTACAAGATTTGTGCGCTGTTATTGTTGTTTTTTCTTTGTATAATAATATCAAATTATCTGACAGCTTTAGCAGATAAATTAAAATGAAATCCCCTTTAAGCACGTCTAGTGACCATTAAATATGGATATCTAGTAGATTGTAGCTAATTGACATGCCGACAGAGAGACAAAATCGATTAAATTAATTACAAATCTTTGGTTTACATAAAATAAAGCAGACGAATACGAATTGAATTGCAAATTTTTTGATGTTTGTCTTGAAAGCTGGCAAACGATTATTTAATAAAATAAAATGCAAATAATTTTATTGAGTTTATATGTTCAAATAAAAAGTATAAAATTTGACTACAATGTAAATATTTTATGTTAATTATCAATCATTATTGAATCATCTCCGAGTATAGTTGAGTACAGTTTTTGTTTTTTGTAAGTAAAATATATATTTATAATATAATAATAGTTTTTAAAAATGATTTGAGAACCATTTCAAAAATAATATTTAAATGTTAGCTTTAAAAAAAATTAAGCTTAATTGGGTACTTTATAAATAAAATTCTAAAAAGCTATTTTTAAGTATTCTATTACAAAAAAGTAAGAAATTTTGCTATCACGACAAGCACACAATTTGTCCCAGATCTTTCCTACAAAAGTTTGTTTCATGAGCGTTGGACAATTTGACTAAGTATTAATTTTATTTTTTAAGGATCTTTTTTTTTTAGTATTTCTTTAAAAATAATATTTAAGGAATTAATACGAAACAATACCAACTTTAAACTTTTATTTAGACATATTCTTTACGACCTCTAAGGATAGAAGAATGAACTATTTAAACATTGACAAAGGTTTGTATAGGACGCATATCTATCCCTACGTTGGTGATCTCAGTTGTCTGCAAATTTAAAGCAGATAATTAAATGTCCTTTTCCAGCTGTTTGCAGGCGTCTGAGTAAATAAAAATACTTACTTTTGCCATCACCTAAGCAGTATTATATATCAGTTTGATATTTATAATATTTTGTTATTAGACTGCTTGGATTTATTTAATAATAAAAAAATGAAAAGAAGGGAAAGAAAAGAGCAACATTTTAGATCTCGACTAAAGCAACACCTATTGATGCAGCATTATTTTGACTTGCGTGCTTGATATACAAGAAACGATTACATCCTCTCATGCTTACTAGCGCTTAGCGGCACAAAATTTAGCACTAAATTCTAATAAGTCCATTAGTCTTTACTGAATTGGTATACACCCTGAATTATCGACTAGTTAGCGCTAGCTTGTCGGTTTTTCAAAGAAGATCAAAGGAATATTTCTGTCAATGAAAACAGTAATATGCTAGCCAGTCCACTCCGATTGGTATTTAGAAAAATTTTTAATTTTCACTGTGCTAAGTCGTCCCATACACTAAGCGCTAATGAGTCCTAGGCATTGGCCTACAGCAGCCAATTGAAATCTCCTACGCAGATTATTACAAGTTAATTCTCCAGAAAGTTTTAACGGAATCTCAAAAATACAAACTAATAGAGCTTTCAAGAGAAATGAGGAAAATATTTTCAGAAAGAGATCTTAGAAGTAAAATACAGCACCCTCCCTTAAGAAATTTACAGTTGCCAAAAGCAGGGATGATAATAACTCTTCTATGTGAATGATCTTTAAGACACTATATAATTTTAGAGCACTGTACAGTTAATAAACGTAACTAATAGATTGAAATTTTCAGGATTTAAAAAAATTAAAAATTTTAGTTTTCTTTAAATTGTTTGAAGCAAAAAACTAAAATTAATTACATACCGTGATATAGAAGAAATTCACTTTGCAGTTGAATAATTTTTCACTTACCTGAAAATAAAACAAAAAATTATATTAAAATTAATATTACATTAAGTTAGCTATATTATAGATAACATTTTACAAATTACGGTCAAAGATGACAAAGAAGATTATAAATTTAATATTACAATGCTTATAATCCTTTTATTAAGAAATTCTCTAACCACCGGGTTCGCAGTTCTCAGTTTCCAGGGAGTGCTGGGGATGAAGGCCAAAAAAAAGAGCTTGCTAAAATGCGAGAGTATAAAACCGAAATTATAACTAACTTAGAATAAAACTCTTTAACGTATTCAGCCAGCTCCATTTTTAACTGTCAACCTAAACGTGCTCTAAGGTTAACTAGCCATTAACTAAATAATCTTGAAGTTAACTGAGAACTGCAAACAAGCCGTAATTACCCATTTATACCCATGCCTAAAACTCTAGGTTTTAGTAATGAGGCATGGATAGGATATTTACGCTCTTGTTTTTCAAAATAACCAAAAACGGACACAGATATTATTAGATTCCGTAATTATACTTTATTCTTTTGAATATCGTAGCATTTTTGTATGCAGAAGAAGACTTTGAAAGCCTATGGAAATGCTCAAACAACTTGTAAAATCTAAATACCCAGCGGTGACTTGCTCTAAAAATAAATATGCCTGACTTTAGTCAGCAGAAAAATTTTAACTATGGCTCAAAATATTTACTTCATGTGGAAAGCTTATGATAGTTAACAATTTCGCTGCTTCTTTCTTTAGAGAACTGTAGCCTTGAATAGACTATGCAGAGAATGCGGTTATCCATACCATTTTTAATAAATTTTTTTCGCACGCTTACTGATGCGGTTCTTCACAAATTTTTGTGTATATGTATTTAACTTGAGTGTAATTTATGTTGTGAAACTGAACTGATTTATTTAGTGAAAGACTGGAGAAAATTTTAAAGCGAAATTAAAATTTCTTTATCTACCTTTAATTTTGATACAATTCCAATGGTTTGCAATGCGACAAGGTCAAGTCTTCATTATTTTAAATTAAAAAAGGAAGGAAAAACAGAAAATAACGAAATCCATAAAAATAAAAACTGTGAGTAATATTTTTAGCTTATTGTTTAATTTTCTAATAAAAAATTTTATGTTATGTATTTAATTTTTAATTTCTACTATTATAAAGAAGGAAGTATGAGTAATTAACAAAGCTAACTATATTTACAAATTTGATTACACAAAGCTACCAATTGTTGTCAAACCACACAATGGAAAATAAAATTTAATTATTTTTTTGTATGATAACTAAGGTGTATTTAAAACTAGATATAGATATACATTTTTCTGGTGTACTTAATAACCTTTATTCATACTTTTGTAAATTATAATTTCAATTTACCTTCAAATGTGTTTTAATTTTGTTTTTAAATATTTGAAAACAGTGAGCAAGTAATACTGTTAATATCAAATATTTTATGTTATAAAAGGCAAATAAGCCCAAGAATTTTAAAAACGGATACACAAATATATGTAGATTAAAAAGTCTGTTTATTTAAAATAAACAAAAGACCATATAAAAAATTTTAATACCAAAATTAGATAGTAAAACCAATTGTTTTACTTGTCAATTAATGACCACTTAAAAAATGAATTTTGTAATATCTGCCAATTTCAGTAGTCGTATATTTTCATGGATTAAGATTAGTAATCTTTTATTTATTAATTTATTTGTATGAGATAGTAATTGATATATCGATTAACTATTCAAATACTTGAATAAACTAACTAAATCTAGTAATTTCTTCTATAATATCATTTTGAAATATTTAAATACTCTAAAAATAAAATTGATAGCCGTACTTAAAAACTCTAGCAATCACTTTAAATTTTATCTTTCCATTTTGCAGGTAATCATAAAACAAAAACAACAAAATTCAATATGACTTTTATAGTAAATAAAATCTAGAACTACTTGACTAATATATAAAATCAAGTTTTTCCTTCGTTTTTTATTTAATTGAGAATCATTTACAATATCAACAAACATATCAAATACAATTTTAAGTAAAGTTATTGATTGGTATGATAAGTGGTTTTGCGGTTGAGTTGTTAACACACCAAAACCACTTCAAGAGTTACGTTTTGCTTATCGGCGACACTCTATGCCTGATGGTACTTGGCTAAAGTCTGATCGAAATTGTCGAAATAAATATACTTCAAGTGAATAAATAATTTTTTAAGTGGATAGAAAAAAAAATGAAAAGAAAAGTATTTAAACACAAAGCACAAAAAAAAAGAAAAACTTGAGTATCATATATAATCAGAGAATTTTTATTTATTGTAATATAGCAGCATCGATTTTTTAATTTCAATCTTACATAAGAGATTTTTGAATTGTTTATCGTTCATTTTTCTACTAGGAACGTGGCATACAAAAATAATGGTGAACAAAAATAATTCTATACTAAAATTTGTTTTCAAAAATATACTCGTAGCTCAATAAACTAGTTAACTTATAGTGAAAAGGACTAATATTGTATAAAGGAATAAAGAGGAATAAAGAGGAATTAGAAAAAACCCAACATCCACTGAGCTTTGTAAATAATTCAAATGGCAAATGATGTTAATGTACCTTGCCCATACATGTTGGACGTGTAAACTTACGCTAACACATGACATTTCATCAAATAACTCAATAGAGAAATTATTAATCAGAAAGTTTGTCATGTATGAATTACCACGTACCCGCCGGCGCCAATATTTGTAGTTCACGACACTATAGACGGCTCTCTAATTCCTAGCTTGTTTCTATTGTAAATCTAACTCCTTAATATATCTGATCAAATGTCATCGTATTATAGTAACTTAAGAAAAATTATAAAATGATTAGTTAAAAAATTGTTTTTTAACTAATTTACGGTACAGAAGTTGTAAATGCATATTACATGCATGCACCAAAATGGGACAATTATGTATGTATCACCAATGGTACAAGCCGTCGAATACGGAACAGTCCTTAATATACCCACGACTTCAACATGTCGGTGGTAACTGGTTAATACGTTAATTATAGTAAAAATTTCACAAACGAGACCATATAAAAAATGGCTTTTCATATTTTTACATAAAATTTGGTGACGTTGTTTTCAAAAAATTTGTTGATGTTTTCCCCGAAAAAAATAGACAATGATTCTACCTCATTGCTGAAATTTTTCAGTCTCTTCGCTAAACATTGTTATGTGTGTTACACCATGATGTTACGGCTTCACTAATGTTTAATGTGATGAATCGAATTAATGTATTGATTCAAATTTAAGTTTGAACCTACACTAGGAGCAACAAAACAACAAAACAGCTTTATAATTTTATTGCATTGTTTCAACTACCAAATACTTCAATGTGACGTATCTCATTTTTTAGTTCAAACTAAAACAAAAATAATTTTTCATAAAAAAACAAAGTATGTTTCTTACCACAGGGTAACTAAATTATTTAAAGAATTTTTCTTTGGTAAGTGTTTTTTAAAATTTCATTTTTTGCTCCATTTTTAAACTTTTAGAGACAATTTTTGGCCAAGTTATAATAAAAGGAGAGCTATATTTTATTTAAAATAAAAAATATTTTATAATTATATTATTTTTTGTTAGCTAAATAATTTAAATAGCGTTACTAATATCTACAAACATTTTTGAAGTTGTTTTATTGAATAAAAAAATCTGTTTCAAATCCTGTACTTAATTGTCCTTATTGAATAGCACACAAATTGCTAAAATAAAAAGCAAACAAAGAAAAATACAGTTCACACAAATAAAGCTTTTAAATCAATTTCAACCCTTTAACCCCTTAGCAAAAAATCACTGCAAGAAATATATATATATATAAAACTGAGAAAATTCCCAACATATATTTTTTTGTTTGCTTCTTTTAGAATACGTTCTGCGCTTTTGTTGACATAAAGTGGTTCCTAAATGTCATGTCATGTTCGCCTGTAAGAACTCCTCTACAACACTTCCGACACTAATTACTCTACGTAAGACCGGCAGTAGTCAATCTTAAGTGATGTTTTGCTTATTTTTTTGTTATTTTTTTCATAGTCTTTTATTTTTGAGTGTGTGTATATATTCTTCTTTATACACACAATAAAGAGTAGATAATGGTGTGAAAATTCCCTCATCATATGAGCTCTTGATTGTTTGTTGATTTTTAAATTCTATTTTTGTTGTTTCTTTTTTCTAATGCTTTTGATGTTCTCACCTTTTAAAATTCCATTGGCAAGACGAATGAAATGTGTCTGAAACCAGTCATATGAATAGTAAAACCCTTTAACAATTTGTTGAAATTTATATTATAGATTCTTAAAAGTTGTTCATCCTATGATGATAGATTCACTAAACCCTCTACAATAATATCCATTTCAGGAATTATTTGTTTAGCTAACACATCTATTTATAGATTCTTTAGACCGTCTTAAACAAACAATCAAGATAATTCTCATCCGTCCAAATTTAAATGGCTCAATTCCCCTTTATTCACAATTTCAATGAGATTATAGTGAGCATGAATGGGATATGAGAAGTTGTCTTGATTTGCTATGGTAGTTTTTAACTGTTTTCTATTTTTGTTGTTTTAATTCTTCTTTTTGTAATGCTTTTTATCTAAGGAACCTTTTGAAATATTAAACAGATTTTGTATCATTAGAAATATTAACACGAACCAGTTTTATGAGTTTGACAAAATTAATTACGGGTAAGTTTGTGTTTTCTTGCATCAGGAATTGTTATTTTCGCAAAAAACGAAAGAAAGGAAATGATAAATTGCTTACCCAATATTTCTAGGAGCCGGTTTCTTTTGATTTTACGATTTTAGAATGCAAATTAGAAATGTTACTTTCAATATTTTGATTTCATGAAAATTTAGGGATTATTAGATTCAATTCTTGTTTTTATATAAATAAAAAGGAAAGGAAAGAATATTCTTTACAAAATCCTTGAGACTAATTGCTTAAATTCAAATATTTTAAGATTCTAACAAAAGTTGTTTCTTCTATTCAACTGTAATGTATGCAACGCAGGACTCTATTTAAAATAACAACCCAAAAACCTTTAAAAATTCTTTATTTAAAGACGAGCCTTAGGATCTATAAAATATGTTTCAATTGGAAATAATATTTTGTATTTTCCTAGATTTACTCAAATTTTAGAAATAAAAATATATCAATGTAGATAAAATTAAGACAGAAAATAATAAAAGGATTAATATATGAGTACGAAAATGATTTAAGGATATAATAACGAACTTAATCTCCAAGGATTTGATATTGATATTACTAAAATTATGTTAATCTACTAAATTAATTTTGAACGAAATAATTATTTTTTTAACAAAAAAAATTCAACCTTATTTAATTAAGTTTCTAAAATTCAAAAGCAATCTGCAGGCAATAATTTTAGGGTGTCAATATATTCAAAATTTAAAATGTACTCAAAAACGTCAGGCAAAAAAACATGAAATAAAACTTCAGGGAAAAATAAAAAAAAATAAAATTTCCAACCATTATTCCTACCAAGGGTGCAATCTTCTTTAAGGGCAATGTAAAAATCCATTAAACTTCTTCTGTTCATAGCCCTCGTATCTAAAAAAATTTTAATTTAACTTTTTCTTTTAACATTGGTCTTTATTCTTTTTTTTAATATATATATATATATATATATATATATATTTGTTGTTTTCTTTCATCACCCAAACAGAGTCCAACCTTTATATTAAACTTCTTCAAGTAGCAAACTCTGTGTGTCTTTCGGTAGCCACAAATTGGTAGCAAACATGAAGATGATACTCATAAAAAATTCTGAAAGATACGCGCAAAAAAAAAAAAACAAACACACAGAATTCTAAAAGAAAATTACAAGGTAATACTAAGGAAATTCATGATAAGCTGTGAAACAAAAAGCAAAGCAAGCATCTTTTAATCCAAAAAAGATTTACCAGCGCCGCTAGCAAAGTAAGAAAATGTGAAACGGGAGAATTAAATAAATGGTCTGAACGTCCGCACTTGACACATCAAAGCCTTGAAAGATGCTCTCTAAGATATTTCCTTGGATTCTGGTTATGGTAGTGCTTCTTCTCACAATATTCTTATTTCATGTCTTTAAGAATCAGAGTACGTGATGTTTATTATTTTTTCTTTTTGCACTGTTTTATTTTTTTATTCTTTTAATGCAGAAAGAAGAAGTATTTTTTTGACTTTTTATTATTATTATTTTTGTTTTGTTTTTGGTAGTGTGTAATCGTTAGTTGTCGTCTTTGCCTTTAGTTGAAAAACATAATCTAAAGAAATGAAGTTGAATATTAAAGCGACGAGGTGGCTACTCAACAAACGAGCTTTCAGTTTATTAAGTAAACGAAACCATTTATTCATCCATCCGCCTACTCACTCCACTTAAAATCCGACTCTCGTATTGTATGCAATTTACGATATATTTAGGCCTGAATAGAGTAGATACTTGGGCTATGGAGGCGTCAAAAGAATGAAAGCTGGGACGGTAAGACGAGATTTGCTGATGGTAGCTAATATATTATACTACAAACAACAACAAAAATTCTCTTGATATTATTTTGATGTAAATAATAAATTTTTTCTTTATTTAAACTAAACAAATAATATTGATATTTCTCATATCCCACAATTTTATATAAAATCAAACTGGGAGTTCATGTATTTTTGTATCATTTGAGTTTATTGAATACTACTTAAATTTTATTAGGGGATTCCTCATAAGGCACAGCCAGCTTTCAACGATTTCTGTGGTAAATTATGTCAATATTTGTTCAAAGATATGGGGAATGTGGTTAACATTTTCCCTTTTATTGTATTCTCATTGGATTTTTAATTTAAAAATAAATCTTGTATTGCAAAACGATAAAAGAATAAAATTTAATTGGATTGAGTTCATATTAAGTTAATGGAGTTCATACAAAAAAAAATTATGGCAAAGGTTAAGTGAAAAATATTAAAAAATATTGATTGAGTGTAAAAATTAATTTTTAAATTTGATTTTCGCTAGAAGAAAATAAAAAACTAGAAATCTGACAGACATTTTTTATTTGGGGCAAAAAGTAAGTGATTGTGCTTGATGTGGCGGAAATATTTATGTATTTAATTTTATTTTATATAGTAGCAGGTTTAATTTAAAAATAATATATCAAAAGAGGATATGAACGTTTTTTTGTTGACATATTATTCTGTTTAATAGAGATTTAAGTTTCTACTTTAAATAAAGTATCAAAAATTGTGGTTTTAATTTGAAAAAGTGTTAATAGTCAAGTTTAAAAATAAAATCATAAAATAAAGGATTTAAATAATAATTATAAAAAATTAGCAATAATAATTTCATTAGTTATATAAATATTTTATTAAATTGAGGATAACAAAAGTAATATTTATTCCATGTTTGTTTGGATTGTGTATATTTTGAATGTTTTGAAATCATTATTTTTCGTATTATTAAGACGACTATCATGAGTCAGAATTAAAATCAATATTTTCATTTTTGTTTTATTTTTGGAAATAGCGTTGGTTGTGCTTTTGTTCAAAATAAAAAAAACTATAGTAAACCCAATTAAATTGATTAGTTCTTTATATTTTATGATTTGGAAAAAATTTCAGTCTCTATATAGAAGAAAAAATTAATCAAGGTACTACTCAACTTAACAAAAATCATAGTAGTCCAAGATGTTATGATTAATTCGGTCATTTCAGTGATTTTCTGTAATTTTTTCCACCATAAGTTCTCATATTTAACGGAAGGTGAGTGATTGTTTGACATTTTAAACTACAAGGTTATTCATAAAGTATTCTGTTTTTTCTCAAAAGATCTATCTAGTTTTCTACCTAGTTTTAATTAAGTTTTAGCCTTAAAGTAAGCGATTTTCGATTGTGCGACTACTGGATGCCATACATTTTTGTGGCAAATGTCGATCAATCCCATCCAAATGGGAATATTTTTGTTAATCGCTTGTAGTCATGAAGTCCTTTGAATTCTCTTTTACTGTGTTCACAACTTTCAACACTGATCTTTGGGAAATAAGACAATTCAAGCGACTAGTGAGTTACTTCCAAAATTTATCGATATTTACAAAATAAATCCACGAAGCCGATAAGTCATATGATCGAAAATCGCTTCCACTGTGTCTAAAAGCTTATGGAACAAACTTTAAGCAAGTTTAGATGTGTAGACATCGATGTCATATATTTAAAGATCAAGTGTCGATTAATTCCATACAAATGGGAAATTTCGTTGGTCATTTGAAGTCGTTCAAATGTGAAAATTCACAAGTCAGGAATTTTTGTTGTTTGTTTCATGCAAATTGAAATTTGATATTTTATAGGTCTGTTATAGAAAAAGCAAAAGTTCTTAATAATCATATAAAACAAAAAACAAAATACGTAATAAGGAGATTTAATCACTTGAAGATCATATTAGTTATATGTTAGAAATATAATTGAATTTAACATTTAAGGTGATATAGAAAAAGTTAAAGAAGCCAAAAGTTTACACGAATATGTCATGAATTCGCTGAATATCAATTACTCCTTTCATAAATCTGTCATCAATTTAATATCATACTCTCTTTTTATTTTTATTAATACATTCGCTATTAATTCTTAAAGATTTTTCTTACTTTTCGTAAATGTAAGAATAAATATACCATCTTATTATTGTCATATTCCTTTTCTTGTTTTCTTGCAGTTAATTTTTCAAAGAAATAGTAAAATCAATTAATTCTTTAATCATGAAGGCTAATACCTAAAAATTATATTCCTTTCACAAAATTCTATTAACTTAAGTTATGAATTTTATATATTTTGTTATTAATTTATGAGCTACTAAAATTTTTTAGTTATTACAAAAAGTACCAAGTAAATCGTTACAAATGTAATTAGTACAATTCCTTGAAAATATAAATATTTAACTATAGCATCCTTGATTTATTTCGATATTAAAATTTTAGTGTTACGATAATGAATACACAAGGTAACTGCTACTTTAAACCAAACAACATAAAACTATGTTTTATCTAATCATAGATGAAAATTTATCAAGCGGCTACCTCGTTATTTCAATGCTTTGAATGTGTGTTTCTCTATTAAATTTATTATTAGCTCTTCTTTTTTTTTTTTTATAGTTTTTCTTTTAAATACAATTTACAATTATCCATTAAAACAAGTCTAGAATCTTTCTCAATTGAAAACGCATCGTTGTTCATCAGTTTGCAATGCTAAACTACAAACTGTAGAAGAAAACGATGACGATGATAAAACAAAAACCAAAAACAAAATAAAAGATTAGCACGGCCAAAGGTAGATAGTTTAATACCACAAGATTAGCCGTGAAATTTTATAGCTGCTTAGAGAGTAGCTGTTATTTATGAGGCGTTCATATTTGATTAATTACAACATAACAAAGATTACATGGCAACTTAATGAGGATTTTAATTCAATGAAAGATGAACAACATCTTAATGACAAAAAAAAAGTACACTAACCAAGTTTAGTCAGATAGACGACAATATGGTCGCGTTTTGGTTTTATTATTTTGTATGAGAACCCTTTCACTTTCAAGTTATATGCAATAGAATTGTCTAATTTAATCAAAATTGCTAGACTTTACTGTTATAAAGAATTTGTTTTGGCATAAAAGTATTATATTAAAAAAATCATTGAATATTTTGAAGACTTTTAAAAAAAAAAAACTTTGATAATCTATGGAAAGATTTGTCTTTAGCACCCGTCATTAACTATAACCTCAATATAAAAAATTATGCCAAAAAACGTATGTTAGCTCTGTTGTTTTTTTTTATTTAAAAACATCAACAACAACAGCAGCAATATAATAAAAGAACCAACCATTGCATGGTTCCTCCCTATTATCGTAATAATTGTCGTCATTGCCGCCATCAATATAAGCTCCTACGATCACAATTTTGATCCCTTTAACTCTTCAAAACACAAAAAAAAAAACGAAAACAGAAGATGTTTATCTTAATTCCAAAGAGGTCCAACAGAATTTATTGAATCGTCGTTGGATATTATCGATGTAATTTGTTAATTTCAAGTTTATGGTCGGTTAGTTCCCGAATTGATCCTCTATCAACTTAAAACTATACAACCTGATGGCCGATTTTATCATCATTTCAAATCTTTATTTGACTCTTTTATCATCTTTTTTACCCGAGGATATCGACCTGAACGATCAGTTTCGAGTTTATTCGATTTTTTTTTTCTGTTTGTGGATTTTATCTTTTTGTGATGATCATGTTTCGTTTTTTTTTTTATTTTTGTTTTCTGTATACATTCAATGAATGAATGAATGAGAAAGGGGTCTTTTTTCTTAACACGGGCCACAAAATAGTTTATGCACACTTTATTAATGGAACCAGTGCTACTAACTAGTTTTGTTGTTGTTGTTTCTTAATCTTAAAGAAAATTCATTTTGACAACAATAAAAAATAAAATTAAAAAAAATAAAAATAAAATTGTACATAATAATAAGAAAATATACTGGCGTCAGCTGCTTCCCTGTTGGAAATTTCTTTGGTGGTGAAGGGAAAAAAGTATAATCGAAGACGAAGGTTATAGTCATGCGTTAAATTTAATATTTAGTACCTTTTAAGGGCCATAACTGAGTCTTTAGAGATAATTTTTTGATTGTTAGTTATGATAAGATGAGAAAAGACCATTTAGTATTCTAGAAGGGTCGATCTATATCGCCTTCTGCTAGTGAGTGAATACCAGCTGTTTGATGATGTTGTTTTTTTTTTTTTTTTACTTTGTTTTATTTATGACTCATGGAAAAGGTTTTTTTTACGGAAAAGTTTCAAAAAAACAATCCACGTCAAATTATTCAGTGTTGATTTTTGGTAGGTACATATACATATATAAAAAAGAAATTGTCAAAAATTTTAATGCTTTGCATTTTATTAGGAAAAAATATAAAGGTTAAATTTTTGTAGCATTTTTCTACGGTTTTCCTAATACTTTAGAGCTTGATTATTTAGTTACGACGTAACTAATTCATTTCACAGATCTAAAATGTCACAATGATATTATTAATGGGCGATTATTTCTTAGTTCAAAGTATATAGATCATGCATTTAATAAATCGTTTTTAAAAGAAAATTACCCTCTACTAATTTACGTCAAAGCGAATTTAAGTTACTTTCAGTGACTTCATTAATTTGTGCGAATTCAATGGACACAAAATTTTTTCCCTTTCTATAAAATTGATCAACACGGATCTCTCGAAATGGTAAATTGCACGATTTAAAGTTATTGTCATAAGGAACACCATTTTATGCTGAAGTTTTTATTATAAACTTTTATCTTTAAGTTGAAAGTTCAAACTTAGTGAAAATCGAGTAGATTCTAAGATATTTCCCCAAAGTCAAACTGTATTCAAAAGTAAAGTGGCTACTACTTTTGTTAATTCCATGAAATTATTCTTTTAAACTAGTTAAATTCTAATGAAACTATATTAAATCAGTAAAGAATTGCTACAAATATCAAAATTTATGCCCAATAATAAGTCAGTCGCAAAGAGCTGTTCTGTTGCACTTTGAAAACTGTAAAAATTACAAAGTATATGAAAACGGCTTCTCAATTAAACTAAACAACAAAAAATCAAATAAAATTAATTAATTTATTAATTTTATTTAACATCATGAAATACGTACTATTTTCTATTGAGGCCTTCACCTGATATATGACCTAAGGAGTCTTTAACTTATCACAAGGCAAATTTAAACATATGCAAAAAAAGAAAACAAAAATTAGAACTCCCATCGTGTCTAATAGACTTACTAACGAACCCTAATCCCAAGTTATTTACCATCTTCAAAAAAATATAACCGACATCAAAAAATAAAGTGATAATAACTTCTGTAGCATATTCATTGCTTTGGTGAAATTTTTAACGCTTTTTTGTATTTCATGTTTTTTTTTCTATTTTGTTTTTAAATTTGATCGGATTTTGGTTAGTCCACGTACGCTAATTACCGCTGTATACAAAGTTGAAAAAGTTTTTTATTTTCACTTGTATAGTGTAGATAAACGATAATAAGAGTTTATTTAATAATTAGACACTTGGTCTTAATTAATTTCGAAGGTGTGTATATTGGGTAAATATTTAAATGTAGGATGATAATTTCGAAATCGATAAGTAAATAATTTAGCAGTTGTATAAATAATTAAAAAAAAACAAATAATTTGTATTTTTACTTTTCTTTTTGAATTTAATATTTAATTGATTTGAATTTTTTGGAAATTTAACTTTTAAAATGTTAAGAAACATAGGAAACAAACCTAGAAAAATCAAGCATTAAATATTTTAAAATATTTACGAGGACCATATACATAGTCCTACGGACGACAGGTACCATTAAAACAGAATGAAAATTTCTAAGTAGTAGTTTTTTTATTTTATTAGTTTGTAGGTTTTAGAGAATAAAAGAGACATTTTGTCTTGTTTAGCTTAAGTTATTTGGGCAAATTTAGTTTTATTTGTTGGATTAGTTTCAACAAAAGCTGTTTTCCTATAAAGTAATTTTTTAGTATGTTAAAAATAAAAATTCCCTGTTATTATATTACCTACACAAATTAGATAGTTTTTTTCTTAAAGTTCAAAGCTAAAGAATTAATTAAAAACCTTCCAAATGAAAGAGTTATCATCATATTTCCCAATTGTCTTATTTAAAGAAGTATTAAAAGCAGGCAAAATGAAGCTAATTTGGACGGTAAAATTTTGTTGGCCAAAAGTTTAAATGGCAAAAAATTATTAGGATTATTATTTTTTGGTATCATTTGTCCTAAGTTCAAGTTACCATTGGATCGATCTGATTTCTCCTGAAACTATAGCTTGGACTTGTATAACTTTCTGTCAGATTGATCCAAAAGCTCCATTTATTTCGTCTTTCAATGTAATTTGCCTTTTCAAAAAATTTACCATCATTTTTTGCTTTAAAGACTTTACATCATCTTTTGTTATATATTCTTTGTCGCTTTTTTTTACCTTCTTCTGTGAATAGCTCAATTCTAATTTCCGGCTCTTTTGGCCATTAAGGCCCCAAAATTTAGCCAATTTTCTTCAACAAATGAGTTTTGGCAAGTACCAGCAATAAATCCCTCCTTTTGCAGTTTATCTATTTTCTTGATGACAAACAAATCTTTCAATTACCTCATTTATCTTTTTTTGTTCTTTCATTTTGCTCTACTTTTATGGGCCCCTTCTTTTGACATATTCCATTTAAGTCATTTTTTAAGCAGAATTTATTACATAATATTATATAATGACAATATTCAACATTAATGGCTTACCTCAGTTACTGTTAGTGGCTTTAGTTTTAGAATATGATTTAGCAACTGAACTAGTAGCATACAGCTGAGGCTGAATTTACTTTTTTGTTAAAATTTTGTAGAAATTTCTCTCACTGATTGAATTTTTATTTATAAATATTTAACCCATCAATAGGTTAGATAAATTTTAAAAGCTGAAAATCATTATAAAGAGCAATAAACTAGAGTATCCTAATACAAATAGTACAAATTTTGATCAGAGGAATCTATTAAAAAATCTTGTTGGCAAGGGATGTTAAAAAGTTACTAAAGAAGGTAAGCAGATTGAAGAATTGAGGGAGTTTAAACGATGTGTCGAGTAGAAAAAGACTAGAAGAGTTCTTCTTTTTTCCTGATAATATTTTACAAAAATTTACTTTCAGCTTTAACAAAATCAATTAAGTATATTCTAAAATAACCAATTTCTAATGAATTTTCTTAATCGTGTGAAAATTATTCTAGTCAGCTAGTGGTATTAAACCAATAAGTATCTTCTCTGTATGCCTAATCTTATATAGTATAATGCAGGAAATATTTTCTCCCATATAAAGTCATCAACAGCTTAACCACTTGAGACTTAAAACGAAAGATTTCAACTCTATAGCGAACTAATTGACTTAATGAACAGAAGCCAATATTGGTTGAGTACTAAAAACACCATCAGAAAAGGATATATTGTAGATTCCATTTAGTGACCTTATATAGCCAATTCAATACATGAGCTGAGAATAATCCGCTGACTAATAAGCAATTATCCGACTATACAAATTGCATTAAGGGAATCAAGTTAATAACAAGATTTATCTACATAAGACCATATTCAAATAGAAGATCAATTGATGATGGATGATTATGAGAATGAAGCTGTTATTATAGCTAGTGCAAATTATTTTCATAGCTTGAAGGCATACAATCAGTGTTTATGTCTGGATATCCTTTATTAATAATTGAATTGAATCTAATTGTCTTTAGGGTAGAAAATACAAAGCATTGGATTGCATAGGATATATTTTAGTCCTTTCTATTCCTACTCTTAGATATGATTATATACCAAATGAATTTACTATAAAATTAATTGATTCTCTAATCGTTCTATAGAATTCAGTTACAGGCTACGAATTTCGAAGATTGATTTTGTATTTATCAAGTAGAATTAAGTGATTTAATTATTAAACTCAAAACTAGTTTCAACACTTCAAATATTTAGGTTACATTTTATTTTTTTACAGAAAAAAAAAACCAAAAATTAAATCCTTTTTATAATAATATTTTCAATGTGAAAACTACCCCGCGTTATTGGTTTTGATGTAATCTGATATACACTTTGGATATAAATATTTGGTATCGCTTGACTACCTCATTTTTATACCAATTTACCACAAACATTGAATTTAAAATTTGTTTTATTGACTTAAAACTTTTTTGAAAGTATTTAATTAAAAATATACATGACATCAGATAAAATTTCATTGTTAGGTAATATTACTGTGAAAAACCTAAAGAGCAAACATTGTGGGCAAATTGCGGTAATTAAACACAGTAAAAAAAAGTAATTCTATGCGCTCGTTTTTGCCTGAATTATTGATTTCAAACGATATTCATGGAATTAAGATTAACATTAATATGATTTATATTTAGGCCAGATAAATTTTTCCAATTCTTCTTCAGATATAAAAAATTTAACAACTACTAAAAGAGATTTATCACAATTGTTTTCAAATTAACAAAAAACAAAAATTGAAAGTCAGAAAGAAAGTTCAGAAAAAATTTGTATGAGAGTATGAGAGAAGTTTGAGTAATTACTCACAGAGTCTGAGTTGAAAGTAAATTTCAGACTATAAACAAGGTTAAAATTTGAGACCTCGGCAAAAGGCTGGAAGCTCGTTCATATGCTGAAGATGCCTATACATTGCAGGCACACGAAAATTCTCCACACTCACAACTTTTCGAAATTAAAGTTGAGAAGCATAAAGAGCAGTGGAAAGTTAGCCTCTTTTTTCATATCATTCGCCAAAGGATATGTCATCTCTGATCTGGTCACTCCAGTATGTGAACACCTATGACAGATTTGTAAGGACTCGTAATTGTGCTCAAGGTAATTGTCCGTATTGAATCTATTTTAAAATGCTTCCATTGATTTCATGTATGTTTCTGTGACTTAAAGCGATAAACAATTTTTCCCTTTTCGTGCAAATGTAAGGAATTGATAAGCCGCACCATAACAAGTTAATTGAAGTCTTATGAACCATGACGTAATACTTTGAATTTACTAGGGCTTAGTAAAACAAGATTTATCACTAAGCACCAATGAGGCACCTGCTTTTTAACAAATTAGTATATAGCCTAAATTAGCCTCTAACGGGCAAAGCTTGTTGCTTTTCCAGAGAAGAAATAAGTAAATTTCCTTGCAAAAATTTGACATGAGTGTTGGTGGAATGTGTGAGTATAATTATATAAAACAAAATTTTGATAACATTTGACAGTTGGATTTTTAATTATTTGCTTTGTTTGTTTTTATTTGTCATAAAAACAAGAAGTCCGATGAGTCCAGTCAGATTGTTTTATGAAAAACTCTCTGATTTTATGACGTCAAGCGAATATAAATCTTTGGCATAACAGTAAAAAAATGGCAGCTATTAGCTTAGCATAACTTTGCATAATTTTGTTAAAGAAGTTGTAAAAATTTACAAATTTCAGAATACATTTGAAAGCTAGTTTAGTACAGGACTTAAAATCAAATATTTTGACACAAAAAATTTCTATGTGGCTGCACAAAAACTAGTGGCACTGAACTTTATAAGCACTTAAAAAAAAAGTCTAAAAAACTATAATTGCTGATTAAATAATTTTTTTGCAATATATGTTGACCATTTTGCATTTTTTTTTTTTTTGGAAAGCTGCTCTCAAAGTAGGTGTCGATAATTCAGAGGATTGAGCCATTTAAGTGCAATAAGGAAGATTTTGTATCAAAATGATTAACATTACCCAGAAGTACATCCCAAAACAGAAAAATGAGATCAGATGTAAACATAACAGTCGCTAAAATTGGATATAAGGGCCAAAGCTCAAAATTGATGTAACAAAATTATGATCTTGAATTTTAAAGAGAGAATGTTTTTTTATGTTTTAAGCAAATATCTGAACCTGACTAAGACATTACGTTATTTGATCAATTGTATTAAGAACTCAAGAAAAAATGCTGTTTCATTAAATTAATTCATCATATCACAAGTTATTGAACATATTTCTATTGTTTTTGCTTCCACCTTCCAACGACTACTGGTTGCTCGAATGAAGAAGGAAAATATATACCAAAGAGCTATTTTAATTCAAAAAATAAATCGTTCTATACAATCAACATAGCTAATAAATATAAAGAAAGGGATTAAAATGAATGCAAATAACTTAAGGCTGACTGTAGATAAATTGTATTTTTAGGTGCAGCAAACTTATTGGCAAATGTATTACATAAATATTTGGATATTGTGAACTCGTTGAATTCCCCGAACTTCTATACATTTATAATTTAATCATACTTTATGCCACTAATAATCAAACTAATTATAAAATATTTAATAAACAAATTGGGCAAGTATTTATTAAGAAAACAAAAATTCCAAAGAAAATGAATAATTATCTAACAAAACGGACAGTTGCTGGATTATTACTACAAATTCTTACAAATAAATAAAAAAGCAGGATGACTTTCAAATTACATTATACGCTATAAGTATAATAAATGTTTTCATTATTGTTTTTTTTTTTCTTCAATGTTTCCAAACATTTATTGAATGAGATTACATAATATCAAAGAAAACAATTTACCAAAGAGTAAATAACGACACTAATATAACCAAATTAAGGTAAAGCATAAAATTTTAATGTATGAAATACAAGAAAAAATATGAAAATCATCACATCGTCATTAAATGAAACATTACTTGTCAGACATATGTAATTAAGAATATATACAATAAAACTACATAATTTATAAGACCTGGTTTAAAATACTACATATATTTTTTTTTCGTTTTTTGTTTATTCATAAATATATAACACAAGTTACTCTCCTCTATCCCCTGATTATGAAGAAGCTCTTTCCTTTACTAAAGGAAAGCATGGTATGTCCATAAGTTTGATATATAATTGGAAATTAACATGAACCCTACGGCCCTCGTGGTATAATCATAACTTTGCCCACTTGTGAGTACTTAGCTCAAGTAAACACTTGCACGGTACAAGATTTACTCATCATAAACATGGAAAGGCCATATACCTTAAGGCGGTTTTAAGAGGGGGGGTATATTACTAGATATATACTAGATATATACTAGATATATACTATATATATACCCACTTAACTTTACATAGGTACTCAAAATGGAAATGAAGTTGTTCATAAGATGCCAAAAATATATGTATATATTATGAAAGGTAAAATATTTAATGGAAATATCCAAAATTTGATCCATAATATAAATATGTGCTCAATTAGAAGCTCATATTTTACATAAAAGCCCATTACCTAGACAATAGGACAAACAAATTTATATTAGAGAAAATTACTAAGCGAGAGAAATCCTTCTCTATGATCCTTTTTACTGGGCAGCCATTGAAGTATATGTTTATTACCAACAACAAGGACAAATTGGATTTATACAATTCTACTGCAGGATTGTTGACGATTATATAGTATCCTCAATTTCAAAGTTAATTTTAACCAAATTTCAGAAGAATAAACGAGATAAATTTAAGCACAATTTTGACAAAATTATAACACTCTATATATATATATGTTCAGGATATTATGATATTATCCTACAATTATATTAATAGATAATTCGCTATTTATCTAATATTAGAATAGACAATCAGCTTCAGATATTGTTATCATGGCTAGACTGAATCCTTGGATAATAGTAGCGTGTATTAAATAAATTAAATGCAATAAAATTTTTGGGATTTTAGTTTAGTTTTCGAGGATTTTCATAATATGGACAATGAATAAAGGATTAATTTTTTTCTTTTTTTTTTGTGCTATTACTGTAAGCTGTTATGAGTTTATTGTATTTAGGAATTGCGAAAGGAATTGTGGTGTAATAAGACCTCTGTATTGCTGTTGTTTGTAAATATATTGTGTAGGATATTCATTATTCATGAGAGTGAATTATATCCAGAAATATTTCGTTAAAAGTGGGTTATTAACACTTTGTTAAGTAGGAAATTAAAATTATATATTAGATCCTATGAGAGAATTAGAAAATAGAGTATATGCGTGCGAAAAACTGTTGTTTTGATTCTCTTTATTTACCAAGAAGTCTTTTGATTTTATTTTGTTTAGAATTTTTAGATTATATTTAAAAACCAATTGTAATAGAAAGATTTAAGAGTTTTTTTTTGGTAAATAAATTTTATAGAAACTGGTCAGGGAGTAAGCCACAAAACAGAGAAAATTTCTTAGGATGTCACAGATTTACCTTAATTTATTTGTTTCTCATTAAAAGCTTAAAAAATTTTTTCGATTGAAATATTAAACTAATTCTTGGTGTTCACTGAGTATTAATGTCAGTGATTTAGAGATCTCTTGCCTCACTGAATTCAAATTCACTTTCCAGTATTTCAAACACTCTAGAGATTTTTTTGCAAAATGAGTTGAAATGAGTTTTATGAAGAGTTTACTTAAAGAATATAAATATAAAAGGACACCACATATATAGTTAAAATATATGTGCTCCACTTGCTCCGTTACACAAGCAATAAAAGTTCCAAATTGTAAGCATAAAAAATATGCAAACGAAGTACAACGGTAGTTCAAATTTTCTAAAGGATTTACTTCCAACTAAGGTTATTTAATTCATAAAGCAATGTTCAAACTTCATAAAAATCTGTTAAAAAACTAAACTATTAACCCTGTCAGTACGAAATGAATTTTAAATTTTTTTAACTTGTTTTTATTCAAATGATTTGAAATCCTAAAATTCACCATTCACCAACGAGCTCTAAACACATATGAACACACAATGCAAAACCTAATATGTCTAATATCAACAGGAAAGAAACCATAAAAGCAAAATATCCTGAAAAACATTTTAATTAACATTCCACATTTGGTTTTTAGGGGATAATAATGAAACTACACTATGTTCAGGTCAGCTTAATGATAAGAATTTTGTACTTTTCAAAGGCAAAAAAAAAAAAAAAAAAACACAAAAAAAGGAAAAATATCTTTTCTCTTTAACTATTCGGCTTGAGTGAAAACGTTGCCAAAAAAAATTGTAAAAAAATCCAAAACCTCCATTTCTAAAGTGAGTAAATAGCCAAAGGTTGAAAAATGCACAAAAAAAAAAATTGCAATAAGCTTAACCAAGTTAAGAGCTTTAGTCATGTCTGCTTTCCATTTGCCATTTTTGAAGTTCACTTGGAGCTTTGTCGCAGCAATTTGATTCTGGTAGTAGCGACAGGAGCAACAACAATTGCTGCAAGATTGCTAAAATAAAAGTCAGACAAAGGACTTCTCAAAAGGCAAAAACACTAACTCTACCTAGTGATATTTTCAACAACAACGAATAAAAATAAGAATAAAAAATAGAAGGAAGAAAGCAACAACAAAAAAATGGTTTAATTACTCTCAAAGGATTTAGTACTAAATTGGGTTTATATTCATTTCAAAGAGATATCCTGATGCTAACTTTTTCTGCCTTTGTTATCCTTGTACTTTTTTTTGTTGTTGTTGTACTTAAATGGATTTTAAAAAGGCTCAAAACAGGATTTATTTTAATTGAAAATTCGATGGGATTAAATGTATTTGAACGAGACAAATGGAATGAGATTGTCATTTAATTGTATTTTTTTATTTGAGGAATTTATTTTGCTAAAAAAATTATTATTATCTTTAAATATGATAGCTAGAGTTTTTTTTTATTGTCTTTAAGAATATTAATTTAATTATTGAAATATTAAATAAGGACTAAGAGATTATAACAAATTTATTGATTCATTCCATAATCATTGGAATTGGAATAGTAATTTGAAGTTTGATTTAAACTTCACAGATAAATGGAGTGGAAATCTCTATTAAGATTAAAATTATTCTTTGAAAATATTGTTTAGACAAAGTGAGTAACAGAATAGAAAGTTGAATGACATAAGCCAAAAAATTTTAATGGCCAAGCCGCCAAATTCTTGGCTAAAAATTATGCAAGTTGATCTTATCCCGTGTAAATTGATTTTATTTTTTTGCAAATGAAATTCATCCTTTTGCAAGTGGAAATTCTTCTTCTGCCTCTTGGAAAATTCTCCATCTTCTTGGAAATTGAATTCATCTACAAGTAACAATTTTTCAAAATTTTTCTAAATCTATTTAAATAAAAGGAATTATTTAGTATGATTGAAATAAATTTGAGAATTGTTTAATAAATTCGAAACAGGCCGTTTTGGTTAATAAGCTCTCGTTCAACCTTGGATCCTGACGGTCGCTAATACACATAAAATAATGTTCATTTTTTGTGAGCCCCAACATTGCCGGCGTGTAGTTCTTTAAATTTTGATTTTCATTTTAATATTAATAATATTTGAAACTCTTAAAGTATCAATAAAGAATGACCAAAAAATTGACGGTAAAAATTTAATGATTTTTTTATGGTGTCCGAAAAAACCCTAAAAAGTGTCTAAACTAGAATACTCTCTTAAGTAATTTAATGGTTCGATCATACAGTAGAGACTCTCTGAGATATTAAACAAATACCAGGATATACCTCTAGTACACGAATGGCAAACTTAATGTGACCATGAGATACCATAAAAGGATCTTGGCTGAAAACATAAAACTGAGGGTACTTTTAGAGTTAATGACACTCCCGAGTTATTTTATCGTACGTCCCGTGTTTGCCGTTCTTTTATATATACAACTTGAAATTTGCCGAATTTATCAAAATTGACAAAACAGGAGACCGTAACATTTAGTCTAGGTTTTTGAAACAAAAAACAGTGGATTTAATTTCTTTTTGTGAAAAAAAACTTTTGATTCGAGGACTAAAAGCTTTCAAAATATTGAAACTATCCTAATTCGAAAACTAAATGCTTTTGTACAGCTAAAAGCAGAATGATGTTAGTGAATATCTTCATGAAATATCCCAAAGCGACTTAGACAAGGTTTGTTAAGTTAAACTTGAAAAGAGTTTTTTAATTCACATCTTATGGAAACCAGATTATTTATTACAGCGAGACTTTCAAGTCTATAATAATTAGTAATAAAAAATATCCAAATATCTTTAACTAATTAAATTTTGATCCTTTATACATCAAGGATACAAAATATCATATTCCTATGATTTTAAATTCATATATCAAAAGTAAAAAATCTAAAAAAAAAAAAGAAAACTAAAATATCTTATCCAATTATAAATTAATATGAATAGCAGCAATAATAAGACCACTTCGTCATCTCGTCCGCAATTGCATACTCGACATAACTTGAACTGGGTCAACAATTAATCTTCCTAAAGATGATATCGGGAACAAGTGTTTTGATAGGCGGTGATATATTTATCATGATGTCAGCATGCTTACTACTGCCGAAAGGCATATACAATTGCCAGTGTGGGTCCTTTCCTTTTGAGTGTTTTTTGCTGTCCGAGCGAAGATTGTAATCTTATGTCAAGCTCCCCAAATTGTCTTGGCTAGTGTTAGCCTTAAGTAGAAAATACGAATAACAGCAACAACAATGACAACAGTAACAAACACAGAAATAATGAAAAACAAAAAAAAACAGAAAAAAAAAAATAAAGAAGAAAAATGAAAATAAAAATAAAAATATGTATATACAAAAGAAGGAATTTTTGTTAACTCATCTGAATTGGGGAAACAGATTTTATGCTTAAGGGATCCAAACTCAATGAAATCATGTGTAAAAAGTTGATCAATTTATCTTTTACAAGAAAAACTTGCTCAAAGCGATTAGTTTTGGAAGTGCCTTGGGTATATGTTATGAATAAGATACGTGTTTGGAATGAATGAAATGGATTCCCCTATCGATTTCGAATCTTATTTAAAATTGGAATATTTTATTTATTTATTTTTTTGATTTTATAAATTTAGTAGGAGGCATATAGAAATTTTTTTTCTTTCCTAAAATAAGTCCAAGCTAAGAAATTTGTCGACATTTTCCATGTGGTTTAAACATTTTAATATTTTAATGATGTCAAATAAATTTTATTTTTTAGCTAAAAATATTTGATGTTTATTTTTCTTTGACTTTTATTAATCTTGCTTTTGACTATTGAAAATAAGGAAACGATTAAATCTATTTTATTTATTAGTCTAATTTCAGGTAATGTAAATTAAAAGCCTTTAAAGTATGCCTAAAGTTTTAGTAGTAAAAGCTGTCAAAACACTTGGTTGTGTTAGTCAAGCTGCTCCGGAATCCAGTTGATATTGTATTCTTTATAATTTTGAAATGTGCTTTTTATACCTCTCAGCTGTAATTTTGAAGGATTGTGATTGTAAGGAATACTCACGTGCCATCCCTCAATGACGTTTAGTGAACTATAAACGTTATACCATACTCAGCATGAAAAAGTAAAGATGTACTGCCTTTTGAAAAAATAGGTAAACTTTTCTCAGATCCTCTCACGGAAGACAATGGCAAAGTAGCTTGCAACAATTTCAAAAAAGAACAGAAATTTACTATGATTTGCTTCAGTGTAAAATAAATTTTATAATTTCTCCTAAGAGCTCTTTAAAGAGGTAATTGTGAACTATTCTTAGTGCTTGAAACTTTTATTCAAGTGTTAATACTGAATTTTTTTTACAAAGTGACGACTAAATTACACTTAAACTACTGCTTATAGGAAAACGATAATAAAAAAAGAATAGAAAATATATAGCAGAAATATTTACTCCATTAAAACTAGTTCAACATAGAATAGACAAGTACCATTTAGTCACTTTATAAAACAAAATGCATAAATAATGTGTACATGCACTTGATTTCTAGTTGCATAAATTAAAATTATACATCTTTAAGTATATCGTGATCAAACTCTTTAAAATTCTATTCAGACATTGAATCTCTAAGAATCTTGATAATAAAAAAGGACGCACTAGTTGTCGTCGGTGTGCATGAGTTAACTAAATAATATTCAGCTTTCGATTGTAACCATACAACGTTAATCACTATTAATACTTATTTTGTATTTTATTTTATTATAATTTTAATAAGGATTCATGTTTCTAAAGAAAAACAAAATATTTTTTTCTAAATAAACAAAACCAAAAAGAATTTCTTCACACTTTCAAACCTCAACTTCTTTACATTTCACCATACCACAAAGAGAGTGCAAATTACCTTGTAGCGATATATAAAAAGTAAAATGAAAAACAAAAAAAAAAAAAAAGCTAACAGCAAAAACAAAAATCAACGAACCCTCATTGCTGTTAAAAGAATTAAAATCTTGGATAAAAATTGGAGGTGTACAACGATACCAAGTCCCATGACATGAGAATAAGATACGATAAAATCAAGGCGGCAGTGTTATCTTGGGGTACAGAAATGCTAGTTAAAATCCCTGGAAACGGTGGTCATAGCACCGCTAAGAAAAAGAAAACATGCAACTTTGGCCTTAATTGAGATTCTTGGAGTCGATTAGCACCACAGACTCGATTATTGTAATTTAGTTGCATTAAGCTGAGATTATAGATTATAAAAGTCTTAAGGTTTTTGTATTTATTTATATTTTCTTGTTTATCCTTTTCACTTTAATTCTTGTTCCACTCCAGAGAACACTATAGTAATTTTTAAGACTTATATTACCATATCATCAATTTCATACCCCGTTTAATTCTTTTTATAGTGATATTTTAATTATTGCCTCTTCCCCCTTCCCCAATTTAATTTATCCTATTAATGTTGTCTTATCATGTCATAGGAATAAGGATAAGAGGGCAGCAAACAACTGTTTTGTAAGCATCATTGCATGTCAAACATAATTATATTTGGTCAACATTGTAAATGCTCGTAGGTACTATCCAAGGTGTTTCGGTACACGTTTGAATATATATATATATATATACAAACCTGTCATTAATTTGATATAATCTGATTACATTAACACGAAAAGGTGTCAGTTGACCCTTGTTGTTTGCATGTTAGCCAAAATTATTGTCAATGCGGTTAAAAAAAAATTAATAAAAACAAAATTTTGAGTGTTACCAATGCTTGGATGCAAATTGTTTGTTATGTAAATTGCTCGCGATAAAAATATTTTAAGAGAACATAACAACAACAAAATATTAAGCCAAATAGTTGAGGCTCTAGCGGAAAAAGATTTCTTAAAAAGTAAACTAAGGAACCTTAAATTAAAAATCTTAAAATTTACATCTCTTGTTCATCCGTTAGATTTTTCAATAACACTAAAAAATTATAAAATAGATGAATTTTATAATGATTAATGAAAGCTCTTAAAATTCCTTAATTTTTTACGAAAATTTTTTTTGTAGAACTTCTTAAAGACCATTCAGTTTTTAGTTTTTTAGAAAAACGTTAAAACGTGACTCACAGTAATGTGGAATACATTCCGAAGCTTACAATGTTCTGCACGAATTAATTTCCTTCTCATTAGCTTCCGTAGGTAATTTAGGATATCATATATACATACATTTTATACATGTTATTTGGGACCAAGATCTTATTTAGAAATAGCGAATATATTTTCTAAACGATGATGCCTGGGAGTCACTAGCGCTTAGCGGCACAAAATCTAGTGCTAAATGCTAATGAGTCCATTAGTCTCCACTGATGTTCCACTGCACTGGTATATAAAATAAACTCTCCATTTTTACTGTGCTAAGTCGTCTCCACACGCTAAGCGCTAGTGAATCCCAGGCATGATAGAGTGAAGCGTTATATTTTTAGAGCAATTTCATACAAAAAGTCATTAAAGTGAATGTCAAAAAAATAATATACATAATCGGTGAAACTGTTATTAAAGAAGTAATCGATTAAATTGTCATAGAAATAGAGGATATTTTTAAGGAAACTGTCATTATTGAAATCATCATAAAAAATGTAATTAAATACACTTTAATAGAAAATAGCATCGATGCAACAGTAATAGAAGATATCTTTGTCAATGAAACAAAATTAAAGAAATGACAGAAACTAATATACATTTTTTTAATCGTAAATCTGATAAAAATTTACGGAATATTTTGCGTTTTTCTGAATAATTCCTAGGACTCATTAGCGCTTAGCGTATGGGACGACTTAGCACAGTAAAAATGGAGAATTTTCGTAAATACCAATCGGCGTAGACTCACTAGCATATTACTGTTTTCATTAACAGAAAGCAAAATGCAGTTCTATTTGTGATTTATGTGTTGTTATTTGCATTAAGTACAAAATCTTAATATTCAATGACTGAATTCTTCCTGAATTAAAATATTCCTTTGATCTTCTTTGAAAAACCGACAAGCTAGCACTAGCTATAGTCGCTAATTCAGGCTATATACCAATTCAGTGGAGACTAATGGATTCATTAGCATTTAGTGCTAAATTTTGTGCCGCTAAGCGCTGGAGAGTCCTAAGAAAGAGAAAGAGAAAGAGAAAGAGAATTTGGTGCGCACACACTAAATCATAGATTTTAGAGCGTGAAAGTAAAAAGACACCAGCTGACTGCTTAATATCAATTCCGCTTCCTCTTGGCAACTTGAGACTAAGTTTACAATATTCTACAAAATCTGCAAATTTCATTTCTCCGATGGTTTGAAATTTTATTACTGCAATTTGCCAATATTATTTTACATAACTTTTACAAAATTTATTATTTCAAACTTTTTGGAAGAACTAAAAAGTAAAAAATTTTATGTTAATTTTCAATTTAAAATGATTTCAAATGAAGGTGGCGTCAAGAAGCAATGCATGAAGATGGAAAATGTGAAAACTTTGAAAATTTTTCATATATTAAAATGAACACATATACATTTTTATCCACTATCTAAATATAAAATGTTACCATAGTAGCAACATAGTTGTTCTAAAAGTGAAATGAAGAATAAAACAGTCTGGATTATTAAAATTGAATTTGTTTTTGATGTTTCCTTAGTTTATGAAGAATGATTTAAGGATTATTTTTTACGTTAAAGTTTAATTTTTAATCAACTTGATTTCTTTCAGACTGTATAGAAGAGCAAAATGCAATAATACTTTGGCGGAATTTGACATATTTACTTATTAAACATTTGAAAATAATACAAAAAAAAATTTATATTGGTATAGAACCTAAAGAAAATGGGATGAATTCAGATTTTATAAGCTTAAGAATATTTCTATGAGGCTCAAATAAATTATATAAAAATCGAGTCTCTATAGATTTCTTCTGATCGTCTTCTTTGATAAATTCTTAAAAATTAGAAGCAAGTATTTGTTTCGCCTGTTTTTCAGGCTAAATTTTGACAGTATTTATTATAGAAAATTGAATACTTTATTGAATTTAGATACCAATAATTTAGGAGATATTCTCTGCTAAAAAGAATATAAATCTCGTAATTATTGACTTTTAGACAACTTTTGTTTGCCACAAAAAAATAATTTGAAATTTTTATTTAAAGTTTAACTCAAATGACTGTTCGTTACGTATTTAAACTCTTTGAAAGACGATGTTTCTATCTGAGACTAAAACAAAAATGTTACTCATTTACGTAAATTTTCTTTTCTCAACATCAATTGCTTGCGCATGTTCTGAAGCTCATGAACAGCATATTGTAAGAGATTGAAAACTCTGAGCAGATATCGCGACCTCTAATACGAATTTCGATTAAGGAAAATATTTCCAATATTACAGCAGTTGAAAATATTAGAAATATAGGAAACACAAGAAGGTATAGTTTTATTTTATAAAAATGAAATAGTTTGGTTTTAGAAATGAATCAAGTTTTGTTAATCGTCCTTTTTGTCTTTATGGAACATTAAGGACACAACCTCTGACACACTATAAAATACCCTTGTTTTACTAATTTAAAAGATAATTTACGTTTGACTTAATAAACGTGCGGTAAATAAGTCAATTTTTTAAATATTCACACGAATCTTCATTTATCGCAAAGGATAATACAAAAACTTAATTTCATCAACAAAGTAAATTAGAAACCCTCCTTAATGCAGCCATAATTTTGAAAAACTAATTGGTGTATTGCTCTAAATTTATGGCCACGTCAGGTTGTAGCCAAAGTTGCTAAATCAAAATTCTGGCATAATTTCACTTGAAGATTGCAATTATGAAAATTACAATTTTTCTTTGGTAAACTAATTGATTTAATTGCAATAAATCAATATTACAGCGTTGATTTAGTGATTTATACTAAGCTCAGAAAAGGATTTTGTATTAAATTAACCAAAAATACATTAAAGACAAAACAAACAGAAATTAAATTCATTTTAAAAGCAAAAACTTATTTATTTAATTCTTAATTCATATCTTTGCATATGAATCAAAATTTTATATAGTAAAACAATGACCAAAAAGAGATACTAAAAAGTAAAGGAGTAGTATATGCAGCTGCTTACAGCTTCTTCCTTTCCCTAACATGTCGTGCTACAAGACATAAGCTCGTGCGCCTAAGGAGCTCACGACCTTACAAAGAAACTAGGGAATAACCAGAAAAAAAAACGCCAACAACAAGAAAAACAAAAATTCTTTTTAAGAAAGCAGCAAGCTAAAAAACAAAAAACTTTGACAGACTATTCATCCTATAAGATAGCAGCAACATAAAGAAGGTATCTGTGGCGTGCGGTAAGAAAAGAAGAGAAAAAACAACACAACTTCAACAAGCAGACCGCCAGAGCTTAAGACGGTGGTGTCTACCTTTTGGTGGTGGCTGAAATTGTTCGGCTTGTTGGTAAGTAAAGTGAACAACGATAAGCTCTGACTTGTAAGAGGATCAACAAATAAACAAATCAAAGACAAAAGAAAAAAAAGAACAAACAAAAACTGCTGATTTGCATTCTGTTAAACAACGGCGAGGTGTGTGAACTCGATTGTACTACATAAAAAGCCGTGGTACAAGGGCCACCTTTTTGTTAAGACCTAGTGATTTGCTGGTTCACGATTCTGTTTTAAATTTTACACTTTATCAGATTTTTTATTGCTTTTTTAACACATTTTCACTTTATTTATTTGTTTTTTTTTTTTTTTTTTTATATAAGAGAAATGAAAACAAAATCTAAAACTGGATATAATTTTGATTGGGGTCCATCTAAGGGATTTTTTCTTTTGACCTTTTTCTTGTTTTGTTGCTATTATGTGTGTTTATTTTTTTTTTGATAAGATTTTGAATTTAAACAAGGTCCTGTTTCACTACTGTATGGAATTAAATTTAATCAATTTGAATGTTAAGGCTGAATTGAACGTTTTAGACGTGAGATTTGAACATAATATTAAAATGACTTTTATATCAGGATTAGTTGCATTAGGAAAACCAATAATTTAATCAGATTTGAACTTTTAGGGCGGTATTGGGTAAGAACAAAATCTGTTTTGGTAAAATTTTTTTGAAGAGTTCAATTTGAAATTAAGATAAGGAATAAATTTTGGGTTTATGAAGTTAGAACTGTAATCGCAAAATTGAAATCTGGAGTATTTTTTGATGTTATCAGAACACAACTTTTCGAATTAGCAATGAATTTTGTTATGTCAGCTCCTCACATACAAATGAACTTTTAAATGAAATTTATAAAATTAATGATGCATTTAAGATTTTAATTTAAATTTTATATGAAATCCTACTGTTCTATGTCCATGATGATAGCAAATTATGGTTCCAGCTAGATTGAACATAACATTCCATAATTATCATTCATAATCATTCCAGGGGGATTTAAAGTCAATGGAGAGTCAAATATAAGTCACAAATATTTAATGAGTGTTAAATTTGTGTTGTTGACAAAGCCCAGATGAGAATTGGTATATGATTTAAATATTAAGGATTTCTAGCACAAAACTAAGTACTTGAGTAAGCAATCGAAATAAGGTTTGAAACCAGAGTTACAGACAAAAACATTGTTAGGGTAACGTAACAGAGATTGAAGATAATGGTTAGGTAGCTAAGTATGAGTTTTAGCGAGGACGGTATTGCTAGAAAGTTCTTAAAACGTAGATGAGAGCTGAATATTAAGAAGACTGCTCTTATTAACCGAAAATTGTAACGAGAAACAAAATTAAGGGCAAGAGTATCCAAACCACGGATACTTAAGAGCGATATGACCTGTAAAACCTTATCCTGTTGTCTAGCCTCCAATTCTATCGATAAGTATTCAACTATACATGACAAAGTAAAATTTAAAAAAAAATCTTAGGCGAGATCATAACAAAACAGAAATAAATGCGAAAAGGAAAAATCGAAAGCATAGGCACAACTGCAGTTTTTTCTTAAAATTCTCAACTTTGAACATCACCAAAAAGTTAAACAAGATCAGTTCATATCTTTAGAATCAAAATCAAGATTAAAGTTATATAAGAAATTTATTATAAACAGTTCAAAATGAGTAGCAAAATAAAAGAAATAGGCGAAATCGAAGAAATGAGAATCTAAGTTATGGAAATAACAGGCAGCGGAGGAATACACAGAAAAAAAAATCTTTATAGAAAGCAATGTTTAACAAGGTAGTCAAACAGACAAAGAATCTTAATTAATTACTATGAGTTTCAATTAAAGCTGATTAGCTCTAGCCTTTCTGGGCAAACTACTAGATTTTCTATGTGTCATTCCCCTAGCAGAAGAAATTTAATTGCAAAAGATTATACAAAGAATTTTGGTTCCTTTGCCTGTTTGGTTAGGCTGTAAAAGAAGTTTCTATAGCTTAAATACAAATAGAAGTACACAAAAACAAAAAATATCGAGAAAAGAAAGTATCCCAGTTTCATTATTATATTTATATTTCAATTGACTTTATTATTCGACGTAATAAGATAAGCCACAAAAAAGCAAAAAATATACTACCAAAAGCTTATTGAATATTTTCAACTCAAGAAATTTAATAAATTTTTCCCTTAAATCTACTAATTTTTAGGGAAAAATGACTAGATAAAATTTTTAATGACTTTTACAGCCTTCATTTGAATTAGGGGAAAAGATTATTTTGTCGTAAACAATCCTTAAGCTTTTAGATAAGAATTAACGAAGTGCTAGGATAATTAATATTATTATTAAAATGATATGAAATTTTCGTTTTAAACTGATTAAATATACTTTGGAGTCATTCAAAGGTATCTTCAATGACAACCGTTTTCCATAATAGTTTATGTATATGTTGGTTCTTAAGGACTTAATGATAAATAGTTTCACTTAGCTTAAGGATTAATGGAGGGATAAAATATAAATAATTGGTGGTTTTAAGATAATTTAGCTACTAAATGTTTGTAAAATAAACAAAATATCTCATATCTCTTATAAAGAAAACATTTCCTTATTAAAGGAAATGAAATGTTTATCTTTGAAAAGTTTTTCATTTTATGTGGTTTATGCTTTTTTTTTTAATTAAACGCATTAGTAGTTCAACATATACAATTCAAAGGTAAATTTTATTTAAGTTTTGACAAAGACTTTACTTTTGATCTCAGTGACTAAAGATCCTTGAAGTTAAGTTAACCTTAAATCCAAACACAAATATTTAGGTATAATTTTTCTAAGGTTAATAAAATTAGGCAACTAATTTTAGATATAAATTGCTCTTACGAAAGAAATATGTTCTTGTTTTCACTAAAAATTAGTGATACATAAGTTTTGATCTTTTACACAAAGAAGGACAAAAACGGCTTCTATAAAACTAAGCGAATATTAATCTATTACTGTGCCGCTTTTTTGAAAATCGATAAATTTAAATCTTTAAAAAAAGAAGAAAGAAAAACAAAACAATTAACAAAAAAAACAACAAGAGCCAATATTAGACAAAGTGTAGATAAATTATTTTGCACAGAGTTAAGCAATTGGCAAGCATTACTAAGAAATTCCCATAAAGAGCTATACAGCTGCACCAGTGATATCTCCTAACCGCACTACCTGCAGCTGTTTTAATCCTATTAAGATGCCATTAATCCGGATGCACAAGGAATACTGGGCACAGAGCCATGGTAATTGCTATGCCTAATTGAATTCCATTACAGTCTTATCATCCTACTTCAAAGGGAGAAAACACAACCATAAACCATGTAAAATAACTAAAATGAAGAAAAAAAGAACTAAGGAGTAAAGTACAAGTCGTAAATGTCCAAATAGTGCTTGTATTTAAGTAGTTCTTGTTTTTTCTTTAGATAATTCTTTTTCAATTAAAATTGCTTGATATAATTTTCACCTGTCTACAGAACAGGAACTCTGATTTTATCACAGTTTCAAGGATAATACTATTTTTCTCTGTCCAAGTATTTTCATTTACCTGAAAATAGAAAAAGAAAAAAAATTTATTAACAGGTTGTTCTAAAAAAAATTGAAAGTAATTCTATTGACTTTTTTTTTAAAAATGAAAAAAAAATTTATGCCTCTTAATTGTATAGTAAATTACCGTAAATTAAATGCATGAAAAATAATCAGCTTTGTTATTATAAAAAAAAATTTTTTTTTTCCTTCTACATAATTTATTCAGGGTTATAGAAAAATATAGAGTTCTCTATTAAAATATTAAAAAAGGTGTACTAAGAATTAATATGAAATGAAAATTTCGAAGTTTTTAAAAATTTTGAAGTTGTAGGAGCGAAATTTATATATATACTTGAGAATTAATGCGTCATATTTAAGACATAAATCAGGAATTTATATAAAAACATACATAAATTGGATTTATCGATTATTTAAAATAAGTGCTAGTTGCCCTCAGATGATTTTTTTCGTTAAAATCCAAAACTGTGTCGATTTTTTTTTTATGGATTTGACGAAGATCAAAAATTGATTAAAATTTTTTGGAATTCTAAAAAATTTATGAGAAAAATAAGAAAATTTTAGATTTGGAGCCTTTGCTTGTTATAAATTTTTAACTAGAAATTTAAACTTTTTACCTAAAAGTTCTAAAAGAGCAAAAATAAATTAGTTGAAGAACTTCTTTATTTTTAAAGTAGATTGAAAAATTTTTTATAGCTTTGAGTATGTTTATAGTATGTAGTAACAAGTCGGAATTTAAGATTTTATTTGAAAATGGGTGTCAAAGTACTAATTTAAATTTAAATCCTACATAGTGCAAAAACAAGGATTGTACTAAAAGGTTTGTTGTGCTATAATTTTTAAATTAAGAATAAAAGAACGAAAATCATGGATTAATGTTGTCATAAGGTTCGAAATACTGAGTGAGAAAATTCTACATAAACTGCTTAAGTATTTCAATTAAATAAAAATTGAAAATGTCCCTATTCTACACTTATTTTCTCTTTTTATTACTTAGAATTTGAAGCTCTTGTACATGACAACCCAGTAATTATTATAAACTTTCAACGTAGAGCTGATGTTAATTTTTCTTATTTTAGCCATAATTTAAATTTTTAATCACGTTTTTTATTCTTAAAACAATTCGGAAATTTTTCCCTATACAAAGCGTTCCTTTGGCTTGAAATTCAGTAAATTTAGATGTAATATTTACTTTATCTTTAGTGAATTAACAAAATTCAAAATAAATTCAAGGAGACAGATCATCGGGTAAGCAGGAAGTCAAATAAGATAAAAGAGAATCAAACTTTGACGGGTCAAAATTGGATTTTATATTTGAGCCACATTTTCCATATTTTTATTCATTTCTAATAGAGAGAATCGGCTACTTTTGTTAGTGTCAAGGATGTAATTTCAGCCATACAATAACAGCCGCGATAAGCGAGCTCACTACGCCACAACACCATGATAAACATGCTACAGAGAGGTCTGGATTCAAACAAATATCAATGATCAACTTAAAAACAAAATTGCTAAGGTTGACATAAACGACAAATTGTTGTTTCCATTCAATTAGCATGGAAGCTTAAATTTTTATAATCTACTGAAACGAAGTTAAATGAGTAAAAGTGAAAAATCCTTAAATTTATTAGTATTATTATTAATTTTTAATTATATTTTGACACCAGTTCTGGAATTCAATTTCAAAATTGTTTAGATTTTTTTTATAACTTCCTTTTGATAAATATTCAAATTTATGCTAAATACTCATATTAAAACTGCCACAGTTCAGGATTATTGTTGCCAGAAGGTATAAAGAACTGAACAAAAATAATTTAACAACGTACATTTTATTGTTGTTGTTGTTGTACTTTTAATGATAGTTAAAAATTGTTTTTAACTTTTTATAACTTCATTTGTTGCACCATACTATATTACCCTAAGCTTTACTAATTTTAACTCAGGTGATTTAGCTTCCAGTTTGTAGATTACCGTAAAACTTTGGCAAATTAAATTTTCCCTAATTGGCATCATATTTGCATAAAATTTTCGTCAAAATTAGATTATTTGTTGGCTAAAGTGGAGTTCATAGACAATGTATTCAACGTCAAACACAAAAAATTTTGGTATAGTAGAGAAGTTTGTTAGTAATTAGGAATTTTGTTTACAAAAAAAAAACAATAATTAATAAGTTTCCTCACGAGGCACAGGTTTTATTTTTCTGTTAATATGGTTACAGTAATATTTGATACACAAAATTTAAAAATATATTTAATAAACTAAATTTGAATAAATTTTCATTATTATTCTAGTCTTGCATAATGGAAAAAGATTAATTTTACCTCAAGGACATCCTGCAAATGTTAATCATTTTGACAAGTCAATTACACACAAACATAAAAGTGGATTCTTTCCCAGCACAAAGTGCCACTTTTTAGCTGAAAATCAGTATTGTGACAATATCCAACATTTGCTTCCCAAATTGTTTGGGATATTGAAATAAATTTTTAAATGAAGGAATTTTAAAGTTGCTGTTAATAAACTTTAACTTAATTTAAAAAATTCGTCATAAATTTAATAATAAATTAGTCCATAAATGTCTAATACAGATTGACTAAATGTACTTAAAGGCTTATCTGTATTTCCAGGAATAGAAAATTAAATTAAAGAACTGTCAAACTCTTTAATGTTATTTGTAATAAAATAGCGTCTCTACGAGTAATAACAAATAGTAAAATTATCGTACAGCTTGCACAAAGAAAATCCGACTCTCAAATGATAATGCTATTGGCAAAACAACTTCTCATTTATTGCCGAAGCAATACAGGGAAAGCTTTCTGATAGTTAGTTACCAGTCATCCATTATTGCTGAAAAATTTAATTTTGTCAAAGTCATTTACTAAACTCTTAAACTATATTTAAGGATGACCATTCAAATATTGGAAGAAAATATTTAATCGTTATTTAAGGGTATCTTCCACAGCTATAAATTTATTTTGTTTTTTCCAATAACTACTATTAAAAAGTTGAAGAGAAAAAAAAATATATTCCACAAAATGTTTTAAAAACTTTCAATTTCAGATAATTAAGTAAAATAATCCTTGCTAAAAATATCAAACGTCAGATATTAAACTAACCATAAACACCTTGAAGTACTTCTTTATTATGGGTTTTAGTTATCTTCATAAAATCCAATTACAGATAATTCCTTTATGATTTGATTATTGTTAAATTGTACGGATGAGTTAATAGATATAAAATATACAAATTATATCTAACAAAAGAGGAACAAAGCAATATAAACAAAGTTCACAACAATAAAATTCCCTTGAGGAAAATTTTATAGCTAATATTTTTTTTTTAGCACCCAACACTAAAATGCTGACGTTTTAACAATTGAGGTCCAAGTCATTGGGTATAAGAATTACTACTAAAATTTAGTTCTCTTTCATTCTTTCAATTTTCCTTGATGTTTAATTTTTATGATCCCTCCTAAGATTTCAACTTTATTTCATGTTTTTATTAACGTTTTTGTAAATCATGGCCCAGGTTCTTGGCTTTTAATTGTATAATCTTTGAGGAAATATAAAATTTTCTGCTTGTAATTACACTACTGTGGCTTAACAAAATGTTATTTTTATTGTCTTTGGCGGGATAGAAATTTAGCTAAATAAAGCAAACGAATTTTAATAAAATAAAACAATAACAAAATTACTTTATTTTTATGAGGTCCTAAATCGATTCTAAAGGATTATAGTGTTTTAAATAAGAGCATCATTGTAGAAATTCAAAATACCTATATGACATTTTCAGTAGGAATATCATAAATTTTTTAATATTTTATTTGTTATATGCTCAGCTTTTCAACATTTTATTTCCAATAATAATAAAATTTGAAAGTTTTAAGCAGTAGCTGAAAATTAGAGAGGTTAATAAAAGGAAATATTTCAGAATTCTAAAGAAAAGACTGTAGCTAGTCATTAAAATCACGTCCAGTAGAAAAAAAAAACACTAATCATGTTCTATACCTTAAATGGAATCATGTATGAATTATTTTGCAAAAATTTACTAGTGAAATACTCCTTAAAAAACAAGGATAGGACAGTATAGAACTTTTTAATTTTCAGTGAAACATAAGGAAAGGTAACAGAATAATTATTTTGGCAATCAGCCCATAGCATATTGTATTAATGTTTTCACAAAAAAAGAAAGTTTAATTGATTGTTCTGCCAAAAAATATTGTATGAAGACTAGGTTTTTTTTTAAATTTTAAACTAAGTTTTCGTTTTTCTTTTTGCTTTCCGTTTTTCTGTTTTTCTTTATTTTTGAAAACTCGTAAAACTTTTAAACTACATAAAATATTGAAATATTACTACAGAAAATTGTTAAGTAATCCAACAGTTCAACCAAATATCCCAAAAAATTTTAATATTATTGAAAACAAAGGAAGATTTTCCTAACTTGTTATTATTTGAATTTCATGGATTTTACAATTTTCACCCCTTTCGATACCTTCATAACCTGACAGGGTTACATAAGAATGAATTTCATATTTCGTATCCCCTTAACAATCCTTTTACCACTAAATTCTCATTCATATATGATGATAAAATTCAAAATAAAAAGTAAAAACAAATGCAATAATTTCGTTGGCATGTAATTTTCCAGTTGAATAATTTTCAATGTTCATAATCCACAAAATCCTGGCAGAGAAGCAAAAACTAAACTAGTCGAGCCTATAAGGCTGAATATACTACAAAAAATAAGCTGAGTTTATCTGAAAATATAACAAAACAAAATAAATAAAAAAAAAAAAAAAAAATCTTTCAGCAATTCACCCCTTCCTACGCTCCGGGGATTCCTGTTCAATTCAAATTTTATTTAATTCGACAATCTACAAACCTCTTCACTCATATGTAATTGATTCATTTTGATCGTCGGACATAACGAACGCGAGTTACCCGACACAATTGTCTGGTCTGGTTGTACATCAAAGCCAAAGGCCGATGCTTCCCTGTAGAGTTAATAGAAATTTATACTTAAGTTGGGGGGCGTGGAGGGTAATCAGGCTGTTTTGTTTTATTTACACACGTTTTTTATATTGGTTTCCCAGTATTTTTATGCTTTGTTCGAGTCATATACCTATAGTTCGATGTACTTCCGTCTGTTACCACCGTATGGTGTTCAGACTTTAGGTTTTATTTTATTTCAGTTTTTTTTTGCATTATTCTTTAGGGCTTTTGCAGCGCAACGTTACTACCCAACCTCTGCCACCAATCTTTTCATATTCACAAAACACCATTGAATTATTTATGAGTTTCGATGGATGTGAAGAGGGATACTTTTTTTTCATTCTGTTTTTAATTTTTAATGTGCGTTGAGTGCTGTCACCCGGGTGATGCATTTTTAGCTGTGTATCAAATGAATATCCTAAATGGAAAATTAAAAAAAAAAAACAGCAAAAAAGAAAAAAAAAGGAGAAAGAAAATTGTAATACAACAAATAATGAAAAATTCAGGCAGGATTCAATTTTATTTTTTTTTATTAAAAATTTAATTTAGCAATTAGCAGGGATTTATTAAAATTTACATTTTTGGATGAAAAATGTCAAATGGTCGACAGATTTCCAGTTTTATTTCAGGAACCTAAGGTAAATTGATGATATTAAAGGATAATAGAGTTACTGAATATTTGAGTTCCTTTTTAACGTTTTAATTGTGTTATTTTTAAACTGATTTATTTACGGCTTTGAAATTAATCCTTTCGAAAAAAAACGTGATAACTTTTTCGGAAATTGTCGTTAATTTTAGGATATAAAAAATTCATACATGATATTTAAATGGCATGGTAAAAATACGCCTAAAGGAAACTTTTTAAGTAATTATAGTATAATAATTAAATTTTTAATAAATCTGCAAAAATAGAAAGAGTTTTTATAGTACCTTGTTTATTGTTAAAGGTTTGCATTGATTTCAGAATTTATTTTTTTATTGTACAATATATTTAGAACATCCCGAGTAGAAGCGCCTATCCGGCGAGCCCTAACCTAATCCGGGCCAAATTAGGCCCCGGTCCGGCATGCCGGATATGGAAAACCCAATTTGGCCCTGATCAGGGCTGGATAGATAAATACCTATCAGGGCATTCCCAATCAGGGCCGGATAGGTAAATACCTATCAGGGCTTTCCCAAGCAGGGCCGGACTTGGGCAGCCTGAATATAAAGCCCTAATATGGAAAACCCTAATCTTTTCTATCCGGGCCGGATCAGTTTACCGGAACAGTCCCGGATGCTGTGAAAATGTTATCAGGACAAAAAATATTTTAAGTCGAACGTTAGAAATAATTAATAAAAATAAGATTTATGATAAGTTTTAATTAAAAATTAAAGCTATTTCCTTTTTTTAGATAAAAATGCCTTCAAATAATATAAATCTTTTCGTATAGTATACGCGATCTATGCATCATACTCTTTTATTACAAAAATTTTCTAAGTCTTTGACAGTTGTCAATTTAGTTTTCTTGGCAATGACGTTCATTTGTCAAAGTGATTTTTTTAACTTAGGGTTTAATTTAGTTAATAGTGTTATTTAGTGTTTTTGTTAGTTCCAATTTTCATTGTAAATTATAATATTTAATTTAGATAAATTTAATACAAAATATAACTTATATAAACGTTGAAATTCTTTATGAATCTTTTCGTACTGTACTTTGCATACTCTATGAATGTTATTTTACTTTAAATTTTTTTGTTTTTTAAAGAAATATTTGGTGTTATGCTATTTATATGAATATGTTTAGATATATATATATTTCAAAATAATTTTAATTAAAAAATTGCATACTCTTTAATATCAAAAATCTAAGTCTTTGACAGTTGCCGTGTGCATTTGTTTCATTCAATAAATTTATTTGATTTGTTGTATATTTGCTTATAATTAATTTAATTTTCAGATTATTCATTTTATTAAATATAAATAAAAGGATTAAATGTATAAGTTATGAAATCATTGTTTAAATAAATGTTCTGTATTACGTATGCGAAGTCTTTTACTTAGAAGTTTTTTTGTGTTTTAAAGTAATAATTAATGTTATTTTATAATATAATAATTTTTAATGTAAATTTAATATTTTAATTTAAATATATAAAATTATAATTTTTTTGTAATTTTTAATATAATTTAATAAAACAGACTATTCATATGACGAAATTGTTTCTATTTAAGTTAAAACAAAAAAAGGCATATGGTATCTGCAATCAGGGCAGCATCAGGCAGCCTGATCCGGGCCGGACACATTTGCCTGATCCGGCCCGGACATAACCTAGCGTTACAAGACCTATCCGGGCCCTATCCGATTTCCATATCCGTGCCGGATCGACTTTAGGGCAAATCGGATTTGTGCCGGATTGGCACTGCTACTCGGGATTCTTCAAAAACTCAATTAAAGTATAACTCTCGGAGTTTTAGGGAGTTCCACTCATTGCATTTTCTGCCTGCTGCCAACAGTCTTTGTTTGCGTTGATATGATATGATTTTTCAAAAATTATTGAGCCGGAATTTTTCAAATTTTTCGCACTTCTCTAATATAAGATTAATTAGTGCTTTTCTTCTAAATTTTTCTCCTATCACAAATAATTTTACAAGGAAATACCTGGTGAAAATTATACCAAAAATAGTACTTTATTTTACAAACTTCTACCAAAAATATTAATTTCAAGTTTTTTTCTTCCTTCGTTCAAACAAGAGGAAATTCAATAATTTTTCCAGGGTTTTATCTGACTATTGCTAAATTTTTAACATTTTTTTTTTTGTTATTTTATGTAATGGTGCGATTTAACAAAAATAAGTGTAGTATCAATATTAGAACGATAACACAAAAGTCAAAAGTTTAATATGTGGCAAAAATTGTCAGTTTTAATAGAATAATCGCTTACTAAATGCTTAAATAAAACTCCAAAAATTTCAAAAAATTTTAACTGTAAATAATAATAATTATATAATTTCAAAGCCAACAATTATTCAGGGATATTAGAAATATTTTGTTATTTGATTTATTGCCGAGTAAGAAGTTTTCTCCTTCTTTTGATGTAACATTTGTGAAAAATAATAAATAATTTACCAATTTTTTAATAGAAAGCATAAACTGTTAAATATACCAAGGGTAGGTCTATAATTTGTTTTTTTGGTCAGTTGCTAAGACTATAAATATAGAAAAGAAAGTATCAACAACAAAATTGAATAAGACTAAAACAATAAAAAAAAAAAAAAAATTCATTTATGAACAAAAAGTCAAGAAATTAATTAAAACTTTGCTCTCTTGAGCCAGAAGCGCTCATTAGCAAATTTACGCGGTCCCTAAATATTCTTACCCTATTTGTATTTTTTGCTGTTACTTTGTATAGCCCTTTAAGTAAAGCAAAAAACAAACAAAAAAGAAGCAAAATGAAACAGAAAAAGGGCGAAAGCAACCATCATGTAGCTGAGAAAAAAGTTCTTCAATTAAGACGAAACACCATTTTAAGAGTACTCGACAGCAAGAACTCCTTGTATATAGCGTCCTTCATATTATTATTATTATTATTTTTTTTACCTCTATTTTCTACCATCATTTTTCACCCTAGCTAAACCAAGTGATTTTGATTTTCTACATGAATTTTTCTGAAGGACAGAAATCACATAGCTATGGTCTTGTTAAACTTTTAAAGGATCTCATCTTTCGTCCACTTCTCACGTATAATTAAATAATTCACGATGTGATTCTAAGAGTTCTTGCTATAATGTTTTTCATATTTCTTTTTAATTTCTTTTAATTTTTTGCCCTCAATAGATTTTCCGTTGGATGATTGTAGCTTTTAAAACGGCACTTGATTTTTGTAATAATGTCGGAGACGTGTTAATATTCTTTGTTGTTTAAATAACAGAAGTTAATTGGGTAAACAATATTTTAAACAAAATCTTCTTGTTATTAATAACAAAAAGTTGTTTTTTAATGTTCCAGAAACTTTAGACTATTGTAAATTTAATTCTTAAAGAGTTCCAAAGTAGGCATTGGAAACAATGATCCAAGCTTTAACTTTTGATATCTTCCTTCGTTAAATAAATAAAATCCATTATACATTGTTGAAAGAAACAAAGAAACTTTACTATAGGGTTCTGGCCATTACTTAAAGGAGTGGAATGCAGAAGCATATTAATTGAAAAGGGTGGATTTAAAAAATTTTTATAAAGAATACAACCCTAGTTCATTCTACTTTGCATGACTACTTAACCATCACATTAATAACTGTCAAAAACATCACGATCCAGATCTATATGCCTAGTTAAAGTGAAAACGTCTTTTTGATACAACAGAAGCAATCCTGGCTTAGAAACTAGAAATAATATCAAATATTTCAAGTAACCAAACAACATAATATGATATTTTTTCATTTTATGTTTCTAATCCTTCTTACTAATGAAACTGAAAGTATACATAAGCAGTTACATTTTGAAAAAAATCTATAAAAGAAGAATGATTTATTTTATCTTATTTCGTATTTTAGTCTAAGGATATGCAAATTTTTAAAACAATTCCAGTAGTTTTCTAGGAATTTAATAATTGTTCACTGAAGGATGTTGGATATATCCTCAAACTTTCCAACTGCCGAATAAAGTTTAGCAGTAATATAAAAGTTAAAAGTGTCAGGATTACAATTGAAGTCTTCCAAAGTATTTTCCTTTGGAAGACTTCAACAACAGCCGTTTGAAACTGTTATTCAAGCTTAAGTTGAATTGTTTGGATCGATTGCTTATAAATAAGCATTTGAGGCTTAGCGAGTTTCGAAATAAGAGTAGATGGTTAAAACTTGGTATTTCACTTCAGATGCTGGTGACATTAAGTTATCGACAATTTCTAAGTTTGTTTCGTTAAAGAAGCTTGCTGGATGTTTAATGACAATTTCAATTGAAACTTACAATTAAAGTTTTCTGTTTAAATACCTCAAGTTACCTAATATAGTAGGTCTCTAACGCTTTGGCTAAAATCCTACAATTTACTTGGCCCAAAATCTATATCACTTTATATTTTAAGTTTAAAGTAAGAAATAAAATTATTATTCTGTACAACTAGACCACGAATCCCTTAGAAGAAAAATAAGATTACAAATCGCAGTAATTTGTAACTGAACCACTTAAAAAAGTTTAAGTCGTAAAATACTTCAGCTTAACTTCAAATTTGGGCTACTGAGCAAAAAATTGAGATAACAAGATATAATTATCCTATTTATATTTCCGTCATAGCTACAAAAATTAACCTCTGATAGCAGAAATTGATATCACTTTAATCTATAATCAATTGCCTTTATTATAGAGTCGTTTGTTCAAAAAACTTCAAACGATAAAATAGTTTCTGCTTCACTTAATTCCAATACAAATAATCGTACAATGAACATACCCTTTAAAATACAAAAGAAATAGCTATTCTCCTTTTACATTTCCTTTAAGTTGCTAAGAAACTTGAAGAGTTAGTTGTCTGCTACTTGAAAGTTATTGACTCTGTTATCTTCATCCTTTTATATCTAAGAGGTCGCAGATTCTTTAAGCTTTTCAATATATACTTGAATTTTATTAATTGACTTTCTATAGCTTTTATTGTCCTTAAAACTCAAACGATCTTCTACTTCAGCTTTAGATAGTATTTTTAAGTTGGATTAAATAAAAAGCACAGATTAAGAAAATTGGAAAACTGGTTTTTCTTGAATTTCTTCACATTATCGATTTTAAGAAGGATGTTTTTCTTCATATAGAAAATTTTACTTTGAAAATAATTGATAGGACTAGACAAAAAGACGTCAGAAAATAAATTATATATAAAAATTGTAATAGACCTGATAAGAGTTTCCGGAAGTAAACAATTAATCAATCGCTTAGAAACTAGGATATCCATTTTAATAGACTTATCTAGATAAATCCTTAATCAGACTAATATTTATCTAAGTAACATTATAAATCAAATCAAAGCTATAAATCAAGTGTAGAAAAGATGAAATTAGTATTCCCCAGCTTCACTAGGGAAAACAAATTTAGTACCACGAAAATGAATACTTCAAAAGGAAACAAAAAGTTCTTAAAGGAAAAAAAAAAAATAATAAATAAATAAAAAAGTAAATAAACAAACTTCAGGCAACCATAACAAATTCGATATTCACTTCAGGGAGACATTCATGAACCTAATCAATATTATCGGCATTCAATATGTTTTTGAAAATCTCATTTCATCAAATGTGTCCTTGGTATCTGTAATTTTTCTTTTGGCAGTTATAACAATAACAACAATATGCAATTTTATCGATTACTAGAAACCATTTCCAAAGAAAAATATTTAAGTTGAAGGGATTTTTTTTCCCTTATATGTATATAAATATTGAAGCATGCCCTTTAGTTACCTTTATTTATACCACATATTCGGTAAAGAACTATCTTTCCTTTTGATGACAGTAAAAGATGTTAAGTGATGAGGACTACCAAAACCAACAAAAGGGAATCGAAATGGGATCCTTAAGCTAACCTATAATATATACCAATATAGACATATATCAACAAATATATATATTCATATACTAAGATAGGATCTAAATCTTTAAGTGGAATGGGTGAAAAATTATATAAAGTAGTTGTACAAGGAGTGAAGTGATATACAGAAATCCCAAAGGATTACTCTTGTACCCTGGTATATCTATTTAACACGCTTCTTTTACTGTTTCTAAGTCTTATAAGGGGAATTTGAAATCTCTGAGGTACTTTGAACAGACATCAATAAGATATTTGAGTTAAAGTTAAATCCAGCGAATGAAAATACTTCTTATATGGTAGATAAAGTATAGAATTTTCTATCCATCTGTAAGTAAAGGTGATTCGACCCACCAAATAGATATCATTGGGATGTAAAGCAATTTTCAGGAAATTGAAAAGAGATTAAATGAAGAATGGATTTTTCTTGTTCCGGTTTACTTGACTGTCATATCACAGAAAGTAAAATTGTTTTTTTTTTTTTTTTTTTTTTAAATTTAGATAACCATTCAATCGATTTAGGATTATGTAGGGATTTGTACAAATACACTATAGTTATTTATCTAATCAAAATAATTGAAACCATTAAAGAATATTCTTACTTAGATAGAGCACTTGACATAGGTTAAAGGATATTTATGACTTTTTATTTTTGGTAAAGAGTTAAAGTTAGAAATGTGTAAATAGATTGCTTGGAAAGTTAATTTAAAAAACAAACAAATTTTTTTAATCGTTTTGTTTTTGGCTAAAAATTCTCTAACAAGCAATGAAGTGTGAGTAGAAGCATTATCATGGGGCAAAAGCCATGAGTTGTTTTGCCACAAATCCGAGTGCTTTTCGGTTTGCTTCACGTAAACGGTGTTGAACTTCCATTCGCTGTTGCTTTTACTCAAAATTCTATTATTTTGCTGTTACGCGTTTTATATTCAGAACATTTGAAAAAATTTCAAGACATGAGCCTGATGGTATGCCAACATCAGCAACGACTACTCTCTTTGTTGTTCGGCGATTGTTCATAACCATTTTTGTCACTTTCTCCACGTTTTCTTTGCTTGTTGATGTGCTGGAGCCTCCAGGGCGTTGTCGTTTTCAATGACTTCACAGCTATCTTAGGAGCGCTTATATCGGTCATAAGTCATAAGTTTTACTCATAGCAGACTTAACATAGATCTTTATTAATATTTCACACAAGGGCACGGGTACCAACATAATAAAAATAAAATTTTCGAAATCGAAATCTCCAAACCTGCGAAATTTAAAAATTACCGTTACTTTTTGAACATACCTCATATATAATGATTTAAGGGGGGAGTAGGGTATTTAATTTTTTTTTGCCAATTCTTTTTTATTTTTTAAATTAATGCTTAGCATCTTAAAAATATTATGTCAAAATTTCAATTCGATCGGAGTTAAATTACTGAAATTATAACCCTTTGAACATCCTGTGCTCTAGAGCAGACAGTGAGTGAGCAAAACTTTAAAGCATTTTTCTGAGACGTTATTTTCGAAGTAGGTGTTCACGATAACTCCAAATCCACTAAAGCGATGCTTTTGAAATTTTGCACACTACTTTTTGACATAATTTTCCAGATAACATCGCGAGCTTTTTTTTCTTTTGAAAAAATTATTAATTTTATAACAACAAATAGGTCGATTTTTTAAGCGAAAATCGGCATTTTGACTTCTAAAGGCTACCAAAAATATACAAATTGAAAAAAGACAAAAAAACCCCTCGATGTTACCTTGAAAAACATCTCCTTTAATAAATAACTTTGATTTTTTTGTTTTAGATGATTCTGTTGCGAGTTGTGTTGAATACCGTAAAACCATTTTTCTGCAAGGCGCTTCAAGACACTCACTCACTTATTAATATTTTGAAATTTAAAATTTAAAAAAATATTATTCAAATATTATGTTATTATATAAAAATTAAAAAACTAAACTAGAAGTACCTGTATCGCCAAAAAAAATTCTTGAAAGCATGCTTTTTGTTGAGCGAATTAAGCGAACTCCCTCTTTAAGAATGCAATATTCAAACTGTATTTCAATAAATTTTCACAGTATATTAATTGAGACTGATCTTGATCACTCGGAGTTAATTGCAATACTGTCCTTTCGATTTTCTTCTTTTCCAATATCTCAAATAGGTACAAAAAATCAACAAAAATTGAACTTAAATCAAGAAAACGTAATCGGCTTTCAGTGTGTAATAGCCATGAAATTTTCATTTGAGTAGCTTAAATACGTAATTAATGTCAATATTAATATCAATACATAAACCACTAATAAATCAAATGAAATCATTAAATACCATGGGGATCATATAAAGATCCATCAAAATGAATTGTCTGAAATAAATTTGACTACCCTTAAAAATAATATAATGCTACACAAAGTCCTTAAATTGATGTGATAAGTATGCATAATAAAATGAACATTTACTTTCCTTGAGTGAGACAAAATTCAAAAAAAAAACAAAAAAAAAAAGAAATAAGTTAAAATTAATTCCACTTAAAGGCATGAATAAAACTGCCATTAAACGGAAGATATTTTTGCTGCGAATATATCCCATTTGTACAAAAGGCACCAAAACATTGAGTGGGTGGTTTACAACAAGGAGATATTATAAGACATAAGACAACCACAGCATCACAACATCTTATGGCATGAGATTACACTTAGTGCTCTCTTAGGATTTATAAAAATCACACTCGAATTGTTTTGTGAGGACGATAGAATACCATTAATGGATAATTTTTTTTCCCTAAAGGAAGTAAAAAATAAAAAATAAAATAAATAATAATAATGAATTGAAAATGAACATCATATGCTAAATCAAGTTTGATTTCAATGGTTGTGGTAGTAAACAAATTAACAACCACACTTACGAGATTTTGTGACCATAAATAATTCGCGAACAAATGTTACCAACTATAAATCTGATTCAGTTTGTTGTAATGGCAAATGTCGGATGGTAAGCAGTACTAAGGGCTCCAAAGTGTAATCAGTTGTTTTGTGTGGTTTTGTATAATAGTAACTTGTGAAAATTATCTTTATGCAAAGGGAGTATCCGATTTGTGGTCAGACCAATGTCTTAAGAATTCATTGTGGGTTGACAATGATTAAATTAAAGTGCGGCCATGAGAAAGAATTAAAAGAGATCAAAAAAAAAAAAAAAAGAAACCAAAAACACCATAAAATAAATAAATAACAAAAATAGAAGGAAAAAAAAAAACAACATTACTGACAAATGATTTAATGATGATTATGTGGCATTGGTTGCGGTCTGTTGCATTTTGTTCAAAATTTTGAAATTAAATTTTTTAAAAGTCAATTAAAAGAATTTAATTGACATTTTTATTTGTTTTTGATTTTAATACTTTAAAGATTTGCATCTTAAATGGAATTAATGAATTCTGTTTTTAATAATTGATACATTTTTAAATTTTAAGCACTAACATCTTTACTACCGATGATTTTAGATTTTATAATCAAAATGATAAATTTAAGATGATTGCAAAATTTTGACATTAGTTATAAATTTTTAAATTTTTGATGGGTTTGTCGTTTTTTTAATTATTTATCAAATGCCAAAAATTTGTGACAAGTTTTTCAGCTTCTTCATTCAACTCCCAATTTCAGTACATTTGCACGACTTTAACCGGCAGGTAACATTCCCCATTTGTATAAGATTGATTGACACTTTTCGAAATCGATGATATATCTCACTATATAAAACTGCTCGAAGGTTCTTTAAAAGGACAGCGGCTTAATTGCTACGACTTCACTAACTTTTAATGTCAGGTTACGACAAAAAAAGTAATTGATTTAGTATTTAACTATTGGGAAGGTTAATTGCCTTTCATTGGTAGAATTGATAACAGCACCTTTACTTTTGTTTTAATCTGAACTAAAAATTGAAAACGTTTACTAACAGTAAACATATGATCATTTGATTCAAAAATTCTTACAAACTATTTGTTAGCTCTGATCAAACGTGAAATTATTTCAAAATTTGTTTAACATTGTTTGCTACAATGATGAATAGGCACCTTTAGAATTTGAAAAAACCCACAAAAAAGAAACTAGTCTGGTAAAGTTTTTGTTAATTATATTATTAACGACTCAGCCATATTTAATAATTAACTTTTTTTAGTTTTTCTAAGAAAAAGATAAACCTTTTTATAAAATAAATAAGAAAAAATATAATTTAAAAACTTAAAATATGTTAAAACAACATAAAGTATCGTAAGTTTTATATCGTTTTTTGTCTATAGTTTGAAAGTAAAAATCAAAATTGCTTTCTCCAAAAGTATGCCAAATGGAAGAAAATAGTAAAAGGTAGATCTAAAACCCTTTTTTACAATTCAATGTAATCTTGTTTTTTTTAAATCCTTCGAATAAAAGTCAATTGAAAGTTGCGTTTTTAATAAAAAAAAAAAAAAACTTGATTAAAAATGGTTACTTGGTTTGTGAACAATTTTTTGAAATTAAATTTATGAATATCATTAATTATTATGAAATTCTGAAACAAACAAAATCAGAGAATAAAAAAAATTACTTCGTTAACTGGACTTAAATTTAGTTAATAAAATTTTAAATTCCTTCAAAAATTTGAATTTAATTTTAGAAGTGGCCAAGGCCTTAACTTAAAATTAATTTATATACTCCAGAATAATAAGAGCAAATAATTTACCTAAGATGAACGTATAAAACAGGGCACTCGTAATCTCCCCTATAGCTTGATTTAACAAGAAATAAATTCTTCATCCCCTGGAGTGCTTAAATTATGTTTGATTATAAATTTAGTTAACATTAAATGTTCTTTTACTAATTGAATGAGGAAACTTGTGGTGAAGTCGAAAATAAAAAACCAAAAAAAGAAAACGAAATCAACACCACCGCAAAGTAATCTTTAAACCAACCTCTAAAGACGATGAAATAATATTAAATGAATATGAAAACTCCATTAAAATAAACTAAAAGAAAATTGTGAAAATAATACAAAAAACAAAAAAAAAAAAAAAAACGACCAAAATAAGAAAAAAAACTTACGATACAGAACATTGAAGATATGATTGCGGTGTACCCGCCTGTGGGGCAGTTAATCAGCGGCAAACAGTTCAAGTCTAGATAAAGATTTGAAAACAAGAAAAACCAGCGGCTAGGGGGACTAGAGTAGATTTAAGTGTGCTGAAAAGTAAAATAAAAATACCAATCTAAGATGCAGAAAGACATGAAATTATCAGATTGTCGTAATGTTGATTTAATTACGACTTAACGCTACATCTCATGCCATGCCATCGACATTAAGTTGTCAGAATTAATTTGTTCTTGGGCACGTTTGCGCTATATAAGACATCAAGGATTCACCCCTTCCCCGCTACAATTTAATTTTTAGATTTAGCTCTTTAGAAGTTAAACTTTATAGATCCGAATTATGTTGAAATTCAGGCAGATCATATTACCCCATCAACGACTATGGCGTTAATAATTCCAAAGTATAAATTATTATAAGATTTGTTTTTTGGTTTTGGTTTGTTCTATTTTATTCGGTATCTATAAAATAATTTAAATTCGATATAGCGGCTTATTAATGAGAATTCTGGTATTTATATATTTACAGTGTGGGACAAAGTATTGATAAAATAGAATAAAAATTGTGGAATATATTTGAAATTATTCGTTTTTTAAGCATACTCAAACAACGTTTATAGTTCAAATTTTTTTCTTTTTTTTTATTTCAATAAAGAAAACAGATTTAACATATAAATTCTATAAAATTGATGTAATTAGTTATATTTTTTATATGAAAAAAGTTTATAGACTTACAGGGCAGACAGACAGGCAAAGAACCCGAGTTCTTTGAAGCTAGTTTTTTGCTCTAGCCAATCAAATGTCGCGAAGTACATAGTATACTAGTTTTTAAAGTGGTTAAATTATACTAGCAATATGATGGTGGTCTTTTAGTGTTTTTCGCTTTGGTAACAATAAAAGGTGAAAAAATCTATGTTTCACCATAGCTATTTGACAGTAGCTCAAGTCAAATAAAATTTATTTAAAGGTTATGTGGGTAAGTATTTAAAACTTTTGATGATTTAATTATTAGATTCTTTTTTGCAGAATGAAAAAACAGATGATATCTCAATACAAGTCTTCATGGAACATTTAAAAAAATTTGCTGTGTCTTCAACTACATAAAGTACACATTTATTTATGTTTTCAATTTTTTTGTGATTATTACAGAAATTATTTATAACTTTAAAACAAGAATGTTACCCATAAAAATGTTGTCAATGTTAAAAGGGATTCTGAACAAGATTAAAATTATCTCTTAATAATTTTTTAGCTTTTACAGTATTTAAATTAATAGCATTTATGTATTTCCAAAACTGCAATCATTATCTAACTAGTAAGAAATTGCTTATAATAAGAATTTAGTTGGTCAAAAAAAATAATGTTTTTCTGAGAGCGGTAAAAATTTAACTTTTCAAAGAAAATTAATAGGAAACAATAAATAAATTAAAATAATCTTATAAAAACTTTAATTTATGTAATAAGTAAACTTTGTTAAAAACTTCAATTAAATAAATTCATAAAAATTTAATGTGAAATATAATTGCCAAGCCATATTTATTTCAAAAATTGCACCTTTATTAATGCATTTTTGAAAAATATACCATATAAAACTCAAATTAAATCTCAAAAGCGTATATAATAATAAACACCAGCTGATCAGTTTTTGAAATTTCTGTCCAAAGTACTAGATTGTCTGTCTGTCACGGTAGCAAATAACTCGGGTTTTTTGTAAAATACTAGATTTCAAAGAACCCGAGTTCTTTTGCCAGTCTGTCTACCCTGTCAGATACACAAATGAAGTAAAGGGTATGTAAAAGTGTCAATTTTTAAGTTCAACTGTAATGGCTCGATTAAATTGATGTTATCCTATAGCAAAATGATTTTGCCTACTTTTATTGTAATAAAGATGTAGGCATTTAGCTACTCTAGTTCATTGATATTTTATCCGTACTTTCCCGTAATGTTTTTCGGAATGAGATCGACGAAAATGGAGCTATTCACATTGAGGCCGGTATCAAATCGGAAAGGTTCCCCTACAATTCCCACTCTACTAAAACATGTGAATATGTGTTGGTAAAATATTACAGATAACGTGTGTATATAAATAAATATTAGTAAGATGCCAAGCATGAGGCAGAAATATTTCTGCCTCAGGAAGGGGTTAAAATTTTTTTCGAAATTTGCGAAACTCCGTCTTACATTTCACCTCCGCCTACCATGAAATTGAATGATACCGGCCTCAATATGAATACCCTGAATGAGATACAAATAAATGAATTAGAGAAGCGTTTAAATAATTGTGTAAATTTTAAAGAAGATTATTTTAATAAAAAATTATTTTTTAATGTTTTCAAAGTTTTTAATTTCAAGCGCAGGGAAAACTATCAAAACTTCAACATGCTGTCTATAGTATAGAGGTATTTTAGAACCTATTAAGTTGTTTAGTTATTTATGATTTAATTAAAAATTTATGAAATTTCTTTTTATAGTCTTTTTTCAAAGGTAATAAAATTTAAGATATTCATGACAAAACTTAGAAAAAATAAAGCCGTTTCATCTAAAAACTGTAGTAGACTCATGAATTTAAGAAACAAACTAAAAGGCTTCAGAAATCTACATATTTGAAAACAAAACTGATAAATTATAAGTAATTTTTTGATTTTTAGAATAAAACTTGTTACAAGCTAAACAAAGAAATTAAAAGATGCAAAAAATCAGACAACAGACCAAATATTTTCACATCTAAAACTCATTTTGATGGTCATAAAAACAAATGAAATTGGTTCTTTTAAGAAAATAAAAATTAAAAATTTATCACAACTGAAAAATTCAAATGGTAGTAGAACCACTATAAAGTTGGATAGTTGTTCATGTTATATAACCTAAAAATTATTGCATACACAAACATATACAACTAAATAATTGAAAAATCTTTCAGTTATGGTTAAATAAAACATACAAAAAGAAAACAAAAATATAAATAAAAAGTAAAAAAGGTGAAAGTAATAATTTTCTTCTGTTTTTTGTAGCAACATTGTTTTCCCGTACGTTAAAAAGATTTATGGAATTTCTCACACAAAAGGTAACTTAAACTTCCTTTTATTTTTTGTATTTCTAACAGCATTATTTGTGCATATAGTGAAGAAATATGATCGGAAAAAAATATAAAAAAAATTTAAAGCAATAAGGACGTGACCGAAAAGTTATCTCCTTTTTGGAATGATTTTATTGAAATTCCAGGCACAATCACTTATTTGGCGTTTTATTTGACTGAATGGATGATAAAATGAAAACAAATATTAGAAAAACACTATAAAAGGAAAAAACAGGAGCATAACGGGTTGCAAAAGCGCCTCTTCTTGATATTTGATAACGATTTAAAGGCTAAAAAGGAAATTTATAAAATAATTCTACTCTTTATTTTTCTTTATGTTGATTAGATCAGAGAAATTCAATTTGACTATCGTCATGTATGATAAAATAAATTCTTTTTCAAGTTATATTAGAATATTTAGGTAAAATTTTGATAGATAATAAAGTGAGACCTTTTTTTCCTTTTTTTTTTAGAATTATTCAGACGAAGGATTTGAATTGAAAAATTTGAGATAAAGTTCTGAAAGAATTTGAAAAGTTGAACTTATAATTTGCAATTAACTAAAAAGAAGGTATTTGAAACATCAAAGGCCTATTTCTTGATTTTTTCTTCTTTTGGGATTAAAAAAAATTATATGGAAAGGAAATAATAGGCTTAATTTGAATAGTTTTCAGCCAAACAGAATTCGGAGTGACGTCATGATGAGGCAAAATTATATTTTCGGTATGTTTGATTAAGAGGTTCAGAGTTTACTCTGAAGTAAATGAAGGAGGCTAAAAATTTCGACTCAGGAAATTACTGAATAAAAATTTGCGAGGGGCTAGAAAAAAATTTATGTGAATTTAAGTAATTTAGGTGCTATAAGGTTTGAATATTCTCTCAAAGGAAAAAATATTGTGTCACTACTAATTGTAAGTAATAAGTTTCTCCAAGTTCTTAAGCATAACGTCCGAAGGAAAGTTGAATAGAGTAAATGTATTGAACTACTGCAAAAATGCAGTACATAACAATACATACATTATTCTTCTTTCCAGTTACAAAAGCGGTGAAAGTTCAATAATAAGATATACATAAGCCTTGGCTGGTTTAGTTAAAGAAAAGTATTAAACTCTTTTCTCGGGTATGTCTTTTGTTTCAGTTATTTCATAAACCTTCAATCTTCGATTGCCTAACACAATATTGTAAACCTTTGTGATAGCATTTTTTGCCACCCCTCAGTCATATGATATTCAAGAGAAGTAGAACCACTTTAAAGTTCAGCCCCTTTAATTTTAACAACTGGGAATAAAGAAACTTTAATCAACCATCGCAATTATCACTGCATGGCGTTCCAATTTCCTCCTTTAATAAAATATTTCTGACATGCTAACTTTAATGAACTGCTAACATCTGCCTTTAATAATTATAAAAAAAAAAAAGAAACAAAATAAATCCTAGAGCAACACCATCTCTATGCAACACTAAGAACTTTTAACGAGAAAAAACTTAAATTTCTATATCTGAGTTTCATAAGTATCAATCGCGTTGCCTTAAATTGGTGGAAAATTAGAGAAAAATATTAATATAATAAAATAATAAAAAGATAACTTGAAAACAGTTTTTAAATGAAAAAGTGACAAATAAATTCTCCGTTCATTTTCGCTAGGAAATCACTGCACATTTATCAAAATAATAAAATCATAAATCTTCTTTTCATTTCAAAGGGTCCGTGTTACACAATTAACGGCTTAACCAAAAAAAACAAGTACTTGCCTAGGGTTAATAACAAACAATTTGTCACCTAATAAAAAACTACCTATTTTTGTTTTTTTAGTATTTTCAAAAGAAAAAAAATGAAGTTTATTAATTATTTTTTTCGTATGAAAGTGTTAAGAATTGGCTAAATGAATTAATGAAAATGAAACAAAGTGGTCAAAAAAAAAAAAAAAAACAGGAGCGAAACTAATTTAATGCATTATATTACCCCCCATCAACATAAGCTCTTACCCTTTTGCAAGTATGTTTCACCTCAAAGTCCTTAAACTGCTGGAAATGCTACAAAAATCCCCTTGTGTTATTGTCAAAAGCTTTAATGGCGTGTGACAGAAAAATAATTCTTCTTTTATTACATTCTCCCTCCGGAAATTACTTCAATAAAAACCTCAAGCATAATGCTTATAACGTTCCCCAGAAAAACTTTCTAAATTAGTTATGTAAAATTATGGCATTTCTAGAAAATTGAGCTACGTTTAAATTTCATTTATTGAAACACTAAATATAATCCTGAAAAGTCAAAAAACTGAGGGTCAAATAGCAATATAGAAAAAAAAGTTTTGATATAAATCTTAAATTATGAATTAAAAGAAAGGCATACGTTAGAAAGAAATAGCTTTTTACTTCCCTATCAAAATCAATTACAGTTTTTAGTGCTCCCCATGGTTAGAAAAGAGATCCCTTGAAACTTTTTACTACTCAACTAACCTAATTAAAGGGCAACTTCTAAAGCATTTGCCGAATTGTCGACAGCTTCAGTTCATAACCAAAATCATAAAGAGTACGGCAAAATACAAAACCTCTAATTTCCCAAATGTCAGCATAAATCATTTAGCAAAAATACTTTTTCCTTCCTTCAATTTCCTGCCCACTCAGACATATCGCCATAAAGGTACAAGAATTCTTTTCAACATGCAATCGAAAGTGTTCAAATGGGATTTTATTATCTATATATATATATATATATATATATGTATTTGTCCTTCATAAAACCAAAATTGCTATATCTTATTTCGTTTATATTAAAGGATAATAGAGACAAGTATAGAATGTGGTCAGTAATCGAGGAGTATTGGCTCGTCAATCAACTATACTGCCAACAAAACTCAATTTCTTTTGGGGGATGACAAAAGCATCGAAGTTGATCCTATTTATACATTAAAAGGCTAGTATTGTCCTTTATAGTAATAGTTTTTTTTTTTTCTTGTACACCCTACATTTTTTGGATGCCATCTATAAGAATAAATTTTATCATCTTAAAGCCACTAAATTTGCTTGTAGAATTTTTTTCTTATTTTGGAATTTCTAAATGATTGGTGCCAGCTCATTTTTATGTTTTTATTTTCGTATTGGATAAATGTCTAAATGACGATAGACATACCAATAAATGACCACAACGAAAAATACAAAAGATCTTATAAATAGGAAACTATAATAAAGATTTTTGGATTTGTGACATGAAAATTGTAGAAGATAAAAGGGATTGTCATGGGTATTGAAATTGTTATCGTCTGTCTGCAATTGAGCATGGAATTGGTATCCTTGGAATTAAATTGGATGTCGAAAATGTGACTATGTACTTTATTCCTTGGAGAGATTGTGTTGATTGAAATCGTTTTTCTATCTTTTATCCTTGGATTTAGATAAGTATTTCTAAATTGAGTCAAAAAGTTGCATTTTATTTATTTTCTTTCATTTTTGAATTTTTCAAGAAGTAAAATGGCAAGGATGTTTTGGTGTTGAGTTATCCTTTTAAAATTATACTTTCGAAAGAAAGGTTTAAAATTTAGGTACTTTGTATTAAGTATTTTAAATACTTTGGATTCTTTTAAATATAAGGATTAGAAAAATGTAATAAATGTGAACTTATTTCTTAAGTATGAGTCTAAGAAAAGATTTCATTAGTTACTTCTTTTGATTATTTATCATTTTTAAGGAATAAAAATAAAATAATCCTAGCAAAATTCATTGAACCATAAAAATTTAATTTTAATTAATCAGAAAAGAAAAATTTTTTCGTTAAAATTCGGTTTTAAAGCAACAATGCTAGGTCTCTTATACATATCTCAAAGCCAATAAGAAAATATCTAGAAATAATCCAAGAGATTGTTTTATTCCCAGATGTTTTTTCGGTTTGGTATTTGTTGCAGTCATGTCTAAAAAGCAGTTATACAGTATTAGAAATGTTAAAAATGGATTGAATCATGGATAGCTTTAAAAGATGAATCATCATTCTACCTAAGAATCTAGGGAATCCAAGAGGTGAACAAAATCTAAGTTAACGATATTTCGAATGGAGGAAATATTTTGGTTTATATGAAATTAACTTCAAAAAGAGTTATCTTTAAGTATGTTTCACATTTACAATTTTACGGAATTACAGGCACGAAGTATAAACAACAAAAACCATTTATCAATTTATTAATATTAAAAGAGTCTTCCAAATATAATATTCACTTACAAATTAATTGCTCTTAATTTGCATTACGGGAAAATAGACTTATGCATCCTCAAGTGCTAGCAAAAAGTAAAGTTATCACCAAAGGTTATACCAGTGTCATTTGCCAATCATAACTTTTATTAATTATAGTTTTGTATACAGATCTTAAAATTTAATCTGACTTAATCTGTTATAAGAACTACTTACAATAATAACAATAAAAGAAAAATAAATCATTTATGTTAAAGCAAAAAGAAGCCAAAATATAAAAAAATATAAAATATGACAAAGGACAAAATCTAAGAAAATTTCATTATTTTAAAAGTGTTTAAAATAAAATCAAATAAAAATACATTGCATATTGCTACAAGATTGAAAAAAATAAAAAAATAAAAAAAGGTAAAAGCAGATCCTTTTTGTGCTAGCTGGCTACATAGAGATAAAAATCTTCTGTCAAGTTATTCAAAAGTATTCCCTCTTGAAAATGAGTACATACATGAACTCTTATCTGATGTACTGGAATATAATAACAACAAAAACACTATAAAAGATACATTTTACAGTTAAAGTAGGATAACAAATTGTCTTAAAGAAGGTGTTTCTACTCAGCATATTCTAAAGTATACAATCCAAGCGAGTAAAAGTTCATCCTTTTGAATTGAAGTAAAACTCAAAGGACAATTTTATACAAGAATATGTGTCCTAGAGATAAGAATAATGATGACATTGTATGGTATACTCCTATTTTATCATAGTCAATGAATAAATATAATTTATATTGTGTTTAAGTGTATACATATTTAGTCCTAAATAAATAGATACAAGCATTGGAAACAAAATTTTTTATTGACTATATTAACACTGGTTTTGTTATTAATTTCTATTGAAATAATATTTTCTAGGAATAAAAAAAAATAAAAGTGATTCATTTCTTTTTAAATATCATTAAAAAGAGAACTGGAAATCGGTACTATGTAATTTTGGATTAATGAAAGGATATCCCATGCAAAAAATTTATTTATATTAGCATTATGTAATTAGGTTAATCAAAATCTCTGAGACTAAAATCCGCTTTTTGGATGAAAACGAGAAACTAAGAGGTCAGCTATAATAAATTATATCTGACGTTAATGAAAGATCATAAAATTAAATGTTCTCGGTGCCTGGAAAGGAAGATTTTACATTTTAGGCCTTTACTTGTTAGCAGAGACAAATTTCTTTCAAGAACATTTAGTTAATGTTTATTAGGTCATAAATGCAAATTTTTCTAAACAAAAATTATCAAAAATACCATAAATAATTATTTCTAAAGGAAATGTGTGTCTTTGTTATTAAAGCAAATTTTCACCAGGGGGAAAACACTTTTGGCCATAAAGAATTCTTCTGTTGGTTCCACCGAAACTTAAAAATATATACTTAAGTCCAACAAAACATTACCAAAGCATTAAGGACGTACCTTGGTCTTGTAAGGAGTAAAAGAACTTACTCAACTGTTTAAAACTTGGAAGCTTAGTTCTTACTAACATACATTCTTATGTAATTTAATAAAAGAATCAGGGAAAAAATTGAATCACATTCAGTGCCTGTATTTAGTTCAGTCATTAATCAAAGATGGATCTATAGTGGAGCTGGAAAAAATGGTATGGATTAAGATGCTTGATAATAATAACCCAACTATTTTCTAAGCAGAAATCATTTAATTTTCAGTTTATTTTGTTCAATGTATACAATTTTATGTTAAAAAACAAAAGTTTTTAATAGTTTTAGACAGCCAAACAAAAAGTGAAGCTATTAAAGAAGCTTGTATTGCCAAACTGAAATAAAAAGGGACACTATTATGAGCTCAAGTAAAACGCCAATCGATAGTGTTACAACTCATGGAAGTACTGTCATCTTAACCAGCTGTCAAGAGGAGGGTAATTAAAGCCTTAAAGAGATTATGGAGCTGAATTTTTATCTTAATACTACCAACTAGGAGAAAATATATGTATATCTACATATTGAAGTACACATTTTATCGCTAAATGATAATAGAAAACAAAGAAAGAAACCAGTTAAGTTACTAAAATTAACTTCTTTGTGAAACTCTTTTGGGAGTCTTATGTGATTGTAATATTTAATCAAAAAATCTCGTTGCAGAATTTTTCACTATTTCTACCACATCAATTACAATTAAGAACTCTATAAAATAAAAAAAATCCAAAGGAACGATAACAAGGCAATTTTTAATGCTATTAATATACCCTTTAATACCGGTTTACTCAAAATAACATTAAAAATGCAGGTGAGCACTCAAAAAATTACTAACAGGTGCTTAATAAAAATGCATGTAAAATTTCGAAAATGAAGAAACTATTTGTCAAAAATTTTGACTTGATATAAAAAATAACCAGAACCTGAAAGTGATAAGTTATCCTTTCACAGATATCCAATTATTTGTATACAAGCCATTCCTGTCCAAATTCAGGAGTGAATGTACTCGTATCAAATTTCAATCAAGTGACAACTTTTGAAAAATAATTTTAAAATTTACAGCTGCTAAAGGTATTAATATAATTTAGAAAGTCTAAAACTTAAAAATTAAAGATTTGTAAAAGTTTTATTGTTATTCATATTTTATCAATCAAAATCAAAACATTAATAAAAACAAAAAAAACTTTTTAATTTAATATATGCTAATAAAATAATAAATACCCAGATCCCTATTAAACGAGCCACAAAAATCTGTTTTATTTGTTGTTGTATTCATTTTCATCTGAAAAGATTTTTATCAATACTTAAACCTTAACGATAGCTTCTTGACTCGATGTTAATTGCAGCTGCCCAAAATGGATAATTATTTGCTCAAAGAATCGGTCAAGTTAAGTTATATATCTGGATTGACGAGGTTATTAAGCCAAAGATGGATGAAAGGTGTGGCTAATAAAATTGTTTAAAAAATGTTCATTATTAAGTGGTTATACGATATTGCAATTAACTTTAGAGTTTCATTAATGCCGCAATTATATCCACATCAGGTGAAAGATGTTTCGCTTTTTTCTTTTTCTTTTTCTTTTTTAATATAATTTGGTTAAGTTAAGTTTGTTTTTATTTCTTATATCAAAATATAATTTGATTAATTTAATATTTTTATTGCCAGCAAACATAAAAAAGTTAATTGAGGAAAACGAAATCAATTAAAAAGATATTTTTGTTGGATAAATTTCAACGCAATTAGCAATTGAAAAAAAACTTCATACTTTAAAAAGGTTCAAGTCTTCGCTAAATTTTCTACTCTTAAATTCAGTTTTTTTTTGGACATTGTTTAATAAATTGTAGCTTCAAAAAACACACAAAATAACAAAAGTTAGTTTTATTGTTTTCTTAATTTCTCTTGAAAGAGTTTTTCCAATCGCAGGTTTAGTTTCTATGCAAATTAATTTGAAGAAAAGTAGAAACAAAGCAAATAAAAATTCGTGTTTTAAGGGCATAGTTTCTTTAAATTTCTTTTTACTCGCTCAAAATTATTAAAATTTGTTATACATAGATAACAAAATAAGTTTTGAGAATTGTCCAAACTATCGTAAAATATTTTTAATATACATTTAAGTCTCGATTTCGTGTGGCCTTTCGTGACAGTACGAAGGAGAAATTTTAAGTAATTTTTCGAACTCCCTTTGGAACATTGGAAAATAGTTGCACAATAATTTTTTTTTGAAAGTTAGCTTTCAATTCACTTTAGAAATAAAAAGGCGATCAGACAGATATTATATCTTAACTTATCGATATAAACCCTATTTCCTCTAGAGCTTTTAAAATTTATTTAGTTCACATTTAAAATGATTTAAAGTGCTCCTTTTTAGGACACTCATTATTATCAACTTAATTAAATTTATATTTGTTTATGTGAACAAATTATACCGAAAGCAATTTTCCTACGTGTATGCCTAAACATTGGATAAGTTTAACCAAAATATCATTTGTGATGCATGTCTGGATGCCCTAGGGCACTTTTCCTAAAATTTTTTTGAGGACAAAATAATGTCTTCTATTGAATTTTCCTAGCTTCTCATTACTTGTTTTAAATTTTTCAAATTTTAGTGATTTTATATATCCTTTTGACTTTTCTTTTCGTTTTTGCAAACATTTTGTTGTTGCAAATTTGCTCCATTTTTTTTTTTTTTTTTTAATTTTAGTTATTTCCCATACCATATGGAGATTAGTCTAATGAATCTAAGTGTGGTAGGAAAAATAGTTACCAAATCATTTTTAATTTAATAACACATGTAAAAATTCCTCAAATATATTTCAAATGACTTTTCCCTTTCCGAAAAATAGCTGTAAACTTTATCTTTTTCATAATAATTCCAGAAATCAAATTCCTGTATTTGACCTATTTATTTATTGTACTTTTTTTTCAAATATATCAAAATTTGTTTTATACTAACAATATTTTTACTTATCTCGTGTGGTCCTTTCTCATTACAACAAATCCCGGATTTATTGAGAATTATCCTTTTCACGTGAAGAATATTGCTTATATCATAGTCCATAAAAGCCTTTCATATCGTAAAAATCTACTAAAAAAGGCAAAACGTAATAGATATCATGAATTTTTAGATCGAAGACATCACGTATAAAATTTTGAGATATCCTAAAGACTAGATGAGTAGTAAGAAAAGGATACTACTTTTCTTTTGTAACTGAAGTTAAACGAAACAACAACAATAACAAAATTTATTACTAAAGTCGTCATGTTTTAAATAATTTCACATTGCTCAATAATATTCCATACAGTAAATGATATTAAATTTTATTCCTTAAGGATACAATAGATAACTTATCTCTCAGGATTTTCAATTATTATCAATTTTAGTCATAATAAGTGAATATGAATTAAAAACCAAAAAATGCAACACTAAATGTAAAATTAAGGTGATAAAAGATATAAATGAAAGCCAATATCCTTTCTTCTTTACGTTTAAATTCAATTACAAGGAATCACAAATCCTTAATTAAAATTAAAATAAGCAAAGTTAATTTAACACCATAAATAAAAGGGGTTCAGCATATTTCTATTTAAATAAATTGGGATTAGATACTATACGAAGGGATATGTATAAAACATGGACAACAACTGGGATATATCTAAAGGGTTAGAAAAATTAAGTTCATACAAGGATTAAAACTCGGAAATTTCGTTAAAATCTAATTCACATTCAGATTTTAAATAAACAAATACCTCTGATTTGTTATACTTCAATATATACACCTTAATTGAACCCAAATAAATATAAAAGGATATAATTTTAGATGAAAACTAATTTGACTTGTTGATAATAAATACCATAATAACTAAGAAGATTTTAAAGCATTCATATATTAGTTTTGATATCATAACAACGAAAAAGGATACTCAAAAATCCTAGATATTGAATAAAATTAAACACAAATATGCTCCAAGCAATTCGAAATATGCGATAGCAAACCCTCTTTCTCTAATTTAGCTTACTAGTCGTTCTCTCTAATTAGACTTAAAGGCAAATACATAGATCCTAACATTAGTAAGAGATTATTAAATTAACTCTGGCCAAATAATGTTTCCCTTGGGTGTAATCAGTTTATTAAAAAAAAAAAGAAGAAAAAAAGCAACACCAACAACAATAACAAAAAACAAAATAAAACTGAAATAGAATCATTCACACACAGATAATAGGATTCAATTAAGCAATACGAAGGGACTTTGTAAATAATTAATTGCTGTTGAGGATTCTGTCTAAGGGTAATTTACGGTTTAAATAGGATATTTGTTATTATCAGATTCGTATCCTTTATTGACCATTAGCTTACTAGATATATATTTATATATGAATGGAAATTTTTACTTTTATAAATAATTTCTAGATATGGGAAATTGTAATAAAGTTTCTTAAAGACAAGAAAATATTTCATTTACTTTGATTTGTGTGTTTTTTTTTTTTTTACCGAAATTTATCTTTACGATTGCTTACAGAATCCTAATATAATTCAATATAAAAACTTTGCCTTGCTTTAATATAAAAGAGAATTATATAATAAATCAGGATCATAAATTTCGGGTCATTTACTTTGGGAATCCAAATGTAAATGTCAACATGTCATCCTTTTGTGCAATAAAACTTATTACTCTCGATTGACCTATATATTGATATAGAATAAAATTTTCAAGTATGATTTAATAAAAAAATGAATAAAAGTCTTAAGTTTTGGAATAAATTATTTAGGAAATAGCATAAAAATTAACAATGTAGCAAATTGTGTAGAATTTGTAAATAATTGTATATATGGCAACATGAAAAAAATCGGCATATAACTCAATTACACTTTAAAAATTAATCTTTTTTGGAAATTTATTGTTTCTAATTGAAAGTAATGAAACAAATTTTATAGAAAAGACATCCAAAAAATTCCAAGACTAGATGAGAGTACAACTGAAAACAAAAAAATTAAACTCTTAAGAGGATATTCTAAGGATTAGATTGAAGAAACAATTCCTAAGTTTAGATGCTTTAGTAGAATAAAACATAATGAAGTGTATAAGAGCTAAGGACTATAAAAGCGTCCCAGGACTAACACAAAGATATTTGTATACGACACGGAAAGATTAGTACCTTGCGATTTTTACTATGAAAAAAAAAAAATTGAACAGAGAGCTTGCTTGAAGTTTTATGTTTCCGATGAAATTAAGGCTACAGAACTTTTAAATGCTCCAGAGGCGTTTTAGGGAGTCTACTCTATCGAGAAGGCACAAAGCATTCAGTGAAGGTTGTAAAATCATCGAAAACTTGCCTCAGACGAGCCTCCCATCCACCACATTTAATGACGATAATATCGAAAACAGTTAGGCAAATCGTTCTCGAAAATCATTATGTTGCCATTAGAAAGGGCTCTACACACCTCTTATGGGTCGACTCAACATATTGTGGTTGATGTTTTGGGTATGCAGCATGTCAACGTTAGACTTGTAACAAAGACCTGAATTTTAGCAAAAAGTGGTGACCGTGGTGACGGTCAATAAGGATACAACTTGGTTGTTGAAAGCAATTCATCGTAAACGACAATTCATGGACTTTTTACCACGATAATCCGCCGTCACATTACAGCATGATTATAGCTGTATTTTTGGGCAAAAACTTTACGAAAGTCATCGTTCTGCCACCGCATTTGCCGGGTATGGTTCCCTGCGACTTTTTCCTGATTCCAAAGCTCAAATATCCTCTTTGGAGAACGCACCATTTAGCCATAAAAAGTAATTCGCTAAAGGAATTGAAGGCTCTTCCAGCCGAAGATTATAACAGGTGTATGGAAAATTAGATTAACCATTGGCATGCTCGTATTAGCTCAAAAGGAGCTTATTTTGAATGCGATAATAAAGATTTATGTAAAATATGTAAAAGTTTTTTGTTAGTACGGGTCAAATCAGATGTTATATACATATTAGAGAATATTATCTCCGAAACTACTTAACTGATCCTTATAAAATTTTCACCATTTACGAGTATATCAATCATTAAAATTCTTTCTTTCTTTCAATTGTTAATCCTAGCAAGTATATTAGAAATTATATAAAATAAATTTATAAAATTCGCGCTCTTTCTAAGCGCCCTAAATATAATGACATTTAACAGAAAAAATTAGGCTTATATACTTTGTTATTTTTTACTACTCGTGATGACAATTTTCTAAGCCTCTGAAAAGTAACAATAAACTCTTATCTAAAACAAAAAGGTTGGAATAAAACCAACTACTTCAATTTAAACAAAAACGAAAGTCATTGAATATTAAGTATAACAAGGTAACTGATAACGTTAGTTAAACATAAAAAACATTATGTGGGCCAAGGCATATTTTTCATAGTTGCGATATAATCAGCAGATGGTTAAAAGTCTGTAGCAAAATCTATATGAAAAGCCTAATTACAAATGAAAAAATTAATTAAAAATTTTTCAAGTAAAAAAATAAAAATTATTAGTTCCAAAGTATTAAGCTATGAATAATACGGCTAAAAGTAAATAGTTTACTTAAGCTTAAAAATAGCACAAAGCGGAATCGATATAAAAATTGTTTATGAAATCAAAGAAACTTTTAATTATTGATTTTATGTTATTGTTTATTTTTTGTATAAAATAAAATTTGATTATATGTTTCTCTACATGAATAATATCAAAGTCTTACAATTTCATGATAAAAAAAACAACAACTAAATGTTTATCTAAGGTTAGCGATCATATTGCAAAGGTTTCACACGAAATACAACACCTGTTTTTATTAGCTTTAAACCTGCTACTAAAGATATCAATTGAACTAAATTTCTAAGAATTTTTATCAAGTTCTTTAGACAAAAATTAATTTGGCACGTAATTAATAATGAATTTTTAGAAAATTGACTAAATTAAATTAAGTAGCAAAATTTCTAAATACCTCTTCCTTATTTTCATAATCGAAAATTACTCTTAATAAAAATTTTCTCGAATATCAAATGTTATTTCAATGAAGTGTAATTATTTTTAGAGAATCAAATTATATTCGGAATGCAAATGCAATTTAAATGCAATATATACTTATATATATACAAAAATAGGCTTCTTCTGCCGGGGAGGATAAGATATAAAGCTTATGGAGCAGAGATTTGCTGATTTCATGATGCTTCTGCTATATGAATTGATGATAATGGGATTTTCGGAGCCATAAAGAAAACAAACAGTTTATGAAAGATTGTAAACAGCTACTTGCTGGTTCTGTTCACATGTTTACAATTATAGTTATAGTAGAAATATTTATGTATATATATATATAAGGCTTGAGCAAATCTTTACCAAGTGTTGCTGGAAGCTAATAAAGTTTTCTATATCCCATTGCCAAACAAGAAGGAAAATTAAGTAGCTATAGCTATTTTTGTTTTAGTTGTTTCTGTTTGAATTATAAATTTAAACTGAGAATATTGTTTATGTTTGTTCTAAAATTTTAACTTTGTGTTTGAGGTTGTAATTAAATTGAGCTCTCACTTTTAAGTTGTTATTGTCTTAAAAAATACTCATAATGTTTGACTATATTAATTCTTTTGATTAGAGCCGACCAAAAATTTGTTATATTCGCATAAATTTTTTTTAAATTAGTTTTATTTATTTATGGCTAGATGTTAGCTTTTGTTACTTCAGCTTAAAATAGATTAACTAAAATGTTTATTAGTTTAAAATAAGAAATTCAATAATACGTTTTTCTTTCCTTTGTGAGGTATGATTATAATATTAAATTAACGCATAGTATTTGTTTTTGTTAATATTAACTAGCAGATGGTTAGGTTTTATTATCCATTTAAAAAACTTTTCATTATCCATCAAGTGAGTATTAAATGAGTCTTTAAGGATTATTTTTTGTTTTGTGATAAATTAAAGCCATCTTTGAAAGTTTCTCATTAAAACCAAAACCTAAGGAACATTTAGTCCAATTTCTTTGCCTCACAACGATGATCTATCTTTTAATTGAACTTAAAGTATAGAAACCTAACACACTCAATCCATAATTTCAATTATTTGAATAATGCTGTGTCTGTGGCCCTGCAGACACATGAAAATATTTTCAAAAATTTAACTTATTTGCTTTTTGAGAAGAATTTCTCGTTTAATAAACGACAATTGTTCGATTATCACTATCCAAAGGAGGAAAATACAAAAGAAAATTGACGAAATTTTAAATTTACCAAAAAGAGCAGAAAAAGAAGATATTCAAAGAAATGAACGAAGTAGGATCATCAGTATAGTCATAGGTCATCAGCATATAAGGGGCACCAAAAAGTTCAAAATCAAATATAAAGGAATTGGACTTCTTAAAATGTGCATCAAAATGGAAAACCGATCTTTCAAATTACAGCAGTAATTTTTCAAATACACTGCAAAAAAAAAAAACACATTTACAGGAAAAAATTTCAAACTTAATTTGACTTAATCTGTAGTTTTAGTGTATATAGAGTAAAAATAACCAAAAAACAAACACCTTTAATTATTTTCTCTAGGATTTCATTCTTGTTGATAATAATAAAAAAACACAGAAAAATGTACTCACCTTATCATCGTCTCCTTCACTATCACACTGCAATTAAAAAAGAAAAAAATCTGTTAGAATAAATTCGATACTAATAAATCAATACACATTTATTTTAAAATGAAAAAATTGCTTAAGGGAGTTCAAAATTCTTAAAGAAAATAAAATTTGTTTAGTTAATTAAAATGCTCGAAATATGTTCAAGAATCAATTTAAGCCTAAATTATAATTTCTCTTCTTATCTCAAAAGATTTAGCTTGACAAAAGTATGACATCTTCTATGCTGATGTTGGAAGTTCTATTTAAGCCATCTTTAATCGGGTTAGAATATTGCGATCAAGAATTCTTTCTTAGGCTACGGTCCATATGGTAGCGAATTCCTGCGACTAGCGAATTTTGATCGATTGATCGACATTTATCGCAGGTTGTCAAAGTAATTTATATCGTTTTTTTCATGCGTTTACAAATTGTCGGGTAAAATATATATTTTTTATGAAAAATATGAATCAAGGTTTTTACCAATTTTTGAAATGAAAAACTTACCATACAATAGAGTATTTTTAATTATAAGTAAAATATTTAATATAAATATGCTTTTTTATTTATTAGGTAATAATCATGTATTACTTATTTTTATTATTTGTTAAAAAGCATATTTATATTAAATATTTTACTTGTAATTAAAAATACTCTATTGTATAGTAAGTTTTTCATTTTAAAAATTGGTAGAAATCTTAATTTATATTTTTCATAAAAAAAATTTCTATTTGTAAACGCATGAAAAAAAACGATATATATTATTTTGACAACCTGCGATAAATGTCGATCAATCCCATCGATATGGGAAAATTCGCTAGTCGCAGGAATTCGCTACCATATGGACCGTAGCCTTAGCCTTCCAACGAAGTCAAAAAGCTGACGAAGCAACGAATGCTTAGGTAAGGAAAGGGATATACTATTAGAGTCTACTACAGATAAGCCATTCGTAAAGTTAAAAATAAAGGCAGCTTTAACTTCGACAACACTCTCTCCTCACCTCTTTCTAAAAGAGCTTTCTAAATATATTTGAAAGGAAGATCGACAAACAAATGAGTCGCAAATTAGCAATAAAAGTAAACAACTATCATCAGACGATTCTTAATGCTCCATGTGATTAATAGAATAAAAAAATCATTCTTAACGTGTTGTTTAATATTTTATTAGATATCTTGCTTGAACTCAGACACAGGCAGCTACTTTCGGTCAAAATTCTCACAGAATGCCCAAAATGAAAGTGTTACGTTCATCCAAACTATCCTATTTTCAAATGGGTAGTATTGTCCATTGAAATATCGAAGTATGATGCACGTCACCAAATGGAAATCGGTGATGTTCATTTGGTTGCATGTGTTATATCCAAATTTTAAAAATTCACCAAATAAACTAAAGATCTAGAGAACCTGAATTCTAGAAAGACTTTTGAACGGCAAATCGAACTCATTTTGTTTGAAAGTTTAAGAGATCTAAATGATAAACATCCAAAATAGATAAAAACAAAAACGTATTCAGCCTTGGTTATAAAATACTTAAAAAATTATTACTAGGTAAGTTATTTCAACAATGAATACAAACTGTCTCTTCCACTTCATAAAAATATTTATTGTCATTTGAACATATTTACTGCGTTAACTTCCTACATTTATGCACACAAAAAAAAACATTAAAAGCTTATATAAAAAAAATTTAAACAAAACTAATGCTTAAATGATTGACTGACATCAATGGCACAAACAGTAATCAAATATACAAAACTATTAACTCCTGAAATGACAAAAAAACGAAAAGAAATAAAGTTTATAAGTATTAAAGTAATCAAATTATCCTTCAAAGCAAGCAGTTAAACAAATTAAATACCACAAAAAACAATAATTCCTGAAATCTACAAATCGAAATAAAATCCTAAAACCACCCCAAAATTACTCTAATCAATATCTCATTTGATAGAGAGCTCCTAAATCTCAATCAGGCCATTGCGTTCATTTATTAAGCCCTAAAAAGTATACATAGAACAGTTTATTAAGGAAACGAAAGGACTCAAACTTCTAGAAAAGTTTATCGAATAAGTTCCATGAAATTTTATTATGTAGTTTTCTGTTTTTACTAGCTTAATAAACAGAAGCAACAAATATAGGACCTACTTAAGGATTAAAAGGGATATCAATTTTTCGCTTATCAAAGGTAAAAATAAAAAAAATATATATATATATATAGATAAAATAATAAAAATAAATAAATAAATAAAGTATAATTCTTGACAAGAAAAGGACAAATAGAAAAAACTGTAAACTTTTCTGTCTATATACGAAGTCTTTGTTTATATGACGACTAAGCAAATGTTTATGTGGTAACAAAAGGAGAACCAAGTAAATCCAATTATCTTGACTAGTTATTTACGACTGGGGAATAAGAAAATGTTATGACTCCTATTCTAGATTTTATGTTTCCTTTTATTGAAATTCTACTAACTAAAAGTAGAGAACCAAAAAGGGATCTTATGTAAGAAAGTTGAAAATTTTTTTGGTTTTCTTTTTTTATATCTTATGATTTAGATTAATGAGGGATTGATGTGGACATTAGTTGGTGACAGCATGGCGACCAAATTTTTACGTATTTCCTGATATAAATATTTGGTATACTTTATCATCCTTTAGGCATGAAAATAAAATCAAAGTGATTTTCATTGCTTGAATTAAAATGATAAAAAATGATAAAAGTTTTAATGAGTCTTCTAACCTTTTCAGTTTATCATTTAATATGAAGGCATACGAAAAGGTCTAAATGATATTAGTAAGGATTAAAATGTTCGATCGCAAGTTCGGTCTATTGTGCTCCCCGACAGACGTGCAATGATGTAGATCCCTAGTTTCTTTGCCTGAGCTAGAACATCTTTCTAATTTAACACCGTTTCCTCGATGCAGGAAATGTAGCGAATGCGAAGTTGATTTGTTCTCCTTCACATAACCTACTCCAAAGACAAAGATTATGTAAATAGGCGTCTCCTGAACCTCATGTCAGAATCGGAGGACCAAATTAAAACCAGGTCTAATCTCTTACTCATTTAAAAGTTAACCATATCTTTACACTTTATTTTTGTAAGGAATTCACTTAGTTAAGGCACTTCATTGGATGCAAAGCCATGTGTAATGGAGTATGAAAAATTTTTAACACTCACAGTAGGCTTGATTAGTTAAATTAATTGAACCGCATTATCATTTATATTCATTGTAATATTACCAAGCGTTCAAATTCAAAAGATCTAAATTTTAAAAAGTAAAACTTTATAGCCTCACTCAAACATCTTTAGTACAATATCTACGATTTCTATCGCTATTCATTTAGGCCTTTTAAGAAATGGATTTTCAGAGTGAGTTCCCTATCCAAAAAGAAGGGCAAGAAAAGTTTTAAAAACTTTCCCTTTCCCTCTCCCTCTCCCTCTCTTTCACTCTTCAAAACCTTATTCATACTTTTTCAGTATAGAATATGAGACTAAAATGTTTATTCTTACAGGATAAAATGAAGCAACAAATAATTTTCGTGAATATAAAATTACTAAATTTTTATTTTAAACTCAAAACTTAACGTCAGTCTCACAAATCAGTGAAAAGTTAGGCATTAAACTTTGACGTTATGATAAATTTTAAAGCAGTCCTGAAATGTCTATAAATATTAATTATATAAGTCATAGATACTACCGTGAATAATGATATATGTAACAAACGTCACACACCAAACAAGGACTGACGTCATATACACACCGATAACAAGATGTACAATTGTACACACAATTGTTAACTTATCCAATTTATATGCGTAAGAATAAATATAAATTTTATTAAATTAATAAAAACAAATTTCTTGAAAACAAACAGTGTTAAAATTCTTTAAAAAATGATGAATACTTTTAAAAAATAAAGTTGGATATTTTTTATTAGTATTTATTTATGGCTTTTACTCATTGGAATAACAATTTTTTAAAGACCTTGATCAGTTATGATATTGGCAAATTTTATAATAGCATTTTACGCAAATTAGATATCTTTAAATTAAAATAAACAAAAATATATCTCCAATAATTGAAAAAATAAAATATAGAAAAGTTTTACTTACGATATATCCTTTGCCAGAACTGCAACGACTGCTTGCCTGTTTATAAAAAAAAGATTTGATTAAATATTCTGAAAGATATTTCGCATAACTTAAATAAGATTTGTATAAAATCAAATTTAAGATTAATTCAGTTATTGGATTTGCATCCTACAAATAAAAAAACTATAAAATGGATTCAACTGTTGCACTAGAATTAATTTTTTTGGTTTATCATTAAAAGATTCACAATAAAATTGTTTTCATTAAAGTTTAGAGTTAAAAAATTAATATAAAAACTAAAAACATGTTTCAGTAGGCATAGTTCTACAAGGAGCAATTCACTTTTGAAGGATTGAAATTTATTTAACTGACGAATGTAACATTTCAGTTTAATTCACATTCTATGAATATGAATAAAGATTTTCTGAAAATTTAATCTCAAGAAGTTGAGTAACTTCGGAGTCTATAGATAGGTACATCATTTGTTGATAATTAGATACTTACATCACTTAATCTATCTCTTGAACTATCAGCATCCCTTGGTGCTACAGAAGACGTTGTCAAACGTTCGGAAGCACGACCACTGTCATCAGAAGTTCCAGCATCTTGAGCGAGAGTAATTGAATTCTAAAATTAAAAAAAAAAAAAAAGAAAAAATATATAAAAAATTTAAATAATCAAATCAAACACTTCAAACAAAAAAAATAAATACAATTTGGCAAAACCAGCTATCAAAATTCTACCCTATTGTATGACATTTAATACAATAAAAATAAATGTATAAAATTTTAACAACAATACTTTAACCCCATGTTATTCCTTTCGCGCCATTAAATTTTTATGATAATCCTAAAAACTTGGTGAGAATTTTAGCCTTAAAACTAAAATCTGATGTTGATGGCCTGGAAGAGCTCACAGTTAGAAAATATTTGTTAGATAATCGTAATCATTAAATTTTATCTTTTAAAGGACAGATGAGGGTAACTTATTTATATCTGCATATGTAATCCATGTTTATTTGAATAATATTATTCTTTTTTGTATGAGAAATTAAGTAGTATCTTGGGATATTATATGTCCATTATGTGTATAAAATACAACAACATTATTAGAAATAAATTGTTAGTTAACTTAGAAGCTGCATGATGGTTGCTCAGGCGTGATCGATGATGATAAAAAGGTTAAATTTTATAATTAACAATGTCAAATAGTAATCACGTGGGACTACTACTATTATATTATTAGACAAATCATGCAAACTTAATTTAATGTTAACTAGTATTCAATTTCAGTTGATTTCACTCCCATCAGTAATCCAAAACTATTAATTTCTAAAATTAATAATAACTCTGGAATTTAGTAAATGATTGAATATACTTTTAACTATAATTACAGTAATTTGTGATATTCGATATCTCACCACAGGGTAAATATGGAAATGAAGAGTTTAATAATAAGTTCTGTCTGTCATTTATACTACAGCTTATTCCGTTTTGTAATTTGTAGGAGTTCAATAACAATTGAACACGCGAACTGCAATAAATATTTAGGTTAAGAAATTCCCATGTTGATTTGTTATTTAATTAAAGATAATGGATACAAGAAGACCAAAAAAAAAACTTGATTTCAAATATATCATTTATCAATTTGAATGAGTAGGAATTAAAGACTTTTCTTAAATATTTTGTTAAAGTAAGGATATAAAAAAGTGTTTATATTGGGTTGTTCGGAAAGCCATTTCATTTTTCATTTGTGAAAATGAAACACGTTTTTGTTTTAGAGTGTATAAAAATTTATATATTCTCCATTTTGATCCAATATCTTTTGCCATCTTTAGGTGAGAAGATTAGTTTCATGCTCATAAAACTTCTCATCTTTGCTAGCAAAACAAAAATCCAAGTGATATTTGGCGTCGTAATTTCAAATGAAGGTCTTCCCGTCGAAAAAATTTTGTTGAGCCCGAAACAAGTAAAAGTTCGAAGGTGCAAGAATTGGAGAATATTATGGGTGTGATAGTACATCCCATTCAAAGCATAAAAGCTTTTGGTGAGTTAGCAATCTTATATAAGGTCTCGCATTATCGTGGTGGTACATTAAGCTGGTTCTTCTTCTTTATTTCATGAGCTCTCAAGGACCATGGATCATAGTGCAAGAACACGTAGAACCCTTATGTCAAGTTTTTCCACGTGTTTATGAACGGTTGAATTCGACAAATTTAACCTTTGAACAATTTCACGAGTTGCTATTCGGCGGTTTGCATCTATCTTTATTTCATCCTCATCAGGTCTTTCAGAACGTGGTACATCTTCAACATCGAAATTGCCGAAACAAAATTTAGCAAACCAATTTTGGCATTGTCATTCGGTCAATACATCTTCCATTCGCCTTGCTTTAATACCATTTTTACTTTTTCCATAGTAAAATAGTAATATATTATGTCGAAAATGCTGCTTTCGATTTGCCAACTTGTACAGGCACCAAACAAAAGCTAATGCAAATAATCGAACAAAATATTTAACAAGCAAGCCTTAACATATCATCTGTCAAAATATATAATGATTATGCGGTTTAAGTGTGAAGTTAGCTGTGAAAAAATACAGTTAGATCCTCTGCTGGGAAAAAACAAAATTACTTTCAACAGGCCATTAGATGCTTCATTTACTGATTCCTATGCTGCATACGTTTCCAACTAAATAAACAAACTCCTAATTTATTATCAATGACAAAAGTTGTTTCCGCGATATTGTGAAAGTTTTGGGAAAGACAAAACCATTATATTTGAGTTAATTCAATGCAATTTTCGCCCTTAACGACAAACAAAATAAATAAACTAAAAAATTGGTCCACGAAATAATAAAATACAGTTTTGGTATTTCGTTTTTAAGCCAATACAAAAAACTGTTGAGGCTTTTTTAAGGTCAATTGTTTAAATTGTTGTTTAAAAACAACAACAGAATTTATTTTGAGTATTTTTTCAATATAAAAAATTATTATTTATATAGGTTTTCCCTAAATTAGCTGGATAACGAATGAAAAACGTGAAAAGATTTCAAAACTCTTCATGGATATGTTGACAGAATATATCCTTAGGGAATTTTGACTTAACAACACTAAATATCCTTTTCTATATATGTCTGTATAATAAGATCTTGTATAAAATTGATTCAACAAAAGTCAACAGTTTCAAAACTAAATAAATATTGAACAAAACCAAACAATTATTTCACTTGCCGGAATAAACTTTAACACTTTTCAGTATCACCATCTTGTCTTCTATCCAAGCACAAATCCAATTGCCATTTGAATTTATGTGGACTGTTGAATTTAATATCAGCCTATATCCTTCTCTCTACATATGTTAACACGAAGATCTTTTTATGTAATCCTTGATACAATTGTTGAGCATAAAAAAGCATAAAGGTGACTGGAAACACCATTAAACGTTATAGAAAAACGTAGGAGCGCAGAATCATTAAATTTGTGAACTTGTGTGAAAATTCAATGGCTGCCACCGCCGGTTAAAGGCTATCATAAAAAAAAGCAAGCAGAGAAAAGATTTGCTGCCATCTAGTTTAGTCAACGTTAAGGTTTAGTCTCAAGCTTCCGTTTTTATTAACTTAAAGACTTGTGAAAAGCTTATTTGTCCTTGTGCCTGCAAAAGGATTTATAGTGAATGGACTTGAAAAGTTCATATGTTGAACAATATTCAGTAGCAACAAGGATGTGATTGAGTGGGGTAGAATGTCCTTTGAGGAAAATATGTTAACCAAATTTATTGGCATCAGAACACAATTTCAAATTGATTTTCTGTTGTCTGTGAATAATATTTTAGAAATTACAATTTTTATCAAAAATGAAAAAGAGAATTTTCCAGATATAACAGTATAATAGCTGGTAAAAAAAAACATTTCCTTGATATAGAAGAAAGTTAACAGGAATTTATTTCTTAAGGAAAACAGTTTGGAAACTTTTTATAAGAAAACTTCAAAGTGAAATTAGATTTCAGCAACAAAGTTAGAAATCGAAATTCAGCTTTTATTAGGATACTGTCCTTTTTTTTGTGTTTTGTATTACGGCAGGTATTCAACCTATATTAAATATTAAATAGAAGATTTTTCCCTTTTCACTTTTTGATAGTTTAGACCAGAGAATATTTTACTTTTAAAAAATTATATGACCCTTTTTTGTTTTTATCAATGTCCTTTAGGATAATATTTTAATTTATGATAAAAATTAGATTAATGGAAAAGTTAATTTGAACTTTTTGATCTGTTTCAAATTTGACGGGTGAATCTTTTTTTTTGTTAAAATTGGAGTCACATTGAAAGTTAAAATCTAAGTTTTTGAAAGTTTCTGGTTTTTTAAGTAAGTTTAGAGACGAAAAATTAGTAATTATTAATTAATTTTAGAAAAAGAACAGGAAATTGTTCTTATTTAAATTTAAGGAGAGAAGACTTTAGAGAACTGAAGTAGTTTAAATTTTTGCAAATTACGTGGCACGTGTAAAATAAAAATTTTAAATAGTTTTCATATGAAAATCACCTACGGATATTCAACATAATAATATACATATATGAATATATAAATGAGAAGGGGAGAATTAAGTCAAGCCTATTTTGGTTTATTCTAGATTCTAGATTCTATTTTTAAATTTAGTATATAAGAGGTATACAACAAATTGGGAGTAATTTTTCAAAAGAGAAGAATGATTTCTAGCTATCAACTCAAATATTCATTTAAGGAGTAAAGTGGACAAAGGATTTGCAAGAAATATTTCTTAAGTATAACATTTTAATAGAATAACTTCAAGTGATATACACAAACTATTGTGGTAGAAATAATTATGAACTCAAGGTATTTCTTTTGGGTTTTTCTATATATTTAGTTTTGAAGCAAAGATATTTTATTAGGCTATATTGCCTTTCCTTTGACTTCTATTTTACAGGCATTTGGTTCCATTATGACTACATGCTAAATAAATATAAGCTCACTTTAATTTTTGTAATATTTTATTCGATAATCAGAACATTTGCAAGTAAATGTATAAGCCTATTCGGCATAGTTTAAATGAAATTCCCGAAAACATCTGTAGCTAAATTTTCCCATGCATTTGTAATTCTGTTTTTCAACTCGCTAAAAATGTGCATTTCTGTGAGTTCATGTGCATAAAGTTAATGGCAAATAGTGCCCCATAAGTTTTCAAAAGGATATTAGTCAGGATTTACAATTAGTGATGGCCAGCCAAGAAGAAACAGAAATTGCCCTTTTAAAAAGTCATAACTTATTTCGTCGAGCATTATCCTGCTCTAATTTTCTAAGAATGGTAATAAAACTTGTCTAATATGGCTTCGTACCCCTCAGCGTTTATTTTGTCTTTTACGAAAGCCCTTTTAGATTTGCCATACCGATTAAAAGTTGCCCATATCATTAACGAGCCTCTGCTTAAAACTTTTCTGGCTAGAATCGTCTTTTGCTTTTCTCAAATAACGCTTGTATATTCAAGCGCCTACCTTGAAATTACAGTGATTTTTTTGCAGACTTTTTTGATAAAGTTTGATTCGATAAAAGCCGAAAATAAGACAATATTAGAGTATTAAAGACTGATGTATAATATAATCATGATCCTCTCCTTGTAAGTGTCTGATGTATGAAAAGTCAATAATATAAAAAATAAACAAGCAGACAAATTTAGCTGAATAAAATCATGATAAAAGAAAGAAAATACAAAAAATTATACTATTGGAAAATCGTTTAATGCTCACTAGCATTTTAGTTAAGTAAAAACCACTTTTAACATTTTTTATTCAATGTAAAAAATATGACGTAAGAAACGAGATAAACACACGCTATTGAACAATAAAAGAAAAAAAAATTAAGGAAAAGTAGTAAATACTTAAACTATGTTCAAATGATAATTTTTTTTGTACAGAACGAAAAACTTAACAAATGGGTTAAGTTTCATTTTTATCTAATTTGATATTCTAAGGAAAACTTTCCAAATGAACATATATGTTGAATTATGAAAAGAAATAGTAAATATATCGATAGAAATTTTATGAGTATGTAACGTAATTATCTACTAGAAAGTTAATTGTATAAATGGAAAGAGAAGACAGGGATATAAAAAAAATATGGAAGCTGCTCATTTTCAATTTAATTGTTATAGGGCAACCTAAGTTACTGGTCATCGAAATCCGCGAATGAAGAAATTCAACAATGAAACAAAGCGCTTAATAGTTTTACTACTTTCAAGAGGAGCAGTTTTCTTTGAAACCATTCCTAAGAGTACTTAGATTTAGAAAGTTTGGAAAATAAAAATCATTTCTAAAAAAAACTTGACGAAAATAATTAGAAAAGAAATTTTTACAAATAAATTAAACGATATTCAGTAAATTATAAAAAAAAGTAGTTTATTATGAAAAAAAGAGGTTTAAACAGACAAGACTATATTAAAAACATTTTTCAATCAATTAAAATGGTCACCAAAAATCATTTTCATTTATGACAATGACAATGACAAAAAAGGTTAAAGTACAGAATGAAAATGAAGTTTATGAGCTTGAAAAGAGGCATAAAAAATCAACAACATCATGAGCAGCAGTAAAATTAAATAAAAATGACACAAAAAGAAGACTGCTTTTTTTTTAATTTAAATTTTTTTAAATTTAATATTCTCAGGGAAAATGTTTGTAAAATAATAGCAAGGAACACATTTTAGATTAATCGAATAAAATTGAATCTATTTATACAGCCAGACTGTACTTGTTGACTGGCAAATAAGCTTCTAAATAATTTGAATCGTAAAACAATTATTTCATTAGCAATAAATCGATAAATTCGATTAAAGTGTTTGCGACATATTCCAGGGGATAACACGTAAACGAGTTCATAAATTCTGTTATCATATGTTTCCTGATATTATTGATTTCTTATGAATGTTATGTTTGCCTGTGAGTAAGGGAATCCTGTGAAGAGATTGAATTTTTACAGAAAAATAAACAAGAACTTTTTAATAGAAATGAGAAAGATTTTTTCCAATTTTCAATTTAATTTAATTATAATGGAATATAAACGGTAATAGATAAAAATTGACTAGAATTCCTTTAATGCCTAACAGTAGATATAAGCCAAATTAGGCAAGAAAAGGCTTGGAATGCGTTTAAGAAACTTACTAATAGTGCCTTACAGTGGCCAAAAATCTATTGCGAGAATAGAATGAAACAGTCAACGCTGATCGTTATTGTTTCCTGCTGAATACTTTGTATAATGAAATTCAATGTAAATGTCAATTTATAAACAACAGAAAGGGTGAAGTTCTTCATGATGCCAACGCTAGCCAAGATGTAACAAGGAAACTCACACAAAAAATTGAAAATTATCTTTTCACCTTCAGACTGTCATTCCTTTAAGTCACTGTGAGACATTTTTTATAGAAATTAGTAAATAAATTATAAAGGACAACAAATGACAAATACTTTGCTTCTAAAAGGAATGCAGTTAGGATAAGCTGCCGTAAAGATAGCAAACTATTTTATTGTTAGTTAACGAAAGAAATCATAAAAAGCGAAAAAATAAGTCTTTAAAAACAAAACGAAATTAATTTTAAAACTTCTTGAACTAAATGATAATTTCGAACTTTAAATCTTTTAAATATTTAATTAGACTGACGATATGTCACTAATCCTAGTAATGATTTTAAAGTAAATCTCAATTCATAGACCAAAATATTTCCTTAATATTATCTTTTTTTATTGTAAAATAAATGGCTTTATTCAATGATTTATTCTGAAAAATTCCAAAACAAATAACAATGACAAGAAAATTACAATAAAACATATCAAGATGCTCCTTCTTATCCATTCTGTAATCAACTTAAGCGCAGATAAGTTGCCTTAAGCTTATAAGACAGGTTGAAAAGGATCTTCAATTTATTTTTTTTAATACAATACAATAACAAAAACAAATAAAATAACAACAATATCGGATGTGTTTCTATTATACAAAAAATTTCTAAAGAATATTTAGAAATTTTTTTTTGACCATTTGTTTTCGTTTATATTGATGATAGCTTTCAGAGTAAGTATACAGAGATTTTTGGATCGAAAAATGTCATTTATAAAATGAAAATACCGTTTCCTTTTTGACAAGGCGACGACTGGTAATTTTGGTTTTGTACAAAATTTTAATCAAAGCACTTCTCTAATGAGGGTTTTTTTTTCTTATTTATGCTACCAAATAATAATCAAAAGAAAATTTTAAATGTGATAAAAGTCTCTAAAAACTGCCTAATATTTAAAATAAAGACAGCCCTAATATTCATCCCATAAAATCATCAAAAAACATATTCCAGAGGCTATAAACTAGCCAAAAAGGTTATATTAAAGTCCTACATAATTACATTCAATCTTTAAGATATAACAATATAAAATGATATCTTATTCCAGAAATGATGGTTAGACCCATTTGTTGGTCATTGTTTTATTTGTTCAAAACTGAAAGGTTTTAGCCTTTATCCTGATTTTCTGATGAGCAGATATACTTACTTAGATCATTATGGAAGGATAAGTGTTTCTATGAATTCTTCATTGTCATCGGATATATTTGTTGTGGTTAAATAGGTTTTTATAATTCTTCTATTATTATTGTGTTAGAATGAAGTTTTAAATTAGGATACTCTTGAATAGCAAAAGTCTATTAAACAAATTATTATTAAATTTTACCTTTTGATCTATAGGAAACTACTATAAAAGTATCCTCAAATTTTTCACATTAAAATAGTCTTTAAATTAGTATAAAAATAATTTTTAAAACATTTTACTTAATTTAAGGACTGTATTGAACTCATTTAATTTTTAATTTGAAAAAGACCTTAAGGGTATATAAAAGTTCTATGTTGACAGATTTAATTCAATAAACCGAAAATTCCCTATAGTTTCTGTTTCCGATATTCTATAGAATAATTGAAAGGAAGGCAAGGACTATTGTCTGTAAGAATAAAATCAATATATATGGTCGTATTGTTATATCCTACTTTTCATAGCATAGAATCTTGTTGTTATTGTAATTTAATCAAATATCTGCTTTTATTGTCTATTCCGTCATCAAGGATGTGAATAAATTTCTAATTGCTTAAGTTACTTGTACAAAATCATTCATACAACTCTATTGTTGTTTTAGGAATTATAAATTATTAAGAAAATACAATTTTTTATTACTTGTTAATATTGTTTGGAGTTTCAAATAAAATGTTTTTAATCATCAGAAAATTAAGTCTCCTTTTACTTTCAAATTTTTGCTTAAAGAAAGCTGAAAAATTATCTTAAAATTTAAAAAAATGGGATATACCAATGTACACAATAAATCTTTATCTAGTTTTTGTCCTTACTACAGAATTAGATTAGTGTATCTTCCCTAGTAAACAAGAAACGAAGTATTGAATAGACTCAGTGGCAATTTTTCTGAATTAAACAGTTCCAGGGCTGGGATTCTGTCTCGGTGAGAAGTTAGCGTGAGAATGAGAAAGTCGGATTTTGACATACTATAATGTATGGAAAATATGTCAAAATTCGAATTTCTCATTGTCACGCTAACTTCTCACTGAGGCAGAATCCCAGCCCAGGTATTGGAAAAACATTGAAACAAAAAAAATTTAGTTTGCTAATAGAGGAAAATTTCCAGTTTTTTACAAATAAAAAAATATTTTTAAAATGCAAAACAATCCATTCCATTGGTTGACATTGCTCAATTTTTTTCAAATCAAAAGAATAATAAACTAGACTAAAAAATCGTTTTTTTATTTATTGAACTTTTAAAAGAACGAAAAAAATGCCTTCAAATTTATTATTTAACGTCCGATCAATGTATACATACATACATAAATATATATATGTGTATATACCACCCATGACTTCAAAGCGATACCTATTTGTCTAAATGACAAGATTGAGACATGACAAAAAGGAATACAAACACGCGAGAGTGTTAGACAAAAGTGATAAATGGGTTGGGAGTATTTTTTCTAAATCCAGACTAGCCATCGTCTAATATTAAAGAATAATAAAAAAAATATATATATATATATAAAACAAAAAAAGTCATGTAATCATTAACCCCTATTTAAGGTCAGTTTCTTAAGATTCTTGTTTGACATGATGGTATTCAGTCCAAGAATGTCCACTCAGTTGAAAATCACCATTTTTATGTTTCTCTTCTATATATTGTTGGTATAGTTATTGTTGTTGTTTCTTTTTATCATCTTCTCCTTTTCATCAGACACAAAATTGTCTTGGAATGTCTAATGTGCTGGAAGGCAAACTCATGTTTTATTCTATAGCTCTTCTTGTGGCTAAGAAGTTTCATATGAGGATTTCATCATTCTCTAAGATATGACTGTCATCACATTTTAGTAGTCATTTTTGCTGATGTTTCTCTAGCTAAACGCTTACTTTTAGCCAAAGCACAAATAAAGGTGGAGACAAGTTTTTGGCTATTTTGTAATTTTCTTAAAGATATTCTTGCTTTGTCGACACATTGTCGGAATATGTCATTAAATCGACATTTTGGCTTATTGACAAATTGGCACTTATTGGGATATCAATTTAAGTCAAGTAACATATGAAATTTGACTTAAATTTTTAATGAGTTATTTTAAATTTAGTTATAATAAAATTTCCAAAGTTTTCCTAATGACAAACTAAAGATTTTTTTTGAAACTAATTTTATTACTATATTTAGCCATTTTGAAAGAACAAAAACAACAATGTCATAAGTTTGTGAAAGGATATTTACCAGAACTTTCCTTGACTATATCACAAGTCTATTCACTATTTCAAATTCAAGCATATTATTTTCCAAGAAAATTTTTGCTGACTTCAGGCTACCCAAAAAGATTTTCATTTTTCTTTTCTTATTGCGAATGGAGAGCTTAAAGTTTCAAGAAGGATAATACGATAATACTAGAAACATAGGACATTGAATATCTTTAAAAGAAGAATTCATTTATATTTAAAGGTCTGTATTTTTTGAAAATTCTTTCCATTATCATGAAATTTTATGTATCAGAAAAAAGGATATCTGCTTAGCTACAAAACTCAGGGATTTCATTTATTAGCGAATAGAGTGTAGTCAAAATAGTCAGGCACTTGTTTTAATATGGTTGATGTTAAGAAAATTCTACAAGTCCGTCTTAATCTCTGGCTACAAGGGTATGGAAAAAACTAATAACTTTTCTACGAAAAAAAAACAGAATTAACCTTTAGAATATGTTTGAGCGTATCTTCTTCTTTATGAATAGGTTGTCCATAATACTATATAAAATGCAAAAATTTTAATATGGTAAGAACTTGTTGTAAATTTTTTATATAGCTTGAGTCCGATGTTAAATTTTTTCATTTATTTATGTCATTGACATTCCATTAATTATGGAAAACTTTTTTATTCAAATGGTTGCCTTGGCTAGCCAAGCAATATGCCATTCAACCATTGTATTTTCTGTAAAAACTTGTACAAATATTGTTTTGACTGCTTTGAAAAATGTTGAATTGCCAACAATTCTCTTTGATGGCACATTAAAAATAATTAAAAGCTTCACGATGAATAATTCAAATATCCAAAACTGCTACTCCAGAAGTTTTCGATTTTAGTGGAAAATTATTTTGTTTTTAGGCAGGATTTTCCATTTGTTTGTATTTGAAGTTTTTGAAATAAATAAGAAGTATCCAATTTAAATTATTCTCATACCTTTTGGCTAACTATCTGAATTTTATTAAACTTTTATTATCTAAAATTGAAGTAACTTATTTAGTTACAAATATGTAAATTAATTTTGTTGTATATAGGCTTAAATTTCTATATTTAACTATTGTTATTTTTGAAAAGAGGTCAATTTTTTTTTTAAACCTGAATTAAAATATTTCTAAGGGCATTAGACATTGTTTTATTGATCTTTAATGAATGGTTCTAATTTAAACAGTGAATGAAGCGTATCAAAGTCGATTACAAGTTCTGTGTTAGAAAACCAAAGTAAAAGTTTTTTTTGTTGTTTCAAAACCAATAAATTTTTATAGAATGGCAGCTAAAAATGACTGAAATCCAAACCAAATTCTAAAAGCCATGATTCAAAATAACTTTTGACTAAAAATAACAAAAACAACAATAAAAAAATAATGGAATCATTCTTACAAACAATATATTTTCAGTTAATGACATTATAACAAATTACACAATTAAAGTACACGTCTTATTAGATTCAAAAACTTTTTACAAAAAAAATTCTTTGTAACAATTTCACTAACAAATTATGTTGCCTAAAAAAACACAAAAAAACAAAATACAAAAAGCTAAATTAGAACGGTACATAAGCATTTAAAGTTATAATTAAAATCGTTAACGTTAAAAATACAACAACAAAAATAACAAACTTTTTGACAAGTTAACAAGATGAAAATCCCAAATGTCTACCTCATATTAATGAAATTATTTTAAAATTTTTTGAAGCATGCTACTAAAATTTATGTATAAATAATGTTTGTAACATAAAACATAACCTATAATATTCATATTATACTCTATACTCAATTTTTGGTATATCAAAAAATAAGAAAAATAATTTAAGTTAAGCCGTGCGTGCTTGTTGACATTTATTGAACTCCGAAGAAACGAACCGTAAATATATCTCTCTTCTCTTTACTATGTATCCCCCCTCTCTGTCCATAATTGATACGTTTATTTATCTTTCTATCTGGTAACACATATAATAACATAATTAATGTATATACTCTTTTATCTCTAGTGAAAAAAGAAGAAAACAAAGAACTTATTAAAAATATCGGCACCGATTTGCTGTAATTATAGTTCTTGTTCCACCTTAATTAAGTTCAAATTACAAATTTATCCAATTAACCAAGAGTGCAGGATATAGAATGAATATAATATGGTTACAAGATCAGGTTACAAGTATACAATTAATTAAGTTAGGTCTATGGTTAAATTCTTTTCAAATTTGAATAAATTAATTGAAATTATTTGTATTCCACTCAAAAACCTAAATGATGAGTTTTTCCTTTTCCCTATGAAAAACACTATAAACTAATATTATTATGCCAAAATAATATTCCGGAAATGACACTCTGAGATTCAATATTTAGAATATATTCAAAAACTTCTTGCAATGTATGCTCGTCTATTAAATTCCCTAATCTAAACTGAAATGAGACTTTCCTTTAGATACGTGATTTGAATTCAGGATACAAATTTTCATCTAAGGAATTACAATTATGAGTAAATATAATGCATTGCTAAATATATGCAAAAACATTCCTGGATGGTTTTTTTTTGCTATCAGGACTAATATAACAAAATACATAAATAAATAAAAGAACATAAATATTAACTCAAATTAGCTAATCTATAAATATGTACATATATATATATATATATATATTCTTTTTTATCTTGTTATTTAAATGGATTCATACAGATTGAAACAACTGTTCATTGTTGACAAATAAAAAAAAATGTGGAGTTCCTGTAAGTTGCGATTTACATATTTAAAAGGAATAAGTGACTTTGAAAGAATATAATCCCCTCAGGTGCTGTAAACATAAAAACGTGTGACCAGCATTTGGTATCCTGATGTTGGATAAATTTTACTACATATGTACGTGATATCCTAAAAAGCTTTTTATATGACTAAAGTTCTTGGTTAAAATGATTTTATTCAATTGAATTTGATTTTTGTATTTTTGTTTTGTTAAAATTGTTATAAGCAAATTTAATTTTTTTGTTTAAAGCTTTTGTCTTGCAACTTTCATTTTTTACAAGTAAATTATTTTGAATTAATTTTTGGGTGGATGTAAAGATTTTTTTTTTTTGGAACAGAGAGTTGCTGTGAATAAAGTCCTTGTTTGCTCATATCGTTAACTTAGAATAAGTTTTTGGTTGCAATGGTGAAAATTCTACTGGCAATTAGACTGACACAAAAACGAAAAAACTTGGCAGCAGTAAAAAATCTGGGTAAAATTAATTTTTCCTTTTACTGTTATCCAAAAGGTCTTAATTCCTATCTTAGAATTTAAATAAAGATTCATTTGCACTTTTACCCCGTAGAGTTAAGCCAAACCTCTTTATTCAAGAAAATAGTTGATTCTTCTAATATTTATTTAACTTAGATAAAATGGCTACCCTTCAAAATTTTACGAGGTAAAAGTTTCGTAGGTGCCTTATATTGGATTGTGGAGACATTTCTGGCTTACTCCTACATTTTCAATTGGTTTTTCCGCTCAAATTTATGATATCATTAAGTTTAAAGATTAAAAATCATATTAGTCTTATAATTCTTAGTCAATGATCTATAAGGAAACAAATCAAAGTGACATTAAAACGTGCGTTAATGTAGTAATGTAATAAAAGCCCAAAAATTTCATACAAACGGGTAAAGTCGTTACTCGCTTAAAGTTGGGGAAAATGTATGACGTTACTTAGAGTCACAGCTATAAGGACCACGCATTTAAAAAGGAACGAATTCAAGCGAATAAAGATAGCTATCATTAAAATGCTAAAAGTCGCTAGTCACGGAAATATATAAAGTCTCTAATAATCGGTTGAAATCTATTTCACAAAAAACACATCTTAAGACATCAAATTATTTTTTATTGGGGACTTTTTACATTTAATTGAAATGTGTCGATTAAACACATAAAAACTCCTTAAGTCGCTTGAAGTCATTCTAATGCATATATGTAGTTACTTTCACTAACATCACAGTTTTGGATATTACAATGTGTTTAAGAAAAATATTAATAAAAAGATATCTGATTTTCGCAAAAAAAAAGAAGAAACTCCACGTCTTCTTAGTAAATTGTTGACTCTTTTTTGGGATTGGGTGCTTTTGTATATCCTTTAAAATTTTCTTAACTATTTTGAGCTCGGAGAATCTCAATCCATCTGGTTTGATATTTGATTTCCAAGCCTGATCATGTACTATGTACTCAACAAAATTCCCATCGATTATTTAAGTCTTTCCGTTTTGTAGATTTTTAATGACTTTTGCACTTCTTTCTATTAGATTCTTGTTTCGCTGTTCTTCGTAATGTAGATAATCTGATGACTCATTAGTTAAATTTAGGTTAGTTTTGCTCTAAGATATTTTGAAATATAAGCGCAATAAAAAATATCTTATTTGTGCTTTAAGAATAATAAATAATGTTTGAAAATGATGCTTCAGTAAATTTATCAGTAATTCTTCAATAGAAACACAATTTAAGTAGATGTCGGAAGGATAAAACCCTTATTAAGTTTCTATTCTATACTAAACAGATTTTTTTTGTAAGAAAAAGGCATCTTCAAATTGTTGACGTTATCTGTAATTCTTCAGGAAATCAAACATAACTTTTTCGATTTGAAGAACCAGAAAAAGCAAGCATTCCCTCCTTAAAAATTTTACTAACCGATTAAAAATAAATCCTTTCTCTTTATGCTAAACAATAAAAATTTCTTCTTTTTTCCTTTTTGAACAAAAACAAACAAAAAAATACGTCTGTTAATCATTTAATTATTAAATATTTAATTGTACACTGAAAAATGCTTTAAGTATTTAACAAACAAGAAATAAACAATACAAAAAAAACAATAACAATAACAATAACAAAATAATACAAAACAATTCAAAGAATAATAAAACAACAACAACAAAATTATATCTCTTTAGTATAAAATGAAATAATTTGCTGATTATTTATTTGTATTTTAATTGAAATTTACTCAATTTCAATTTTAATTAGTCAGCTAAAATTTGTTAAATTACTGCCAGTAGCTATGGTAAATTAACAATGGATCAGCTAAAATTATTATTAATTAAGTGATTAATTGGTCGAGTAGAATTTGTTTACTAGTGGACCACTGATTAATGCAAAACTTTGACATAATACGAGATACAATACGTTAGTGAATATTTTATTCGCGCGCTCGAGCGCGTGCTTATCATGTGTGAAAAACTAACAAACCATTCATCGCTTTTAGTATAAAATATTTTGCTACTGTGTTTTTTTGTTTTTTGTGATTTATTTATTTATTTATTTATTTATTTGTTTTTAGCTACTGGCGTTGCATTATATTTCTGCTTGCCTTCTACTTTCAATTTCAATTCTGTCATATACATATATTTGTGTTAAAAAGTGGTGGAAAAAGACTAAATTCAGTAGAGCTGGTTTTATTGTATATTTTTCTGTTTTTGGTTCTGGTTAATTAATGGTCCCACGTTCAACATTATAATAAAACCATGAAAATAGTAGTGCTAACCCCGTTGACAGATGCTGACTGCCGTTGCCTATTTGTTGTGGCATCGCTATAATAAATTATGCAGTCAAAATGGACTGCATTAATTATGTCGACTTTTGTATAAGATTGAATTTATATTCATGTTATATTTATGTATGGATATGTATGGATATTTATATATAATATACGTATAGGTATATATATATATTCTCATGCTTAGAAAATTGACATGAAACTAATTATACGGTTGGTGCCTAAGACTTTTTTGAATCTTTTCTTTTGGCTAAATGATGTAGGATGTAGTTAAGGTGATAAAATTAATTAGACCTAGACAGGTGAAGTTGTTTAATGATTATTTTTCTTATCTAAAATATTTGCCAGTATTTTGAGTATTTGTAAGTTGATCCTTGATAAGTATCTATTCTCACAATAAAGTTTTAATTTGTTCACTAAAGTACTGAAAATTTACAAAAATATTCTGCTTTGAATTTGAATTTTTTGAAGAAAATTTTTTCGAATTTGCATTTTAATTTTACTAGAAATTACGGAAGAAAAAATAAAACTAAATATTAGCAAATAATGTAACTAAATTTCTTGAAAAAAAAAATTAATGCCATGGGTTATAAAACTCAAATTTTATTCAATTTTTGTCTATTTTTTTTTAATAAATCTCTCTCGGTAGACCTCAGATTAACCGAAAAAGATATACAAGAAGACCTAGGAATGTCAATAGCAATATTTTGGCTAAAAATTCATATTTCAAAGAAATATATGGGATATTGCTCTCAAATTCGCTAGCAATTAAAAAAATGGTGAAATAAGACATTTTCAGTAAGTTTTTGAATGTTTTGAAAGGAATAAAAACGTATTTATAGCTTACGTAATCACTTAAGTAATTGTGATAATTATGAATGAAAACAAGAAGATAAGAAGAAATATGAATATGGAACTTCCTTCAGGTCCAAAGCCAGTTAGGGTCTAATAATCTGTAAGATATTCATATCATGGTCCAAATATATTATTAGAAAAAATAATAAATTTTTCCTTTTCTTACCGCTAAAATATGCTTACAACTTGTGTTTTGAGTTTGAGAGCTCTATTATTGTTTTCTAAGGATAACTTTTCAAGAAAAAATGAAAATTATTTATCTTACAATAATATGGAAACCCTGTCAAGTAATCCATGAAAAAAGTTACAGTATTGATTATGTCGAATGTACATAAAATTTTGTTCGTTAATTACCTCTAAACTGGTAAAACAATAAACTAAGATTATTGCAGTCGTCTTTCGGACCAATTGGATTTAGAAGTTGGATCTACAGTTTAGTTTACGAGTTTAAGTTGCTTATAATATAATGCCATCGTTTTTGAAATATTCTTATCATACTAAATCTAGGAAGAAAATGACGACTCGAGTCTTAATATAGTGCACCTTTTATGTTCTTAATTAGTATGAAGGATAAATATAATTTTATATGAAGGTATACCAAAGCTAGGCAGATTAACCCTTTAACCCTCGAAAACGTTTTCGCGTGGACTAATCAGCAATTCGAAGCATTTTGTAGCGCTTTTGTTGAATTTCTTACCTCTGACTTAAAATGATTACAAACATAAAGTAACACATAAAACTTTTATATTTTAATATTTAATGTATCTTTACATCTCTACGAAGATAATTTCTTATACATTAGCCTTTGTAATTTTGCTTTGTTTGATATTTGATGTAACAACTGCCGAGATGCATGCCCAGCTTGTCGAGACAAGTGTCACAATTGTATATCGTGTGATGTCTTTTGCCGGGCTTATTTATTTCAGAGCAGACTTTGCAATCTTTCCTAACTCCTGTTATGGTTATTATGGAATGGGAGGTTGAAGTCAAAGCTTGAGCACGTGTCTGACGAAAATCTTCAGTCAATTGCTGAACTAAGGTTTTCACATGCCGCAAATGGTAAGGCGGCTGTTTTCCTCTCTGTTTAGTGATTTATAGAGAATATATGAATCTATTGAGCATATTTCCAGACTCCAAAACATAAATTGTTTACACAGCGCATCGAATTTCCGCACCAAACAATGTGGTGAGTGACAGTCACCTCTCGAGCTGCGGCATTAAATCATGTGGTGAGCGAGACTCACCTCTCGAGTGCAAAGGGTTAAGATATCCTTGGCCTCCAATAAATGAAGTTTTCCATATAGAAAGTCGTCTAGAGACAACAGAATTTCAAAGTATTCCAAAGTTGACGATAGTATACCAAAAAACAATTTTCAGATCAAAGAGTCCTAAAAGAGGTCAAATATATCGACTCATTAAGCCTCTATGAATTACATGGGGATTGCACTGTTTTTATTTTGTCATTTCTCCAGTATAAATAAAAATAAATTTTAATGAGACAAAAATAAGCAGAAAACAATTTAAATAGACATTGAAGTCAACACTAAATTAAAATCAAAACCTTAGCGAAAACACCAAAATTAAATAAGAGCAAAAGATTTTTCTTGACTTCTTGACTATAAATATATGAATAAAATTTATAAAACATAATTTTTTTTTTAAAATGAAAATTTCTACTTACATGTGATGTATGATTATTAATCAGACTATTTTGTGAATGGGTACTATTACTATTTATATTTTGATTTTTGTTGACAACATGATTATTTTGATAATTCCATTCTCTTTCTCGATCTCGATTATCTTTATTGCGTTCACAATCCCGTTGATTTATTTCAAAATTTTTCGGTGGTTTTTCTTCAATAACCAATGATGTGAGTTCATCGAGAGCCGATAGACATTTTTCTTTACGTTTTTGTGCATATTTGATGGCATACTGTAAAAAAAAAATATAAAAAAGAAACAATTAATTTAAAAAAACCTCATATCAAATATATTAAAGTAAATAAAAATTTGATTACAATTTTTTCAAACATTTTGTAAAAATGAAAAAAACAATTTCCGATAAAAAGTCAATTATCCTTTGTCATAAGTTCTCAAAAAATTCTCTACATCCAAGTTTACGTCATAACAAATCAAAAATTATGGAAATATTTTCATTCGCTCAAATACATTTCTACAACAGACTGTGCCACTTTAAAATAATAATAATAATAAAATGAAACAATGTCGAAAAAAACAGCTTCATAAAAATATGAAATGAGAAAAAAAAAACAAATTTTTTGAAGCACAAAAATACATTTTCCCTAGGGAAAAAAGTCTGGATACTTGGGTTCTATTAGAGAGCTAAAAAGAAAAAAAAGATTACAAAAAAAAAACTCCATAGAGAAAAAATCAACAACAAAAAATGTCACTTTAAAAGGGATGAAAATCAGGACAGGATAAAACCTTTGAGTATGGTGGAGTATGCATACAAAATTTTCTTATAAAAAACAAATCTACTTTTTAAACAACCTAAAATGAGGTCACAAACTTTTTCTCTATTTAGCTGAGTGTAGTTTACAACAAACTTAAAGTGAGAAATTAGCGGAAAATGGATTAAATTAAACTCCTTTACAGTACTCGAATTTTGCTTAAATTACAAAAATATAATTGTTTTTAATTATATGTTATTTAAAAAAATAAATGAAAAAATAAATAAATAAATAAATTAAGGAAAATTATGATGGAAATTACTTGGAAAAGTAAATTTTTAAAAAAATTTTCCAGAATTATGAACAATTAAGCACTTCATTTTTGGTAAATATGTTGTCCTTTTTCAGTAATAAATTAAAATGAAGTGTTTACTAGAATTTAAAACTACTTTTAAGGTTTAAGGAGTTCATTGTACAAAATATGAATTATTAAGCAATTTTAAAAATTTTTTTAAGGATATGATAATAGAAAATAAAAATATTTATATTTAATATAGGATATTGCACAGTGAATCCTTTGTTTAAAGTTATTTGCTGCATGGTAATTATGTACGTATTTTGAATTTTTTTAAGTTAGTATAATGCGATCGACTTTTAGACTAGCAATAAACAGAAAAATATTACTGTAAAAAATTAAAATAAAAAGAAGATGAGCATTTGTTGTTTTTTACCCAGCTATGTTTAATAATGTTTAATATTTCATTGATAGCAATGAAAAACTCAAATCGTTTTGCTAAAAATAAAAACCAAATATTCCTGGTATTTAGAATTTTCTTGCAATCAATGAACAATTCTTTGGGAAATTCTCAATGAAATTGGGAGCTTAAAAATATTAATTATATAAATTTTTTCCTTGATCATTCACTAAAACATCCAAAATATGTGACAGATTTGTTTATTATCAGAGATCATGTCTAATTACTACACGTACGGAACATTTGAGGGATAAAAATAAATCTTGATCTGATCAGCGAGGTAAATTACGCTTATATAATCTATTTGAAGTCCATTGACTGTGATATCCTTGTAGGTCAACTAAGTGTTGTATTATTATTTATATAAGTTAAATTAAAGAAATTTTTGAGATGAATTACTTACAAAAAGCAAAACAACTCTTTCAAATATCTGGGAATCATGCTGCAGGCTTCAGAAAAGAACTTTGGGACACATATTCTATAGAACTACAGTAGCAATAAGAGCTACTTCTCTTCGAAGTTAAAGGCATTCCACTTATCGCATATGGGATAGACCTGATATGGGGAAAGCTAACTACTTTTAGTTCAACAGCATTAGAAAAGGTAAAGTCACGTTTCTTAAAGGCTGCCTATAAGAACCTTTTGTACTACAGCAACTTACGTTGAAAATGCTATTACCAACGACCTTAAGCTGGACTCTTTTCATCGAAAAATGGAAAAGAAAACGAGAAGATATTTGGATTGATTTTTATTGCACAGATGCAATGATCGACGGACTGGATTAATTCAAGAACAACGATTCTAGTAAGCAAACCTAGTTGTCAACGGCTTTCAATACAAAATCTGCAGAGAAAAGGCTAATTATGTGAGAAACACTTTGATAGATATCACATCATCAACAATAGGAGCAAAATAAAATTTTTAATAATATAGAACATAGAAATATGTAATATATCCTCAATTTTTGAAGAAATTTGCAATATTTTGTAAGAAATGAAGGAATAGACTTTAATATTTTCGGTAAAAGTGAAAAAGTTATAATAAGAAAAAATTAAAAAAAAAAACAAATTCTTTAAATAATATATTTCTCTGATTATTTAAAAAGTTTTGCATAGTATGAAAATTTCGAATTTAATAGCAAAGCCATGAGGTTCAGTTGAATAAATGTCAATGGAAATTTCAAGTTTTATTCGTTTTATTAATTTATCAATAGAAAAAGAGCCATTTATGCAAAAGAAATCCGGTCAAAGAACTAAACTTTACTTACTTTTGACACTTGAAAAGTGTTTTTTTCGTAAAATAATAAATAATACTTATGCTTCCTTTGATTAAATTAAAAAAAAGATGAATACAGTTTAGCCCCAATTATAAAGGATTGAAAGAAAAGGACAGATATATTGCTTTATTAAATTAAAAGAGGACAAAAGAATGTTTTAGTATGAGACGAAAATATTTTTTCTAGAACAGTAATAGGCTTTGAAATTTCTAGAAGAATTAAAAAAAAATTTTGACTATGAAAGTATTAAGATCTCATTGCAAGCAAATTTTTAAATAATATTTGTTTAATTATTGCACAAGTTTTTATTAAAAATTTAGTTAAATAATTGTGATTGGAGTTTTTATTAATTTATTAATGTAAAAAAAACTTTTATACTTTTCTTTGTCAAGAGTAAATAAATAATAAATATAGAAAAAGTGTGTTACTTGTCAACTTTTTCAGATTCAAGATCGTTAACAAAAAAATAACAATAATGAGTTTAAAACTTAAAAATGAAAATAAACAGGATTCTAATCAACGTATTCAGGTATTTATCAATAAATATTAATAAAATTATTAATATTTTAATTTTGGTTTTAGAATTTAACTATCGTTAAGCCAATTATATATGGAAATATATCCCAGCGATTAAAAGAAATATCGGATAAAACTGGACACACTCATATGTGGAAAATATATTTGAAATCATACGAAAATGAAAATATGGAAGCCTATGTAGAAAAAGTTATATTTAAATTACATGAAAGCTTCGCAAATCCAATGAGAACAATAAGTAATCCACCTTATGAGATTACTGAAACTGGTTGGGGAGAATTTAATGTTGTAATTCGAGTATATTTCAAAGATCCCAATGAACGTCCAGTTGTACTTAATCATTTTTTACAAATAAATCATAATATTGATCAATTACAAAATTCTGAAACATTAAGTCAAACTTGTGTGATATATGAGAATTATGATGAATTCGTTTTTAAAAATCCGAGTATAGAAATGAAAAATTTTTTACTAAATATACCTAAAATGCCAAGTGATGATATTCAACACGACACTAACTGTAAGTTAAATTTTTGTTATAAGTATTACTAGTATAATAAAAAATAATTTTACATTTTTTTATTTTAGCTAAGAAAAAACATAGTGAAGTTTTAAAAAATATTCGTGTGGCTAAAACTAATGTAAAAAAAGAAATTGTACATCTTCGAAATCAATTAAATATTGCTAGAGAAACAATTAAGACATTTGGAAGACAAGTTTCAGAGGCTGAAAAAAACTTGGGGTTCACAGAAATATAAAAAAAATTGATATCGTACGTTTTTAATTTTATAAGCTTTAATGTTGTTGACATAATTTATTAATATAACAAAGTTACGATTTGATAATGAAAATATTTGTTTAAATTTGTTTTCGTTTTTACTTAATTTAAAGTTTAAAATAATTTATAAATAAATATGATGTATATATAATTAGAAAGAAAGATTAATTTTTCTAATAAAATATTTAACTGGCATTTGATCATTTGATATTTCATGTCACAATCTACATACAAGGATCACAAATTACATATTTTTTTACATTATTTTTAGTAATAATAAAGCTATGCACAAAACATTTAAGAGAAATTTAATGATTTGTTCCGTGCTGTTAATTTCTAAGATATTTTACATGGGCCTGATTATATTCCTACAATTAATGAAATATATATTACAGTCAGGATATACGATCGTCGCTGGGATTATGTAAGTTTTTTTTTTACAGATCTGACAATAAAAATCGAGTGAGATATTTTTTCATTTTATTTCCCTTTCTGCTTTGATAAGAATTCAATTTGAAGATATTGATAAGAACATTAATTCTAAGTTACGGAAGTAAGGCTTATATACAAGTCAGGAGGGCGTATATTTTCATAAGCCCAGACCGGCCTTTAACTTCCCTACTAATGCCAGGCAAGATATGCATAGTTTCTCTTATGTCAGATTCATTCCACAAGTAATTTTGTTCTTTGAAAAAAAAAAAACCATATCGAGTAATAGTTCAGCGGTATTCTGGTTAAATATAGAGCTATGATTCCCAAATGTTATAAGGAATTTGCTATTTTTATCAGTTCATCTTCCAGAAAGTCATCTGTACTGTTTTTCCGTATATTTATAGAGAAGTCGTTTGTATCTACCAGTTCCAGCTGGTTCAGAGAGAACAGAATCATGTCACTTGTATTCCTTGTGTTTTCAAAATCGGTGACCACGATTGCTCCGAAACGGCTAAACCGACTAGCCTCAAATTTTAACACAAGCTATTTAAGTATATTTTTCAGGGATAAAAGAATACGTTTAGGTACGAAAATATTTTTCGTCAAAAAAAAAAAGAATAGGCTCTGAAAATTTAAGTATAAATTAAAAAGTTTTCATTGTCAAATATTTTAGATCTAGTTTTCTATACCTTATATATTATTCAGGAAAAAAGAATAGGCTCCGAAAATTTTCGTAAAAATTAAAAAGTTTTCATTGTCAAATATTTCAGATCTGGTGTAAAAGTGTAGAATTTTTTCACAAGTTTTTAATAGAACGACAATAGCAGATTAAGTAAATTGTATAAAAAATTTAGTTAAATAATTGTGATTAGAGTTTTTATTAAATTATTAATATAAAAGCAACTTTTTACTTGTTTTTGTCAAGACTATATAAATAATAAATATTGAAAAAAGTTTATCACTTGTTAACTTTTTCACAGTCGGTTAACAAAAAAATAACAGAAATGAGTTTAAACATAGAAAATGAAAATAAGCAGAAGTCTAATCAACGTATTGAGGTATTTATCAGATAAATATTATTAATAATTTTATATAAAAATGTTTATAGTGGATGGAGCCACGAAAAAAACTAAAAAACACTAGTTCCTTAAGAATGAATAAATAACACTAGAAAACACTAGTTTTATTGTATAAATCGTTGAGCCTTTTTTTGCCCATCCATACTTGTCAAATTTTTGAATTTTTCACAGAAGTATATTGCATGCATGTTTTGAAACATTGGACATTGTGGAATCCTAATGTTCTCGCTATTTCTCCTGGTAGGTTCGTCCGGCTGTTGATGTTTATTTATCATTAAAACTGCTGCCTTGGTATGATATGACTTCCTTGAAGTCTTTCCGAGCGCATCTAATGCCTGAAAACGTACCTGCATAAATTTCAACAGACCTTTCACGGGTTGTTATTCTCGTGATAAGGGTAACGATTGTTAATATAGTGTATGAGTGGATGAACCTAATTCTTTGATGATTATATTGATTATTATTAGATCCCAATGCTCAATGCCTGCAAGACCTATATTTTCTAGACTGAATAAGCATTCCTTCGTTGCATCATGTAATGCCTTTAAACCTGATGCGGAACCTGATGTAACTGATGCACATTATAATTTGCATCAGTTATGGATAGATGCCTTATAAGTTTTTCAGCTTCACCTGATAGGTTTGTTTTCAAATATCACAGCTTTTGTGCATTTACTATGTTCTTGTTGTGAACCATTTGTGTAAATAAGTCACTGAATTGGTTCCATTTGAGGTAATCACCATCGAATTTAGGTAATGTTAAACTATGCATTTTGACTGCTTCAGATTCCATGATTGTTGCAGACGATGATTGGTTCACCTGTTGTGATACATGACCATCGTCCTGATTTTGTTGGAGCATGATTAGAGCATCTTGTACCTTGTTTAATAATGCGAATTTAATAACTCCATTTGCTCTAAATAATCCTTGATTTTGTTAAACTTTATCTCATAATATTGGTTTGATTGTACTTCATCAAATTTTACACCTATCATTAATTTTCCAGAATTTATTATAATAATCATTCTCAAAATAAGGGTGTTTCAGTTTATCGCCATATTGCGATCGAATACTATCAGCGATGATTTCATATTGTTTCCAACGTTCTTCTACGTTGCTTAATGTTTCTTGCAGGTAAGTTAATTGCTTCTTTTTAGGTAATTGTCTTTGAAAAGAACTAATTAATTTCTCAATTTCCTTTCCGATAACTGTTATAGATCCTACTAATTCATCTATTGAACCCATGATTGACTATTTCAGCTTTCTAGATAAGATCACGTTAATCACATTAGCTTGAATTTAGTATTTGCTTTCACTGATCTTATTATCTATAATCACTGATTCAGAAAGGATCAAATTTATTCAAAGAAAATGTCAAAATTACAAAATATCACGTCGAGGTCACCAAAGAAATGTTTATAGTGGATGGAGCCACGAAAAAAACTAGAAAACACTAGTTTTATTGTATATTTCTTGTGGTTATTTCAATAACTAGAAATTCACTAGTTGCTTTTTTTCTGTAAACTTGAATTCACTAGTTTAAAGATGTGTTTGTTTTTGTACAAGGTCGCGAGAGAAAAAAAAAAAGATGTGCTCCGTTTCGATTCTATAAGCCGACTGACTTTAATTTACATTTGTTCTTATTTATATAATTTTTCTTAAGGTGGGCACCCACTTAGTGCGTATATCTTAGCGGGTAACTTTTTTGACGTCATAGACTCACGCTAAAGTTCCCCCTCATATGTGGATACTTCAGCGTGAAATTCATTTGTACATTTGTACACTAACAACTTTAAAACATAATTTTTTAAATAATCACTAACACTAAATTTTAATTATGACGTGAATTTGATTTCACGTCGTCGATACTTTGTGTGTTCTTGTTTATAATACACAAAATACTTGAAACAAAAACAAAAATTGAGTAAATATTTCTTGCTGTTATTTTACCTTTTAAAATTCTTATCTTATATTTTATATATAATTTATTGCTATTCTAAACACTAAAAAAAAAAATATTATTTAAATTTGGGTTGTAGAACTTAACTATAACAAAGCCAATTATATATGGAAATATAGCCCAGGGTTTAAAGGCAGAAAAAAATGGGCACACCCACAAGTGGAAATTGTACTTAAAATCCAAAAATGATGAAAGAATGGAGCGTTATGTGGAACAAGTCACGTTCATATTGAATAACAGCTTTAAAAACCCAATCAGAAGAATAAGAAATCCACCTTATGAGATTACTGAAACTGGTTCGAAAGAACTTAAAGTTCTTATTCAAGTGAACTTCAAAGATCCAGATGAACGTCCAGTTGTACTAAGTCATCTGATAAAATTACATGAGAAAAAAAATAAAATAATTAAATATGGGATGATAAACTGCTCCCCTTTTGTTTTTGAAAAACAAGATGTTTTAATTTTTAGAAAGCCAACTATAAAAATGGCAAAATTTTTAAAAGATGTACCTGATGATTATTCAAATGAATTTGCGAGTAAGTTGGATTTTATTTTATTACTAATGTAACATAGGCTATATTGTTTTTAATTAAAGCTAGCCAAAAACAGTCTGATGTATTTGCACATTGTCGTGAGACTGTAAATAGTTTCATTCCAGAAACTATGGAAAAAAACTCATTCAGAATCAACGTCGTGCAAGAATGTGACGCTGAAGAATTTATTAACTTTTAATTTTTTATATTTTTAAGTTTGTTTTAGAAGGCGTTATAATAAAAATTTATAAAGAAAATTAATCTTTAATTTTTCATCTATTTCTAATTTATTTCTATATAATGACAGTGAAAAATACAAGGCTTTTCCTAATTATAATACACTGAATTTTTTGTCAAAAGCTTTCGATTTCAATTAGACTGTCAACTACGGGAATACCAAATCTTAAATACATCTGGATTTCCAGTGGAAGCAGTTATAGCAGGAGTAAATGTGTCACACATTTTTCAACTTTATTCTCGAAAATGCACAAAAAAAACCAGATAGATAGATATTTTTCCCTTCAATAACAAAGTCTACAATATTTGTCAATTAATTTAATACCTCCTACACATTATCCTACAAATAAAACTAATATAAAAAAAATTTTACTAATTGTAAGTATGTTTTCATAAAGAAATTTTAACCCTTAATTTTCTTCTATTTAAATTAAGATTAAATTCAGTTAAAATACGAGTAAATTGATTATATTACAAAGCAAAATGTCCGTCACCTTTGAAGGTCGACTAAATGATAAAATCTCAAAAATCCTTCAAACAAGAAGTCATTTAATTTAATTCACCAATTAGGGTCGAATATTTGTTTGATTCTATTGTTAAAAATAATAAACAAACACACAAAAATAAAATGTGAACGATACAAGATAATTGTTAATGATTTCACGGTATTTTGGTCAATTCCCTTCCCTCAGATACTATTGTCTATCCCTGACATCTAATGGCTAATAAAGTTGATTACGTTAATTTTGCTGACCATATATACAAACTTTTGGCTAAATTACATAACTTAAACGTGATATGGTGGCGGCAGAGTGACTGAAAATAGCTGTGCGTGTCAACAAGTGCTTACCTAAAAACAAATGTTAAAATTGTTGTATACTGGTGAATTGTTAAATAGAAACAAAATTTACCCTCATACCATTCTATTCAACTATTTAAGTTGATTTTGTTATACATCAATTTGTTAACGATAGACCCCATATTGTGAACCAAAATCGTTAAATGGGGAGGCTCTACCATGGTATTAAGGCAATTTTAAATGTGTGAACAGGATCGTTCTATTAATTAAAAGGTGGAGAATTTTTGATTACAATCAACAGAGCCCAATATGTACAAAGGCTAAATTAAAGGAGGTAAAAACCGAAAGTCAAAATATCGAAAACAAAGTGATTATTGGCCAATAAGCAAGCAAACCATTTTCCAATAGGTAGAATATATAAATATATTGAAAGCTTATTTTATTTCGTCCTTGTTGTTTTTTTTGTTTGTTGATGTTATTGTTATGTGGTCCTTTTGATGCTTTTATTTATCAATTGTTGATACAGGAACTCGATAATGTGTTACGAGTTAATTACCAACTCACGTTCACTTTTTTTTCTGGGTGTTTTGATGGGTTTTAATTTGGTGTCAAAGTTTCCTTTTTTTAATGTTTTTGTTGTTTTCCTTTTATACGGCCCTTGAAGTTGATGAATTCTGTTTGCTTTGTTGCTGTATAAATTAAAATTATTCCCAAAACAAATTTTTATTTAGTGTAGACAATTGTAAAATTAATTTTTGGCGTTAATCATATTTTAATTGTTAATATATAGAAACAAAGTAGACATATAATTGAAATAAAACCATAAAAGGTTAATGGGAGTGCTAACTTCCTTGAAAAATTAACAAGATGTTGTTAGCATTATGAAAAAGTATTACTTTCTATTCATTAAGAAGTCGGTTTCTGGATTTAGTATAATTTGATAAGCGAAAAACAAAAACAAAAAATATATTGAAACTTCGAATTCACAAAACAGATTCCTATATAAGTAATGCTATTTTCCTAACCCTCTGAAAAATAAAAATAAATGTTTTTCATATGTATTTAAAGAACCTTTTAAACGTCGTGATACGAGAATGAATTTATTCTTACATCGTTTTGATGAACTTAATTCGAACTTGGAGAACGATGTTAGAATTCATCCTGATATGAACAAAACATTACATCATTTGCGATACGAGAAATGTATTTGTGTATAATACATGAAAATATCAAATTTTGGGAATAACACCGTTATCTCGTTCCATTGGTACGATAGCTGCAAAACTAGCTGTTTCTAAAAGAAACTCTGAAATTCCGGAAAAAGCATTAATAAAAAGTCAACAGATATCAATAATTTTGCATTAGAATAGCTGAGGTAAGCAATCTAAATATTTTCAACAATTATTTCTGCGAAATGTCTAAATTAAAGTGCAAAAAGAGAAAGGTTCTCTCTGCGTTCAAGATCCTATTAGTTACCTGCAAAACAAGAACAGATAACTAAATGTTCTAATTTCGATATTTACAGGCGTCTGCGACTAACAATCAAATCTAAAACAATTAACAGCTGGAAGTAATTAAATACACTTAGATATGGTATCAGGTAAGCAAAGTTTAGTAAAGAATACTACTTGGAAATAAACAAGAGTTTAAGTGATTTATTTTAAAAGAAAAATAAAAAACAATGAAAAGGACACTTCAAATGTCCACTGATGCAACATTAGGCTGATAATTAAAGCAATCTTTAGATTTAAAAATTAAAACGATACAAATACGTGCAAAATTGAAATAATAAATGATTGTTTGCTTGCAGGTAGCTATAAAATTTCGATGTATTTTAAAAATGTCTATTTAGTCTCTAAAATGCCTAAAAATCGGTTAAAATGGACATGATACTAGCCAAATACTTTTTTTTGTTGATCGGTTCGCATTAAATGAGCAAAATGTTAGAATTGTTAAATGTTTTTCAACAACTGAATTAATGATGGCACTGAAAGCCGCATGCATAATCGCATAGTGCTTAAGCATTAAAACTTTAAATTAATATGATTATTTTATTGTTACATTAAATAATATGAATCTAATTCCTATATATTCTAAAGTAAAATTTAATTTTTCTACTCTCAAATCCCTAGAAATGAGCTTTTACATAGGATTTGAAAATTAGATCAATATAATTAACAGTGCATGTGTCTAGGACTATAAACCTTATAGAAATAAACAATAAGCAAACCTACGAGAGCTATTTACCTCTGTTTATAGAATATCATGTCTTTCCTTTTTTCTAGTTTTGAAACAGGCAAACTTAAACAAATAAAATAATAAATACAAACGAAAATATTTTACAAATAGCTTAAAACATTACAGTCTGCGGACAAATAATATAAACAGGCCCCTGGAACCGAGGTAAAATATAAAAAAAATAGGCTTGGGACCGGGCATAAAAAAAAATCTATTTAAGGGATTAAAATGTTTTCCAGTGGTTTTAGCAAACCAGAGTTTTAAGCCATATGTAACCCCTTAAGTGCCGAACTTTACTTTAAGTTTTATGAAACGCACAAATATATGCACACGGACTGTAATGTGTTAATTTTTTCATGATTCTAATTATTTAAATTTAACTTGGTGAAAAGGTAACGAAATGGTTTTTAATTTGGGACTGTTTGAGTCTCATATCATAAAAATTTATTGTTAAAACTTAAAAGAATTCCAAAAATAATATATCAGCATTTTCTAACTAAGTAAATTCCTAATTATAACCACAAAATTTTATAAATATGTTTTTTTCTACTTGAAAATAATTTTATTAAACCCTTATCACATCTAAAAATGTTTAATACCACAAATTAATTACCTCAATTAAACAATAATTAAGTAAATAAATATTTTGATAATATTTTGAGGTTAAACATAAAATAAATTGCCTCAAACATAAAAAAGAAAAATTTTAAATTACTTAAAATTTCTTTTGTTGGTTATAATAATTAAATTTTGTTATTTTCTTACTTTTGACTAATATCAAAGGAAATAATTAAGAATGATGGCATTCCAATTAAAAACAAGACAATAAAAAAAAAGGAAAAGAAGAAAACACAATTTTCATTACTTTTCAATCCAATAAAGTTGGTAGCACCTGTAAACTTTTGTGTCATCTACACAAAAATTAAAATTCAATTACCAACCTTAGCGAAACAAAGTCCTCAAAGATAAATTTAATACATACTCAACTCAACGCATGTGTATATAAAACGAAATTTAATACCAGCAAATATAGTACGTGCATGTGTATATGATGTATATGTATATGAATGTGAAACATAAATGTGTTTAAATTTCAAATTCGATGCCATCTGGACACAAAGCGTGTACGTTTTGCATCTGACAAATGTAGAAGTGATAAGAAACACACAATGCGCATGCACCAAGAAAAAAAACAAAAAAAAAAAAAGAAGAATTTTTATATATGAATCACACACGGCATCGGTTGTTTAAGGAAGTTCATGTCTCATCTGCACGCCGTCTATTCAAGGGAAGCAAGCACTTTATGAAGTTAAAGCTTGTGCAACAGCGCCAGAGGGGACGAACCCTTTCCTTACTAAGAATAATATTCATCCCCTAATAACTGTAAATGTCGGCATTAAATGTGAAACATATTCATTTGACATTTTTACTTGTTTTCCGCAGGAAGGATTTGACTGACATCGGTGTTATCATGAAAAAATGTACTATATATATTTTTTTTGTGGTCCTTTAATTTTGTCATAACAAAAAAATATTTAAGTACATACTAGACGCATAATAAAACTACAAAGAATTCAAATTAGAGAAAATAAATAAAGTTTTCAGTATTAATAACTCTTAAATATTTATAAGTTTCATAATAAAATTTCTTTGAGGCAAAATTAATAGCAAAATTTTCAATTAGTACAAACATAAATTATTTTTTTTCTTCATATTTATTAAAAGCTGTTATGTAAAACAATTGAATTGAAATTAAGTTAAATATATTCAGCCACACGTAAACAAATATTGACTACTGATAACGAACATCTTTGTAAAGTTATTTTCATAAGAACAAAAAAAAAAAACAAATTAATCGATAACTTAAAGTACAAACAAATGTACAAGGTACATTTTATACACAAATTTTGAAATATTAAAATTTAACCCTTATTTAAAGATTTTTATGCTCATGGGACGGATCTAATTTGTCGCTATATGGATTAATATGTTAAAGTAATAGATTTAATTTGAAATAAACTTAAATTAGTGATGTATTTAACTTTAAAATTTGGCATTACCACTTGCGTCAATAGTTCGCTTTTCAGCGATTTCTAAACAAATTGGTCAATTCTTGTTTTGGTTACACAATTGACTTTACTATGTAGAAACATGTAGAACATATAGAACGAATGCAATAAATTGAGTTTATAACTCGCAAGGTTTTTAGAATAGCCTATCAAAAAAACAGGGGTAATAACATAGATAAGTGGAATTAAACTTATTTGCATTTGTAGGATGGCATAAACAAACGTCAGGCAATTGTTTGCGATCAACACATACTTCTTAAATTCAGATGACAATTTCGACTCGTCCACCGTAATGGCCAATGACGCGTTTTGCGTTGTGGAGTGCGTTTTCATTTAGAGTTCGGAAATTCAGCTATATAAATTCCTATAGCTGTGACAGCTGTCACCGCTTCCGCAACGCAAAACGCGTCATTGTGTTTGCACCTTAATTTTGCCTAAGTAAACAGATGACGAGTTTTAATCATTAAATATCCCCAAATGGTCAAGAATAAGCAGTTTGCAGTTTTTGTATCATTTGATTACATAAACAAAAAATACAGTCCTTTTTATTTATTAAAACGCTAGTTTCCAAGGATGTATTTTTAAACCAAACAAATACATAAATAAACTGTAGTAATTTATTTGGGCAAAAATATAGCATCAAAAAGCAACAATGTAATTCCAATCAGTTGAAAGAAATATTGAAGTTCTTAAAACAACAACAAAAATGAATTGTATAAATTCAAGACAACAGGCTCGTTTGATACGGTTGTTAAATTGATTGGCAGGAAGAATGTTAGCGGATTCCTAAAATAATTAATTTATTCAACTGTTGTTTCTCATACCACTTTTATATATGAGATCAAGATTTGAATAGATAAAACTTGAATGCTTTAAAATTTCTAAGTAAGTGATTTTAGATTTCGTGTTGAAATGCAAAAAGTTAGCAGTAAATTTCAAAAATTCATTATTCATTTACTAACATATAAATAAAATTTATTTATATCAAGCTTTTTTAGATTATTTAGGACTGAATTCTTTAAATTTAGTTTTTTCTTTAAGTCTTTAACTTTATATGGAATTAAAATTCCAAGTGTAATAATTAGTTATTTGATTTTCTCTTTGGATATTGAAAGTGATTAAATATTAATTTATATTCATACATGTAAATAATTGTCATGTGAATATAAGATTATATAATTAATGTATGGTATAAAGTTTAAACAATTCTAATTATTATGTAACAATATCAACGCACAGGCTGTGTCTAGATTAGGACTTTTGAGGCAAGTTTACACATAGAAGTATATTGATTGCAATAATTTCATTACAAATCTCTTAGAAAAGTATAATTTGTACCTTTCAATTAATTTTATTGTATTTAAAATGCATTATTATTTATGGTCAGGCAATTAAATATAATAAAACTAGTTAGAAACTATTGTGTACATATGACCGCGCCTCAAAACTCCTATAAAATCTCTGTCCAAAACTCTAATCTAGATACCAAGAGGATAGTAAAACTTTACAGGTGCAAACACAATGACCCGGTTTACGGAACGGAAGCGGATCCATTCAGAATTCCGAAATTCAGCTATATAAATTCCTATAGCTGTGACAGCTGTCACCGCTTCCACCCCACAAACCACGTTATTGTGTTTGCAATAACTAAAAATGAAGTTTTCTAAATTAATGTACAACCTAAACATTGATTCTAAAATTTGTTTGTTTTGTTTTTTGTTTCATATCAAAAAGTCATAATTGTAATTAGAATTAAAATTTAGATTGTTCCCCTCTATACAATTTACCAACATACAAAAGTCAATTTTCTATATATATTATACTATTTGCTTGCAGTAATTTATTCAACCATTAAAAACTTTTAGGACAGATTATTCCTTTATTTCCCAAAGAGCAAAATAACAAAACAAAAGTAAAATTTCAAGAAGCTAATAACTTGAAAGCTGACTATTTCTTTTATCCTCAAAAGTGTTTTATTACCTTCTTTTATCACTCACACATTCTTAGTACATTAAATTTATTACCCCTGTAAATATAGTAAGAGGGAATTAGGGGCGTTATTCAAAGTAAATGGATTTTCCTTTTTTCTTTGAAATTTTATTTTAGCATAAAATTAAATCCTTGGAATTATTCTAGCATTTATTTATTTATATTGTTTAAATTTCTTAACAATTATTTTTGTGATCTTTAAAATATTTTTTGTTTTTGTGCTTTTGTTTTCAAAACAATTTTTTCTATAAACAGAAATCAAAGTTTTTTCCAAATTCTTATTAGAGTACATCTAAAAAAATGAACTTTCAATTCAACTTGCAATGCTATATAAAATAACATATGTATATATGTATGTATGAATGTTATAAACCGGTTTCTCTAGATTGAATTCCAGTGTTACGTTACTATACCAAAAATGAAAAAACAAAAAAGAAATTACTTGCCGTCATTTGTGGATTTACTTGCTAAGAATGTTTTGGGTCACTTAAAAAACAAAAAAAAATAGAAAAAAAGGAAATGGTGTCAATCTTTTAATCCCATATGTTAAGTGTTATGTTTATTTGTTGCTTTTTTTTTTACTTTGTTATCTTTTTGATTGTTAGGAAATATTTGAATTTATTAAGTACCCTTAAATTATGTTTATCCCATTGTAGTTAATCATATTTTTTTTTGTTTAAGCAATAGAAAAGCAATCAGACAAATAATATAAAAAATTTTTCGATATTAAATAAAATCATTTTAAATGAAAAAATATTCATGGAGACGCTATTTACATTAACTTCCGGATATATTGTTTATGTTTCAGATAACGGTTGTACATTGTAAGGTTTAATCAGTATGCACTTTTACAGGTCAAGTTTTTTTTATTTATTTTTCTTTTTTTTTGCTTTTATCCTGTAATTATGTGTATTTTAATTAATTAAACTAAATGACTGCGTTTAGATTGAAGAGTCATAAAAACAACTTAATCGTTTTAATGATTTTTATTATTTTTATAAATGATACTAAATTAAATAAAAATTATCCTAGTAATATTAAAAGATTTAAATTGTTTTTCAATTGATATGGATTACCATTAAAAACTTTCTTTTTCTTTTGTTTGATGTATATTTATTTTGTTGGCAATAAAATATTTCGAATTTATCATAATCTATCACGTGACACGACAAGTGGTTTCCCTCTCTTAAAGCAAATAAAAGTTTTCTATTTGAATTTCTTCAGAGTTTTTAAGGAAATTTACAGGGTTAGAGGATGATGTATGAGAGTGTAATAAAGATTGTAGTACTTTAGTACTAGAAAATAAAACAAACATTTTTCTAACTATATCATTAAATATATATTAAGATAAATATTAAATATATATATATGTATATATATATTGATTGAGTAGATTTAGTAATGATTAAATTTTTATTAATTATTTAGAGATATTATTGAATGCAAGGTATAAATCTTATGTTTTATTAATTATGTAAAAAACCAAAGCTCAATTTAATTAAATCAGTTTCAAACTATTATCCTTTTCTCTAAACCAATAGTAATAAAAAATGACTACTATGGAGCGAAAGAAATTTATTAAAATAAAAATGTTTCACCAAATAATGATAAAATTTTTCGATTAATCAATAAAAGCTAATAGAATATCCTTTTAGATATAAAATCTTATTTGTAAATATAAGATATGACCACTAGACGGCTATAGGGCTGGAATAATCATAAATTTTTAGTTTTAAATTCTTCTTATATCCATTTTTGTTGTTTTTGTAGTTTATACAAAAATTTCATAGAAGTAATTAAATAGGAATAAATATTTGATAGTTTTCCCTTAGATATAATAATTTGAAAAACAGACTTAAAAGATAATTCAATATTATTTTTGAAATTATATATAACCAAATATATATCTTGTGAGCAATATCGTTTTATGACTTCAAGTATAATTTAAATCAACAAGGATCTATTTTCGGTATTCTGTACTACAATTTTCTATATATATAAAAATATATAATATAGTGAATTTAATAGTGAACTTAAGTTGCACGGAGAGAATTCAATGAAGATTAGCCAAAATAATTCGTAATATATGAATATTTATATTTTGTGAGGAAACTGTTTGCTAAAAAGTCCTCTGGTATTAGTATGACCTTTCTCTCATGAACATCTAGAAGTGCAAACAATATATACACTGTTATGAATCGACAAATTATGTTTGAATATTTTCGAGCAAACCTCTTATCGTTAATAATGTAACTTTTGATACTTAAAAATTTTATTTAAATAAGTTAGGAAGACTATAAGAAAATACACACGAAGTTCAGACACATTTACGTAACATAAAAATTATGCCTGATAGTTCAACCTAAGGTCCGACCGAGAATGATTTTTTATTCTCGGCCGAGACCGAGACCGAGAACGAGACTCAAACATGGCAGCTAAATTGGGTAAAATAGTTAAAAGTTAAAAATGCAATAAATTGTTATATTTTCCGTGTATGAGTATGTGAACAAAACAAATACTACAAAAAAAATTTTTAAGAAAAATTAATATCCACACTAACTGGCTTACTGTTAGATTGGCACATGTGCAGTCTCGGCCACGGCCGAAAATCTCGACAAATTTAAGCCAAGAACGAGAACCGAGATCTCGGCCTGGATTTCAGCCGAGAGTAGGCTGAGACCGAGTTCTCGGTCGGACCTTAGTTCAACCCATCCCTAAAGTTAAATACGTTCAAGAAAGGGAAGTGAAAATAAAGAATAATTGACTGACTACCCTCAGTAAAGTTTATTATGCTTGAATGATGATGAAAAATCTACTCTGGAAAAGCTCATCAATATATCAATATAGCAGCCAAAATTTTCTTTCAATGGCCGCTTTTTCTACTTCTAAAGTGGGTGATGTCGCTGAAAAACAGCTTTCTTTATTGATCCACTGGAAATATCAGTTGCCTGCAAGCTGGGAGCAGTTAAGGTCTAAATTGTTGCTCCTCTCTTCCTCCCTTTCAGTTTATTGCTTACAAACACTTAAGCTCTTATGAATGTCCAAACAGTTTAATAGTCAAGTATTATTTATCAAACTTCGTTTAGCTGATATCAAAACTAATGAAAGTATATTTAATAACTTTCAAGTATCAATCCTTAAAGATCTTATTGCTAAAGTGGGTCTACACAGCACTCTGCAGTCACAGTGGGTCTACACAGCACTACTACACTCACAGCAGAAACTCATCGGCAAATTCGGAATTACAGAAAACCGAAAATATAGAAAATTAATAATAATTAAACTGTTTTGAAATTAATATCTTCTCCTTATTAAAAGCTATTATAGTACCTTGATTTAAAACGCTTCCAAGGCTGTAAATCAAAAATACAAGGAAAATTTGAAATTAATAAAATTCGAAGCTCAAAGTTTGAAAATCAATAGAACCTGTCATCTTCCTTACGTAAATCAATTACGAATAGGAAAATACCTCAAATCCTTAGAAAGGATTTATATGTATATATATATATATATATGTGTTCTTGAAAAATTCTTTAAATTTACGGGCAAGTAAGCTTAAATTTTGACATAAAAAGGTATTTTAAGGAGGCAAAGGTTTACTAAACATCATATCGTTTTCTTTTTTTCTTTTTTACTTTAATTGGTGGTATTGCTTATAAACTTCTCAAACAGTCAACTGTGATAAAAACTTCAAACAACTGTCAAATTAAGGACGTTTTGTTAGGGGGATATTGTGAATGATACTGACTTCAATTTTGTCAGTTTTATGATTTTGGTCGGTCTAAATATTATTTCTGAGTTATAATATTGAGAAACTCAGATATATTTTTTTCAATTTGTAAATTTTGACATTTTAACCTAATTTGTTAATTAGTTCTTTTGACAGTTTGAGGGTTTTGGTGAATTAAGTGTTTAGAGAAAACAAAAATTATTACAGTATGTTTTTCTTCCTCTAATTATTGTATAGATAAAGTTATCAGTCATAATTCGGGATGAACATTTTCAATCAATTCTCTAAAGAGAAATTTAAATTAAAAATTTTACGCATTTCAGTTTAAAACCCACGGTTTCTGCTAGTCATAGTAAAATAAAATAAGTAATCAAATTTTTTACTTTGAATTTTAATTTAAATAAAAATTTTAACATTATCTTTTTATCGTCCTGCAAGAATTTTATTTTATATCTGTCAACCTCTGCTATATAAATGTATAGAAAAGTTTTTTGCCGTGTACAAATTGCATTTATATACTTTTCTCTCTCTCTCTCTCTCTCTTTCTCTAATAACTAATTTTGAACGCGCAGTTAATGTGTAAAAGAGAGTGTAGGGTGGCTGAGCGAAGCGAAAGTCAGAGTACCCTATTATAAAAAACAAGTAAAATTCAAGAGCAAGAAAAAACTTATTTTTTAATTATTTTGAAAATTTAAAAAAAATATTTATAACTAAAATTGTTGTTATCAGAAAAAAAGTTTTGTAATGTAATACTTGTCATTTTGAATATCAATATTAAACTATTGTGCAGCACAGTATAAGTTTAAAAATTCCATGTTTATTGTTACTATTGTAATCGGCCTTTTTAACATTTACCTCCACCTTTCTTTACTTTAGGATATCAAACGTTTTTTTCGTAAATTCCCTGGCATTTACCTTTATTTGCATAAAATCAAGAAATTGAAAGAGCCATAAATTTTACATGAATTGAATTTAGGAAAATATTCTTTTCCTTCTGATACAATTTGTTGTAGTTTTATTCTATCCTTCTGTTATTTTTTTCTCTTTCCTTCTTTTTTTTTGTCTTTTATTGAAGAAAATATTCTTAAATTTATTTCAACACTTATAACCTTTATAGCCTAAGGTTGTTTAATCTAGAAAAGGTTTTTCTCATACTAAAATTTCTTAAATTAAATTTTATAATTTGATTCTATGAACGTGTTGTAAAAAGAATTTAAAATTTTAATATTCATTTGTGTACCCTTATTAGAAATAAACATCTCGAAGTCATTTGATAAACAAAAAGGGGTTAAATTTTCATCAAACATGATTTAAATGCAGTCACACTTCAATATATTTATTTAATTGGGTTAATTTGGATATTTCGCATAGAATTTTGGGTTAAGCGAAGATTAACGATTATATGGGTATAAAGTTTGTGTGCTAAATAATTTTGTAATTTTACTATATCGATTATTTTTCATAGTTCTATTATCATCTAATTATTCATTGTTTTTCAGGGTTAACCAAAATATATATCTTTAATTAATGTATAAGATTGAGTACATTATTTATACAAACAACATGAAAATTATTTATGTTTATTTTTGTTTAATTTAGCTTTTGAAAATATCTCATTGTCATAAAAGTTTTAATTGGAGAAACTTTTATTATATCAAATAAAATTGTAAATTTTTATTAGTTTTGAGCTTTGCTTTCTAAAATAATACATTTGCTTTTGAAGTGTATAATACAATACAAGTTAACATTTTTAGTGGCAAAATTATAAAATAAACACATTTCTATTTAGAACAAGTAATAAATATAAATTTTTGGGTAGTTAAAAAATTTATTTCACTGAAAAAGACAAAGAATTATTTACTGAAATTTGATTATTTGCTTTACAAATTTTGCACAATAAGAAAAATTCTACATTTGTTGCAATTTATTAAGAGCCACAAATTTTAAGAATATGCTAATATATGGATTACTTTGCCAATTTTGTATTATTTTATAAATAAGAAAAATTAGATTGAATGAGGATAACAATGTCAACGAATAATACAGGGAAATACTGATATTAGGTTTTGTTCCTTAATTCATTATCGAAAAACACGAAAGTGGTCTAATCTACCGTTGATATGCCGTTGGACCTAGAGGCATAAAAACTACAAATTTTAGCCCGATTACAACAAAGGATCCCCAATATCAAAATTCAATACAGCTGTTTCTCTGATAGACGAAAACTGTCAGCCGTATACTAAAAGTTAGCAAGACAATGTAATAAAGAATAAGGTTACGAAAAATAAAAAACTAATGCTAATATCTAAGTTGCAGCTTTACCTTTTGGTTTAGTATTGCATTTACTTATTAGAATATTTAATATAAATATTTTATATTTAATAACGATCTATTTATCTTTCATTAAAAATCCGATCGTGGGCAAACAGCTGAACTGAACTTCAAACAATCATCTTAGACATATGTATATTAAAAATTTTTTGAAAATTTGAGCTTATTCGATTTACTACACTTTGAGTTACCCAGACTGAATTTAGAGATATCAAGATATAAAGCACTGTTCCCCTTTCAGTGTAAATTTGTCTTTCATTAAAGTTTATTCTTCCAATCCTGAGTTCCCATCAGTGATCACATATAATCTCGAGCAAATTATTAAATTACTACAGGAATCCACGTAGTAATGTAGTTTGTTATACCCTTTAATTTTTAATCCAAAAATTTTCATTAGTAGTAAAGTTTGACCGTTAAGTTGCAAATCCGAACGTATTACAACGGGATATATTGTGCTGCACCAGTAAATATAATATTATGTAGGTTAACAATTGAAGTTAGAATAAATTAAATAATAAAGTCTTCAAGGAAATTGATTTATGATGCGATTAATTAATCAAAAGAAATTTCTAAATGTGAACTAAAGACACCAAGAATTAGATCATCTCTCGATAAAATTATGCTACAGAAATGCTTAAAAAGTTGTCTAACAGTAAAAAAAACTAATAGTGAAATAAATAATAAGAAAAAAACATGAGACAAAAATACAGGATGGAGGTGTATATATTAAAGTTAAATATATCAAATGCATAAAAGAAATATTTTAAAACCTTTGAATTTTTTTAAGGAACACAAGAATAGGGATCTTCCTTTTCAGAAGAAAGTATTTCAGGGTTAGTCAACAAAAATTAATAGTATTGAACAAAATGGTTCGTTCAGAAACAAACATAGTATTGACCAAAAAGTCATACTTGATGGAGGTAATATAATGATTTGGGGAACATTTTTATGGACTTTTGTAAAGATAGATGAGGAAATAAATAGATTTCAGTACCTAGACATTTTCTAAGGGATTATGGAAGCATATAATTTTCACTAGCTTAGAACACTGAACAAAATCCAAAAGTACATGTATGAAAATTAGGATTGGATAACAACATTTTTATAATTTAAGTGAATTATGCTTGGTGCTTGGTTACCAAGGATGCTTGATATTTTATTTAGTTCCATTTCAATGCTAAGTGTTGTAGAAACTTAAATCTTTGAATTCAGTCTGTAATTTAAAATTTAATTAAAATTATTAATTTAATAAGGTTCTAGAAAAATAATATTTTACAATATTTTTGAGGAAAGTCAACTTTGTATGCTGTAAGTACAATCTTCTGTCAGCTTGTCAGTCAAAACACACTCACGCAAAGTTTTCTTTTTATATTGATGCCAGTGAGCAAAAGGAAACTCAAAACATTTGGACTAAGAGTGAGGTCAGGAACTAAAAACGTATACAAAATTAAATCTTTAAGGACTACAAAAATATGTTTAACTATCCTATAAAACTTAGGATCGGTTTATTATACATGTTTAGATTAAATAGTTCTGTGTAAAATCCATATGCAAATCCCCGGAAATAATTAGCATTGAAATTTTGTAGAGATGCAGATGGTGTGGGATATTTTATTTACAATTGCTCCAATTTCTTAGCTTTTATTCTTTGATTATCAATAAAAACTTAACTACGCAGTCACCTTTACTACGCCATTGCTTTAATACTGATACCGAAAAATGATATCCAAAAACGGAATGCTTACTGTACAATTAAAATTTAGTGAAATTATTAAAAGAAAATATAATCATCGAGCACGAAATCCGTAAACACAAACAAAAATTTGGGCTTGTCTTTATCTATCCAGATAATTACATGAATTCATCGATTAGGCTAATCGATAAATTAATTTAATAAATCTCCATTTTCTAATTTAATCTTAGTTTTTCTACTTAAACATAAAGTCAACTAAATTGCCTAAAGTTAATTACAAGTATTTAGCTTAGTTTTATTAGCATTGTATCGGGCATCATTAATCTGTTCACAGTATGTCCTTAATTTTCTTATCCCTAGTAAATTACTTCAAGCTATTTTATGATACTCTTTTAATTTTTAGCGCCACCTTTTTAGATTTACCTAATCAGTTTAATTATACTGAAATTTGTAATTTGTTATCCATCTTTCGTTTTATTGAAAATAAAAAACAGGAAATAGAATTAAAAACAAAAGTCATTTATTAAGGATAAATCAAAAATAATTCTCACGTACTAAAAAGTTTAATTTGGAATGTATTTTGTAGCATACTAACCAATCCTTATGAATATTAAATCTCTATATTAACAAAGTGAATTTTATCTACACGAGTACTTCATTGAATTTTATTAAATTAATCAAATCTATCAAAAACGTATCGCTTTATGCTCTATATCACCATGTATGTATAGCCCCCTATTTCTTTGGTATTTTTCATGACGTAATGAAATATAATGGAATTTCTGATTATAGAAATGCTACAATTTTGACGATATATCATTAATGTGAATAATTTTGAGTAAATTAAGGATAAGGATTTGTTGATTTAATAGCCTACATCACCTAAGGTACAAAGTTTTGTTTATTAAACGATAATTTTAAGGTTTTCTAGTTTTATAAAATCATTTAACTCCTTTTGTTTTTTGTTCATTGTTTTAATCGATTTCTGCCTTTAGCTAAATAATTTTTAATGATACTCTTAAGGTAAACTTTTACATAGCAACTAATTTAAATTTCCATTACAACACAGAAACAGCAGGAATTAATAGAAAATATCAAATAGTAAATGAGGACACACGCTATCTTTGGCAAAAAAAAAATATATATATACATATGTAATTTCTAAAGAATATAATAAAAATTAGGGTTTCAACAAAGGCAAAGATAAAACGAGATAGAGATTTAGGGGAAGGGAAGCCTTATAAGCAAACATCTTCCTGGTTTTCTATATAAAAATTTCATGGAAGGCACGTGACATTTTTTCGTGTTTATTTCAGTTTGAAAAACTTTGGTTAATAATTTTGAAATATTTTTTATTTTTATATTAAAAACACAAAATTTTATTAGTCTTAAATAACTGTAACAGCTACAACATTAATTTATAAACAGAAAATTATATTTTTTATTTAAATTTTTTGAAAAAAAATTTCCTTTGCATGTATAAAGTTCACAAATAAATAAAACACTTTTAACTGTAACAAAACAAAAGAAATAAATAAATAAATTTGTTTAGCATAAAAAATGAAAATAAAATTTTGTATTGACGATAAACATCATAAAAGAAATTACTTTACAGGTAAGCAAAAAAATTTTAATAAGAAAATAGAAAATAAAATCAAAGCTAGGATTTGTGTGTAATTATAAAAAACAAAAACTATGAAAACTTTTGAGTATTGGGTACTAAAAAGTTCTTCTTTTCTAGAAAGTTAATGTCAAAAAATAATTTTTTATACTGAAAACTTTTGACATGGTATGGGGTTCTCAATTATTTACAAGATTTTTATTTTACAATAGTTAGAAAAATGTTGTTAAGAGGATTTTCGCCTTTAATTTTTGATATTTGGCGAATTTACTTTTCTTTGTTTTTGTTTACATTTTATGAAATGTTTCGTCTTTAATAACCGATTTCCATGATTTGGTTTGAAAAGCTTTTGAGGAAATTTGAATTTTTCTAACAAACGCTTTATCTATGTATATATAAAGAGAAGTATATAGAAATCGATTTTTATATAAGGATTGAAGAATTAAAAATTTTTTGAAATTACAACAAAAACTCTTGACTTTGGTGTTCGATGTAAGTCCTTAAACTTGATGAAGAGATGGCAGCACTAAAAGAAAGAATGGAAAACCAAAATACATTTCCTCTTTTGAATAAATATATAAAATAACAAAACAACTATGGAAATTTTTTGCACGGAGATTAGAGGAAATCCTTCATTATCACTTAAACAATTAACTATTAAAATGAGTTTACTAGTACGGAAAATAATACAATTATACATTAAACCAAAAAAAATTTGTTAAGTTTTTCCTAGTCGCTCTTAATTCCCTTATGCCAAGTTTGACAGAACCAAAATTATTTGGTGAGTGATTTTGAAAGAGGAATATCTGGAATATCTCTTTTGTATAAAGAAATTTTTGATTTTTGTGCTCATTACTCATTAAGAATCTTGGAAAAATTTTTGTGAAGAAAGATTCTTTGGAGTTAGTATCAATGATTTGTCATAGATTTGGCGTTTCTATAGAGATTGATGATATACTTAATTTTAAAGAATTTCTCTTTTCTCTTTTGCTCTATTTCAGCTAGAAGTTTTTTTGGTTAGATCAATGGCTTTATATGATTCAATGGGATTGCTTAAGTTTGGTAAAACTTGTGATCAAATCAAATTGAAGATTAATTTCAACACTATACCTCAACACTGACTGAAATTTTTCATGCTGAATATATCGCAAAGTGACAGTTCTTTTAATTATTATCACGAATGCATTGAAAAGTGTTTCTTTAGAAATTAAATGTTGAATAATTCAAAATAAACATTGCTGAAACGAAATTCACACAATTTGTTCTTTTTTCATAATGATTCTGTGATACATTTAAGTTAATGGTCTTAAATAATTTTTTAAAAAACGGATAAGGGTATGTTTTGAAAATAATTGTCTTGGTTTGACGGTTTATCCTATAAAAAGGGTCATTTCTACTTTTCAAACCTTAAAAATGGATACCAAACAATTAACAGTCACATTTTATATAACATAATTTCTCCTTTACTACAATGAGCTCGTTATTTCTTCTTATAGCGGTAAAGTTGTTAAGGTTTTTAGCTATGAAAAAGTTAAGGATAAAAATTAATATAGAGTTACTAAGGCCATACAAATATTTTAATATTTCAAAGCCTCTAAACTCCTCTATTCTATAATACTACCTTAAGTAATTTCTGTTTCTACCGTCAGCTGAAATTTATTAATAAAATGTTTAATTTTGTAATCTATCAGAGTCAAAGTTTTTCATACTGATAGTATTGGATCGGGATTTAGCTAGAACCTTCAGTATGAATTCAGTAGAAACTATTTAGCGTAAGAATAAATGTAAAAGATTATAGTGATGTGAATCGGGTTGTATTGGTAGAATAAAGCTACAGCTTTTGGAAATATTTGCAGAAATAAAAGAGATCTACCTAAACTAGGGAGACAGGCAAATAATAATACACGTTTCATGTGTATATAATATTTTACAATACAAGTTGCATGATTTTATTCTTGCAATTAACAAGACTAAAACAAATTAAAAATAATTGATCCTGTTTCAATGCATTGATCTGTTAAAATTAGAAAAAATAACATCTGTATACCCGAAACAATTAAATTTTACAATAGCACAAATTATAGTCCTAAATTTAATTATCAAAGATGGACTTGAAGAGATGTTTTTGAGGGTAATAACGAAGGTTCTTTTTGTATTTTGATTTTTCAATTTTTGGTAGTTCTGGTCTTATTTGTTATTGTGGAAAATTTTAAAACAATCTGTCGTCCGCAATGACTTCGAAAAGAACAAGGTTCAGGAAAACACCTGAATGTTTTGCTCACTCACTCTTTGCTTTAGAGCAAATGATCATAACTTTGGTAAAAACAGCTGTTTACTAATGTCTGCCAGTGTAGGTGTACCTACAGCTATTAATTTGTCTGGATGGAAAGCTTTTCGGATAAGACTTTTTAAATTTTAAAAATTTGCTGAATATACTTAAGTTTAAATAAAACTTTTCTAAATAGAAAAAAGTATTGTTTTTACAGTCCGATTAGTTAATATCTTTTTCTATATTGAGATTCATAATTTCCACCAAACCACTTTTTTTTTTCTATTTCTACTTTAATGTAGTTATTGATCATGATCAATTTGATCGTCAAACCGCCGACAAAAAAAAAACTGAAAATATTTGCATGCTAGAAGTTATTCCAAAGTAGAAGACATTCTTTTCCTACTTAAAAAAACAAAAAAATACAACAGTTTCACACATTGAAAAAAAAAAACAAAATATGAAAATGAAATGAGAACAATTTGATCGGATGGAACACACTGTAAAATGCAAAAATAAATTCTATTGATTGGTGTTTTAATCGTATTAAAAGATTGTGATTGGCTGAAATAAATTTCGAGCTGACTCCACGTGGACTCCTTAGTATTTTGATTGTAGTACCTAGAATTTTGTGATTATTGCCATTTTCAGGTCTGTTTGAGAGAATTCACAAACATCATCGCCTACATATCCATAAATCTGATAACTTTGTCCCTTAAAGCTTTAACTTTGTGCACTTTTTTATACTGTTCTAATCTTAATTATAAATTTTAATGAAAAACTTTATGTAATAAAAAGATAATTCCTTGAATCTTTCGAAAAAATGTTTGACTTAAGAGCTCCGAATTAATACTGATAAATATTGGCATTTTTTGAGAATTATTACAGGATAAGAGCCAAAATAGTTTAATAGTTCTGCTGCCGGCAAGTATGTACAAAAGAGTGCTACAAAGCAGGTATCTTATCCTTAAGTCGCTGATTATGCATATCCACTTACAATATTTTTTAAGTATAAAAAATCCTTGAGAGGTTTTAAGAACAGGAAAATAAGGGTGTTACAAGTTAAGGGTAGATATGAGAAAGGATTTCTGACAAGTCAAAGCATATTTTAGCAAAATAATATGGATGAATATCAATTACTTAGGAATGATGCAAGCCGTAAAACTTCTCATCCCTGACTAAGTATGTGATTCTTTTTTTTCCTTAGAGAAGTAGGAAAATGGGATGCTAAAAGTTTGCACAGTTTCACTATGGCCTATCAGAATTGATTTATTTAAAAAAAAAACAGAAGAATTTTAGCAAATTGCCAGAAATGCTGCGGTCCTAATGACTTTAAGCGACTTATGTATATACTATATACTATTTGAGCATTGAACAAAATATCAATAATTTCCATATAAATGGAAAAAATGTTTAGTTGGTTGAATTTAAGCAAATGTATGAAATTATTAAATATCACTTGAATAAGTGCTCTCATGGCTAATAGGGACTATTCTCTATTTTTTCCAACTCGTCAAATGGCTCTCTCGTCCCATATAAAGTGTATGGAAATTGTCATTTGTGAGTAAAAAGTTAAACATGTGTAAAAATTGACTCACAAATGACCATTTCCATATCGCAGCGGTGAAAATTCGCTCTTGTGTGTACGATGCGATGCATTTAACACGGCGATGAGATTGCAAAGTCACCGATTGAGATTTCCAGCTGGCTGTGGGCTAAAATATTGCCTTTCCTTGGGTCATTTCAATATGGTAAACATTTGACATTATTTTATGGGTTTTCTTTTATTTTTGGTAGTATGAAAATGCTACAAGTAGAGGAATATATTCAAATTTAGAGTTTTTATACGGTTTATATTATCACAGATGCTAATATTAATTAAATGGAGAATTATTGAAAAAAAATAAAATAAAATGAACACAGCTAAAAGTAAAGAAATAAGTTGCGAAGAAGAAAACGTAAACGAACAAAGTTAAGATGGATGCTATTAATGTAATAATTTGGAGTGAAAAAACAAAAACAATGTGGCTTAAGGGCACAATCTACATTAATTCCTGTAATCAATTAATTGGATCAATCAATCTTTGACCGTATTCGTTCTATAAAACTTTAAACATTTATTTGGCATTTCAAAAAGTCCAATTTTTGATATTTGCTTAAAAAACTAAAAATTCAAAGGATTAAACTTTTTACACACTCCAACTGAAGTTGTGTTAATTAATTGTATGTATTAATTAAAAATATTAATTTAAAATCTCATAATTTCTCAAATCCTATAAAAAAAACCAAAAATTAATAAATTGATTACGAAATAATTTCCATGAAAAATGAAAATAATTATGATACTGGGTAAAATGTAACAAGCAATCAAAAATTATATTTTGACGAAAATTTAATTCGGATCATTTCATGTTTTAAACCTAAAGGCAAAACCATAACAAGTTTATGTCCCTTTATTTATATTGAATTAACAAGAAATTTACATTGAATTTATCAAATTTATTTAATCATTTTAATACAAAAAAAAACTTCGAGCTATAGAATTACGTTTTCCCTGGAATAATTAAAACGTAACAAGCTTTCATCAAATACGAAAATTCAGATTCATCAATTTTTCATTAGACTAGGACTAGAATATATTTATATAATACATTTTCAATATTTTTGCCATCATGTAAATGAATCAACCTTTATATTAGGTGTAGAAATTCAAGTGTTTTGTTAGGCACGATAGTTCTGCGATAACCAAAAAGTATGCAAATATCGAGTGCTTTTCGAAGGGATCATCCCTAATATAGACAACTATAGAAAATAGATAGCTCTGTTATTGCGGATGACTAGCACAAATCGATAAGCCTCAATTTTGGCATAGTTAGTGTTTGGCAGCTCTTATTCTGCTGACAGTTCATGTTTTAAATAAATGAGCTCTTAGATGTTTAAAATAACAGGAGGCCATTATTGTGAGCAATTGATTTGTTGTTGTTAACACTAATCTCCTGACCACTTAATTTTTTTAGAAGGAGGCTATTTGTTAAGATAAATTGAAATTGAAAATGAAGAATTGATAAGGTATGATTTTCAAATCAGTAGAGACAAAAGAGAATTTTTTTATTGATAATTGAAGAAAAAATAATTTTTTTTCATGTCCACGTTGCTACCTAAATTTACCTTCCTAATTTGGTATGGAACATTTTGTAGCGTTGGTACAGATGGTAGAGAAAGGTTGCACTTTTTATTAATAGTGTTAAACCGGGTTTATTCTATCTCCCGTTTACGGGCTTCTCATTATTAGTGTTCTTATATTAGTATTTGTTGGGCGGCATTTTTATAATGTCTTTGGAAGACATTCTGAAGACGAAGTGTCTTCTACCAGCATTTTCCATGCCTCAAGCAGTTAATGGTTTTATATAAAATTATAATGCAGCTAAAAAAATTATCCAGAAAAAAACAAAGACTGTCACTGTTTAAAGACTTGCATAAATTTGCTTGATGTAAAAGAAAGGAAAATTATTTTTAATAATTAGAATTTGGTGAATTTTAGTTTGAAAAAATTTATATTTGCATGGCGCTATCAATAACAATATTTTGAAATGCAAAAGCAAAGGCTCACCAAGAAATAACACTTACAAATATTACATCAAAACTACACACCAAAAAATGTTTCAGTATGAAACAAATTCTATTTCATTACTTTTTATAGCCTACAAAGGTTCATTACAAAGTAAAATTTTAAAATAAAAAAATATTGAAAATAATTTGGCACGGACGTATCTTCAGGCAAATAAAGGAAGAGCATATAGCAGTCGTGGAGAATTATATAAAAGCTTTTCCTAAAAATAAAATATTTCGTTTACTAATTAACCTCATGTAATAACGTTAGAATTACACAAATGTTGTTTAATAATATTACCAAAAAAAAAACAATACAGAGTAAACTTATATCCTTTCACAAACAAAAACTATATTTTATTATGTATTTTCAAAAAAATAACAAAAAAACTTATTTTTCTAATAAATTGGATAAAATTAATTACGTTACATATTTTAACATGTTTAAATTCACAAAGATAAAAAATTAGTTTAATAACAGTTAACAATAGTTTTGAAAAAATTCAAACAAAAAACTTCAGAGATCTATCGCTTAATTTTGCACTAATAATATTTATCGTAATACAGTGCAACCTTGATATAACGAACCTCAATATAACGATTTCCTTGATACAACAAATTTTTAGAAATCCCCTGGAACTTTCCATAAGAGTTAATGCTAAATAAACCTTAACATTACGAATAAATTTGTCAAAAAACCTCTTTATAACGAATTTTCAATCATTGCAGAATGTAAATAGAAAGCATAATCCCCCTCTATTTAACGAATTTTGTCAAATAGTAACCTTTATATTACGAATTCTACTAAAAATCACACACAAGTCCACAATAACAACAACAATTCCTGTGTCGGTAGATATAGACCTTAAATTTTTCGTTAAAACCTTGTTAAAACGAATCATAAACTAACCTAACCTCCATATAACGAGCCTCAATGTAACGAATTACTTAATATAACGAATATTTTCTTTTTCCTTTCAGATTCGTTATATCGAGGTTGCACTGTATTCCCAATTTCATATTAGAATTTAGAATAAAATAAATGCCATTGACCCCAGCAAAATCGCCCGTTAAAAAATCGCACGATATGGTTTCTACTGTACACACACCCTAAAATATCTTTTTGACTTAATTTGGTAGCTTATATGTCTTTCCTAGCTAAAAACTAATAAAGATCAAATGTCTTTGGCTGGCGCTAGCAAATACCAATTTTATTCTTTCAATTTAATTAATAAAAATCTCATCTATGTATACCACTTTAGATATATAAATTCAACAAATGATTACTAAAGATAAAATTATAGCTGACACCCTTTGCTTTTTTAAATTTGTTTTCTGATTATTTTTAAATTTAAATGAAATTCAATTGATAAAGCCCACACATTTAATATAGAATTGGCTTCATTAAATAACAAACAATCTTATAAATAAAATCAACAATAATTATCTATAAGAAAAGGAAGTCTTTTCTTTAATACTCTTATAACTTGTAGACATATTTACCAGTTAATTAAATTGTGATCTATGAATTAGATGTAATCGACATTAATTGATTACTTACGCTAGCTTATTTGAAGTAGTTAAATACAAGTGCGAAATATATCACAAGATTTATCACCTACACAAAATTATTATTATGTAATTTGTTAGTGTTATTGATATTAAAGCCCTTAACAAATTACCCGCAGCGGTTATCTTTTTATTGATATTTATCTGATTGTGAAAATTAATCAATTTATAAAATTAGATAGATACCAGGAGGCATTTTAATAGAAATCAAAAAAAAAAACAGAAAAAGAAACTAACTAACAGGAAAGAATTTCATTTTAATTTGATTTCAATATAAAAACGACCTATGATACCAATAAATACTTTAAAAAAAACAGCTGTCGGGTGTCTGTCATTAGTTGCAATACTCGCACATACTTATGATCACAGCTTGTGATCTATTTATTTAAAGGGAAATCTTTTATTTGATTTATAACAAACATTCGATTGGATTGGTGATAAATATAAAACATTTGTAGCATAAATAAAATGAATATTTAAAAGAAAAACAACAACGATAGAAATTATTAAAACAAAAAACACAAACACAAATGAGGCATATACTTCTATAATAGGCCTAGAAAGCAATATCTAGACATGCTTCCTACATTCTTGATGGCTAATTTATACGTGTCTAAGTTCAATTAGAGTGGATTGCGTGTTTGGATAACTAACTGACTCGCTGATAAACATTTCCTATGACGGTAGCCCATTTGAATAGTTTCATCGCGATTAGCGGACAACGTTCGCCAGTAAATTAAGACTTTCAAAGTGATTTTCATCCTAATGGAATTATTTAGAGCATTCTATTTAAATTTTATTTTATTATACACAAGTCAATTAAGAAATTATAATACTTAAGTTCTTTTGTTTTTGTTATTGTCCTCCTCTTAAAACCTGTTTACAACAATGAATCTTCCAAAGGGAAAATAATATAAACCATAATTATTTTGTAGTCGTACTTAAATTAATGCCATCTATTTAAGAATATAAGATGAGTAACGGAATTTCAAAGTAATTAAATTCTTTTTATTGTATAAGTAACAAATTTAGTATTAGAATTTCATACTTTTTTGTTTCGTATTGAAAGTCGTTTTCGATATTTTTGTAAATACAAAAACAAAAATGTCTACTTAAATTTTCCCTTTTTTTAATTAAAATAAAAGTCTTTAGAAAATGGTTAATCTTACCTTTAAATTATTAATTTGCAAAAATTAAATACACTGAAAAGACAGAAATTATATTGAAGGGGAATGGGTGACCAAATAGTAATCAATTGAAGTCAATGAGAAGCCTAGAAACAACCGGTGGAAACGAAGTTTCTCAGGTCTTACCCTATAGCAATCTGTTTTAAATTAACAACAATAATAATTAATTATAGTTAACCAAAAGAAGAAAAAAATACAACAGTTAAAATAAGAAACTTTTACATTTTTGTATTAGAATTTTGTGTTAAATTTTTGTAATAGAATTTCATTACAGCATTCCTTAAAAATGTCATTAAAAATCTTGGGCTAGCCTTCATGTAGAAACACCAACGATAAGGAACTTTGTCATTGAAAGCAATGATGGATTCAGATCCTCGTCAAAAAATTAAAAAGTCACTTTAATAAAGACTATATTCTAAGGCTTCAGTTCATCGTCTAATAAAAAATTTGCCTCAAATAAATGTCCAATAAAACAAAAAATCAAGGACAAAGTTTCAGATTTGAAATTTCTTTTATAAAAACAAAACTTTACTTTAGAACTCAAAAAATCAAAACAAAAAAAAAACTTCATTTTACATAATTTTCACTTGAATTAGAGTTCAACAATTAAGTTTCATTTCATAGGCTTCTTAGCAAAAAAATTATTATAATAAACACTGCGTGTAAACTATTCAAGAAAACATTAACAAAAAACAAAAACCTAAAACCCCCTACCAGACAACATAAGCCACGTCAATTTTAGTTTCTAACAAGTTTCTGGGATTAGACAAAGCGAAAGAGGTTTACAAAACGCCATAAAACTTAGGTTAACAAGCGTGAAAATATGCTTCAGTAGAGTTCATAGTATATTAAAATCTAACGTTGGGTGGTTGTAATTTTGACATCATTTCCAGAATTATTTTAGCACAAAAAAATAAATATATATATTTTTTAGTCATTTGGCTTATCGTGTGAAAAATATTTTAAATTTTTTTCTTCTTTCCAATAGTTTTGAATAATCCGTTTACATGATGTGCCCTGAATTTGATTCAAGTATTTCTCCTAATGTGCTTTAAAATATTGAAAATGCTTATGTAAGGGTAGCCCTGTTCCTAAATTGAGGAAGGCATCAAGTAGACTTTGTTGTCTACTTAAGGCTCTGTGAGTACTTTCAAACCCATTAACAAGAAATGAGGGAAGCTTTTTGAAGTTATTAATATTACCAGATGTTTTGTCATCAAATTTTGAAAGATTTTTTTTTGTTATTAAGGTTTTTCGAGATAAGTAAAAAATAATTTTTTCAATTCTTTAGTTTTACTTCTATGAGTAATCAAATGACAAGAATGAAACCTTTGAAGGTTTTTTCTATAATGCTAAATATTTATGTAAAATCCTTGAACTTTTTATATTAAAAATTGTTCATTTAGTGCCATTGGAAATACGAAAGATGAAATTCTGGTTAATCCAGTTTTTTTCATCAATAGATTACGTTTTTTTGGTTACGATAAATATGACTTTTACGTAAATTAAAATAATTAATTTTATTGGAAAATTAGAATCAGTTTAGAATGGAAACGAGCTAAGCTGCTGGTAAGATATGACTTTAGTTTCTAAAGAATGATTCCACGATGATTGGCTGCTGCAATGGATTTAGATCATACTGACGACTAAAGGACTTTTAATATTTTTTATTGTTAGTTTTGATTTTTTAACAAGATAAAAACAATTGACTAAATCAATAAACAACGAAAATCAATACTAAAAATAGCAATGAAAGAAACTAGAAATAAAAAACACTAAAATAAAATAAAATAACAATAAATGGTACAAATATGTTTCAGAGGGGTGGATTACAAGCTGGCATAAGTGCTTTTGTACCAATGGGGATTATATATTGACTTTGGCGCTCATAATAGAGTTAATAAAATATAATATTGATGGTAGTTTTTTTATTTATCAGGGTAAAATTTTATATGCTATCACAAAACCATTGTTCATGGATATATCCTGAAGTTAATTTTATTTATATTTGTAGCTATATTCAAAATTGGTCTTCAAAACTTTTCAACGACTAAAGCATTGACCTTATATTAGTAATATTAATGAATATTTCATCTCCATGTATAAGAGCAAAAATAAATACAAAAATAAAAAACATAATATATTCAGCTACAATTTAATAATCTTATATTGAATCTATAAATAATTTTTCAAATTAGATTAGCCTATCAAATGCGTAAAATATTCACTTATTATTGGTTCTGTTTATTATTTTTAACTTTGTTTTTATTTTGGATATCGTAACCACAGTATTTAGCATTATTTCACTAAACAAAAAAAAAACGAAAACTTATAAAATCCGAAGTGATCAACAAATTTACCTTGAAGTTCTTAATTGGAATATAATGAAAAGCTTTAATCCGTTATGCTCCATTAAGCAAAGCATGTTTTCATTTTTTTAATGAACAAAAACTAATCTGATGTTTCTTAAATTTACAGTGCAAAAAAAAAAAAACAAAACAAAAAAAGTAGCAACATACAAAATAACAACAAAATTCAAATAAATTGACCTAAGATGATTGCATAAAAAAACAATTTTAAGGGCAGAAAAACTAATTACAACCTAAGAAATTAGACTAAAGACACACAAAAACCAAAACTAAAATTACAAAAAAAAAAAAAAAAAAGAAAAGAAAAGAAACAACTTTAGAAAATTTTTACTAAACGTGACTCCGATAAAGTTTTGAGACAAGAAAAACTCAATATACCTGACTTTTACCTTCGTTCGCTTATCATAATTGTTCATCATTTGTGGAAAGTACACCAACTGACAGGTAGGCAGAATTGACTACCCAGAAACCATTCATTTTGGTATGCGACTCCAAAGACGATTGTTTGTACCATATTTGCTTGCTATACACATTTATGAACAGTTTTTCATTGTTTTTATTTGTTATTTTTTTGCTTTAGTTAATTTTCAAGTGCTCGCAGCAGGTGAAGCTTACGCGATGATATCACTAAGAAAGAAGCTGAAAATTTCAGTTTGAGCTCGCGCTCACTTAAAGAACACCCGAGGTGATTTTTTTTTAAAAGATATTTTAAGTAGATGTGAAAGATGAGCCAACAAAAAATAAAATAAACGTAATAAAATTAGAAATCTGGATAACACATTTGCAAGTTTAATTGAAGGAAAGTTTTTTTTTTTGGTAATTATGAGACTAATAATTTTTATTTTTCTGGTTTTTTTTACATAAAATATAACAACAATAAAGGATAAAAGAAATATTTGCAATAAGCAAAAAAAAAATTTCAATGGACTTAAATTTAATTTTGGCGATTAATACTTTTATTTGAAATTTTGTTTTCATATAATTATTATTAAAAAAAAGATAGAAAAAGAATTCTATAGATGATTTGGTAAGCTTAGTAGGATAATGAATAGTTAGGAAAGAAAATAGACCTTTTTTATATTGTCTTGTGAAGCTAAGATTTCTTGCTATAAAATTCTAATACTCAAATATTGAGCGAACAAATTATTTTTTATGGTTTCTAACGAGGCAAAGCGCTTTCCAATTAATGTCGGAAGAGCAAATAAAAAAAAGTTACAAGGAGATGTTTGTGGTGATCACGGCCCTTGGCTGATTGTATTTGCTAAATGTTTGGTCAAAAATTGCAAGATAACTTCCGTAATGTAAGACTTGTCCATGTCAAAAATTGATAAATATAGCAACACAAAAAGCTATTAAAACAAAAATAATGCAATTATTGTACTGAAATGCTAACAGAAAATGTACTAAAACATTACCTGCTTAGGAAAAAAAAAGGAATACCGATTATTCTAGCCCGTGGCTGGCATGCTCACCATATTTTATCCATGCATTTGCTGGAAGGGAGCTTTCTTGCGAAGTGCCAACTACGAGATATCTCGTAGTGTTGTTTAATTCTGTTAATTGTTATATGATTTCATTCTTGGGAAAAAGGTCATTTTAGGTAAGTTACAATCATGTAAGGATTAAGATGCAAGATTAATTTTTAGGAATAATATTTTTAATCTAATAAAATTTAATTTACTTAAGGGGTTTATATGTTCTGCTGGCTCAAAAAATCGAAAAAATGTTTATTGCTTATTTTTTAAGTGTTAACAATGTTTATGCAAAATTTCATCGAGATCGGAGCACTAGAACCTAAAAGTGGGCCCCCCACTAATTAATTCATTTCATAACTACCTAAAGTCGACTTAAAACTTTAAACGCGATTATCTCGGAATCGTATTTTTGAAAAAATACCATCGGGGTGTGGCGACACATATTTAAAAATTTAAATATATTTCAAATAAACCACAGTAGGTTTGTCAGTTACGGATTTGTCAAGCAAGCGGTGAAAGTTTACATGCTTGACATATCCGTAAATGTAAGTTAGTAAGTAACTTCTTTTGAGTTAGTTAATTTATTTTTTTGTTAGTAAGTAGTAATTTGTACATATAAATAAAAAAGTGTAAACAATTGTGAAGTGATAAATAGTTAAAATATAAAAATTAAATTAATAAAAAAAAAATAATTTTAATTTAATTGTGGGGAACAATAGAACCTCCACAGGGGTAAGCACCATATCTCGCTAACCACTATATCGATCAATTTAAAATTTTCAGGGAATGTTTGTACTTGCAATAGCTAGTTTGTGAATGAAGGAATTTTTTTCCAGACAAATCCTTCTAATTTTTTTGGACGGAAAACTCAATCTTTTGAGCATTGAAAATTGACTTTTTCGGAAAAATCATCACTGTACCTGTCAAACATTTTTTTTTTCGTAAAATCCTTCGTTCACGAATAAGGTCACACTATAAACTAACGTTGTTGTAAAAATCCTGATCCAAACGCATTTCACTATCTGGAGCACCTTCCAGCCACAAAAAGCAAAAATAAGCCAACAAAACCATGCCACACGAAGCTAAAAAGACGCATTTTCTAATTACTTTCTCGTTTTTTTATTACTTTTACATGAAACTATAGTTCATCCCCTTATATTTTTACTAAAATTTATAATTCGACACATATTCATTTAATCATAACTCTAAATTAAATGTTACACTACTTACTACGAGATGTCTCGTAGTTGGCACTAAATGGGTTAAACAAGTCTCGCTGTTTGCAAATCTGAATAAAATGAAGAAATCATCAGAGATAATTTAAAGAAAAATAATTAATAATAATTAATGATTCACTAATGTTTTCTATTTTGAATTACTGAACACTGAAAATAATTATAAAAAAATCAGTGCATAAATGACCGAACAGTGAACTTAGCCTTAGAATTAGTAAATTAAACTTGAAGGAAACTATGCTAATGAATAAAGTCGAATTTTGTAAAGAAAATATATTTCTATGTATCAGCCTAAGGGCTTATTGAACAAAATTTTAGATTTCCAAAAATTTTTAAACTTTCATAAAAGTAAATTATGAACTTTTTCATATAATTAATTTAGACAAGGTAGAAACCTTCAAAATGATAAAAACAAACCAAATTTTTTAATTTCATTTTCTGAATATCTCAAACAATAACAACAAAAATAATAAAATTTTTATTTTTTATTAGTTAAAGCGCATCTAAAAGCCCATCAACCATGATAACTCACTCAGGGTTATTTGTCCTACGCTTGATAAATGCTTGGTCGGATTCGAAAGCGTTAAATCAATTATAGATTTATATATTAAATTTTATGCTTAGTCTGATCATGCCAAGTATTGTGTTTTTTTTCTATGCTTCATTATATATTTTATACACAATAATAATTAAATATTTATTTTTAATATCTCTTTATTTATCACAGGAAATAGTAAATATTTGAGTAATTTTTATGGCTGTTTATAGTAAATAATGAATTAGGCTTATACCTGTTTTATATTTCCATTATTCAAATAAAAAATAAAAACTAGGTTAAAAAACTTTTTTAGTAAATATTTTGTTTGTTTTTTGTTGGTAAAGTAATCAAATATATATACATATATATATATAATAGTTTATGTTGAAATCTTTAGTTTTAAATATTTTTGCGAAGTATCACAAAAAAATTCGAAACCAAACCAACAATTTTGACCCTTGTTCTGGTGTCTAGATTGTCAAGTGTCAAGTGAAGGTATTTCTAAATAAATCAAGCTTTTTACCATACCACGAAAAAAGAGGACAAAAATTCTTCTTCAAAACGAAACACAAAATAGAATTATCAGGAAAAAATTATAATTTTGTTATCGAATTAGTTTCAAATGTAGGAAAGGAAAAAATGTAGCTTGAGCAACCATGATGCTAAAATTTCTTTGAAAAATTTATTCCTACTTCAGATATTTAGATATTTCAGGGGGATAATTGTTAGTACATTGAGCCTAAAACTCATATTCCCTGTCGTTTGTGCTCAGACATACGAACGACAAAAAAAAAAATATATAAAAAACTAGGAAAATTTTTACCATTCAAACCTCAACTTCGTAGAATATCACAGTTTTCATTGTTTATGAAGAAGCTATTTCATTAGGCTAGACAATGGCCTTGTCTTTATAGCTCAGCCAAAGACGATATCAAAAGTTGAGGGTAGAAATTTGTACAAATTATCTATTTTTAGCCCTTTTACAAAGACTTAAAATAATAAAAATAAAAATAATATTGAATAGACTCCATTTAATTTTAAACCAGGAAAAATTAAAATTTCAAACTTTTAACACGATGCGTGTAATTTACTGGAAAAAAAAAAAATGAATGAGTTATTCTTAACTCATATAATTAAGCTAATAATCTACTGCAAAGGAGGCAAACATATTTTCATCATTGTAAATAACTTTGCAAAATATAAATTTAGATAAGAAAAAAACTTATTTCCTTATTGCATTTAAGTATAATGATCTCAAAAAAAAGTTTTCTTAGCAGAAAAACTTAAAAAAGAAATAAATAAAAAATAGTAAATTTCCTAATATGAATTTAAAGCGCAAGCTTTTAAGCATAATTTACTCCTCCCACTTTCACTTTTGAGATTTATTACTCCTTCATTTTATTTTACTTATTATTTTTTGTTGTTGTTTTCCATTTTGCTCTACCATAAAATTTAATAGCGCATCTTGTGGTTCTGTTGTATTTTTTTTCATTTTATATGAAAAAGAGCTACAAAAAAAATTTTATGACCATGTCTCTGTCGACAATTTAAAAAACATTAAAAATAATATTGCATATAAAGAGATGTCAATAAATAAAATCAAAAAAAAAAAATTATTTATTTGTATAAATTATATATATACAAATATAGCAAAAACAGGTGGAATATAAAAAGGAAACAGAAAATTTCAAAAAACGAAAAATCAACTTTAAATTATCCTCAGTTGTCACAGAGGCACGACGGGATATTATGAGGGATGAATATAAATCTAATCAGGCTACAAATATTTCTCACTTGTTTAAGAAGAATTTTGGTTGTCTGATTTGAAATTTTTTCCTGTTGACTTACCTGAAAATAAATAAAAAAAACTTTTGATTAAATTTGTTTTAATTGTTTACAAAAAAAAACTATGGTAGAAATTAGAAACAATTTTAATTATTTTAAGGAGCAAATATATCAAAGCGTAAAAAATAAGTTTTTTAGTAAATATATTGAAATATTTTGTATGTTAAATTTCTTTTCAACAACATTCTACTAAACTTTTGTACTAAAATATTAAGAAATAAGCTATTGGTAAAGTATTTCTCAAGTCGTCTATCATAGAATCATCTGAAATTTTGAAAGAACCAAACAGAACAATGGAAAGTATAAGTACTCCTTTTTTTTGGTAAAATTAGTGTTGTGTGAAAGTGGATCTGGGTATATGTAGAATTTTGGCATATATACAAGAAAGAATACCGATTATGGTTCACATTGCCCTCAAAACAAAACTTCTGCACGCGTTGTTCTTGAATTATGCCCTGATTATTTAGATCATAGGTGTAGATTACATATAGACATTAGTATACGACTTGAAGAAAAACTGCACGCATAAAACACTATCATTGGTACAATACGAAAACACAGGATTGGTTTTCCCTTACAACTAAAAAGATTACCCATAAAGAGAGGAGAATGTGTTGCGAGATTTAAAAATAAAATTATGTTAATGAAATGGCAGGATAAGAGGAAAATTTATATTCGAAGTACGATTCATAATGACAATATGGTAGAAATAGAAAATAAGGGAGGATACGAGCAAAGAAACCCGAAGTATTGTAGTTGTTGAATAAAATAAGAAAATGAGTGGTGTGGACATGAGTGATGGCGTAATGATTGCATATTTATCAGCAAGGAAAAGACTTAAAAACATTATAAAAAAATTGTTCTTTAGTTTTGAGAAATTGTTTGCCTAATTTGCTTTATATTATTTATATAAAAATAATAGAAAAAAATTTATTGCGAGTAAATTTCTTATTGGAATGCGTTTAAAAAACAAGTGCATCATCATCATATCGAACTCAACAGCAATTTGACGAGCTATCCCTGACTCTACGCGTCTTATTAAGAAATATTTCCTAGATTATGTACCTTCAACTATTGAAGTTAATCCTACACTAAGGTGTGCACATTGAAATGAATAGAAAATCCTCGTTTTATTATCATTTTTTTATGATAACGTAAGAGCAACGTAGTAACTTTTGCTATATATAAAATTTCAAATAAATTGAAAACATAATTTTTGAATGCCGATGATCATGGGTTTTTAAAATGTAGGGAAAAATGCATTTTAGGTTTTAAACACTGAAAGAGTTTTAGAGTAAATTTGTATTGTCAGTTTCAACGTAACATATAAGCGCACGCCATTGCCGATTTTGAAAAGAATCCACTAGATATCCATTATCCAATAAATATTTAACATCCTTATTCTCATCTGTTCAAATGTTATGTTTTATTTAATAAAAAATCCAAACTGTCAGAATTGAGTCTACAAAAAGAAAATATAAAACTAACAAAAGCTATAAAAATATACGACTATTTTCTTAATCATCTTTTATGATCATAAAATAAATAGTAAATAAAAGGAATTAGTTAAACGTAGCAAAAGTAATGGTGTAATTTTTTCAACAACAACAATAAGAAAAATTAAAAAACAATGAAAAGAACAACATCTGTTCGTGCAGTACTAAAATTTTTTTTTTCTTCAAATTTCATCCCAATTAATTATTCAGTTATGTCTCCCCAATTTAGGTACACACAAAAAAAATTGACCAAAGCTAACAATGAAAACTTTTCTTAATTTCATTTTGTGGGATTACTAAATTTATTTCAAGTAAACAATAAAAAGAAATAACAAAAATGAAAAGAAAAAAAGGAAAATCACTTAATTTCTTATTTTGTTCAATCCCCCCCCCCCCCCCCCCCCCCCACCCGTCCATCTCATCAGTTTTGCTTGTCAGCTTTCCTCTTTTATTTTCCTCCTGTAATAACAAAGTTGCACAGTGCTCCTCTATCATAATTTTAGTCAACCCCCAGGACTTTATAACATAATTTTAGTCAATCTCTTTTAAACCATCCCCTTCGTATTTTATGTACATATAATATATTATACCCTCTACCACTATCCATCCACCATCCTACCTAATTTTAACCTCTACCCAGACTTATAACAGGATGTGTTGTAATAAACACGAAACCTGCTAAATAACCGCACATAAAAGTTTTGTGTGTTAAAGCAATCAAATTCTATGGAAAACTCAACGGAAAATGTCATAAAACAACAAAAAAAAAAACAAAACGAAAAGTTTTCCACAAAAGTTTTTTGTGGTTTTTACCAAGGACCTCGGATGTCTATTAAAGTACTTTTTCAGCTTTTACTCACTACGAAATTCCTTAATATCATTGCTACAACTAATTGAAATTTTGTTTTTGTTTATTAAAAGGATAAAGCATGTTTATTTTAAGATTCGATATTTTATATTCATTATGCTTTTTTTCATTTTTTTTTTTTTTTGAATTTCAAAGCACAAAGGTGCTAAGAACTGGGATTGTTTTCCTAATCGGTAGCTTTAACAGGATCAGGTATCTATAGACTAGTGGATAATATTGGAAGTACATTTTTGTATCTAAGGTTAAGACCTGATGACAACAGGATTTGGTTTAATCTTCCAAACTCTGAATCTGACATTTAGTTAATTCAGTTAGGATATTCGATTATATTCTAGCCCCATTTAGTTAGTCTTTGATCCTTTTTTATGATAAGACTGCATTCGACGTATAAATTATATCAGGAAAGTGTGATTACTGACATTTTTGAACATATCCCTAAATCCATACTAAAATAAAATTAAGGTACTTAAAGAGTCAAACCCTACAAAAGAAAATATATACACATACACACATATTTATATATATATGATAATGGCTCTTTAGGACAGAGATAAATGGTGGGTCTATATTCTAGGTACATTCTAGGATGACCTCAATACTAAATAACAGTAGCATAAATAGTCCTAGTTAGATAGGCCACAATAAATTCTATCGATTTGCAAATTTCCAGTATATAAAGTTTTACAAGTCTCAAAATCTTTCATGATGTCGTTATTTTTTTGTTTTTTGTTGGAGAAGGGGAGAGGTAGATTAAGGATAGAAATTAGATTTATGGTCAACAAAAGACTTGTAGCTATTAATGATTGTATTTTATGTTGAATTTTTGTTAAAGAAAGGATGATGCCTTTAGAAAGACTGCAGATCTTGAATAACTGAATCCATTTTTTTTTTTTTCTTAGTTTTTTGTGTCTGTATTAATTCCGGTAAGTATTTGTAAACTTTTTCTATTTAGTTTTGTCTAAATAAAAAAAAGAAAATGGAAAGATATTTCTGTTGACATCTTGAGTTATTTTCATCAGGGATTAAATCTAGAATAACAAATATAATAAAAGGATAAATATCAAATACAGTATGTCCTAATCTCGTTTATTTTGAACTTTGAAACTATTGACTTAGAATGATTTTTATTGGTCTCTTGTTGCTGATAATGGAATTTAGGTATAATATGAAAAAAGCAAAATAAAACAAAACAAAAAGTGCTAAACTTTTTAAAAGAATGTGAAGTTATGAAGAAGGAAGATATTTAGTTATTTATTTGATATTTTTGTTGATGTTAGAATATTTAATCCTAAATTTGTTGTATATGATGAATTGCGTTTTGTTTTTATATTTATTATTTTACTACTCTGGATACAACTTTTAGTAGATCATGGACTTTTAGCATGGATCTAAATTTCTAATAAAATTTTATCCATTACATTTTATTTTTCTTCTTTTCTTTTTATTTTCAATTCTAACTAAAAGTGACATGAGTCTAAATTTAACCTGATGTCATTCCTAAATCTGTTCGTCTGTATTTTCTACAATAAATAGGAGAAGAAAAACATCAAACTATGTTTGTCAGTCAACAAAAAATAATATAGATGTGTATAGACGTCGAACGCAGGGCAAAATGGTTTTATTCCAAATTTTATGAAAAACGAAGAACCACATTTTTATTTAAGAGAAACTTAACAATTTATTTCTGCAAAAGTTTTTGTTATTATAAACTTAAAAATTCTCAAATAATAATAGAATAGTTTTCATAGTCAATGGTAACGACGACGAGTATACACTTTGTACGCACCGAAATAGAGATTAGGTTTGACGTCTATACACGTCATAAACAGTTAACCTGTTAAACAGGTGAGTTTAAAGCTTGCTGGATGGTATTCTTGGCTATGAATCAAAGTATACTAAATACATTGTTAGTTAGCGCATTATTATGAAGTGAAATCAGTTAATTTAGTTGTTTTCAGTGGACAGTTTCACGCAAAGGGCTCATTACGCCTGCTTATAGTTTTACCGTGAGGAAGAAAATCAACCTTAAAACCTTAAGAATCATTAATAGGGAATACTACTGACAACTTTGTTTGCCAAATTGAATGAAGTAATTAATAAAAAGCGGCCAGACATGATATCATGCTTATCCAACTTTAAAATGCTTGGCCACACGTACATATATATACATCACTATACTTTTTATTTTACGAATAAATATTTTAATATGTAAAACATGTAAAAGCCTTTAAATATCGCACTTTATGATAATTTCAAACTTAACGGCTCAATTAAAGCCCAAAAATATACAACAATAATCTCATTTTAACCGTTTCCGTCCCAGAGGGTATTGAAAAAAACACAGTCAAAAAATCCTAACCAGCGTAATTGCACTTTCTCTAGACGAGTGTGAAAAGATCCAACCACCTAAGAAGACAATCGGTAACACACGGTCAGTTGTCCACAATGTTCGAAATGTGCTGGATTTTCTCCACATAAAATTTCAACAGCGCGATCTCAAACAGTTAAGGAAATTAAAATTAAAATCCCTTATATAAATTTTTTTTAAAAATATTCTTATCCATTTATTTTTTTTTTTTGTTTCACCTCTAAGCCTCACCTGACCCCAATTTGATATAATGATAAATAATTAAATATTTCTATCTTAGCTTTTTCACGCCTTTGGCCACATCTGTAGACGTTTAATTTTGTATACTGTCAATAATAAATATAACTAAAACTAGAAAATAATTTGATAACAATTTATTTATTACAGAATCCTTCAATAAAAGCAGTAAAAATTTCTGTTTTGGCTACACTGGTAAGAAAAAATTAAATCATTTTTTTTTTATCTTTGCTATAAAAAAACATCATCTCTGAAGAGGTTAAATAAAATTTAATTGACCAATAACATATCCCACTCTTCAGAAACAAATTTTAGCTTCTCATCTTCACGAAACAAATTAGAATATCATTCAAATATTTCCTTTAGCTTCTTTTTAAATGCTCAAAAGTTACAAAAACAAAAAAAAAAAAAAAAAACAATAAATAACGGAAAAAAAGAAACTTCACTTTTATAAAGTTTTTTATAAACATTTTTCTTGTTTATGAAACTAATTTCAGATAGCGAAAAACAAAAAAAAATAACTCTTTGTTATGTACTTATTCGCTTTACTCTCTTTCTATTGAGAGTGTTTAGTTTTAGTTTCTATAAGTTTCTATAATTCTTACAATTAAAAGAACCCGAAAAAGTTTTACAAATTTAATTCAATAAATTTCATCTATAGAAGTGTTAATGAGAGAAAGAGGAGGATAAAATTAGTTAAAAGAAAAAATAAAGAAAAAAAATTTTTATGTTATTTATTTATTAGTTTTTTCTTGCGTAGCTGCTGCTGGCTATACAATTTAGAATTATTACAGACAAAGAGGCACTTATCTGATTGAATCTACAAAATTCGGTCCACAAAATTGGCTCCCTATTCAAGTTATGTAGAGAGACTATCCCATTCCTTATTCTACTCTTTAATCATTTTTTCTTTTGTTTCTTTTTTTACCAATAAAATAATTCACAATTACTCACAAAAAACAAAAAAAAAACATTTATGAAACTTTAATAAATTTGATTCTATCGGATTACAAATTACAACAATGAACAATGGATAAATTTTGGTGAATAGTTAAAAAAACAAACAAATACTTTCATTGAATCCTTGTTGAGATATTAATTTGGTGATATTGGTGACGCCATCTATGACTACTATGTTCGATATTTGTTTCATTGTCTTAATTTATTTCAAGAAAACCAAAAACACTTGAGTGAATTACATTTCTGGTGCAGACATAATCTAGAATACTCTATTGGTAAGTTGTTTAAATTAGTAATGAAAACCATAACCTCATTCTATAAAGGTCTATAAAGTTTGCCGGTTTATGAAATATTTCTCTGGATTATTTGTATAAAGGAAGGTTTCAAAAATAATTTTATAAGTCATCGGTTTGTATCTTTGTATTGATCTCTCTATGTCTTTCTCTATGGTAAAATTTTAGAGATAAAGTGTTTGATTTCGGTATGAGTTTATGAAATAGATTTAATTCTAATTTGTGATTCACTTTTGTTAAACTTTTGTATTTGGTACTATAAATGGGAAGTCCTCAAATCAAGTTTAAATTTATGATATGTAAATTTGTAGTCGGGATTGTTATATTAGGAACATTGATTGGTTGGACTATGAATTTTTTTTTTTGTAGTTATTAATCAAAACTAGAAAACGTACTCTAACCCGAAATTCAACTTAAGCCGTGGTCTAAGCATGAAGTCAGGCGATTAGCGACTTTTGATGGGTACTTGTCAGTCAAATCAAGCGATAAATTACCTAAAACATAAGCTACATGATCTTATAAATGATTTCAACAAGTATTTCACTTCTCAAGATTTAAATGGTTAGGGAAATATGGGTGTATTCTTCACCTTGGCTCATACTTTCAAGTTTATCTTATAAGTATTGCGCTTAAATATTTCAAAAATAGTTTTCTTTAAAAGTTTAAAAAAGCGATAGATCTCATCTTTTTAAATTTAAGCTGAAGGGGACAGCAATACAATTAAAATAACCAAATTTCCTTTTTTTTAAAAATTAAATTTTTCGTAGAACATCCTCTTGAAACTTCCATTTCAAAATCTTTCTGTTTGTTTTAGTTATTTCCCGAAGACAGCGATTAAAATGTAGGGAGAATTTTTCGCTAATCAAAATTTTAAACGCATTTTTCTCAGAACAACACTTTTAGAGTTGGCGGACATATGATAACTTGCAAGCCCTTTACGCGATTATGCCAAAATTTACACCATTTCTTTTCTTAAAATTAGCGACAAGATGAACTAAAAATTTTTTAAATCTTTTATCTAAGAAATGTAGAATGCAAAAATGTAAATGTAAGAATTTTATGTTAAAATGGAAGAAAAGCTTGTGCCAAATGTCGTATTTCCTTCAATTCAATTTTCTTCGAATGACTACAAGTATAATCAATGAAATTTTTCTTTTTGAAATGTGTCAGAAATTTAATGTCTTCTTATGGACAATTGTACAGAAACCATTTTTTCAACTTGCTTCAATAAAATATGTCTTATAGAAAAGATCCTTCAAAAATGTATTTTTTTCTTCGTTTAATTGTATTCCTCCTCATCCATGCGATCACTTATGCACTAATTTTATTTTTTTATCATAATTCAATAATTAAAATAATTTCAATGTTAATTCTTGTATAATAAAAAAGAAATAAGTACAAAAAAGAACAATAAAAAAACTATTAACTATTGGTGGGTGAGTGACTGCATACATATATAACCGCATAGTATGCTAAAATACATTATTTTATCATATTTCTATAATTGCAATAATCCCTTCAAAGTACTGAAAGTTGTTGAATCTCTAATGTTCAAAAATTCTCTAAGATTTTAAAAATTTAATTTTATCACATTACAAAAATAATAATATTCCATTATCAGTAAATTTAATCACTTTCTCTATTTCCTATAAAGAAGCAACAATAACAAAAGGAAAAATAATAATAATGATAAAATAAAAATAATCCAAGACAAGTGCTTTAAATTTATAATTCAAATATTTTGACATTGGATTAAGAACGAAAAATCCTTAAAACATGTATACAAAATCAAATTTCAGAAAAAAATTAGCTAGCTTAAAAATGTCTGCGGTTACATTTGACAATAAACCAAGGCCAATATTGAAACATTTGCTCTCCCCTTATATAAGCTTTTGTTTTGTTTTGCTTATTTTCAGGAATTTATGTTTTGCTTTATAGCTCTTATCGTGTGCTCTTAGCTTTTATTGAAATAATTTTTTTCCCGTTAGGTTGTAAAGTATTACATGAATGTAGACAGTGAATAATAAAATTAATTAAACTCAAAAACTGTTAATATTTAACAAAGTATTAAATTTTGTCTTTTTTTTTTGTTTGTTTGTCATTTTCATTAAAAAAATGTTAACAATTTACTCTGTAGTTCTTTAAATTTCTAAACATAATAATTTTTTTATACAAAAATATCCTTTATTCAAAAAGATAATAAAGAATTAAACTGAAATGAAAAAAAAAAAGAGTAAAATAAAAAGAAAAACAAAAAATACTACGACTAGCATTTCACCTAAATTTTTCATTTTGTTTGTTATTCACGGAAATGAGTTCATTCCGTTGTGTCTCTTTAAAAGTATTCAACTTTTGATGAAAAGTCATTTCATAATGTTTTCCTCTTTTACTATCCTAGCAAAATTCATCCTCCCCCTTCTTCTAGCCTTCCTTTCCTTTTATTTTATCTATATAGGAAAGAATTCTACCTTTTTTCACCTCCTCAGCCTTATCCATAAAACTTTTAAAAATATAAATTCACTGTGTTCTATGTAGATTTTCAGTTGTCTAAAATGTTTGCTTATCCTACTTCTGGCTTGCTGGCACTTTTTTAGTGTTTTTACTATTATTGTTGAAAGGATTCCAGTAGAGTGAAGATTGTGAGACATAATTTGTTTGCTTCTAGTTGACTTGTCGTGGACAACGTCATATTTGTTAGTGTTTGCTTTTTGTTTCATTTTAGTTTTTATCAAGAATGAATGAAAATTTTTTTCTTTTTTTCCAGTAACAAAAAGCCTTTTACCAGATTTAATTAGAACTGCAGCAAAAAGGTATGCAACACTAAAGGAAAAAAGTAACAAAAAAAAAATGTTTTTGATAGTTTTATCAAATGTAAACTTCCGTCAGGTAATGTGAGAAATTAAGAAAAGGATCTATGAAAACTTTTTTGACAAAGATAATGTAAGCCAAAAAGGGAATCTTTTCGAATTGGTTAATAACTATCAGACGTTTATATCAACAAGTTTGATTTTTCTCACTTTTTCCCGTTTTAAACTGAGCCACAGAAAGCACTAAAACACTTTTGGCAAGGGCTACAATATTATTACTTCCTCAAAAAACAAATGCTGGTGAAATGTTTCAGAAATTAAAGAGAGTTTACTTTGAATATGGCTTCTATGGATAAAATACAATGAAAAATATCTCAAGGATTGGGAATTCAGCATGAGCTAAAACAAAATGTAAAAAATTTAAAAAAAAAAAATAAACTTTTTCTAATTAATTCTATCCTAGTTATAAACAACTTTCAATATTTATTGCCATAAAAACAGAATCAAAAGTAGAAAAAATGAAATTTTTCAAACTTACCTCTAAATCTTCATAGCTTTTAAATGCAAGTATAGCAAAACCATCAACAATATCCTCCTCAAGTAATGCTGATGCTTCTTTTAATTTAGGTTTTCTACGCATAGGTGGCGGTAATCTTGGCGGTAATTTATCCCTAAGTATATGTAATGTTGATGATGACGATGTCGATAATAGATCTTCATCAACACTTTCATCATCATCATCATTAGATCCATTATCAATTTGTATACTATTATTATTATTAATAATATTTGTATCACAAATAATATTATTATTATTATTTGGTAATGTTAAAATATCATTTTGACATTCAGTACCATTATTAATTGTGCTATTATTATTATTGTTACAACCATTATTATTATTAATAATATTATTGCCACCGGTAATCTCTTCACTACCATCACGTTCCCGATTAATATCACGTTCGGCCTGCATACGTTGTGCCCTTTCACGTCGTCGATTTTTTTGTTGTTGATGCTGTCGTTGCTGTTTAGCAATCAACGATTGATTTTTATTTGTTTGTGATTTTTGTTGATCACCTTCCATATTTGAATAATTATTAATTTTTGGTCAAACATTATTAGATTGATATGTTTTAAATTAATAATTTTTTTGTTTGTTTTGTTTTTTCAATTTATTTATGGATTTGATTTCTAATTAAAACCTGAAGTGTAAGTTAACACTCGTTTGAAATTTATATTTTTATTTTTTATTTAATTATTTAAGATCTTAAGAGTGTAACTTTTATTATGGCTAATTGATAATTTTTTTGTTTCTCTCTAATTTCGAGGTTATGTCAGATTTAGACTTGAATATATAAATCAAAAGCCCGAATAAAATATTTATTAAATATCTTTATACTTTTTTGTTGTTGTTATTCTTTTTTCATTTTTCTCAAAAAATATTTAACACATTTTATAATATTCTAATTGATTAAAACCAAAAACAAAATAAAAAAAAATTTTTTTCTTAAAATTACTTCTAAGATCACATTTTGGGCAGAAATAAATTTTCTATTATTTGTTTTTATTTTGTTTAGTAGTAAAATAATATACAATTTCGATTTTATTATTTACCGTATACAGAAGATAAGATATTTAAGGCATTTAATTAAGAAATTATATCCTTTTAAAAAAAACGGAGAATCAAACAAACTAGAACATTAATATATATTTTCCATTCTTTATTTTAACCTTTCTTTTATTATTTTTTTTATTCAATTCACTTCACAAAAATTTTGACATTAAAGAAGGAATAATAAATTGCATTTTTTCATAATAGAAAAATAAAGCAAACAAAAAGTGGACGCAAAGAAATAACAAAAAAAAACCACAATAAAAGAAAAATGCACATGTGTATACAATACGTCAATCTCTATATATATAAAGCCGACTGACTCTTTTACGCACACGTTTACTCCGGCCGTAATATATATATATATATATATACGGAATAATCTGTCTCGTATTCACTAACCCACGCTATCAAAATAAAACGATAGCCACATGAAATATACAAAAACAAAAATGCATATACATTTTTAATCCACGCGGTACATGATTTTGGAGCAAGAAAACTTATTTATTTTGTACCTCTATCTATTTATATGTATAATTTTATGGAAAATAAAAATTCAAAACTATTTATTTATTTGTTTTGCACTAATTGATACATAAGATTTTTTTTGTATTATTATTGGAGGATTTATTTCCTTTTTTTGTATTTGATTTAATAAATATCAAATTATATATTGTATTTATCTATTATATGATCTATTAAATGTATTAAAATTTCTAATTTGACAATATTGTTGTTTGTAATTTACACGTATTCCCAATTAAATACTCTATTTATATGTTTAGGTGTAGTAATTAATTCATTATGTTATTTTCATCACATTTTTGCATATACTTATATACTTAGCTATATTAGCAATTGAAGCACTTTATTAATTTGTTTTATTTAAAATAACAACAAAAATATTAAGAAACTTGACTTTTTTTCCTTTTTCTCTTTTTTGCCTAAATAGACTATAAAATACACAATAAATCTTGTTTTATTTTTTCTTTTTTATTAAGCACACATATAAAATAAATTAATTTTCTATATGTAGTAATGCAATAACTTCAAATGCATTTGATTTTTGTTTTTTTATTTTGTTATCTGTAGTAATAATAATTATTATAATATTATCGATATCAAATTAGAATCATTTTATTCATACAAAATTAATTTTTAGCCAATGTTCAATTGAAAATTTGATTAATAAAAAAAATCACAAGCCTAAGGACGTTTCTTAGATATATATATATATATATTTCTTTTTGTTTCTTTCTTTCATAAGTTTTCATCTTTTTCGGTTGCATTCATATTACTACCACTTAGTTAAAATAAATATAAAAAAAAAAGCAAAATGAAAAAAAAAAAGAACTTATAGAACGAGAGAAAAAAAATACGGTATTATTAGCACAAATTATTAATTAAATTACATTACTACCACTATATTTTATATAAAAATTTCAAATTAGCCACATTTTTATTACTTATAATTAAATCATTATAAATATATCACCATTTTAATTTAAATAATAAGAAAACACCGAAAACGATGGATTGCAATCTGTTCATATAAATTATCTTATTGTCTCTTTCAAATGTTTAACTATATAAATGTATTATTACAAATACACTTAATTTCATATAAATATATATATAGAATTACGTTTATACACTATCATAGCCGAAAAAAAACTGAGTTTTTTTTTTCTTTCCTATAATATTTAGTTATTTAGTTATTTAGGTTTTGATTTAACTTCACAATATTTATAAAATAACTAAATGTTTATTTATTATAATTTATTACACTATAAATTTTTTAAATGTTTGTGCCCTTTATGTTTTTAATTTCATTTTACCGATAAAAACATTGAATTTCTTTTCGCAAAATGACGGACACACAACACCACACTTCAATGGTAATTCGCTCTTCTAACATATACCACTGTCTGTCTTCTTACCTGATGATTACCAACTTAACAAACATGAATAAAGTTTTCTATGACAAAACAACTACATAATCATTTATTCTAATGCAATTGTGTGCATTTATGTGTATATATATATATTTATTATATTGAAAAGTGGTAATTTTGTGTTATATAGTTGTTATACTTGCTAAATACTAGACGATTATTTATTAAATTTATAGTAAAATTCAAGTATTTTATTTCAAATTATTTTTTTAATATATTAGAAACTTCATTCATAGAAATTTTTCTGAATTTCATTCAAAATTTTCAGAATAATTTTTTATTTATTGGGTACCACAGTTTGTAGACTGTATTTCCATGAAATTTTTGTTTCTGTTCATTGGTACTACTGTTATTTTGACATTTATATTTCTTTTGACTGCGGCAAATTGAATAAATATTAGAAGTATATTTTATTTTCTATTATTTGTGAAATTTTTTAAATATTTAATTTTCTTTTATTCTAGATAAAAATTGTTGGAGGTTTTTAGCGTGTTATAGAAAATTTTAATATCAATTGCAGAAGAAAAATATTCATGCTTAGCTTAGGTAATAATTTAGTTATATATTTTCTCAAATAATGATTGTGACTTCTAATTTTGAAATTAACTAAATAAGTTCAAGTTAATTTAATTTCCAAACCGAATTTTAGTTGTTTGTCAAACAATCATTTAAGAAGAGTTTTATATATGATAACAATCTGCAAAGGCAAATTTTCAAATTATTTATTAATTTGTTGTTCACTAATTTTTAGTATTTTATAAGATTTGATTTTATTGTGCTATTATTGAAGAATATATAAGATTGTTGAATTTAGCTTGGATGCACAGCCGCTAAAATCAGGCCTTTTGTTACAAGCAAATAGTATTTTTTTATCTAATTGTGTTCAACGTAGTAAAATTTAAACATTTTAGACTATAAAATTTCTTAACAAGAACTTTGTAGATATACCAAAAATGTAGTGGAGTTTTTTATGTTCTACTGTAAATAGAAAATCTTGTTTTGTTGTTAGCTGAAACTTCTATTTTATAAATAAATCCCATATGAAGTAGAAGCTCGGTTTTATTCTATAATTCTGAAGATATTAAACTAAAGCAAACCACAAACACTGCATTTACCCTTAAACATCTATTTATAATAACCATATGTACATCTAATCAGGAAATCGGAACAGAATTTTATTAGATCAATCAATTTTCTCCATTTGACTGTATGTCTGAGAAAAAAACAAATAATATTTTTGTGTTATATGAATTTTCTTTCAATACAAATAGATAAACATCAAACAAGTACTTTTCCCTTATCTTATTGTTAGATTTAAATGTTTACAAAAGTTCGTCGACAATAAAGCACCGACATCGGTCAATAAAACCTGAGGCTGCCACATATATTTACATAATCTTTTTCAAGTTTAATACACTTATTTCAATTTTAAACCTTTTTATATTGGATTTGTTCTGGCTTCAAAACAGCTGTTAGCTTTGGCAATGATTTCTTAATTTGAAAGAAATTTTTCTATCGGTAGCATCTTTCTAAGGTCTGTAAGTAGTTGTTGAAAGGTAGATTTGTGCGAAATCGATATATGCAGAAGCAATTTAAAATTTAACTTGTTTTCAACGACTTGTGAACTTCCTTCTAATAAAGGATATTTGTAGTAGTTTGTTCCTATAATCGATCCATTAATGGAATGCAATAGACCCTGTTAATAGGTTTTTCTTTCTTAAAGTAGTTGATAAACATAATACGGTAAGAATCCCAAAATATAAGGATAACAACTTTGCCAGTTGAGTGTTGCGTACGTAGTTGCTTTAAATGACTTTCACATAATGCTCTTTATCTCAGTTAATTACCGATTTATTTTGTGGCTGCAATTATAGTTCCATATTATATATTTTTTGTTTAAGTGAGTCAAAAAGTATTTTTCATTGTACATATATAAACTGTGTTATCTGTGAATAAATATTGTTAATTGTGAACAAACTTCCCAGAACAGCTTTTTATTTCCATCCCTTTAAAATTGCTTTTTATTATTTTTAGGGGTACATCTTGACTGATTATAATTTTATTTTAAGATTGATAGTAATCATTTTGTTGACTTTTTTTTTGGCTTTTTTGGCGTAATAATTGTATTTGGAGGATGTTTGCGTTCAATATCGTTTAAGGCCACTTTCAAAGTCTTCATATTACTTTCAAGTCAACAAAACACCGTTCCACGTTCGCTTTCGGAATCGAAACAGTGTCCGATTAATACTTTTCAAATGGTACTTTATTTAATAATAAAGCCTTGAAAAACCAAGAGTGGAAATTTTTTTTGTATCCATTCTCCTAAAATAATAAAAGTAGCGTGCCTAAAACCATTTACCATCTAAAGAATAAGAAAAATTGTTTTGCAATTTATAATAATACCGTTCAAAGATTAGTTTTTCTTAAAAAATATATGAAATAATACACCCTGAACGCATAGTATGAGAAATTTTATTACCACCTTCGGGACATATAGACCAATGTGGAAGAAATTTTTTTGTTTTTGAATTTTTCCTAAGCATCTATAAAATTTTTTTCTAATTTTTGCTTCAAAGTTTTAATTTTTAATATTTTTTAAATCTAATTGCGTTTGAATTTCGATTTAGTGACTAAGTTATTGGCTTCATCCGAATGCAAATTAGATATAACAAGTAATCAGAGACAGATGTATTTTGGTTATCATTTAATTTAATCTATTAAAAACCCAAAAAAAAAGTTAAATAATGAGACGAAATATTCTGAAAAAAAAATTTCGTATTATCTACGAATAATTTCATACCAAGATTTTAAAAAATATTTTTTAAATTGCTCTAAATATTGTATTACAGTAAGAAAAAGTACTATTTAATTTCCTCATTAAAACTTTTATGCGTCACCCATGTCAAATTGTGTATTAAAATATCAAAGATTTTAATTAATTTTCTAAATCTTGTCAAAAAGATTAAAAGTTTCCTCAAGATAAATATCTTCAAAAGAAATACTAAAGGTCTTTAAATAATGTTAAATAAAAGCAAGCAACAAAATTAAGATTCAAACAATTATAAAGGATCAAGAGAAAACTGGTCATTTACAGTATTACTGTGTACTTTTTTTTTGTTTTATATAAGTAGAAAATTTCCAAATGGGGAATCAAGTTTAAGCTCGTTCGCCCTTTTTATTTTTGTAAAATCATCTGCTACCTACCTTTTAGCTGTGCAAATTTAAATTTAAGTATTTTAATTAATTTCTTTAAAAAAAAAACAAAATATTAAATTTTGTGGAATTAAAAGTTGTTATAATTAGTAGTAAAAGGCTAGGATTTAGGATTATCCTTGTTGGCAGTAATATACAAACCATATAGGTATATTCAGAGTAGTATTATTGCCAACAAACTTTTATTCTACTTTCCAAATGGAATGGTGAAAAGTTTTAATGTATAATGCCAAGATTGAAGAAGTAAAATAAAAAGGGTCTAGATTATATGTTAGTATTTTGTTTGAGTGTTGAACGGATATTATTTGTAAAAGAAAAAGAACAAAAAACAATAATGTCAAGAATCTTTTCTAGTATTTATAGAAAATATAAGTACTATTAATAATTAATTGAGTTGCGTTTCCCCTAAAGTATTAAATTAGATTAAGGGTAAACTTTTTTAAGGGTTTCAATTTTGGAAGGTAAAATCATTTATTATTTATTATGATATCAGGATTAGATTACTTTGTAATATGCTTTTAGGAATTGTATAGCTTTGCTAGAAATTAAAAATATATTTTGGGTAACTCTTTAAAGATGTATACGTAAAATGAGGTAATTGAATTCTATTTTTATTTATTTATTTATCCTTTTTGAAATGAAAATATTGATTTCAATTTTCTTTCTTTTTATTGATGACTGCCGTGCACAGATTTGAAGCTATTTAAAATCCTATAAGAAACAATGAATACAAGTTTAAATTATAAATCAAATAGAAATGAATAGTTGCAAAATAAATAGATAGTTTTCCATTTTGATTTTTTAATTAATAATTCTCTGTCAATTGTCATTACTATTTTCTTATTGTCATTTAATTAAAGCTTTCTATATGAAGGAGCAATAAAATATTAAAATTTATTATCAAAGCTCGGATTTCTTAGCCGAAATCTTAAGAGTACTAACATTAACAGTTGTGGTCATGTTAATCTCTTTAACTAATACTTGAATACTACTTTGGTGCAAAAAGTTAATTTTTCGTTTGGCGACTTAATGCTTCAATATGAATTCATCAAATGAACAAGGAATGCTGTTCACAGAAATCGCTCATATATCATTTTAACGAATTTTGGTGAAAAAGTCTGATCGTAAATCAGCAGAAGATAAAAATCAATTAAGATCTAAAGCTATTGGCACATTTGAAGTGTTAAAATCACTTAAATTTATAGCTGAAAATGTTTGAAACCGATACATAATTTAATTGCTCTGAGTAAATTATATTTTTGAGCAGCAAAATATTTGCACACTAAATCACTATTAGTTTGGTTTATTCCCATTTTTTTGGACAACTATTACTAAGTACTGCTAATCAACCTCCCAGCAACAAACTCTAAATCTCTAAAAAAAATAACGAAACTATTTTAAAACTTTCAAAATACTAAATAGAAATTTTCTCCTTAAAAACACTTAAAAGGTCATTGACGTTCTTGACATATTTATTTTTCATCTATAAAGGGGAAAATTTTTTCCAAAGGCTCACATGAAATCCTTAACTGACTGGCACACTGACCAATCCTGCCATATACCATTAAAATTATTAGAAATATAGCTTTACAGTTTCCTTTTCTATTCGCTTCTAATTGAAGTCATTTTTGGAATGACAACCCACAGAAAAATCATGCATACAATTCCAAAAGCCAAAAAATAACAAAACCAAAATTGTTACAGGTAGGGAATCAAAAACATAGGACATCTGCCCCGTACTTTGCTTTCAATTAAAAATCGTCCTTATACCTAAACATTAAAATGAATGAAAACAAAACAAAAAATACATTCTTTGGGACTATTTCAAAGCAGCTGGCAGGACACGCACACACATACAGAAATTCCAACTAAAATGTGCAATCCTCTTTTAAAGAGGATATTTTTCTTTATATAAAATTCATGAATGCTCTTTGATTGCATTATCTGCAGCCATAAAACCGCAAAGGAATTTAAATTTTTTATGATTATGATACAAGTAGACAAGTGACTAGATAGGGACTAAGGGGATTTGTATATATATTTATTAATTTTTTTTTAAACTTAACTGTTGCCCTTTTTTTTTAAAATATGCACGTGTGTAAATCAAAAGAAATTTTTTTACTATTGTGTACAAATATTTTTTTAACACTTCAAAGGACACTGGACAATTTATATTTTAGGAAGTTCTAAACAAACCTAATTTCAAATTCAATTGATTTTCATCAATAATGATTATATACAAACATAAGGATAACTCTACTTGAATAAAACTAAAACTAACAATTTGGCCATCGTAAAGTCCTTTCATGTACTCGAAACTCATTTCCTGCAAATTAAGTTAATTAGAAATCAATAACTCATTTGTAGCCATAGCTCACCCACTTCCTGATTTCCGGTATTTTAACTGTAACGCCATTTATCTTACTTTTATTGAAAAGAGACCAAAATAGAGGAATGGGAAATAAAGAGGCGCAATATGTTAGGAACTCCAACTGCAAATAAACATTTGATTTTCTTTTATAATATTTGAAGGGTATTCCTTAAGGGGGCTATATGTCTGGTGAAAAAGACTTCCGTTGATACTAGAAAGGCGTTAAAAGAGAAATCCTTAAAGGAAATTTTCTTCTTTTGTGTAACTATTTTGTCGTCTCATCCAGGCTATATTATGTTATCCTTAGGTGGTTTTTAGGTTGATATGTGTACATTACGAGGACGTTCTATGTTTAGGACTAACTTTTAATTCGGCTATGTACTTACGAGTAGAATAAAAATCGGTGTTTCCTTTTTTTTCTATTTATTGTTTTTTTGTGTATTTTTTATTTTTTCGTTAAAGTCATAGAGATTGTTCTTGTATGTAATGTAATTGGATTCGTGATGTTAACGTTATAGAGTTTAAAATTTTTCAAATGGTATCTTTTGTGTAAAAAGTGTTTCCTTTAAGGAAACTTTCAAATACTTGTTTTTAAGGACACTTAACGTCAGCAGCAGCTGCAAAAGTGCAGTTTTTCCGGAGTTAATTGCTATTTCCATTTAAAATATTTCCTCTTATATTGGCAAGGGATTCTGTTTGTATTTTATACTTTGGTAGTAGTAAATGTCCTTCGATATCAAAAATTAACAATGCGGCATTGAAGATTTTATTACATGATTAAAGATATTTTTTCAAGAAAAAAACGGAAATTTTGACGCAAAATGCGACGGAAAATTTTTTATTTCACAATCTTCTTTAACCAATCAATGGTGAAAATTCAGAAACATAGTTAGATTCCTTGTACGGAAAGAAAACAATTTTTAAATTTTCAGGAGTTTAAATATGAAAGTACATAATATAATTTGAACCTGGTAAATAATATCAGAATGAAAGAGTTTAAAAAAATTTTAAGTTGGGAACCGTATAATAAAGTAATTCTGTCGATTTGATTAATCTTTTTAATTGCATAACTTGTGGCGTTTATTATATTCAACTTTTCTCTAATTTGGACGAGATAAGAAGCAGTGGAAAAGTAATTAATATCAATATAAAAATTCTCTAAGATTCTCATTATTAAAGAAAATAACATATTAAGAGGGAAATTTCTGAACCAATTAATTAAGTTATGGAATTAAATTACGCATCATTAAAAAAAGCTAATTTTGCAAATTAATGATTCGATAAGAATATTCTATCAAAATTCATAAATTAGTTACAAATATCTTTAATAAAACCAGCTAAATACATTTAACTTAATGTATTCTACTCAAAATCCAGACTTAACTCGCCCATTTCAACTTATAACTTACTTTCTATATTGTTTTCTGCAAATTTTCATCTTCTTAGTTTTGAGTATTGTTCTTGGTGTCTGAAATTCATAACAATTAAGTAGTAAAGTTGTGATCAGTAAACATTCTATTAAAGGTTTGAAACCCTAATGAAATGAAGCTAATTAAATTGAAAGTTGATGCAATTAAGATGCCATACTAGTAAAAAGTTTCAAACACTATGAATACTCTTGGGAATGACTTCTCTTGCATCACAGTTAGATCACTACAATTTTGAATAGTTCCCTTTATTATTTGGAGAGTTCATGTCATTTTCATAATGTTTTAAGACTTGTATACATCATTAATCGTTAAATTACTGTTTCATATGTCTGTTAAACGATGAAGTTTGCTTGCAAATGAAGCCAATCTATGTCCTTAAAGGTTATTTCTTTATGAACTTCATGTTGATGTAGGAAAATAATTGCAACAAATTGAAGAAAAGAAAAGTGTTTCTAGTTCTGAAAAGCACAGATTTGTAATAATAAATACAATAAGGGCTATAAATTGTCACTTTTGCTTTCACAGAATTTGATATATCACAGATTTTAGCTATTTTTCCAAGATATAAAACGTAGTTGGAGAGTTGGAATCATTCAAATTAAAATTGTTTTCACAATCTTAATTCCTAAAAATTGTTTATAATTACTATTATTTTAGTTGAAAATTCTTTAAATACCATATGTTAAAATATTACCAAGTAATAAAATTCATGTTAACAAATTATAACAATTAAGAAGCCGACAAAGTAATTTGATGAAATTAACATAGTTATTGGCTGGTACCATATAATAAATTTGATTTAATGTTGGCTAAATGCCGAAAGTCATTTGTAAAAATTATACAAGTAGACTAGATTCCTAAAAAGCACAATACATAACTTTTAGTAACCACAAAAACCATATGTTTTTTAATGAGGCTTTAACTATACAACACTGGAGCGATAAAATACTTATCCCCAGTTATTCCCATGAAAATAGACATAAAGAAGGATAAAAATTCCAATTAAGGTGCTGAGGGCAGCACTTGTTGTATACAAACTCTTCTATCTTTAAGCGATGGAAGTAATTGTACCCTCAACCATTCCCTTCATAAATTAAAACATCTTTCAACCCTTTACTTTTTTTTTTGGCTCTTTTCTATCGCATTTAAAAGAAATATGCTGGAAAGGGATATCTTCTTATCAATAGAATGAGTGAATTCCTTTCATCCATGCCTTTATAAATTTGCTAACCAGAAAATAGGAGGGTTGTTGGAGTTCTTGTGAAACCATGAATCTAAGAGTTAATATGTGTCCTTAAAAAAGGGGGATTCATCCCTTTAAAATTTTGTTGTTATGTAAATTTTTATGTAATTTTATTTTGCTTGCGCATAACAGTATAACAGATTTGAATATTAAAGTAGGCAAATAAGCTTAGAGGATTTATATCTTTTATCCAGGCGTTAACTTGATCCTTTAGTGGTTGAAGCTAAAATAAAATTATATTTAAATTTTGAGGGTAAGGCTAAAGTTATTGGTAATATAAAATAAAAGTTTTGTTTCCTGAATGAACCATGAATAGAATATTTACTTAAAAGTATTTTCCATTTGGGTAAAATTAGTAATTTTTGTTATTCTGCTTTGGTTTTGCATAGATGACATTGATTAATGATGTCTGTGTCCTTAAAAATATTTACTTTGAATAAAAAAACTTGTAATACATATTGCAGCATTTTGGTATAAAATTTTTAAATTTAGCATTTATATTTATTTCGTATGATTGCATACCTTGTGGAAATTATTACGTTCTTCTTATAGTGAGCAATATTCAATAAGAGATTAATTTATAATTTATAATAAATTAAATTATAATTATAAGTATAAAATTATACTTATTTGTGGGGTACCCTTTTTAATATACGTAAACTCATTACCAATTAACCGAAGCCCAATTGTAAAGTTTGAAAATAATTTTTCACTTTAAAATTAAACTAATTTTCTGTTATGAATGAATTTGTGTTGTAAAGTAAACTAATATTAAATAATAAAAATTAACCTTTTTTAATTACACCAAGCTACATATCAAGATAATAATTATTCTACATTCAAAACAGAATTAGGTTTTTTAATTTCCTCAATGATTTTTAAAATTTTTATTAAATGAATTATAATAAAATTTCGAGATTTTAAAGCAGCTTTACTTTTAAATCCATGGAAATTTAACAACGCTTTAGTCTTAATATCTAATTCTGAAAACCGTCAACTGCGAAACCGGCCGATATTCAGGCAAATAACAAACAGCCACAAGCTTTAAATTAATTTAAAAACTTTAATAAATGATTTATATATCTGCTAATGTATTAACCCTTAACGGTCCGGAAGTATTTCAAGTTTACTTCCTACCAGGTCCAGCTATTTTTCATACAAAAGAAGTTGTAAAATATTTCTAAATCAAGTAAATCAAGTAAATCAAAAAGAAATATTAATATTTTAGTGAAAATTTATTAAAACTCCTTAGCGGTCCGGAAGTATTTCAAGTTTACCTCCCACCAGGTCCAGCTATTTTTCATAGAAGAGAAGCTGTAAAACGTTTTTAAATCAAAGAAATATTTTTATTTTAGGGAAAGTTTATTAATATATATAGAGGATAATAATACTAACAATATTATTTAAATTTTATATTTTTTTAGAGTATGGTACTTTTCGAAGCACCCTCCAATATGAATTCCGGGTTTTTCGGTGCAAGTGTCGCAATAAAATTTTGTTTCTCGTCTTCCCCATGAAATCTTTCGATTCGAGCATACTATGCAGTCTCTTTTAGTTCTACTGCAAATGATGTGGAGCTTACCATCTAATCGCTGCAAATCTTGTTCAGTATTAGCGCGTCCTCGAGGTGTTTGCTACATATGAAAGTCATCTACTAACTGATCAACTAATTCTTTCATAAATTCGTAATGTGAAAGTGCTTTTTCGTTCTTTTCTTTCTGAACGGATTTATATAGAATGTAGGAATTTGTAGCACATACTTCAAGGCCTCAGAAAAAGAGTTTTCGCCACCATTTAAGGGATTTCCTTAAGAAAAAGTAGTTGGATACATAGTGATCTGCCCGATCGACACCATAATTTTCTGCCATATTTTATGATTTCAAACAAAATCAAATATAATAAACTAAATTCTGTAAAATGTCTACGCTCTCCTTAAAAATCAAAACAAGACTGAATTTGGATTCGAATAACACAAAAGTGCATGTAAAAACAACAGTAGCAACAATAATAGTAATAAAAATAATGAAATGGTTTTTGGCGCGTATATGGCGCCATTGGACCCAGTAGGTAAAATCGTCATGTCGCCTATATTGCGCCATTGGACCCAGTAAGTAAAATTGTCATGTCGCCTATATGGCGCCATTGGACCGTTAAGGGTTAAGTATAAAAAGTACATATATAAAAAGGGCTGGCGGTCTGTGAAATCTACTTAAAAAATTGAATAATCAGTGAACAATAAAAGATTTATCTAAAACTATAAATAAAACCCTGACATATTATGTTTAATACTCTTTTATGTAGTATATATTTTTTAAATACTTTGAAATCTTAAACACCCAAATTAAATTCTTACTACAATTTAATTTTTGCAGGCATAGAAGACAAAAAGAAGGCCTTAAAATCTTTCAAATATCAACTAATTTTCGAAAAGCTATTAATAAATCATCAATGACGTAAATAAAACTTCTAAAACATAAGCAAATAAACCAAATATATATTTAAGTAATCCTTTCGCATGCGTATCATTGTATTTGTGTAATATTTCCTTTCGTATCAACAACCCTTATTTTTTGGGATGCAATTTATTTCAGAGTACTATTACTATACAAGTCGTTTTATAACATTTTAAGGATTTCAAGTGAATAGAAGTGAATGAATATATGATGTGGAGTTTTAAGGACTCTACAAAGTGCAAGGATAATATTACAATGGGAAATAATACTAGAATATTAGATATATACAAATATAAGTATACAATTTTGTTGACTATATCCTCTCTTATTGGTTTGATTCTTTCGGTTTATACATTTAATGTTGAAACGAAAGCTGAACGTGATCAAAGTTACCGAGCTATGTGTGATATTAGTGAAAGGATTAGCTGCACCAAAGTATTCACCTCAAAGTAAAAAAACTTTTGTATATGAGTCGTTCAGAAGCCAATGTGGATAAGTCCAAAAAATCCAAACTGAGAAATTTAATGTTTCTTAATGCATTCATAATACATAGCATATGCGGAGGCTATTAAAAACAGGGCTTTTTGACCAACAAAAAACGAAAATATGAGTAAATCCTTTTAGGACTAAGAAATATATATTTTATTCTATTAAAATTTGCAAAAATCAGAAAATAAGAAAAAATGGAAACTAAGAAAATTAATGTTTCTTAACGCATTCATAATACATAACACATACGGAGGCTATTAAAAAAAGGGTTTTTTGACCTACAAAAAATGAAAGTATGAGTAAATCCTTTTAGGACTAAGAAATACATTATTTATTCTATTAAAATTTGCAAAAATCAGAAAATATGAAAAAATGGACTTATCCACATTGGCTTCTGAGCGACTCATATAATGAAATTTTATTCTATTATTTTTATTTAGTATTTTCTTTTTTCTATTATTTTGGTGTTGTAGATATGGCAAAGGATTTGGCCTTGTTGGTTATTTGTTTGGAGAAACTTCTGTAATAAATCAGCCAAATGGACTTATTGGAGTCATTTTCTATACTTTGGTTGCTCTCTTAAGTGAGTATAAGTGAGGTATTTTAAATTTATGGTTGAAATTTTAATAAAACTTATTTGTTTTAGTAACTCGACTTAAGTCTGTTGAAATATTTTGTAAATTATTTTCATTCTAGTGTGCTTAACTTTGGATTTTTTGGCTTTGTCTTTTATTGATTTCGTTTTCTTTTTGAAAGAAATTTATTAGATAGCTTCAAAAATGATAAAATAATTTTACCATAATTTGGAACTTTGCCTATCGTTATGAAAAAGTGCTCCATATGGAACTTTGAAGATAAAGCTTCTAGTAAAGAAATTTAAATTTTCGGTTTATAATTTTACTTAAAGAAATTCTGTTTTCATAATTTAAAAATTATTTACTATTTTTTGACTAATCTGATTTCTTATGGAACGAAAACGAAAAGTTTTAGAAAAAACTTATCTCCAGTTCAAGAAGCAATATTAAAATTCTTAAAAGAATGAAGGTGAAATCTTTCAGCTTGACTAGTATAGGTAGAACTTGTTGCGTTTAAGTTAAAGCTTGTTTCTATTTATTTAAAGCATAGAAATTATAATTTGTGTCTTGCCTTTCTAATGTAGGCGTAAGCTTGTATGTACAAAAACTCTGAAATTTGTATTTAATATTGACTTGTGTTCCTTTAGTAATATGCCAAGACTGTCAAAACTCGTTTGCGTCATTCTTTTTAGCAAGTAGTTTTTTATTTGTTTCCATTTACTGAAAATCGTCTTGCATGAAGCATCTGATATGGAAGTTGTAATGCTACCATAATCTTCGAAAGAAAAATTTGTAATCCCATGTTCAATTTTATTTTTGATACTGCATCATAAAAATAAAAAAAAATTTAATATTGCAAATTTTAGATCTTCATGGTTTACCAGTAGCAAAGTATTTGCCTACACAATCTCGAAAAATAAAGTTATATCTTGAACGAACTTTACAGCGTACCCGAGTCGAAATTTTGAGCATGCTTTGAGCCTGCTCGACTTGCAACGGAAATTATGTAGGCTCAGCAGATTCATAGCAGGCTCAACTTTTGGCATAAGCGTAAATGTAGGCAGGTCAAGCAGGTTTAAAGCAGGCCCAAAAATTTCGACTCGGGTAGGGAAACAAATAAAGAATTTAGTGTTTTGAGTTCGGCAGTATTCAGCGCTTGTAATTTAATAAATGCTGTTCTCTTCATTGAATCTAATAAGTGGATTCAGTATTTGAAATTCTATTCTGAAAAGTCTGAAACACTCTTTTCTAGAGCTCCTAGAACTTCTCCATTTGTCAAAAAAGGTTGCCATATATCAAATGTTTAAAAATCGTGAAGGGAAAGCAGTTTTGAGATCCAAATTTTGAAAAAACCATACTTGATTTTGTTCAATTCTTCTGTTTCAACCTACATGAAGTTCTTTTGTTTCTTGTTGAGTATTTGTTTATTAAAAGCTGTTTTCAAAAAGCTTCTCAATATAATTTTGGTTCATATCAAGAAATAATAAATTTTCTATAACGCTTAAAGAATTTTGAGCTTTTTTCTTATATAAAAAATTGCCGGAATTTTTCCATGCTCTTTAACAGTTTAAATTTTTTCATAAAAACTTTGTAGTTAACAAATTTAAGACCTTAAGATATTATTAGTTAAAGTTTCACGAAAAATCCTTACAACCGACCGTTTTTTAAAAATGTCTACACGGGTTCAAAATTTAGTTGACCTAATTTAATGAGCTCACAAAAGTTGAAGTTTTATTGACCAACGTAATTAAATTTATTCCGATTTCAAAGCTTAATTTTATGAATTTTAATTAACTAACATTAATCCTAACCCTTTTTCTTTGAATTATTAAATTACTTTGCCCTATTGGTAAAGATTCTATTCCCGCTATTTTTTCGGTTTTTATCATTTTTATTTAATTATTTTCATTAAAATATTTCATTAAGCTTTATTCAATTTTTTTTATTTAAAATTGCACAAACTCTTATTTTATAATAAATTAATTAATTATTAGTTTGAAGTTCTATCTTCTTTAAATTAATTACTTGCAAATCATAATTAGCAAAACACTTTACTTATTCGTATCCTGAGATTACTTTGTTTTGTTTTTTACTCGAAAATTAGATAAAATAAAATGAGTCTACCGCTACAAGTTTTAAAGTTATTGTCTAGAATATTTTTTAAAATGGTGACACATTTCATCTGGGAACACGAAATTTTGTAGTGAGGTAGAAAAATAGCCTATCCATTTTCTGTTAAATTTTGGAAGAGTAATATCAAAGACAGAAAATCACCTTAACCTTCATCACGCGACCCGAGAGGGAAAAATAAAAATAAATACTTTGTAATAGATTTCGGGATAAGTTTTTACAAATGTCTCGCCTCTCAAGAGCACAATAAATTTATTTTTGGCCACAGTTCTGCAAGAAAACCGCTACTACTACTTTGCAAAACTTTTATTTAATATTTCAAAATATTAAAGTTCTTTAAAATTGTCGTTGTTGCTTCTTTTCAAATCAAACTTGTTAAAACTTTGTGAATAAAACCTTTAGAAATTTTTTATAGTTATCAAAGTTTGAACATTCTCCTTGACAAAGTTTTTCATGAATTCTCTAAAAAGAGACACACACACACAATATCCAAAAAAACATATATTTAATTTTGTAAGTAAAGAAGAAGTCAACAGGTGAACATCAAAATAAAAAAAGACAAAAAGTCTTCACCTTCAAAAATATTTCACCTTGTTGCAAGCAAATTGCATAATAAATTCACTGCAAGAACCTACATAGCTGCTAATCCATTGTTAATAATTGTGGGCTACCGACAAAAATTGGTTTTATATTTTTATATTATGGTCACAAATTTGTCGTGCTTAGTCTTTTTTGTTGTTGTGGTTTTTTTAAAGCATTTTTTAGCATAGTCACTAGCATAGCATTGTCTTTGAATATTTTTCTCACAATATTTTTACCTTGATATTCAAATGACATCTTATGATTATGACAGAAATAAAATATTATTATTAAACTAATTGCTAAAAAAATTGGTTTTCAACAAAATTTAAATAAAAATATTTATTTACCAATTTTATAAGTTGAAGTTAAAAAGTTTATTCATATAATTTTTCAGGATATTCTTTAGAAATTTTCTTAAGTGAAACATGAGTAGCTTTTTTTGTTGTCTGAAGTGAATGACAAAATAAATTTATTTAAAAGTGAAAAACATTTAATTTAGCTGCTTCTTAACAGATTTTATTTTTCATCTTGTTTACAGATTACGTCAATCATCCCAGAGCTGCCCAACTTCAAATTTTTTTATATACAATATCTAGCTTAATGTCTGTATACTTAGCGTATCTTTTATATTTTGTCCTAGATGATTTTTGTGTTGTCTGTGTAACAACGTATACCATCAACTTTATTAGTTTTATTTTATCATTGAAACGCTATAAAAGTATCCTTGTGAATCTAGAACAGTTTACTGACTCTAGTAAACTTGATTAAGTGCTTACGACAACTTAAAGAATGAAGAAAGAAAGAAAGAAAGAAGGGGAGAAAATTGGGGTAGACATATTCATGCTGTGTTAAAATACTTTATACAGGATATTTTCTTGGAAAGTGTTTGACTAAATGTACTTTAAATGTTAACCAGACCGTCGTCAGATGTTTTGAAATAAATTTTTAATCAAAAAAGTTTTGTTGCTATTTTTCTTATATATCTTTCTATTTTACAATTGCAGTCAATTAATTCTCAAGCTAACGTTAGCATAGAAGAGGGTTAAGATGTTAGTTCTTAAGGGAAGTAAGTTAAAAGTTTTCAAAGATTTTCTTCAAATTGTTAGGTAAACTTTTTGGAACTAGAAATGAGATCACCAATCGAAAAGTTTCGAAAGTTGTTATAAGAAGTAGAAGGTAGAACTTATACAAATAGAATGGGGATAAGGAGATGAAGAATGTAATTATTCGTTAACTTTCTAGCAAATTAAACTGAACTGTAATTTAAGGAATAAGGGAAATTGTATTTAGTTTTAGGGTGATTAATTGTTAATAAAGATTCAAGATTATAATTTGTTAGATTTTCTGGATTTATGAAACTTCTATTCTAACTTAGAGAGGATTTAAGTAATATTAAAATGAATTAGTAGAAATATATGTTGATTTTGATTGAAATTTCCATAATTAACAATTGTAGAAAATTTTCAAAAGTAGTAGGCTTATACCCTTTTAGCAGCACATTCAGTTAAAGAGCTTTTAATAATTTTGTATGAATTACTAATGTACACTAACCTAATGTCCTTTAAAGGGTATGTTTTTCTCCGTTATAATCAAATCATTAAACAGTTTGCAAGAAATCATACTGTCACCTGACCCGTCAAAATCAGTCGGTATAATCTTTTCGAAGGTATTATATAGGCGAAAGTAAAATTCTTTGGTTTTGTGTTAAGTGATTTTGAAAAGTTTCACTTGGGAAGAAGAAATTGTTTTAATTTCTTTTGTTTTAAAAATATATAAATATTATAAGGAACAAAATGAATTAACTCTTCAACAAAAGTTGATAAATTATCGACTGAGAAAAAGGTTGCTGCCGATTTGAACAGTTTGACTGTGAAGGTGATGAGACAATGTATTAAGGTGTATACTAATTTTTGGTAAAAGTAATATGAGAAATATAAAAAAAGACACTAGAAAAATGTTGGCTTAACCAAAAGTGCAAAAGAATAAGACTAATGGCGGAACAGAATGTGTCACTGAAATAAATTAACCCGACAAACTGATGCAAGAATTTTAAAATTATATAACAACAAAGATTAGAAGTAAATATAATTTTTTCAAGAAGTATGTTTGCATATTTCTTTCAAATTTAGCCTTTTTCAAAATATTTAAGTTTTTCCTAGGCATGAAACAGATATTCTAACATCTAGGAGTACTTTACCCAGAAAAAATGCAGCAAAAAAGCAATAATTGAAAATAATAGTAACAAAATCTAGAAAATAACTATAATTTTCTCATTAAACTTCTTGCTAATGGTTATTAGAGTGATATTTTACAATCAATATTATAAAGTTGGCATTATATTTTAGCATTGCCAGATCGAAAAAATTTAAAAGACCATCTTCATGTTTCTAGTATAATAAAACTAGATTATAACTAAAATACTACGTACATCTTGACATTTGATTGGCTAGAGTAGAGTAAAAAACTGTATTCCAGCAACTAGGTTCTTTCTCTGTTTGACTACGTAGTAAAAGTAAAAAACTCAGCCTCATTTTAGTTGTTTCATACATTTTGAAGCACTCCTGTTGCAACCATTCACATTTAAGCTGCATTATTTCTGACAAAATCCGAAAACCTGCTATAAGACGAACTAAAAACTAGCTCGCAATCAAAAAGTTTTTGAAGCTTTTTTGACTTTGAGCTGACTTTCAGAAAAAAGAACGGGTTTGAATCTTTTACATATGTCTGCATATTCACCGGATTTGAATATCAATGAAAATGTTTTGGGTTGGTTGGCGCGTAAAACTGCTGCAGATGGAAGACAATTTGAAACAACTGATGATCTAATACAAGGTGTTAAGGTGGTCAATAAGTTTTTATTGATTGAGATTAACCCATTCGAGACCCATTGTGCAATGCATTTCCGAGCCTAAAGGACCCATTGCACACCGTGTTATAAAAAAGAAACTTTTGAAAAATGAAGTGATTTCTCGCTACAAAAATGATATCATAATAGGTAAATTTAAAGACAAAAGAGACATTTTTTTCATTTCAAGTGAATATAAAGCAACTTTAGGAGAATATGAAAATAAAGGGAAAACAAAAATTTGAAAACCAATTGCGTTAAAACGAGTACATGAATGGAATAGATCGCAAAGATCAAATTTTACCTTATTATTCTTGCACAAGGCGAACATTTAAATGGTATATAAACTTATGGATTAATTTAGTAGAAACTTTGCTGTTAAACTCATTCAACTTGTATAAAATGTATTCAACATCAAACACAAAGTATAATTTTTATCAATATCGCCTGAAGATTATAGATAAATTAATCGAAAATGCCCGAGACCATCCCACAGCACAATCAAAGGATCATCTACCTGAAATCCTGCCAAGAGGTGAAAATAGAAAAGTGCAAAGAAAGATTTGCCGACAATGCTATAAAAATGGTAAATATAGACGCACTAATTACTCTTGCCGTGCTTGTGTCGGTAACCCTGGATTATGTCTGGGCGATTGTTTCAAGAACTATCACTCTATACAACAAGAGTAAGGGTTGTCCTTCCAGGAAAATTCATGATCTTGCACTGCTTCAAATTTATGTTTTATTTAAAATTATATTATTTTCTTTATTACTGAACCTAAAATAAGTGTTTAATGTTACCTGAATATTTTTGGAATAAATTTGGTGCAAAATATTATTTTTCTATTTTATTTTATATTGCACACCTGGTGTGCAATCAGTTCCTCGAAATAAAAACATTCAGAGGAGCTACTTGCACACACGGTGTGTAATCATCTTACATATTTGTACAAATTGAGTAACAATACGATTTATTTATATTGTAGATATGTTTTTTTTATCAAAAATGGCCAACATAAAGCAAAAAAATTTTTGGACCCTGGGGATAGTCTCTAAAATATGTGCTATCTCGATTGGGTTAAGTCATCTTCCTTAGAAAATGTCAAATTAGTTTTGGCTGTTTTTGATATTTACTTTTCATCCCAAAACTAAAACTGGAAGAGTAAAATAGATTTCGCACTCTTCACTTAAACGAATTCAATCCAGACAAAAAAATAAAAGGTAAAAATATTAACACTAACCATTACTTTTATCGATTTATTTTAAAACACTTCTAATATATTAAATGGTGCAATATAGTGACTTAAAATCTCTATTATCACTTTGACGCATAACCAAGGATGAAAATTTACTTCCCATCATCTGATTAGTACATTAATATCGTGAGATTTGCTTCACATAACCTTGAAAAGGAAAAAAAGAAAAACATTGAAAACATTCAAGCAAATAACCTATAATGGTACTTCATCCTCATCCGTTAACGGTGGGCTTAAGTGATTCATAGTTGGCTTATGGCATACTTATTTCTGACAATTGAATTTTATGTTTTTCGTTGCATTTACGATTGATCAACTTTTGCTCTTGTATGTTTGGAGGTTTTTTCAACTAAGCTCATCTTATCGTTTGTTCTTTTTTATGTGAATGAAATTTTTTTTTTCTTGAAAGTAGCCACTTAAGAGCTAAGAAAAGTGTTGAAATTTTAAATATACCCAGCAACAAAAAAAAAATTTTCATTTTAATCATTGCCGGATTAGTTTTTGTGTATTTGCCGTTTTCTATATAATTGAATTAAGAAACTTAACTACTTAGCAATGTTAGTTATTTCGAAATTGCATGAAATTAATTTAATTACAGCCTAAGACTATTTTTTGGTTATCGCTTTTAGTTTTATTTCCATTGGGCACACCTTTTTATTATCACAAATGTGACATGATCATAGGTTGCGAATATTTTCGTATTCAGTTATAGTAGAGTGTTAATCATTGTCCTAAATCTTTGAAATTACTACAAATTTGGTTGTTCAATTAAAATACGTCAAAATGAAGATTTTTCGTCACTCTTTATATGGTTATCTTAGAATATTTCGGTTATCAAGTGTAGGTGGACAAGTTACGGAAGCTTAATTTAAAGTTTCATTAAGAATTCTGAAGCTAAATAAATACTTATATGAAGTAATGAGTAATGATTTGATTTTTATCTCGCAATTTAAATTTTTGGTAAGTATGTTTTTGATGAGTAAATACAAAAAAAAGTTCTGTATATGTAGCCTATAAGTTTGAAATACAAATTTCTGTATACTTGACTTAAGCCAAGTCGATGTATATATGTACATACAATACTTTTTACATTAACTCATTTTAAATGAAAAATTTTTTTAACAATTTAAAAGTATAAAAAATGGACGAATATTGAAATTATAAGAAAAATTCATGTTTGGGTGTATTCTAAACCAAAACTTTTCTGTTAGAGCCAAAATAATAATAAAATACACTTAGAACACTTATCTTAGAAAGCAGCTAAATTTTCAGTCGCCTACAATTTGCGGATAAATGCAATCGAGAATATTTAATGTGGTCAAAAATAACTTTCGTTGTTGAAATTAAGTTTACTTATGATGGATTTGATGGTTTAAGTAAGAAAAACAATTTCATTTAAAAAGCGTTTTAAGAGGAGGACCTTTAAAAATATAGACAGCATTTCATCAAGTCCTTAAATTCAAAATAATCTTTATATAAGTATAAATTAACATGTAGGAATACGAAGCTATTGTGAAAAACTTATTTTTGGAATTTTTCTGCTGTAAGTAAAATTACATTTTCCAATAAAATAACATTCAAATGTTTTCGAGAATCGCACAAAATAAGAACTTTATTTATGCCATTGAAAACTTATGGAGAATTATATGGCGAGAAGCTTGTGCACACGAAATCCTGAAAATTGATACAATGAACTAATTAAAATGAAGGATAAATAACTTATGAAAAAATCCACAAATCCAAGAAAGGTTTAGGCAATATTTAACGGTATGGAGAAGAGACTTATACAATCAATTAGGAAAAAGGACAAACGTAAAAAATATTTAATAAAATTATTATGAAAATTTAAATGAAGTTATGTTTAATTTCAACTTTTAAGTATGTAGATCCTAAGTCATAGAAAAAATTACCTTCAAAAGGGGATTCAGGTCAATCCAATCAAACTATTAATGGAGATATTTACATTGAGCAACTTTGTCCTTTAAACTTCAATATGATTAAAATATGATGATGATTGCAGAATATTAAGAAAACGTTGTTGTTTTATTATGATAATGTTAGACCACATATGGCTGAAACAATGCTGCAAAAAATTATTAAATTTAATTGAGAACTTTTGCCACATCCTGCTTATTCCCTAGATATTTTTTCAAGTCATTTCCACTTATTTTTTTAGTAGGGAGAAAGTAAAATTGTAAACGGAGTTTACAAAAAAAATTTTCAAATTTTTAACATCAAAACCAGAGTTGTTTTGTAGCTATAGAATTAGAAATCTTCCTGCAAGATTGTAGATAAATTGTAGATAGTGGAGGTAAGTATATAATTTATTAAAATGTTAATTTGTGTTTTATTTAAATTTTTCTTAAATTACTTCAAAAATTAACACAAACTTTTGGATTGACGTGAATAGTTTTAAAAATTAATAAATTTCATTTTGATTATATAATTATCATGTTAAATATAATAAATGGTTATCAAAAATCTAAGGGAAACAAGTTCTTAAATTAGAAGAAACATAAAAACTTGTAATTATCAAAATTTCACACTCTTTATTAATTTCTATTAAAATAAAACAGCAAAATCCAAGATATGTTAAAAATCATAATAATTTCTTATGATATCAATAACTCAATAAAATGTATAATAATAAAAAACCAAAACAAAAAATGCAACAATAAATCAATCAAAACTCAGTCAAGTGACGGATAAGTAAAAATAGAAAGCAGCTTCAATTGCTTGTCATTTGTGTGGCTTGTCACACAAAACGATGATCAAGTAAACTGTCTTTATTTAGTACTCAATGCGTACAGATTTTTGTAATGCAATGAGGCCATATACCAATATACAATACAATTACTTTAAAACCAAATATATTCATCACATATTATCCTCAAAAATTATTATCAAATTAAATTTGTTATAAGATTAAAAGTATCTAAACTCTGTTTTAATTATCGTCCTTAGGCTTTGATGAAACTAACTTTATTAAACATGATATACTTATGCTTAAATTAAGTCTCTTGGAAAACTATCAGAAATTGCTACTTCCATTATAAATTAGCTGGTAACAAACTTAACAAGTATACGACAGCCAAAATTTATAGTCTATGACCTAATAGGAACCATCCTTAATGCAATTTACTTGTATGCAAATTATTAGATCCAACATTTATAATACTAACAGATTGCTATTCCATATTCTTTTGGCATAAGGGACTTACCTAATGACCTCCATTCTCATACTGTATTTATTCACAAATTTGAATACCTCAATATATTCTTAGTTACATCAAAGGATTTATCTACATATATTTTCCTCTCGATCTCTCTATACACACGACCTCGATTGAAAATACTTCATCTATAGAAACTTGCATTAAATTACCACACGGTTGCCATCAATGTGAAAACATATTTATATATCTTTTACTATGCATAGATATAGAGCAAGTATATGGATGGTAAAAAGCCTTTTACTTGTATACCATCAAGAAACTTATCTAGGCAAGCAGTAGCTCTTAGCAGTTCATTACTATTCATCTTAGACCTACAAGTGCGGCTTCAGTCTACTTTAGTTGAAGAAATATCCTCATCATCCTCAGATTCATAATGTCTGCTTGATTTAGCCAACCGTTCAAGTGGAACTCATGTTATTGCATGGCTATAACTTAACCACTATAACCATCTATTTCTAAAATGTTTTTTAAGGATGAGATTTTAGGTGATTTTCTTTTGTTAGTATGTTATTTTAAATTTTAATTTTGTTGTTGTTCTTTATTTGTTTCTATTATTTCCGCATATTTGAAATTCTATATGAATTTTTAATAATGAGGTATATAATTTATGAATTTGGCCTAAGCTATGGACAATTATGATTGTGTCTGGAGTCATTGAAACTCAAATTATGGCCAGTGATTTGAAAGAATTGGTAAATTTATGCTATCGTTGAACTGAACTGATAAAAGATTTCTTTTTCGATTTATTTCTCTTCTCTTTTGAGATTTATTACCTCTAGGGCACTTTTTTTTCTTGATTTTTTTGCTTCAAAAGAAAGATATTAAGTCATCGTTTTCTTTCTTGTAGGGCTGATTTTTGTAGAAAATCATGAACTCTTGCAGAATTTACAGTTATGACTTTCAGATTTGATTACTTAAGATATTGTTTTGATTTTGAGGAGGAAATATTTTTATTTTAAGATGTATTTATATATATATTGACTTAGCAACAGGAATTTTAGTAATTTTTTTCACTATTGTACATCGTTTGATTTTTTTAAATTCTCTTTGGATAGAATTTTGGGATTTGGTGTTAAATTATTATTTGGAGAGAGTTAAGAAATTATGGTGATAAATTGAAACTTCCTGTTTAGGGAAAATTCTTATTTTTTCAAGCTTGCTGATATTTTATTTATCTTCATTAGAATTCTAAAAATTTTTTTCTTAATTCAAAATTTACGATGAAATCACCTGCTCTAGCGAGGAAAAGTTTTTCAATGAATTTTTCTTTGATGAATTTTTTTATGAGCTATCATAACAAAATAAATTTGTGAGAAATTTTTTATCTCCAAAAATATCCAATATTGAAACTTATCAATGAGGTTAGCTACAAAAAGTAATCTAAACTTTTCCTTAAAAATTGCAAGCATTATGAAGAAAAAAGAGGTGTTTTTCATCCTATTGGGAATGGCACGAAATTGCGATTAGTAGATAAAAACTTTTTTTCTAAGAATTGGACGAGGGTAAACTGAAGATTAATATACTGAATATATTTCTGGAGTGAGGAACAGAAGCTAACTTTTTTCAGTTCATATACGGCCAGTTTCAGAGTTCAAAGTTAAAGTGAAGTTTGATAAATCAGCAGTTAGCTTTAGAATGGGTTTAAATGTAGACATGAAGAAAATGCGAGATTACTTATCACATAAATAATAATAAAAGCTATATTTTTTTTGCGATGACCTATAATACACATGTGAAATAAAACTCTTACACCAATATCAAATTCTCACCAGCTTTACTTCTAGCTGTCACTCTAAACTTTTCTTAGCATTAACTGTTGATTAGCTAACCATCAAGTTAACTGAAAAGTGTGAAAGTGTCTGATAGACTCTTAAACACCTCAAACAGTGAGTCGGTTATACAAGAAGTGGCAATAATCTGTTGAAATGAAAAAGATTATCCACACTTATCACGCAAAATCTGAAGTTTGAAGTAATTCTTGAAGTAAACGACATGAAATTTTAATTTTTGTTCTCTACTTAGGAAAGATTTCAAGATAGCTTGATTGATAAGTAAAGGCAGCTGACAAATCCTTAAATGTAAAAAATTTGAAAGAATTGGGAGAAATGTGTTTGTATAAAGATTGAATTTTAATAATTAAAGTTGTATAAAGCAGTTGTCGGAGTCAGAATAAAGTAAATTTTTGTTTTTAAACTAAAAATATCAATTTAATTGCTTTCACAAAATTTTTTTAGCAAGTGTGTCTCATACGAGGATCAAAATGTACCGATTCCTCATTAACTATATAAAATCGTTGCAGTTAACAATTTCAAATTATTTTAACACGATCAGTGAGTTTTGAATGTATAAATTAAGGATCTATATTGAAAGCTGTTATTACAACAAATTTAAATATGTATATAACAAAAATTTTCTTCCACTATAAAAATAGTTAAACCAGGAAAGTCACATATAGACATTTCAATTTTGTAGCATGAGGAAATTTCTCGGCTAAAATATGCAAAAAGCAATTAATACTGTATATTGGACATTAAGTTCCATAAAATGATATTAATTTCCAATTAAAGAAAATAGTTTCAAAACTTATGTCGTATGTTCTTTTGTATACCTCTGGCTCCACGACAAAGTAACAAAAATCCAAGTTTTTTTGTAAAGGTGTTTCACTGAACATTTTTAATTTCTGTATAGGTATCTATTGTGTAGAAATTTAAGATGCTCCTTAATATGGACTCATCTTAATTGATAAATATTGCATAAGGTAGTCAAATCATTATTAAGACCAATAAAATTATTACAAATTAACGTAACCAAATCCAAAAAACTAGAAAAAGTTGTTGGGGGAAAGTAAATCTTTCTCTATGAAACGATTTCAATACAAAACAAAATATATAAATATTTAAAGAAAAAAATATCCCACGTAATGATGGACAATCATAAATCAATCCTTTTATCATTGAAATGACATTATATACAGGACAAAAACATGTCTAAACCAACCAAGCTTTTCAACAATGAACCAAAGAAATACAAAAAAAACACCTTGAAATTTTGTGAGCTTAATGTTTGTGTTTTACTTTTTTTGTTTATTAATTTCAAAAGTAGAAAAAAAAACGCCTTTACGTGTTCTCATTACCCATTTTTGTCAGTTTATGCCATGAAAATATCGCTGTAGCTTGCGACCGACTGCCGCCGGAAAGAAAATTTTAAAAAGAAATCTTGTATTGCAGGTTGTTTCCTCTTTTTTGGAAATTTATCGCTTTTGATTTCAATGTCCGCAACTAAAATCTACTGAGGTGACCATAAGTAGAAGAATCAATTTCGAGATATATAATGGTTGTTGTTTTGTTTCTTCTTTTTTTATATCTAAAACTGGTTCTTGGCTTGACTTTGTCAGGTTTATTTTAGTTTTGTATGCACTTTTAGTGACTTATGACATCATCATTGAAACAATTTTTGTAAAAATTATGATCAATGAGTGTCGGTTTTGTTGTTAATTTTTTATTTTTTTGATTTTCGGAAGCTGTTGATAAATATGATAATAGGCAGTCAAGGGGAATTATAACAACAAGTGTGTAGGTATTCTCAGGGCTGAGTTTAGAAGAACATTTCTGTTGAAATTGAAAAATATAATTTTAAGACAAAATTTGAAAAAACCAAATTGATGGTAGTTGATTGTAAAAAAGTAAATTGTAAAAAAGTTTTGCAGGAAAAAATATTTTTTAAAGTAAAATCAGGAAAGCATGAAAGTTTTGGAATATTATATTACCCACAATTTCTTGAAGAGAAAGTAACACAAATGACAGAAGTTTTCATCATCCTTAAGTACATACTAAAAAGGTATTTGCTAAATATAATGAGAGTTATCAAACAGATCTTGTTCTTTATAATTATTCTGATTATTGATAATTAGGATTCAATTTATTTTATTCTTTCATTTTTATTTAATAGAAACTATTTCAGTTTCTAATGAAGCAACAGAATCCTCTACAATCCGTACTAAAATACAATTTTATTTTGTTGCTTCAGAATATTTGTAATGTTCTTAGGTTTTAGACTAAAAAATGAGGTTTGCAACGATTTGTAGGGAAGGACTGCCTTCTTTCATGCCACTGGCTATCGGGATAGAAAATAATCGGTTGCTAACTTCCTCTTCTTGTTATCTATCTGAAATATATGTAGAGGAAATTGGTGCTTATTTCACTCATTTCTGGTAAAATCTCAAATGTTGTAAGAAACATAGAAAGAAGTATCAAAAAATAGTTCTTATAGTATGAGAAGAAATACTCATGATGACCTGTAAATCTGTTGTGCCATGAAAGGGATATACTTAAAATATAAAGTCCTTCTAATAGTCCATGTTTTATTGGCACCATATTTCTGAAGTCTATATTTTCCTTTCCTTCTATTGAAAATTGGAAATGAAGAGATGTATTGGTATTGTCGAGAGCAATCCTTGGCATCAAAAAGCAGGTGGGTAGGTATCTGCTTATCCTTCTAACTCAATCTACACTTATTGTCTTTCCTATTTGGTGGAGATGTGTAGCTTTGTTTGCGAACTATTAAAAATTAAATTAAACTAGAAGGATTGAAAGTTCTAGTTTTTTGACCAGACTATCCTTGTTGCTATAAATACTTCGGCAAATTACTATCAGTGTTGGTAATCAAAATTTGCACAAACAATTTTAAAAAAGTTTTGAAAATTTCAATTAATAAAGTTATAACCATTTTGCGTGCTGCCGCTGTATGTCAGGTAATAAGGCTGAGTTACTACTCAGATAAACCCTGACAATTATTAAATGGTTGACACTGGAGCAGTATGGTTATTTTCAGTGTATCCACCCAGCATCATTGATTGTGCCCAAAGTTTTAGCATGACGTTCTGTTAAAGTTAAAAGATTGCTAGAAAAATTCATAAAATCCATAAATCTCAAAATTGGTAAGGTATGCTGGCTTTAAAAGCCTTTTTTTCGTAATTGTTTTTTAAAACTAAATTGAGTGAAATAAAGGTAAGCGAGTCTTTAAGGTCTAAAAAAGATGAAAACATGAAAAAAGTAGAAAGTATTATTGGTTAAAGTAGAACTAAGAGCCTTGTTTTGGAAATGAGGCTTTTTATGAGGTAATTAAAAATAAAATTTGTTGCCATTCATTTTGAAAGCGCCTTTTTGTAACATTGAGGTATTGAAATTTTTTCTGAAAATTAAAATAAAATATCAAAGTTTCCCATGGGAAAGACTGGCTCTTTTTAAAATAGTGTGGCAATATAGCCACACTTAGGCATCAAAGTTATATTGGTAGCTTTTAAGAGTCTTTAGCCGAAAAAGAAGGTTTCTATTTGCTTTCATTTACATAATTTTTCACATTTAGCAGAGGTTTAACTTTTCACTCCTCCCAAAAATAAAAGCCTACCAGAAAGAAAATATAATTTGACTTCAATTGTAAAACTAAGAAGGACATTCTTCATTATTTTCCTCATAAAAAACTTCCAGAACCAGCTGTGAAATATTTATCCTTAGCCTTGCCAAGACTTAAAATTGCAAAATTGAAATTTTATTCAATCTTTTTGTTTTGTTTGCAGTATGTTGAAGTTATTCAACATATATTTTGTAACCCCAGTTCAGATATTCGTCTTTTTCCTAAATTCGTTAAAATATCTGAAAACGAAGACTAGTTACTAGAGATAGATAAAAAGTTCTCCACCTTTTATAGAAATTACGTTAATTTTGGAGATATTTTGTTATTTTCAGGTTGATAAATTTGCTATAAAACTAATGACATATATAGTTTGCAGTTACTGCTCCTTAAAAAAAATACATCGCGAAAGTTTTATATAATGAACAAATTGTAATACCGTATAATAATAATATCCTTCTTTGGCCTTGTTTTTACTTCAAAACTTTAGAAGAAAAAATTTTTCTCTTTTCTTTGGATGATAGATGATAAAATAATATTTTAGATGTGGCAAGAGATTTTTGAATAATATTTTTCTCATATTATGAGCTCTATTGATCTTTATATCATGTCCCTAAAGCTAAAATTTTCTTTTTATCTTCGTTTATCATTTCAAATGAGCTCAATGCCAAATATGATCAAGAAAGTGTCAATTGATTATATATTTTTTTTTAAAATCTGCAATAAATGCTTTGCTATTTTAAAGGACAACTTATATTACTACATCTCTAAATTTAAGCATTTTCATCCCCATTTGGTAACTTATCAGATCTTAGCATAAGAGAATTATATAAATTAAAATTTGCTAAAAATAATTGATTTTCTTTCTTATTTACACAAAAAATCAATTAATTTCCATGTTTTCTGCCATGATTTTTGTTCAGTGTATTATTGATCAACGAACAATGAAAAAACCAAAAAAATAATTGAAATCAAACGAAATATTATTGTGCACGACCTAACTATATAGCTTCCATTTGAAATCAACAATAATTCCGTCAACAAAATGTGTGACAAAATAAACAATTCAACCTGGTGGGTCCACTCTCAGAGGTTTTCATTAGTGAAATTCCATACAGCCGCCAAGCACACACACTGATCTTTGGCTGTTTTATGATCGAATGGACCGCAAGATTACTGAATATGCGAATCAGTCGTAACGCGAAAGCTGCTCTGTAAACAACAGGTAAAAATTCGGACAAAAAAAGCTATTATAGTAATATTTCGACAGGTGACAATTGATGTTGAAGCGTGCGCATTTATTTTAATTGACACCTTCCTTAGACGAAGTCAAGTATTAAATTGAAACAAATTTAATTATAATTCATTTTGGGATTGATTTCATGACATTTTTGTTGTTTTCAAATTGTAATCATATTTGTATTTGTTATATTTGAGTTATAGAAGAGTTTTTATATTTTTTCGCGAATAAATTAATATGTGCATTTTATTTGTTTTGCCAAAAAAAAAAATAAAATATATAATAGTTAAAAAGTGACACTAATTTTATAAGTCGTTTTTTTTCTGTTTTATTTTAATTACTATTTTCCAATCTAGATATATATCCATTAGAATTGTGTTTGGAGTTATTTTTGTGATTGTGTTGCAGCTCATATCGCTAAAGCAAAACAGATAAACATTTAGCGCGCATTAGATGGGATTATTGAGTTAATGAAGCAGGTAAGACGACATGCTCACCTGAATAGGAATTTATATTACTTGCAATTTAGCATTAGGAGGGTAATATTTTCTAAGTAATCGGATAACAATAATTTTGTTGGATGTGGGATACAATTGGTATCCTAATTAAGTGACTTTTGAAATATTTTGAATAGTTATAAATTTCAATGAAAAATTATTTTCTTCTTTAAAAAATTTTTTGCTGCATTTATTTAAAAATTAATTTGTTTTAATATTAAATATTTCCGGCTTTGTTTACTGGGAATCCATTTATTTTAATGATATTGATAGAAACTTGATAAATAAATTTTTTACTTTATTATTTTTTCAGAAATTTAAAAAGAAAAACTGACAAATACTAAATTACTAGTTCAGCAAAATGCTTCTAAAGTAAATCCTTTTGGAAGGAAATTAAAATAAATCTATTTAATGAAATAACTTGAAAAATAGTTCTACTTTCCAAATTTTAAGAGTAATTTTGTTCTGAACGAAATATTCATAAGTCCCTTAATGCTTGGATACGTAATAAAAATTAAAAGAAAAATTTTGTTGATTATAATATATTTAATTTCTTCAAAATGGAGACATTTTTACATGATCTTTTTTAGATGCGGTTTTACTTTCTGTGATATTTGCACAAAATATTACAAAATTTTTTTGTGACTTGTACATAACTTTCTTCTTGAATAGTTTGAGAAAAAACTCCTGTAGTTGAATTGTGTTGGTTAAAGGGCACAATTAAGATGGAAAGTCAATACCAAAATCAGATGTTATAGTTAAAGCCTTTATCTCCTGTGACCTACATTTTTAACTTTTCTAGTGCTAAGTGAAAAAAAAATTTTTTGATGCTACCAACAGCAGATCCATGGAGTTCAATAGGATATAAATAGCCAGTTTTATAATCTTCCGCAAGAAAATATTTGCCAAGTACAAACATAAAAATGTGTAAGACAGATTGATAGCACTTTCTCGATGTAGTGGTGCATACTCGCTATTAACATTCGTCGAGTGATTTGTCATGTTAATTAAAATAATGAATAAAATTTAAATATATTTCAAAAAGGCTTACAACATTATGATGTTAAGGCTCAAACACAAACTGTGACAGCAAAGTAGAATTTCGCGCTTCAACCGCGTGGATTGTGTTTGAGCTTTAAGGCTGGATTCAAAATAGAATCAAACTGAATCTTTGGATATATGCAGTCCTTTTTCATGAAACAATAAAAATTATGGTTCATTTTTGATCAATTCTTGTACATTTTGAACATTTTCTTCTTTTACAGTTGATTTTTTCTCAACTGCAATTGTTTTATCGTTTCATCGACATCCTTTAAATTACTTGAGAATCTCAAAAATATTGGTATGAATAAACATCAGTCCAGTTTTAATTGACAGTGGAAGTATGATCCCACAAAATATTAAATTTCTTAAGCTGTTGAATTTATTTTTTTTAAAATAAGTTGTAAAATATTTTAATATCATTTAAGACCGAAACCAATAAAATAATATTTTTAAATTCACCAAAGTAATTAAATTTAGTGGACAGCACCTCATGCCACATATAGCATCACTAAATAAAAACTTTTAAAATTATCAATTAAAAATTTAAATTTATAGCTCATAAAAACAAAAACAATATCAAATAAGGCAAAAAAAAATATTTTCAACATAAAAAATTGCTAATAAGTTCCTCAAGGATGTATATATTTTATATATAATATACATATATAAAAACTTTAATATGTTTATATAAATAAACAGAAAAATATTTTGGGTTATTTTTTTATTGTTAATAATGAAATAAATCAAATAACTTAAAATGCATGAATCTAACGGATATCGGAATTAATTTAGTCATAATTATAATATTAAATTCAAACCTTTGAGAATGCCATAAATCACTGAAGATTTTAACCAACAGAAGTGATGATTTTTCCCACGGAACTTGGGTTCCCTATTATATTTATATTTAGATACAAAAGGAAACTATTTGATTACCGCCTTCTGGCTTAAGTTGTTTTATTTGTTCATTTATCAACGCTAAAAACAAATATTTAGTGTCACTAGTGCATTAATAGGACACAAAAGTGTCCTCTCTTAATTTTTTGAAATTTTATTTGAAATAATATTCATCAATTTATCATTTTGGGACTAACAAGTTTTCAGCAACTAAACGGTAGATATATTGTTTAATAAATAATTGAGCCATTAGGTGAGAACACATTATAGAAATTGGATTCGCTTTTGAGAATCAAAAACAAAAAATGACTTTTAGCTTAAGAAGTGTTCAGAGAAGGCATATAAACCATATTTAAATTCCACCATATGGTTACTATGAAATATTTTTCAGCTAATAATTTAATTGGAACTTGAAAAATTTACCTTTTAATGATCGTACAGCAATATTATCAAATTTTTCGGTTTCTACAGTTTTAAGGATTAAAATCAAATAAAATTTGCTCAAAATATAAAATAATTAAAGAAATTAATATAAAAACTTTTGTTTTAAGCAATAATAAAATTACCGATCTTGTCATAATTGGATGATCATTCTCACTGAGCATTTGTAAGTAGTCAATTACCAATTGTTTTTTGGTCATTTAAATGCAGTTATTGTAAACAGTAACTGTATCTTTCAACATATCTAGTTGTTGAGTGTATAATTGATGGTCATATAAAATAACCACTGTACCAATATGATCCCCGATTATGATCATCAAACGGTTGTGTACCAGGAGCCTACTTAGTTAATGGCAGTATTTATGGCTATTGTTTAAATTTATTGTTGATTGATACTGTTGAGAAATCGATGTTAAGACAATCAAATTATTTTTTTTACTTTTGTTTTTTTATTAATTTTTTGTATTTTGTCTTAAAGTATTGTCAATTAGTTAGCTTTCGCTTTTGTTTAGCTTAAAATTAAAAAAAATTTTGTTTATAGTTACTTAGAAAAAAAAAAAAACAAGAGTCATTGAAATCACGTATTTAATTTTTTATTTATCATGTTTTGAAGGAAATAAAAATTTTTTTGGTTTTTCTAAAATTATTTTCTGTTGATTATTTTAAAATTAAGTAATCACATTTGTCTGCACAACAAATTGTAATTATAGCTATTAATTTAAGCAAATCGATTGACTTGAAAACATAAAATGTGAGAAATTTTAGCAAACAGAAAACTTGCCTCCCGGGGACAAAAAAAGTATTTAACAAAGCTTTCTCTTTCTGATAATTTTTTTAGCTTTTTTTTTTTTGTTTTTGAACATTCTATTAACCTCGGGATGAAAATTATTTGATTAAATTTGTTTAATTCGCAGCGGTAGCTATCAGACAGACATTATTACTTTTTTCTAATATTTTATTATTAACAAAAATAATAAGAAGTTTAATGAGAGATATATTTACATTTTGTTTTAGGCAACATAATTAATAATTTTGTGAATCTCTACCTTCGGGGATAAAAATATTGCTTTTCCAAATTGACCTTGATCTGAGAAGTTTTATTTGGTGGCCTTGCCATATGGTATTTAAAATTTTTGAAATAACATTTTCATAAATTCCAAATACAAAATATGTCCTTTTTAAATGAAATAAATGTTCTATCTACCTACGTCAAAAGTTATTAACAGTTGATTGTTGAAAAATATTTGTTTTTCATTAAAATTTTTTTTTTTGGTTTTGAAATCGGGTCCTTCTGAAGTAATTTAATTATGCCAGGAAATAATTTAGCCGAAGAAGCAAATTACTTTAGGATAGTCTTAAGTTCATTCCTACAAAATGTGTTCTATCTTCTTCAATTAATTAATAAAAACAGCCAAATTAGATGCTTCTTTTTTAAATCTACATTTAACTATCTAAAACGCATTCCTGCAAGTAAACGGGAGAATATACTAAGCAATCAAATAATTTCCATAAATTTTAACACATATTCGTAAATACACAAATGCAGTACATAGCCCAACTTTCGGCTGAAAGTAGACAATCACTCGTTTCCACCCATTTACTTCAATCTAGTTAAAACGCTTCCTTAGTAGCTCAGTAGCAACATGAATTATCGGGATAAAAAAAAAGTCACGCTCAGTGTACGGCTGATCGAGTTTGCCTAATGGTTGGCAAAAAGCTGCATAAAATTTGGGTATTAGTTTCTTATTCATGTTAAATATCGAAGCAATACTAATTAATGGGTAATGCTGAACATTTTGACAAAAAATAGTACCAACTTAAGAAAAGTTATACTGGTTCTTAAAGCATTGGATGCGGATTGTTTAACTTTCCAATTATTTCATTTATCACAAAGTATGAAATGAAAAATTTCATTCCATAAGGAAGTTTGTGAAAAGAAATTAATGCCTAATATAATTATTTTAATAAAACAAAATGTTTTTAAGGTTGATTTGAAAAAACTGTGTTCTTTAGTTCATGCCCTGACTCACCGTTGAGTATTATTTTGGCTAATATGAATCTAAAAACGTTTCTTTTCGATAATAAAACTGTCAGTGTCACCCTCCAATTAACTGCCAAAAAGCATCCAAGGCATCGTTTTCATACAAAAATAGCTAGGATGGTAATTTTTGCGTTAATTTTAAGACAAAATAGGTGAGGTTTTCCTTGAAAAATTAGCTTCTATGCCCCAAAAATATTTCTCTTTCATTGATAATGGATATTTACTTTTCCATCAATTAGAGAAGAATTCTTTAAAAAATATTTTAAATGAAGATTTGCAAAACTTTTTTTCTTATATGACCCTTTTCTGAAAAAATCAATCATTATAAAAGTTTCTTCCAACAACTTATGAGTAATAAAACTTCTTATTTTACAAAATAGAACACTAATCAAAAGTAATTTGGATTGCAAACATCAAATACATAATTACCAAATGGGAAAATGATACCATAAAAAAAGCACTTCCGACAAATTATTCCTGTTATCATTATTTAAACAATTGAGTAATTGTTTTGTTTGATGATTACTAACTAGCTAGAATTGGAAATTTAATGGTTCTTGGAACAATCGATCATTATTCTAGCGATCAATATTTCAAAAGATGGGCAGACGTAAGACAACAGGGTACGAAAACAAAAGTCTTGTCCATATTGGCTTTGAAAGCATTTTATCTGAGCAAATAAATACAAAGAAAAAGAAGAAAACATTGTTGAAAATAATACCAGTGCAAATAATGTTCCGATTGCGCAAGTTCCCCTTTCAATTTCAATTGAGACGTAAGTAAGAGGGCGTTGGTCGCTTCAAAGAATTTCACACCTTTCAGGTGCGGGTTTTTTTATTTTTTTTTTAATTATGTTTGTTCATTAAATAAATTTAAAAATCATCGTCTTTACCATTAAGTTTCAAATTGTTTGATCAATTTGTAAATTTTCTCTTTTTTCCAAGTCATTCGCTAATAAAATTTGCAAAATAATTTAATTAAGTGTATTTAAGATATTGAAAAATAAAAATTTTCTTTAAATAATATTAACTCATGAAGTTTTGAACAGTAGAACCTGACGTAATCTGGCCATTTACAGAAAAACAGTGAATCTGTGGAGGTGTTAACTAAAACTTGTAATACAAGCTGTAAAAAAATCAAAAATGACAAAGAAAAAAAAAAGACACTACAAATTAATATGAAGATCGTTGAGTGTACGCAAAAACTGAGATGAACATAGAAAAAGAAAAAAAATAAAAAGTGATCAGGCAAGTTTGGCTAATATGGTCTACTTGGGACTACTTAAATGCTAGTTGTGGAGGCAAATCATGGTTATTATCATAATTTAAATTGAAAATTAATGAAACAAAAAAAATAAAATCAATTGATTTATATAATTAAAACTTTGCAGTTTTTGACAATGACAGTATGTGGGTTTTTTGGAAAACATTGTTGGCGAGTGCCAAACATTCGAAAATTTGCAATTTTTATGAAGCTTTTAGAAAGCGTTCAAGGCTTTTGTATAAAACCATTAAGTCAAATAGACAAGAGAATTAGCAAGTAAAAAAAAAAAATATATATATATATTAAAAATTTGATTAACAAATACTTTAGTTAGAAAGAAGTTGTTCCTTTTGCTTAAAGACACAATCCAAGTTTTGTCACTTCATACTATATTTGGTTAACATTGATTTGACTTTACGATCAAATTCAAATATATATAAACTAAAAAATAAACAAACAAACAAATATATGAATTATTGCTAAGAATAGAATTGAATTAATTAAAATTTTGCTTATATAATTAAATTCTAGATATTGAAAATTCAATTTCTTACAAGTCAAGATGAAAAATTAAAATTACCCAAGCAAAATTTTAAGATAGAGAAATAATTTAATTTAAATGATTTAATAATCGATTATGTGTGATATGGAGTGAAGAAAATAAAAACTCTTATAAAAGGGAAAAAATTGGACAAAGTTTCTTTAGAAGTTTGCTATGGAGCACGGCAGTGGCGTTAATAGATTTCTGCAATGGGAGAATATCATTTTTTTTGATAACTCCTCAGCCTTTTATTGTTTAATCACCGCTAAAATATTAATAGGCAAAAGGAAGGGAATTAATCCTTTTGATTAAAACTGTTCCTACGTCACTGGAGAATTGTGTTTTGAATAGAGACTTTTATAAAATTAAAATAGTCAACTACATCGAGCTGCAGATTCTGCCCTTAGGCTTTCTTCAACCTTAATTTAATTACTTAACTTAACCTAATGTTGGGATGCAATATAAATACCAGTATTTTCTACATATCCTGCTCCACTTCTACTATATTACATTTACATAAATTAACCAATTCATATATATATATATATACCATGTTTAATAGTTTAATAGTAGTTTAATAGTTTAATAGTAGGCAACTTTTTCCTACTTTGTTTGTATGCAATTCATCCAAAATTTGTTTGATGAACACCTTGATAAAGGGAAAGACAAAAATATTACCATTATAAATACGATCATTTTTAACAAATAAAAAATTTAGTTTTAAAGAACTAAAAAAACAGGTTCTTTGACAAAGTCTAAAGAGCGCTCCTTTGAACAAAAAACGGTTATCATTTTCGGTGCCTATGTTTAAAAATTGAGGTATATGAAAATTTGTGGATTCCTACAGAACAGATCCAAAACTAAAACTGTATAAGATGCTTTTCATCAATACAAAATTGCAAATAGAATTTATTGAAATTAGTTTTAATTTTAAAATAAAAAATTTTAGGATTGATTCTGTAAAACATTTGAGAACTAGATTATAAAAGTCTTACTCTTACCTGACTAAACTATCAACTTTATCAACTAATTTTGATAAATGGCTTTTTTTATTTTTACCTGCCTGACAAAAAACTGAGAAAAATATTTTATTTATTTATTGTTTTTTTCTTTTTAACTTTATACTAAATAAAATTCACACATCTCTGTCTTAAATTTATTTCTATAGCCTTGAAACTATTACATTAGTTTGACTACACAATTTGATTACCTTTGAAATTCCAAGACTCTATTAGATTTGGATCAGCATAAAAATTTTTGGTGTACTTTTGGTAAATGATCATTGAAATCCTACATAAATGTCAGTAATTTGCTGTGATTGAGGATATAAATTTATTTAAAATTTGCCATGTGCGGTCTTCATCGTTTTAGCTTAATTGAGGGAATTAAATTTTTTAATTTTATTATGAGAATAAAAATACATTATTTTTTTTTTTTTTTTGGTTTTATTGCTTAAGAAACTCTTCTTAAATAAATTAAACAAATTTATTTAGTGCTGTAGAATTACTATTACCACGCCTGGCAGTTACTTGAGTATTAAAAGAAATTATTTTGTTTTTTAATATAATTTTTTTGCTGCTATTTTTTGTCTTTTTATTCAACTTTTTTATGTTGAAAATCTAAGCAATGTCTTACATTACTATTTTTTTTTATAGGGGATTAAAGTTTCCTTTATTTAAATTAGTTGAATTCTTATCATGTTCCCAAGTTTTAAGTTTTATATAAACAAATTAAATGGGATTGCATTCCCATAAACTTAGGTTTAGTTTTCAATCGAAAATTTCAACTTACCAAAGGTTAAACTAATAAATTTTAACCAGGATTTTTGGCCGACCCGTTGAAATCAGTTGAGTCACACTCATAAAGTATCTGGAAATAATTTAAGCATATAATATTATTTGTCTAATTTGTAATGCAATAATCTCGCATTCCTGCATTTTAGTGACACTCTGAATGACATCTTTGAAGTATAATATGGGTATGCATGACATATGTGACTTATGAATATACACAAATGCTTAATTAGTACCGTGTTAAGTTTCATTAGGGTTCGGAACCTATAGTAGACGATAATTGCTTTACACAAATATGGTTTGCATGAAAATTAAAACAACCAGCTTGAAAAGCTCGAATTACTCGAATAACTAAAAAGGCACAAAAAAGAAAGCTACAAATGATAATGAACAATTATAAAAGACCAATATAATGCTCACAAAATCCTTAAGGAATATTCATACTGAAGCGATTTTTCCATCTCTGGAAATTTTTTGAAGTAAGGTCAAATGCTTGCTCCTAAGGAGAAAATTTACCTTCAAATACTCTGAGAGGGAAAAAATTGCACCATACTTTAAGAAATTAAACGTCGATAAAAGCACCGACAAAAATACTGTAGACTCTGTTTTTTATCCAATATCATCGTGGTTATCTGAAATCTTATATATAGAAATAAAATGATGCATAAATTTTGTTTTTTTGTTTTTGTGGAAATGCTTCTACCTTCTCCCGTTGGTACCTAACGGCTTCTAGTTCCTAGTATTTTTTAATCGGATAGCGGTGATTTAAATCTCATTGCTTAATATTTCTACAGGTTGTCAAAATCCCTATTGAAAAATTTTCATGTGAGTAATGATATTCAATTAGCAGGATAAAGAATAGGCTTATAAACAATTACTGAAAAATAATGGAATAAAATTATTAGAAAAATTGAAGATAGTTTACAGTTATTTCCAGGATTAGAGTAGGTATTTAGTCATGAAACTCGTTTAAAGTAAATACTCTTATACATACATAGAACTAATTACCTGCAAAATGTAACTCACAGGTAAAAGGCAATATAACTTGATAAAATGTTTTTACTTTTGAAATCAGATACATATTAGGAAAAACCCAGAAAAAATACCTGGACTCTATACTTATTTACCTCACTGTAAATTAAATATGGTTTTTTGGTAAAGGTCGGCGGAAACGCTGATAAGAAGCTTGCATTGGAATTTGCTTTTATTCCAGTGTACGCTAGCGTGCATTCAAGCTACTTTCTGAAACCTTAAAATTCATGCAAAATATTTATAGAGGAAAAAATTACTAGAGCTATTGTTTTGGATCTTTTTCATGACAATTTAACTTTGCAACATACTTTTCTACTTTTATTATTGAAAGTGGAGAGTTGTCATACAGTTTTGACAGTTGGTCATAAATTTATTTAGGTGTTAAATCTTAAAAAAAAAAATTTTGTAACACATTGATATTGAAACTTTCCCATTGTTAAAGTTTACTGTCATACTTCCACATTGAACACCTTTAAATATAGAAATTAGCTGACAGATTCACATGAACATTCGATACATGTTCATTGAATAGCAATACGATCTTTAGAAAAACAAAATGACGAATTTAATAGTGCCATCAAATAACAAAGCTAATTGAAAAATCTAGAAGTGTGCAACAACAACCAGACTCATTGGATCGATTAAACCACGGACAGGTATAACGTTTGATAATAAACCATAAGGAAAAAAAAAAGAAACAACATGCATTTCTAGGGATCGTTTTCAATGGATACAAAAACCTAAAAGCCAACTAACTTAAAGAATACCCTTTAAAATAATTCAAAGGAGAAACAAAATCAATTAAAGAATTTTCATGTTTGACGAACGTTTTGTATTGCTTCCAATTAATTCTATCTACCGACAACTTCTAGGTGGGCTAATAATTATTTCTTGATGCAATTTTCAATTGAAATTTAATTATTTTATTGAAACTATTTCATTATGTATTCAAATTTACGACCACACCTATTACTGGTTTGAAATTAACACTTTTAATGTGAGTATACGTATTACAAAAGTTTTGCTTTTTATTTTTTCTGCTTTTGAATTTATAACTTTGACATTGATTTCATTTAAAAGTTATTCGTAGTAGTTGAGTTTTATTTATTACGACGAAAAAGAAAAACAGAAAAGAAAAGTAACAACAAAAAGAACAACGAAGTTAAACCACAACACGAATCATCTGTTTTAGAATCAATTGTTCTAGACCTTGAGCGGTTTTATTTTATTAGTAATTCATAATAATTGTTTGTCAAAGTCATGTTTACAAGGTTCAGTAGCTCTGAAATTAAATGTCAGGCAATTGAATTAAGCTATCGACTGCCTATTTTTGCCTAGAGAAGATGTTGTGTTTCTAGAGTTGTAAATATCTAAATAAAATTTTTATGTGAACGACAAAGGAAGTTAAAATAGAAAATATAATTATAGAGTAGTAAATTTAAGTAAAAATATACAGGAAAATTGTGTTTTTTCTTTTGTTAAAAAAAATATGCCGACAGCTTTGAATTCTTTGTGGAAGCAAAAGTAATTCTTATTTTTCCTTTTCATTTTTTTGAAAGAGTTTAAAACCGTCACTAATTGCATTATGACTTTGAGGTCTTATTTCGTTTCCATTTGATACCTTTGGTATTTAGTAGATTTTTAGTATTTTTAAAACGATGTCAGTTAGCTTCTTAAAATTTTCCTGTTGCAAATAAACTAAAATAAAATCTACAGATCTTTCTACACATTTCATTTGCATACATGTGTCATGTTTTTTTCTTTTGTTATTTACAAGAACTATTTCCCCTCTTAAAAGGATTTAATTGTATTTAAGTCGTGATTTAGTAATTTTTATTTGAAATAAATCAAAATATTTATGACTTTAAAGGGAATGCAAGATGTTCATTACACTAGTCTTAGCCCAAAGGTTGTAATTATTTATTTCCGACTTACATATTTATTAGCCTTTAGTGAAATTTAACATACATTTCGAATGTTACCCTTTTTCTTCCTTGGTTATTTTGACAGAGTTACTAAATTTGAACTTAATACATCAGAGAAGAAGTTTCTTCTGAGGATAAATTAGTTAAATTCCTTAATTGAAGCGTTAATTTTTATTGAATTCAAATATTTTTGATTTAAAACTTAGAAAAACAAATTTTACCTTGCAACCTGCTCATTATTGCCCACTTAAATTGTAATTATTCTAGTATGAAGACAAATACGTGTTTTAGTTGAAAAACTGCGTTAGTTAAACAAGTTTGTCTTTATTCAAAATTAAAGACTTAGTTTTCATCAGCTTTAGTTCTAAATTTCTATTTATAACGATGTAGAATAGTGAAAAATGAAAACAAAAAAAAAAATCAAATATCAATATTATTGCATAAAAATTGGATTGCGAAAATTTAAATTATTGCTCAACTTCTTTGTAAAATCGTGACCATAATGTCCGTCTTCATAGCCCATTGACCTGTTTTATGCCATAGAAGTTATCATAGAAGAAAAACAATAACAAGAAAAACAAACCAACTAAAAATACATACAAGAAACATAAGTCCAGTTAATGGGATCAACAAAATGTAATTATGTTGAATATTATTTTCGTCAATCGTTTTTATGTTTAGGCGGAATACTATATACCTCTAAGTATAATAACCTGCATTGCACTTATTAAAGGTGACATTAACTGCTATCGGTTACAATTGAAATCGTGTAACTCTCATTAATGATCGATACCAATCAGTTAGTTCCCTAAAGCCTACTGCTCATGGATTATCTAATAGTCATGGATGAGAGTTTGATTTTGTTGTTACAAATTGAATTCGAAAAAGAATTGTGTTAAAATGGAGTGACAGCTTTATTTGTTTGTTTTGATCTTGATATATGTTTAAGGAAAGTTTGTCATGCCTAATTAGTGTTACGGGTGAGATGCTGGATAATTATTTGTCATATCAAGATATTAATTTAAGTAACTGAAGTTTATTAAGTGCTTACTTGGATACTGAATATTTTTTGGTGAAAATAATTTTGATAAAATTTTTGGAATGATTGCAATCAATACAATTTAAGACATATTTTGAAACAAATTTAATTACTATGTATTTTATGCCCAATAATTTTTTTACCGAAGAAAAATTAAGTTACTAAAAATTTAGAAAAAAGTTCATTTCGGAAAGATGCTGCATCCAAAAAATTTGCAAAATCGTACAAAATATTTACTAAAAAATAAAATATAGCTTTAGTAAATTACAAAAGCCTCAAGCTTATTACCTATCTTGCCTTGTATTTTATTTCTAAAAAACTAAAAAAGCAAAACCCAATCAGAGTTTGAACACCAAAAACAAATCAGATAAGGCAAGATAATTGCATGAAATATACAAAAATAAAAGTAAAGAAAAATTCTTAAAGAATATTTTAGAATTAAAACAAAGGCGGTATTATCCCTTTTAAATTTTTGCACACCAAAAATTAAAGAAATTATATCAGAACCGCCCTAGTAATTTGATTAAAGAGATAACTTTTGCCAAGCTCAGCTTCAAACTATTTATCTTAACACCAAATGTAAAAATTCTTATATTCACATAATTTAGATGGAAAAATGACGGATACAATAAGACCTTAAACTATGCCACAATATTTGTTCATCTGAATTTAGAATTCAGTGATGAGTAAAATTAATTAGGCTGGACGCTTAATGCATTCCTGTTCTTTACTTATCGTCCTGCATATGAATAAGCATTTAAAGTCTAAGTGAATTGATTGATTTTAAACGTGGCGAAAATTGTTAATGGTAGCATCTTCGGAATGCCGCCATTTAGCTATAATTGCAAGGTTAAATTAGAATTCTTAAAATAAAACAAACAAAATATTTTTCACCATCATAAAATTAAATTTTTATATGGTACTTTTATGTCTTTTTTGTTATTCCTTTTATTTTTTCTAACAATTAAACAAAAGAATTCTATAGGCTAGTACTTAATCATGGCCAAAAGTTTTCATTGTTGTTGTCTGAATAAATTAAGGTTTAAATTGTGATCTGTTTTGAAATCGAAGACAAGTCATGAAATTTAATTTTTTTTTTTTTCTTTTTTAATTAAATTTATGTCTGAATTAAATATTTAACTTACCTTCTAGAGCCAATGATTAATTTATTATGTGGCAGTTATGTGTAGATTTACAATCAAAAGAAAATTGACCTTTGTTAGTCTTTTGTCCTAGCATCTTTATTGTTAACAAAAATTAAAAAAAAAAAAATTATTAATATATTCGCTAGATTCATAAAATTTAGCTTAAAAAAATTTTTAAAAATTATGATGCCAATAATTTAAAGAATTTATGTCAAGATCATCTTTTGCAGCTAATTAAGTAAAATTTTTGGCATTTATAACAACTTCAATCGTCCTTAGAAGGTGATAAATAATTTTTAAATTGGTTTTAGTGATCTATCAAAATAAAATTATTGATTTTTTTCTAAACTGTATATAATTTGACTGTCATATCTTTAAATATATGTATATCTAAAATGAATGAATCTCAATTAGATATAAAAGAAGGAAAAGAAGAAGTTATGGTGATAATCATCTGTTATACTAAAAGTATGAGTTAAGATCAAACTATTTGATTGCAGTTTTATGTGGTTTAACTTGTGGTTCTATCTGTTTTTTATTGTTGTTCTTCTTTAGTGTCATTTTCTGGTATTAGAATAAATTGCTACCTTGAGGCTTTTTTAACTGGAATTTGTTTCTATTGTTCATCAAATCAGTTTTTTATTGGAATTTTTTATTACCTGTCATATTTTTGAGTTTTATAATTTGTTTTGATATTTAAAATTTTTTCTTAATTGAATTCTAGTTTATATCTGAAATAATTGCTTAAAATGAATTGTTAAATTAGCTTAAAAACTTTGTCTAGACATATTCATAAGAAAGGTTTTATTATATTTGTTGAAAATTAACAAAAACAAAATTGATTGTCTGCTTAAAAGAGTTTTAACGAATATTTAGGAAAAGAAAACAAAACTTCTCCTGAAAGGGAAAGAAGACTATATTCAAATACAATAAATAAAGGGCTGCGATATTAATTGATATTTTGAAATTAGTGCCGGTTATCCTTGAGCCAGAAAAGTTGTTTTAATTTATTGTAGATAAAATAAATAAAATTGAAAAAGCAAAAGTTTACATATTTGTTAAAACTTTTTTGATAATAGGCGTATATTGTTTTTTGATTTTTTTAAGGGTAAAGGGTTAAAAATGTAATTAGGGAATAGTTACAAAATAAACAGAAACAAAATTTTGTTAGTTTTTAATTAAGAATCATAAAAATAAAAATTTTTGATATGACGGAAAACATATATTTTATGTTAAAGTAAAGAAAATTTATTTTCATTGAATGAAGTAAATAAATAAAAAACAAATGAACAAAAAACCAAAACTACTTAATTATATTTCTTTGTCCATGGAAAATATTTTGTTTCCTAATAGAAAAATAGGAATAACATTATATGAGTCGTTCAGAAGCCAATGTGGATAAGTCCAAAAAATCGAAATTGAGATAATTAATGTTTTTTAATACATTCATTTTTAAAATTCCTGGTATATTATTTTGATCAAAAAAGTATATTAATTTGATCAGAAAAGTGTAGACTCTACAATAAAATGAGATATGTTCAAAATGTGTAAATAAAAACGTAAGTATTTATTGGGACAATGGAACCATCATAAAAACTTATGGACTTATACCTTTTGGCAACTGAAAAAGTTAAGAAATTTATGTGAAATTTAACCAATACCATTTATTGTCATCAGTTTTATATTTATTCATCACAACAAACATCTTCTTCTTCCGAGTTTTCGAAATTTTGATCTCCACGTGTTGTCCTTAATGTCCTGTAAAAGTCGTGTTTTATTGGAGGTATATATTTTAATAATTTCATCATATCTTTTTTTGTTTCTTTTGAAATTGTTCTACCATTAGGATACAATAATGGTTGATTTATATTTTTTAACGCTAACTTTTTTGGTTTTTTTTATGTCAATTTCATGTGAGGTGTCATCCTCGTCAAAATTATATTCTAACTTAATCTATTTTTATCCATCGCATATTTAGCCAATTGACTGTTAGTCCACTTGTTGTCTTTTTTCTGTTAGTAATAGTTAATTCATTTCAACAAGGCTGAAAGGTTCCTTTTTTGTTTTTTTTACTATTTTGAATTATGTGATACCAGTCACTTAAATTATAAATATACTGCTTTTTTTCGCATGAGCTTCTAAGACTGCAATATCAGCGTCGTTGGGCAAAAAAATGTGCCCGCTTAGCAAAAATTTTTGCTTAATTGATTCAACTTTTATGCTTTCACTCTGAATCAATTTCAGCAAACTTAAAACAACTTTTATATTTCGGTTCTGTCCGGTACACGAATTTGAATACATTATTATTTTTCGGGAATCCTTTGCATGTAATTCAATATGTTTAACTAGGCATGATGACACTTCTAGTAAATCTCGAGAGCCTAATTTTTCCTACCCTTACAATAAATCAATTTGTATTATTTTAAGTCAGCAAAACAATTATTCACAAACACTTCAGCGTAATATTATTACTTTTCAACCAAAGTTTAGATATTACGTAGTAAAAGACAGCATGTACATAAAACTCAAAATAAATGGCGTTCTTTTCAAATCTGTGTTCCAGAAAGTGGAATTAACAGATAGTTATTATAAATTTATGTTGTTTGATTGTTACTAAAATATATTGAAGAAAGAAGAAAAGTTTTATTGTTATTTTAAAGTTGATGTGAGAAAATAATGTAAAGATGTGGACTTATACTCAATGCCTTCTGAAATTATTATATTACACATTCAGAGGCTATAAAGAAAAATGTTGTTTGACGTACAAAAAATCAAAAAATGAATAAATCCTTTTAAAACTAAGAAATATATTATTTATTCTATTAAAATTTGCAAAAATCAGAAAAAATGAAAAAATGGACTTTTCCACATTGGCTTCTGAGCGGCTCATATATCGATTATCAAAAAGCACTATTTCTTCTGGATTCTGTATGCTTCAGTAATGTATGATATGTCAATTTTTTTATTGTTGTTTATTTCAATGTTGCATAATCTTATTAATCACATTTGTTTTCATAAATAATACAAATTATTTATCACTTGTTTTTGCCTTGTATAGCACTGTCGCAAATATAATTTATTTTTCTTTAAAGCTGCTTAAAAAGTGATTAGAGCAATTTTTTTCTATTATATTTGCGAGGTATTTCCATATGACAACTGTTAAAGATTTTCGTTACATTATTATACGCTAGTAGCGTAGATAGCTGCTTATGATTGGTTAGGGGAGGGATATTATTTCAGAGCGTCAACTTTCTTAGGCATTTTAGGTTAGTTCTCTTATCCTATCTTATCCACGCCACTGCCATAAGTCAATGTAAGTCTATAAATGTGGACCATTTTTTTTTTACTTTTCCACTTAAACGCTAATAAAAATTTAAGTGTTTAATAAAATTTAAAGAAACTTTTAGTCCTTATTTTTTTTAAAAAAACATAAATTAAAAGGTGACAAAAAACTTAAATTCGAAGCTCCAGAAAACTTTATATAAATGCATCTGACAGTTTTTGCACGTTTCTTCAAAACTAAATATTTCAATATTAAGGGGCTTTATTTTTTCTTACTTCTTTGATAAGTTTCAATATTCTCACTACTAATTTTTTGATATGTGACTTTTTTATATTATTTCAATCTACCTGAACTCGCAGCTTAGACCTTAAACGTTCTTAGGGACTTTTTCGTACATACTTAACCTTTTTGTAAGAATAGCCCATAAATTTTCAATGAGGTTTAAGTCTGTGCTCTGGGTAGGCCATTTTACCCCCTGAAAATGCTGGATTGACAGCAAATTTTAGCATAACTTTTGCGGTATGTTTTGGGATCGCAATCTTTCTGGAATACTACGTCTTCTTATAAGAATGGTCCGATATTTAAATTTTTTTTCCAATTTTTTTCAAATTTTTTAAATTAATGTAAAACATCTTAAAAATATTGTGTCAAATCGATCGTAGCAAAATTACTGAAGATTTGCGCGTCCTTAGCCCGAGTTCAAGGAGTGAGTGAGCAAAACTTTAAAGCGTTCTCCTGAAGCTTGCTCTTTTCGAAGTCAGTGTGCAATACCGATCGTTTCGAAATTTGCACACTACTTCTTTGCATGTTTTACCAGGTGATGATAGGAAATTTTATTTTTATTTGATAATTTTTAATTTTACAATAATAAATATGTCAATTTTTTGGGCTTCAAAAAGCTACCAAAAAATAAAAAATCGAAATGAAAAGTCTCTTCTTTTCTTCACTCTCTCGAAAATCATGTCCAAAATTTACACTATACTGAATATGCTTGAGTCCTTATTACGATTCATTACATAAATGCATAAACCTTTTTAGCATTTAGATAAAAGTCTAACCTTGCTACCTGCACTAAGCAGATATTTAGAATCTAGAGAGAATTTCATGTTAATTAAAATGAATTAGCATAAATTAAAACCAAAAATCTTTTCAGCTAATTATCTGAAATAAATATTTCAAAAATATTAAGAATTTTCTATGTATTATAATATAATTGAGTTAATTTTCTAAATATAAAAAATATTTAATTTTAAAATTTTTCCTTATTAAGGAAACTAAACTAAGGACTTTATTTTCCGTTGCTGCATTAGAGATATTAATTTCATAAAATCAAATTAAAAACCAAAGTAGCCAGTTTAATGTTGTTATATCCAGGGCTGATAAATCCCAGGCTAGACTGTTGGATAATTTTCACAACCTCACCTACCAAATATTATGAAAATATGCCTAAAGCTTGTTTCATATTCTACAAATCGCTTATGTTCCTCTATAGTTTGTAGCATAAGGTTTTAATGTTGTTAGAAAACCTCGTCTTGTCCCTCATATACCCTTTCCTTCTATACATATTTATATAAAATATATTTATATGTATATATATATATACCTAAATAGAATTATAGAGCATTTGATGGAAAACACCCTTAGCTTCTAAAAATTAAAGTCCATCATCAGGGCTAAAATACATTTTATCAGTTAAATTTTCTGGCCTTTTCTCTATCAAATGAGTGAAATATGTTCACAAGATTATTGGATTCGCATGCTATTTATGTGCAATTGACTGCCTCCTAGAATTGGTGTTTGCTTTTATGATTATTTGATAGGATCAGAATTGTTGAAATGTTGGGATGTTTTCAGAAACATAAATTTTATTAGTTGGTTTAGGAATGGAGTAGAAAATTGATTAGTATTATTGGCTTGTGGTAATAGCCTATGGGGTATTTTTGTTTTGATATTTATTTTGGAGTTTATTTTATCTATAATAATATTTTATTCTACTTAACATAAAAAGAATTTTGTTATTGCTTAAGGAATCGCTTTGGCAAGCGATGCAACTAAAATCACGTGTTTTGTTTCTTGTCGACTTGTCGACTTGTCGACTTTGTATAAATATAAGTATAAGCCTAATTCTGTTTTTACATGGCTTTTTTTTCACGAATTAGATTTAATATGATTAAAAATTGACACACGTCATTTTTTTAAATAACACAATTCAAGCCAAAAGTTTTCAGGAAATAATCTATTTCAAATTGAATATGACTAGAGAGAATTATTGTTTGTTTTTGACTTCATGTGTGCATTGTTCTTGGTATTACCGATGGCTGTGGTGGTTTAATGTGCAAATTGTGCAGCTCCAAACAATTTTTTAAATTTTTGGTAGCATGAATAAAAAATATATAAAGAACAGAATTTTACAACTGATCAGCAAAATAATGAAATACAATAAGATACCAGTTCACTGGATTAGGAGAATTAGAACAGCCAAAATAACAACAAAACGATTGATACATAAATTTGTTCTTAAATCCACTGAAACTTTAGCATCATTGGAAGCTATTGCCATTTTCAAACAGAGAATATTATTAAAGACAAAGATAATAATAGTAGCGATGAAGGCATTTTACGATGCTGTGAAATCTTGCAGTCTTCAATGTCTGTCAAGATATCTGATAGTTTAATAAACTTTAATATACAGTTCAACTCTTTTTAGTCCTAATGCAGCAATTATAGTAAGTTGAACTTATATACATGCAGATTTCAAGATTTAATTAATGAAATCATAGATCTCTTAACTTTTTAGGATAATTTATCTTAACAGCAGTCTCATGTAAACGTATGCATTAATTTTCTGAAACTAAGATCGAATAAAATTTTGTTATTGAGAATTCTGAATTCTTCTTATTAAGAAATGTGAATTTAAAAATTTTTCTAAATTTCAAATTTCTCGTTTCTTTTGCATACGATTGCATGTTTTGCTTTTTTGGATTTTTATATCTAGAATTAATATCAATTTTTTCTACGAATACTGTTACTTTCTTTTAGATGATTTTTTTCTGGAAGATATCTGTCGTGTAAACCTAACTCTGTTTTTGTATATATTAAACTATGAATATTGCTGTCCAAAAATGTCTTATTTAAAGAAATTTGTCAATTAAAAAAATTAATTTAAAATATAATCCAAACAAAACAAAAAATAAAAGAAGATATTTTAATTGAAAATCCATGATACCATAACTTTGTATAAAAATTGAAGGATTTTATTAACCTAAGTTAGGTTAACTCTTTTATTAATTTAAAAAAATCAAATTTATAGTGGATTTGATTTACTTTTGATAGGAAACTTCCTTAAGAAGACTTCCTGCCATAGTAAGAAGAAAGCTAAACTATCAAAATAGAATTACGTTGATGGCTATAATCAAGTCTTTATAAAAAAATAACTTTTTATTTGCGTAGCATAGGGCTCATTATAAAACTTCTAACAGTATTTCCATACTAACCTGCCTTCAATCTTCACAAAAGCAATTCATCACCCTGAATAAAACTGAATAAAATTATAACTCTGCAAAAATCTTTTAAAAAATGTTTAAATATACAAATTTAGCTTTTTTACATTTTCTTCTAAAAATATTATCTTAAATTCCTGTGAAAAGTGTAAAATTAATATATGAATTTTTAATATATGAAGCTCTCTGAATTATTTAGCAGCCAAGGATGGCCAATAAAGAAAATTAAAATGGGGAAGTAATATACTGAAAAGTGATTCCCTTTATTGTCTTCAAGTAAACCAAAAGGAAATTTATGATAAAAGCAAACTGAATAAAGGATATTCACAATTAAAGAAGTAAATTCTTAATGTAAATTGTTGAAATGTGTTCTGGTTAAACAAAAGGGTGAACTGATGACTACGTGCTTTTTCTTTTGTGAAAAAAAGGATAATGGTAGGAGAAGCATACATTACACTTTTCAAGGCGGATTTTGTTTAATGGAAATTTATTTAAAGTCTGTAAAAATGGCTTTAAGTCAATGGGGTGATTACAATAACATGAAAAATATGAAAAATTTACTTTAGATAAGAACTATTAAAATATTGAAAGTATATTTTTGAGCCTAGTAGTAAAAGTGTAGTTATCTGCTTGTAATTTGGTAGGAGAGAAGGGGGGGGGGGGGGGGGGGGGGGTTAATATGATTTTTTTCTTCAACTTTTTCAGGCTTTTTAGCGTTTTTTCTTTAATGGCCTAATTGGCCTTATCTCCCTTACAGTTATCTATAGCATATAAAGGCTAATAAAAATCACCAAGAAGAAATTATAACCATTAAAAACTTCACTAAGAAACTCCAAGTCTTTGGAAGGAAAATACTTTGACATGGATCTATCTTGTCTACCATAATCCTGATGCTTTTTATTTTTAGACCAATGCTAAACTGGAAACTTTGTAGAAATATCAACTGGTTTTTAAATAATAGATATAAAATTTCTAGAGGGTCTTGAAAACAATAAGAATTTAATTCTAAAAAAACTTCAGGATACTTGAAAATAAATACCTTCAGCTCTCTTTTCTCAAAGCATTATTGTAAATAAATTGGGTTAAATCTCTAAACGTAAGTGTCTCTACATTACTCATTCTCCAAGTTCTTCACACCTTATCAATTTCTTCTTTTCTGGTCCCTAATCTATTCAATCTAATTTATCTCAAGTCTAACTCAAATTAGACTCTCGGGTTTTCTCCAAGAAAATAGGCGTTATAACAAAGAAGCCATAACCCCTATTCCTTTTATTGATAATTTATCTGTCAAATAATTTATGTAATTAGATTCCTTCTTTTGCTTTCATCTAAAAATACTTGATCTATATTTTAAAGATGAGTCCTTAATTCTGTTTACGTATAATATTCACTACTACTTACATTTTTCCAAAAATTTCAAAGGGCCTGTCTGATCAAGCTTCTCAAAGCTCAGATGTTAATCTCAGAAAGATGCATAAAATATATCTATTTGAACATAACTGAAATGGTGTAGGTCAGAGGTTGTAAATTTGGCTTTTTTGAGAGCCAAAGTTTGGTATATTTTAACTATCTAAGAAGTTAGACATTAATTAATTTATTTAGGATATACATAAGGTTACTTTTACAAAGAACGTTTACTGAGGCTAGCATCTTTCAATTCTTCCATTCACTTTCATTGTTTTTGGAAACTACAGCTTCAAAGGAAAATTTTCAACAAAAATTTTCATTAAATTTTATTAAATTTTTTTGCAAATGGTAATTTCCTGTGATTTTTACAATGTCATTTTTATGTTTTTTAGTATTTACTTGATTAATTAAGCTGAGCTTGATACCAGTCAAGGATGAAAATTGTCAGATCATTAGAGCATTACATATGAGTAAACAATACTTCCCCAGATTTTTGTTAGTTATCTATTTGTTTCTTGTTTGGGTTTTTTTTCAAAGTAGCTTTTCAAACTATTAGGCGCCGGTAATTGCAAATCTAATGAAAATGGCCATGACGGTGACTTGATTGGAAAATTGATGCCATCAACGTATTAAATCATTAATTAGCATCAGAATTTGATGCACAATTTTTAATATATCGCAGCTAATATGACATAACCTTAAGAGTAGCTAATTAAAATTTTACTAGCATAAATGTTTATAGCATTTTTTTTCAGCAATAGAAAATATACTTTTTTAGATATTTAACTGTGGTTGTTTCATTAAGTCACTTACCTTCTGGATTGCTCAATTTAACGAAAAAAAAAAAAAAACAACTTGTCATACCTGTAGCCCACACTTTTGACTACTTTTCGATAAATGACGTAATTTCAAATAAAAGTGTAGGTAGTTTTGAGCGCAATTACTTAAATATTTCCGCGAGTACTAATCATGTCGGAAGATAAACCGCAAGGTGTCATATTTAAAACTATTCATCTATGTTTGTATTGATCGTCAATATGTGGTTACTGAAGTTATTTAAATGACAGTAATTTGTCCTCGACACGTGCTAACCTCTAAAAAGATCGCAGAAACTATTAAATAGAGATCTAATGGATTACTTGAAAATATATATCAGAATTTATTTGTTGTTTTAAGCATATTTAGGCTGGTGGGCTGTTTATTTTCTCATCTTTCAAGGTTTCTAGTGCAGGCTAAATACGTGTATGTATTATTAATGGCAACATGATCGGTCCAGAAGTATGTTTAGTATACAAAACTTGATTAAAGCCAACTTGATGGATAGTTGAATAAATTTATGTCACGTAAAATTGCACTGTTTGTTGTTTTGTTTTATTGAAGAAAATGGCAATGTTTTAAAACTGGTAGGACCATAAATGGTTAACAGCAAGGACGCAAAACTTTAAAGGTTTTATTATTTTGTAGCATTAAAAGAGATATGATCACGCTTTTGCATCATCTGTTAAAAAATAGTAAAATATTAGCATTTTGGGTAAAAATTTTAAATAATTTTTCATACAAAATGTTTGAGAAACTTGAAAATTGTGTAGGATGAAAAATTTTTAATCTATAAATTGTAATTTAGTTTAAATGATGACTCAAATATCCTTAAATGTAGATAATGAGGAGGCGAAATAGATTTTACTGTTAAGATAATTGAAATAGTTCTTTTCAGCTGTCTATTTCATAGCTTGAAATGAGAAAGATTTGATTTTAGATCCGATTTTAATGGAATCGAAATGGTATATGAGTCAAATAAAAAGATTTATAACATGAATTTTGTAATATGATATGTACTAAAAAATTACAGTTTGATTTAGAAAAGAGATTTGTTTAGATACTATATACATTCAATTAATGATGGCAAGATAAAATTTGATCCAAGAATTCAGTAAACGTGTAATTTTTTCACGTTAGAAGTAACATTGACACCCACACAATTGTTTTTTTCCCATCACTAAAATTTATACACTTCTATTTTTTTCTTTATTTTAAGGCGATTTATTGAATTCTGAAGAAATGGAAAAAATCGACCAATATAACACTAGGCTCTGTTTTGGTGTTAAATTTTCACGCTTTTTGTTGTTGTAAAATTACCGCACACATAAAAGTTGTTTGGATTTTTTTAAAAATGAAATAAAAGCCTTATTATAGTAACACTATTTTTACTTAAAGACAGTATTATTAATAAAGCGCAAATATCTATATCTCCATTGAAATAATTAATATTTTATCTTTGGAACTACTCCATTATCCCTGACAGTGCCGCTTTTCATCAATATTAGTATCAACAATTGTTCTTAATTGTTATTTGACTTATGTTATTGAATTGGTTTTTGAATGACACCAGAAAACACCAGAGAATTGGTGACATAATTCTTTACTTAGATACCAGGATCCTTGAACATTCTTGTCCAACGGGATGTTAAATATCTTTTCTGATTCACAAAATTAAATTATGATCATGAAATAAAATATAAGTCAAAAAATAATAGAATTTAAAAGAAAAACTGAAGTTTTTTTTGAGAAAAGTTTTGCATTTTTTCTTAAAGTTCTATTCAAAAAAGTTCACTGAAGTATTTATTGTTAGAATTTGATAGTTTATTTTGATAGTCATGCATCATAACACGTAGTAAGATATTGGCTTATTTTATATTAGCATTTAACAATAGTTTTATTTATTAATCATTTTATTTTTATCAATCAAATTAGTGTTGTTTGGTTGTTAAAAATTTAACTAAAAATATTATTTGGACGCTGAACTTTTTGCATTAGAATCGCCTTGCAAAGTAATAAAAATCTTTGAAGAAATGGCAAATAAATTTTGCATTCTAATAAGGAACCCAATCAGTGACCTTTTCTTTTACAGAAATTTTGCAATAATGTAACCAATATAAATAAAAATTACCAATATCTTTTTCTATAATAGAAAAGAACATTAATACCATTTTTAAGCTCTCTAAATAATTGTAAATTTAATCTTGTTTTAATATTGCTTTCTTTGGCCATTGTCTAAACAGAAAGATTTTATTAAAAAAGATCAGGAACTTACAAAGAACTTTTGCAAAAATGAGTATAAAAGGAGAGGTCAGTTTTTAAAAATTGATGTTGAGTGGGCTCAGTTTAAGAAAACCAAATTCTTGAATAACAAAAATTATTTTATTTAATTAAATAAATCTTGCATTAAATTTATATTTAATCATAGCTTGGATAGGTTTCTGATTACTGTAAAGCGTTTTTTTTTTTCTTCTATAGTCTTTTATGAAATTTTTTTCTTTCTCATAAATAAATACAAGCCTACAAAAGTCAAACGGCTCCTTAAGAATATTGTAAACATCTTAAAACATTTTTCAGCAATGAAGCTGTCTATAAAAAATTCTTGGATTGACCAAATAAATAATTTTATCCAGAGGAATGACTTTGTTAAAGAAAAATTGGCAATTGAAGTACATTTCTTTTCTTTTTCAAAATATTTTCAAAACTTTTCTAAAATGAAAAATTCAATAAAAATTGATATAAGATATTTTCCTGTCTTAAATAGAATTTGATGGAGTCAATTTATTTAAGTAGTGAATAATCCGAATCAAAAATGCGAACAAATTTACAGAATATAACCTTTGATCATAGAGGCAATAAAGGTTGAAATTTTTTTAAATAATTTAGTTGAATGGTTTTTTGAAATGGGTGTTACTTTTTTTTATTAAATTTTTCAATTTTTATAAGTCAGAAAAAGAGAAAAAGCTTTCAATATCTTAAAGGAAATAGTTATTTTTTTAGATATTTACAAGAGATTTAGGAAGTTTTATTTTTTTAAAGGTTGAATAAAACTTATGCAAAAAAAAAGAAGGTAATCCAATTTTATTGCTTTGATAGACGGAATATAAATATATTATGAGATATTGAAGGTTTTTTTCAACTGACATTTAGCCATTGCAATGTTAAGGTAAGCAACAAAAGGTAATTTGAAATAAATAGGAACTCTTTCATAACATGGTAATTTTATATAAAAATGAAAATCCTACATTAAAAAAATATGTTTCAAAGTAGTCTCTACTGAACATAGTACAGTGGAAAAGATTTGATATCATTAATGACACATTTAAATGCATCAAAAAAGTTCATTGTAATATAATGTTGTTCCAATTAACAAAATATTTCTTTTCTAAGTTTTATGCACACATATTTCCTGTCACTTTATGTGCGTAAAAGACTACGAAAATTCCTTTATGCCTGTTTCATATAGGCTAGAAATGATTAGTTTTAGTGGGAATAATTGGAGTTTTTAATTTCTAACTTTCTTGGTTTTAGGACCAAAGTGGCATCAGAAAGTGAAGTACTTTGATTGTCTAAAGTTTACTTAAAAGAAAAAATAATAGTGCTTAATATTTTGCCTGATAAATTAATAGTCTGTAAATTTTATGATTAGCAGTTAAAAGCATTCAAAAAATTAAATTTTCTTAAATTTCATCAGTTTTTAAAATTAAAACGTTTAATATTTTAAATATTCAATTCACCCTCTACATTCATTTTCATAACTATAGCTTTTATTGTAATAAAATCTTAAAAATTAACACATATACGCAAATAGCTAAGCTATTGCATTACTAATTAAAAAAAAAAATAATGGAAATTTATTTTTGAGTTTTTTAAATGCTGTAAAAATATTTTGAAGGAAATAATCTTACAATACTTATTCAATTTTTATACTATTATAGTCCTTAATTTACGTCAAAAAGCTTATCTTCAATTTTTTTATTACCTAAATAAAAATTTTCCTTTTCAAAAATTACATTCCACACATAAATGATGATGTGAATATTTTGCATACCTTCAGGATAATGAAAAACTAAAAATTAACAAAATTGCATACGTTCTGCAATCCATTTTGATTTCTATTTCTCTAGAATTGACGACTTGACGAATCGCGCTGACAGCTTGTCGTTGCTAACATGGTTGCAATGATTGGTATTAAATGGGGGTGAATTTGAAGTGACTTTGATTTTAATCTAATTTCCCTCAAAATGAGATGGCAGAGTCCAATCTAAAATGATCTAAAATTTGACGTGATCTAAAATGATTTATTTCTATTATAAAATACACATTTTTCATTCTCATTGTTCTCTATGAAGCTGACGTCAAAATATAGTTTGGTTTCATTTCTGTCGAGTTTTAAGAGTTTTTACATTACGTTGATTTGGTGGAAGGTATTATCTACTACCCTCCTAGATCCAAATCCGCTTCAGATTTTAAAATATTTTTAACTTTCATTTCCCTAGGAGCCTAACCTAAATATCTTTAAAAGCGTAAACAAACACTTGAAAATTTGGCAATTTACAACTCTTCTTCTTTCTTATACTCATATAATCAGAATGATAACACTGTGATAGATTTTTAAACTTTTTTTTTGTCCCAAAGATGAGACATTTCAAATCAAAGTATCGAATTGAGGGTATTAGGGGATTATACACACTTTTTTTATTTCATTTTCGTATTTTACATATATTTAAGTACACACACAGAAAATTTCAACTTAATCCAACAATTATTCTAAAAGTTACACACGTCCTTAAAAATATGTGTATTTTGAGCTGGATTGCATAACTCAAGGCGAGTAGTAATTACCTAAACAGCCACAGTAGGAAAAATGTCATTAATAAGTTTTTCTTTGTGAAATTCTTAAAAAAAATATAATAGAAGCGTGAATAAAAGAGGGCAGAAATAGCCGTCTAGGCTACGTTGCAGTTAAATGAGAAATGTTTGAAATGATCACATATTAAAAAAAATTTTGTTGTTTGAAAATTCTAAGTGTATGGACCCTCAGGCTGAAATTTCGATTTGAAATATCTCAAAAACTGGAGCCAATTTGAAAAAACTGATTACACCATTAAATTCAGCGTGCCCGAATTAAGTAAGTGACATAGGTCTCATCTTTGGGACATTTTTGAACTATCACAGTGTAATCGAACCAAAAAACGAATCTGACTTTAAAAAGACCGAATTTCTATTAAAAATTAAAACTTTTGAATAAATTAATTTAAATTTAAATTTAATAATGTTCAATATGTACAAAAAATTATGTAATAAACAAATTAATTTAAGAATTAACTTTTTAGGTAATTTAAACTTGGAATTGTATTTCGGATTTGGATACATTAATTTTTCTTAACGATTTGATGCTATACATCCTACTTTAATAACTATAACAAAAGTTAATTACATAATTACGTAGTAGATACTTTTAATTAATTAAAGAAAATAATTTAACTGGGAATAACTAACCATAGATAAATAACTGAACTATTATTTCCGTTTTCTACAACTAATTACCAAATATAATTTTGAGTATAACAATAGAAGCTCATTACTTTAGATAGGTGCTTTAAGGTATTTATTTTTATGTGAAGGTAATAATGACTGTTTGTTTGTATCCGAGGCGTACATTATGTTTAAATTAATTTAAGTTTCATAATTGTTAAAAATATTATAACTAATCTAAAAGAGGGTGTTGGTAATTTATACAGATACACACTTAATTTATATAAAAAAACAAAAAAATATTTAGAAAATAAAAAATTAACATACAAAATTTTGCTATTTTGATATTTTTTCAGTCTTTATAATAATTCTTTTTAATGAAAAGTGAAAGTAATTCCAAAATTAAAATTTATCAAAACATTAAATTAAAAATTATTCAAAGATTGCATTTCAATTGTTATCTTTTTCATCTTTTACTTTATATATCTTTAAACTATATATAGCAGTTACAATAACGCCATAATTTATAGATGATGTAGATAATAATTATGTCACACCAATAATGAAAACCCATCACAATAAATAAAAATAACTTACGACTTTAATATAAGTAAAAAAAGGAAAACAACAACAAAGAAAGTAAAATCTTCTTCTCCGGGATAAGAAAGTGTATTTGTAAGTAAAATCACTTAAAATCTCTGTTCCTATTCTTATCAGGTGCAAGCTTCGATGGTACTTTAACCAAATTTAAATCCAAAAACTCAATAAAGTTTTCAAATTATCCTATAAAAGTTTTGTTTTCTGTTTTTATGTATGCATATATCTAAGTATATGTTTAAGTACATATTTATGTATGTATATTTATGTTATTTTCAATTTTTTACTTAATCATTGAGCTCTTCGATTAATAAAGTTCTTTTTATAAGAAAAATAGATCTACCGTAAAAAAAATAATTTTTTTTCGATTATGCAAACATTTTTATAGCTTCTATGTACCTGGGATAAAAAAAATTTGTTGAAAAAAAAAAAATAAAATTCACAAAGCCACATGACTTTATCCCCCAAGGTAAATTCAAACAATCAAAATTCCTTCTACGTGATTTCTATTCTGCTATCCATAATTCAAATTAATTTCGGCTGTTTGATTTTACCAGCCTAAAATCACCATAAGGCTGTGTTGCCTAGATGATGTATGCTCATCCAACCGAATGAGTTCCTTGAACGTTATAACAGCATCCTAAAGATCTGAAATCTCTAAATTCAGAACAAATCTGGTAAATCCAAATATATTTGTATAAGTATATGTATATTTATATATATTGCCCTCTTGAAAATACAATCGAAACCAATAAAGTGGAAGTGAAGGCTAAAACTGAGGTTTTATTGATTCTACAAGGAAGGAAGCTTGAACAGGATTAGGATACTAGTATGAAGAAGATTATGTTTAAGTTCAAGATTTTATGTAACATGAAATCTAATGGGAATGCTATAAAATTGCAATTTTCCAGCCAATTAATTGTAGCGCTACATTTTGATACCATGTAGAAAGTAAACAAAATTGTTATTTCCTTTTTTTAAGTTGGAAAAAGAAAACAAAACGAAGAAAAACTTGAGAATTATGAATTATTTCAGTATTAAAGTGTAAACATTATGTCTTCTTAATTTGTACACAAAATAAATTTACAACAAGTTTCACTTTATGTTATGAACCATGTCAAGGCCAAATATTTTAAAAGTACTTGCTGGTGTTTGTTAGGAAAAAGTTTATGTTACTTTGGTGTACAATAAATTTAAATATTATGCATCATTCAAACAATATTCTATGCTTTTATATATTTATTCATATGAAGTTTAAATAAAATGGTTGAGAAGCTTTAAATATCAAGTGCTAAGAAATACTCATGAAATTTTTTTTAAGTTTAAAATGCTTTAAAAAATTCAAATATTTAACCAAGGTCTAATGAAGATTCCTATAAGTAAGATCTATTAAACTCCTAGCAATTACTTGGGAAGCAATTTGTATAATTAGTGTTTTTTTTTTATGAGGCGCCATATGCTTTCAAAATAATCACATTAGGTAGATACGTAAGTGATACTTAAGATACAAATGAAGAAATTTAAAATGGTATAAAAAATAAACAAAATTATGATTGTTTTTTTTTTTTTATTTGAATGAATCCAATTATAATGAAAACTGAAAAATATAAGAAAATATATTTACAATACTAAATTAAAGATTTTGAAAATAAAAGGACATCCTAGAGTCTCAGCTTTTTCCCTAATTTTAGTATTTAAAACTTTCTTCCAAATGTTTAGACATCCAAGCATTCATGAAGAATTTCAAAGTTGCAGATATTCACTTAGTGCTCTCAAAATAGAGCTTGAAGTTTTTATGAACTAAGCCAAAATTCCTTAACTTTAAATTGAAGAAAAAGTGAATTTTTATTTAAGTTTTTCAACTATTAAGTATCCTTACAAAAATTTAGATTTTTTTAAATATATTAAGGGCGTCAAGGTGACTTTGAATGGCCTAAAAAATAAACAAACAGACAAAGCAAGTTAAATGAAAGTGTAAATAATAAAAGATAAACATTTGTTTTTTTGTTTTAGTCAGTTTAGGGGTGGTTTTTATAGACTTTTTTTGTTTTGGAGAGGTTTATGATCGATCTTTGAAGTACTTTCTGTCTTTCTCATTGATTCAAATGATGGCAAAATAATTTCCTGACATTTACTCATTTACTGACAGTCTACTATGGCTTAAATCGCTTAAATATTCAACATAAAATTTGTAAAATAGTAAAAAAAGAAATGTTGCAACTGTAATTTTTTTATTTCTTTTCATACAATTTTTTTTTTTTTTTTTTTTTTATTGTATTTGAGGAGAAATAGATTTAGTATGCTTGTATTATGAGTGTAAATTATAACTATAAAACTGCAAAAAATATTTTATTTTAAGTAGTTTAACATATTTGATCTCTTTGAAGAAAAGAAATAATGTTTTTACTACTATTTTTTTTTTCAGAGTGTGCTGTGGGCATGTACTACTGGATATATAACTACCGAAAATTTTAGAAAATGTCACAAGTAATTACAAAACCAATTTCTTTGTCTCCACTAAGGGCGGTATCTCCAGTTATACAGAAATACGAAGGACTAGCACTAGAACCTCTAACTAAAAATATTGTAAGCATAATTGATATAAATTTTTAATATTAAAATTTCAATGGAATTGAAATTGAATTTGTGACTGTAATCAAACAAAACAAAAACAAAAAAATGGCACTGAGCTTAGAATTTATTCGTATTTATCCCATTGTAAAAACTTTTTCTCGTGTTGTAGCCCATTAAAGCCTAAATTAAAACAAAAATAAAAACCAAAATGAATAAAACAAAGGTTATTCAGATTATGTAAGCTAATTTTTCATAATATCAATGCAATAATATGTTTAAGCTGCACTTGATTCCTTTAGTACTCTGATAATTAACTATTCCACAATAGAATTCCCATATTTATTATTCAACTTAGATGTAATACTGTTAATTAGTAGATTAATTGGTTTGACGGTACATCAAGAGAAGGTTAATATCAGTACAAAACACAAAAAAAACAACAAAATATTTAGCTATTTATATTATCAATTGTAAATCATGCAATGGTATCGATTTATGGTAATAAAAAGAAATCTACTACATTTAATACAAACATAAAATATCAATGACGATAGTTACTAATGCTCTAACATCAATTGTTTAAGTGCTTAGTGTCAGCTTCATCTCACGAATTTATATTATCTATAGTCAAGTTTTTTATTGACGTTTAAAAACGATCGACTTGCTAACTGACATGGGAGTGGTTTGCTAATTTTATGACAATAATATACTCAAACAATGGCATAACTTAAGGATTTTTTATTGAATTTCCCACAACTTACAGGTACTTACCAATAAATATTATATTTGATAGAAATTAATATTGTTTGTGTTTTTTTTATTGTTTCGATTAAGGAATTACGGCATTAAGGGCAAAATTAAAGTCAAGATGAATCGATGATAGCTTCACTTGATCTTTGAAAAGTTTAAATATTTCCAGAAAGGATGAAAAAAAAAAATTCAAAATATTTGAACTTATATTTCATAATTTAAGTAAAAGCATTTATTTTCTTTGTTGTTTTGAAGAAAATGAACGTAAAATGTAGTTTTAAGGAAACACTAATTTTGTTTTCTAGAACGAATTAAGTAATTTAGCTTTTGAAGTTTTTGTTTTTTCTTTTTGGGGTCACGCATTTATAAATTCCATTTTGTTTTACTGACCTACTTTTTTCTAACAAAAAGTCTTTAATTATTTTATATCTACTGTTAAAGTGTTAAGGAAGTAATACTTGCACTCAAGCAATAACTTCTTAACCAAGCATAGCCATGAAGTTAGCTTCAGGAATTATTCAAGCATTGAGTAAATAATTAAATTGCAATTTATGGCATATTAAGATGTTGTTTGTGGTAGTATCAAAAACATTTCTATTTCTTATTAGTTTCAATTTCGTTACTAAAAATATTTAATAGAATTATATTTTGTATCATGTACTTTTGGCCTGTTCTAGCGCTTTAAAATTTTTTCTGTTTAAGAAATTCGCAATTTGAAAAAAAAAAGAAAAAAAAAATATTTTCTAGCCAAATAAAGGATTGTAAAGTATAAAAATTGTTTTTGTGCCTTTTATTAGTATTTTTTAGAGTATAAAAATTATTTTTATTACCCTTTTATTAGTATTTTTGAAGTGTCCCTAAATAGTTTATCAAACAAGGCATGTGCAAGCCTAAAGGATCAGCTTACTGCTTCCATTGTTGAATTAGAACTTCATAATTTTGTGTAATTGTTACACAAAATTTCGCACATTTTAGCCTTCACAACTTGTAGGTTATGTACAGGAGATGAGTAGTTCTACATTACTATAATTTGGTATCAGTTTATCATATTTGACAGCATAATTTTCAATTCCTTTGTTATTTAAATTATTGGGGATTTACTGGTAGGGGTAAAAAATTAAATAAAATTAATTAAAACTTTTAAAGTAGTTTTAATTTAATTCAATAGTGTTGTAAAGTTGTAAAGCTCCTTTGAAATTTGCAATATGAAAAAAATAAAATATATATTAATCTATAATAATATCCACGAAATTTATTGGCATCGGTAATCACATTAAGAATTTTATTTTCGCCTTTTTTAAGGGAATATTCTTGTATCACCTCGAGATTTTAAGGTTTTAAAAAATTATTTTTGGATAATTAAATGAAATTCAATCAATTCAATTTCTTAAACTATCTTTGATATTTCTTACAGTCAAAATGAATAAAAAGAAAGCAAGTGACTGCCTCAAACAATTGTAATGGTCCACAAAAAAATCGGACTGATTATAATCAACCACTTCCATCTATAATTTAAAAAATTATAGATTTTCAACAAAAACAATCCAAAATCAACTATCTGCAGTTTGCTCAAGCCAGTTTTATTGCCTTAGATATGGTCTCCTCAAGATTTATTTGGTGGTTGTCTTACAACTCAGCAATATTGCTATTGTTTTTGAAACAGGCATAAAATCTTAATTGAAAATACATGCAGTTTGTTTTTTTTTACATTTGTCCCTTCTGAAAACTAGATTTTTACTACTTCATTCGTGGGGAAATTATTGATGAAACATTTTTGTTATTTATTTTCATGTATATAGAAGTTTTTTATTACTCGAAAAGTGAAACTATGCTATCATGAAAATATTCTGTTGGTGTATTTCCAATTTATACGTTACCAAAATAAAACCAAACTTTTTTAAGATTACAACAACAAGATTTTTGTTGATCGCTTCATTATGTGTTAAAATGTTTTTAGTATATTTTTGACAAATTTTACTTTTGAAATATATAAAAAAGAATGACACCATGATTTGAATATTTTACATAGCTCCAAAGTTGAATCCTGTACATCAAAATAAGTTTATTAACGATCGGCATATCAATCTCGTTCCATAAAGTTGGGAATGATGACGAAGAAGCCAGAAAATTTGTCTATATTTTACCTTAATTTTTTAGGCTTTATATTTCCTACGTTTTCAATTCAGTCGAGGTATTCACTGAGATATTTAGCTCTATCTGCTTGCAGAGCTAGAGTTCTGTTAATATAAGTTTTTTGATTGACGTTTTTTTTTTTGTCATAATTCAAATGTCAATACTTCTCTTTAAACTTCATTTTGCAATACTTAGTATTATACTAAAGTTATTCGTTGACTTTGTTGCAGTTTTTCTGTGGATTTAACTTAAGCGCCTTACCATGCTCATCATTAAAATAAAAATGGTCAACTGTCTCTAGTTACTGGCCCATATTTCCAACCAAACAGTAATCTTTTCCGTATAAAATGCTTTTTGGTGAATAATATGAGGAGTTTTCAAGCATCAGGTTCCAAAATTTTGTCAATTGACATGTCTATTGAGATGAAATGGAAATAAAACAGAATTTAATAAGTTTGCGAAATGTAGCTTTCATAAATTGCCTATTTTGGTAATAGATTTAGACTAGTAAAATGCGTTTGTGCATTGTTTAAAAATGACTGGATTAATTTGACATAGTTTCAACTTTAAACAAAAGATCAAAGACATTTTCTGTTTGACAGTGAAATTAATAGTTTCAAAATATACACAAGATACGCTGTATAAACTTCAATTAGATTGTTTTCTGTTCATTCCATTAATGATAATTAAGTAAGTAAAATCCTTACTCAAATCATCATGAGTCGCTTTCCTCAAAATTGGATTAAAATCTTAGTCTTCTTCGACAAAAAAACTTAAATTTATCCAGTACTAGTCACCAAATAATTTTGTTTATCTCTTATTTTCCAGCTTTATATTAAATTTACGACTATAAACCACATAATTTTTAAATCCTATGAGAACTTTTAGTAATTTGTAGCCAAACATTTGGTCAGTAAATTTTACCCCGTTGTAAAGACATATTTATAGCTGCATTATTGAGTTTTCTCTATTCAACAGGTGAATAAGGTGGAGCCGATCAAATATTTTCACAAATTTTATTATTTGTGTCAGTTTGAATTTAATTAAAACAACCACCAAGCTCTGTGATAAATTATTTTGGTTTATATCCAATTCAGTTCAGATTCGATTACATAATTGTGTCACCCAAGTGGTACTATAGAACATTTTCTAGCTGAATATTAAACATAGCCGGGCGAGTAGGGTATAAATTTAAAGTTTTTGTTGTTGTTTTGTTCATTGCTCTGAAACTGTCTAATTTAGGTGTGAGATGCAGGTTTTATATATGCTAAATAAATGATAACTAATTTAAAAGGTGCTCATTTTTGGAACAGCAGCTTTTACTTTTTCATTTGGTATGAAAATTTAAATTTTATTACTACGCATTTTACTGTAGACTGCAAGCATAGGTAAAAAATTTTAGCTGTAAATATTTGAGATATAAAAGTTTAGATATTTTACCTTACTTGACTTGTATAAAATTTGACTAATGTAAATTACCGTTAGTTTTGGTTGTAAGATCGTAATTTTTTATCAATAGAAAACTGTCCATAGTTAAAAAATTTTTTTGTAATTTTCTTTTTATCGATTTACTAAAATGTTTTGATAAAATCTTAAACCCTTTTAAGAGCTAAAACAAAATTTTGGTAATTAAACTTGGATATTAAATAATTTTTAGAAATTTAGGACATTATGAAAGATTTTTTTTAATAGTGGAAAAAAGCAATAGAGAAAGCTATTGAAGTAAAATTAAATTGAGCGGTAGAGATTTTTAGTATTTGGCTGAGAAAAAAATAGAATTGGAATGTGTTTAGAGATAAAAATGGGGGACATGGCTAATATCCTGATATTTTTGTGATTGCTTATTGTTTAGTCAACAACAACACTTTAGTCATACTTAATCTCTCGTGTTTACTGACTTTAACTTTTAGATACTCATAAAATTAAAAAAACCTATAAAATAATGACGTTTTGCCACCGTCAAGGTGGTAAAATCTACATCGCTGTTAGAGCTTAAAGCTTTACTAAAAAGTTTACTTTAGAAGTACTTCGCGAATTTAAATAGAAAAAAACTCTAACACAAGTGTATCTGAGGGAGATAATTTTGTATAGGACGAAGTAGATAATCAAGAATTGTCTCCTTACATTTGTTTTATTTTCTAGTTAACCTAAAATAAATTTTAACAGTTAATTAAAATTCTTGAGATTTTTTACGAAAATCATAAAAAAATATTAATTTTCTCTTCTAAATGCAAAAAATAAGCGAATAACACTCTCATTAACCAAAGAAATCAAAACATTAAACACTTGTTGTCTGTTTTGTTATGAAATATTTATTACAACCGAAGTTATAGAGAAAATTTTCTTATAGGTGGTAGTTTTTACCCCCTCAAAATCACATTTCACCGATAAAAAATAAATTTTCTTTCATTTAAGTATTAAATTTTTTTTAAAGAAATATTTAAAATTTCAATCGAATTTTCAGGCAATAAGAAATTATTTTTTGGCAAAATGCAAGACTTTATTATTGGATTAAAATTTTTAATGTATTAAAAAATTTGAAAGAAATTATTTTTTGGCAAAATGCAAGACTTTATTATTGGATTAAAATTTTTAATGTATTTAAAAATTTGTATACATTCAATGAATATTCTTTTTCTGTGATATTTTTAATGTAGTGCTTGAAAACCTCTTTTGAGTCTTAGATAAAATATTCCTTAGAAATATATTTTTTGTTTATTAGAAGTTTCATTTTTGTGTTGCTATTAGAAAAACCTTAGAAACTTTTGTCAAAATTTTCAAAGGCATTTTTGTAAAATTCAAAGCACAAAGGAGCAAAAGTTAAAAGTATAATTAAGGTCAGCTTTATTAAATGAAAAACCATTGAATTATCTTATGGTCATTCATATAACAGTGATCAATTTTTCTTTTAATTTTAAAATTTTGATTTTTACCTAACTGAAAACCATTTCGTGGTATATTTTCTGTTTGTATTCTTTAAAGAAATTGTTATTGCATTTTAATGTGTACAAAATTGCAAGAATGAAAAATCTTACAATATTAACTAGTTTTGAATTTAAAACATCAAAGAAACCTTAATTTCAACATCTCAAATGCACAACATTTATCTTTATACTCTTAATGCAATTAAAATGACTGCGTCAGTTCTCGATTAGCAGCAATTATCGCTATTATACACCTGAAGACAGGTTAATAAATTTCACATAATATATGTGTAAATATGTATGTTTGTATATCTTTCTGTATAGTTATTACACTGACCGACATTTGAGAAATATTGTTGTTGGTTGATATATAGTTTACTATTATGACCAGTCTATGGTACAAATTTGATTGTGTCAGAAGACAAATAAAACCTCTGAGAATGGTGGGAATTATTTATAATCATATGTATGAAAAGTTTTTTCTCGTTCGGTAATTTGAAATTTAATTTAACTTTTTGTTTTAGTTTTTTGTTGACAAATTTTTTTATCTTGGTTGCCAGTGGAATTGTTTAGTACTGGTGGTAATTTGTTATATCTGATATTTATTCTTTTTGGAATTGATTTTATTTAGGCGTGCATGGTTTAGCCTTGCAAATAGTCAAATATTTTAGCATGGCCATCTAAATGAGAGATTTTGTTGTTTTGTCTTTAATAATTCCAATTTACAATAAACTTAAAGATTCAACATATCCTCCAAAATATATTTAAATTGTAAATCTGGATCTAAGATCCTTAATTAGTTATTGTATTAAAGTATAATAAAAGTACCAAACAAAAACTAGTGATTTGTTAATAAAAGGCTTGTTTAAATCAAAAATTATCAAAATCACTAAATAAAACAAAATAAACGTATTTTATTATTAATTTAATAGTTTTTTAAAATCTTTAATGGCAGTTGGTGATCATTTAATGAAACAAGTAACAAGTTTTTTATTTTGATAAGACATAATTTGCTAAACACACATTTTCTTTTATTTTGAGCTTGTATAGCTGTAAATTTCCTGAGTTTATCAGAAACATGCAAAAATTAATGTTTTATTTTTGTCTTTATATATAAAATAAGGAAAAACGATGATAGAAGTAATGGGAGAAGAGATAAAAGAAGAAAGAAAACAGAAGGTAAAAGGTATTATTTTTATCAAACCAAAAAGCTAAAATTTATTTTCTATTCCAATATAAATAAATTATCTACATTGACATTTACTACTTGGCAAACCAATTTTAATATTTTTAATAAGTTAAAAAAAAAGGAAAAATACCTGACCTTTTAAAAAAATTTAGAGCATGTTTTTTTTTCTAACCCTAAACACAAATCATTATTTTGGGTTTACTTAATTTTTATTAATTGTTTGTGTTAATTAACTGTCAAAAAGACCGAAAAAAGTTTTTATTATATTTACAGTCAACCCGAAAATTGATTTCAAAATAAACTTTAAACCTGATAAAATTTTTTTAAGGTCAATAAAATGTCATATTAAGTAATTAATTATATTTTCTTAAAAATTAATATCCTTAAACAAATAAAAAAAAATATTTTATTATTATGCAATCAATATTCTTAGAATTTTTAATTCCATATCTGAAGTGCAAGTTCAAGCAATTTAGTTATGCAATATAATAGTTAAGCCAATACAACTAAACATAGTGTATAGCATATTACATAACAATATTCCCACGATTATTGATAATTTGACCGAATTGTCTGAGTATATACAAAAACAAACAACAAAATCTAATTTTTCCACAAGTTAAAAGCGAAAGTAAAAATTTTTCAGAAAAATATGATTACATAGAATCTAAAGGGATAAAACAATTGTATTTTTTTTTGTTTTTTATTGTAAATTAACTTTCACATCAAAGTTTAGTATTTCCCCTCCATTTTGATTTTGGCGGCAAACAGTTTTCTTTATACGATGTAACTATTTTTTTTTTCTATCTCTTTTATGTTAACGATGTTTAGTTTTCTTTTTCTTAAGCTAAACAACAACAGCCTATACCAAATGGTAAGACTATCTAACATAGATTTGTTTATGTTCAGACGTTAGTTAGCTTTATAGCTGGATCGGACAAAATGCTGTCGAAAATCTTACGAGTCTATAAAATTATCTAAAAGTTAGGAAAATGCGAAAATTGTTGACTACATCCTAAAAATTAATGCTTGTGCGTGTATTACCTATTTAATAAACTGTTATAGATTCATATCTTTGGATATTTTAATGCTTTTTAATTGTTGTTTATTTTCAGTGAAAATCAAAAGTAATAAAAAAATTCAAATTTATCATTTAAATTATTTTCAATGTTCTATAATTGATAAATAAAAGTTTTCCCTTTCGATATTGTCTATCAATTCAAGTTAATTAATTTGTAGTGTTTTGTGAAAATAAAATTAAATAAAAAAAAATTTATAAATATTAATGTTTAAATTAGTGAAGAGAAAACAGCAATACCACAACAATAGATAAATTGGTTAACAAATTTATGGTTTTTATCTCTTTGTCAATTTTTATACCAGCATTTTTTTAAAAATAGTTTTCAGCTTTTTCATTTATTTTGATTTTTAAGGCAAAAGATCACTGAGTATAGAAATTGAGGTTGTGAATGAACAGTTTCTTTTTTCTTGGCTCGTCTTCTGCAATTCAGAGTTTTAAGAATTGCAATCTGCCTGTAGTTATACATTAAAAACATGTAATTTGCAATTAAAATTGTTTTTCTTTTTGTGTAACTATTGAGGCCAAACATTTCCATTTTTATGGTAACTCTTTTGTTTTCAATTGTAGGCTTGAGCTATTTTCTTAAAGAAAAGTACTTTTGCATTAATTAATTTTGCATATTTGTTGCGAAAATCTTTTAACTTACAGTTTTTTGTATTTTTTTATTTTGAAATTTCTGAAAAATGCCTCTTACTTAGTATTTTAGTATGCATCTATTTAACTTCAGTTGTGATTTCCATGGAATTTGTTAACAAGTCTATTTTTAAGCTAAAACTTGGATTTTTATGAATCCAAAATTTTTAATTTTTTCCAAAACTCAATTTATAATGTTAATATTTTAATCTCTTTTACTCCCATTTATTCTAATGGTAAGAAGGTCCCTTAACCAATTAAAAACATTTAATAAAATTAATTTGACGGTTAAGCAACCAGTAATCAAATAATTCTGTCATTTTGACAATCATTATATTAAAATAACTAATTTAAATTAAGTTGTTTTTCAAAACTTATCATTATTTAAACTTATACATTTAATAAGTGAAATTTGATCAACTTTTAGAAATAGTTCAAAAATATAGTTAAAAGTTGAGTGAATTTATTAAGCGACAATTTGATTTGTTCGCTCAAAGGTCCCTTGCAGAGTGATATTTTTTCTTTGTAATATGTCAAACTCTTTGTATTCTAGAGGTAACTCTCACTCACCATTTGGCTAAACACCGCAACTCAAGAAGAGATACTCACTCACTACTTGCTTTGTTGTGGTAAATCGATGCGTGGCAATTACTGTTTACACTTTTAGTTTCTTCGACGTGTGTTCCAACGCTCTTCGTATGAAGCGTAAAATGTCATCCCTTCATATTTCTGATCTGAAATTAATCCGCGATTACGAACCGGATTAAATTTTGAACCTGACAGTCGTATCAGAAAGACAGACTTTAGGTTTTTGATCCTTGAAAATATGGAACGTAATACTATATACCTTTAGACAGTCATGCGATTGGGCCTCAACTTCAACCTTCGACCCCGAACTCCGACTTTTTTTTAAAAAAATTAAAAAATGGAATGAAAATGATGAATATAACTAGTACAAAAACATTTATCACTTGATTTTTGATACAATTCCTTTTTATATAATTTCTGATGGAATGCATGAAGAACTAAGCATTTTTAAATACTCAGGTACAACTTTTGTCAATTATCACCGACTTATTATCGATTTACGTCAGATATCATCTACTAATCGATTAGCGAGTTAGATGAACTTTTGTGTTGTTTGATATACTATGAGCTTCTTTCAGGAAAGTTACCTTTATAGAAGATATTGCTATACCATCAAATATGCTCACATTTTATAAATTAAGTCTTTGTGAATATTGGGATAGGTTTAGTTTTGAAGAGAAGCAGAGCTAGCTAAAAGTTTAATCTACAACATGAACTATATAACTCTTTGTTATTTTCCATTCAATGTCAACAAATCACTCAAATTAATCGGCTAGTTACATATATCGGTTTACCTTTATATGTTTAGATGCCTTCAAGCGTTGCTTTTTCAGCCCTAAAACCAAAAACACACATACCCTTTAAGCAAATTTAGTCAATGTGCATTTGATTATTATGTTTGGAAAGATAGTCCAAAAATGACAAAAGCACATTAACTAAATTAAGTATATCTCCGGTATAAGAAAAGTCATGGTTACTTTTTAGCAGCTCTGTTGATGCCTGTTAAGGAAGACTTTAGCTTCTAACACATCGGACAGAGCTAAATCTTCTCATATACATACAAAAGCTGTGTAATTTCTATGAGGTATTTTTTCTAATTTCTAAATAATCAGCGGTTGGCTTTTTGAGAGAGCTAATTGAATTTACTTAGAAAGCAATACAATAGGTTGTGGTTATATCCTTCTTGTTTTGTTAGTTTTTTTAAATTTTGAGCAAGTATTTTATAGTTCAAAGTATCAAAAGCTTTCAGGGAGCCAGAAAATATACAATATAATTAGTTTTTTGGCTTATTTCTTATTATTATAATATATTTAATATTCTTTTATATGAATTTAGTGTCAGGAATTATATAAAGGATTTTAATTAATTTTTTTAGAAATGAAATCCCTAATCGGATATGTTTAGTACAATCTCCACATAGTTAATTTATTACTATTTTGGAAATGTAGTAAACGTGTGCGGGCTTAACTGAACCAATGTTTAGCACTCTACTTTTTTATATTATATAATATGTTGATGTGGTTATTTATGGCAGATCATGCGGTTTGATACGCTTGAGCCTTCATTACTTCATTGGTAAACGTTTTTCATGTCCAATCGCACATTCCTGAATGACTTCGTTTACGCACTTGGTGCTTAGTTCATTATGTATTTCTTGGTTGGTCGTGTACTTGTGTGCGTTCGTAATCATGCGCAGAAATTTGTTTTGGGTTCGTTGGATGATATCCCTATTAGATTTTTCCGTGCAGCCCCATAATTGAATTCCGTACATCTAAATCGGCTTCATGATTGATAAGTAGATCATTTTTTTACAGAGTAGACTAAAGCCTTGTACAGACCAATGCGTTTTTCATTCGCACGACGGACAAGGTTGTAAAACGGGTGATGCATTTGCTCTAGCCATAGCTAGAACAAAAATTTTTGTTTCATAATAGTAAAAGGACACTTTATGGCCTTCAAAATTTTTCTTTTACTTTAAGTTTTTGTTGTGCTTATTCTTAAGAGGGATAAGAAATGATTTTATTACTTTTAGAGAAGCATTTTGTGGCCTTCAAAACTTTTGGTGTACCTCTAAAAGTAATAAAATCATTATTTCCTATCCCTTTTAATATAAATACAAAAAAAATTTTCCATTAGAACTAAAATTTAAAATACAACAAAAATTTTGAAGGCCATAAAGTGTCCTTTTACTATTATGAAACAAAAATTTTTGTTCTAGCTATGGCTAGAGCAAATACATCACCCGTTTTACAACTTTGTCCGTCGTGCGAATGAAAAACGCATTGGTCTGTACAAGGCTTAAGTTTGATTTGCTCAGCTTTCTGCCTGATATGATGTTTCCAATTTAATTTATTGTTTAGGTACATACCTAAGTATTTAGTTGTTTCTGTTTGTAAGATCGGTCTTCCGTCCAGATATATTTTACTACTTTTGTCTATTCGTCACAGAGCAAATATAATATAGGTCGATTTGGTTTCGTTTAACTAAATTTTCCAATTCTTATCTAATGATTGTTGCAGTCTTTCAACGGCTAAACTTTGTATATCAGCTGTTGCCATTATTACTGTATCATCAGCAAAAGTCCCTATGATCGTTTTTCAGTTGTAAGTATATCTGCTGTGTACATAAGATATAAGAAAGGGCCTAACACACTTCCCTGTGATTAAAATTAATGCCAAGAAAAATAATTCGTTAATACTTTCAGCTACCCTTGAAAAAATTCGATGATATTTTAATCCATAACTACTTAAGCTTATTATAAAAATAAAATAGAAAAAAAAATCAAAAGTTTTACTTGTAATTCATATTTTCTTTGTATAAATTAAAAACCAAAAGAGAATTCTTATTTCAAACTTATTCAAGTAAAATAATTACCAGAATGTATTTTGTTACCGAAAAATTAATCTTAGCAGGCATTCAATATAATTCATGATTATAAGAGCAATTAAGATTGACGAATTCATGCAAGTTTTTTGAACCTTTAAAATTAAAAAAGCAAAAACAAAATTGACTATCGAGGTCGATATGTTTTAACACAATTGAAAAATTTTAAGCTGAAAAAATAATTTAAAAAAGAAAAGGGATTTAAGTGTTTAAATAATGAAATTCTATGAAAATTATTTTTTACCATGAACTCAAATTCCACCTCTATTAAAAAAAATTTTTTCCAATTATTCGTTACAAGATTTTGAATGCATATTAAATGGACATCATATTGTGTACCCTTGGTTCATTTTATAAATTTGAACAATTAAACTAGGTGATTTTAGATTAAATTTGAAAATTGTTATCAAAATGTCAATTAATTGAGCACATGTAAAAGTTAACCGAGCTTTAGTAAGAGAAAAAATGAAATATTTTTATGCCTAAGGGCTTAAAAATTTCAAAGAAAAAAAAAAACTAATTTTTTAAAGACAAAGTGATGACAATTATACTCCTGTATCCCAAGGAAAAAGAAAACACATGAAAGAAATAAAGAGATCATTCACATAACTCAATTCTGAAGTACAATTTAAGGGCACCTGCCAGCTACTAAAAAAATTAAATATATTATTCAGCTTTGTGTTAATTACGACATCATATGTAATCGTTTGTGTGTTTTTTTTGTTTTTTATTTCATTCCAATTTTTCAATTTTCTTTGTTATATTTCTATAGCAAACAATTCACACTGCAATGGATATTACAAAAATATAGGATGCCATAGATTTTATAAATTGTTAAATAAAGTTACAATAATACCTTGTTTGGGATTGACTTGTATTTAAATTAAACTGCAATCATTATTGGTCATTATTCAATTGCAATTCGATCGTAATACATTAAGATGGTACAAAACCAAAATTAAATTAAAATAAAAACAAAAAATAAATGGGCTAACAGTGCACAGAATAACAAAGTATTGTTAAGAAGAAATTTTAAGTTTCATTTGAAACGACTATGACATTGGTTTGGTGAGAGATGAAATCAAATCAAAATGGGTTCATCCATGTAACACACTTCAATTATTTTGTTGTTGTTTATAAAATTGTTAAGTCCAATGAATTTCGTGATGACGAGATCAGTTATTGTTTGTTAAGGTTATCCATTAAACAGTTCCGCAATTCAAAATGATTTTCAGTTAATGAGATCACTTTCAATCTCTGTCGAGAAAGCTTTGTTTAATGCTAATTTAGTTTGATTGTATCTGAAGTATGTATTATTTTGTATTCAGTTTCAATTGTTAGACCCTTTGAACTATATTGGTTAGCGCAAAAAAAACTAAACAATGTTTTATATCTATGCATAAAATCAAGTATTGTAGTTAACAGAGAAAAAGAGAAGGTGACGATTAGTAAATTAATTTCTAAACAAGTTTGTAAGATTTTTTTTGTTATTTTTTTTGGTTAAATTTTAACAGTTAGTTCTAAAATTGTGAAACATAAATGTTGGTAGTTTAAAATTTTATCTTTAGGTCAAATCTTATGAATTTATTTGTAAGGAGTTTAACCTTTGTTTGAAACTGCATACAATTTTAAGCCTATGCTAAATAATAAATTTTCTAAAATCTCCGATTTTAATTTTTTTTGATGAAACGAAGAATTATATTCAAGATTTAAAACTACAAAAGAAGTAAAATATAAAATAAGATTAAATTTCAACAATTTATTCATGTTTTATTTGATATTAAACAAAAGAAATGAAGCTTCTTAAATATCGTGTTTTCCTTTTACATCTTTAACTAAATCGAAGTATGCTTTATTATTTTTTATTTTTTTTACAAATAGAAATAATTTATTTAGCGTATATGGACTTCAACTTCGATAACGATTGCTCTCAATAAGGCACCTGGGGATAGTTAAAATTATTTTTCAAATACTTTGATTATCATCAAATTAGAAACATTTTTAGTGCTCTTTATCAATTTTTGATTAAAATAGAACTTTTTTTATTTTATGGCAATTTTAGTAGCTCTAAATCACAAACCTTCTTAAAAGAGTGGGTTTCACAAACCTTCATTAATTCGAATGTTCATTAAATAAATATCCTTTTAAGGTATAATATGTAAATTTTTATTTTACGTTTACTTTAAAGTATTTCATTAAAATTCATATTTTATAAATAAATAAAAAAACAATTACCAACTTTTATTTAAAGTAACTTCTAACAACTCCTTAGAAAATAAAAATGGAGCTTAGAACAGGTCTGGCTTCGTGTGATACCCCGGATTTCAGTCATGGTGGAGTAGGCCAATTCACATAAATAAGCAATCGTTCTGTAACGGCACGTATAGCTAGATTTTTGATCTTTCATTTCGTTTCCAGTTTTATATAAATTTGACAATTACTGTATAAAATATCTTTTCTATAAGTAGCAATTATTATTTTTGTGGTCACTTGTACTTTCTTAAAAGAATAGCATCATGTGTCAGTAATAATCTTTGTTTACTTCCATCTTTAAAATAACATGAAAGATATTAGAACTATTTTATTTCAATTGAATTTTTTTATTTCAAAATGCATTAAAATATTATTTTTCATGGCATGTATATAAGTAATTCAATAACTATGACTTATTTTGACATATTCTATTGGAAACTCAAATAATTTTCCAGACAAGCCATTATTATTAGAGTCAAAACCCATTTGAAATGTATAGTAAAGAGAGAATTTTACTCAAAAACAAGAAAAAATACCTTAATAAGGAGGAAGGGAAAATTATTTTTTTCTCCACAGGGGTCTTTTTGAGTATTAAATAGTGTTGGGAAAGCCAAAAAACCTAACTGAGATAAATAGTTCCATAGCCTTTCGAAAAATTTAAATACTCTTCTGAAGCTGTACTGATTACATATTTTAATCAGTTATTCAAGAATCTATAAATAATGATGAACCACACTTGCTCTGGATTTAATACCAGAAATAAAAGCAGGGCATAAACTATCTTGTTAATTACTAAAAATTAATTAAACTAAATCAATTAAAATCGTGTTTAAAAACAAGTTAGCTTAATAAAATTTCAAAGACAGATCATAGCTTCCATCTTTCTCGATAAAATACTTAAAAATTTTAAAATATTTGTGACAGACACAGATAAAAGTTTTCTCACGCTAAAGATTTACTGAACTTGAAATGTATTAATGTAAAAAATGCATCAAAAGTGCAAAAAATTTTTAAATTCATTCAACCATAGAGATCGAAGCCTATCAATTCAAATTTATTGCACTTTTAGTTGCAAATTAACTCATTCAAAAAATTTTCATCATTCAAAGGTAAAATCTAACCTTTAGCATTCCAATCAAAGTTGCTGTTTTTGCTGTTGTGTTGTTTTTTATATAAATGCCTGCACTAATTCAGTATTTAACAAAAATTTTATGCTGCTTGTAAGGCTAAAGATATCACGTTGACATCAATTCATCTAAATTGGCCTCGAAATTCTACCAGATAATTAATTAAGAATTCTATCCTCGTGTTTTTATATACCCTAAAAAGACTATTCATTGAATTAAGTGAACAATGAATTGAATAGATAGGTAAATAATTTGAAAAATTTTTAATAATTTTTGGTTAAATTGATTACAATAGATTATTGGACAGATTGACATTGATAATTGTGACTGTCTTAACGAATAATTTTTGGAACGCTTGTGGAATCAGTCATTAGTAGATGAGCAAAACGTTCCGGTTCTATTCTGCTGCTTTTGTATCCCATCAGGTATTATTTTTTGTGAATTAATTATGATTGATGTTTTTATAGCTTAGAAAAAAAAATGAATCAAATGTAGGGGCTTAAAAGCTTTATAAATGTTTTTCATGTTAGTTTTTTGCTTTACTTATGGAGATGTGCAAAGCTTGTGTCATTTTGCTAATACTTAATGTAATCGTTTTGTTGATGTAATCATAAACGGATATCAATTTCCTGTTACGCCTGTTTAAATTAAAGATTAAGTGTGTTTTTTCAAACGATAGTGAACGATAATAAATTAAATTGTTACTTCTCTCATGCGATATAGGCTGCTAGCAAAAAATTCGCAAGCACTGATTTATTATGAGAACTTTTTGAAATAACGAGTTTTCCTGATACATTTCAGCTAAGAAATCTGTTTATCCAAAAAAATAACATGTGCCTTATTACTTGAGCACAGTCACAAAGTGACTGTTACAATAGTGTTGCCAAATTTAAGCGTGATTGTCACCTTGTTGCCTTTTGAATTGTGATAAATTGTTTTTGTTAAAAAAGTTATTTTGTTTTGTCGTGCGACAACTAAGTAGCAGTTGCGTGACAGTTTCATGAGTTTCATACCTGTTTTACACTAAAGCAATTTAGTGTAATGGTATGAGTACCAGCTTTGCTGAATTTGTATGGAAACTTCAAGTGAAACTGGATACAAAATAAAATAAAATCAAGTATTGATACTATTATGAACAAAAAAGCAAAAATTTTTAATGGTATCTCAGGAATGCTAGCACACAGTTCCTAACATGGAATTTTTAACACGAAATTCTAATACAAAAATTTAATAGTTTTTTTATTATTTTGGTAATTTTTTATTCTTTAGCTGTATTGTTGTTTGCAGTTGTTAATCCAAAGCTGTTTGCAAGAGTAGGTTTTAAGGATCTTCTTCCCATTAAGTGTCCCAAAATATCCGATTTGCTTTTGTTAACTTTTGTATGTTTTTGTTAGATTTATTTGTGTGTATTGTTTTTAGTATGTTTTTAGTCTTCACTTCTGTTTTCAATTATTAATTTTTTGTAATGTTTCACTATTGTTTTTTATTGAAAGGGATTGTTGTTATTATTTGAAATTTTTTCTTTTTTTTTGTGATAAAATTCCATTTTGTACTAGTCAACAATTTAGCTACTCCAGTAACTTCTACAATTTAATTTCTCTTATGATAGTTGTAGCCATTTGTTAAGAAATGCCGCACCAAGCAGGCTTAGGGCTTGCTAAATTAGTTGATTTTCAGGGTCTGCTAACTTAATGACCCCAAGGCTGTGGTGTTTTTGGAAGTAACAATTACTTAAATTGTTATAATTAATTTATTTAAAAACTTGTCAATTAAGACTTCAATGATATAAAAACAGGATGCCAATTAGTGCCATGAAGTAATAGTATCTGCCAGCACAAGGCTGCTGTTATGCTTAAATTTAAAAATATACACTCTTTAATAGTAAGATTATCTTTTTTTTTTTAAAAATTAACCAGTCTGCTTACAAATATTCTGATATAAATTGTTTTCACTATTTAAATTTAGGTTAATATTAAATTAATTAATTATCCTAGGAAGCCGTCATTTTAGCAAAATTACAAATAACGATCTGGTAAGATTAAATTTTAATTTGACCAATTGACCAAAACAAGTGAATTAAAAAACAAAGCATTTTTACCTCAAGAGAAATAATTTACTTAGAAATTGTTTTAGATTTTCCATCTTTTAAAGCTTTTTTATATTTTTCAAAAACCAAACTGAAAAACTCTGTATTCTCGTGCTTTCTTCAATGGCATAGAAATTGAAATTTTATAAGTTTTATTTTTTATTCTTTTTCATTGTTTATGAATTTCGGTCAAAAAATCATTCAAAATATTTTCCTCGATACGCAATTAAAGTTCTAAGCCACGTTTTTAGGAGTGTCATATATTATAAGCGCCGTAAACTTAAAAACACACTCTTAATCAAGGGAAACAAATTAAAATATAAAATATTAATTTAAAATGTTTCCTTTAATAACAAAAAAACGAAGTTTGTATAAGTAATCAAAAAATAAACAAAAAAGTGCTTCAAATAAATCTAAAAAAAAAAAAATATAAAAAAATAATTTGACAAATGATCGAATGGTGGTAATTTTATTATTGTCACCTACAACAATAAATGGCTGTGATGATTTATCTAATAGAAATTCAACATCAACTTCACCAACTGCAGCAACAGGTGCAGGATATAATATCGAATCAAAAAATGATATACCAAATTTATATCAATGTTATACAACAAAAACAGCTAGAAAACACCAAAATGTTAGATTTAAATTTGATACAGTTGCAAATTCAATTCCTAAGCCACCAAGAAAAAGTTCTAAAAATTTTGTACGACACGTGACACGAGTTCATTTTTATGATTGTGATTCGCAGGTGGAGGTCGATGATGAAGGAGGAGATGCCGAAGCAGTTACCAAAGAAGGTGAGTACAATCGTTTTTTTTTTTAAATTTAAAATTATTTTATATATTTATATACATATACTTTTATCCTAATTAGAGTTTAGCAGAAACTATTCAATAGAATCACTTCTTGAATTTTAAGTAGAATCAAGCCATTTAACTATTAGAAATTTTATTGTTTATTGTTTTGAAATTCTGAACACAAATTTATGCGTAAAATTATTTTGATATGAAAACAAACACTTATATTTTCAATAGCGTAGTTATTAATTGAAATTTTCTAAAGTCCCATTGACTACAATGATTTAATTGAAATTTAAATAGTAAATTGAAATAAATTTTGTATAAGCTTTTTTTTATACTACAGTATTCTAAGAATTTAATAACAGATTTGATTTCCATATAAACAAACATAGATACATAAAAACCCAAAAGTAACCAATGACCTGGATAAGGTTATCCATTTTTGTGATCAGTAAGGACACATATGGATAAAATATCCAGATAAAATTTTACCATATAGAATGATTTGGCGGTAGTTCTCTGCAAAATAATTATTTTGTTTTGGAGTGTTGCGCGATTTACAATAAACTAGATTTAGGGAGCTTAACTCATTTATTAGTTAAAATCGATATAGCTCTAGAAACTACCCAAGGACAATTGAAGCAATTGATAAACTAACCAACTGATCAATTTTGTTATTTTTTCATACTCGTATAATGCTGTGAATCAGAGATCTTGAACCATTAGAATCCTTCTTTAATGTTAGAGTATTTAATAAAATTATATCCGGGTATTTTTTCACTGTTTAATCTATTATAAAAATAGGCGGCACCATTAATACCCATGAATACACCATTAACTGCTAATTACTGCATATTATCATTAAAAAATTGTTTAATTTTTTCCTTTTAAAAACTTAAATTCAATTTAAAGCTTAGGTTTTTATGGAATCGACTTCAAGTGGCTTTTTATCTAGTTATTTGTCAGCGTAATTTATTTGATTGACAAATGTCAATTATTGTTATACATCTTAGAAATATTCCGAATGACTTAAGCTCTTTTCAATATATAAACCGCAACTTAATATACACCTTAAATTCCGAAATTCAGTTCTTCAGTTGTATTTTAGGTCATTTTTGTCCTTTGTATACTGCAGCAAATACCGCAGAATGAAATTTATTAAATTTCTGATATAATCACCGAGCAAATTTAATTTATTTATTAAAAATATAGTTCTTTTGACTAAACATGTATGTCTCAGAATAAGTTCTATTACTTAAAAACAATGCCGACAGTTAAAAATTTCTATCAGAAGATTATCAAATGATGATAACATATATACATAATTCCAGATATAAAAGACAAACTCGAAGATCATTGAAATGTTGATGAATGTATTTTTTCTAGTTCATGGACATAAAAGCATAAAATTTAGTTACAAGGTTTTTAAATCAACATTGTGGTCATAGATGTCGTTATACTAAAGATCAGATATATGGTTATGTAGTTTTCGTGCAAACCTTGAGTTAAAAACCTAACTCAATTCCTGAATATAGCATGACAACTTAATTAGACACCCAGCCAAGCATGAAATTTTTTTATACTATTGCGTAAATACTTTGAAGATCGAAAAAGATGCGACAAGTGACTAAATTCTATTTATTGCTATGTATAAAGCATAAATAAAATTTATGCAAACAATTTTCAAAGTGGGCTATCAATGGATTTACATAATAAAACATTAACTTCCTCTGATTGATGATAATTGATGAAGATGATTGTGTAATTGATTCCCAATATGATTTAATTTTATGTAAAGTACCTTTGTTAGATTTTAAGTAATATAAAGAAAAAACTAATCATAATTATTCTAGTAATGATCTTTATGAAAAATTTCGGTAGGAGGAGGATTTGATTTGTCATTGAAAGAATATCGAGTACGATTTTTTTTCTATTAATAAATTTTCTTTCCAACTTCTTATGGTTTATCAATTTGATTCCATAATTTTTGGATATTTTTGTCATTTAAATGGTTGATTTATTTATTGTTATGGAGTCATTTTTAATTAAAGATAAAATCAAAAATTACCCTTAACGTTGAAAAAAAGAATTCAAAATACTTTAAACGCCATTAGTGAATATTTTGTTTGCCATAAACATTCAAATGAGATCATTACTTGGTATATGAATTTGGAACCAGTAGTTTTTTTTGATAGTTTATTTAATGGCCGGCAAGATACAATTTGGCACTAAATGGTATTGAGGCTACAGATTTACACCAAATTGATATATAGCTTGCATAAACATTTTCTAGTTGGTTTCTCAAAAATATTCAAAGAAAATAATTATAGTTTCGTACAAAATATACTTTCGAAAGCATTTGGTATTTTATGCAGTGAGAAAAAACACAAGTGAATCCGCTTCGATACGTTTTTAGCAAAGCTCTTTATTTTAAATTCGGTATATATGAGTAAGGTACGAGTACAAGCCTTAAGGGAAATTTTTAGTCCTAAAACTTATATAGAGCTCAATATCTTTCATTTATATTAACTAAAATACAAATTTGCCTATTGTCAAATATAGGTTCAGTCTTTCAAAATTTATAAAATGCTTATATGAAAATTAAAAATTAATCGAAATATGGATCATGGTGTTGAGGTTGATTTCAAAATATCAACTACAATTCTTCTTACAGAAGAAAGTTTGCTTCAATTATTTAAATGAGGGAAGATTTTATTTTTTCAAGGTGGCTGCTAAAAATAAATTTAAATATAAGATACTTGAGTTTTAACTAAAAACCAGATTGAAAACTTTTCTTGTAAGGGATCAAAAATATATTTTATAAATACAATTTTCTAACCATAAGGAATTTAATTCTTAACCAAGATAAATATGAAAAATGCACCTAAATTGGATTTTATTTACATATCAATTTAATTCAATTCCTCAGATCAAAAACCATCATCTATTGCAGTTTATACAGTAAAATCCTTCTCAACCAGAAAAAAAATTTAATCATATTCTACAGAATAATCCATAGTTATTCCATCCAACAAACTAAATTGAAATATCTTCCCTTCATGTTAACCATTGCGGAATTCTCAGCATGGTAAAATGACAAAAAACTGTTGATCTAATTCTAAGTGCCTATAATATAGATGGTGGATGGCGCCAAATTATTTACTAAAATACAATCCCTTTAAAGTAGAAAATACAAAGTGTACAGTTAAATGTATAACATAAAAGGTCGTTCAAAATGTCAAAGGCGATACTTCCATTGTTCAATGGTTTTACTATGTTCGTGGTCTAAACTATAGGCAGGTAAATCGATACACCTTCAATATTGTCGAGTTTTATAATTAAAATTTCGATTGCTGTCTATAATAACAGCAAACATATTTAGCTATATAGAAATTGTTAGGTGCTGGACTTATGCACATTTTAACCATTGGAATACCTGCTCTTGTTTATTATTGTATGCATAGCATTGAGTTAAGTTAATGGCCTAAGATTGCATAACGAATGCATAATACGATACACAAGTATTGTTGATGCGTTAAAGGTCAGACCGCCTAGTATGCCTATAAGCGTATTTAGTAGTTGCTAGATATCTTGTTTCATTCTTGTTTATATCTAAATCTAATATAGGGGGGTGAATATTAGATTGTATTCGGAAATAAAAATAATTAAAGCAGAAAAATAAAATACAGATATCTGTTTGACCTGAATTCTACCTTGAATAATGATTAGAGCTGATTATTTATTTGAAATATATACAACAAACACAAACGTAATAATTTAAGAAATCAAAAATAAGACTGAAATGAGTCCTTTTAAACTTTAACAACAAAATAGTATCATTCAATTGATACTTCAAGTGCGAAAAAATCGGATTTCAATGATATCGTAAATAAATATTCTAGCTGAAATTTTATTGACATTTTTTTGGCTTTGTCCTTTAATTTTAGAATTAATCGCCTAGTAAAAAGGATTCAAAATGCCGTAAGCTTGTGTTGTAATTCTGGATTTAATTAATTTATGCCTTATTGGCATAATATCGATTTGGCATAATATACTTTAATATATCTTCGAGTAATTTGCTAAACTTAAAAACCCTCCTAATGCTTTTTTTCTCCAAAATTCAAAATCACATCGTTTTTATTTTTTTAATAGCTCTTTTAAAATTGAGAATTATAAAATATTTTAAACCTTTCAAATGTTTCAATCCAAAATTTAATGATTTTCTTATATTATAATTAAGGAAATGTAATCCAAACCTAAAATATAACAAAAGTTTTTAACTTTTAATACAAATAATAATTATTACAAGTTTTACTTACAATTAGTAATATTAATTACAAGGGGTGGACCTCACCCTCTCAAAGTAAGAAAAAAGTTCTTTCATTTTTTGTTTTTAAAACTACAAAGTATAAAAGTTACTTGAAAATAGATGAGTTCAAAATTAAATTTCATAGTTTTCCACCTGTGTAAGCAGTACTGAAATCACAAGTTTGTCTACGTTGTACTACTTTATAAAACTTTATAAATGTGGTGTAATTTTATTAAACCGCCAAATCTGACATTTTTGTTACTTGCACAAAATTTACAATCACAGGTAAATACAAGGTTGGTTGACTGCTAGACTCTTAAGTTTTAGACTCCTTCTAATCTGAATTAACTGAATGAAAATTATTCGCTTATAAAAGACATTGCTTGGTTCCTAACAAATAGTTTCACCACAAAAATAAGTTGTGTTTTCTTTTTTTTTTTTATAATAATTTCAGTTAACTACAGATCCTTTATTTTTTTTTATTTTGCCATGCTTTTTGTTTGATATGAATGGACTTTTAGATGAATGGAAGTAAGCCTCATCATACGTCACCCCTTTTATTAAGTAAGGTATAAAATACCTGAAAAAATGGTTTAATTTACTAAAAAAGCTAACTTCAATACTTCAGCTAAGGCAGGACGAATTTGCAACAGTTAATTTTTTTTTTAATACTTTAAAAATAAAAATTTTCAAATCGGTTTGAAAGATTTAACAAAACAAACACTTTTATTGTATACTAGCTTTTAGTTCAGCTGTTCTTTTCCAAGCAGATGGACAAGAAAATATATTAAATTAATGCAAATGGTCCAACAAATACCCAAATTATTTTAACAAAGCCTTCGCCCTTCTATAATACACTTAATATACATAAAAATATTCTTTATTGGGGCAATTGCTAGCAGATTCGAATTGAAAATTAAATTCGTGTGCTATCTGTTTGTTTCTTACAAATCTTTGACATTTTCTTTTTTATTGTCAATAACAAAGCAGAAAAATTAAAAAACTACCCCTCTAGTATTTGCAAGTTAATTTTTATTAAGAGTTATTACATTAAATTTATTAAAGCTGTAAAATAATTCATTTAGTTTAATTTAGTTAGACAAAAGCCCTAAGGCTATTATTAAAATGTCTTTTATTAAAACAAAAACTACTATTTTAATTATACTTAAAGATGATTTTAGTTTTAAACAGGCCAATAACTCAAGTATTTAAGTTTTTTGTATGAACAAAGTCATATTTAAAAATATTTATCAAAAAAACGAGATTTAAATTATTTTCTTACTCTTGTGGCAGCTTTGGCCTTTATAAAGTAGTCAACAACTTGTGTAGTTTGTTGAAGGATGATAGCTCGTAATCTAACTTTTCAAAAATTAATTATATACTATAATAAAAATATACAAATGAAGTGGTTGCTTTGTTATAAACTAATAGTAAATTAAAAGTTTTTATGAAATTAACTTTTGAAAAACTTTTTAGTGCTTTTTCCTTGCAAAATATGCAATTTTTTGTTACTATAACTAAGTGGATTCTTAGAGTTTCCAAGAAATTAAGAAGGAATCATGGAAAAATTAAAACGATAATTCAGTCTTGGTATTCTGAAATTCAAAGAAACAGACACAAAATATTAAATTTTAAGTAAATTTGAAAACTTCAAAACAAATATTCTATTAACTTATTAAATTTTAAGTGGTATACTTTAAGAATTCATTATAGCATTAAAAAATTATAATTAAATGTTAAAAGTTTTTCGAATAAAACCAGAAAAATTGGTTAACTTTGACTTTCGACTAACTTATTCCAATAAAGTAGGTCAAACTACTGAAACTTTTTCTTGATTTTGCTTTATTAATATAAACGTCCACAAAAAAATGAAAGAAAATGATTTTTAAATATTCAATTGTCCACAGCTCAATTTTATAAAAGCAGAAATTACATTTTTTAAGGTTTTATTTTTTAAAAAGAAAAAAATCAAAAATTGCATTTTTCAGAAAGAAAAAATCATTTAATGATTTTATGAATGTTAGATGCATACCTTACGGATATTATAAAAGTAAGCAAAGTCTTAAACCGAAAAATATACTGAATGATTTGAAGCGAAATGGAAACGAAATGGAAACGAAATCCAAAAATCAAACGCGATATCGAGGGGAAAAAGAATTATATACATAATGCAATAGAAATTATATATAACGCGATATTGCTTCATATATTAATTTTTGAACATTTATTAATTTTTGTTCATCGATGTATCTCTCTCTCCCTCTATGTATTTTTTCTCTCGGCCACTCGTATTTTTTTATATAAATAATATTTATTTTCCTTAAAGACATAAATTAAATAAATTATTTAATTAAATATTAATTATTTGGAATTTTTAACTACACTAAAAGAATAATACATTCTATAATATATATAAAAAAAAATAAGGTAAAGATATTATTTGTATAATGAAAACAATGTGTACAATTTTAAAATTTTTTTTCTATTTAAAATAATAAGTATTGAAATTTTATAATATATTTTCTTAAATTTTTAAATTACATGTAACACCTTTTATGAAATTGACCAAATTTGAAACTTTAAGTATATTTTTTTTTTTTAAATGAATCGCTTAGAATGAAAATTTTTGAAAATTAAATTCCTATAAGAAATTATAAACAAATAAAAATATTTTTAAGAACTATTTTTTTGGATTCAAAATTTTTATAATTTCTGATTGTTTGTCAGTTCCCTTTTTTAATTTTCTTTTTTTTTTAATTGATTTAAACCACTGAAAATAATTAAAACTTAATTACTAACTGGCTGTAATTTTATTTGAAAATTATTTCCTTCAAAAGACAGAAATAAATTTTGATTTATTTAGTAAATTTATTTTGAAAATTTTTTTATTTCAAATTATATAAACAGTTTGTTTATTACAATAAAAAATTGTTAATAGTTTTCTTTTGTATTTCTGATCTTAAAACTACAACCCTTTTACTGTTTAATCGTTCTTAATTTTAATTATACTTATTCTAAATTACAAGTGACATTGAAGGACGGACAACATTTTTGTGTATTTCTTATATTTATTACTTATTTTAAAATTTATAGAAAAATAATGTATATTTATTTTTAGTTATGATTAATTAATATGCTAATAAAATTTAAAATAATATAAATAAAAAAATCTTTGCCCTCGGGGACTCGAACTCATGAAGACTGAAGTACACAATGTTTCACGCTGCTAACAACTACCCTGAATACGGATTATAAAGTATCTAATGCAATGTCGCAATTTTAATAAAATTAAAGCGAATTTAGCTCGCACTCATAATTAGGGAATTTATTTTATAAGAACGTTTTAGAAAAAGGGTTATTTCCCTATAAATAATATATTTCCTATTTGGAAAATTTCACAATTTTTTGAAATAATTTTTTTTAAATTTTGTGTGTGTTTTCGAATTTTCTGTAAACATTCTTAAAATCTTGATAAATGCGAGTTTTTTTAAAGAATTTGATTGAGTTTTTTTTTTTAAAATGAAATTTTTATTTAGAATTTAGAAAGACCTGTTTCCCATGTTTGATCATATTTAAAAATAAAACAAATTCGAATTATTTTTACTAATATTTTATTATTATTAATTGAATTAAGAAAATTTGTGTAGCATTTTAGAAACTGTAAACTTATAATATTCAGTCAAGATTTTTGACAAACTTCTCAATAGAAATAGAAGAATCTGATCGGTGTTAGTTTTTCTCCGGCCTTAAAATTTAAATATTAAAAAACGGGTAGAATTTAAAGTTATGTCTTTTAAATAAAAGAATTAGGTTAGTATTGCAGACGACTTTTAGATTCAGTTCAATTCATTTTTATTGCAAAATTTTTAAATTAGAGTGTAGCAGCAAAATAAGAAATTATATGCTTTTTAAGGAGAATAGCATATAAAATTCTTAAAAATGGATAAAATATTTTCTATAAGACATTAAGGGATATATAAAATGAAAGTGTACAAAAAGCAATCTATATCTGCTAAAAGTCTTATGAATTGAGTTATAATCAAAATTTTTTTCATTAATTTGTATATTTTATTGTAATTACTAAATTTATAATCAATTTAAATATTTTTTCAGAGGAATGGATTACGAAGCGTAAAACTGAGTTAACAACAACTCGTCAAATAGAAACTAGAGTTAAACGACAAGTGGTGCTTGAAGATGGTAAAGTTATCGAAGATTCAGGACCGATGGTATCAACAAATACAACAGAGGATACAGAAAAACAAGAAACTGAGTCAAGTGAGGTAAATTAACAATAGAAAATAAACAAATAAACTAATTAAAAACAAAAACAAAAAAACATGTATTTTAAGCAAGAACTTGCTTTAATGATCACAAAACCAAAAAATTTTATCTTCATTTTCTAATTAGCGTCGGAATATGGGAGACCCACCAGATGCAGTAGATGGACCAGAACCAATCGAATCGACTGGAAAGCCAGAAGCTAAGAACTATAATAATAATAATAATAATAGCAACAACAACAACAACAACAACAACAACAGCAAAGAATTAACAATAAAAAAACCAACAATAAGTAAAATGGTTCATACACAGATAGCCCGCCCTGACGGTCTTGTACGTGAAATCAATGAGAAGCGTGTCATATCTCGTGAAGAAGTCAAAGAACGTCTAGAAACTGAAGATATACACCACTTGGGTGATTTTTCCGACGAGGTAAATATTGTTTACACTATATATCACATTATCAGTAAACTCAATGGCGTAGGCCTTTATTTAAGACAATCAGCTATCAGCAAAGTTAAATCTTAATGTCCCTTTGGCTATTATACTATTCTGGTTGGATTTTTTTCATTTTATTTAATGTTAAAACTAAATGCATTACTCTATAAGACTCAGGTATTGTTTAGAAATTAAATTCTTTGCAACCATAGCCATCAGGATTAAGAGAAGAGTTTTTGGACGTTTATTTATCCTTTTATCATGCATATGCACCGATTTGTAAGTTGAACGCATTAGCTTTAGGGTATAGACAGATTGGATCTTCTTAGAATTTGTAGTCATGTTAGTTATCGAAGAAAATCAAAATACTTTTTGAGTTAGTGTATTGTTTAAAATAAAATTCAGGAATAGTTATCAATGAAATACTTAAGTTTCAGTATATATTAAAGGCTTTAAAAAAGTACAGTCCATGTAGTTCAAATCTTGGAAAATAAAAAACATTTTGACTTCAAACCAATACAAGAAAAACAAGATAAATCAAAAAATTTTTTTTTCATGTTTTTAGTGTCTAATTTGTGTTATACGATGTTTAAATGGCTGACTAAATTTTTGGGTTCTGAAGATTGCCTTGTGATAAAATTGTCTGAAATCATGTCACGTATTTTTGTAGAACTATAATAATATCAAATAACTTTATTTCACTCGATTTCTAAGAATTTAAAAATTGAATTAAATTAGATTAATATTCCATAGTAGTGGATTGTTTTATTGGCGCCAGGAAACATTTTTTTGAACAATTATTATTATTTTTAGTAGACTTAACTGGTAGTAATTTGTTTTTGTTTTGATTATCTGAAACGTAAATGTGAATTTCTTTAATTTGTCTATGTTTTTAACAAATTCAACGATATATACTAATAAACAATAATATATTATAGGATTTTTTTAGCAATACACTACTTTCGAGCTTTATTTCCATTAAAGAAAACAAATTAATAAAACGCTTAATTCTTTATAATTATTTATAAAGTAGCACATATATTTTTATTTTAATAAATGAATTCCAATGTTTGAACTGAACCAAATTTATGATATTTTAAGCCTATATTTGTTAAGCTTGCTAAGCTTATAACTTTGGAAAGATTCCATCGGTTAAAAGGCTTTATAAAAAGTTTTACATTAAATATTGTGTCAATTTTTGTAAAAAATATACAAATATTTAAATTGAGGAAAGAAAATTTGACCAAAATTCTATTTATATTGAAATACGATGATGATTTGAACTTTAAAATATGAGCTCACAAAAAAGTCATTTACTTGCTTGATCATCGTCAATTAGTGCTAATTGATACAGAAAACTATTTTGTAGCAAATGTGCGGTATTTGACCTTTGCATTTCATTTTGACTGCTTAAAGATGTATAGCCACGAGAAAATCATCAAAAATACTTCATCGTTTTTTTTTTTTAAAAAAAAAAACTCAGAAACTTTTAATAAAAGCAGGCGGAATGATCCCAAATTCCATATCTCGACAACCTTGAATCTAGTAGCACCAAACTTGAAAGAGAAATTGGTACCACAAAATCAAAATGAAAAACTAAGAAGGAAAAAAAGAAGAAGAGAAAATACCAGCAGAAATCCATTGATTTATAATAAATTTATAAGCATATACCACCTGCTGTCACACGTGATGATGATGATTATTATTTTTGAATAAAAGCAAAGGTGTCGTCTTTTAAGATTTTTGATTCGGTAATATTTTCAGTTTTTGTCATATATGAAAACCGATTAATCATTTGGTGTAAAGTTCTGAATGTTGACTGTAATAAATTGCATCGCTTTTAAAACAATCTAAAATGGAATGCGGTTAAAGGTTATCGTGTTGAACCTTTCAGTTTTCCTTTAGAAAATTTGAATAAAATTTTAATAATGCCATGAAATTTCAAAAATTTTGCAAAAAAAAATTTTTATATAATGAAGTAATTAAAAAAAAATCATGGGAAAATATTTAATTAGTAAAGTTTTGTGTCGGTAAAGTTCTGTGCTACTTTGAGAGGTATTAAATATTAGTATTGTTATTATGCTGAATATATTTAACTTTAAAAGGGTTACAAAAACAAAAACAATTAAATTCAATTCATTTTAATTAAGACTTTAAATTTTTAAGCCGCCTTAACAGCTTGTAGTGGACCATCAGTTGTTTTAAATTGCCATCCAATAGCATCAGCCAACCCAAAACATTTTCGATGATATTCAAATCCGGTGAATATGCAGGCCATCGTAATAGACTCATGTTCATGTTTGACTAATTAAACTGCATTTTTACTACGTTAGCGTTATAAATCCCAAATTTAAATTTTCAATTTTAGGTGTAACGTTTCCCACAATAAACCAATATGCTAGACTATCCTGTTTATTGTTTATATGGACAAATCTATAGATCTTACACTCTATACCATTACAATACCAACTTGGCTGTGTTGTACTCATTCTTCTTTTTTTAAATCGTAGAAATAGTAGCTGAAATCATGAGGACCGTCAAAATAAGGCATTTCCACTCCGATGACAAACTCATAACATCCCTGCAAAATCCTAAACGATGTTTCTTATGTCATGGCAAGAGCAGTTGTTTTCTGCAGTTTTATTCTTTTCAAGTTTGACTTCAATATACTTACTTCTAACAGTTGAACTACTGGCCTTAACCATAACACTTGATGTAATTTCTCCCGCTAAAAGAGATGAATTTGAAGTTTTTCTTAATATAGATCGTTTTTCCTTATCATCAGCTGTTTGCGAAGTTCTTTCTTTCCGGGATTTTCATAGTTTTCTAGAGGTTTCAAATAATTATTCACTTCATTTCAATTTCTGTTAATCTTTTGTGATATTTTATGTTTTGAAAAACCTTCTTCTTTTATAGTCCGTATACGACATTTTTCTTCACCTCCCAAGTTGGACTTAAGATATAATTTAAAAACTGAAAAAAATATTTTGAAAAATCTACTATAAGCCTAACTACTAATGCTAAACCTACCCTTTTATTAAAAGGATTACACACTTCTCGAAAAAACAAGGTAAGGTATACAGATATTTACTAATGTAAGGATAATTGTTCTAAAGACTTTAGATTACTTAAGGTATTTGGAAATAATATTCTCCTAAATATCTCATACCTATCCAAAATGTCTAACAAGGGGACCGTACGACCTTCGGATCACGGATTTCAATGAAACTTGGCATAGTCGTAGTTCATGATTAATGTAGCTAAAATATAAAATAGTAGGACGCAACGCTCAAGGGTTGCTTAAAAAAAGAGGTTTAAAAAATATACATCAACTTAAATTCAGAAAAAAAGAGGGTTAATTTCGAACAGGTGACAGCGTAGATGGTAAGTTTCAAAAGGTTTCTAATTAAGTACACAATGGCCCCGGTTCGGAACTTTACTGAGGAATTTGTTTTTCTTTTTTTTTTTCATTTTTAATTTTTGTTGCTATTACAAATTTAATATAATTTCACAATATTTCGCTAATAATTTAATAATATTATCATTTTATCAATAAATATCAAATTTTAATCATTTAAAACGAAAAAGAAGACATTTTTCGTATTAATAGTTACACAAAATCAATTTCTTTAAACTATTGAAACTATTTCTAACTAACGATAAGGATGCAGATGTATTATAATAAAAGAAAAGTACTTTTAGAGTTTTGATTTATTTATTTCATTCACACAAACCACAATGGTACTTATCGTAAAAACAGCTGAAGCAAAAGTTTCTTCTACATCTTGCACAGCAAATAAATGCTGACTTTTTGCAAAGACAAGGAGAAGTTAAAAGTTCATTGGAGAAGCAAGCATCATTAACATTAAAAAAAACATTTCGTGTATCAGATAGCTTGCTGGCGTACCAGGCGTATTTAATCATGTCATTGAATAGTGGAGACGATAATTGATGGTGGATGATTGAATGAATTTTTAGGCAATCTTCTCTCGAATGAATTTCCCGATTTTCATCAAGAAGCTCAGCACTGCTTTGTAATCGTTTGATGAAGTTTTTAATTTGCTTGTCACATGGTTGAACCAATGAAGTACATTTTGGAGGAATAACCTTTAGCGTGCATGTTGGCATGTGTGCTTGATCTTGAAACACATCATCATACAAATCTGGTCTTGTTTGACCCGTCCATGAATCCACGAGAAGTAAGAATTTATTACTTTTTACATATGGTAGTAAATTTTTTTGTAAAAATTCCTGATACAGGGCAGTACGATTAAATTCTTTGTTTTAAATGCTATATAAGAACATAAGAAAATAGGTTCTCCAATACTCTGCTGTGGTGTATGACTACTCTGATTTGACCTTCACGTAAATGGCCCTTTTCGCACAGGTAAAATATCCTTGGCTTTGAACATTTAAACAAGTATGACAGTAAATATTAAAAATTCAAGCTAACACTGATATTTATTGATAAAATGATAATATTATTAAATTATTAGCGAAATATTGTGAAATTATATTAAATTTGTAATAGCAACAAAAATTAAAAATGAAAAAAAAAAAGAAAAACAAATTCCTCAGTAAAGTTACGAACCGGGGCCATTGTGTACTTACCCAGTAGGGAAAGTAGCGCTACTTCACTAATGAAACAGAGCTACTTTTCAGTCATAACGCCTCTTTTATCGGGGAAAACATCAAGGAATTTTGTCAACAAATGGCCGCAGTCGGAGTCATTATGGCGATTTTATAGATGAGCACTCATGAATGAAATCATTAATGAGTTTCGTATTGAAGTTTTCTCCGTGAGTTTTTCTATGACGTATTCGGTATTATAAATTGCTGTAAAATAAATTTTAAGGGCAAATTCAGAATAAAAAGCATTTTTTTTTAATATTTATTAATTTTTAATTAACAAATTAACAATAATAATACATAAAAACAATTGTATATAAAAACTAAATAAAAATAATTATAATTCTAAGTTTTTAGGTTATGTTGTACATAAGTTATTATTAAGTTTCAATTATTATTAAGTTTTGTTTAGTTTTAAATATCAAAACCAAATATAAATAGATTAGTTCATTATTAGTTGGTTATTTCATATTATTAAGTTTTAATTTGGTTTCTATTTGTTATAATTCTGTCACAATTAATTAATCACAAGATCTTATAAAATTTTGTTCTTGTTCTTTTGCACTTAATTATTTTCACTACATTTTTCACTATATCTTTCACTATATATTTTTGACTATATTTTTACTATATTTTTTATAATATTCTTCACTATATACTGTTCACTATAATTTTCACTACAATTTTTCTAAAAGTTCAAATGACATTTGACTTAGAATTTCGTGTACCGTATGCTGCTTGAATTTAAGTGTGTGTGAAAAAGTAGCTATGACGGCAACTTTCTGCATGATCTTTCTGTGAATTTTTCACTTATGAGATTTACATTTATAGAGCACGCAGGAATTCCTCGAGGAGTAACTCACTGATGTGTGATTTCCCTACTGGGTTAATTAGAAACCTTTTGAAACTTACCATCTACGCTGCCGCCTGTTCGAAATTAACCTTCTTTTTTTCTGAATTTAAGTTGATGTATATTTTTTAAACCTCTTTTATTAAGCAACCCTTGAGCGTTGCGTCCTACTATTTTATATTTTAGCTATATTAATCATGAACTACGACTATGCCAAGTTTCATTGAAATCCGTGTTCCGAAGGTCGTACGGTCCCCTCGTAAGTATATCTTTAAGCAATACCACTGATTCATTTTTTCCAAAACAAAGTTTTACATTCCATACGAAACTTTAATCAAATATTCAACATATCAAAAGCTATAAATTAAACTACATCCATGTTAAAATATTAATTTCTTCTTTGTCTTCAATGCAATAAATAGTAGAAAAAAGTCGTTTTTCACGCTTCTTTTATATGTCAAACATTATGTTGCTTATAGGTCCCTAACAGTTGTTGCTGTTCATATTGGAGCTGCAGTCATAATAAATAATATACTTGTTGATATTTTTGCTAAAAACGAGTCTTTATTATAAAATCATTGACACAAATGGAATACCGACTTTTTTTGATCAATTGCAATTTTTTCAAAAATTAAATAAAAATAGATCAAACAAACTTTATGTATTTTAAGACTTTCTTTGTTGAACGAAATAATTTTATTACTAATATTTTTCATTGAATGTTTAAAAACTGCTCCCGAAAATAGTTTTCTATTTTTCTATTAGTTTTGAAACTTTTTCTACATATGAATACAATCAAAGTAATTTTCTGAAGAAATGTTTTAAAGGGAATTGTTATTTTTTTAAACAATTAACTTAAAACTTTTAAATTTGAATATACTTTGTATGACATTTAGTATTTAAATAATCAAAATACTTTCAAAAGGATCAAATTAACTATCTCTAATGAAGTTGAAAAATAATTGCCACAATGACAAAAATGTTATTTTCTCTTGTTGATGCCATAAATGTGAAATTCATATAAAATAACAAAACATTCAATTTGTAAAGGATATATACATCTAGTGTCCTTTCAAGCATATGCCCAACATAATTACTTCTGTCACAAACATCCTTTTGCTATATTGCTAAAAAGCTCATCCGTAGGGCAACATCACAACCATCATTTATTCTGTTTTATGTTCAGCATAAATTAAATGCAACTAAAAAGGATTCAATGGAATACTTCTGTTGGTGAAAGTTATAAACGATGTTCGAATTCTATATAATATAAAAATTTTCTTGAAGGTAAACATCTTTCACTTGTTTGGTATTTACTTGTTTTATTTAAATGTTAAAAAACCAGTAACTATGTTGATTGTATTTATAACTTTTTATTGCATGTTGAAAGTAAAAGAAAATTTAAAGAAAACCAATACTACTCTTCCTTTTATTTGTATAAAGTATGTTGCCAATAATGAAATTGTTTATAGATAGCTTCCAAGTTGTTGATGCATTTTAAATTGCATACATTTTTTATGAATACCAAAGTTTTGAGATTCTTGGCCGCAATATAGCTTGGCTAACAAAATGATGAGAAAGTTATGGTCTAAAATGATAAGCTCAAAGCATCTTCTGCCGTAGAGAAAATTGATTTATGTTAGTTTGTTGATGAGATTTATAATGTCATTCGAGATTGATGAGATGATTATGTGACGGTCCCAAACATTGGTGTTAAGTGTAAAAGTTAGTCATCGGGCTGTAATGAACTTCTTTCTCTTTAGTTTTTATATTTTGATTTTTAAAGTGTAAGTTTTTAAAAACAATTTCATTTTTACCATTTTGGGTGATAATTAGCCAAGTTTCCTTAATGTGAAAAATAAACCAAAAATTTCTAAAAACACATAAAAATTTACAATTCATTCGAAGGTAAAGTAACAACTAAAAACAATAAAACGTGCCAAATCTTTTATAATTGATGAAGAAATTTTATAATTTTAATAAAATTATTATAAATTAGCAAATTACAACCTTTATATTCCATTTGCAACATCAATCAAATAAAATTTTCTATCAAAGTTAGCTAACCGAACCAATAGAAATCAGGACCCTATCTTACATCCATTTAGACTTGTGATATTTCTTTTAAACAATTTATGTTGAACAACAGAAATTTAATGATCAAAATTTATGATCACTACTTTGGATGGCATCTTCTTTTGGTCACAAAATGAATGTCTTAACATTATTCAAATACCACAAAAAAAAAAAAAAATAAATAAATAAAAATAAAAATGAACATCGACAAAATAACATCATTAGGCAAAAATTTTAACAAGCAAAAAGTTCTCTGCTTTTTGATAATAAAAGCCTAGAAACAGAAAGCGAAATACAATGATCAAAAGACCCTTTCCAAGGTCAGACATTAGCAATGACTCTTAAGACCGGTAATCTTTGAAGCGTGATTTTTAAAAAATAAAACAATCAAAATTTTGAACAGAAAAAGAAAATAACAATTAAGGGTTTTAAATTGGAAGTTAGAAAGAATAGTCATGGATATTATGGTAAAGGTGTTTAACTTTTTGAGGTCTTCACACTATATATTTCAATTAGGTAAAAGTTTTTGCTTCTTCCCTAATATACATCCGTTGAAGCTCATGCATGACTAAGTGAACATTACTGAACTTAGAATAAAACCTTGTAGTGTTTCATGGTAAAATTTATAAAAGTATTAAATTTGTCCATTAAGATGATAGATTAAGTTGGATAAAAAAATTTAAAATTGATGAAAAAATTTTATATTAATTTTATTTAGCGTAAAGTTCAAATTCTAGTCACTAGATATGTGTTTGATAAAATTAGTTCCTCAAGTGTATAGAAGATTTGAATTAATTTGATTTAAATAATTTGGGGATCTTAGGGAAAATAAACTTTGCAAGTTTTGTTAAAAATTTAATATACACGTTTAGTGCTCAGTGCTAGATATTTCATTGTAAACTTAGTTTTGTTGTTGTTACGGAAATTTATCGAAACTTTTTTGTTGTCAGTAAAAGACTTTAATAAAAAGCTTTCGCTAGAATCTGTTAATCTTTAGAGGAATACACCCCTTTTTAGACTTCATATTAGCTTCCATGGAATTATACTTGGAAGGTACTGAAAGTCCCCAAATAAATGAAATCGTTATAAAGTTTTTACAAGGTTTACAATTTAAATTATTCTGAACTAGAACTTTTGGACAAAAGCAGCTTTCAACCAAGCAGATTTCTTTTTGAAATGATTATCTTCAAACTGCTTTAAAAACACACTATTACTTCTTAAGATTAGTTTTCTCAGTCAATCTATTAAACTGCTTGACCAAAGCATTGTATAGAAAAATTTTCAAAAAATTTGGTGAAGATATTTAATCTAGGAAGCCAATTTTAGTTGCTCGTTTATCGAGTAGCTAACAACTATTATATTGTGAACAGAAGGTAATGAGTTTTTTATTTCTAAAATTATTTGTGAAATAGCAAAAATGACATTTTTATTAGGGGGTCCGGGAGGCCTAGAACTCGAAAATTTAACCTATTTTAAGAATTTTGTTTTATATTAAAAATAATGTTAATGCCCAAATTCCGTCGAATAATAAAATTTTTTTATTTGCTTTTTAAATAATATTTAATGCTTTAAATAGTTTTAGCAGTTTGTAATGAAAATTGAAGTCAACAGGCAGTCGCTCAATCGGTCAAATGCAAGGATTTCAGTATTTTTTATGTGAAGGTGAAGAATACGAGTTCATTTCTTGCAAAAATCAATGATTTTTTGATAAAATTTTATGAATTTTTGCTTTAAGTAGGCCTTTTATCCAAATAATTTTTCGAGAGTTAGCAGTTAAGGATGACCTAAGTTGGTATTCACTTTACCAAAAAAATTTTTTATATTGCTTCTTTAATGGTCTGTCCGACCTGCTTGTAAAATTTTTTTTATATTAATCAATAAATCGACTACGTTGAAAAAAAACTGCTTTGATTTTTATCCATAGTTTGTAATATTTTATCTTAATAATCCGCTTAATGTTGCTTAGTGAACATAAAGACTTATAACGGTAAACTCTGGGTAAAAACAATGTACCTTCTCCTTACTTATGGGGACTATACATGTATTCATGTATAATCTCCATGCTACTAGCCCAACACATGTTTGCTTTTCATAATAAACACATACAACATATATACATGTATATATTCTATAAACAAAAGATCATATTTCGGCGAAGAACCAGAATAGCTACCTCATTGCCGATCACTCTCTACCCGCTAAAACTGCTCTAGAAATGAAAATATTTTCAATACCTTTTCCCAAAATTTAACAGTAAGCTTAGGAAAAGAAACTAATCTTTATTAAAAATAATTAACAGCTACACATTATCTAATTATAGCCAATTTGAAAATCATTTTTTAATGCACAAAAAGTTTTCAACTGCTTCAAAAAACTCTGTGCCATATTTTAACCCCAAACAATGAAAATATCTTTAAAATATTTTTAGCTTTATTGTTGGCACAGTTTTTAGTTTTTAATACTTCTAAAATTTTGAAATCTTTGTTTCATTAAAATTTCAGTTTTAACCTATTCGACCTCCAAATTATAAAACCATATTAGATTTTTGAAATCTGGTGAAATATAAAACGTAATTCATTTATGCAATAAATTTTTATTTTGTTATATATGTATGTATAATTTAAAGACTCCTAATTATGAATTAAATAAATCACAGAGACTTTTGGCACTTTTATAATGCGTCACCCTTTAAGAGTAGAGTAATTTCTTCCATGCTTGAAGTATTTTTTTTTTGTTTTTAGGTCTCTGAAGGTGCCTCAGTTGAAAACTAAAGTTTATTGTAAGTTATCTTGCAAAATATTAGTTGGTTAAATTTATAAAATGTCATAAAAGTGTGTAAGCATGTAGCAAATAATTGTTTACAAGACAAGCATTTAAGAACATGAAATTTGTACACAATTGTTTTCTTTCAATATTTATTTAAAATACTTTAAAATAGAGTTAGTTATTTGATTTTTTCAAAAACCCCACCATAATAAGGAATAATAAATAAAATTAGTCAATTTAAAGGTTTTATTTTTACATAGTTTCAAGATTAGTATTTTCTAATTCTTTATACGGAAGCAAAAGCGTCAAGGTCAGGTCTTGTAGTTTTCTTATGTAGGAAGAATAGAAAAATTGAGACTTTGCACAAGAAAACATAATTTTATGCAAAGAGTGAATATTAACCATAGGGGATTAAATAATATTCTCTTTTTCTTACATTCAAGATATTTTTCTCTATAAATGATAATTTACAGGTTCATTTTCGATCTAGCTATTTTCGTAAATAAATACTAAATAGAATAAATTAAAATTTTTTAGCATAATATGTTAAAAAATAAATAAAAAATATCTCGCGACAACAAGAATTATTTTAATTATAAGCCAAGTGTAAATACTTAGAAAATGTTCATATAACCGCGAAAATTTGTTATATTCGGGCGTAAAACACATGCGCAATCATATTATGTACACTCGAACATATTCGCAACTTATTGTCAAATATATGATGAAAATGTAATGTTCAAAAGGAACACGTGAAGCTTCATAATTATTCTGTTTGTTTTTAATGCGTTCTAATCTTTTGCATCATATTATTCTACAAACATAGCCTTTTTAAAATTCTAATTAATTTTAAAAGCCACTAAAATCGACTAATTACAGATTTTCATAATGTAAATAAACTTTAAGCATAAAAATAATGCTCTAAAGTTTTAAGGTATTCATCTACTTAACTACTTAAATAGAAACCTTAAAACTTATGTCTGTGTAATCTAACTATGCTCTTAGATTAATTTCTAGTTAAATTATTAAGATTTCTTTTGTCATAAATGATCCATACTATAAATAGAATACAAAATTATTTATTCAGATAAAAAATAATTAAAGATTACTAACTTGAAATTATGTTTTTTTTGGAAAAATTTATTTATTTTTATTAATAATATCAGCATTTGTTGCTATAGGCAAATTTTTCATGATCTTGCAACATAATCACTAAATGTATAGAACTCTTTAAAAATTATTGCAATAAACCCCCATAATGGGGCATGACATTAAGTTTTATTTCACGCTAAAGTCGACGTTTTCTTCTTTATATATAAAATTTAGTATATATATATAAACAGTAACAAAAATAAAATAGTAAAACAAAACTGAAAAAAAAGGAAAAAGCTAAGCATTAAGAAACTCTCATCCAGCGAAGCGTAATAGTGTTGTACATTTATCAGGAATAACGATCGATGATCTTTAATTTTGGTAGCAGTATAAAGAGCAGAACAGGCCAGATAAAATATGCTTGCTCTACAATCTCTAAACTACCTACCACCTTACCTAAGAAATTGATTAATTTGTAATAGCCTCGGTATATAAACTATTGCAAAAATGTTCATAAATTGATCATGGATTATGGCACACGAATAAAATTAACAACTTGAATACCTTTAGGTTAAATGATTATATTAAAAATAGTTAGAAAATTCTAACGTGATATAAGCATGTTAAGGATACAAAGATCCATTATTATTACAACCAACACTTCTTAAAGCATGTTAAAGCCTTGCAGGTATTACCATAGAATAATCAAAAACGATGATATACTTTGATCTAAAGAAGGCCGCTAATGCGCTGAAATCATTTTTCATGGTATGACTAAGATTGGTTAATATAAAAAATCGTTATATATATATATATATAGCAGTCACCTTATTAACTTGAAATTACATTAATATATTTTATATAGTATAAGTCTTTGCTAAACGATAAAATACGATCATCACCTTTAATTATTCTTAGTTGCAGTTGCATGGTAGCCATCCGGGTTTTATACACGAAATTAGTTACAGATTATGGCATTATAGGCAATAGGTGCATGTTGTCTGTTCGACATACATAATTATGATTATCATCATTATCATTATTGGCATGCCATAATGAATTTTTTTTCTGTTTTTTGTTTGATTTTTCTCCTTCAGCTAAGTTCATTAACAAATGATCTGCAAAAACTGATAAAAAATATTTTAAGGTTAAAGCTTCAGGTTTTTTGTTTCTTAAAAATCATTGGTTCTCAAATTCTGTTTGACTTGAATTTTGTAGCATGCTATTTTTTTTAGAAGAAAAGGAGTTAACTATTTTTTGATCAATAAAAAATAAAGAAATTCCAATAACAGAAAAACTAAACTTGGAGAATTTTTCAACTACATATTTGGAATTTTCGTTTTGTAGAAAAATATCTCAGTATGGAACGTAGGTATATTTCGACTAATTTGATTTTTAGTCATGTTATATATTGTACTTTTTTGGTCACAAAATCAATGAACTTCGCTCTGAGATCAAGCAAAAATACAGTATTGGCTAGCTTTTGTCCAAAATAGTACTCAAAATACGAAAACAGTAAAAAAATTCCAAAAAATCAGAAATATCTAAATATCTGTAGGTTTTATTCTATAGGTATATAAACAATGTGGAAAATGTAAGCTCATACATACAAAAGAAATGTGATTTTAACTAGATCTTAGGTAAGCTATCATTGATGACAACATTCTTTCCGCTTGTCATGTAAAGCAAGAATTTTGTGCAGCTGGGGTAGCTAGGATGACTGTTTTCTCTAACTTTTTTTTTGCGGACATCTCACTAATTCACTTTTTTTATATAAATTTATTCAAAAGAAGCTCATTGATTAATATTTTTCCTGTTGAAATAAGTACCGAATGGTTTTAGAAAGCTTGGATTTTTAGAGTTGAATTTGCTTTTTGTCATGAGTAAAGGATATTTTATGCCATACAATAGTTCCTTTGTTTAAATCCAAAAGTGCAACATAACTGCTTTTAAAGTATTTAATTTAGTTTTTACTTGTAAGTCTGAGCCCGTGTAGTGTTGTAACAGGTCAGCTCGAATATGAATAAAAATTATTCTTTTGAACTTAAACTTTTGGTTTGATGAAAGTGAAACTGTTTTTAATTTTGTTTTATATATGTATATATAACCTTCAAATCACAAATCAAATTCCTTCAATCTTAATTCAAAGAAAAGAACACTTGCACTTTTTCAATAGAAGTTCATCATCCTAAGTTAGCCAATATTCTAAATAATTTTATTTTGTATAAAATATTTTTTAGTGATCTTTTGCCACTTTAAAAGAATGGCTTATTTTTTCATTCAACTTGTTTAAGAGTAAAAGGAATTACAATATTATTATTATAGATTTTGAATGGAAACAAGAATATTAAAATTAAAATTTACGTTTTTGTATATTTATCGTTAAAAAATAATGAAAGTAAAACATAAGATAAAAAATTATCTGTTTGGCAGGGAAACATTTTTCTTTTAATTTTAAAAAATTACAAGATCTTCAAAATCCGCATTTGTTTTTAACAACTTTCTCCAACGTTTTTTCAGTAAATAGATGCTATCTGGGAAATAGATGAATCTTTAGATTAGCTCCTAGAGAAACACCATTTTTTGCCAGTCCGAGAAGTTGCCCCCTGATCCTTTCATAACCTAGTTGCAAAGATATTTTTAAGGTTTCATGTTATAGCTCATCTAAACCATTTTTAAAATACAAAGAACCTAGTGTAATGATTAAATTTTTCAAATCTGTCACTTTTTTACACTTTCAGATATTTTGAATAGCTTTTAACTGTAAGAAAAAGACCTAAATATTGTATTGATACCTGCTTCCTAACTACTTCAATCAAGTAATACACAAATAGTTGTTGAAGCCCTTAATACTTTTCATACCTTGTATTTCATTATTAGTCATCAAATATATAAAAAAAAAAAGTTATTTGCAGCACATATCCAATCGCTTACGTGTATTATTGATTTATAACTGTATATACATATATACATATATACATATGTGTCACAATAATGACATAATAATATTATTGCTTAAAAATATTAAATTTAGAGCAATAGGTTTATTTTAGTGCTTTCACACTACTAATTCCGTTCATTTATTGTCGAATTATTTATCGACCATAAATTGCTGCCTGATAAATTGGAAACATCAATCAATCTACTAGATTAAATATATTAATTAAAAATGTGACAAATACACAACAATATTAATGATAAAATTCAAAAGTTTTAATTGTACGTTTGAATTAATTAAGTTATTTAAATTTTAAAATTAAAATTTCAATTTTAAAAAGAAAGTTTACCATTTCACTTTCAAATAAAGAACTGACAATAGCCAACAAGTACTTTTATATTTGAAGGCAAAAATTAGTGTTAATTCATGATAATTTACGTAAAAGTTTGAAATTGTGAAGGTCTTTTTTTGGGTAAGCTTAAATTTTTTAAGTCATCAACAAGCTCCTTAACTTCCTTCTAAAATAAATCATCTAAAGCTATAAACATCCAAAAAATTAGATAATACAATTTCTAGCACGCTATAACAAATTAATTATCTTCAGAAGAATTACTTTAAAATGAAATTATAACAAATTTGAACTTTTTCTATTTGAAATATTTTTAAAAACTTACTTCACTAGAATTTGATTTAATTACGCCAAGTAATTTTCTTTTTGTTCAAGATATAAAATTGAAAAAAATATTACATTACAATTTTTGGAGTGAATTGAAATAAGTATCAAAATAAATATTTTAATGAGGTGCAAATGTCTTTAGTACTAATAAAACGAAAATAAAGATCTATAGTCGGAATTTTTTATTTCAAGTTTAATAACATAACATAAAGTAGCCCAGACAGTCATAAGATTCTATTTCCTTGAAACTATATGAATTTCTAAGTAAATATAAAATCAGACAATAATTTTGTCACTAAAGCTTTTAATATGTTCACATAAACATACCACATTATCTCATTAAAAAAAAGTTAAATATTTAGCTAAGGGTTGAAAACTTTATTTGTTTTTTCTATAAAAAGAAAATAAAAGTTCATAGATCATATTTACACGTGCGATTATAAAAATTTATGTGAGTGAAATGAAAAAAAATATGCATAGAAATTTGAAATATTTTTAATCTAATATAAATAAAAAAAGTAATTATTGTCTTAATTTCATAGTCTATACCCGTAATTAAAAATCTATGGTATGTATGTGTGTCAAAAGTGTTATCTAATGGTATTTTAGGTGACATGAATTTTTGATCGGCAGCAATCAATACGAATTTCGTTTATTTGAAAAGAGTGACATTGCCGCAATTAACCTTGTACCTATACATATGCACCCTCAGGTTCCATTCAAAATTTGATTATTAAATCATTTCAACAAAGGCAAAGCTTTTAAAGTGTAAGCCCGTGGATATTTAAAGAAAACTATAAAATAGTGAGTGCTGAGATTTTTTTTTAATACTCGAAGGTTTTTTGCTTCCAAAAATTAGTTTGAGTTTAACGTTAAGTCTGAAACTCACTTTTAATCAGATGATACGAAGTTTTCCCTTTCGCTTATGTTTTTTATCGAGCTCGAAATAAAAATTCAAAATAAAGTAAGAACTTCAGACGGCATCCTAAAGCACTGATTAAGAATACAAGTTAAATAGCATAAGTTCACTTTTTGTACTTGTTGTACTCTTTCCCCTGTCTGTCTAACCATTTTTAGGATAACCTGGTACCTTTTTAGATAATTACAGCTTCTCTGCTTGCAAATGTTAATCTCTTGCGGACAAAAATTAGAGAGTGAATACAAAACAGAATTAGTAAAATATCATTGATAGCTTGTTGTACCTAAAACCAAGTCGTGCTGTTACTTTATTTATATGTCGTTAATAGTAATTAAAATTACCGACCTAAAGCTTAGAATTAAGAAAAGTGAATTTCACAACAACAAAATTACTTACGCAAAATATGTACTCTTATTAAATTTTGAGATACAAAAAATATTTGAAAGTTGTTAGTAGATTGTTTTTTGTTCTTTTGTGCACCAGATTTAAACCAGATAGTTTTTTACTAACTTTACTGCTCAAAGCTCAAACGACTTAACGTGATTCGTCTATAATATAAATTGGTTTTGCTTCAAAGAGTCACTTTTCATCAAAATACTTTTTTATGGCTTTCGATTTATATGTCTAAAGCAGGCTAAGCTATAGAAACTTTTGTTGAAATTTTTTTTAAGTATCTTTAGATTTGCTCTATAATTATCTTATCATCAATTTCCACCGCAAAAAAAAAATTTGTTTAAAGATTTTTGAACCTTTTTACTACGAAATTGTTCTAACTAAGAACATAACTAATACTTCTACAAATTTTTTATGTATTCATTATTTTAAAGCTGAAATGGAAATTAATTTCGAAAAATTATTTTATTTATGGTTACTATAAGTTAAAGCTTTCCAAACTTGATGCTGGCTACTTCCTGCATCATAAACTGTTAATGGTTTATTATATTGAAATATTTCACTTTTAGCATTACTTGGCTAACATAAGCACTTTGTGACTGCCTCCTGATCTACAATATTCTTAAATCAGAGTCTGCTTTGGTATATAATTCAAATAAAATCTTTTAGCACTTTTTACTTCACATCCTAATATCTTTTGATTATTATAAATGCATCGTTTAAAGTTCAAATTTTTGTTTGTTTCGAGAGTTCCCAGCCTTTTCTCAAATACTGAATAATTTTTTTAGCTTATTTTTCAATAAAAATTAACAATATTTGATTTGATGATTTGTTATAAGATATGTAATAAACAGGAATATATATTAAAGAAACAATTTAAACTATAGGTCAATACTTAAGTAAAGAACAGATGGCTAAAAAATTACAATTTTGAACTTTTTTTTTCATGGAAAGATTATGTAATCTAGCTAAAAAGATTATGATCTTCAGCTAATATGGATAAGCAATTGAGAAGAATGCAAAGCGGTTGATTAATTTACCACATAGTTTGAAATATGATGATCTTGGTTAGCTGTCGATGTATAAATTAACGATTAATTCCCGCTGAGATCTGGAAATATTTTGGATTCAAAAGATAGTAAATCGTGCAATATTACACTATCTTCTACTTAGCATAATTGTATATTAAGCCACTTCTTCTTGTGGTATGATTAAAATGCAGATTTTCATAACTTGATCTTTGAGATCCAATCTATCAATTTATACATAAAATAGTAAAACTTTTATTATTGCTGGTTTAATACGACAGCTGTAATCACGGATTAGTAATTATGGCTGGTGTTTGGGAATGTTATATGTCTTTTCAATACGAGATATAATTTTTTGTTAAAACTTAAACATTGAATTTTCTTGAGTAAAAGATATTCTAAGAAGAAAAAAAAATCAATCATAAAAATCCTTTATAATGGATCAATTTTTGAAACGTTTCAGAAACTTTGAACTAAAAAAGGATAATTTTATAACACACATTTCTTTAAATATTATAATTCGCATACCAGGGAATTTAGGGTATAATAAATTCTTTGAGGCATAGTTAATCAACAGTTATATTGTTTTCTGAAAATTATGCGTAACGTAAATAGCAAAATTTAATTTCACAATATTTACACGTTCTTTTACTTTGTATGTGCTATAAATTTTTGTCTGTACGGCTTGTTCCTATTTTTCCTTACAGCTCTTAAGTTTATTGCTCTAATATCATTTAAATTATTGTTTTTCTAAGTTTTTTAGCGGATTGTGATTATTAAAAAAGTGTTTAAAGCCTTAAAAATTGATAATAAACTATAGAGGAAAAAGATTTTGTTAGAGATTTAACTTTTATATTTAAAATTTAAGAAAACAGAGAAATATGAAGAAAAAAGCATTCTAATGTTAATGAAACCTCATAAAATCTACCAAAAATGTATAAAGTTAAATATTACCAAAACTTACCAAAATATTACTCAACTGTTAAAATTATTATTTAACCCTACTGCTAAATAAAAGGATTAAATGAAGACAAGCTAAGATTTTATTATTGATTCAATAACTTTTAATCAATATAAATTGATGGAAAGTAAATTTTAAACTTGATCAGTTAATTATCCTTATCTAGTCTCTACATAATACAAGAACAATCTATATTTGTGACCGATAAACTCCGAATCAATATAGCGAACTGGTATCAAAATCAGACATAATATAAGTAAACAAATGTTTAGCTCACAAAAAAATAATTAAATTTAATTAATTTTTTCTTCATTTATTATTATTTATAGTTTTATACATAATAAAAACTTTTTTAATGCAAATAAGAGAATAAAATAAAGCCCAAAATAAAACACTCAATTTTACAAATCTAATCTCTTTTTTAATATGTTTAAACTATGGAATGGTTCGTGTATTGAAATGTGTCTAACTTCATATTGGAATAATTTTTGTTATAAATTTTTTTTCAATTAATTCATTTAAAAATTAAATTTAAAATTTCTTCGGTTACTCTGAGTGTCAGATGTGAAACTAAAATTGTATTTAGTAATACTCAAGTAGTTCAATTTAACCAATCTATAGTTTTTATTCCGTTTAGCCAAACAGTAAATAATTGCATTTTGAATTAAATTCATGAAAATATCTACAATGTTCTTCCTTACAATAATTTTAATAAAATGTTAACAGTCTGGCCTTTATATAGTAGCTTTATCACTTACTTTGTTGATGGATTACAAGATTTATATCACATTATTCATACTCTACCGAAATTCACCGAAAATTGTAAATCTAAATTTGTAAAATATAAAAAAATAAATACATTGAAACTTTTTAGTTATCAATGCTTTATTTTCTTTTTTAAATCACATGTAAAATAAAAAGTTCTCTAGTACAAATGCTCCGAAATTACAATTTAATTTCGTAAGAAAACTAGAAATATAACATAACAAGGCTTGGTTATCAATGTGTTTCCCAGACAGATGTAGAAACGCAATCATTACATTCAGTGATATCACCTGTTTTGAGTCCATGCATGCAAGGAATTTATAGAATAATGTTGGCAAAGCTACAAATCATTTTCAAAGGAACATTCTAACAGAAAATTTTCTGTGTTGGGGTAGTCTTAACACTTTATACCAATTGATTCAAACCGAACACATTTTTTGTTGATGCAATTGGCCATAAAACAGGGTAAAATATGATAAATAGATATGTAGCCGTAAGCTCTGTAATAAAATAGTAATATACAGTTATTTATTGAGTTTATTGTTGACCTTTTAAATCAAAATAAAAAGTTTATAAAAGACCAGAATGTCCTTATGTTATATTAAATATTATCGGGTATAGATCTATTGAAAGTTATTAAATGGCAATAGAAAGTATAATTTGGTAGTGAAATAGTACGAGTGGAAGGATATTTAATTACTGTCACAGGTTTCTGTAAAAAGCTCATCATATTTTCACTAAACAACCTTTAACAATGCTTTGAGCACATACGATATCTGAAAATTATTTATATCATTTATTCCATATATCTCCATCTTGTAAAAGTTGGAACAATTTGTGGAATTTTATCCATTTATTTATGTTATCTTGGATTAAGGCTTTATCTGAACAACTGAAATATTCGCCAGCCATATCATTTTCTAATGTTATGATTTTATATAGAACTCAATTTTAATCAATACCATTCTGCCATGTTTTACAACAGAGTAGAAAACAAACTTAAACCATTGTATCTCATTTGAAAAAACACAACTTTCCTTTCTTATTTTTATAAATATTACTTTAGAATTCTATTTTAGCACGAAAACTTCATGTTATTGCTCTTATGATTTTTTTTAAAAAGGATAATTGTTCAAAATCATATAAAACCATAATTCTTTAGAAATATTTTTTTGAAACAAATTAAAAATCTAACCAGATCTGACCTGTTATTATCTGTTCAGAGGATTAAAGAAAAAAAACGTTTAGACTCAATAAAAAATTCCAAACAATTTTGGGGCTAAAATAATTCTTCCTTTAAAACTCGATGAGATAAAACAAGGTTTGGTCTTGGTTTTCAGAGATTTTACAACAAAGAATAAATTTCAATTTGAAATAAAAGCTTTATTTAGCTCATTATTTCCGTGAATTTTAAGTCGACGCATTACGTTGAGTATTTAGTAAATATGATAAATATTGTTTTCGTTAAGCGCTTGATCTGTGTTGAAAATAAATTTTACCAGCTACAACACCAAAATCACCAATATATCAAATTTTCAAGAGAAAGTCAGAAAGTGTGTTGTTACAGGTAATCATCGAAATCCTATATAGTCATTTTGGGTATGTACTCAATACTACATAAAATTTTTGCAAAATATTAAACAGGTGTTTTTATCATGAATGCTAAAAAAGAAACACAAATAGCCTCCCAGCGTCCAGCGTCCCAGAACTAGAGGTCATATACCTTGTCCACTATCTATATTTGGTAATTTTCATAAATTACATTAATTTTATCAAATTTTGTTATTAATTATTAGATTTAAAATATAAAATTTGTTATATACATCAATTCGGATTTTTTTTTCTTTCACTAATTTTATTAATAAATTTCAGACTTTCATAAATAGTCTTTAGGCTATCAAAAATGTTACATACCGCATAACTTTTCCTCTCTTTGACTTATGCTAAATCACGTTTGTAGCCGAGCATAAAGCCGGTTACCAACCTCATCAATATCAAGTAGGTAAATGCCTGTAAGGTAAAAGGTAAGAAAATCTTAGAGAAAACTATAGTAGCCTAAACAAAGTTAAAATAACAGCTCAGATTTTAGTTGCCTGAAAGCGTGCCACATGACAAGATCACACGATCGTATTTTCTGTTTTAATATTACGAAAGAATAAATTTTAAAATTTTTTTTATTTGAAATACTATTCAAATATAAAATAAATAAAATGAAAAACTAAAAAAAAATTTTTGTTTAGTTTTTTTGTTTTAGTTTCTTTTCTTAACTGAAATTCATTAAAAATTAAATATTTTATGTTAAACGAAGTTTAATCGAGGTGTAAAGTTTATGTTCTAATATCACATTGATCATACAAATGATCAGAACAGAGTTCTCTTTTTTTTGGTTTATATAGTCAAAGTGTTAAGGAAAAAGATATAGAACGATTTAATTACCAAAATGGAATATCGATCATTTGGCTGATCTTTTAGTATTGTAATAATTTGTGTTTCAAATATATTTAAACAAAAAAAAAATTAAAATAATAGTGTTATATCCAAAAAACTGTAAAATTATCTTAAGTAATATTTTCAATCATTTAAATTGGTGATCATTTTACACTAACATAATCTGTCGACATAAATGATTTTCATTGATCGTGCGCAAAAAAATTATAAAAAATGAAGAACAAAAATTTCTATATATCGAAATGAAGGTACAAATATCGTGATACGAATATAAATAAAAGTTTATAACAAGTATACTAATAAAATTACTTCAGAAGACCTTGACAAGATCGTTTAGAGAAAGGAACTGATCTTGTTGTGCCTCTATCCGTTATAACTGTGCAAGAAGGCGTTAAGGTGTACTACTTTTAATAACTTTGGATGCGTGCATTGTTAATTTTTTGTCGCAGGTAAATTTAATATACAAGTATATATATATGACTGAAAAAAATGCACAAATAATTAAATTACTGTAGATATTAGGTAATATTTTTCAAAGTTTTCGTTTTTTAAGTTCTACCACATGCTAATCATAGAATTCAGGAGGCTGTACTTAAAATTTTTCTAATATCTCCCTTCCATTTTGTACATTTCTTAAAAATATGTATATTTCATAAGAAGATATTACGGAATTTTTATTTACGGTCTTTTAGCATAACATTCAAATAAAAAAAAAACAAAATTATTATCACCATGGAAAATTTAGATATTAGTACTCAATATAACAAAAATATTTCAATTTAAGACATCATTTGAATGTATATTGCATAAGTTTGTTCAATATAAAATTCCAATAAATTATGTAAAACTTAATCAATATATTTAGTAAAACAAAAAACAAAGTTATAAATTTAAATTTCAAATTAAATTTTTGTTTTTTGGCCAATAATATTTGTAACATGCACTTTGTAGGCGGAATTACATTTTTGAATGCTAATCAAATTACATGGAAAGTAAAATTTTTACCAATATTTTCTATTTCATATTTAAATTTTTGAATATTTTTTTTTAGATTTATTAACTATAAGTAAATATTATTATTTGGACAGTAGACCGTTTTTGAAAGCTTTCGAAAATATTTTTTTAATTTTATTTAAAGCTGTTCTTATGCTTCAGTTATAAATTTAAGAAGAAAGTTTTTAAAAACCAAATTCAATTTTTTCAAATATATATTTAGCAATATGCTCCCATTTCCATATTTCCATATTTTTGACTGTACCGAGGCAATTTCTGTTTATGCTAAATAATTTTATAATAACGAAAGACAAATAAAATATATAATAACTAGTCTTAATGAAAAATTAGATTATTTGTATAAAATTCATCCCTGTTAAATTTCAACTTTTTAAACTACTATAGTATAGTATAAGACATCAATCAGTGAGTCATTTAACAATTAATGAGATATAAAAAAATAATTTTTTGACAGAACTTCATTGTATTCTAAATTTAAGAAAAATACAAACTCTTTAACTTTTCAATACCAGCCAGCTTCAAATAAACTGAAAATTTGACTTAGCTTTTCATTTCAACCAAACTTCTTTTTATGGTGTAAATAACTGTTGAAGGGCTACTTTTGTAAACACAATTAATGTAAACATAATTTAAAACTCAATTTGTCTATTTTGGCCATCGTTTTTAACGACTATGGTGACACAATGTATTGTTTTTTTATGCGGGAAAATTTTTTCGGGATTCCTTCCTTTCCTAAAACATATGGAATTGACTACAACAGTCACTTTGGATAGAAATTCCCTTTTCCAAGAATATTTTCATCTTCTTAGCGTAGCCAATTCATATTTCACTACTAGGACTTCAGACATGAAGTTCACATCTAAAAAGAATGAAACATACTTTGCAATATTAAAAATAAATTTCTTTTGAATCTATAGCTCCCAACAGAATCTATTGTTTAAAATAAATCCTAGTTTATATAGAATTGAATTTTCGTTTTAAATTCAATAATTTTAAGCTTTCAAAATGTATAATGTATGAAATCAGTAGTGTAGATAACTATCTACGCCATTGTATCAATACCTAAAATATTGTTAGTTGCAAAATGAATTTTGAGAAATATTTTAAACTTTTATAGATGAAAATTCCAGAAGATGAACTTTGGAATAAAAATCTTGCATTTTTATAGGTTTTTTGTTTATTTCTTGACACCGAATGCATTAAGAGCGTTTTCTGTTGTATATTTTTCAAAACTATTTGAGAAACTGGTCCTTTTTTGATAGAATAATTATTATTATTTAAGGTTGTAACCTTTATTCTGTGACACTCGGTATTTTTAATATTGCTTTAAATGACGTAGAAAGTTTTATTTCAAAATTATCTTTTACTTATTTTTTTTACATAATCATTTTAAATTTTATTAACTTTGTTTTTTGTCAACTTTAGTATCTCAAAAAATATAGAAAAGATTTATCAATATTTTGGGTTACTTTGTTTTTAATAATTTTAAGTAGGCTGAATTTTCCAGTTCTCGATTCTGGAGGCTTTATCTAGTTTCTTTTTACAAGTATGATCATTGTATGTCTATTCAATAATTGAAAAGAAGCCAAAATAGTTTATGAAAATCTTTTAAAGTAAACAAAATATTTAATGATATTTTTTAATCTATAAGTTTGCTGTTTATTAAAAATAAAAACAGACCAGAAAAGCCTTGATGATAATGGATTTTCTCTTGTCTTCTAAATTATTTCTCTTTAATGTTTAAAATTCTTAGAAATATTAAAAGTCAAAGACTTATGGCAGCTATTTTCTTAAGATAATTAAAATTTTCATATTTATTTTTAATTAATTACTTACTTAGTTGTTCGATTTTATCAAACTCTTGTTAAGACCAAGACAAAAAATCAAACTCAAGAAACTTTTATACATGAAAAATTCCTAATATAAGAAATTTAGATTTTTTTCTAAAGAAAAAAGTTTGTTAGGAGATTTTGGAGTTTTGGTATAAAGCAATAATTAAAACATGGAAAGGAAATATGTTTTGTAGTAAAAATTTTAGCTGGAGCAAGTGGATGCATTTTGACTTTACACAATCTCATTTTTAAGGTTAAACTAACATTTCAAAGTTTTTTTTTATTTAAGTATATTGGACAATTTTTTCTTTGCTACTACTCAAACTATTAGATTACAAAAACTTACATTCCCAACTTTAGGAAATTGTGATTAATACACAGCCCAAAACAGAAAGATTGCTGCATAATTGTTGAAGCTAATCAATTTTTTATATTGTCAATTGCACCAAATTGCTTCTCATTTAAATAAAGTAATAAAATATTTCTGGTTTTTAGTTTTATTTTAGTTTCTTTCTAATTTGAAACACAGAAACGCGCTTAAGTTATGAAATTTATATAAGACATTGAAATTTCATATCATATCATGCGCAACGCTCTTACGGACTGTAACGAAAATTTGTTACAATCAGAAAAACTTTCAATTAAAAATATAATGCATTTATATTATAAAGACTTTGTAGCGGACTTTTATCTGTACAGTTTCAAATGGATCATAGAAGTACCCTTAAAATTATGAATATTCTTAAAAAAGTGCGTTTTATCTAAGAATTTCAAGAATTCCAAAATTCTTGACAAAAGTCAGAAAAATTTAAATAGAAGACAAAAATAAAAGCTGTAAGAAATGATTCTATCGTTTGACATCTGCATTTTCCTGCTTTTTGAAAGTTTTTAATTTAAAAAATTTTAAATAAAATATCAGCTGTTGTTTTTATATGAATTACAACCATCTCTTGCTTACATAGAATATATTTATACAAACAACATTTTCACAATGTCTAAGCAAAAAACTCTATTGTATCACTTACATATTTAGAAATTCTGTAAATGATTTAGATGTATTTTCTAAATAAAGCTGTATAAAATCTTATAAATGTCTGAAATAGTCATTAAAATAACCATACCATAATATCATATTTTAAAAATGCACGTGTGCTACCTGTCCACTAGACTAAAACCTCATGGTCACGGTAGAAAATTTTGTTGCATATACGACATATATATATGCTGTAAAAGCGACTTAATTACACCTGCCCATAAATATTAAGCTACTAGCATGATTAAATTACAAATGATAAATTAATTTTGATAAAATTTTAGAGTAATTTGAATTTATTCTTGACCAAATCTTAAATCTTGTAATTTTTATACAATTTTGTTGTAGTTACTGAAATTTTGGATTATTTTAACTGTCGCATTTGTATAAAAAATAAACCAAACTAATAACTAATAAGTATTGATTTTTGATATTCAATATACTTTAAGTTCGGCACTTGTTCGACTAATTTTCAGCTTTAAGAACATTCTTTCTTAAATATAAATCCAAAAAACTGTGGAAATACACCTTCATTACAGCTATTAGGTCTTCCTTTCGTTACCTACGCACTAGTTTTAAGATAGCCTTTAGTAAAGGTTAAGTATAAAAACCAACTTTTCAATACTTCACTCTAACTCTATACCACGAACACCCAGATTCACAGAGAATCTTAATTATATAGTTTTTTAATAAAGCCAACTGAATATCCCTCTTTTAACCAATTTAAACAAAATTCTTGTATTATAAAAATTGAATTTATTTTTCTATGAAATGTTTTTTTTAAAGTTAAATACGTGTTTAATAAAGTAATATCAAAAAAAGTTTTTCATTTTATATTAAATAGATATAAGTGTACCTTTTGAATAAAATGTGTACTCGTACAATACTAGAATCACTACCGTGTAAAATATCTAATCTTTTACCATAAAAGCCAACAACCTATTCTTTTTTTAATTAATTAAAACAACATTTTTGATTTATGAGAATTTTATTTATCTTATAATACAAAATTTATTGTAAAATTGCTTAAAATTTTTTTTAATTTCAAAATTATTACAACAGAAAATACCAATTTGGTCAAACATTACAAATGACAACTATTCTAAGCTTAAACTTGACAGTTTAATTTTATGAGAAGTTGATGAAATGCTGTTAATGGTTACACTCGAACACTGAAATGCAATTATTTTTTGATCTGATCTCAAACTGAAATATGATACTAAGCTCGTACCATGAGCCCAGGCGTAATTTACTTAAAAATGCTAAAAAATCTACTGAAAATATTTTATTTTGAAAGAATTTTTTATTTTATTAATAATCAAAATTGGTTAACATTCGTTAAATTTTGCAATTATTACATGGCAAAAGGAACAAATAAACAAATTTAATATATTCTTCCAACATTTATCTGAATATTATAAGTGAAACTCTACTTATGTCTCATTTACAGTTTTATATTTTTACATTTTATTTTATTAAGTTATTTTTATTCTTGTTTCACAAAAAAAACATAAAGACAAATTTCTAAACTATGCTTAAATCCATTTAGCCGACTTTAAATTAAGACTAATAAACAGAAAAGAAACATTCTCACGTAGGGTAGCAAAATTTAAATCCCTGAGGTTAAAAACTGATAAAAATGAGTACAGGTTTATATATTAGATTGAGCCCTATTTGCAATAATGAATTCACTTCTCGTCTGAGGTTGTCCATTAAAATTTAGTACCCAATAATGGAATAAAATATAATTGTAAGGATTTTGTAATTTCATGCCTCTTAGGATGATTACTGTACGTTATCTACTAAGCTGCTTTTATGCTTCTGATGCTTTATATTATAAACATATAGGACTACGCCTTCCAACCAAGCAATTATAAGTCCTTGTATGGACGACATTAATCGAATACTCGTATGTATATTTTTTTTTTAACTGCAATCACATTGTTCGCATTTGGAATTTTAAATTATTACTTTTGAACTTTAGTATTCATAATTCATATATGATTATCATTTCAATTCATTGACATAAGAAATTTAAAATTTTTAGTATAAGTGGCAAAATTTTCTTAATCTTTTTCGATCTGAAAAGTTAAAATTAAGAGTTGTAGCACTCAAAAGTAAACCATAATTCTTGCCTTTATTTTCATTCTTTTATTAGAATTAATTTCAATTTTTTTAACTTAAATATTGAAAATTAGGGATAATGAAAGTGAAAAGGAATGAAAAGAATTTTAGAAGTATTTCAACAGGAAAAAAACAACTGACAGCTCCTTATGAACAAATTAGTCTTCCTTAAGTTTTGAAAATTTAAAGTACATATTATTAACTTTTACTTGATAACTAAGGTATCTATAGCTACTGCTTGCATTTTGGAACAACAAATATTACTTTCATGCAAGGGATAGTGTTAATCCTTAATCTTAGCATACAAATGTCTATTCAAGCCGTGTGCTATACTGAAGTATGAATGTAACAAAATTTTGCCATCAATTAATAAAATGTATTTAAGTGTTTTAGAACAAAAGTAGAGATATCCAGGTTTCTGAAATGATTAAAGGAATGATATTTCACAGTTGATAATGAATAAAAAAATTAAAAAAAAAAATAAAACTGCTAGATATACAGAAGCTGTAGTAGTCCAATGCAAGCTTTGCATAGCGATCACTGCTGAAAACCAAATATTCCCTTCGAAATTATTTTTGGCTTTTACTTCCTTATTTTGTAAAATAGTTCCTCTTTTTTAATTATTTTCTTTATACACACTAATAGTACAATTTTAGAGGTAAGAGCAAACAGTCAGGGAATAACTTTGAAAATTCAAGTCCAAATGAGTTTCCAGACCAAATCTAATATATCAGCATTTTTACTAATACATACATAGAATAATTTTTCAGGGCAAAATGCACACAGATATTTATATTTTTTGTTTACACATAAAATTATTCTAATATAAGTCGACTTTCTGTACAAAAATAAAACAAAAGATAAACTATTTTCATACAGACCAAATGCATAAAATTTAAAATGAAGATTTACAACTCACTGTGGTACATATATAAAACTTGGATAAAAAATAAATAAAAAATTGTACACTAATGGCAGGCTCACATCAGCATTTTAACATTAGAATTGCTACCATTTCAAATTTGTAGCATACATTTTTGTCATATTTCAATTCCATATGATGTAAATGGAAGTCATTCTACTTGCACCATATGCGTTTTATGGATTTTTTTTTCTTTTCAAAATGTTCTTTAAATAATTTTTAAGCAAAACTAAAGGTTAAAAATGCTCAAACTAAAATTATTTAGTTTTAACAATTATTATGATTGCTGTAATTCTTAATTATAATTAAAAAAGATATTGAATATTTAATTTATAACAAGCAAAGGATAAAAGAGTTCTTGATATCTTCTTTTAATAAATAAAAGAAAGCACGAGAAATGCTGAGCTCCATTTTATTGTTTTCTAAAGTAATTTATGTTTAAAAAAATAACCAAGAAACTTTGAGCTCCATTCGAATTTAATTTGCTTAAAATAAAAAAACAAATGATTTAAAATCAGAAGAATAAAAGTTTTTTTTAATTTGTAGTCTATAACTCTGGTCTTTTTTGGAATTAATGGTTTCATATTGGAAATTGTCACTTTTGAAATTATTATTTTAGAAAAAGTTTTTCGGAAAGTTTTCACCCAATATCTTTTTGTTTTCTTCTTTTTGAAATATAAATGGAAATTTTCTGTGAGCTTTATTTAACGCTGATAGCTTCATCATCAGTCTTTCATTTTCTAACTTTCTATACTGTCAAATAATTGGTTATAATCAATTTATCTATGGTTTCATCTTAATATAAAATTGAGATAAAAGAAAAAATAGTTGTAAAATATTATTTAATATCAATAAAACAATAAAATAAAAAAATATAATCAAAATTTAACCTTTAATAAATATTTGAAAGGTGTCCAATCCGTTATAAAAACACCCACCGTAAACGGACCACACAGTCAAAATTTACAAAAGAAAAATCAAAAAATCGATTTTAAACATTGAATTGTTGCCCCGCTGAGTTTCATGCAAAAATTACAATGAAAAATGCCAATCAAAATCATTAAGCGGGAGCATCAAGTATAAAATTTTTATTCGATTATATATTTTTATGTTTTTATCGTTAGTTAACTTTATCCGGGGATTTCTCTTAAGTATCAACACTTGATAGCCAACATGCATTCTAGTCTCATTGTTTATAGTTTAGTGTACAAATGCACTCTTATATTTTTTTTTGGAAAAAAAGACGAAGTTTAAATTTTTTGGTTGGACTAACCGATCGTCAGTCTTATGAATAGACAATCCAATAACGCCAACATTTTGAGGTAAATGAACTGACATTGAAAACTTTTGGTAATTACCGTGGCCTCGGTAAATTGAGGGCCTGAGACTATATGTAATAAAAGAATACAAAGATCCAATTCAATTTATTGTTTTAGTATATATCAAAAAATTTTTAATTTTATTTTTTCTTGTTTTTCTCTGTTCTTTTTTTTCTTTGATTTGCCTCCAAATATACGTCTTCCATTGCTGGGAAGAATATAGCAATCCATTTATGATTCTATTGATGTTAATTTAAGGATAATAACCACTTTAAACTTATATTGAGTCAATTTAGAATTATTTTTGCTAAAAGCAATGCTTTGCAAATAAAATTGCATAATAAAACTATAATAGCACAATAGCTTCGTAATTCAACCTTGAAGCTATAAATAATGAAGATGCTGCTTCACGCCTATTAATCATATGACATAATGACTGACTTTATTAAATCTTTCGATGAATATCCTCATTAATTGTTAGTTATTTGGATTTGTAAAGATTTCAAACACCCGTGGATTGCAAAAGAAATATCTTTCAACTTGGTTATTGTATTATTGCAATTGATCTTTTGTTAACAAGGCTAAAAAACCTATTCAAAAATTGAATTTTTGCTAAAACTAATGGTTTTTAATAATATTAAAAAATAAATGGATTATTTTTCTAAAATAAATGTCATTTATTTTATTTTAAAAGATGTCAAGTACCTCAATACATTTGAGTTAAAATAGAAAAATGTTGAAGCAGGATACTTAACTCAAAACTTTGAATTTCAGAAGAACTATTTCTTTAACACTTTTTCGGCAGCTACTTCAAAAAAATAAATTTTAAGATCTCTGTGTCCGCAAATCTTAAACATTGGCAGCTAAAGCCATAAGATCATATTTTACGTTTTTTATAATATAATAAAGAAAAACTCTTTATTACTGATTGAATTATTAAAACTGTTCATTGAATAATAAGAATTTTTGGTAAAACGGATAATAAATAAAGTTTATCTCTAAATATTTTTTGAGATTCTTGCTTAGGTTCATCATAAATATATTCACCGGAATCACATGTTAGTTTTTTTATGGCACTAGAAATTCATTGAATTTTAAGCTCAAACTTATCAATGGTTAAAAATTAAATTCATGAAAACTCAGGCTTATCTTTAAGCATTCTTATGTAGTTTACTTTGCTTTACATCCGTGGACAGGAATGAGCTACTTACGAAACCAATTTATAAAGATATGTAAGCAAATACAATACAAAACCATGTCAAGAGTTAAATCTTTATTAAGGATAAATGTATAAATGGCTATCGCCCAACCATCATCATTCCATAGGGATGGTTTTATTTGAAAGCTCATCGAAAAAAATTGATATTAAAAGCTAAACAAAATTTTCTTCCATTATAAAAAATATCTCAATTAAAAATATTTATTAAGTCGAAAGAAAATCTACCTTCAACATTATTAAAAGGATTTAAACTGCAAGACAATCACAACTACACTTTCATACAGTTTGTTTATGTTAGTTCTTTCAGCGTTGTGCTTTTGTGTAGGATTAGCTTTTTAAGTTCACACATTTTTACGTTACCTTTTAAGAGACGGTATTTTTTATGGCCTTTTTCTACTAATTTTTATAAAAAAAATTGGAAGATTTAAGAAGAAAGGGTTAGAGCATCTACTTTATTCGTTGAATTCGGCCTCCTCGTATTTTCGTATGTCTTTAAAGTTGAAAAACTTTTCCTCGGAAAACATTTTAGCTCAAGAACCGAATAAATAAAGAGATTTTTTAAAGAGAAAGCATTCCTTTCTCTTCTAGGCCCATAAATTTTCACTGTTTTCTAAAATATCACAATATCCTGAAGTGAAAGTAATTTTTACCCTAATATACGGCACTGGTCATGCAAGGATTAATACCAAGTGTAACTAAAATATGTAAATTAAAAATCATTCATAAAACTCCAAAAATCTTTGTTGCAACTTAATACTAAAGCAGACCAAAGCGACAGTCGCGGCTACAGACGCCAATTCAACAATTTTTAGCTGCTAGGAAGAGGGTGTATCAGAATCAAAAGTTTTTTTTGACAATAGCCTTTAGTAAAATATTTTTGTGGCTTTGACCTGCATTAGGCTTTAGGATACAAAACTTTCAGACTAGTTAAATATTGAGAGCATAAATTCTTCATAAGGTAGTCGAGGAAAAGTAAAAGTTAAAAAGTTGTGGTTTAATAAAATTTCTATCCTCAAGGGTAAAAAAAATTTACCATATAACTGGATTCAGGTTTTCATTACCATTTGTTGTTTTTCTTGGAATTACAAGAATGATTTCATATATTAAAAAATATTTGAATTCATTTATCGGAGATCAAGCGAAATTTTCTCATCATTCAAACAAACAGAAATTTTTCTTTAACATCCTACAGTTGTTTAACGGCTTGCAATTATAAAATTAGCAGTACATATGATAACCTCTAACAACTGACATAAAATTGGTGTATCTCACATATGTGCAAACCAAAAATGAAAAAAGAAAAACGCCTTCATATGCTCTTGTCATAAAAACTTCCTGGACATGATTATTGTTCATGTATCACAAAAACAAGTATTCCTTGGAAATTTTTAAGATACAGATGTAATGCCAGTGAAGGGCTTCTTTGGTTATTATATTCTTATGTATATAGTATATGCACAAGACACGACCTGCAGGTGATTGCAAATATCAACTGCATACCTACCTTGAAAATTATTTCACCAGAAGCGTAGAAAATTAAAAAAAAAAAAACAATGTTATGAAAGTAAAGGAGCGATAAACTGAAACAGAAGCCAAAAAACCTAAAATTTTTTCAGCTCATGCAACAGTTATGTCTAAAAAAATTGTTGGTTTTTAAGTGTCCGCTAAAATGATGCTAAATATATATATTTTAACTTTTTTCAATTTTTGTTGTTGTTGTGTTATTGTTATTATTAACTTGTGCTACATAAGTAGAAAATATTTTAGATCAGGTTGTAAAGATAAAAAATACAAATTTTAGCAAGATTTTGAAGTGAAACTCTAATAAAAAAATGTGATTTCTTTGATTTTAAATAAAGATAAAATTTAAAGTAATTAAAAAAACTTAATTTAATTTGCATTCGCTTTTAGATTGTAGTTCAAATCTTCTTTTTGGCTTCTTTCAATCTCTGAAGAAAAGCTGAATGTGCAACTTTTTAGGATTAGGATTATTACATCAAACTTTTATGTATTTCCTACATCAAGTTTTGATTTTTAATGGTTTTCTATTTTTTTTTTCTTATAAAATTGGCAGCTATAGCTAACTTTCTTATTTGAATATCTAACATCCCAATCAACACTTTTTCTTTTAGGTAGGGAAGATATATACAATTCATCCTAAATTTTCATGAGACTAATAAAATAAGTAGTAATTTAACAGCATTTGTGATCTTATTTTTTTGCTATTTTAGACTTATATTTTGTTTTTGGCTAAGTGTATTTGAATATTCGATAAACGTACTGTAGTAATTAAAACAGCAGATCTATTCCACTCTTGGGCAAAAAGGATTAGCATTATACAGCTAATCTTAGACTGTTTCTCCCTCAGTTTAATTCTTTCCCGACAATTTGGGAAGTCAATTATAACACTTACATGTAATGGAAATTTTTTTTTATATTCCGTTCTTCTGTATTTGTGTCTTAGAGTTTTGTGATATTTTATTCTATATCAGCTAAACTGCTCTAAATCTTAGCATAAAACTCGTAAATAATAAAAAGTAATTTTGTTTGCTTTAGTAACTACTTTTTCTATTTTAAAAGTAATAGGATAAGTTAGCCTTATATTAAATCAAACACTATAAAATTTATTTTTACTTACCTCAATATTTTCAGGGGCAAAAAGTCAATTTAGGTAAATATGTGTAGATGTAACGTCTCAGGCTCTTAAAAGAGTAATAAAGAGTAAAAACTCTTCAAAGTTGAACACCTTAAATATTTTTTTCATTTTTCGTGTAGATTTGCAAAATGTTAAATGTGAGTCGTTCAAATTTTACTACAAAATTGATCTTTGTCGAAAATAAAACATAATTATTAATCCTGCAAAAGAAATTGAAAGTTTAAAAGTCAAGGTAGACGCTAGTAGACTCTGTTTTTTTTTTATAAATTTTATAAAATACATTGGAACTGGTTTGCGATTTATTTAAAATCTTAAGTCTTCTTCTGATATCGGTATACTAAGGACCTAAGGTATTTCAACCCACCATATCTATTGACCAATGAATAGTTTCAATTAATCACACAAGCTGTCAAAGAGTGGCACTGGACCACGCATTATCAACATTTCAAATCCCTTGATACAAGGATCTATGTATATATATTTATATAAGAGCTATATAGACATAGGTAATTTACTTAAGGCTCCAATACCAGATAAATGTCACAGAAATATCGGATGATGTTCAAGTGACATATAACAGTTCAAGAATTTTATTTTGTTTTTGTTATGAATATTTTTCGTCTTAATGTTGACACCTTGCAATCCCATTCAGAAGGGGTTTTTATGTAGGCTGTTTGGCTATAATTGCAAAATTTGTTGTAGAATATTATAAAAATTTTCTAGACAGACCAGAAATAATTACAAGCTTAGATTGTAGTGTGGGTTTTTTCTTGCTTCTACTTAAAATCTTGTTTTACGATAGTACTTGGTATTCTAATATTTTTTGCCTACTCATTGAGTATTTTCAACCTACAGAAAATATTTGTTTTTACTCGATTTACCTGATTTTGAAAGGAAATGAGTCAGTGATTAATTTTAGCTTATAACAATATTTTCAGTTTTTATTCATTTTATTCTATGGATCTTTATTAGAATGAATAGAATTTTGTTTTATATTAACTAAAAATCAATTCATAATGATTTATTTAGTCATAAATAAATTTTTTAAGATTCGAGGTATATGAAACTAATTTGTGTCTCTTACAAATAAATAAAATTTTCAGAAAAAGCAATATAAAATTGTGAGAAATATTGTAATTGAACTACTACTAAATTTTGTAACAGTACGAACTGAAAATATTATTTAATTATCTCCAATAATAATATTAAAGCTCTTTCTACATTAATTATGATCACCAAAGTTTCTTTAGTAGTATACCTTTAAGAAAGTATTCAAGAAATTATTTTTTTTGGACATCTTTGCTAATAAAAGTTTTTTGATTTTATTGAAAATAAATACCATCTTCCCCAGCTGGGATTAGATTTAATTTTCAAATAAGTGAGCTCCAGTAAAAATCTCAATTATTGCAGTAGCCATCACATGGCAAATAACTCTTTTGATAAAATTACAAAAATATTCCAAAGTCACAGAAAAAATTCATCGCAAACCTTTTTAAAATAAAATTATTGCGGTTATGGTAGATTCTAATATATACTTAGAAAAAAAAATCTACAATACAAAAACTATTAACTGAAATTATAAAAAAGTGCAAAGTTATCTTCACTTATTTAAATAATTTAAAATATTTTACCGTACAGAAAAATAGCATCAAAATTTACAACTTTACCAATTATAAATTTAACAAATACCATAGACTGAAACTTTTACTTACTAGAAACGATTCAGGTATGTTAAATATCTAACTACAATTCTCATTCATCAGTTGAGCATAATTATTGCATAATTTGTAACCGAAATCGATACTTGGTTCATGTTATCAAATACGTCTGTTCGTATCTAACAATAAGTTAGCCTAGGCTATATAAATTTTCCTGGTTGCAAAAGTTGTAATTGAGATTCCAATAATACACTTAGGTAGTAGCTCTGTATTTTGTGGTATTTGAGTAGGTTTTTACTTACTTTTCATTACAAGTAATCGGCGAAAACCTTTGACCAACTTAAACAAACTGTGTAATGAGGTTGAATGTGGTTATAAACAACTTTCACATGATATGCACAGTATTTTTTTGTTAATAAGACATTATAGAAAAGTATTTGAGTTCTGTAATGGAAAGCTATTAAATTTTTTTAAAAAAAAATATTTAATTTAGATCACAAGCTTTCAAGACAATTTGTTTTGTTAAAAAGATCTTATTTGAACTTAATCGTGATTGATTTTCTACACTGTTTTTAATTAAATTAAGAAGAAGAAAAAAAAACAGCCGACGTTTGTGATTTTCACTCTAAATTTGTTTTTTGTTGGTTTTATAATCTATTTCTTTATTATTTCTTATACACAAGCTTAAAAATAAAAAAATGTAGTGATATAAAAAAAGCAAACTTTCGGGCTTAGTATTTATTTAAAGAGAGAATTAATTTTTTGGTTACATTCAAAAGTAGGATAAAGGCTAAGCTCATTATATGAAACTTAAACCCAAAATTAATTCCCATTGAAACTTACAATTGCTTTTGTGTATACATACGTATATCTTCTAAATATAACATTATCTGGAGTACACAAAATATATGAATTAAATGTCATTCCTTATAAATCCTGGGAGACTTTACTGATTGCGATATTTGTACATGACCTGATATCAATATAAAACAATCAGCAATTATATTTACGTTGACTTGACGCAAGGTATAATGTAAAATGATGCACTATAAACTTAAATCCTTAAATTATTTTTATTGAACATTATTTTACAAAAAAGAGTCTTAAATATCTGCAAATTTTATTATTAATTTATTTTATACATTTAAATGATAAAGACCTAATGTAGTGTTGAAAACAAGTAAAAATTTGTCTTGTAAAAAATTTAAAATTTAGCCGTAAAAACTTCAAAATTTTTAAAGGTTTTAAAAAGCACAAAAATTTATGTAGTAAAAAAAATTAAGCAGAAAACAGCAAAAGTATTTAACAAATTTAAATTGACAAAATAGAAAAAAATTGTTTACAAGCCTTCGGGGATTCAATTAGTTAAGCTTAAAAATTACTTTTTACGACTCCTAAGGAAAAAAAAATAAAGCACTAAAACTACGTCACTGTTTCAATAAAAATTTGTGTTACTATGTTATGAACATAGTGTTACTATGTTACTACTATGTTTTGAACGTTTTTTTCCAGTGGATCGGTGCTAAATAAACATTTTAATGCTATTTCACTTCAGAGTCCTAAATTAGAAGTTTAATTTTTCTAATAAGCTTTTTACTTAACTTACTCTACTAGAAGAGAGATTTGGCACTTATGGAACTCAAAACATTCTTTTTTTCGTGGAAAGGATGTTTCAGAAGAAATATATAAAACTTTTGTAAAAAAGATTGGTCCTGCTTAGCTTAAAGCTACAGCAATGCTGCCAGGCTATGATCCTTCCAATTTCGCTTTGAATATCAAGCGTAAAAACTTCTTGATACTGTTGACGGATCTTTTAAGGATTTCTATAGAAACAACAATTCATTTTAGAATTGAATGCGAATTTCCATATTGCGAAATATTAGAGAAGCAAAATTTTTCAATAAGCTTTGTTTCCTTTTCAAAATTTTCCACTTCTTCTTCGATTTGTTAAAAATGTAAATATATTTTACAAAGGTCAAAATTATATATCATAAGTATTGCCAATTAGAGAATCAAAAGTCAAACACTCCTTAGGAACTTATTCCAATCCTACCTCAAACGGACTCTAAGGCGCCAGTAAATATAGTTTACTTCCTTACTTAATAGAAATATTTCCTTCCTTACTATTTTTAATAACATAAATTTAATCTTGTATATCCCCTAAAAATGAAACTAATTTCTCACTCACTTAGCTTCCCATCAAAATATTTTACCAAATTTGAAGTTTTATAAAAAAAAAAAAAAACTTCTTTTTCCCCCTTTTAAAATATAAACTTTCAATCTATGAAAAAGTAAAAGAAAGCAATATGAACAACAACAACAAAACTAAACACAAAATTGAGTTTTATTAGTATTCCGATTACAGACATGATATGAAATTGCTTTTCAATGCGATTTGCTCAAGAATTGAATTGGATTCCTGGAAAATGAATGGCAACAACAAAAAAAAAAAAAAGATAAAATCCTGGTCTTCATAAGAATGCAATGTATAACTCTAGTAGCTAACAAAGTTTATGCAAATCACGTTCATTGAAGCTAAGAACTTTTCAAAACAAAACGAATGAGTTTACTAAACAAAATAATATTAGATGAATATAAAAAGCCTACTCTGAGACCCATTGGGCCTTTAGTGGATACTTCAAATCCTACTATAAGGTAGTATTGAATATTTAGATATCGATATGTACCTGAGAATATTTCAATTGACTATTTCTGTAAATATTGAAATTTTTATGCCAAAAATAAACAAAAATTGTTCATTTGTAGCATATCTATATCCATATATAAATATGTGTATAGCTTTATATACATGTTATATAAAATGTGATTTGAATTTGAATTCTATGCACAATCTGAAATATTGTAGTCAACCTGGTAAAGGATTTTATGACAATTCTGACACGAAAAAAAAAACAAAAAAACAACTAGATGACAGATAAAATTCAATGAATTATTAATAACCATATTCTAAAGGTGTGGAACACTATGAAATTAATTCAATGACAAAAGTAGAAATTTTAGAAGAACCATCCATTGGTCTTTCAATTTAGTTAACAAAATGTTTGATTTTTTGCTGTTATATAAATCTGGAATGTTTATTCAACTTGTATAATATTATATAAAGCTTTGAAGTCTAGAATTGATTTTGATTATATTATGTAAATAAATACGTTGGAAATTTTTTTAGTGTCTATAACTAATAAAAACGGGTGTTATGTAATATAATTAACCTATAAAAAATGACATAAACTTTGTTAATATTAATATTCGATTCATTTTCTTTAATGTTTTCATTAACATAAAAGAAGACACCTACTTTTAAGCTAATTTTTATAAGTTATTATTTAGTCAAAAATTTATTTAAAACTTTCCTAAGACTGGTTTCAGCTTTAAAGAATGTTTTTTAGTTATTTTATATCTTTAAAATAAACTGTAAAATAGCCATATGATTAGTCAAATTGTTGTTCTGTTTGTTCCTTTTATAATACTGAAATCATAACGTTGATATATGAACTTTAAACCAATTACTCAGTCTTAGATTCTAGGATCCTTACCTACTATTAGAAGTCTTAGCAAGTCTTGTTCAAAGCTTCGATAGATAGAGTGATAGCTGAACATGAACTTAGCAGAAATGTGATATAAATAAAAGTTAAAGCAACGAGTAAAGAACATATCAAAATTTCTTTTGACTAAATTATCTCTTGAACAAACTAAAACCCTTTGGTGGAATCTAGATCAGTTATCTGAATATTTTAAACTCGAAAATCGCATGTGTTAACTGATTTTCTTCTAAATACAATCAATCAAACAAAACTTTTTAAGTCACCTTTATTATGTTCGAAATTCTACCATAAATACACAGTTTTACGCAGTGCTTTTCATGCTTGTATCAGATTATTTGCCTTTTGGTATTTATTCAGCATACAATCTGTGATTGTACACAAGTGCAGCTAGTGCTTTAAATTTAGCAAATTGCGTACAATAAAATTACACTATGAAACTTACTATATTTGAAATCAATAATTGTTTATTGGTAAGATGTCATACTGGCATCAACAGAATTCCTGCCTCAGGGAATTGTTTATAAACTTTTAAAAATTTCAAAGCTCCGTTTTGCATTTTACCCCTTTAATCTCGAAAAATAGCAGCCACCTGGCTTATCCAATTTTTTAGTTAACATTTTAACAGTTAAAATTGTTCAAAGATAAAGTGATTTATAAAAACAAAATTTTTTGACTATGTATGTAAAGCTCTCGATGTAAGTCTACAGAGAATATAATTATTCATAATTGACAAAAATTTTTCCTTTCACTAATATTTTTTCGCAAAATTCTTTGGGAGACAGAAAGCCCAATGATCAAAGTCTTCATTAACAAATTTAACAAGTACTTTAAAGGTTTTCTTTGACTAATCCATATTTCTTTTTAGCTTTTGGTTCTTTAAAATTCATAAATTATTTCAAAGTTATATAAGTCATCATCTTAAAACTTAAATTCAGAAAAATTTCTAGTTGACTTCTTTATAGCTCTCAATGAATCTTAAAATTTATGGTCTAATAAGCTTTTAGCTAATTGTTCTTCTGTTAAATTCTAAAAGATATTTATCCTTAACATCTCTGAAATATTTTTATCTTTTTCAAATCTTAGAAATATTTATATTAAGATATTTTTTGAATTAGAGCTAATTTTCGACTATGCTTCAAATAGCAAATACTTGAACGAACTACTTGAACATAAACTTAAATATTATGGGCAAAAATTTTCCAACTAGGTCAAGCACAAATATCTTTTTTCCAACTTAAATAACTTTGAAAAAAATAAAAAAATAAAAAAAAATACTTTCAATATCAATTCAAGGCAAATTTCTTATTTATTTCAATCATGAACATAAATAGCAAACATTCGATTCTATCTAGAATTGATATCTGAACATGTTTATTGTTTTTAGTTGAATTTCTGTTTAACAAGGGTTACTTGTCTTTTATCTAATCATAATTAATTAGAAAATAACATGATACTAAATCTAACAAACACTTTTAGATCGATATTCGTGTCTAGCTAAATGCTCTACCCAAATCGCTTCAATGTCAAGCCGATTAAATTGTGATTCTAGTCACTATTTTAATAACAAAAAACATCTTTCTAAAGACATTAATCCACAAAAAGGTAATCAACTGACTTTACCTCACTTAGGTATGGCACAGATGATCACAAGTTTTTCGCGTAGATAACACACACAACACAATAAAAAAAAATAGAAATAGAAGGTTATTGCCTTTATGCACGCGTTTAAATCTACCTTCGGGACTTTAGTGACTACCACGGATTAAGGTCATGTGAACACGGAAATCATCATTTCCATGTTTGTTACATGAGAATGATGCAAAAGACATTTTTTCGCCTCTCTTCCTAGTTTGGTTGGTAAATTTTTTTGTTTTTGTTTTAATAGACAAAAAAATAATAATAATAATAATAATAAATATGGAAGACAAAGTTTTGCAGGAAGTTTAACTCTTATTCAAGTACTTACTTATTCGATGACTTAACTTAACTTCTCATGCAATCTTGCAATTTAGTTTTGTTAGATGATTCAGGGTTATGATACACCTGAAAAGGTTGTGGGACTAACTTCAATAAGATTTATGAGAAATTTTTATCTATTTATAATCAAAGTTTCCTGATTTTAAATTACTAGTGTAGTTTATTGAGGACTGGAACAAATCTTTTGAAATGTCTCGGAAGTTTAGTCAGTGATTAAGATTTATGATAAAAACAATTGTTTGATCCACTAGTATTTTTGTTTTTTTTTCAATTGAAGAAAAAGTTGCAGATTCTTTTAAGAAAATTACTGAAAAGGTCAGAAGCTCCACATATCATTTGGGTCTAAAAATATTCAAAATTTCTACACTTCTTACTTGGATATTGGAAAAACAGGATATCCTGCAGCACACTATAACTAAGAAAAAATACCAAACTAGTAATAAGACTATAAATTCCGATATTTTCAAGCAAATAAAGCTCTTCAAACTGTACAGTTTTATAAAAATTTTTGTGGAATGAAATTTAAGGAAACCGATAAGGCCTTTGGGAAAAGTAAGGCAAATTTTAAAATTAATGATAAATTCTTCAACAACACAAAAAATAATAATAAATGAATCTTGAGTTGTTTATGTTGTTCTTAAGATGGGTTGTATAAAAAAATATTTTCAAAATTCGTGCTAAAAATCATAAACAACTTTTTACTAGAAGTAAAATTTTTCCAGGACTTCACTTTGCTACTAATATTTTGCCTAACAAGCCAAAAAAGTAATAGCAAAAACTAATAGTACAAAATTCAACAATGTTTATGTGATCTAATATATTAATGCCTGATTTTTGATTAGTTTACTTCTCTTATGCTGCTATTGTATTTTGTTGTAAGTGGAGAACTTTCTATTAAACCATCAAATTTGGTATTTCTTTCATACTGCTATTGCAAGAAAATATAATATCAGCCAAATATAAAGCATTTGAATTGTCAACTTCTTACCATTTTAAAATCTTACTAGCCCTTCTGTTTGGTGACCTCTAAAATTCCTAAGTTTTAAAGAGCATTTTTTAATTCAATGCTTCCCAAATTATAGTTTTGCTTTATTACTTATTTTCACTAGCACTCAGTTTTCGCTTGCAAGCTAACTTATAACAGTCATAAATTGAGAAACTATTTTGTATTATTGTTTTTAGTTCATAAATGGAAGTACATTGTTAAGTCACGAGCTAAAATCCAAATCATCATTTTCTAAATCATAGAAAAATATTTTTTTTGTAAGACTTTACTAAAAAAAAATAGTTAAACTTTATCTAATAATTCGCTTCAATATAGGAAAATCATTTTGGATATTAATTTCCATAATTTCATAATATAATTTCCATTTCATATAATTTTTTATATTAAAATAACTCAAAATAATTAATTTAAATAATTAAATTTTAAATACAGGAGTAACTATAAAATTCAATTGTAAAATTTTATTTAAAGTAAAAAACGAAAACCTTAACCACAATTATCCAACTGGAATGTGTGAATTCGATGCCAACGGCCTTATTTAATCACTTTAAGTCTGCTATTTTGCAGCTATAAATTTTTAGGTAATTTACAGAGTTAAACAGTAAACCATAGGCAAAAGTTAGTAACACTTCTATTAAATCACATCCAAGTCTTAAAGGAATGTATATTAAAGACACCAAAGGCCATATTTTATGCAAGTGTTCCCACAATTTTGGATCAATTGATTTAAGGTTTATGTCTAGCGGTTTTGTGCTTATTTAGCATAATACTAGACCATTAAATTCACTTATGCAAAACAAGTTAGAAATATTATTTAGTTATATCATATTTGAAATAGTGATATCAATTGTTGTTCGACAAGACAGGTTCAGTTTTGATTGAATAGTTATGTAGCTAAAATCTATTCAGATACCAATGAAATTAAAGTCGACACCATGTTAAGTTTTTCTATTGCATTGACACTTTGGTAGCCAATTGGCAATTTGAATTGTAAAATTATTATGAATTTCAATGAGATTATATGAGATTTCGTAAGATTTTATTACTAGGGCGAAACAAATAGTAAAATAGATATATAAATAGTATTAAACTTGATTTAAATAGTAGACATTTATCTCGTTATTAAGTAAATTTAATTTTTTTTTAAGGAAAGTAATTTATTTTTTTTTAAATTGAATTTAGCAATAGGATTTATATATTTTTCTTTTGTTTTTCAATTGTAACATTTTGAAAAATGTCATCGAAGGCAATGTCAAAGCTTACATTCATAATGAAACAATATTTTGGAAAAATTACGAAGCTTAGAAAATATTTTTTTTTTTTTTGCTGAAATAATATTACTTAAAAAAAGTCATCAATCATTTCAGTAAATATAATTATTGCAAATTTTGAAATATTTGCATAGCTCTAGGCGAAAAAATTGCAGGTTCTCTAACAAATGCGTGTAAACGTTGAAGTTGCTGTTTATTCGCAATTAAAACTTTTTTAGATTTTAAGTCCATTTTAAGCAAGAATCGATAGAAGAAAATAATTTAAAATTTTAAAAGTTTTTTTTTAAACTAAATAATATTGCTTAATTTTTTTTTAATAGAATTTATCAAAAAATCAATTAATTCGCAGCTTTATAATTATTATCTCAATTGTTGGATCATTTAGTGACGGTACCGTATTTCCCCACTACTTAAATTTAAGCAAATGTTTAGAAAAACCACAATCAAGCCTTCTTAAAATGAAAAATTAGTCATTGCTGCAAATATTTTAAGGAAACAGTTTTCTTTGATCTATCATATTCTTATTCCATCTAAAATTTCCAAAATATTTGAAAATTCTATTTTTCCAAAAATTATTCTTAGGTCCCTATTAAGTTGTACCTTTCTTTTGGAAAACTTTTAAATACAAATAAAATTACCAAATTGTGGTACCAGGACATTTTTTAGAATACATGTATAAAATAATTTAGGCTTATTCTAATATAGTTAAGTCCAATCACCTTTGTTAATCTTACGTCTATAGAAGGAATTTTAATTTTAATAACAATCATTTTCTTTTCCTGCTTTTATGATTAGATTTTACTGACTATAAATTGATAAACTATATATATTGGCTTGCATCTAAAACACCAATGTTCATGGATAACTATTCATTAAAATCGTAGAGCACATAATTTTTATCTAACGACTTGTTGGCAAAAAAACCTGATGACCAGAATTAAGGAAAAACTTTTAGCTATTCAGTTAAACATTCTATCCTTTCAACAAAATGTTTATACCATTCTCTACAAAGTCATAAACTATTCATAAAAATGCTCTCAATCTATAAACCGTACCTTTACTTATTTTTACTTTTTATATTTCTGTCAGAATCATCATAGAATTTACTAGCAACAACTTTGATTACATTTGATGGAGATACTGTATATATGTTAGTAACGCCTACGATAGAAGTTTTTCATAAGAATATAATAATTATATAAATATATATATATATATATGTATATATGAAAGTGATTTGTATTAAAAATGATGGCTAACGTTTGGCCAATTACAATAAATCATTTTACTATGCAGGTAGCTAGATGGATGTTTTTCTCAACTGTAAGTACTGGGGTTCTAAAAGTATAGAAAAAATCAATTATCGATAAATGCGGTTGGTCTAACAATTGATTATATTACTGACCACACAGAGGACTAAGGCTTCAAGAGGGTTATATTTTTACTTAAGGTCTGTTCTTAATATCTGTCATAAATCTATGAAACTGTTTAAATAATATTTTAAACTTATGACTTTTTCATTTTGGAAAAATAAAAACTGAAATATATTTACTCGAAATTCATGTATTAATGATTCCTACTAAATCTAAAAGTAAGGATAAGGTGCTTAAAATTATTAATATATTTCTATTTTTTTTTTAATGCTTTTTTTTGCTATATAATGTTTGCCATATTTGTGTACATAATTTAGAAATTATTGTCACTAAATCATAAAAAGTTCAAGAAAATATTTTAGGATGGTTCAGAAGAATTGTATTTATTGCAACTCTGCCATTTTGAAAAAAGTGAAAAACTATACAATTAACCACAATTTGGTGTTCCTTCATATTCAATTCTTCGGCAATTTTTGAAGTTCAAATCAAATAAAAGAAAGCTAATAATTATTTTCTTTTAATACGCCAGTTGATCATTTGTTTTTTATTAAATTCTCAAATAAGCCGCTTAAAAGCCAAATCCAAAAAAGTAAGAAAAACTTAGATAGTAAATTTTCATTTAAATTTAAACTAATCTTCAATGATCAACTGAATTTTTGTAATTTTATAGTAATAATGGTCTTTATTACTTGTATAATAATTAAATTAAATAAAAAGTAATTCAAGAATTCAATACTTGCGTCATGAATAATTCAAAAAATATGAATTAAAGATTTGGTGATGAGCGTCTCATACAGACGTCATGCAGATGTAAGTGACATGTAGTGGATTTATACATTTGCGACACTTTTTACGATTAATTAATTTCATAAGTGACCAAAATTTATCACTTTCGTGTATGATCATATCCTTAAATGATAATGAAGAATAAGCAAGGGATGACAATCCCCAGTTGCTTGTTTCTGGAATTTCAATTCCAAAAGTTAAAATTACACGTGATATAACTATACCAAAACTTTAGAACCGAAAGGTAGAATGCAAAGAAGAATTTCGAAAGGTTTGAATGTTTTGTCAAGTCTTGTAGAAGTTGTTAGATTTGAGGCTTCTTCCCAATACACTTAAAACACATTTGTTTATATTGTTCATAGGGTCCATAAGTTTTTTCTCCAACTTCACTTTTATTTAATTTTGTATTTCATATTTTATTAAAGAACCAATTAGTAACTTGACTTGAAATTCCATCATGTATAAGTAGACATTTTCGAAGTATAATTATATCGTGTACAATATGATCAACGATAATTATATCAAAGGATACTAGCTTTCATTATAGCAAAGAGATCTTACACTCATAGCTGATCATCTTTTTGACATTTAGCTATAGGACTACTTCTTAAAATTAACGAAAAGTATTTTTCTTTTACAGCCTTTAAAATTTTCAATAATATACCAAAGTCATAAATTCATTCACAATTTATTAAACTTTTCATGATATTAAAAATTTCAATCATATTAAAAAAATTTGTAAATACAATAAAAAAATTTCTATAAATTTTACACGTTATACAAAAAAAAAAATAAAGCCAATATAAAACTGTACAAAACCTATTAAAAACACATTTACCGTAATATCAACGCTTTTTATCGTACTAGTACCACCATGAAATTATTTCGTGACTATCCTTTTGTATACACCCGATAAAACAATAAAATCACCTAAAGTAATAGTTAAAATAAAAATAAAAATGAAAAATAAAATTAAAACAAAAACAAAATAAAACAATGTTCTTTGAACTCATACTTAACTTTAATAAAATAGTTAATGGCCAGCTCTTCCGCATTTTCTATATGCACTTGTGCAATTCTCAACTCATCGGAATCCTCCTTTTTTTCTATTAACCATCAGGTAAAGAGTTTGTAATACTGCAATCTTATTGAGTTGATAAGCGACGCAATAAGAAAAATCTAAGTTAAATGGTCTACAGCCACTTGGTATGATCTTTTATAATAAAATTCAACCCAATGGTGGTAGCTGAACCAGAACCAGAAACTGATCATAATCGCGATCAAGAAGCTAACTTAGCTTATCCAAACTTTGTTTAAAAATTCTAAAACCTTTCTTTTTACAATAAGTATCTATTGATTTTAATATCATTGAAATAAAAAAAAGTAAATAAAAAACGCTTTGTTTGTTATTCAAACTTTTTTAAAATAATACGAAACTTTTGTTACAAAAGCCTGAAACCAGTAGAATTTGCTAACAGAATACCATTCAATATAATTGTTTATATTCAATCAACCGGTAAAAGAATTGTTGCTGTTACTTAGATCACGCGCCTTTTATTAATATCATCATCATGATCATTACTTCCTCATTGGATAATTGATTGCTAGAAAGTAGGCATGATTACTGCAGTCAGCTAGATTCAATACAAAATATGATCTTAAATCCTTACTGATCTTTAGTGAACATTCTAAATGATTCACGTGCAGATCATTTTAAAAAGAAAACACCTAATCGAAAATTTTTGTTCTTTGTGTACAAATAAATCGGTTTAAAGAGAAAGAATGTACATAGATCAGGTACCCAGTAATATTATTTTTCGAAAGAATATTATTTTTCGAACTTCTTGAATGATCGAGTTAAGATGCATTCACTTGCTAATGAGCACGATCTTCAAGTGGGCTCTTGTTATATAATCATTTTGCACATTTGTGAAAATTGTATAATGTGTAAAGAGTAAACAATTTCGACAGGTGATTGTGTTTAGTATAATAGAGCACCGTTAGAACACGATTAAGAACAATTTCCTGAATTAACATTTTATTCATGCGAAGTTTTCTAGTAATTTTGATTGAAAATTCATGATCTATAGTCATGGTATATAAAGTTGATAGATGAGTCATAATCTTGTACAATACTAAAATTGATAGAATTACAAAAATTTAAGTCTTTTCATATTTCAAAGTTTGTGTGGTGCTAATAGAAGTTCTTTTTTTTTTCAATATTTAAACCAACTTTGGATTAGAAGAGCTAATTATCACCGGAAACCAGGTACAAGTTAAGACTTATTTGAAGGCTGATTTTTGTTTATAAAAACAAAACTTTGAAAAAATCGAACTAGATTTAAATAAGTTTAAATATCAAAGTAAGTCAGGAATATTTACATAATACTTTTTCAGATTATTTTGATTAGGTTTTCGGATCATTTAAGCTTTATTCATTCGTTAAAAGTATATAAATCATCTCAAAAGCTTATAAAATATGTGAAATAAAATGTTAAAACATAATATTTAGAAAAAAATATTAATTAAAAAAATAATATGATTTTTTAAACGCGGACATATATATATATATATATGAAATATATGTAAACTACCACAGTATGAATAACCAATAATATTCATTTAGGAAATTATTCAGCATCAATTAAAAGATATGCTAGAAATATATTTCGTCTTATTGTTAGTATTGTATGATGAATCGACAGAATAAAAGATTAATTTAATTAATCAAAAGTTTAAATATTGTTACAAGTATAACAACAACAAATTTGTGCTATCATATAGCCTCGCTCGACCCACCGATTATGTTCTTCTTAATTCTTAGCAACTACTCTACTCTTATAACCTCCTCTCGATATATTTTGCATGCATAGCTATTTAAGTCAGGATTCATAAAATTCTATTCTTAAAAATTATCATTTCAAAAGTTCTGTTTTTCTTTTATAAATTTTTTGCATATCCTTGCCCGCTAAGTTTTCTTACTGATTGCATTTTTCAAAATCCAGATTTTTTTTTAATTAAAAAATACATTCATTCTTCTTTACTTCACTGCATACTTGTTCAAAGTTTCTCCTATAAATAAATGCCCTGCTTCAAAAGGTTTATTGAAACCTCTGCAAAATACTCATTTACGGCCGCTTTTACATCATCATTTAAGTTAATTTGTTTCCCGGTGTAAAAATTTTTCAACTTTAGAAACAGATGAAAGCTAAGTTTGTTGAATAAAGTGAATACTTCAACACTTTACACTTCTATTTCTTAATTTTTCTATACTTAAAAACCAAAAATTAAACATTATTTATATTTTTTATTAATATCAACAAAAAGTAAAGTAATTTAATTCGATTTGCAAATTAGAAAATTCTTTACTGTATTTTTTTGTTAGAAAAAACTTTGTCGTAAATAAAATCCAATAGCAATTGGTATATAAAATAAATTAAATTCGTTATTAATTTTATTTATAAATAGATGCAAAAATTTTTAATTATTTTTTAGTTTGTCTTTCCATTATAATCTAATTGATACTTTTTATAGTTATCAAAGATTAGATTATTTCAACAAAACTTTAGAAATACTATCAAATATGAAAAATTCAACAATCTTTAGGTAATTAAAAATCAGCCTTTTTAATCTATAGTTTTTGTCAATTTTAAATTGAAACATTTTTCGTTTAGTTCCCTTTATAAAAACTGATGATAATTACCTAAAACCAACATTTTTAGCAGTTTTATGGGAAAATTTTAAAATCCTATTCTTAAAAGATTTGATGAAAATCCTTTTTAGAATAATAATTAACAAGAAAAATATACTAAAAAAATATAATATTTCTAGCTTACTATTTCCAGGAATACTCAAATTATTTCAAAAATCTGTCAGCATTCTAAATAAAATACAATAAGGTTTGTAACGATTGAAAAATCCTTTTGATAATAATATTGACTTTTGTGAAAAAAAACAATCATATCTAGTTCTTTCTTGTCAAAATCACAAACATTAAACCAAATTTTCCATATTTAGGCAGACAAAACTTACATAAGTCCAATTATAATACTAAGCGTATAAACCTGTTCAATTTTCAGCGATTGCTATCTTTCAACTTTTCAAAAACAGTCAATTATGATTATAATATTTTTGATTAAACTAACAATAAATTATTGATCGGTGGTATCACTTTTACCAATAGCTTAGTGTTATATAAATATATAAAAAACTGTCTTATTGACATCGATTGCTTAATTAATAAAATCAAATTGCAATTTTATGTGCATGAAATGAAAAAAACAGCTAAGTCTTAAAGTCTATATAAAAGTTTTAGCGTAGTATAAAGTCTATATAAAAGTTTTAAGTATACCGCAAGAAATATTTTCGAAATTCTAAAAAATAAAAACAATAATTTTTCAAATATTTAAAATGAATTCTATCGAAATTTGATCCTTTAGCTTTAGCTAAAAGCAGCAGTCAATTTGGTTGAAAACACAAGCGTTAAAATCATAATTTACATATATTGAACCAAACTGAATACAATAAAAAAGACAACCAAAAAAAATCTATCAGATTGAAAACTTGTCTCTTTTTTAAGTGTTTTTATTTAGTTGTATCAGACTTAAATTCAGATGACTTAATTTTTTGGTTTAATGACTCGTAAAAATTGGAATTAGCTAACCGATTTCGACATTTTTATGCAGTAGTCAGCCATGTTCTTTTATTTAAAACAGGAAAAGATAAAAATTTTAAGCAGAAAATTTAATTTTTATTTATTCACTTAGATATTTCGACTTCTAATTACAAATTTTATTACTAATAGCAATAGAATTTAAATAAGCATAGCCTTTTTTTCTTACGTATATTCTTTGCTTAACACAATATTCAAGTTACACGGTTTGAATTTTATATGATGTCGACACCAATTGCTGTTGCCAAATGGGGTGATAGTTATCCACTATTTCTTTTTTATTATTCATTTTATTTTTTTCTTAATATGTTTCTTATTTAGTATTTCACTCAATATTCATAAAAAGATTAATTAGATTTCTTTGAACCAATTATATTTGAAAGTTAAACAATTTGCAATTTTTGGCAAATCTTGCTTGACATATTTTCTTTTCTTCGATATGATTTTTTGTACCAAAATAAATCAAAAGTTATTAATAAATAACAGCTTTAAAAACTAACTCCTTTTTCGGCAAATCCCCTTAAAGAAAAGTTATCTGATTTGTAGTAATGAGAGTACATCATGTCTTCAATATGAAACCCAAGCTTTCAAGGATGATATAATTGATTTAGCACATTTTGTTCCTAATATTTCGGCCGGAGCATAGTTACAGAACTCTACCAAACTCCGAATAAGCATAAAATATAAATAAGAAATTTTATTTAATTACTTTAGCACAAATTCATAAAAATATGTACGATAGTTGAAAAGCTTTTACGTACATAGTTAGAGCAACAAAAATAAAAAACCATTTTAATATCTAGTATGTTTCTCTCAAGGTTAATCTATAAACAATTTTCTATTACTGAATATCATTTGTCATATCAGATCTAAAAGGAAAACCTTCTCAGCTACTGTCATCAATTATACAAAAAAGATACACATACAAAGCATTTGAAAAAAGACTCTTGAAACTTTTTCTAACAATTTAGCGTACATTTTCCGTTAGACTTTATAACTTTCGTAATAGGTTTTTATTCTTTATTTTCTCACATAAAAAATTCTTCTGAAGCTAAACAAACGTAAAACAGGAAGATAGAATAGTTTGTAAATGTCAAGAAAAATTATTGAAATTAAATTGTGAAAAAGTTATAAGGAAATAGCATAGAAAAGAAAAACATTAGAAATATTTTATGAGTGATGGTTAAAAGGTAAAGTTCAATCATAAACGTAGAAAAGATAGCACAATAAAATTTTTTGAGATTGTAGGTGTTTTTATTAAGTTTTGAGTGTTCTTCAATCTTATGTTTGCAATGATTTTAACCTATCAAGAAAGAAAATGCTTTTAAAACAAAAGAAGTAAGTTTTTTTTGGATGAGGATAAGATTCTGGCCAGATTGCAATTGAAAAAGAAGCTGGTCGGATATGGAATTTACACCATTCGAGTGCATTGAAGGTGTAGTATTAAAAAAGTCATATTTAGTTTGATCATACATGTATGTTTTTAATAAATTATGATTTACAACATTGCTATAAATTATAAATTAAGGTCCTAAGGAACATTTCTTACAAAAGTAGAAAGGAATTTTTTCTAATTTTTCTATAAAATATTTATCACTTATATAAACGATAAAATTTAAATACACTTTAGTTAAGTTTATGCAGAAAGCCTTAAACATAGGTTAAGCTTCTTGTGAAAAAGTAGGCTTTTGTACAAATTCGTTTGAAGGGGAACGCATAATTTGATCTTTTAGAGTTTAGTTGTATACACGTAAAATTCGTGGATAATCATAGTCAGGGTGCTGCGATGAGAGATTCTATGTAAACAACTCTGTTGGATTCCTTTTCGCAATCCAATCTATAACAGAACCTGGGAGTCCAAAGACCAAAAATGGTTCTTTGGCAAAACTAGGTAGCTATAAGGCACCTAATTTCATATAGAAATGAAGCCTATGGGAAAAATAAGAGAAAAACTGTGCACAAAAGATGCTATCAAAATTGCAATCTAGGTGAATTCATCAAAAGCCTCATGAGGGCATGAAACGTTACAAAAGGAACAAGACACTAATTAAAATTGGTTTGAATAGATGTTACGTGAGCCTAGACTCAAGTATCCCATTTTTCTTTATTATGGTATAATCAAGCATTGTTTAAAGCGACTGATTCAAAGAGTTTAATACTAAATTAGCAATATGATCTACTGGCTTAGTATAATCTAATGCTTTCCTCAATTACGAGATCAAAGTTTAAAAAGAGGCATTGAAATGGGACACAATGCCCCTTCATATTTTAAAGTGATTTGCCATAGGACACACCCCTTCCAAAAAATATCTTTATAAATAATATAATCATCAACAATAATTTGTTTATTCCATCAATAAGTAATATTGCAAGTTCAAATCTAGGATAATTATATTGATAAAAATGTCAATATAAATTTGCAAAAATTTTCATTTTACCTTATTATCGCTAGTCATACAACATAACCATATCCTAGCAACAATAAATCTTAAAATGATGCAACACACTGGCAGAAATTAGAAAGAAAGTGAATTGTAGGTGAAAGGTATTTCCTAAACATTTGAAAATTTTTACAACATTTCCTACAATTTTGTCTTAAATAGATTTTGTATTTTGTACAGGATGTATTGTATTATTTAATTTGCATAAGAATCAAAAAAAACAAGATTTTTGCATGAACGAATATCAAAATTGTACTAGCGTAGCGAATAGAAAAATTTGCATTCTCTTTAATATATTACGCTAAAAACTTGCTACATATCACTTGATAAATATATATTTTAATTTGTTAGTTTTATACATGTTTGAAGTATATTTTTCATTTTTTTAACAGATTTTTTGTCTTTGTAATATAATTACAGGCATATATTAAAGCTGTCAACAGTGGAGCTGAGAACATTGAAGAAATTCTATATTCACCTGAAGAACAAAAACAACTTCTACCCTTGGGACTAAGAGTTGTCCACCAATCAACAAAAAGTCATAAAACTGTTGACACTGAAGACATTGAAAAAAAATCTTTGGCTAAACCTGATGGAACACTAGTAACAGAGAAAAAGAAAACAACTGAACACGAAGAAATTGTGGATGAGGATTTACCAGACGGTGAAGATAATTCTACGGGTAGTCGTGAAAAGATTAATCAAACTGTAAGTAATTTTTATTAATATTCTCAATTTTTGTTCTAAGTAATTAGTTAGTATTTTTAAGATTTTTTTTCTTATTAATCGAAATCTAATTTTTAACTTCTAGAAAAAGACCTAGTCATTAATTTTTTCATTGCCATTTAAATAAAAATTTATCATTTTTTATATCAACTAAAATATTTTATGTAAAATTAGTGAAAAGCTAGATTGTAGTTAGAGTGCAAGGTATGTCCTTGCTTTACAGTGGCCATAAGAACGTTTTAGTAGCTTACATTATAAACCAAACTTTTGTTTCTAGGCTTCTATAAATTCGATTACTTTCAACTCTTTTTCATTAACTCAACAATTTTTATTCAAAACTCGAATATGCTATAAAAATTTACCTCCGTCTTACTCCTTTGAAAGTTGAAAGCTATTTTTCCAAATTAATCATAAGAAAACTTTACTTTTTAGCTTGATTTAAACGAAGCAAAAAAGACACGACTAATGTTTAAATATCCAAACTAGTGATGTATTTTAAGCTCATGAGAGTTTTATTTAATTATTACAACATTTTGTTACATAATTTAATACACATTACACTAATCAAAAAGCTTATCGACTGCTTTTTATAATAGATAATATATATGTATAGCAAATGATACATATGTCTTTTCGATACCTGAACTGAACTTACAATTGTCAAAATGTCAAGCAGGTAAACCTAATTTATAGCGTGTTTGACATGAAACCTACAACAATTTATATTTTATTTTTGTGTTAAATGTAAAATAAATTTATACACTGTATAACGTTTTAGAAATTATATTTCTTAAAGTTTAAAGCTCAGTTCTGGCTTTTTAAACTAAATTTGGAGTGAAAGTTTAACTTGTTAAAGGAAATGAATTACTACTAGCAATAACGTGCAAAGAATATTAAAAAATTAATACAAAGACCCTTACCCAAATTTAGTGATATGCTTTTTACCCTTAGCCAGTTTATCAGCATACTTAAAGGTAATAAAATATGACTTTATTACTGTTGTTCTATTTTAATGCTGGTTAATATCTGCTTTTATACTTTAATAAACATCTCCCTGAAATTCTAAAATCAATAAAAGGAGAACTGATGCTTTAAGTCAATAGACACTAACTCAAATCAACTTAATCCCTTAATGAATAAATTAAATGCAAATATGAATCTCTATTTTTCACTATTTAATCACTCAAAAAAAGATATTAAGATACAAAAAATTTAAAATTCTAATAAGTCACGTTTAAACTCTAAATAGATTTAGACCCCAGGAAATTTTTCCTTGGATCCCAGCTGTTAATTATTTATTCCACTCACATATTTGTTATTGTCCCGATTTAAGCTTTTAGTGTGTGATTCTACAGCTTCTAAATCTATAAAATTGCTTCATTGAGTTACAAAAATTGTTCTTATTTCTTTTTAAAATAAAAAATATTTTATAATTTTCTCTTATTGCTTTAAATAATTTTGAATTGATAAATAAAAATATCCTTTATAGGAATCCTCGCAACGGTACTACAAACAACGTGATGAACAAAATGTTGAGTATGTTGCCGATGGTAAAATAATAGGTACAGAAATGAGGTACGCAGCTGAAAACGAACAAATGGATCGCGATGGGCCACCAGAAGGACCAAATGATTGGGATAGTCTATCTGATCGCATTAGAAAAGCAAAGAGATTACAAAAATCAATTTTACAACAACAAAAAGGTAAGTTAATTTCATTAATATCAAAAAGGAATAAAATATTATGAACAAACAAAACAAAAAACGAACAAATTATAGAAACTGTATTATTAACAGATCGTAAGGATGCACTTACAAAACGACCAATAAATTTTGATCGAGAAGAAGAGACACGTAAAGGTGAAACAATTAAATGGCTTGCATCACATTTTGGTAGTGAATCAACATGTTCTTCACTTGATGGTTCCCAAGATGATGAGCATGAAAATCAAATTGAACCAACTAAAAAGACTTATTTTAATGTAACAATCAAATCAAATCAAATATCATCGGTAGGTGATTCGCCAATATCTTTAGGAGCAACAATTAAATCAAATCCAAATGGTAAGCCAATTAATGGACATTTAACATCACAATCGCATATTATAATACCTGAACGTGAAAAAGTTTCATCGAATACAAAATACTTTCAAGGTATATCAAATTGGTCAGATCGCAAAGAATCAACACCAAGGCAATTTGCATCACAGGCTTTTCGTGATGAGTTACAAGGTACTCTTGAACGTAACCGTTTACGCCATATATCATCATCTCGTGAAGATATTCATAGGCTAAATAAAAATATTTATGTACGAAAAGAAGATATAATTTTACAAAAGTCAGCAAAACTAAATGGTTATGGGTCTAAAAATGATTTACATTATCGTCATGATTCAAAAGATGATAGTGATGACTCGAAAACTATTAAAACACAAAAAGAAGATTTAGGCTACCTAAGTGGATCACGTACTGATATAAATTATACAAAAGATATACGTGATGAACAGGATAAAAATTGGAAAAATAAAAAGACTAATGGATATCTAAAAAGAGAAGATTCTGGATATGTTAAAGGTTCAAATGAAGATCTAAGATCATCACTATTACGTGATATTGAAGATGAAAAATGTAAAAATTCGTTAATTCAACGAGATGATTCCGCATATGTATCATCATCAACATATTTCACTGAGACACGAACACCAAAGATATCACAATTAAATACACCTGATAGTGGAGTAAGATCACCATCACCGATTTTATATGAAAATGAAATAAATCGGCCAACAGTACCACAACGTAGACGAGTTATTGAGAAAAAAATACGACAACAGCACAGTTATTCACCATCACCACCACAATTATCTGATGAACCACCACCAGATTATTCGCCATTACCTCGTAGTCGTTCAATTTCACCAAAACAAATACACCATAGAACAATAACACCAAATAATATTATGCAAAAGCATAAACCATTACAACAAACAAGATTTGCATCAGAATCATCATCTGGTAGCCAAAATAATTATCAGCAACAGCAACGTTTAAGATCAAATATAAAAACACAAACAATACAAACACAGACATCACCACAGCCAAAACAAACTAAAAAAGTCGGTCAAGCAATTGGTAATTCAATAAGAAAACTTGTTGGTAAAATACGTTCAGCTAGTGCTGAACGTAAATTTAAAATGAAATCTAAAACAGGTGAATATACAAGATCACCATCCCCTCACAATAATAAATTAATGACAATACCAAAAAATAATGGATCAACATATCAACAATATAATGTTATTGATAGTCATATAAGTGGACAATTATCACCGACAATCCATCGAAAAAATCAATTGTCACAACAAAAACAACAGCAACAGCATCATTCATCCAACCATGCGACAATTAATCGTGAATCTAGTGTTGTTAGTAGTTCAACAACAGCTGGACGACGTGAACGTGATCGACGCGGTTCTTCTGATCTTGAAATAATGGTTAGTCCAAAACAACGTTATTATCTTGGTGAAGATCCATATGGTGGCAGTATATTTGGTAAAGAGAATAAATATGATGGAATTAAACCGTCTCATTTACAAGCAAATAGATCATCTAGACGACATCAACAGAACATTGAAGATCGTGAAATTTATACACAAAGGTAAATACAATCTTTATTATTTATTTTAATTAATGCAAAAAAAAATGAATATAAATTATGTCTTAGTTCAGTTTTTTAAATGTCTTTAACAGTAGCTTTTATAGTTATCATTTAATTTGAAAATTATAATTTATTTATTAAAAAAATGGGAAAACTAGTTTTTTGGAAAATAAAAAACATCGAATCAGATTAGTCTTATTAGCAAAAATATAAAATTCAGTTTAAATAAATATTTGAAAACAGTTTTAGCTTCAAAGTTTTATGGACATTTTTAGAAAGCAGTTTTATTATTTTGATAATAACAAATATTATATAAACTACAAAAACTAAGGAAAATTTTTTTATATAATATTTTGACTAAAAAGTTTATGATATATTTATCGATAGTGACAAATGAAGTTCTCTATTGTATAATTCATCAGCTTTTTCGATTTTTGTTTGTTAAAAATTAGTAGGTACAAATAGAGTAACGATATATGACAAAAAATACCAATTTTGCTTTTAAGCTTAATTTTTAGGTATATGAAGTCGGAATGTTGTTTGCTACGCTTAAAAAATTTTCTACAATAATTCTGAAATAAATTGTCTCCTACAGAAAACAAATTTCATCTAAGTTTTCTATGATGTTGAGGAATTTTATAAAAATAATTGTTAATCTTGACAATTTTGAGTTTTTTCACTTTTTAAGTAATTTAAAATAGCCAGATGTTTTTTTTTCATTAGATATTGTTTTTTTTTCTTCCTTTCTTTGTTTAACTACAAGCCAAAAATTTTTTATCTTCTATTTTAGGTGGAATTGATATTAGAATAGAATAGTGAAATAAAGAACGTACAATTTGTTCACCAAATGTTGTTAAATGCTTCGTTATCTGTGAGAAAATTTGAAATAATGTTTACTAAATTCAAGAAGAATCTTACTACAAACATAAGCAGAATATAAACAAAGCTAATTGTGTTTTAAGAATTTTTGAGAACTATAATCATAACATTAATAAAAAATAAATAATAAAATGGCAATATCAATTTATTAGGCAATTTCTAAAAAAATTAAAAGAAATTATCTGTTATTGGACTGCTAGACTAAAATATAATTTGATGGTTACTCTACCGCAAGCGTTAGATAAGTTTGCCTAAATAAAATTTCCAAATAATTATAAAGATTCCTAGTATTTGAGATATTTTTAACATTTTCTTAATATTACTAATGTTAAATATATATAATAATATTGATGTATAAACCGGATTATATCGTTTATTGCAAGAATGATTAATTGATCATCACTAAATTTCAATATCTCCTTACCTTTTCTATTTCTCCTTAAATCTTCCTAAAATCATAAAACAGGCCATTTTTACGGGAAACTAAACAAAGTTCTTTTTATTTTTTTGATAATATTCTTACATGCTGATCATATTTTCTACAGCAAATTATGCAAAACTTTTTTGTTTTTAAATAAAAGCATAAGAAAAATAATTTGATTAAGCCATTTAGTGGAAAATATTTTGCAATTAATGTTAAATGTCTATAAGTCGTTAAATTTTTTTGAGAAAACTGACGTTAATAACAAGAACTAACTTGTATAATTATTGCTGATAAATGTCTCCTATGAATCATGCAATTAGATATCAACAAACTCTGCTTCTTAGCAAACTTTTTTTGTTTAAAGACTAAACGATATGCAAATTATGATTTTCATTATGTAAATACATTTATGATTGAATTTTGTTTGCTAAATATACGAATATACATTTTTAACCCCTAAATCTAATATCGTTGTATTTGCTTTGTGTAAAAACGTGCGCTAAGCTAAAGTGATAAAATTATTTCGCTAAATTTGTTTGTTTACTAGAAATAGAAAATTACTTTCATATCCATGAACTTAAAAATTTTTAGAATTTCGAAGTATACCTAAATAAAACTATATTCTCTTTCTTTTGTTTGAAATTTTTCACCACAGTATATTTTTGTATACACAAAAATGCCATCTAGTGTTCATTTATATCACCATACCACCATATGTTAAATTTTTCAGGAATTTTAATTACATATGTCGCAAATAAATTCTACATCACAAAATCAAACATAAATTTTTCAAAAAAATTTTTGACTATTTTTTTCAATTTCGCAAATAATAATTATTATTGACACATACTTATATTGACCGATACGATAAAAGTTATGCCATTTTTTTTTATTACATTCTTAATATAACGTTAAAATATTCCTAATTTGAATAAATTATTAAAAATTATGTTTAAAATTTTTTGTTTCAGCATCGAAACTTCAAAAATAAAAATAACAAAAAAAAAACCATCCAATATTTTAAATAATTCTTGATATTTTAGTTTCAATAAAATTTTCAGAGTTTGGTTCATCTTCAACCAACACTGAAATTTTATGTGGCTCTTAGCAGAATATCAAGGGTGCTCTATTCCTTGTTTTTAGTTATTTTTTGTAAATTTCTGAAACAAGTTTCCAAATAAACAGTTAAATCTTCATCATTAGATATGCATCTCATAACCGATTCCTTAAAAGAAAAATAAACAACAACAACAAATTTAAAAGCTAATGTAAATAACTTCTATAGATGAGGAAAATAAACACGACGCAATTATTAGTTGCAACAAAGTCAACTTGAGCATTTTTAATAAATATTATTTTTTATTATATTATTCTGTCTTTAATCTAAAATAAAAACAAAACAAACAATATTAAAGAAAATAAAAAAAAAAAGTATTAAATTACCTTGAAAATTGGTATGCAAATGCGATGAATTCACAGACCGACGACGACATGCAAATTCTTAACATAAAGGTTGAAGCGAAAATATTTAAACGAAAGTAATCCTGTCAAGCAACAAATTAATTGTGCGCCAATGTCTCTGCTGTGCTTACAATTCCCCGTAAATGAAAATGCCGTTTAAGGCTTCTTATCTAGATATATGCGAAATAATGTACCGTCTTTCATTGGATAATGCTAAGTAGAAGCTTGTCATGGTCTTACAGTGACATCGGGGTTGGGTGCTCACTTCAGCAGTTAACCTGTTTATAATGCTTCTTGTATAACCACATTTTGATTTGTGAATATTTATTTGTAATGTAGTTGACCGAAAAAATATTTATTACTTCATTAAAAATATTTAAAATAGTTAATAGTAGAAATTGTTTTACGATTTTCATGATTTTTTTTAGCTTGAATGCATTTATTTTAGAATGTGTTGAAATTTAATTCATTTCAAGCAGAATTCTGAAAATCTTTAAAGCTGAATTTTCTTCCTAATCCGTTTTGACTACTTTACAAGTTTGAAAATTTTAGAATTCTTTTATAGTTTTCAAATATAAACAACGAAATTCTTTAGCATATTATATATTTATATATATTATATATTTGCAAGTAAATTTTGCAATTGTATTAAGTAAAATTCCAAAAAAAAATTAAGAAATTTTTTTCATATTTTTAAAAATATTTTTACAATTCCCCGGGTTAAACATAAACATAAACTACTGCTTAAGTTTTTATTTACTTAAATTTTTATTAATAAATACAACAGCAAGAACAAATACATTCTTGATTAAATAAAATTGCAAATCAGCAAATAGAATGACAGCTCTGCCTTAGTTTACTCTAATAGCCTATTCGGATCTGCAACTTTATAACTAAATTTTATAACCAATATCACAATTTTTGTTTGTTACTAAGTCCCGTAGTAATCCAATAATTTGCTGTGGACCATATAACAGCCCTGACCGGAACTCCTGATTTTTTGGAAGAACCAAAATCAACGAAAGTAATTTTTACAAAAGTAAAATTATTATTTTAAAGTTAAATTAACATAATAATAGTAGAATATTAATTACGATAGTACAAAAACAGCTGCTGTTAAATGCTCTGTTTATTCAAATGAAGCATTTAGTGGGTAAAACATAGAATACATCCCTCAAATTACTGTCGCTAACCACGAAACAGAATTATTTATAGTAGTTAACATTGTTAAGAATTTATTGAAGAATTTTATTCACATAGATATCATAAGAAAAACGGGAAATAAAAAAACTTCATTATAAAAATAGAAATGGTTTTCGTACGCAATGAACTTGAAAGGGAAGACCATTTATATTCCAAACTCCATATGAAGATATTTAGGATTAATAAAGGGTTACTTTTTTTTACATCCATTATTTTCCTTTTGAATCGTGACTACAGTCTGCTGAGTAAAAAACACCAGCAGAAAGTTGATCAAAACAAACAAAAGAGCTCCACAGTCTGTTGGTAATATTTTTGATTCTCTTCTATTGATCTGGAAAAAAATCAGAAGCCAGTAAAAAAACAAAATGTTGAATCATTTAAATGACAACATGAAGAAAAAGCAATATCATTTGCTTAAGGAAAGTTCTTCTCAGGTAAAAAAACGTACCATATCAAAATCAATAGGTTAGTGAAACTTGAAGTTCAAGTTACTTTCTTTTTCACTATAATATTCCTTATATCTGCTACCTATCATTGAGAAATTATTGATGTTGCGCGAAAAGAAAATTAGTTGAACAATAAGATATGTAAGATATGTTTTTCTATTTGAAAGAAATAGAAATATAAGAAAAGCTTACTTTTGAGAGAGATTATACTAAAATATTAAGTCAAACAGTTGCAAAAAAGTACTTGCTGTATTTTCTTTGCTATAGAATTTTCAAGCAGCTCATATAAGCTTTTCCCAATTTGATTTTTTCATTAAAACGTGAAATACTTAATAAGTATTAAAATAATAAAAGAATATTTAAATATCAACGAAATTAAGAAATTTTTTTGTAATAGGAAAAAATATAAAAAATCTTTTACGAATGTGAAACTAAGAGATTAATAATTTGATGTTTTAAGGAAACTTAATATTTTTATCACATAATGGAAAAAGAACGAAAACCAAAGTTTGATTAATAAATTAGCTACAAAAGATATTTGTTAATATTATGAAATTATTAAATTCATCATTTCAATACAAGCCAGTCGAAAATTTTGCTACGGCTTCTCATATTAATTTTGATTAACCACAACCAATTTTAAGCTCTACAAAACTTTTTCTCTACTTAAAAATTATATATGTAACACAATATTAACTAAGAAATTTTTCACACCTAAATTCAAAAAACAAAAATAAAAGCCGTAAATTTATCAAATTAAAACTATAAAAGTGATGAGTACCAGAAAATGCTTTCAAATCTAAATTATTATTTTCAGTAGTGCATAAAATTTTGGATCTAAACTGAACAAAAATAAATTCATTAATATTTTTATATGAAACTAATTGGGTCGTAAAACGATGTATATATTCTTGAATAACAGTCCTTGTTATTACGTAAGTTTAATTATTTGTTATTATTCTCATTAAAAAGTTTTTTTTAACGCTTTATATAAAAATTTCCGGGTTTTAAAAGAGGAAATGAAAGAATTCAGTCAGAAAAAAACATATCAGAAAATTTTGCAAATTAATTAAATTCCGATTTAAAAAGAAGTGGAAGTCTATCTATTGAATTAAAATTAAATAAAATATTACATCATTTGAATTACAATTTAGTCGTGCAAAACAAAATGTGATCCGTTGATCATTAAATGTTTCAAATCGTTCTAAGTTTTTTCTAACCTTGATTAAAATAAAAACCATAAAAGGAGTGCCAATGATTCACCTCCTTATTTAGGTTAAACCAAATAAAAACTTAACAAAAATGATGAAAATTTTCAAAATATCATTACTGATCATCGATAATTTACGAATTGATAGCTATTTGATATAATTGTGCCAATTATTAGGAAATTAAATATTTCATTTCAATAAACTAATAATTCTTTTCGAATATTTTAAATTTGACATTGATATAAAAGAAATACAAAAAAATGCGTAATTCTTTAGAGTTGTTATTTGAAACAATAAAATATTGCGTGGGTAAAGCAGGTTTGCAAATATCAAAATGCGAAATATAGAAGATTTTCAAAGATTACGAAATCAATATAAAAATAAATCAATAGTTTTTAGTGAAAAAAAAAGTAATATTTAAACACAACCTTGAAAATAAAAAATCAAAATGTGACAGAATCCTTTATACTATCTAACAATACCTAATTAAGAAAACATGTGTAGTTGATTGGCATTGTCATACCTGAATTAAATTGAAGCAATTTATGTAGTTTTGCAAGGTATGATGAATACTTTTAAACCTTGAAATTTTAAACTTAATTTTTTATTTTCCGCTGTTTTTGTAGATATAGTGAATCTATTCTAGTATGAACCTTGAATGCATTTTACGTTATGGTAAATTTTAAACATGTATATAATTAAATAAAGTTTTTTTTTATGCATTTACAAAACTAGTCATGATTTATTAATTAATCAGATTTTTGTTTCAATACAAGTTTTTGTGATATAACTCAAAGGGTTACACCTCTTTAGTTAACAGAAAAATATGCATTAAAATTACATTTTCTGTTAGCGCAGCTATTAAGTAGTATGTAATAAAATATATAATAAATAATATATTCAACAATGAACAGGATAATATAAGTAATAAGTTGTCGATTAGGAATTTCTTATAAAAATCTTCCATAACAAACCGTTTTCGTGATAGTAATACCAGCTTTGCAAAATTTGTATAAAAATTTGAGACAACACTAGATTTGCAATAAAGTATTGATACGATCAGACATCTTTTGAATATTTAAACAAAATTTTTTCTCATTAATATCATAAAACTAAAGAAAAAACTACAGAAAAACTTTTTGAGAAATGAAAGTGTTTCTGAAAAATTTAAGCAATTTTTTTCTAAATTATTAGATATTGAAGTTAATTTTTACATGCACGATAAATAGCCCAAGTTATTCAGGTTTCAAAAGCTCTAAAGAGATGACTCAAGTAAAATCATATCGGTAATTATGGTTTGATATGTTCAAGTTATTAAAAAACTTGATAGTAAAACGTAATGAAAGAAAGAAAATATTACAGCAAATCAGCTTCAGAAAGATCCATTTTGAAGTCATGCAAGTGCATCACACAAAAAAAATCATCACTAAACTGCTAAAAAGCAGAGGATTTTGCCTTTGGATTGCAAAAGCTTTTTTGATAAAGTGTGGCAAAGATACTTTCTCCTAGAATTAAGTGTCATCTTTCTTTAACGTTCTTATCTATCCTTAAAATCTTATTTGAATTTATAGCACTTAAGATATTAATATTTGAAATTTATTACAATGAGGGCTTGTACAGGAAAGTATTTACTCACTCAGGTTTGAAGATGCTTTATGTTTGAATTAAATTAAATTCAACTTGTTTTTAATTAACTACAACAAAAAATCAGGGATGTTACTTATTTCTTACTTAAAATTTAGCTTCATCAATATCTTTTGATATAATAACCTCCTAGCAACAATTAAAAATTTTCTCGAATAATTTTGATAATGGCCAGATTCAATTGCACGATACTTCTTGTGTGGTTTATTTTTAAGATATTTTTTTGAGGTTATACACTGTTTTCTCACCTCTTTATATCTTTGAAGGATTGATATAGGGAACTTAAGATCGCCAAATTATTTGCGATCAGCATTCCTTTTCTGTTCTAAGACGGTCAAATAATCTTTGCATAGTTTTAAAATATTTTTAAGGCCATTGACATATTGAAATAAAAATTCTCAAAAAAATTAAACATCTGTAGTACCACATAATGAGCTTAGAATTCTTACATTAGTATTTTGATCATTAACAAAACAACTTTTCTAAAAATAATTCATCAAATAACTGTTTACCATATCAATAATGAATTTTATTTTATTTTCCACCACTTTTCGTTTTTATCACTGGATTAATTAATTATTTGATGGAATAATAATTCACTTTAAAAAAATATTTTTACCTGAAATCCACTTAAAACAAAAATTAATATCAGGCTATAAAACAAGAAAACATAAAAAAAAGTTTTCAGAGTCAGTAAATCCCATTTAATTGGGTATTTATTCCAAAGTCTTTTTTTTTTATTTCGAAATTATACATTCTGGAATTTTAATATCAATTAAAAATATTGATGAGAAGATTTATTATAACTAATATGTGTGCCATAGATTAGGAAATATCTAACCACATAATTTATATAGTGTACCGGTTCAAGTCTAATGCTGACCACAAAGTTGTAAATATAAATTATTTTTAAGCACAGTTATATAAATTATGCGTTGTATTAATTATATCTTCTTATTGTTGAAGCAATATTTCATAACACACCTTAGTAGTATCAATAATTGAGTTCTTAAGATTTGCTAAGGACATTTTTATTATAAATTGAAAAATAGCTTTAAAATTTCAATAGCAAGCATGTAAATTTTTGATGGCTTCGTTCAATTATTTAATATGAAAATTGATCATAGGTTTTTGTCTTTTAAAAAGCTTTATGCCTTTGACTGGATCTGCTCTACAAAATATAATTTGTTTTAATAAATTTTACGCGGTGATTTTTGAGCAGAGAGTGAATTTTTTTAATCATAAATATTTTCATTATATATAAAAAATAATTTAAATAAATCAAATTTTATATTGACGACAGTCATTTAAATAATGTTTCTATATTCTGCACCATCTGACCAGGTGTTTTTCAAAATGTATCTTTAGAGGCGCTCGTTAGAACCACTTTAAGTGATTTGCAACTATTTTTGCTTTGAAATACATAAATCTAAATTTTATAAAACTCGTAACGCCCGGTTTCACAGTTCATACTTAACTGCTCCTTAGCGCATCTGTCAACTTAAAAATGTATTTAAGCAGATTTTGCGTTTCACAGTTCCTCCTTAACACTTAAGGAGCCTTAACTTCTCCCTTAAGTTAAGTCCCCAATTTTCACGACTTGACTTTCAGAAGAGTAGAATTCGTGTCAATTTTACTAAATTTGATGTCAAAAAAAGTTACTTTATGTAAGTAGTAATTTTCAAGAATAAAAATTAAATTGACTTTAAAGTTAGTGTTAATAAATAAAAGTGCAATTTTCGTTTGATAGTGGTGTATAAGAAATGCACTATTTCGCGTATTAGTTTTAATATGTGAAAAGTAACTATTTAGTTGAATTGTACAAAAATATTAAAACATCATTAACATTATAAAAGTTTTATTACAATTTATTTAGAATTAATTTAACACTAACTTTTCAATAATAACTATTTATATGTTTCCAAAAACACTTGTTGAAACCGTAAAGGCCGCCAATGCCGAAAATAACTAATTATTTTATTACCCTTCAGCATTATAATATTTAAATTACCCAGAATGGCCAAAGAAATGGTATTGCTTAATATGGCAAGATGTTTTACTATTTCTTGTGAAAACATTTTCGGCATTAAAAAAATTATTTAGTTTGTCAATCATTTTGTTAAGTTTAATCAGAATAATATGAAAAATATTTATTAGTTTGCTTTATAATAAACACAAGGAATAATTATATTTTAAGAAAATTACAGATTAGTTGTTGTTTTTAATAGTGGTGCTTATATTTTTTCACTTATTCACTTATTGTAACATATCTCTATGAAAAAAATATGACAGGTAATGATACTTAAAAATGGGTTACAAAATTCAGCAATGAATGTTGAGTTAAGGAGATCATAAAAATGAACTGTGAAACACTTCTAGTTCTTAAGGAAAACTTAAGTTTCTTAAGAAACTCAACTGAGAAAAAACTGAGGTGTCAACTATGAAACCGGGCGTTAGTATTTTTGGCTTTTTCAAATACCAAAAACTTTGGAATAAAGGTTAACTTATTTTGATAACTTTTTTCATATAAAATAAATATTCTAACCTATTTAGACGACATGACATTACTTCAATTCCAGCTTAATTAACAAAACTTCATTTATCAAATTCATTTCGAAGATATATACATATTATTAGAGAATAGGGCTTCAATTTTAGTCCGCAGATCAACAATAATGTTTTTAAGCTACTTTTAGAGACAAATATAACTTTAGTAAGTTCCATTTTTTTCTCCTTCATTAGGAGTCAAACTAAGGATAAGGCCTTTTTGTATTTAGTATTACCAGATATTCTAGTGGGTTGAATCTAATTATATTTTTTAGCGATCTGGAATATTATTTTAATTTCTATAATATTATAAATGCGTTTTGCTTTTTTTTCATTTCATTACATTTCAAATTTAAGTATTTAAAATTAATTTCAAAAAATTTAAATAATGATTAATTCTAACAGTTTTCGTTTTCCATTGTTTAGCCCAAATTAGGTCTTAAGCTTATTTGTTGATTTTGCATTTCAGTAATTTCTTTCAAACTCTTAATATAGATCTTGAATTATCTTTATTGAGGCCGGCCCAAATCCATTACTTAAGCAATTAACTATCATTTTAACATTTAGTAAACTAGTTTTTTGTAGCAAAGTAATCCTTGTAAAAAATCTAATACCTTATTACCATTTATGAATGCTATTGTAAAATTTTCTGTATATCTAACCGTAAGCATTTTATTAAGATCATCGTCTTTTTAACTTCATTTAATTTCACATGTACAAATAGAAAGCTACACGAAAAATTTAATCCAAAAGAATAATGGAAAGCATAAACTAAAGGTGCAATGATTATCCCACCCAGAATTAATGATGGGAAATATTCATTGAGTAGCATTAGTTTAGCTGGTATAACTTTGATTAGGGCCATCTCTTGCTACCGTTACAGTTAGAAATTTACCATTTGTGTAACAAAATGAACTGTCATTGTACTGATATAGTAAATATATCTAGCTATAAATATATATACATATATATCTAAGGATTTGTAGAGATTTAAATTAATTGAATATCTTCCAATTGATCAAAATGAGTTTTATATGTAGGCGTTTTTCTAAATTCATTTAAATCAAATGCACTTGATTTCCGTATACAGTTGCAATTTTAATAAAATTATGTTCTGATTGCTTCCTAGCTTTTTTATTATGTAATTTTAATAATTTTAATCAGTTAAGAATATATAAAGACGTCATTTATCGACATTTTACAAGCTACACGCAATTTATGATGTCTGGAGTTTAAGCAAAATAGTGGGCACTCCAACTACCCACTAAACAGCCTTGGTTGTCGCTCTTTTATTCTAATTTACTACAATTAATTGGCTTGTTTGTTTGTACAAAGTGATAGAGCTTTTAGTTTTTATTTGTCTCGCAGTATTAATACTTCCTATTAGCATAGTGTAGCGTGGTTGAAAAGGTAAAGAAATTTTTAAATCCAATTGATTTTAGTTGATTTAAAATAAGCATTAATTTAGCAAATTTTCCATTCCAAAAAAGAGTTTTTCACATTTCCTTCTTAAAAAAAAACTATTTTTCAAAATTCTTTCATAAATTGATTGTGTTTTTTTTTTACTTTATTGAATTTTTAATACGATTCAATAGATAAGTCAAATTTTTAAAAAGTGAAAATGAATTTCAATTATAAAAATATAAACAAAAAGTGCTAGAGGTAATATAGTATAAAAATTACATTTCTAAAAGATATACTTAATTTATTGAACTCACTAAATTGTACATTTAGTTATTCTTGTTACTTAAAAAACTTTATCTTCAACAGTTCCTTTATCAAACAATTCAAATTAATCGAAAATATAAACTCTACTTCAATGCTTTTTGGTTTAACCACTCAAATCTGTATCCGTGGATACATTTTTGACATTTCAATTTTGAAATTTAAAGAACAATAAAACAAAAACTCATTTTTATTTATAATTTTAATCATATTAAATAAATTTAAAACTATCAATAAAGATAATAAAAAATAGTCCACAGTTAAATTTTTCCTCAAAATATTAGTTTTTCATGTAGGCATGCCACTAATAAGCAAGAATTTCATTTGAGAGCAAGGTAATTGTAGGCTATAATAGAAATAATTATGTTTTTATTTAAGTAACAGTTCAATAGCTGTAAAAGTCCAATGTAAAAGCACGTAAAAATATCGAATTAGACACTTTTAACAGCCTAAAAATATGTTTTAAACTAAAGGTAGAACTACAGAAATGCCACGAGAAATTGTAAAACAGAGGACTATTTCTTAACAGACTGTTTACTTTGAATAAGTTTTAAAGTGGACATTAAAATAGATTTATAATTGCTTACGAAATAAAAGTTAAGACTTTTTTCTTGATGGTTTTCCAATTTTTAACGTTTTTTATTTTTTAATCAATATAAACGTATAAAAACAATTTGAATTTGAAGAAAACACTTATTCAAAAGCCTTTCTAGTAAAATTTTTAAATAAAAAGAAAAGGAGAAAATTCTGTGATGACTTTTATCGCACTTAAAGAAGATAAATATAGTCCTGGAAAGACAAACTGTTATAAGTGTATGAAATATGAAATCTAAAAATGGAAATATTTTTAATAACACATTTAAAGCTTTCGGCTCCACAGTTTTTAGTTAACTTGAAGTTTAGTAATTCGTCAATTAGCTAAAGGGTACCTTCAAAACGATAGGACATCTGAAAGGTGAGATGGAGAACATGCGAGTTTATATATCACATCTATTAAAAATGACTGACTGATTTTTGACTAATATTCAAAATTTGTTAGTCTACAGCAATGCCAAACTCTCGGCACCTCCGCTATCAGCTGTCACTCTGAATGTACCCTAAAGTTAACTGAAAACTGTGAAACCACCTGTTAGAGTTTAAGTTTCTTTTATAATAGTTTTCCTTGAATATTTAACTGAAAATTTTCTACTTTTATTGTATTTTTTCTCTTGCAGTAAAAAAAAATTTGAATTTATATCTTAAGCTATTGAGAAACGCTTTAACCTCGGTCTTTTATTTGGGTTTTTAAAAAAACAGAAGTAAATTTTATTTATTCTTTCCCTATTTTTACTTTTTCAACATTTGCTTACAAAGAAACCTGAGGTATTGTGTTTTTTAAATCAATTTTGGCGCTCATTTAATACACAAAAAAAGTTTTCCGACTGAATTTTGTATTTTAAATTACATCCGTCTGTTTTTTTTTTTTAAATTAAATTTTTGAGAAATTATTTTTCACTTAAAGAAAACTCATTAAAATTACACCAGTAAAAAAATTTAATTTAAAGCAAATATATATTGTATGCACGCGATGCAACTGCATTAATGACCTTAAAATATGGAATTCACAAGAAGAACTTTGACAGTTGAAAAGAAACATAAATAACACACCTAAAAAAGAATTTTTAATCTGTTTCACGTTTACCTAGCAATTAGAGAACATAATAATCTTGGCCGACAATGACAAAGCAAAATTATAATTGACTTTGATAGCTTTCTCTAGCTACAATCACACAACAATGTCAACCAATTCTTCATCGTCTACTTATACAGTAGATCCATCAAAATCTCATTTGTGTGACCATTTTGATTCTTTACTTCCCAAGCAGTGTATCGCTTCAAAAGTTTTAACTTCAAAGTGAATTAGCTACCAATTCAATGGACAATTATGATACTAATGATAAAAATGTATGAAGAAAAAAAAAAGACAAAAAAATCATCTAAGCAAAAATATATAAGTATTCTCAATGTTCAGCAAACTAAACGCAATGTCTTAAACTCAAGTCTTGGGGTAATTATCTGATTCAAATCAAAATGACTTTCCTAAACTTCCTCTATTTAATGGAAGATATTTAACACAAGAGATGGCTTTCAGCAATCTAAAACTATAGTAAATAGATACCGTTTTAGATACACTTGAGATGTAATTAAAACAATTGGCTACAAATTTCTATTGATTAGTTCGAATTGATTCCGGCAAAAGTTTTACTAATTACCCAGACAATATGAAGTTCAGTTGCTTTTATTTATTTAACCAAATAGTGTTCGATAAGTTTAAATGGATTCAAAGTTAACTAAAATAAATACTCATTAATGACAAAATTTTACATCATAATTGAAGTTATTGATGTCCACTTAAGAGGACGATTGAACTAATTGAAGTTTTGAAGTAATAAGAAGTTTCAAGTTCTTTGGTGCAATTGGTATGATTTTTAATATCAGAAAATTGCTATTACAATTATCCACATGCAAAAACAGTGCCCGAAGTCTTTATGTAATAAAAATTTTCTGCAATTTTATGCAATTTGAAAATGTAAAATATTATAACGACACACCTGTGGAGTGTATATTATCTGCCTATTAGGCATCAGTGATATAACTAACGCCCACTTAGTAATATCATAAAAATTTAAAACAACATAACAACACATAATTTCGTCTATTTTTAGCACTTATCAAAACAACAAGAAAAAAAACATTTGTGTTATTAAATTTTAGTTGAGATAGTACAACGACAATTGAAACCTTAAATGTAATTGGATTGAAATTAATTTGAATGTTAACTAATAACATAAAAATAGATCTACTAAAGAAGTACATAGTTTAATTTTTTAGTAAAATTCCCATCGAGGTTACATAATTAATTTGGGCAGATAAATTACTTTGAGCACTTTTACAGAATTTTGTTGAAAGCATAAACTGAATTTTGTTTGAAAAGACTAAATAGGCAATTATTGCGTTTCCTTTTTTTTGAATAATAGAAACTAGTAAATCCAAACCTTAAAATTAGTTCATTCAAATTTAGTAAAGAAAACACTTCCAAGTTTTACCATAATTTATTTAACTAATAAATATTTGTATCTTTTTTTCTCAGAAACATTAGCTCAAGTACATTAGGACGTTATAGTAAAAGCAGTAATAGATTGGGATCAACACCAAATTTAGATCACGATTATCGTAGTACACAAACTCTACCACGTAAGCTTGAACACCGTCCAAATCATCATTCTTCAACAATAAATGTTTCAATAGTTAACACTGTAAAACCAACAACTAATCATCCAGCACATAATACAGGACCAGCAAAACCTGCACGCACTTATAAATCATTAAATCGCAGTAAAAGTTTTAATGTACACGGTATGAATGGAACCAATGATCCTAGTCCAATATATATAGAAAAATTAACCCGCAACAATTATACAAATCACATGTACAAATCAAATCCTCATCTAAATGAATCTGGACCACAATTAAAAAGTCCTTCAATAGTCAATTTAATTAGTCGTAGCCAGAGAGATCTAACACGAATCGATGAAGATCGAAAATATCCAAATTATATATGTGAAAAACGTTATAGCAACAACAATAATAATAATTATATAAATGGTAATTACGACAAAAAGAATATGTTTCTAAAAGGACTTCAAGATCAAGCACCAGAATTATATCAGAATATACATGGGAATGGTGAAATTTCTCCAATGCGTAATGGAAATTTGAAATATTCAAATCTAATAACACGTGAACGTGAGTCATCATCTCTTGGATCAAGATCACCAATTGAAATTAATAAAGATACAGCAAGTATAATTCGTCGTGGTAGCTCAAGTACTGAAGATTATTCAGAAACATATAAAATCACATCAAGATCAGATGATCCAATACGACCAAGTATTACAAATACTGTACAAAGTTTCAATAAAAAAACAGTACCATCAAAAGATGGCCGAAGTTTTGAAACGATCCAATCAAGTGAACGTAAAAGTGTTACTACGAGCCGATACCGTGATGATCATAGACGACGTGGCATCACAGGTGGACCTGTTGTTATTGAAGTTCGTAATAATATCAGAAAATAAAATGCCATTTAATTGTGTTTAATAAATCTAAAATAAAATTATTGAAGAAACTTTTACGCTTCATAAATATAAAACAATAGGAGACGAGGGCATCCCCAGTAATGACTAATGATCTGTCCAAAATAACTAACCCTTTCCTCTCTAATAACTAATTGTTTATTTTAATATTATTATTATTATTATTATTTTAATAATATTGTTTATTAATACTTATAATTGTTTAACGAACGACCACCATTTTGTTTTGAGTTTTAAACCACAAAATGGCAATATTTACAATTAAACTAGTTTTTAAGTTGTTTAAGATTAATTATTTGTATTACATTTTTAAAAAAGATGAATTTAACTTTTATATTTTGAACAACAACAAAAAACTAAATAAAAAAGAATACAAAAAATTTATAGAAAAATTAAAATAAAATTACAAAGTGCCAATGCAAGAAGATGCTTTTGTTTTTTTAATCGAATAAATTCAGAATGACTTTATTTTTTTTTTATAAAAATTACCATTTCTTGAATTCAATTGAAGTAAGCAAAACATCTCAGAAGAGGAATATAAATCAATATTGTATTATTTCTAATGCCCAGTTGGTTGACAATAACATCTTCTACTTTTTTAGTTTTTAATAATAATTTATCTTTCGATTTTCGTTCAGAAAATCGCAGCGATATAAAAATATGGCGAAAAAAGGTGCAAATATCAGGATACTTTGGAGAATCAGGGAAATTTTTCTAACTCAATCCAGGGATTTATTGAATGATTTTCTTAGTCTTCATGTCGTTTTTGTACATTGCTTTATTCTTAGTTCCACTTTGTGTCCAAAAAAGAGATTATGTGCACGTTGGAATTTTTCTGTAGACTTGAAAAATTTTCATTTTACATGTCTCAATGAGTCTCCTTAGTTTTTAACCCCGTTTTAATTCCAAATATTTAAAATTTTTTTCCTTGATATACAATTTTCTGGGCTAAATACACAAATGAAGCCAAGAATTCAGGATATGTGCTTGTCAGGGTTAGAAAAATATACTAAAACTCTATAACTTCATTTAATATCACTAAATTTTTAAAACAAAAGAAATAAACAAGTAAATAAAATAAAAATACTATTTTTCCATTTTTGTTTTAAAAGGAAAAGAAAACTTCGAATGAAAATTATTGTGTAAAGAAATTAAAACCAATTTTAATGAGGGATTTAACAGTGCTTTTTATAAGTTGTCGGCACAAAAATGAATTCAAATTAATTTTTTTGTTCAAAAAATTACAACCAGCAAAAATAGTATAATCGGCAACTGTCGGTTTGGTCTCCGTTAGGCATAAACGATATATAACCTTTAGGTAAACTATTGTTTCATTAGATATTATATATTTTAGCAAGATTTGAAAGGAATTACTAATTTCCAGTATTCAAAAACTAAGAAAAATAAAATATTAAATACCAAATAAATAAATAAAAACTAGATTTCATTTGCCAATATACAAACAAACACGAAGTTAAACTGAACATTAATTTTATACTACATTATTTAGAACAAATACAAACAGGACTTTTAAGCTCTTAATTATTTTATCTGTTACCGTTAAACAGAAGAGTAATTATTTTTTGCATTTTAGTTTATTGATTATTATAACCAATCAAAAATTGCAAATAATCATTTAAAAGTTCTTTTTTTGATAGTTTTTCTTTAAAATAATTTCATAAAATAAAATTCATAGTAAATTTAAAAAATTAGTATATTTAAAATGAAAAAAATAACATTGAATAAGTTAATTTAACTTAAACCAAGTATATTTTACTATTAAAAAACTAAAATAACCGAAGTTTTTAAATTAATGACGGTTTTGGTTAGAATTAAAACATAACTAAACCATTTTTTTTAGTTTTATTCTTAATGTTTCTTAACCTATTTACATTAAAAATTTAAATATAGTTTTATATAGCTAGTTTTTTAAAAAATAAGAAAAATTCTGGTTGTTTTTGTTTTTCTTTTAATTTGTTTTCAATGGAACTATTCAGCTGCAGCCATAGCTCTGGCTTGAGCCCTAACTCGTTTCTCATACTCCAATCTATTTTGACTGTAAAATAAATTATATTATGACTAGTTTAAATTTTATATTTTCATCATAATAGTTTTTATACATATACGACTAATTTTGAAATATTTGTATGCAGGAAAATATTAATGAAATTTTTAATAAAATTTTAGTATTATTTTAGTTGTTTAGCTTTCGTAAGAATTTTAATAAGCAACATTAACTTTTGTTGACACAAAATAGTTTTATATTATAACAAAATTAAATGAAGGTTAATTAACAATAAGTTAGAGAAATCAAACAGAACTACAGTGGAAAACATTATTTTTATGTAATTGATAAAGATTTCAAAGGTAACTCTTAAAAATATCAATGGGTGGCAAAATTCTATTAGACTGCGCTCTCAATGTAATAGAATTCGTGCAAGTTTTGTTCTTTATAGAGTTTTCCCCTAAACGAAATTGAAACTCTCAAAGCTCTCCCTTTTGATTAAAATAAAATTCGATTCTTAGAAACAATTTAACACTCCACAAACTTTAAATTCTGCCTAAGTAATCTAATTTTTTATATATATTTTAAGAGAAATATATTATGGACGTGTTAATAATATCACCGACTATTTTTGCTGATTTACCCATTTTTTGAACTGCTCGCATCTTCCGCAGTTTAATTAGGACAACAACAACAAAAATTTGATAAACATTACACTCTGTAATTAGTTTTTGTATAATATTTTGTAAAATAATGCCGAGCTTGAGTTGATTTGATCTTAATCCATGATTTTAGGGCTCAAAGTTGCTATCACTGTTAAGATTTGGCTATAAATGTAAGCCGAAGCCAGTGTCCACGAAAGTACGTTCGAGAGAAATAAATTATCACACATCGTAAGTAATACCCTTTCTTAACAGGGGGATGTACACACTTTCTAACTACACAGAAAGCCAAGTTTGTATTGAGAACTGTGTATATAGGTTGGAAATGTGTAGTATCTACAGCCTTTTAAAGTCTGTAGACACAGAAAATTGAGATCAGTTGTGAATTTTTTCTTATTGGATCCCTCTGCTTTGTGTATCTCTAGCTCTCTTAGCTTTATTAATATTTATTGCTTAACGTTATAAAACAATTTACCAAAATAAATTAAAAACTCTTAACTTTTCTTTAGTTTTTTAGTTAAAACACTTTTAAAACAAGATTGTACATAGCGTCTGTTAAAAAAGGGTATAAGCAACATATCAAAAGATAAAGAAGCATATCTATAATATGTAATTAATCTTAAGAATGCTAAAATATGTTGTATTCTTGTTGTTGAGCTTCAAATTACTTTTTAAAAACTGTCTGACTTATTAACAAAGTTATTTTTGTTGTGTCAATTTTTCGAAAAGATCAGAATAAGTGTTGATGCATGTTAATTAAATGGTACAAAAGATATTTAATCTTGGAAATGTTCTTATTTCACGTAACAGTTGCTGGACTCGAGCTATTAAAACATAAACTATAACCTTGAGTAAACCCAAGTTTTAAATTCAAGAAACTACTTTCTTTTTTCCCTTGCCAAAGTTTCATATCGAAAATAAAAGAATTTACTATCTTTGATCTTATAAGTAGAAGACAAACTCTACAAAGATAAAGGTATAAAATAAATAAAAACATTAGCAAAATGATTATTTAAAATTCGAATGCTTCTAATTTCTGGATTCAATGGTTAAGAGTATGTGTAAGAAATTGTTCATTGTCACTTTTAGATATACACCCGGCTTAACAAAAATAATCATCTCTGCTAAGGAAAATATTCATAAATATAAAAACTTAATAATCAATAAAATAATATAGTTATAAAAGATGACATGAAAACAAAGAAATAATAATTAAATGAGAATACAACTTACCAATATATTGTATACGCTTCAGCTTGCGCAGGATCTTTTATATTAGGCTCATTGAGTAAATCCTGTATACCAAGAAGAATTTGTTTAATAGTGATTGCTGGACGCCAATCTTTTTCTTCATCTAATAATGATAAACAAACTGTACCCGATGGATACACATTTGGATGGAATAAGGGTGGTTCAAATTTACATTTTGGCGGACTTGTTGGATAATCGTCCTTAAAAATCATACGTAATTTATATAAACCTCCTTCCCAAGGTGTCTAAAATATTAATAATGTTTAAATTTTAATGTTTATGAATAATATAAAAGTAAAGTATTTTAAATTACACTCTTTTTCCCAGGAATAGCACATTCCCAAATCATTAAATTTAGTGTTCCATCAGGATTCTTAGTTGGTCTAGCAACAAAGCCCTAAATTATTTTTAACAAAAGAATTATAAAAAGATTTATTTATTTGAAAAAAATGCTAGCTCACAAATGGATGATCCTTTCGCCATGCTTTTCTTTCTTCTCCAAGACGCGCTACAGCAATCCCAGACATGTTGGAGCTTTTATATTTATTGTTGTTAGTTTCTGGATTAACGCAAGTTAATTTTAATTTGTCTAATAAACAAATATAACTTACTCGTTGCTAATCAATAAATACGTCTCTTCTAAACCTAATATCTAGAGAAACGCTAACAAAATATGGCGTCTGAAAAATTGAAATTTCAAAACGATCACAGCACTCTACGGTCAATATTTGAAATACAATAACAATGAAATTAAAAACTTTACCATTGGCTGTTTCCACACGGGTAAGCAAGTTTCCAGAAACATTTTTGTTTTATGATAGAGCGGCAAGAAGTAAAAGGGGTAAAATTCTAAAAATTCGAAGTTTCCAAAAAAATTTGGGTATCACGAGAAACATTCCAACACATATAAGAAGTAATATTTACAATTCACACACACATTTATATTGCTCTATCTGCACATGAAATGTTTCTAGAAGTGCATCCAGAATCCATTTTTGAATAACCATCTTGATGCATTTGAATTGACAATTTTCGAAAAAGAATAACTGATTGTAATATCTTACGGTACTGCATTTCAACAGGAATTTTATAGTAAAACTTTAATTCTGTTTTGAATGGAACAAAAAAAAGGTTATATTTGTTTGCCGGACAACTTGAAAATGTGCTTATATTACTTTATTGTTTTATCTAATAAGGAGGCCGCCAATTTTATATTTTTTTCTTATGTGGGTCGCAGTATCAGAAAGTTTGGAAACCGCTGATCTACAGCAATTAACTTTCCAGCAACATTTTTACGTGTTGAGTGGATTGGTGATAAAGTGCTCCCTAGACCTACACCTGGTGTAGGTGACTAGTAAAGACAAGATGGCTAACAAAGACTAGATGACTAGCAAAGACTAGATGACTAGCAGATTATGGTGTGTGGCCGACTAAATTTTAGGTGTATGGGCAAATATATATGTGAAAGCAGAGTTAGCAAGCTAGCAAGTTATGGTGTATAGGCAGCTAGAAATAAAGTGTATTTATGTCAACACATTTTTTAATAATACCAAATTCAAGCTTTCGCATTGTTATTTAAATTCAATTTTCACAGCAAACTTAAGATATATATAATTATATGCTGGGATATAAATTGTATATAAAAATAAGCTCCCTTCTTAGTGTGACAAGATTCAGCGTGATGGGCTTTAATTGTTTTACTCCCAATCAAATTTTACACTTTCATATTTTGTACCTTTTAATTGTCCTAGTACAGAGTTACAGAGTCAAGCATAAGTTTTTCATATATTATACAAAAAAATGAAATTTTTTGTAGTAACCCAGCATTTATATTTAACTAGTCATAGGCAAAAAACTTTATTTTTTTTTCCTTTTCTATTTTACCACATTTACAAAAACAGCTGATAATTCGCTTTTAAAATATGTATATATAAAGTTATTCAAAAACAGCCTAAAACAAAACCACTCAACAATCTTTGAACACAGCCATTTCATGCTAATTACTTAGTTTCACAATTTCGCCGTATTTTAGCGAAAAGCGCTAAAATCAATAAAATGATACCGCTGTATGACGAATTGTCAATTTTAATCACATTGTTTATGAAATTTTGGAATTGATTGAAAGAAAATATGGATGGCGACGAAACAACTGTTTCGGATACATCTGTTAAAGTGGAAAACGAAAACTGTATTGACAATGAAATTAATATTGGTGAAGTATATCGGATTAAGCGTGGTGATGATAATTTTTATGCCGGACAAATAATTCAATGTCGGCCAAATGAAATAGGATCATCAGATGAATTTTATGTACATTATGTTGGGTTAAATAGACGTCTAGATGAATGGGTAGCAAGGGATCGTATCACATCAGCTACTTTAGATGATTGCGTTGATCAAAAAAATACTACAAGCCAAACGAAAACTTTAAAACAACTTAGTAAAGAGCAAATAGCAACATTGAAAAACCCATCACCAGTTGAAAACACAGATCGTAAATTAACACGTAATCAAAAACGTAGACATGATGAAATTAATCATGTACAAAAAACTTATGCCGAAATGGATCCAACAACTGCTGCTTTAGAGAAAGAGCATGAAGCGATTACCAAAGTTAAATACATTGATAAATTAAGAATTGGACGTTTTGAAATTGATACCTGGTATTTTTCACCATATCCTGATGAATATGGAAAAGTTGGAACACTTTTTGTTTGTGAATACTGTCTTAAATATATGAAATTCGCAAAAACACATCGATATCACAAAAATGAATGTGTAAAACGTCAGCCACCAGGCCTTGAAATTTATCGAAAAGGGACAATATCAATATTTGAAATAGATGGAAAAGATTATAAAATTTACTGTCAAACATTATGTTTGATGGCAAAACTTTTTCTAGATCATAAAACATTATATTATGATGTTGAGCCATTTTTTTTCTACGTTTTATGTGAAATTGATAAAAAAGGTGCCCATATTGTTGGATATTTTTCAAAAGAAAAAGAATCACCAGATAATAATAATGTAGCATGCATATTGATATTACCACCATATCAACGTAAAGGTTATGGAAAATTATTAATAGCATTTAGTTATGAATTATCACGTCTTGAAGGTGTTGTTGGTAGTCCAGAAAAACCTCTTTCAGATCTTGGAAGATTAAGTTATCGTAGCTATTGGGCATATACACTTTTACAATTGATTAAAGAATCACGTACACATTCGATTAAAGAGCTAAGTGAATTAAGTGGGATAACACAAGATGATATTATTTATACATTACAATCTTTACAAATGGTAAAATATTGGAAAGGACAACATGTTGTTTGTGTCACACCAAAAACTGTAATTGAACATCTATTACTTCCTCAATTTAAAAAACCAAAGCTTACAATTGATACTAACTGTCTACGATGGACACCACCAAAACGATATGGGAATGCTAAGGTTAAGAAAAATATTTAAGTCTATAAGAATTTGACACTGACTGACTATTGTTAAATATATTTTAATTAATTTTAAATAATTCCAGTATTTTTGTAATTATGATTTGATACTTTTATTAAATAAATGCTCACATCCTTTGAAAGCTTATTTGTTTTTAGGTTACATATAATTAACTTAAAATTATTTTCATTAACTACAATACTTGTTGTATAAAAAAATAAATGTGTGTTAAATGATAAAAAAAAAAATACTATTAACTATCTAAGCCTCTTCTCCATCTCGAGCACGAATGATATACTTTTATTGTACTATTTCTGGACGTGTATCTATGAACTTTTCCTTTACAATATAAACAATCATTATAATAGTCTGTATGTTGTATATCTTTATAATGTTGAACAACTTCCATATTTGACTTTACAGTAAATTTTTGTCCACAGCTTAAGCAAGTAACTTCCTCTTCAGGTTTTCTTTCGCGAAATCTAACATGGGTTGCATCACTTTCAGTTATTTCACCATTTCTAACTAGCTCAGTATTTGAAGCCATTATAGTGGTTGTTGTATAGTGACATTTTACATTATTTCTTACTTTTTTATGACAGATAATTGACTTTTATAAAAGATGTAGAAAATTCAATTATTACTACAGAAGTAGAAATAATATTATGGTTAAGAAAGATGACTTATCAGGAAGAAATTTATTGTATATTACTATTAATTATTATAAATCTAATAATATAATTCATTTTATTTTACTTTTTTAACAAATGAAAGATAATTCTAAAATTAAATACCTTAAATGAGTTGAAATGTACGCACTGTGTATAAGGCCTTACTACAATTTTGTTTTACAGTGTTTTCTATAGCACTCTTTGCTTGATAGGTGTTTTCCCGCGTAAATAGACATCACCGGCAGTCATAAGTAGTATATCAGTCAAAACATAAGTTTTTATAATAAAAAAACAAAAATGAGTAATGTTCCTGCCAAAGTAATTATAAAAATAGAATCCCAAGCTGAACAATTGGTAACTACTAAATTAAAATAAGGTTAGTTTAAATGTAAATTATTTATGGCGTCATATTTTTATGTATAGGATCATGTAAAAAACAGTCGTAAAACATTGAAAACTATTCAAAAGGCGTCAGCAGATAAAGAAAATTTAATTGGACGAACAATGGTCAGCAAATCTGCCTTTTTGAAATATAAGGCGTAAGTGAAAAAGTTATTTAACTTAATCATAAAATTTTCAAATTTTTTCTCTAATCTCATAGCGATAATGACAGTGAAATAAAACGTAAAAAGCTACAAAATCAGGCTACACAAACTGACAAAAACTTGTTTAAACAAGATAAAGAAAATGATAAAAGAATAACTGTTGAAGATTTAACAACAGATGAAGATCCAGGAGAGCATTATTGGAAATTATTAGCTGAAAAACGGCGTTTGGCATTAGAAGAAAGCTTAGTAGAAAATGAAAAACTTCATGAAAGAATTGAAGGACTTGAAAATGAGCTAGATACATCCAATAAAATGCTTACTGAAGCACAACATCTTGTTGAAGTGCTTACAGAAATGATGACTGAAAACGAAGAACAGACAGAAAACGCGCAAGATGTCTTACCCAGTACTAGTGGCTATATATCTATGGAAAAAGAGGATTTATTGACTACTGAAGATACTGATGATGAGTAGAAATGGTATAATAGATAAGCCAAAGTTATTTGTTTATTTTATTTTTGATTTCAAACCTTTTTCTTAGAATAATTTCCAAATGAAATATTTTTATGTTAGCAAATAATATAAGATTTTACTTATTTAACAAAAAAAAGTTTTTCATAATAATAAAATATAAAATATTTCAAATTTCGTTTTGAATAAATTCAATTATAAAATATTTAGAGTTATTAAAAGGAGGTAGTTTTAATTGTTAATGCTCACAAATACCATTTTTACAAGAATTTCGACTGCCTAATCAACCAAATCTTTTTTTAATGTGAGATATGTCATATTAGGGAAATAGAGTTAAAAAAGAAGATTTTCATATAGAATAGCAAGAAATATCACGTTTCCATTTTAATCATTTTTATTTGAATTTTATTACAATTGATGGCAAATATTTAATGGAATATATTAGCAATTATCAATTATAATTGGGAAAAAGTGAAATAATTCAAAGTGAAAGATCAATGTAGTGGTGCTGGGGTATGGCATACAGGCAATTCAGCTAATTTTATTTGTTGTGCTGAAATATTGCTAAGCAAAAGTAATTATTAAATCTGATACATAGGGGGCACTAATTACTTCCGATTATTGTAAGATTACGTTTGTTTCAAGTGGAATGTCAAAAAATGGATTGGGAATTCACAGATAGAAATATTAATTCATCACAATGTACATCTAGAAACAGGAAATTTATATTTAATACATATCCGCGGCCACAAAGATTAACTGATGTTCAAGGAATTTTACGTTCAGTTAATGAAATTCGTATTCTTTGAAAAGAACTAACCTTTTTTTGATTAATATTAAAAATTACTAATAGCTTTTAATATTTTACTAACAAAATAATTATGATATAACTAAGCGTCCTTTTCGACAGCATTTAAAATAGAAAAATATTTGTTGCAATATTTTCGACATAACTTTTCTTCAAAATAGTCACAAGGTTATTGTGGTGGGGGGATGATGGGTAGCAGTTTAAATGAAAGGCAATTACTAAAGTTAAAAATAATTAAATGAATTGCAATTCCAATATCATAGTTCAATAAGATAAATCAAATAATTTATCTGAGAGCCCTGTGCCGCGGGGAAATGGAGTTAAATTTGAAAGATGCTCTTTCAACTTAACATTTTAACATAAAATCATTTAGTTTTAATTTTACTGAAATTAAGTTATATTAGAAATTTTCAGCCTTATTTTTTAAAAAAAATATTTTTAAATTGAATTATTCTAAAAACAACTTAACAAATAAATTAGCTTTAGCATTTAGGCCGATATTTAATAATTTCAAATATTTTAATGCAATACAATCCCAAGTATTTGATGATGTCTACTATTCAAATAAGCCAATAATATTAAGTGCACCTACAGGATCCGGAAAGACAATAGTATTCGAGTTAGCTATAATTCGACTTCTTATGCTCTTAGATGATACAAAAATCAAAGAAAATTTCAAGATAATTTATGTTGCACCAATCAAAGCTTTATGTAATGAAAGATATTTAGATTGGAATCAAAAATTTAATCCATTAGGAATAAATTGTATAGAAATTACTGGTGATAGTGATATACCTGATTTTAATTATTTAATCAGTGCAAATATTGTAATTACAACACCTGAAAAATGGGATTCATGTACAAGAAAATGGAAAGATAATATAGATATTGTACAAAGTATAAAACTTTTTATGATCGATGAGGTACATCTTTTAAATGAAGATATTCGTGGTCCAACTTTAGAAGCAATTGTATCAAGAATGAAAACAATTCAATTTACATTAAAAGAAAATCAAGGAAGAGTGTTTAATATTCGTTTTGTAGCAGTATCGGCAACAATACCAAATATTGAAGATCTAGCAGTTTGGATTGGTGACAAGAATAATGTTAAATGTTATAAGTAAGAATTTTTTTTGGTTTATTTTATTAAAATTTAATTTTAGAATATTCCCTCTTGATATAATTATCAAACAAATTAAACAATAGTTTAATTTTACCAATCTTAAGCCTTTTTTTTAACACCACCTTTAAATGTATTTTTATATTTAGTTTTAACTTAAAAATTATTTCTAAAGATATTCAACTTTAACTCCAAACTTTTAAATACGGCTATTTTACTGAAGCTTGTTATATTTTTCATAAAAATATGAATTTATTAATCTAGTCCATGGTAAATCTAAATTTAAAATCCAACTTCATAACAACTTTTTGGTAAACAAAATATATAAAAAATAGAATTTTGTGGTATTAAGTTGACTGAATATATGGTAAAAGTGTTAAAACCATTAGCGTGAAGTACTCATTACTAAAAATAAACCGTTAGAATGGAACTAAATCTAATTTAAACTGCATTAAGTTGATTCAAATTAAAAATATTGAAATCCAAACCTCAAAATAATTAAGATAAAACTTAACATAACTCTTTGTGATGTGTTCATTAAATTATTTGCCTTAAGGGGATGTTTCATTATTAAATTTTTTTCAATTATTTTAAATTAATGCACATCTTTAAAATATTGTGTCAAAATTTTAAGTCGATCGAAGTAAAATTGCCAAAGTTATAAATATTTGAGCGTCCTTTGCTCTAGAGCAAGGAATAAGGAAGCAAGGCTTTAAATTGTTTTTCTGAAGGTTGTAATTTTCGAACTCGATGCGTACGATAACTCAAAGTTTACTGGACCCATCGTTTTTAAATAGGTCGATTTTTTAAGTGAATATCGGTACTTTGGCTTCCAAAAATTCGAAAAATCGATAAAAAAAATAATCCCCTCGTCATTACTTCAAAAAACTTCTCCTTAAATAAATTTTTATCTTTAATTTTGGATAATTCTGTTGCGAGTTAACTCGCAACAATAATTATGATTTGCACCGTAAAACAACTTTTTTTTCAAGGCGTCTCCAGATATTCACTGCCACTCGCTTACCTTTTTTTTATTATTAATAGAACAAAGCTTAAATGGCTTTTGTAAAATCTTTTGTAAAATTAAATTGAAAGATTATTAAATTTTAATAGTTTAAAAAATATTATTATTTTTATTTGAAAGGATTTCAGAAGAGCTGCGTCCTGTGAAACTTCAAAGGCATGTTCTTGGCTATAATCTCAATGGAACTAGTTTTAAATTTGATATGCATCTAAATTATAAGCTTCCTGGTGTCATAAAATACTATTCAGAAGGAAAACCCACTCTTGTAAGTTAATTTTATTATAATTCTAAACTAATTTCTTGATTATATATATGTATATATTTTTTTTCTTATTTTGAGTAGATTTTTTGCAGTAGTCGAAAATCTGTAGAAATGGCATCCAAAGTACTCTTGGATAATTTTACAATTCCACTAACCGCCACTCATAAGAATGCTTTAATAAATCTTTCAAGATGGTAAAAACTGAATATATATATATATATTTTATATAAAACAATAAGAAGCTTAAAATTATATTTATTTTAGCATTCAAGATGTAAAATTACAAAATATAGTTAATAAAGCAATGGCTTATCATCATGCAGGCCTCTGTTATAAGGATCGTTTAGAAATTGAGAACGCTTTTAAGAAATCATTAATACTAGTTTTAATTTGTACAAACACTTTAGCTATGGGTGTTAATTTACCTGCTCATTTAGTTATTATTAAATCTACTGCGGTAATGATATTAAAATACATCTCTCTTTAGATTTTATAATAAGAAAAATATTAAAATATTTTAGATGTTCAGATTCGGTGCTACAACTGAATATTCTGAAAGCTCAATTCTACAAATGATTGGTCGTGCAGGTCGGCCGCAGTATGATGTTACTGGAGTTGCGGTAATTATGACACAATCAAAATATGTGGTAAGTAGTAAGCATTATATATACATACTAGTCACAGTAGTATTGCACATAATAATTTGCAAATAACATAATAAAAAGATAGAAATTAAGATATATAAGCTTTCTATAATGACTGAAATTCCTTACTCTATAAAACAACTTGGGAATATTGACCATTCATAAATCAGAAAAATTGTTATTGCTTTTGAATTTTCTAACGAAATTATATTGATTTTATAAAACAAAGTCGAATTTAGTTTAACAAAAATATTGTGATTGTATGACATTTTTATAAACAAATGTTTTGCTGATTTTTCCTATATTTTTTAGATTTGCAGCGCATTTTTTTCACATTGGTTCAAAAATTTTTGTAATTCGGACTTTGTTAAAATTCAGTAGAAAAATTTTTATACGTCCAATGTTTGTTATTTTTTACTAAAAACTATATTTTATTTTAAAATGGCAGTTTGCTATTATGATATCATTTAAAAGATAAAATAAGTGAAAATAAATAATAGTATCGAAGTGAATAAATTTCTTAATGCCTAGTGTCTCAAATCGGTTTTCAAATTTCAAATATCACTCCCAACGCTTTTATTAAAAATTCTTTTTTCTGGAAATTTCTGCAATATTTCTAAACTAATCCTTTTATTTCAATGTTGTAATTGTAACAATATTCTTTAATTTAAACCATTTTTCATAGTTACCTTTGATCATTTAAAAAAGTCTTAAATGTGCGCATATCGTTGCCGGAAAATCAAATCATTTCTTTCCTTGCCAACACTTCACCGAGTATGAAAATGATCGGTTGAATATGAAAGTTAAATATAAATAATTATTCTAGAACATATTTCCTTTCAAGTAACGGCTTTTCTTGAATTCCACTTTTGAAATAATAAGACACACAATAGATCTACTTATTCCAGTAAGTTGCAACGTATTTTATGTAGTCCTTTTGTTGATAGTGATGAAAACATATAGTTTTTCTTTACCAAACAACAACAAAAAATTAAAAATTATTGTCCGAATATACCCAATATTTTTGGACATAAACTTCAAAGCTACAAGTTCATTTTTTGAAAGAGGGACCTGGAATAATTTAAAAAAATATAAACTGACTAAATTTAGGAACTTTTAAGACGAAATTAAGTAAGAGTCAATAATAACAGCACTAAAAAAGAAAAAATGCAAGATTTTTTAGGAAAACGTGTTGCAATAAAATTTTTTCTTACAATAAAATTGTAAACAATTGAATATTAACAAAGAGCTTTTATTTTTTATATTTAAAAAAAAGTTCCGTGCTTATGGCTGGTTATTTCGCAAATTCTTTTGATAAAGATGCTCATCTCGAAATCTTTCCGCTGTCTATTATATAGCAATTACTGTTTTTATTATTTTTTCATTAAAAGAACTTTATCCAGGTATAAAAAGGTTTTTGGAATAAAAATCAATCTTATTCTAACAGTTTAATAAATATTTAATTTTTATGCCTTGTGTCGAATTTCAAAAATACAAAAAGCTCATTTTAAATCTAATTTTTAGAAATGATTACCACAAAATTAAGTTTTTTACAGCCTTTTGAATTATTATATGCAAAATATTGTTCTATAACTGCGTAAAAATATTATGAATTTAAGAAGTGTATATTATATAGCTGTAAAATTACTTAAAGTATGTAAAAATACTAAATTAATATACTGTAGAAACTGACATTAGTTTAACTATTTGAGATAATTAACAACCAAATAGACGTGTCTTAACAAATACTCCACGATCTTTGCTGCTAAAAAAATTAAATTTATTCAACGCACAACATTTTAACGTGTTAATGCATGACACCAGATTTGCTAAAGCAAATTTATTACTTTTAATGTCCACCTGTGATTTTTTATTGATTTACTGATAATTTTTTGCCTAAATCTTTTAAGCAGTATTAGTTTTTTTTCTTTAGTTTTAGTATTACAAAAAAAAGAAGAAAAATAAATAAAGAAGACAGGAAGCTTTTTGCTATTTTCTTTCACACTTTCGTTAGACCTTGACCAAATTATCATAATATATTATAGGCTCGTCATAAATATTTGGCAAGTAGTTGCCTAAGACTTAATCTTCGATGTTAACAAACACAATAGAAGCCACAGATATCAAATATTAACAAATAATTGACTCCCTATAGTTTTATTATATAATCAAAAATATTTTAATATCTAATATTTGTTTATTTTCATAACAATGACATACTATTGTAATTATAAATGAATTATTAGCATTTTATTATTGAATTTTTATGAAGAGTTTTTAAATTTTTATTTTTTAAATTATAATTAATGGCTGCTTAGAATGGATTGGCATTATCTTGAAAGGATATTTTTGGTACAAAACCACTTTCTCCATCTACTGTGTATTCAACAGTCATTAATCGTCCATCTGGTAGTAGTACTGAATATTTTCCCGTGACCTATTTGAAATAAGAAATTAAAATTAAATAATATTTGTATTTATTCTAATATTGTTTTTTTTTGGTAATTACTCTTCCGTTTTGATCGCCTGCTTCATTTTTGTCAAAGAAAAGGTTCTGTTCAGGATCTTTTACTTCATAGTTGTATTCGTACTGTAAATAAAATTATTTTGTTAAAACTGATTTATTTATTAGTTATTTTTTTCTTTGAACATTAAGCCAAATAGCTAATAATCCTGTTTTGAATTCAAGTTATGACAATAATTATAATTTATAATCAAGAAAAATTACAATAACGAAATATGTAATGAAGGTAAAGGAAAGTGGAATAGAAAAAAAAGATGTCATTCACTATAGGAATCGATTCCATGTAAATTATTTTTACGAAAAGCCTGAAAAAATAATTGTACCCAATATGACATCATTCTGAAATCTGCTTGGTAGTGCTTTCTACAACGCAGTATTTGCTACGTTGATAAAACCACAATTAAAAGTCAAGGATAATTGTATGATATTAGAAAACACGACAAAGAGGGGTTTAAAAATGTTAATTGCTTTAATCGTTGATTAAAAGCAGCATACAGCAATATGAATAGCTAAAATGCTTAATCCTTAATGCCAGCTTTATTGTGAGTCCTTTGCCTTTGATATGATATATACATATATATATAAGGCTATTTTGTGATTGTAAAAGAATAAAAAAATTTACAGAGTAAAAGCAATGTGAGGTGCCTTGTTTGTGTGCTTTAAAAACTATTTTTGTTTTAATTAGTATCTAAAATTATGAAAAACTCTCTAAATCTAATCCAAACAGTTTTAACTACTTAAATTACAATATGCTAAACAGGTCCTGTAGTTTTTATATTTTATGTTTACTAGACATATGAAAAATTTGTATAGAGTGATTCATTCGGTTTAAATGAAATTCAAAAAAACGTTTATCATTTCAAATATTTATAAAACAACTGAAGCAAAAAAAAGGAACTACCCAGCTACAAAATAAAGTGACAAGCTATCGGTGAAATCAACAACGACTTTTGTTTTAGGTTTTCTTCCAAAGCTCCTATTTTAACTATTTTTTATATAAAACACAATTGAAAAAAAACTTTAAAGGCTATTTTCATGTTTATGCTCTCGATAAATATTTCATTAGCTAACCCTGTAATTATAATTCAGGCATAAATTTGTGGAAAAAGGAATATTTAATAATTATTTTCTCTTTTCAAATTCTTTGTTCTTAGATCTGGAAATTTTTTTTATATCAAAAATATTTATACAAATTTATAGGAACTTATTTGAAAATAAATTTTTTACGACAAATGATATTTCAATGTAATTTGAAACTGAGGTAAAATATCCTAGTGGCTAAAATATGCCTGTTAGATTTTTTTGAAAATAATTATCTTGATAATTAACATTTTTAATAGGTCTATCATCTCTAAAATAATTAAAAACTAGCATGACACTACAAATTTTCTTTGTTATTTCAAGGTTTCGTTATATTAATATCATCAACAAATTTTTTGATGGGTTCAAACAAATTTTTTTTTAGAATTGTCACATTAAAAATTTAAAATTAGCTTCTAGTTCTTTTAATTATTGTAACAAAAATTACATATTCTTAATATTAAAGCTATTCAAAAGAAGTAATTTTTTCAAATTATGTTTTATTGAGAAAATTTCTGTATGTGTGGATTATTCAATTATAACTAACACCTTGTTTACATTTAGAGTGAATTTCCCACAGAGTTTCAAGGAAAACAATGTGAAATATTTTGTAACTGAATCTGCTTCAGATAGAATAGATTGTTGTCTATAAACAATTATTTTAATTATCTAGATGAAAATTTTATTATTAGCCTTTAAATTAATTTTAAAGTTAATAGTTAACACGCAGGGTTATGTATGTTATATGCCTGTAATTAGTTCTTTGAGGTTGTTGTAATTGCCTTTCCAAAGATCTTGTTTGTATCAATGTTATTTTTGTATAATATGAAGTAAAGTTTTTAGGGATATATATATGAAGTTTTTGAAAAAAGGCGACTTTTCAAATTTCATTATGCTGTTATCCATGTTTCAACATAATGTTGACATTATTAGCCGTATCGAATTTTTGGTATATGTAAATCTTAAATTTGCTTGCTGATATTTTGCTAATGAAAATTATAAATCAAAATATCTATATCCAAATTTGTGTGAAAAATGAAAGGAAGTGCTATTTTGCGGGTCCCACTTTGAGCAAAACTAAATGATTTTGGATGATACGTTTTAAATTTTAGCAAACTTGCTAAGAATGTCTGAAAATCGATTGGCTCATACCATGCAGTATTTTTGGCTATTAAAGGTAGCAACATTTAATTGGAAATTGCTCAGCATGCAAAGTGGATTTTGCTTAATTCCAGGGCAAAAACAAATCAACGTATCAAACATAAATAAAAGATCCCAACTATTCTGACTAAAAAGAACAAAATGTGCTTAGGGGTTGATTTCACCCCTTAAAACTGTTTCTCAGCAGATAAAAAACAAATATGTGTCTCTTAGATTTCCCTGTAGAATAACATAAAATGAATAAAATACTAAGACAAAATGAATAAAATCGAAAGGGGACACCGGAAGACCTTTCCTTGTTAGACAATCAAAAAATCGATACAAAAAAATTGTATAATAATTTACGGCACGATCCGAAACTTATAACTGTAATTTTCTCTACTTTTACCGTTACTAACTAGCGCAAATCAATATACTCTAAAACATTAGGCACGGTTTACTCTAAGCAACGTTAATTAGAGATGATGTCTCAAGCTTTCTGTATACAGGTCTATCACTATAAAATCCTATAAGAGTCCTTGTAAGTTTGAAGGAATAATTAAAGTAATCTTTTGGACAAAGTTTGTTTAATGGACACTTCTACAATTCTTTTATGTTTATGGTTTTTTATATTTGGCAAAATCTTGAAATTCCAATTGGTAACATCAAAAGTATTTTAAGAGAAATTTTTTCTAGTAGAGAAATAATTTATAATCCTTTTTAACTAATTGGATCATCTATCAAATAATATTTAAAAGATCAGCAACAAATCTTTATTATATATTGTACAAAAAAATCTTACAAAAAACTACTTTGTGAGTTTGGTAGTAAAATTGTTTTAGGTTTTAACTCATTATATGTGGACTATTATTAACACGGAGGAATTATTTTTAGGTTTTTTTAAGTGTTATGATATTTGCTGATCCTGATATAAGTAGCTACTATAGAAATCGAAAAATAATATTAAGATAGTTAATATTTTTATTATATTGACAACTAAGGAAATAGAATGAATAATTTTATACATAAAAGGAATAAAATTTTGAAGGAGTATCATATTAATTATTTTGTCAAAATAAATTTTAAAAACAATTATATATTTTATATAGCAAAAAAAATAAATAGTTGCTTTAAATAATTTGAATAAAGTAGTAAAAACTGCTAAAGATTCATTAAACAAAAAATAAAATAAACTAAGATCGAATTCAATTCCTTTAAAAAAGATATCATATCACATAATAATTCACACATATATATTATGTAATTATTATACAATAGAAAACAGATCAACATTTTTTAAATCAATTATACTGTAAGTTTTTGAACAATAAAATACTTCAACTTCACACAAGATGAAAACACTATACAATACTTTCGTATTACATAATTAATCTAAAATCTAGCCATCCATTATTTAGTAAATATCATCCGGTATTTATAAAAAACGGAACTAAAAATATTTAGAAAAAATTCAAGATTACTCCATTACCGGTTCCGGTTGAAAATCTCTATCATCTTGTGGTCTGGCCATAACAAGATAAGCCAAACTAATCACTATTAGCAATGATTTAAACATTATCATAATTAATTTAAAAATTAATACACAATAGATCACAACAATTAAAAAAGAATTTTCTTATACGAAAATATAAAAACTTTGAAATTCAGGACCGTATCTAAAGTCCTTAGTTCACTTGCTTCACAGTTTTATTCTCGTCTAAGCCAAACAATTTAAATCTCTTGTTTATATATACTTTTTGCATAGGTCAAAGGTAGGCCAACCTCCTTGCTATGCTAGTTTGATTTGTAATTGTAGTTAAATCACTTCAGTGCACTTAAATCGCCTTTGCTAACAAAAGGCAAACAATATAGAGATTATTCCCCACCTGTCGACCCCTCAAAGAAAATAACTCAACTTAAATCTTCAAAGTAAGAGATGATCTTTATTAATATATGTAGTTTTCTTGATATTAAATTATTTTAGTTGGGGGAGTTAACATTGGTGACACACTGCCGACAAATAATACATCAAATAATTTTGTGGAGAGAGAAAATTTTATTTTTTTAAAGAAAACTTAAAATACAAAAAAAAACACGAATAACGATGATGATAGAAAAAAATGTAAATAAAAAGTTTGCAAAAACAAAAATACTTTAAAATTGTTTGAATTATTGACAGTGTTAGAAAATCTTTTAAGTACATAACCTTCAAAATCGTGCCTAGGTGAGGTGAGCATCTCAAAAGTAATTGAAGAAAATTCCTTGCAAGTGTATGGAGTAACTTTTCTTCGTCTAATATTGTAGAAAAATGCATTTTGTTTGTAGCCTTGCATAATTTTCTAGTTTCTGTTGTTTAATTTTTATCAAGATTCTCTGATTGGCATGTTTCCTCTTTTGGGATTTTAATTAGCTGCGGATTTCTGGGTAATTGTTTAAATTTTATTTGAAAAGGTTAAATTTTAGATATATTAAGATAAGATTTCATTTTAATATGGAATAAATTTTTTATTTTTATGTTGTTACTTACAATAACTCTTGTAGAATGTTTTACTGTTAAATACTGACAGAGTTTAGGGCAGGGTTTTGGCAAATAGTTAAAACTTTTTGATAATTGAGCTGTTTTTTTGAAGTATAAAGATATTCTTTGTCCTGAATTTTGTCTTTTAAAGTTTTTTATCTAATCAAAAGCAAATTAAAATAACATAATAAAACATTTTTTTAATAAATACTTTTATTTATGTTCATTGGCATTTAATACAATTAATTCGATTTTATTGAATATTTTGAGGGATGATAATACATACATTGGTAATTATTACATTTGATGCATCAATTTTTAGTTATTATGAAGGAAATTATAAATTAATCTTGTAAAAAGCATACAATATGGTACGAAAAATTATTTTTCTTCTTTTAGTCAATTAATTTTATGTTAAATGATACGCAACTTTCATTTCTTCTTCTTAAATCAAATCACAAATCCAAATAATAATACAAATATTTGCATTAGAACCTAAGAAACTTTTTGCTTAAATTATAAGAATCAGTTCTCGTTTCTTATGTATGTACGAAAAACCTTAGATTCTTCCAGCCAATATTTTATTAGAAACATTTAATAATTGGGAATGTACCAAAAAATTGAATCGCAATATCATCCAATGAAGTCAAAGTACTATAATTTTCTCCACATAATAGCAAACGCTTACAGATGTGTGAGAAATCAGGAAATATACAAAGCCTTATATATTAAATGGGTTGATGGATATTATCCATGAGTTCGAAAGGCGTAAATGGATTAAATCACATAAGCTAAAGTGAAAAACAGAAAAATGTCTAAAACATAATAAATTAAGAGCATTGGTTCAGCCAAACCCGCACACGTTTCGTTTGATAACCACATTTTAATATTAGTTGTATTGGGCATATAAGTGATGTCATTTATACAAAAAAAATATATAAATAATATTTACTAGAAATTACGATCAAAATCAAATTTTGTATTAAAAGAGAGAAAAATTGTCAAATCGCTGTTGCTACGTTGTTATTTTTAGAGTCAATTTAAAAAGTGGTAATATCATGGAGTCAGGAGCGTGGAGTCATTCTGTAGATTATTTTTTCAGGCTTTTCGTAACATTGATTTATAGGGAATTGATTCCTATAGTAAATGACTTCTTTTTTTTCCATTCCACTTTCCCCTACCTTCATAATATATTTCGTTATTGTAATTGAATATAAATTGAATAAAATTTAATAAATTTTATATATTTTTTAAACAGATTTATATCTTTTGAAACTTATAAAAAAAGTCTTATAAAAGACTGATAATAAAAAAAAATTATTAACTAGTTCAACTATAACTTTGAGCTTATGATTTCAACTTAAAATTTTATATTTTTAATAGTATTGTTATTTTATGTCCGTTATGTTAAATATTTCTAATTATTTCTCTAACTGAATTTGGAGATTTGACAATGAAAGTCCATTTGAAGTATTCTTACGAAAAACAATTTTTATTTAAAATGGAGATCTAACTAACAATAAGATTAGATCTAATAAGTTTTAATTTTTTGATTTATTTCGACGGGCTTATACCCTAAGGGTTTTACCTTGGAAATTATTCAACTGAATAAATTTAACATTTTCTTCATTATATTTAATTGGAATAATTCTGTATTGAATATAGTCCATTTTTACGAAAATTCCTCAAGGATGAGCTCTATCAAAAATACTTTTCTTATTGTTCATGACCTAAAATATTAATAAAAAAATATTTTAACTTAATTCATCATTCCTTTTTGAATATTTTGATGCGATATATATGATCTTACATTTGGATATTCTTTCGATGCCGGAGGCTGAGGATGAGTTTGTAATAATCAAGTTTTGTTTATTTTGTATAATTTGTTTAAATATGTTATATTAAAACACAGATTTTTATTTACATTAGACGGCATTTGAAAGGCAATATAATAAAAGTTTACAAGTAAACAACAATTAATCATATTTTGTGAACAAATCAAGGTATTTCAAGTGTGAAAATAATGCCCAATAAAATATATAAAAGTCTTTGTTTACTTAATTTCTGTTTATTGTGTAAATTATAAATATTAATTAAAAAATTATTAAGTTTTAATAGAGACATATTTTTTGACTTTTGTTAAATAAATTTTTTTTAAATTTTCGGCAATTCTCTGAATAACAATGAAATGAATATTATGACTTTTTTAAAAGGATAGAAACTTTAAACTTCCCTTGAAAACAAACAATCCGTTTGAAGAAAAGCCAATAACTGCTACCGCAGATGAAAACATCTTAAAGGTACACAATATTATATTAGAAGTAGGAGCTCATTCTGCAAGTAACCAAATTTCTTACGTAGAGCTTGCAGCGATATCTTTATAACTTTTGTGGTCTCAGCTAAAACAAAATTTTAAGTCATCAAAAAATAATTCATAATCTATCAAAAAATTCTCATCTTTCAATTCTAAAATAAATTAATTTGAAATATATGAATTTTTGGAATAAGGGCATACAAAAATTCATCATCCTACAAAAATTTTATAAAATATTCAAAGTATTTAAGTGATATCTCTTATTATCCATTTTGTAAAGAAAATGATAAAAGATTAATTTCCAACAAACCAAAAAACAAATTTTATTATGTAAAAGACAATATCATATTGAAGTTTATTGACCTTTTCTAAGCACTCAATATTATAGTAGGTAATGAAAATTTTAGGACAAGATTACAACAAAAACAATAAAGTTTCAAGTTTACTTAAATTTTACTTAAAATCGCAAAAAAAAATTTAATCTTAATTATATCCAAAATGAGGAAATTATTTTAAATGAAGTACTGTAATTGAAGTTTAATTTGAATAACTGAGCAGAAGACATACGACTTCCATATGAAAAGAAAAAGTTTGTACGTAACATTTTGAAATACAGAAGGAAGCCGGAAAACGTTTTTGTCTACTAGCATTGATTTATATCATTCGGTGATTTTTTATCTGTTTATGTAGAATATGGTACTAATCGTAGCATAATCTTTTTTTGGTAGGATAACTGATCCGAAAATTACCCAAAATTAAAAAATTTAAAAACTGCTCGATTAAAATGTTCAAAATCTTTTAGGTATTTAGGTACTTTCGTTCTTTAACAAGATTTTTATCTAGCTTCTAATTTTACTTTAACTATTTTAGTCTGTAGGGAATGAACTTTTTTTTTTACTCTTTTTAATTACATACTTTCTTCTCATTGTCTGGTGATAACATACGCGCTCCGAATTATAATTGAAAAAATAAAATCTATTTTTGATTTGTTAAATTCAATAATTTTACTTGATTTTGTTTACACTTAAGAATACTTTCAAAATTGGCATCCATTTTAGATTTCAAACATAAAAAACAATTATTATAATCTGTTTAAATGTTAATATTAATTATCAACCAAAACAAAAACAAAAAACATAAAGACTTTGAAGCTGTTTAATAAATAAAACTATTGAAATTTTCATGCCAATATCCAATTTGTTCGCAAATAAACAATTTCTATTTTGAAAAAGATAACATGTCTAGAATATATTTATTAGTAAAAAAAACTTAAGCCTAAAACGGATTTAAGATTTTCGTATTAAAAAGCATAATAGATCTTTTTCTTATCCATAATATTTTATTTAATACATTTAGTGGAATAGTTAATGAGCATTTAACAAAAGCATTGAATTAGGTTGTAAACCCCGGAGGTATGATCTGTAATAAAATGGCCATGAAAAATTTCAAACAATTGCCAACAGCTTTTTTTATTTTTGTTGTTCAGATAGTCCGGTGATTTTTTATACTCATATGAAAATAATGAGCTTATAAGAATTTCAAAAACATGAAAATTGATACAATTTACTTAAAATGAAAAAAAATTCAGCGAAGATGTAGCTTAAAAGATAACGTAGCTAATGATTTCTTTGAGAAAAATTATCCGACACAGAAACTTTAGATATGACTTATATCTTATGCTTACAATAAAATTCCATATAAAATTTTGTAATTGATTTTAAACCACACAAATATTTACTAAAAATTTATTTCTCAATTTTGTTTTTTGTAATATTTGTTATTATAAGGACCTTTACTTTGAATTAACTGAAGGTGAATTTATTGAAATATATGATTTTATTTAAGGGATCCCAATCATGTTAGTTTCCTTATAAATCATAGTTCTCCTTTTTTAGAGAATGATATAACAAAAAAACGTAAACAAAAATTTTAAATAATCCATCAGAAGATCAAGTAAAAATTAAAGAATATCACATAATAAATTTGTTTAAATTTTTGCAGATATTATCTTGAACGAAAAATTAAAATCGTGTTGCGTCGAAAAAAAATGAATAAAAAAATACTAAAACCTTGAAATACTTAAGTGCAGATCTTAAACAGAGAAATTTGATTATGAAGCCGCTATTTTGACTGACTGTACCAAATTTGATTAGTCATTTTGTAAAGACAAATTTTTCATTTTTAAACGCACCTAAAATATATACATATTTGTTTTTTTTTTTTTTGGGTATAAGATTGAAATTTGATTAAATTTTTTTTTAAGATCGTTTCGTTAGCGTTAATCTGCTATTGGCATAGAAAAAAATTTTTTTTTGATTTTAAATTTGCACCTTTTGGTGTCATTAAATCAATACCAAAAAAAAAGAAGAAAACAAACGGTCTGTATTTTGGTCTCTTTTTTTTTTAAATTTCACTTATACTCATAGTGAAAGCTCTCAAAAATTTATTTAAAGAGGCATAAATTTATTTCCACAAAAGGGATGAAAGTTTTTACTGTTTCTTTCAAATAATTTCTTGGAATACTTATTGCAAATTAAAAAAAACAATAAGTGAAAACCTCTTCAAGATTTTAAAATTTTAAACTATTAAAACTACAATAACCCCTGTCTTACGATTAGATGTAATCATTTATCATTTGCCTACCTTGGGTAGATGATTGCTAAAAAAACAATATCTTAGAAAACGAATAAGGGTTTGTAGGGTTGAGCTAAACCTTGATATGCCTGGCTAGTTAGTCCTGATGACAGATGACATAATAGTAGAAATACAGGCAGCTTGCTTATATTTTTATGATAAGCTCATTTCCATTAAAGACACAGCTTGTGTATATCAAATTATTATTTTTAAAATAGGGATCTTTTAGTTCAAAGCCCAAAACATAATAATTGTAACCTGTGAAATGTAATGCACTAAAAGAATTTACATAGAACTCAAAGTACTACTAAATTGATTTGAAGCTCTCAGTTAGTAGCAGAAATATTTGCCTAAGCCAGAATGAAAAGTTTAGAATTTTTTTTTTAAAAAATTCAAGAAAAAAGATTGACTAGTCGGAATGGTTTAAAATAAAACGCGAAGTTTTAATACGAAATGTTGAACTTTACAATTAATTTTTTGAATGAAATAAAATAAATACAGCAAATAAACTCAAATGAAACTTTGTTCAGACCGCTGTCGGGTTTTTACTCAGGAAATAGTCGCCTACAACCTTCACTCTACAAAGGAGTATAGACAAAACGCTCTTATCCAACTGTTTTGTCAATATGTTAAAAATATGTTCAAAAATAAGAAGACAAAGAGTATATTTTATGATTAGAAAGGAAATCAAACTTTCGCATGACCAATTTTTGTGATCTGAATATGATCTTTTGATTTCTGTAACAATAAGTCTTCGATTATAGTGTCGGATGACAGCGGAGCCGTCACCTAAACAAGTTTATCGGGGAAAACATATTCATGGTAACGTCAAAAAACGGAGCCGGCTACAATTAGTAATTTAAATAGCTAAACGTTATTATGAATTAAAAGCTAAATTTACAAAGCAATAAAAAAAAATGTAATTTGTAAACAAATCTTCTGTTGAGTTATTTGAAAAACTAATTTAGATTGGTACAGTTCAGTTGCTTATTTTATAATTTACATTTGTTGTACTACACTTTAAATTAAAAGGGCATTTATTGGGTGAACTTATTCAAAGAATAATAACAGAATAAATTGCAAAAATGTGGTTAATAGAGACCCTATTTATGAAAGAATGGTCAAAAATTTGTAAAGAAATGAGAACAAGTTAAGCCCAATCATTGCCAAGAGTGTGTAAGCAGCTGTGGACTTTCTTTTAATGTAGTTAACTTGATTTTTTTTTTTTTGCTTTTCAAGCAATTATGAATTTATTTTATCAAGTTTGATTAGTACAATTGAAAATTTTGATCTGTTTGCATTGTTTCATGTGTTTTGTTTAAATTATATGTTTTGATTTAATTTATATTGACTCATACACATGTAAAACAGTTCTAAAAGCAGCTCTTGAAGATTATTGAAAGATTATAAATTCAAAAAATATAATTTCTTTCTCCATTTGAGAATTTTATCAAAACTATAGATAATTAAGGCCAGTTAAACGTTTAAATTGTGTGGCGTAAGCGGCACAGTTTAAGTATAACACCAAACATTGGCAGTGCGTATTGTATGATAATTGTACTTCCAATTGTAGTGTCAAAGGTCACAGTTTTAAAAATTCTTTTTCTCTAACTTCCATAAATAAGGATCTATGGAACTAAATATGAAAGGGGAAATTAACTCATTAGATGTGATGGGACTTTTAAAGTTTTCTGCAAACTTAGTATCATTATATCTAGTAGAACAATAATAAAGAACATCAGGACTAGTATGGAATCTAGGTTCTCTTATCAGAGATATGGCATTTTTCAAATTTAATACCTTCTTCCCGATGCAGGACACGTAGCGAGTGAGACCATGCTTTCGTCTGCTTGACACCACCTTACTCAACGTCAAAAAGCAGTTAAATAGGTGTCTCTTCCACATTTAGCTACTTACATTGTATACAATCTTTTGTGCAGCTCACAAATTTCGGGTTGTGTGGAGTAATGAGTCGACTTTTGTCTATTATTATTACTACAAATTTAACCTGATTACTTACTTTTGTTTTTTCCACCTTCGAGTAAAGGATATCATTATACTATCTATGCTAAAAGAAATTTATGGCGGACATAACTCGAATTTTTAAATTAAATGAAGTACTACAATAGGACTAAAGAAAGTAGTCTTTCTTCCTGGCAATGAAGCCAACAACAAACAAAAGAAACCAGTTATGAACTTTATTTTTAAATAAAATGGTCCTACATATAATCCTAGTTAAAAAGACACTTTATGGATATATCAGTAAAACAATAGCTTCAATAAATAATAATTTCTAAATTTTATTTAACAATTTTCTTAAATGGTAATTTGTATAAATTTTATACAGATGGAGATTTCAATTTTAAACTAATATGGTTGAGACATTGCTAAAACAAATAAATAAATTGTAATTTTTAGTTAAAAAATAGTCAGTTGTGCATAACCAAAAGTTTTATCTTCTTTCTCTACGTATTTTCCTAGTACGTGAAAAGTGATAAAAAATTTTCCCTTTCAACAAATGCAATAGCAATTTTAGTTTTAACATTTCTAAAATATTCATTTCACTTAAGATGAATATGTTTTGTAATTTTTAGTTAAGATGAATCAGTCCATATATGTGTGTTCATTTACTTTGTCACGTTTAATGTGGTCGCAGCATTACATAAGATGGGATGATCATCTTTCTAAACATTATACTTGACATTTGATCAATCACGATTGCCATATTTAATGAATGTTTTAGAGGTTGAAAGTAGGCCCACAATTATTAAAAATTTTCATACATTTTATGGGTATTGAATTTACAAAAAAAAAACAAAAATACCCAAAAACAAAAACAACAACAAAATTTTTTATTCCACTAAATGCATTAGCAATTAAATTACTAATTAATTGTTTGAAATTTGTTAATTATATCTTGAAAACTAATTATCAGGAGGCTCTCAATAATTCGTTATTATACTTTGATTGCTCATAAATTTCAACTAATGAAATAGAATTAATTTTATTACAAAAGTTTTATACAATTCCATTGTTCCATAATTGGGAGCGTCAAATTCCGTATTTGATAAAAAATAAATTTACCTTGTAACTTGAACTATTTATTTGATCTCTTTAAATAAAATAGAGTCATTCTTTAAGACTGTCCCCGATATTGAGGGTCAGTGAATGACTTTGAGAATGAATACAAAAACAATATCAAATTATTTTTCGCTTATTTTAAATGTGTACCTTAAACCTTAAATTAATGAAAGTTCACAATATACAAGCTAAGCTTTACAGTTTTTAAGAATTTCCAAAATATTTTTATTCCATATTACAAAATAACTGATTTTAATTAATTTTTAAAAATTTGGTACCATATTCCAATTTTAAATTAATAGAATGAAATTTAATACTTTATTATAAATTCATAGTTTCATTGAAATCAATACTTTCCACTTAGAATCAATGAATTTTTTTTAGGTATGATTAATTGTGAATTTAAAACAAGCACACCATGAGGCCTTTAAATACTTTTTCGTTAATTTCCAGGTTTTTTTTTATGAATGTATCAAAAAACACCGATTATTTTCAAGAAATATTTGAATAATTTTGATGATTATTTTATTAATTTTTATTGTGCAAACTAATGTTTACATAATACAAATTAGGAGAATGTGTACGTTAATAATACACTCTCGTGTAACAATCTCAAAAGAAGTCGTATTTTTGGTTTGCATTTTATACAAAATACAGAACTAATGCAGAAAGAAAGGAACTGGGCTAGGAACTAAGAAAACGAAATTTGAATTTTATAACAGAAAAAGAAGTTCTAACTTAACTAATTCAAAAAAAAAAAATACAATGTAAGTTGCTTAAAATTAAAGAAATTTCGATAAAAATGCAAACTTAATATTGTATGTTTCAAAGAGATTTTGTATAGCATTAAGGCATGTCTAATTTCAACATGTCTGATTTTTTAACACTTTGTAGAACGTTATAAAAGTAATCATGAATAAAAAAAACATAAAAAACCAATTTAAGGCTTTATGGTGTATAACCCAGGGATAAAATCTTTTTCTGTTTCCTTAAAAAACCTATTTGTTAAAGAAGATTCCTGCGAGCTTACATGTTGTGTAAAGTAACAATGTGGATGTGATAATTCTGGAGTAAAAAAACAGGGATAACATAGATGCATAGGCGCAAGTCAACCAATTCTTAAGAATGCCTAAATCTCATGGTACGTCATAACACGGTCTTCCAAAACTCCACTTGATTTACAAAAGTTACTGGAAAAAAATACTTAAGATTTAATTTTTTTTTTGTTATTGCTTGATGTGCACTTTTCCGCTAAAGAACCAAAGCAATTAAATACGTCAATGACTAAAAGTATTTGAAGTTCAGAAACATTTATTTATCTATTCAGCATGCTTACAATAGGGCTGCCAATTCATAAAACGATTCAAGCACCTTGTGAACAAATTCGACTAATAGTATGTCACTCTTTATTGGAACGCAAAGCGTTACAGGTCTACATGTCTACTGTCATTTAACATTCCATGTTTACAAAATTTCATTCATCATTTCACTGCTCTATCTATCGTGATCCCGCTTTTTAGCTGCCACATGAATTCGTTGTTTAAAAAATTATAAAGAATTTCTCCTTTGCATACAGCTATTTTTCCAGCAAAACACAGATTTGCTGTGAGTGCCCTGTCTGCAAATATAATATGAGGGCTTTTCTTAATAACAAGGTATTAGCAACCTTCAAATTGTTTTAACCCCTTAACTTGTACACTAGAGATAATTCGAGCGGCGTTGTATTAAAATTAAAATAACAAATTTGATTATTTTTGAATTTTTTTAATTTTTTACCAAGACAATGTTCTAAATTGTGTTTTTTTATATTTAAAAAAATTGATTTTTTTGGGCAGGTTGAAATCTCCTTCAACCCACGTTTTGTAATAAGTCGGTTATTTTAGATTGCTTGTTTGTAGTTGAGAGATTTTTATTAATCTATTCTTTTTTTGTGCTAATCTCCATTTGGACAATAGTGCACCAAATATTTAATTACCGCTTTCATAGTTAGATGCTTAAATATTTTATTTATATTCGTACTATGATCAATTTTATCATTTTCGCATTTTGCAGATGTCCCTCCTACCAATTCTACTTTATCAGAAATTTTGCTTTCCTAAAATTACCTATTTCCTAAATGGGTTTAGCTGCCTTTTGTCCAATCTTCAGGTATGATTCATTTAGCAACTTTAGTTGTTTTTTATTTCTTAAGATGTTTTTACCATTTAGCGTTTTGTTTGCTTTAAACAATGTAAGGTTTTTGTAGATTATGTTTTTTTCTTAGTTTTGTTATTTCAGTTAGACTTTTTCTTTCGTTTTACGGAGTTATATCAACCAAGCATCCACTTAAGTTATTTACTCATTTTAGATATTTTTTTAATTTTTGTAGTTCATCAGTCACGTAAATCAGTCACGTAATTTTGAACACTCATGGATTGTCATGTTGACACTTGCGAATTATCTCTTTAAAATAAATTAATAAAAATTTATTTGTTTAATTTTCTAAATAAAAATGTAATAAAAACGTCACTAGCTTAGATAATTGATACCCAATTACCAAGAGCAAGCAAGAGTACCCTCTAAATAGTTTTCCAAATTATTCTCACGACTTAATCAAAAACTAGAATTTTCTATTATAGCTTTTATTCACTAATTCCAATCAATTTGCTGAGGTGTAAGCAAATAACATATTCAAAATTAGCATAAATTACTTATAAACACTAACTATTTTTTATTACTGTTCTGCTAAAGTAGTCTTTGTCTTAGAAATTATGCAAGGTAGAAAAAAACAATGCAACTTCGTTGCAAGATAGCAATTACAATGAATTGGAATGTCTAGTGTTATTAGATCCCATAAAACCAAGTCGAATACTAGAAGCTCTTAAATATTATTGTAGTTAAATTCTATTAGTCGCAAAAAGAAACTAAACCTTCAGGAAAAAAAAAAATTTATATTACTGACAATGAAGATTCTTTCTAATGACATGATTTATAGTTCTGATATTTATCATTTGAAATATCTAAATGCCAAATCAATTGGAAAAATTCTATGCTTTTGATATTTATGATGACATTTTCTGTTTTTATTTTTTCAGAAAAAATATGAAAATCTAATAAATGGTTGCACTGCAATTGAATCACATCTCCATAAAAATTTGGCAGAACATCTTAATTCAGAGATTGTCTTACAAACGATCACAAATCTTCAAGTTGCCATGAAATGGATTCGATCAACATTTCTCTATATTAGGGCTGTGAAGTGCCCAATCAATTATGGATTATCGCCAGGTATGACACGAGATAAGGTTGAAAATAAACTTGAAGGTAAGATTAAATTTTTGTTTTGGTTTTTTTTCGTGTTTATTTTTATTTATTAACTACACTGAATATTTTTAATAAATTAAAAATCATTTAACAATTTAATTTGTATATTTTAAGTCATCGCTTCCTTCTTATCATTTGTTTTAATAAAAATACGACCTCAAGACTAAAATAAAATCAATATTTTTAGGGAACATTTAACTGTTTATATTTACAATGGAGTTAATCGTTTTCGATTAGAAATTGATTAACTGATTGTATGATTGTCTAATGACATACATAAATTTGTTGTTTTCAGATTTATCTGTAGAGTGGTGAAAAGCTTTTCGGTAATCTTTTTTAATAATTTGTCAGGATATTTTTTTCTATTTTTATTTGTTACTACTACTTTTATGAAAATTTGGGTGCTACCAGTCAAAAAGATCTATTGGTTTACTTGACCGGGATGGAAATTTCATTTAAAACTTTTTTGCAATATCACAAGATTTTTAAGTTGAATAAAATTTTTAATATTAATTGGAAAATAGTTCTTAAAAATTTCTTGATGATTTGTATTTTCGCTCAGACTTTAATATATTCTTTGAAGAACTTCGCTGTCCGTTAACATTAAATGGTTTGGTATTTATGACAAAGCACGTTGCGCAATGAGCACTCACATTCAACGGTGTATAATTGTGATACCCCTTTTGCTTGCTTATTTTAAATGAAATACATAAATAGCTAAGGCTGTCCGCAGGTGTATTTATCCTCAATTGATATAGTTAATTCTGTGCATAACGCAAACAACATCTGGGAGACGTGATGTTACTTCTGTGCCTAAAATAAAACCCCGTATCAGACACGTGATGACATTTATGGCGAAAAGTGAAAAGCTCGTAAATTCATTAATTCATTTTTTTCTGAGAGTCAATTGTAATAAGAATAAAATTTAGGAATAAGACGGGAGTTATATAGCACGTAGTGCGTTAAGGAAGCACGTAAAAGAAGACTGTGTAAAAATTTTGGGTATTTGCATAGCATTTTGCTTAGTTGTATTTCTATTCAGAGGAACTCCTTCGTTAACATTGTCATTTAATGTGGTCCATAAGGAACAGCCTATGGTATAAGACTATATTTAGTAAGACAAATTTAAGTTTCTACCTATTAATTAAAATTGAGATAACATATCTTGTCTTATACTAAATCACGGATTGTCATCTTAATATACCAAAGTGTTATGATCTTAAAAACTTTTAACTTCCATTAGGAATTAGATTTATACATGTCGGAGCAATTAAAAATAATTCGTAAAACTAGTGTATTTTTCTGTAATAATTTATCTATGACATCAAAATATCATCAAAACACTAAATTTGCTTTGTCTAAACATTGAATATTTAATTGCAAAATAGTTAAAAAGTCAATGAAAGCTTATACAGAATTTAAAAACAAGGTAACTAAAACCTATAAAAATATCAGTAATGATGCTCAATTTCATTTTGCAATATTACATTGCGGGTCACATACCTTTCCTTTGCACAATAATATCTTTGCCCTTAGTCGAATAGTAACAGTAGTATTGTAAATGTATTCAAATTTTTCATTTATATAATGCCACTAGGTATTTTATTGGTGAAATATCAAATAATCGATTTTAATGCATCAACAATTAAATAAATTCCGAGCTTTATATCTCCAAATTCTATTCAATTTAAAGTTAATGACCTGTCCAAATTTATTCAAATATGTAATAATGCTTTTTGAAAATTTTATTTTATTTTATATTATTTAATTGTTAGTTCATTCTTTTTTTTTTTGTATAAAAAAATATCCTCTTAATTAATATTCTCACTTTAATTGTTTGGTTTTAATCTAAATTTAATTTTTAGATGTATAGTTCACATTGAATTCTAAATTGTTCATTTTTCTTGAATAATAAAAAGATCTGCTGGAATTAAAATCAAGTAATATTAAAAGTCTTCCTTCAATAACTACTTCTAATGCTAAAATGTAATTTGTCATCTCTTCTTTTAAAGAATAAATCAATATTAAATTTTTAATTGTATTGTTTTTCTTGTTAACAAGCATCATCGCTGAAACAAAATATAAAAATATAAATTTCAAATTTGATTGATTATAGTAGAAACCTCATTAACATTAACTCATTAGCATGTCATAGAATAAACGATTGAATAGAAATGACATCAGTATATTTTAATTAATTTTGCTTTAAAAAGTTTTAAGAACGTAATTTGTATAATTTTTGCTACCTAGCGAATCTTTAGAACTGAAAAAGTAAACATGAGTATTAGTAATGATTGAGGTGCTAGATCAAAGGAATGATAATGGTGTGGAATCGCTTAAAGCTTTAAGGCTCAAACACAATGCACGCGATTGCAGAGTGGAAGCGGAATTCTGAAATTTAGCTGTGACAGCAAAGTAGACATCAACAGTTGTCGATTTTCTACAAAAAAAAAACATTAAATTTTACTATCCATTGCTTCACAGTAGTCCTATCAACAATATTGCCACTATAAAGGACGATGAATCTCAATATCTTTTCAGCAATGAAATATTAAATTAGTACACGTTATGTACTTGACACTTATCATTAGACCACGTCCCCATATTTCAGCTTCTCAAAATGATCTGAGAGAGAATGTTTCTTCTAATAACACCTTGCGTGCTTTTGAATATCATTTCGTCCTAGATCTAAAAATAATGGTGCATTGCTTTTCAGCCTACCCTCGGAAAGTATTTAAGGACATGTAAATTAATGACTTTCTAAAGTTTCATCGAAAACAATTTGGATTTGATAAAACTGCAACTTTTTTGAGGTATACATAAATATAACATGTTTATTGGTTTTTCAAAAGAACTACCAAACACTAAGAAAGGATAAAAAATATAAAATGAGTTTTTAATAAATAACATCATAATTACATGTAAAGTGGTGTTGTTATTCGATGTCACATTCATTAATCATTTCAAGTTATCAGAAAAGATGTTAGGATATATTATATCGAGAGAAAATTCGCTCTTTAAAATCCTTGGCTGAATTAATTCAGTGTTTAATAAAGCACCATTTAATATATTAAAATTTTTACATGCTTTTTGTACTAATTTAAATATAAACTAAAGTTCAATGCCATATTATTGCTTGGTGATCAATAATATAAATTTGAGCCTTAATATTTTTCCTTCATTTTATAATGCTTTTTATAACCTTTACAAATTCTTAAGATTTGCTGAATAACTTCGTATTTAGAATATTTCAGTATTTAAAATAACTAAGCCTAATATTACTATGCAAATTAATTTAAATTTTAATCAATCTATAGAGCCATAAATATAACACTTTTCTAGAGGATTAAATCCTAAAAAGAAAAATTAATCAAACACTTGATGATGATAATTAGTTTCCTAAAAAGCTTCGATTTAAATCGTAACTTTTCAGTAATGTTTTAATGAGCTATTAATACCCAACTAACTAAAAAAAATTCAATTTTAAATAGGAGTTGTTATTAGACAAATTACTACTTGTGATTAAGTGAATCTCATAAAAATCGCCATTAAAAATTTCATGACTTTTTGAAGTTCAAAAGGTACAAAAACATTTAAAGTAAAATTAACAAATGAAATGCTAATGAATTATAAATTGCTTAGCGGTTTATATATTTGTTTTTTATCAAAAGAATAAAATTATATTTTTAGCAATTATGTAATTTTACCATCATTATCTATGTAAAAAAAAAGAAGAAAATAACCAAAAAATAACCAGAAAATAACCAATATCTATTTGAATATGCGACGTAATTTTTACCCATTAATCCACAATTAATACTAGGATTTACGTTAAAGTTGAAGACGTAATTTTTCATCTTTATTGGATTAAGATAGCTTAATTTAAAATGTGCAAAATATAAATATTTAACACAAATAACAGGAAATCCGCAAGAATGTGTTGAATGTTAGAATAATTTTGTATTATTTTAGGATTTATGAAAAAGCTATCATTTACCTTTTGTCACCTTAGATAAGATTTTATTCGAAAAGTGGTCCTAGTAAATTGATTTAATTTATTAAAAGTTTTGACTTCACTTGACCTCCAAGAATGAAAAATTGGTTTTAGAACAAAAAAAAAACGGTTAAGAGAGATTTAGAATATTTTATAACTGAATACTTAAGTGAAAATTTATTATTCAAATTATTTAGTTTTTTGTAACTTCTTTCTTAATCTGTTAAATTCTTACTAAGCCAATTTAAAAAAATTAATTGCCAAAAATCACAGTTTTATTAACTACGAATATAATAATAGAAATAAAAAATATATCAAAACAGGATTAACAAATTCAATGCATATTGGCAAAATATTTTAATAATGCACGAAAATGCCATCTTGTGGTTTATAAAAGCAAAAATCCTTGAACATTTTCATTACAATTGTAATAATTTTCGATTTTTTGAGTAATATTTTATTATAAAGTGCATACAACTAAACTAACATTTATTTTTGTAGTATATAGAAGTTCACAGCAAAAACGATATATCTATCTATTCTAATACTTATAAATTAAAATAAATGTTAAGCGATTTTGACCTCAGCTATTATTAGTTAACCCCACTTGAAGTATAATGATTCAATAACTTAAAGTTTGTTTTTGTGGTCAATTTGCGAAGATGGACTGCAATTTAATTTGCTAACATTTTGCGGTTGTATTCATCACAAATTTCTACATCAAAAGAATGCGCTTACATAATTTTTTTGTATTTATTTTTGTTTTTTTGTTATCTATAGTCATCAATTTTTATTATTTAAGATTTAAAATAATTTTATTTGATTTCTCAGGGTTAAACTTGTTACTTTGCAAAAGAAAAACAAAAACAACCCATAATTAGAAGAATAATTTTACATCAAAACTAAAAATGTTTTTATAGTTTATTAAAAATTGATTTCAAAAATTTTTTCTAATATTTTATGGTATGAATTGAAATATCCAAATTGAATTATTTCTTAATCCTTTTACTAATCTAATTTCTAAATTATTTTCTAATTTTAATTATCATGTAAAGCATTTTTTTTTTGCTGATACTACCGTCTTAAAAACTGTATAAAATTTTTATTTTCAAGGAATCATATTTCTTGATAACAAATTATTGAATAATTTAATCAAAGAGGACTCTATATGTAATAGAAAAACATAAAAAGCAAAATTAATAATAAAATAGGTCAATGTCTAATTGAAAACTAACGTATATGGCAAGAAAGTTCGAATGCAATAATTGTCTAAGAATAAATCTTATCTTAGTTCAATTACGTAATTATTCTCAGCTTGTTATATGCCATAAGTGCACTATGTTAAAAAAAAAGCGGTACACCAGCAAAAAAAGAACCTATATTCTTCGTATTTCTTTGAAACTATTATAGCTACGTTTATGCTCATCTTCATTTAATGCTTTGAACAGTAGTTGTAGCATAAATGCAGTCAAACTTACTATTTATATGATTTGATCATTGTTTGCTTGTAGCTATAACAGTCAGTTCATAGTTAACAAAAAAGTTAGCTATATATTTACGAATAGCTAATAGGATCACGTAAGACATTTTACTATATTCCAGGAGTATATGTATGTACCTTTAAAGTCTAAAAATTAAATACGAGTATCCTATGTTTAGTGTATCTATATTTTCAATTGCATAAACCTTTTACTTTTAATACTAGAAAAGTTATTGCAAAATTTTGTGAAAATATTTTTCTTTTTGATCTTTTTTTGCTTACTTTTTTATTTATCTCTTAAAGATATATCTAGTTTTATATTCATTTTTATGTCGTGCTATTTTAGATTTATCTTTTGACTATTTAACAATAATTGTAAAATTTCTGTTTAAATCTTTATACAAAGTGTGAACAAAATTTTCTTTTCAGATCCTAAAGGTTAATTTATTGTCGTGAGAAAATTAATTCCATGAAAATACTTCCTAATTTACTCTATTAAATATCATAAATAGATGAATCTAGCATTAACTGGATTTGTAAACATGTAAAGAATTGCAATCATTTGCAATCATATATGCCAAATAATGTCATTGTATATTTTTTATAAATCGAAAAATGCTTCTTAAAAATATTTCACTAGACAAAAAATATCGAAACTTGACATTCCAATTTTATTATCGTAGAAGGAATTTCTAATGCTGGTATTCAAATTTAATTAAATTTTTAATTAATTCCACCTAGCATTTAGGATCTAAAAATAATGTTATAGATAAATTTTAAATAATATTTTCTATTTATTATTTGAAAAATAATTTATTATTAAGATAAAATTATAATTATTAACAATGTTAAGAAATAATAAATATATAAAAATTTGCCTATTTTTGTCCTTGCAAAACTTAAAAATTCTTTATATTGGTATCATAAAATATTTAGAATCATCGCATTTCATATGCAATCATTAGCAGATTTAAATTTTATTTTTCAATAGATCCAATCTAGCCTATGTTTAAATATGTATTCTATCGTAAAACTTCTTCCCTGCCACTCTATTGCCTAAAATTCAATTCCTTGGCCTATCTAGTAATTGTTAGTTAATTCTTGAACTCGTACTATAAGAAAGTAGCAGTAGAAGTAATAATGAGGACCTGAATACACTTCAACAGAGATAGATCTATTATTTTTCGCGACAGATAAATTACTAAAGGTAAACCTTTAATGAAATTTTCCATTATTTTCTTAAGAAGCTTCCTTTATACTTTTACTTTAGTAAATGTTTAGTTTATTGTTAAAAAAAAACTATTATTTTAACCATCAAATTCAGTTCAAAGCAGATCAGAGCTCAATTCATATGATTTGGCCATCGTAATTTGGTAATCATTTTTATTGATTTAGATGATTGATTCCAGTTGATGGTCTTTGTAAAACTACAGCTCTTTTTCTTCATGTCTTTTTATATTATTTTTCAATCGTGGATGCGAATAGTTTCTCCACGAATTCTATAAAGGTCATAAAAAAAAATAGCCGTAGTGGCAAAAAATGCCAATGCTGAAAGGAAACTGGTTGCCTTTAAGATTTTGCAAATTGCCCTCCAAAATTTTCTATATTTTTCATTGTATCCAACAAGTTCAATTTAAAAATAATGGAGTATTTTTTTTAGATATGTGCCGAATACAAATAAATGCCTTGGAAAGATATGGTCTTATAAGTAGAGTTCAAAATTCTGATGTGTCGTTTAGATCAACTCAATTTGGACAATTAATGACAAGATATTATGTTTCCTTTGAAACAATGAAAATGTTTAAAAAGGTTTGTTTATAATTAATATTTTGAATAATATATTTGCGCTTCTATTACATATTTATCAGGTTCAGGGCAATGAATCCTATCTTGAAATATTCAACACAATCATACGAAGCTATGAATTTTTTGATTTTACTATTCGTGTCAATGATAAAAAATTTCTTAATGAATTAAACAATAAACCGATTCGTTTTCCAATAAAAGGACGAATCAAGACAAATACAAATAAAGTCTCATGGTAAGTTAACTTTTCAAGATTTAATGATCTTGTATTTTTTTTGTGTTTTAATGTGAAATTCTTTTAGTATAATTCAAGCTGTTTTTGAAAATATTACAATACAAGATCCTTCTTTACGCAATGAATCAATTAGAATGATTGGAATCGGTGAAAGAGTATCCAAATGTAAGAAATAAACATTTATCATTTTTGTTGTTGTAAATTTTTCCGAACTGACACTAGTTTTTAATAGGTTTGTTGGAGTTTATACAATTATCTGAAAAAGAATTGAATAGTAAAATTTTCAAAGCTTTAACTCATGCATGTATGATATGTAAATGTTTTAAGACAAAACTATGGGAAAACACAGAGTTTGTAGCAAAACAATTGAAAAATATTGGACCAGTTGCATCAACAGCACTTGTAAATGCTAATAAAACAACAATTCAATCTCTTTTAGATACACATCCAAGAATGCTGGAAATGGTTTTTCTATTTACAAATAAATAATTATTTAATTAATTTATAAAATTAATTGTTTTTTTTTCTAGATTTTAAATAAACCTCCACCATTTGGAAATGAAATCCACGATGTAATCTCAACATATCCGGTTTATAGTTTATTAATGGAAAAAATAGATATAAAAACCGCACAAATTAAAATTAAACAAATCAATGAGAAATACAAATATATTGGAAAGAATGCTACTGTTATTATTGGTGATTCGGAAAATAATTTATTATTATTTAATAACAAAGTGTGGGTATAATATATCAATAGTAAACAACTTTTTTTTAATTTAATTCGTTTTCAGGGATGATATTATCACGAAGTTTGGATTATTTGAAAGAGTTTTTAAAATTATTAAACCACAAACCGATGTAATTAATGCGCACATTATTCATGAGAGCATAGGCAAGTACTTTTAATTTTTTATTTAGTTTTTTTAGTAAATAAAATTTTTAATATCATGAAGTAATAAATTTTAAAATCATTAAGTAAAACAATTTGGTGAATATTAAGTTTTTTCCTACATTTTTCAAATTTGTTTAGAGCTTTTAACTCAAATATATTTCAATAAAATCCGTTAAACTATTAACTTCAAGTAAGAAATGGGAGGTGTAGCAACATGCCGTAAGTTTTTCACAATCCCTATCTGCAATTTCCGATTAAAAATGTTGTGATTTGCAAACAAATAGATATTTATTTCTCCATGAATTAAAATTTATATGCGACAAATAACACACTCTTAAAGGAATCAGGAAATATATCAATTAAATTACTATCGCGCGCTTTTCTTGTTTTTTGGCGACATACAAAATGAACTAAACTAAACTATCTCTTTATCTGAAACTCTTTACAATATTTAAGAAAAGTAAAAATTGTTCATTTTAATTACATGCAGCTTCCCATGCAAAATTTTTGCCAAAGTTTTATCTACTAGAACTTTTATACTCATACAAATTTTAATTGAGCTTAGCTGGTACAGCATTTTTGAGTCTATAACATTCCCACATATCAATTGTAGGTTTTATACCGTATTCAATTAACTCAATTAATTGTGTTATGTGAAAAAAATATGAAACAAAATTAAATATCTCGTATTATTCACCAGATAAAAAACTAATTTTTTCATTAGTTAAACATATCAGAATTTGAAATAATTCTTTTCAAATTGATTTTCAAATTTTTGAATTAAGTCTTGTCAAATTTATTACTATTGATATTAAAATTCAAATGTTTAACTCTGTTCCGATTTATATTCTTTTACTTTTAGTTGGTGTAGACAAAAAATTCACCCTAAAAATAAATTTGCTGGTTGATTTTGATGTAACTAAGACACCAAAAATACATAGAAAAACAGCAGTTGCTCGTAGTATTTTTAAGCCAAGAAACATATGTCAAAAACTTACAGCTAATCTGGAACAAAATAGTACAGAGAACTTATTAGATAACGACAGTGATTTTCTTGCAAGTATTGAAGAAGTTTCTGATGAAACCAATAAAAATGTTCAAAGAAAAGTTACAGAATTTTTCACACAAAGAAAGAGAGTAGATGTTGGTCAAGAAATAAATAATGCTAAAAAACTTTGTTTATCAACGCCTAAAGAAAACCAAAATAAATTTAAAAAATTTGCCTTTGTTCCACCAACAAAATTGTTAAGAAAGGATCCAGAAGTTTCTTTTAATAACTTAAATAAAAGTTACACAAATTTATCCCAAGCTGAGTTAAATATTGATTCGCCGATAAATTCTTCCAGTAAATCTTTTAATTCTGAACCATATACTGTTAATGATATTGAATCCCCAGGACTAAAAGATCAAACTCATTCTGAAGAAATAATTGACTTAACTGCTAATTATAACAAAAGTAATACAAATAGTGAAGTTTTTACTTCATTAAACAAATCATGTTTATCTTTAGAAACAATTAGCCAAAATAGTCCTTTAGATCTCAGAAAAAAAAACATTTTGGAAAAAGAACAAAATATTTTGACAAAAAACCAGGATATAACTGATGAAAATGACATATCTGAAGAAAATAATGTTCAATGGAGCTCTCAAAGCTTAACCATGAGCTCTGGAGAGTGTTTAAGCCTTCATGGATATGGTGAAAAGGCTAACGATGTTGAAACACAAATTTTGGTGGGACTGGACTTAGCCAGCAGCAAAAATAATAACGAATGTTACACACAATCTAAAACTAGCTCTGAGATAAATAACTCACCTTTAGCTTCTAATTACACAAGACCAGTACAAACAATGGAAGATTTTTCAATTAAATCTTTAATTAACAAATATTTTGATGAAGATTTATCGGTTTTAGACATAACCTTAAGAGATACTAACAATGAAAAAGATATTCAAGTTAAAAATTTAAATCAAAATAATATTTTCAGTGAACCAGCAAATATAACTCCTATAGTTAGAGATACTCCTGTAAAATCTTTAAATACAAATCAAAACCGTGAGCAGATAAATGTTTCAAATAAAACCAAACATTGTGAGCAAGGTGGCGATAGCTTAGTATTTCTAGAGCTTCAAGAAAAGGATGATAATAACGATATTGAAACAGGAACAACAAAAACTGTTCAAAATGAAGATGTAATTAAAACTTTAGATATTAGAAATGAAAAACAACCCCATCAATATTTTTGTTCTAATAATATTCAAAAAAAAGAAGTTTTACGAAAAACTCAAGACAAAAAAATAGTTCAAGCTAACAATAAATATCGCCTTTTAATACCAACATCAATTCAAACCCACAAAAATTATTGTGAAATAAATAAATTAGCAGATGAACCAGTAAAAGATTTATTTTCAAGGGAAGTTGAATCAAACCAAGAAAGGAAAAACTACAAAACGATTGTTTCTAATACACCTAATGAAAAGCGTTCAACAGAAAAACTTATGAATTATGGCTTAAATACAAATAGACAAGTTAATAAAGTAATTCCTTATCAAAGACGAATGGGATTGACTAATATGACTTTGACTTCCAAAGATTTGATTATAAGCGAAAATGAATTCGACAAAGAAAACGAAAGTACTCAAAAAAGTATCTGCAAAAATTTTTTCCAAGAAAAATTTAATTTATCAAATAACAAAAATAATATTCTTATCGATTGTAATAATGAAGCGCTGAAACCTGATAAAAATAATAAAAAGGAAAACAGCGACGGTAATGACATTATAGTATTAAATACTAATTTACAAGGAACAGTATTGAAAAATAAAACTAATCAAGAAACAAGTTCAGGTATTATTATTGAATCTGAGGCTAATACTAGCATTTCTAGAAATGAACAACGATTGAAAATGGACCAATTTGATAATAGGTAACTAAATTCACTAAATTTTCAAAAATTTTCGGATCATAATTTTATACTGAAATTAAATAAGGACATTGCCCAAGTAGTGCCCAAATAGTAAATATTTCTGAAAAATATTTAGAAGTTTAGTCAAACAATCGTTTTTTCAAAATAATTCTGATAAATATACAAATATAAGATTTATATTATATTACTATAAATATTATATAATTTTGTAAATATGTGCAATTATTTGTTCACTAATTTTACGAAATAACATCTTGAAGCATAGAATTAGGCGGAAAAATCTTTTGTTTTATTCTTAAATGAAGAGAAATTAATGTATAATGTTCTCAATTAAAACGTAATAATAAAGTATTTTCTAATAAATGAATTCATTGAAGCTATTCCAAATGTTATATAGCTTAAGTTTTCATACTTATATTCAATAAGAGTCTTTTTTTGCGTATCTTCTCATTACGCTATTCACTCGGTTAAAAATTTTTATGTGTATTTCTTTTAATTGGATAATTATATTTCTCTTATTTAAATCTCACAAAGGTAGGTAAAACCAATACCTAAAGGCTTCTAACTGACGGTAATTTTGTAATATTCAACCCCTAAACCATTCATAGAAATGCTGGAACAGATCTAATTATGTATTATAATAGAATATTTTATAAATAATAAAAATTAATGCGCAACCATCTATCCCCTGATTTTTTTTATTCTCAATCTATATCAACTCGAACTCAATTTTTATTTAATTAAAATATATGAACAGTTAAGAATAATTTTCCTCTTTTTTCTTAGAAAGAAGTAATCATTACAGAAGTTGAATTTCTCGAGTAGTGATGAAAAAAAAACAATATTCTATCATTTAACAATAATTTTCTATTATGAAGAAAATCTTTGCATTATTCTTTCTTTATAATAAACGAAATAATAAAATAAAATAGCCTGGGGACACCAGCGATTTTAGATCCTGCAACTTATCAATGGCATATATTTGTGTCGATCAATCCCACACAAATGGAATTCGCTTTCACTTTGCCCACAGGCATAAAACTATACTTCTCCATCTTCGAATTTTATGAACTCTCCATCTCTAAAATAACATTTTTTCTTACAGATCACAAGTAACAAATGCTAGTCATCCAGAAAAGGGAATTTTTCCGCAACCTATAAAATTACTTGATACAATGAAACAATTAAATTTGATTCAAAATTCTCACAAAAATCTAAATAAAGTTTTGGAATCCTTTTGTGATAATTATAAATTATCAAAAACTTTGTCAGATATTTCTCATAATCTTGATATTTCAACACTTAACCTAGATATATCGAAAGATTCAGAAAATGAAGATAGTGATAAAACAAAAGACTTTTTGCTCGAAAATGACACAGACAAAAAGTTTAAATACTCAGAAGTGATTCAAATGCCTGGAAAAATATCTTATCCTGGAATTGTTCGAATTCCTGATGAAAAAATATCATCTGACTTTGTTAATGAAACAAAGGAAAACATTCAACATAATAAAAAAAACACTTCGAAATTTGTAAAAAACTCAATTGATAAATTTTTCGACGAAATTACAAAAACAGCTTCTAAATCAAACAATTTTCTCATTGGTAATGATTTCAACACATTTCCAAAGACAAAGGAAGAAAATAAATATAGGCTTTGTATTCCACGTAGACAAAAAGTTTTTAGTGTTAACCGTTCAACAACAGATGAGCAAAGTTTAGATATTAAGTCAAAAAAATTTCTAGAATGTATGGAATTAGAACATGATCATGATTTGAATTTTAACGAAGAATTTTTGAAGAATCTTTTAAGCGATAAAAAACCAGAAACGGAGGCTTCTACTACAAAAAATTTTGGTTTTTTATTTCAATTTTTTTAAATAAATTTTTTTTTAAATTTTTTATTTTTGAATTTTAGACACTGATGACTTCTTGGATGATAAAACTTTTGATGATGTTTTCTTTAATGAAACAGATGATGAAACAACTGATTTTTCAGACATATTTTCCCAGCATATGAAGTCTGATTCTTTGTTCAGCTAAAAAAGTTCGTATTTTAGTTTTATATTCTTAAACTTAGCTTAGTTTATCACATTTTATAAAGTTTTAGTTTTTTTTTTTTCAAATATAAATAACAAAATTTTTTTGACATAAAATTTATCATAATACCAAAATTAAGTATACTTTAAAATCGTAAAAATGTTAACCTTTTTACTTTTTTTGCATTAAAAAATAATCCATAATATTCTTATCAAAATACAATTGCAATCTAATGAAATAATTGTTTTTATGAATCTGACTTACTTATTCACACTTGACTTTGTATTCAAATTTCAATAAAAATAGAAATAGTTGTTAAACTTAATAATCGATTCTGTTTATTTTAAAAACTTTATAATTATTACATTACTAGAAATTCTCTTTTTTATAAATAATAAAGTATAATAAATGGCAGCAGGTATCAAATAAATTTATTCATGTATAAAAATATTTTAATAGGGCTCTAGAATCCTTTGAAAACAAGAAATACTGCAATATTATAAAAGATTATTTTCAACTAATGAGAACGAACTTAAATTCATATTTTAAGTTCAAATTTTCTGTATAACGATTAATTGTCAAGTTGTCCGAAAGCTGCTAAGCTAACTTTAAAATTTAAGTAACTTAAGTGGAATTGATTAAATAAGATATTAAAATATATATCTTTTTGATTTTAAATATGTAGAAACAACTTTTTATTTTTATTTTTGGTATAAAATTTCACACTTGGTTTTCTATTTAATTGAATATTAATCGTAAAATTTACTATGGCACAATGTTTGCTACAAAAAAAAAAAAAAAAAAATTTTTTTAGCTATTTACTATTTTCTTACAATATTTCAATTTCAAAACTTACTTTTTCTTTGATCTGTTTATCTATTTGATGTTGTAATCCACTATTTATATTTTCAATTTTTTGTGATTCTATTAATTTCATCTTAGAATTATCATCATCTAAACATAAAGAAGTTCTAGTTTTTCTTAAACGTGTCAAACTTCCAAATAAATTATTTTTTTCATTGCGTCGTATTTTTGAAATATCCTCAAATACTTGTGGTACATTAAAACAAGATTTTTGATTTTCATTTGATGATTTTGTACTATTTTCTGAAGCTCCTGATGTTGAACCTGCTGCTCCTTGGCTATCTAATTCATCATCACTAAATGCAATGCTTTCTTTGATTGTTGTTGGATGTTTTTTTGTACAAAATTTTCTTACTCTTATTTTAATTGAACGCCTATGATTACCTAATTTTTTTCGAATATCTTGAAATGATGATTGTATATCTCCTTTGGATTCTTTTTTCCTATTTTTAGCCATTTCAATAAGTGCATCGATATTAATTTTAGGAAAATATCTCCATCTGGCATTTTTATGATTTGTGCCGTCCGGTATATTTATCTATAAAATTAAATACAAAAACAAAAAAGCAAGAAAGTAGAGTTTTTTGCTTCAATTAAATTTCATTATTAATTTGTACTAAACAAAATTTTTTTACCGGCTCATATATATTTTCATTTTCATCTTCGTCCCCATCTAGATACTCATTTGAAAAATTTAGAACCTGAAAGTCAGACCATACATTGACAGGAACTGGCTAAGAACCAATTTTATCTCATAAATGTTTCACCTCCTCGTAATCACTACTGATGACATGAATACTCTTCGGTCTCTCCCGTTCCATCTCTGCTTCTAGTTCCTGAAGTTTGGCCCGTCGAGCATATTTGTTTTTAAGATCCACAACTGCATAAATCGGCTCAGCTTTTGTTACATTATCTACCGATGCTGATAACTTGTAGAAAACTTCTGTGTCACATATGGGCTTTTTTGTCTTTGATGAGTTTTCTTTGCTTGTAAATGGTTTTGTTTCAAATTTTTTGGTATTTTCTAAATTTAATCGGTGTAGCTGGTCTTCAAGTGAACTAAAATTATTAGAAACACTTTAATTGAAATTTATTGTTATGGAACACAGAAAATCTGTGGTTATCTCTTTTTTAGTACACGTAGAAAAAAATTCAAATATAATGCAAAAATTTATTTATACTTCACTAGTCAAAACTAATTTAAATTATTGATTCTAGGCTTATTGTATTCAAAAAATATATAAAAATATTAAAAAGTATTTAGCATACATTTAATTTTGCACATATATTTTTTCATAATTCGAAATTAGAAAAGATACTTTGTACATCATCCCTAAAATTACTTCTCATTTTTGCCAAAACTGATAATACTGAATTCTTAAAAAAAAAGATAAATTGTTAAAAATTTTAAAATTAGGGAGTTAGAAAACAAAAATTGTTAAAATCAAATAGAAAACTGTGGATACCTATTTTCATTTGAAGCTCTTAAGCCCTAGCGCACACCAACGCTTCTGAAGCGGCTTCAGAAGCAGCTTCAGAATCCGATTCAAAAGCAAGTTTTTTTTAATGTATAGCAATTATTAGCAAAAGGCATAAATTAACACTAAAAATTAACTGTGAACTATAATAAAAAAAAATTAGCAATATAACCAATAATAATAAAAAAAAAAAATAATCAACAATATTCCACTAAAAAAAGCATCCTACATTAAAAAAAACTCGTCAACCAGATTTTGATACACCCATTAAATAAAGTTAAAGCGGTAATTGAATCCGCTTCTGAATCGGATTTTGAAGCCGCTTCAGAAGCGTTGGTGTCCGCTAGGCTTAAAACGGTTTACTTCACTTTATTTGAAAAAATATTAGAAAAACTCATTTCAAAATTATCATTGAATTTATGAAAAATTAGTTATCAATAATTTTTGGTTCAATTGATTTATTAAAATGTCTGAACAAATTCCAGCTTTATAAATCCAAGTATTTTGCACAATTTAAATACAAACTCAAAAATTAAATTGTTTAGTTAAAAAAAGGCTCCATTTGATTTCATAATAACAATAAGTGCTATGCAGTCAATTAACATTTAGGATGAGTTTTTATCCTCATTTTGGAATGTCAGTTACGAATGATACTCTAATTCGCGTTTTTCAAATAGCCAAATGAATTATAATCTTTTCGCAAAACTTTAACGTAATTTTTTAAGACAGGCACAAATTATGCCTAAAATATCCTCTATTTTCAAAATAGTCGAATTTGGTTATAAATTTTTGAACATTATTATAAAATTATAAATTTAGAAAAACATTTGTACTATTCAAACAAGCCAAGTTTTTATTAGTATTAATTGTGTTAACTAAAAAACAAATTTGAATTGATCCTTTATCAAGTAACATTTTTGATTTGTCATAACTTATATCCCGCGCTAAATTTATACTATGAATATTGCCACATCGACCCAAGGTAAAAATTAGTTAATTTAAGTTGATTTATCTCCACAAAGAGAAATACTTAATGAATTTGCAAAGTATGCAAAATAAATTCTTGCTAAATATTTTAAACCAATTAATTTTTAACACTATCTTAATAATATTTTTTTATTGTAAAATGTTGACTATTAATTAAAAAATTGCAAAATATATGTAAATTAAACACACTTTTATTAATATTTCACGAAATTAAAACACAAATTTTTTTTATTCAAAAAATTATTCACTCACCATACTTTTTGATTCATTGTCCTTTTAAGTTTGAAATTTTTTAAACCACAATCGTTTTTGGGTATCCGGTTAAATTGTTCAATATCCGTTGAACATTTATCACTTAAAATTTCCGTAAATTTGAATTGTTTTTCGTTGTCACGTTGAAACATTTTATTAATACGACAGACTTCATGCGACTGATCCATAAGAGGGTTTTTCTCGTGCAAACGAAAATTCCATGTTCTAAAGAAGAAAAACAAAAAATTCTAAAGAAAAAGTCAACTGCAATTCAATTGAAAAATGCATACAAAATCTGGTAAAAAAACACACACATATATATATAATATATATATTTAAATAACAAGAAAAAAGAGGAAAAAAGAAACTAAAGAATAATAATGAACTTTAGAAACTCAGCTCTGCATTTCCCTAGCAATTTTTCCTTTGTATGCTATGCTTTAAGCCAAAATAAAATTGAGGACGTTATTTGTTGCTATAATTCAAATATTCTAGATATTTTGGAATCTGCTTATGATTTTTGTTTATACTTTTTGTAATTTTAGCAAATTATAATCTTTTTGATAAAGTTTTGAAAAGTTAAGAAAAAGATAAAATGAAAAGTATAATTAATACAACAAAAGTATCTTTTTTAAAGTATAAATACTATTCCTCGAGTCATTGACTTCCTTTTCAATAAGCTTCAGTTCATAATGGAAGTACCCTTTAGGTGATTATCCCTATGATAGCTGGAGGATGTTTTATTTTAAAAGCCATATGTTTGAATCAAATCGGTTTTTTTTTAATATGTATATAATTCTGTGAGTCTCAAGTGGATTTTTCTTACTCTTTGGTTATCTTTTAACTTTCGAACATAAAAAAAACTGTCAGTCTCCCTTTTATTTTAAATTGAGAGATAATCCATAAAATATTTCATTCCCTCAGGAAGCACTTAAAAATCTTGTTGATTAGGGATATTTTTAGTAGCAGAGCGCATGTTCTATTTTTACAACTCGCGTGCTACGCTCGTATTTTTAGATACTAAACCAGACCGTAGACTCTTTTTGAAGTAGTTTTTTATTTTCTTTGTTAAGACATTCAGTGGCAATTGAAACAATTTTGTTTTTCTTTTAATAAATTTTAGATAAGGTATTTCTTAGTTTATGTAGCGATTCTATATTTAGGTAAAATTTTTCTTTTTTATTAATTGGGGTAGTTTGAAAAGATATACTATAAAGTTGTTTTTAAAATATATACCTAAAACAGGAGATGAGTTTTAGGAGGAAATGAATTTTCGATTGAGTAACAATGACAAAATATTCATTTTGGCTTTTAATTAATTTTTATTTCTACCTTTTCAGTGTTTTGGTTTCAGAAATTTTTGTATGGTGTCGTAATTTCGCTATATTTACGGTCAATTATACTAGAATTTACAAATTTTGCTTGAAACATTTTCATTCAATTCATAACAACTATATAAAAAAATTAACTATATGATTATTGCTCAATCTCGGTAAAATTAAACAGCTTTGTCTTACTAACAAAAGTAGATTTTGGATAAAATGATAGAGAAGCTCAGGAGAAAGTTGTTAAATAGAAAAAGAAGGCTGAGCATATTAAGCTGAGCTGAAGATAATTTAGAATAATTTAAAATTTCACTTAATTTTAGTAAGAACCCATTTGGTTCCAAAAGTAGGAAAAAAGCAATAATGATGTCAATTGATTCAATTCAATATCACACAGTATCTCTGAATATGAGAAAAAATCACATTTATTCAAAAAGGTATCCCAAAACAGTTATTTTACTAAGTTTAAAAATTTCCTTATAAAATATAAAGACATAATAAATTATTAAAAAAGCAAACCTTTTATTATTTTTACTCTCTTGTCTTTGCTGGAATATTTTAATGAGATCAGCTTTAGTTAAGCCATTACGTTCTAAAATTCTTGCGGTACTGTTAGCAATTGGTAGTTTTGGAGATTTGCAAATTTTAGCAGGACAAAATGAATCCAAACTATAACTGGCACGAATACTTTTCTTACATTTTGGCTTTCGTATATTATCAAGTGATGTATGGCATTTGACTAGAACTCTTAAAATAAATATCAATTATATTATATAGTTTTACATTTAAAAAAGTAAAAAAAAAAAAATCTAAATTTTATATATTTTACCTTAAACTATTTTCCTTAGCACATTGACCCTGGATTGATAGGCTTTCCATCAAAGCTGTTATCCAATCTGTACAATTTTTACTATCACTACAACGCTAATATATTAATTAAAATATTTTTATTAGCTAAAAGTTAATATTTAATTTAGTCAAATTCTTACAAATGTAAAAATATTAGTAATAGTTTGAATCGCAAATCTTACTGCACCAATTGGACGAACAACTGTTCCTGGTACCAGATTTACAGCATCTTTAAATGAGACAAGTTTATTATCATATTCTTCTTTTGATGTGTATGATAGTAGAAGCTGATTTTGTAGAACAAACCACATTTTACGCCAGCCACCAACTTTCTATAAAAATGAAAATTTTAGATTAAGAGCTGAATAAATTTTTCAAAAAGATTTTATTATAAAAGCAAAATTAATGAGAATAGCTTTGAATTTAAGCTTGAAAATATTTTGCAAAAATCTATGACAAGTATTTTAATGAGAATGGTGAAGTGGGAATAAAAGAATGTCTTCTAGCTTCTATGCTCAGCTAATGAATCAACTTAAATAGGGCCGTGGCATAAAGGAATCATATGTGGAATTATTATAGAACATTTTTAAGGGGTTATGAATTTCAGAAATTTAAAAATAATTTTTTTCATTGTCTTCTTATGCAAAAATTTCAAGTCAATCAAACTAAATCTCTCGAGGAAATTGCCTTGCGAAGTTCCAGTCTTATATGATTTTTTCTCGTAACTCTATGAAATTTATGAAATTCTATTTATCAAATTTTAAACATTTGATTAGAATAAGATTGACCACTGGTTTAACGAATAACTTTGTGTTCTCTCAAATGAATTTACATTCGAATGGGTGGTAAAAATTTTACTAAAATTGGCATCTTTTTTGTGAAAATTTTTTTATATAAATTTAAAATATTTTAAGGGGGTATTCTGGTCCAGAAATTTGAAAAACTTGATTTTGTTTTTCATATTTTCAAAGCATAAGCCTTTAAGAAAACGTTCCTAAAAGGTTTCTTCAAAATTCAAATTACTTTTGGAGATATGGCTGTTTTAGTGACGTATGGCTCATATTGCGCCTAACTTTATCCGAAACTTTGAAGGCGTTTGTCTCGAAACTACTTTTTCCGAAGCGGTTGCCATGATTTCTCAAGTTCCACTGAATCGATTCAATTGAAAATTGGTATGAGTCTTTTTTATACATTTCCCTGTCGCAGGACCTAGGATTATAAAAAAAATTTTAATTTTTACTATTTTGAGGAAATTCGGAAACGTAAAAAAAGTGGTAAAAAACACGTCTCTTGACTTCAAACAGCTACAACTTTGCGAAAAAAATTTTCTTTATCAATTATCATAGTTCCTGCCATAGCGGTACTCCTCTAGATTAGTTATTCACTTTTTTTTTTTACTTAATATTACTCAGAAGGTTTTAATCTTATCGCCCAGTGAGCACCATTTTTTAAAACCCCCCACTTCATCAGCCTGCAGCTTTTTGGATTTTTTTTTGTGTATTGTTAGGAATCAATAAATATTATACAAAATAACGAATACAAAAAATATTGTTTTTTTGTTTTATTACTCCTCAAAAAGTACCTAAAATTCATGTCCCTAGACCCGAATACCCCCTTAAATTAGTAGACGATTGATGTTTTCTCATCAAAATAGGCATTTACTTTTAATTCTATAAATATGGCAACAGGTGAGTCAGAAATCTACCTCGAAGCTAATTGAGTTCATAAGTTTGAATCTAACTATATTTTTTTCATAATTATTTCATATTTTATAATAGTTTAATAACTATTATATATCAAATATATTCATATTATTATTTATAATTCAACTACCCTGAAGCATACTATAATTTAAAAGCAGCACTTAAATTATTGAAATTGTTCACAATTATTTTTTAATCTACTTAATTATACATTAATCAACAAAAAATCAAAGCGTTATAAACTAGAAGCATTAAAAAGAGTTCATATTGTGCTATCATGCTTTGCAAATCTTAAGTATTCTTTAAATGTTGTACAACAACCTTTCTTAAAAATAAGTGCTCATTAGCAAATAAAATATAAAAATTACCAACATTTCTTTTCTTTTTTAAGTATCCACTCATGTGCACTTTTGCAGCAACTGAAGGAGCATTATTATCGTGCTGAGTTCTGATTTTTGTTGGTAATATAAATTTTTGCATTTTGTTTTTCCTTTCCTACCTTTATTGTATATCTGCAAATAAAAAAACTTTGTATTAATTAATATTCGAAAAGTAATTAAATCGCAATAAAAACGAAATTTCTAACAAAAATAAAATATTTCATGAAGTAAAGAAGACTTAATTGATCATACTTCATTTAAATACAACGGAAATTTTTAATATATTTATCGAAAAGTTTGAAATTGCTTATACCCATTCTTCATTAAGTTTTATACATATTATTAAAATACACAGAAGGAAGTTTTGTATGGAGAAATGTGTAATACACACGTATTAAGCATGTCGCAATCTTGAGCAAAATACAGCCTTATACAGCCCCATTTATGTGTTAAAAAGAATAAAATGGTGGCATTTTTGTAAGTATATTAAAATTATTTTGTGTATTTAAAAATAATTAATTCTTTTTCAGGTTATTTTAAATATAATATTTTAGAAATTAGTTTAATACTGTTTTCGCGAGTAAGCACTAAAATTATTTTGTGTATCTTCACAGCTTCGATGATTCAATGTTTACTTTTATGACACTTTTTATGACATTTCCATCAAATATCCCTAAATTTCCCTAATATATACAATTGCCCATTAAGAAACGTTTATTTTTGTACGGGAGGCTAATATACTGTATAACCTTCAATGGAAAATGGGTATTAATAAGTAATTCAGTTTTCGTGGTTATTCTCATACATTTCCGAAAAATATTTGCTAAACTGAAAAACTGAAAAGTATTAATTCAGATTTTATTTCACTTTTCTGAACTTTGATTAGAATCAAGCAAGCTTTATTCAATTAACAATTAAACATTTATTATTTCGAATTTTTATATTCTTCTGAGTTTTAATGTGTGTGTAGATATGAAAATATTATCCGATTTGCTGAATCTAAAACACGAAGATTTTAATTGTCCATATATGCGAGCAATATAATCGATGTTTAAGTTTAAGCCACAGTATTCTAAAAATTTTTCAAATTTAAATTCCGAAGTGAGCTCCAAACTCTTTATTGAAAATAAATATTTTTTGGAATCAAAAATCATTATATTTTAATTACCTAAAATATAATTAAAGCATTCAACAAATATAATGTTTTTGCTTTGATGGCAAAAAGATGATGTTTTGTGATTAAAGGAAACCACCCAATTTATTAAATTAACAGCTTGAAAACCTATTTATAAAATTGAACAATAAACTATTTGATTATAAATAAACGAAAGCTAAATTTTAATTAATTTTTGTCATCATATCATGTCCTTCAAATAAAAACAAGTTAAAACTGAATACTTCAGAAGTAGAAGCATAATAATTAGATGAATCAGCAGTTTTTTAACTTTTATCTTTGAAAGACCTCCAAAAGTAAAATTATAGATCCAAAGTTCCGCATTATGATTTTTTTTGGTATATTTTAAAAAGGAAATAACCCTTTACTGGGTTCAAATACGCCTGAATTTGCATTGGAAACGCTTTCAACTAACTTACTTGCATGCATCTAATATTAATGTACTGTAGCAATAACTATAAACAAAAAGTATTGTTTGTTTATATTTTGTAACAAATATTTTGTCTTAGACGAGTACTCTTTAATGTTTTATTACTTAATTTCCGTAGGCTCAGTGCAACAAGTTCAAGTCCTGAGAAAGATTGAGAGATCATTGAAAAGAAAAGTTACAATTACAATTAAACTGACAAACAACTTAAACAAAAAAAAAGAAAACAAAACATTAAGCTAAAAATGTTATAATTTAACTTTAACCAAAACTTTAAATTGTTATCATTCTGAAGAGAAAAAATCAAAATCTCTGGCTTTGAGTAGCTCAAAATAATGTTTTTGGTCATCGCCTTGAAAATTTCTTAGTAGTTGAACTTGTTTACCAGATATAAACAAATAAATGAAAAAAAAACTATTATTTTTTTTAATATTGTAAGGCAGTTCATGTTGAAATCAAGTGCTTGTACCGCTAACATTCTCATCATAATTTCATGATAAATTGAGTGACAGTTAAATGCTTGCAATGTTTTATCTTTGCAACAGTATTTTGATTGCTATGGAATTAAACTTGAAGAACAAAAATTATTTAGAAAAACAACAGAAAAATGTCTTACTTAATTTTTAGCATGTGATTTTTTTTGTTTCCATTTAAAAGTCTGTCAACTAAAAGAGGGCAAACATGAAACAACAAAATATTTATTAGATAGTTTTTCTGTTTGCTTTTATTTAAAGAGATATTATTTCGAAATAATGCACTGATTTGAGAATTCAACTTTTGGATTTTATTATAATAAATTTATTAGCTCGAAAATAAATTTAAAATATTTTATTAATGGAGGTGACTTAGTTTTAATTAGAGGAAGCTATGAAAAGCTATAGAAAGAAAGCTAGAATTTTCGATATTTCACACATTTTTGAATAATAAAATATTTATAATTGTTATTAAAATTTTAGGCAATCCAGAATGTCCTTCAGAAACCTTTATAGTAAAAACTCAGAATGATGAAATACTTTGAATTTGAATTTGAAATTAGGAACATTTTTCGGATTATTGAACAGGGTTAGATTTTTAAAAATGAAATTTATTTCATTTGTTTATTGAAAAAAAGGGAAATGGAAGCATAAAAATTATTTATCAATAGAGAAATTCAAAATTATTAGCTAAATTTACCTTTCCTTCAAAAATAGTGCTCAAGTGCTCTTTATTATGTAAGCGAATTTAATTAATTAAAAAAAAAAACTGGTAGCTTTCCTGGTAGCACCACATTCAAATATTTATTTTCATTTAGGCACGGCACTGAAAAATAGGCAGTAGTTTAATCCTCTAGTAAAATAAGTAATTTCAACTACAATGCATATCACTGCAAGCCTAATTACTTAAAAAATAATTCGGAATACAAAAACTACATTCAACTTCTATTAAAAGGATTTCCGTAACTTGGTACTACTTTCCTTAATTTTCAAACGAAATTTTAGCGTGATCTTTCAAATAATATGCTTACAGCAGCTATTGACCTTAAACGTGCTTTGTGAGATTAATAAATTTTGCGTTGCAAACTGAATTCTTTGTGCTGAATTATTGAAAATGTTAAATAAGGACTTTGGTGATTTTTATATATTCAAAACACAAGAATACAAGTGATAAAAACTTTCCAAAGAGTACGTGATATTTTCAAAGAGTTTTCCTGTTCAATATGGCCTTTGACGTCTTCTATTGATGATAACAATGTTATAGCATTAAAATAATTAGTGCTTAACGTGCGTTGTTGCAAAATTAATTCTGAAATAGCTCAATTTTTTTTTAAAAAGACCTTGAAAAAAGTATCTCTCAAAATATTATTTCTCATGATTTATATTTCATAAAATACCACATAACTAGGTATGAGACATATAAATCAAAATAATGGCGCTTTGAAAATTGTTTGAAACTAAATAAAGTACGCCAAAATAGAGTTCGCGGTTTGCAACCTACTGGGGCTTATATATGGAGGAATAAGTTAGATGCTATGAACATTGTATTGTACATAATAGGGACTACTTTGAAGAAGACAAAATAAATTTAGATAAACTATGTTTTTTTCTATAAACTCTGGATAAGTTTTAAACAGATTATCTATTTTTACCATTAGTTTTCCACTTCCTGATCTAGTACTTGATTTTCATGATCTTATTTGAGGTCTAGCAAATAAATTAATATTTCAATTTTAAATATTAGATAAATCTTTGTGAGCTTATTTTGAATAATCCAAAATACAGTGTACTGTAATTATACAATATTCATTTTAGTTATTGAATTAACCGAACCGCCCTAACAGCTTCGATTATTTTTACGTATAATAATATCACATCAAAATATCACTAAGCTGAACACGTTTGTTTTCTAAAACTCAGATGTTCATTAAAAACTTAGAGAAATGTATTTTGTTTTATCGGTAGATACCCGCTAAAACTCAACCTCAAAAACAAGAGTTCGTCTATGATATTTATTAGCGGCTTTCATTGTTTAATACAAATCATAATCATTAAAATCATAAAAACATTGGAACAATGCAAAAACTGTTCTAGTGTTTATACTTCATAGTTTCACAAATTCTACTACGTTTAACACGTTGAGTACGGCGTGTTCCACCGATGGCTCACTTTTAATTTTTTACTGAACAACTTTTTGTGCAAGGCGCCGCCGATTCATGGATTCATCTTAAGTATTAAGGGAATCGCGGCAAAAAAAACAGATGAAAAAAACGTCAAATATTCTCATAATATAACAGACTCACGAATTACTCAAAAAATATAGGTAAAGTAAAACGGGCTAGTATAATAGTCGCTCAAATTTTTTTCAGCCAATGTGTCTGAGGCTCATGTAAAATCTATCATTAAGACTGACTTTACGTTATCGAATTTGTTGGCCTTATTTATTAAATTGCATTAAATTACACAATTATTTTATCATTTTAAATAAGCCATGTTTTGCGCTATTAACTCTACTCGATCTAATAATGTAGCCTAACAAATTGGATCGTGTATAAAAAAACTTGAATTTTTCAACATATTGAAATATCGTAATAACGAAATCTTTTATTATTTTATTCTTCTATAAAACTTATATTTTCACTCATTAAACTTATCCTTCAAAATTAAATCATATAAACTACATCCTAGTTGTCATAACAAGTAAACTTTTTATAGGTTTTTTATAGCATAAAATGTTTTTGAATTCTATTGTATTCAAAGCACAAACAAAAAAAAGAAGTTTTTTTGTTATTTTCTTGTAACATAACATAAGTGACCTCGTTTTTCTTCTTTTTTTTAAATCTTTACTGAAAAGTCATTTAATTTTTCGACTACCAGAATAAAAAATTTAATATCTTTCCAGTAGTTTAAGTATCTAACTTGAATGAATGACGGGTAGTCTTTTGAAATTAAATCTTGGAGTTTTTTCTTTTTTTTAATATAAACAAAGATCAACTTTTACCAAATCTAACAGTGGTTATGTCATATTGAAAGTGGTATGCCTTAGGTTAAAATAGATTAATAAATTTTTTTAATAAATAAAAGAAGACCTTTTGTAATCAAACAAAAAAAAAGAAACTTTTTTTTTGCATTAAATTTTATCAGCATATAATCTTTAACTGTTTAAGCATAGTTAAAACTTTTATTTAATAAACAAAAAATTACCTTTAAAAAATTATATGTTTCACTTCAAAAGAAAAAAAACACCATTGAAATTTACAATTTACTTTTCTTCATGTACTTTATAACTGATGCACAAATCGATTGTCACCTGTCTCTTTAAACTGTGCAATTAGATCACAAAAATTTCACTTCGCCCCCATATGCAAATTAATTGTTCGCGATAGTTACCGCATTCACATAATTCAGATCACATAATTTGGATGTATTACTTTTCCTTTAGAAATTTATTTATTTATTTTTTTTTTCATATCTTCTCTAAATGTTTTATTTATAGAAAAATTTTTAAAATGAAATTTATATAAATAAAATCAAACTAAATTAACCAGTATGTCAAGTTTTTAATTTAAAAAAATATATTTATTCACATTATCCGCTCTGCAACAAAAATTGTTGCTTGAATGTTAACAACTAATAAGACAATACCTGAGAGTTTGTAGTTGGCAGGTAAACGCGCCACTTAATCACTGCTCAGTATGGGGTTTACGGGGAATCATGGTCTATTGCGTATGTTGCACGAGTTATTATTATTCAATGTTTGGAAAGTTATATAGTTCAAAAGAGGAGGCTGTTATTCTGTTTAGCTCAGGCATAAACTTTTATACAAATATAATTTTTGAGGTCTATATGCTTTCATACATGAAGCTTTGTTATTATATATTTTCATTGATTTTTAATCTGCGGGTCTTATTATACGAGTATGATGGTCACTGACGTAATATAAAGATATTTTGTTTTCAGTAACTGCTATTGTTCTGATACTATGAGGGCCATTTTGAACCAAAAACCAATGTCCGGAAGGAGTAATTTTGAGGATCGTGAGAATTTTAATATACTTTTTTTGTTTACTTAGAATATTAGTTCATAATGAAAACCACTAAAGAAATTTGATATTAGTTTGTAAGAAAAGCATTTTTTTTACATATAATTTTTTAACACTTCAGTTTAATGTAGTTAAAAACTGAAACTTTGAAAACAAACACTGGCGGTAAGAGTGATATAGTGATATGTTTCTTCAATGATATATAGGCAGCAGATTGTATTTCTTGGTTTAATTTTAGTTTTTATCTATTGCTACTTTTATATGAAAACTGATATTCTTATGATTGTAAATTTTTTAGAGTGATTAACGGTTTTGACATTCAGAAAAGATTTTAACTTATATAAGTACTATATTATCACAACCAAGATATCCGAAGTATCTTAAATGAATGAAGAAAGAAGTCTCTTTTGAATTAAAGAATTAAAAAAACTTTCTTTTAATTTTCGGGATTTAAGCCAAAAATAAGCAAATTGATTTAATATTATATAATAAGCATTAGATTTTTAATAAGAAGTAATTTATTAAATTTTTAATATAGGATACAAATTTTTTTTAAAAATATCAACAATTTTATTTAATTGATAATGTTACTGTTACTCCTACTTTAAAAAATATTTGCAGCTGGCATATACACTTTAATGTCACTGTTTCTAATTTTGCTATCAGGTTCAATATTTTGCTTTCCCGAGGAGTGAGAATAGAAAGTTTTCACACATTTTTTAAAGCGAGTGATTCTAAGTTGTCAGAATTCTTTCACTTTTTACACTATTTTCTTACAGAGTAGAGTGCCGTAAAAACAGAGTGAAAAGTTAATATTTAAATTTTTAGGCTCAAAAATGTTTATATTCAATGGCAATAACCGTTTGTTGAAAGCGAAAAAGGAGTAAGAAGAAAGAGGCTAAAAGAAAGGATGAAGCAATGTCAATGTTTCAAGTTAAGCTATTTCTAGTAAATATACAAACGTTTATATTTTTAAAAGGATTACTACACTGCAAGATTCTTGAAAAATTTAAGCTACAATATTACTAATACTTATACACTTATTTAAACACATACACTATATATAAATTCTATCCATAAATAATTTGATATGACATCACATAAGTGATAATTTGTTAGTAATTTTTTAATATAAAAAATATGAAATTGTTCTAAGAGTTGTTTCACAGGCTAAACATAAAATTACTAATTAAGTTTTCATAGTGATCTTCATTTTTAATTTTTTCATATACGCAAGAGTTCTTCTTATAATTGCGGTACTTAATTTTGCTTATGAATATTTTATTTGTGTGTTTCCGTGATATTTCAAGTTAACCATTCTAATCTGATAATTAAGAGAGATACTAAAAAACAAATTTGTATAAAGCGTAGTTTTTTTTTTTCTAATATAGTCAAAAGTCTGTTGGATTGATTTATGTTAACATTGAAGGCCAAGTCACGGCATTCAATAACAAAAACTTTCATCATAAATAAAATAAACTGAGATTTGAAAACGTTAACAAAATATTTCTGTATGCTTAATATGTAAAACAATATAGAAATTTTTTAATTAAATTAAGCTTTGAATCCACTTGTCTTGGTTATAGCTTGTAAAAATGCGTACAATGAATCCTAATTGTCGACCATTAATAAGATCTCATATAGAAAATATATAAGGATGCTGTCCTACTCATTATAAATCCTGTTTTGTTAACTCAATAAGACCACAGTACTTTATTTTATTATTTCTATCTAAATCGAAATATCTAAACATAAGATATTTATCTCTAGTTTCACTTTTATGTCAACGTATCGAAATTTGATTAGATTGTTAAAGGATAACATGCAGATCAATAACTCTATCTTCATTTTACTCAATTCTCTAAAATCTTCGTTTTGATGAATAAATTACTACTCCTGCGTTCAAGATCTTGGTTAACTGCAAGCTGGGAATGTAATCGTTGATTATCCGAGGTGTGTACGCATTTAATTCTCAGCCTGCATCATTTGCAGTTATTTCAGTCAATATCTAAAATGTTGCTTCTTATTTCCCCGTTTTTTGTCTTTTTCTAGAAAATCACAATTTCCAACATTTTGATAATAAAATACTATTTATCAAAGTTTGCTTAGTTGATGCTATACTAGCTAAGTATGTTTAATTACTTCCAACTGGTAATGGTTCAAAATTTTATTCGCAGATCAAAAAGTGAAATTTAATCATCTGCTTAGATTTTACAGCTAACTAAGATCTCAAAAGCAGGTTATTTTTGGATTTGAAAAGTATCTCAAGTTCTTATAAAAGAACATTTGCTTTGATGCAACTTTGTTAGTCAATATAAGGTAAAAGAATAAATTTAGGTCCCTGTATTTCACAAAGGTTTATGAAAAACTTTCAGCCCTCCTCCAAATTTGTTTTTATAAGTGCATAGTTTAATAGGAATCATTCGGATTGATGTAGTAAACCCTTTCATTAAATATCGCCTGATTCCGGTAAGAAAATACAAAATGGTTCGATAGAGGAAAGCCCTCAATGATGGAAATTTTTTCAAAATGGAATTCTAATGGTGGCAAAAGTACTGGCTGGAGACAAATATATTGATTATTTATTATACACTTAATTAATTTTGCCAACTAATTCTAACTTCCTAACATGAAGAATTCTATAAAACTTACTATAGCACCCAAAGTATCAAATATAAAATATTAAAATATTGAATAAACATCACCTCCGAGAGTTACAACTACTTTGATTACCGCAGATTTTGTTATAATTTATGTATTAGATCTATAATTTCACTTTATATAGCACTAATTTTATAACTACCATCACTTATAATAAAAATTTATATTAAAATATAAGATATTTGTTCACTAATCAAGCATTTTTATTGTTGGGAATATATTTGTTGAGGCCACGAAAAAACTTGTCTCTTTTAATATGACCAAAAGAAACTAAAAGTTTCGACAATCCTGTTATTTTGTCACCTTAACTATAAAAGTTTTATTTAGGAAAAAATTCTTTTTTTTTAGTAAGTTAAGATATAAAAATCTCAATAAATTAAAAATTTTTTGTTGTTGTTTCATTTTATCTAAAAGTTAAATAAATAATTCTGAATTAATATCTGTTAATTTTTTTTAATAAATTGAATTTTTGTCATAACTTATAGTTTCTAAACAGCCAGCACTATGTGAACTATGCAAGTTTACTTTTATTTGATTTTTTTCCAAATGGAAAATGTAATTTTCTCCGACGTTTTTTGAGTTCATCATCGAGACTTGAGGAATCAGTTGAATTGGTATCTTCGATTTGGGTATCACCGTGTGACGCCGTCGTAATATTCGTTGTTGGGGATGAGGTGGCGGACGGCAATATATTTCCAGACATTCCGATTGTATTGAATTGCGACGATTCTGGGATATTTGATTTTGAAATTGGTTGTGAACTGCATACTGTTGACGACTGATAGTAGTTTGTGACGGGATTAAAGGTGTAATCCATTGGCACGGTGTCCGTACTTTGGGATCGGACGATGCAATTACTGGAAAATTTTAAAATAATATTCATTAGTAAATATTTTTATTTAACAAAAAAAAACACCTAGTAAACGGATTATAATAATTTATTAAGTAGAAGTTATTGAAAATATTATTAAAATTAAAATGCGGATAGGAATAAATTTTTGTATACAAAAGAGAAAAATTTCAGCCCTAATTTTCTAGGTGTAATTCTGGTTAACAAGAGGATTTAACAACGAAGAAAAAGTTATGTTTTAATAACCGACATAAACCAAATTTTGTCTATAATTACTATTAAAGAACTTTGCTTAACATAAATTTGCATAAATTTATATTTCTGGTAAAGTTCTGAAGTCACTTAAAATCAAACTGCAAAACTACAATTATTATCGAATTAAAAAATAGCTGACAACTGTAGCTGAGTTTAATTAAAATACCATAAGTATTCTAACATCAGTTAATATGCTACTGGAATACAACATTATCACCAAAAAAATGAAAGATAATAAATTTCGGTTGTTCTGTTACGTCTTGAAAAACTTTTTTTTAAATAAAGAGCAGTGAAAGAGATTTTATATGCTGATTAATAGCTCTTGATAAAAACTATATCTATAATATTAGAATTTCAGAAACTAATAAAAGTTTGTGATAGTCACCAAAGAGTCTTAATCATCTATTGAGAAGTTTTGTCATGCGCGTTCAACAAGCGATTTGGTTTAGGCGATTACTCGCCGAAAAGACATTCACGTCAAACAAATATTTCTGCTGTAATCTCACGTTATGGATAATATTACAAAAAGAAAATTTCGCATTCTAAAATTTTAGAATTAGTGAGGAATAAAAACCTGCAGGATTGTATCAAATACAAATGTAGTTTGAGAAAACCGTAAGATAAAATACTGAAGAACGTTTTTTCTGGATCTAACACAAACAGCTTTAAAAACATTAAAAATTGTCGGATCCCACAACATTTGACTAAAAGTATCTTAATATATTGGTGACCGATGAAGAGTTAACTCGTCATGAAAAATGAGGAAAATGTGCACTGGTAAGAAATTCCACAAAGCCGAAGCTAGAAAACAACCAGGATGTAGAATTTTTCAGCTAATCTAGAAAAAAAAATCTTCAATATTTCGAGGTTTTTTTAAAGATAACTTCAACTAAAAATAAATTGATTTTCTGTAAAAAAAAAAAAACTAAATTTGAATACTCTACTTGAACATCAAAACATGCAAAGCCTTTTAGTTAATATAATACAACTAAAATTAATTTTCTATTGACCAGACGCAGTAAACTAACACCCACAATTATTGTTTTAGAAATAAAATAAAATTAAAAGTCAAACTCACCCCTGATGCGAAGAATTTCCTCGTCTTGGTGGTGGAAGTGGAGCTCTACCGCTAATCAACATTCCACTTGAAACTGATTGAAAGCCTGAATATGTCGATTTTTTTCCCCTTGGAGGAATATTAATTGAACGTTCTGATGACTGAGACGGACTATGCCTATTCTCTTCAATATGATTATGTAAACTACTTAAATTATAAACATAATTTTCAAAATAAAATAAAATAAAAATAAAAAATAAAATACCTATCACCAGAATTTATTGTGTGATGTGAATTATGTATGGTTTGACCTAAATTTGTTGTATCATTATTAGCTTTAGTGGAATTGGTAGCACTCAATGCAGATGAGGATGTTGACTGAAATGAATGCTGTTGCATTAAGACTGGTGTTGGTGAACCACCAACAAAAAATGTTACCATTTGGTTATCACCTTCATCACTATTTGATGAATCATCACGATAGTATCCACCCATTCCACTTGAACTGTATTTTCCATGATTATCCAATAAACCTAAATGAATAGAGTAAAATGTTTGTCTTATGATAGAAATAGTTTTGTGCAATTTTTTTAAACTTTTAGTTAAAAAACAACCATAAATTTAATGAAAAATTTTATTGTGTTAGTAACTCAAGCAGTAAAAATTTATGTTATTAAATCATTCCCTTAAACAAAATTATATTATAAAAGAAAATAAAGAAATTGTTTTCAGTCAAAAAGACAACAGAAGAGATATGTGTCAAAGTTTACTTTAAAATTGAATGAGTATTTTTTAAAAGCATATTTAATAAATTAATGTGGATTAAAATATTTCTTTATTGAATTCTTATTTAATTTACTTCAAAATTCGCATAAAGGAAGCATGCGAGCTAACCAACAGACATTAACAGAAGATTATTTACTCAATTCTAATTCATATTTTCATAACTTAGAAATTGTCGCATGCCGCAAAATCAAAACATGAAAAACATGACGTTTAATCTTTAATCCTTTCATAAGTTGAATTAGAAAATTAAGAAAGAAACACTCACAAATATAATTAATTGATTTTCTTTTAGCCGTTAGTCTCTATAAAAGAATAGTCGATAAATTTATAGAATTGGTAGCCCTATTGTCAACTTTGTGTAATTTGATGTTTTTAGCCTTATAAACCACAAATTTTCGAACGCTTTATTCAACTTTAAATCATATCTCATATCATATCCCTATCATATCAAACTATTTCTTTCGCCTGCAAGTTTTTTAATTAGATTTGTGAGCTCGAATGTATAACAAATAATAATTATAGTTTTATTATAAGCCAATGAAAAAGTATGAAATGTGTCAAAATTGAATGGAAATCCAATATTTATAAAGTTTCTGTATTCCACGATCGTGAGTTATACTGTGCTTTACGCGGCAAAATCTGATCTATTCGAAATTTGTTTCTTTTCATTGATATAGGTATCCTAAATCTCGTAAATACCTTGAAACAACAATGAAACTTATAAGAAGTCAAAATTAATTTGACTTAACATGTTTAGGACAGTAGAAATTTCAGTGAGCTGAAAAAGAGACAGGCAATTTTTTAAAAACTCGTTATATTATTCGAAATCTGATTAGATAAGTGTAGTCAGAATATAATATATAAACCGTTAGTTGGTCATAATTTTGAAATGCATATTAATTACAAAAACTTAAGATTTTTTGAAATTAAATGGTAAATAATTGGCTTTATTATTCACGTCCGCGAACGTGTTAAAAATTTAATCACAAGCCCAAATATTCATAGGTTTACAAAAAAATTATTCAGAATAAATTTGTAGAAATGTTTTAATAAAACTAAAAAACTAAATTTTTAAAGGGCGGATAAAAGTTCAAAAGAATAAACTAAGATTCTTATTGCAACAAATTAACTAAATTTCTTCCATATTTTTCTTGCCAGTAAGGATTTTTTTGTTTTTCTGTTTTTATGAAAGTTTTAAGCTTCGATAAATGATTCGGATTTGGTCTTAAAAAAATTTAAATGTTTTTTTAAGGATCAATAAAGTTACTTTCTAGTATTAACTCGTACTGAAGTTCCTTGAAATTAAGAAATAATCAGATTAATTTTTAAAAATTACTTCAGCCGTACGACCTTATTTACTGAAATTTATTATTGAATGTGAAGATCCCTTTTTTAGACAAAGATTAAAAGAATGTTGATATGATTTCCTTTTTCTATTCTTTATTTCCCTTCTTATGAATTGAGTTAAATATTTCAATTCATCAGAATTTGGAAATAAGATCGACTTGCAGGATATTATTTTTTATGTGTAAAATATTTAAGGACCATAATTTAGTGAAAGTGTACATATACCAAAATTTTGTCTTAAAATTATTCAAAATATATTTGCAATTTTTCCTAAAACTAAAAAAAAAAATAGGCACCGTATAAAACAATTAATAAATAATGCAGTTTTAGTGAAACAAAAAAAAAATAGTGCAGTGTAATAATTTTATAAAGAAAGATAAATATTTGTTGTTTAAAATAATTTGTTTGAAACTTTTTAAGAACTTAGTTAAAAATAAGTAAAAAATGTTAATTGAAAATAAGATGAAAATCTTCGGCTTACCTTGGAAAAATGTTTACTAGGTCTTCAATTTTTACATTTCATAATTTTCATATTTTAATACCTTTACATATATACCTGACACTAATATAAATGATTAGTTATTCTACTAACGTCAACAGTTTTTTTTTTTAATGCAGCATCATAAGGAAAGAAAAAATATTTATGATAAAATATTGATTGGTTTTTGTTCTTGAATTTATTTAAAATTCAGTAATTTTATAAACAAATACAAAAAACAAGTTAGCGATTTGTACATCAATGAAATGCAAGTTAAAATCTAAAAAATTAAAAAATATCTAGAAACAGTTTTTTATTATCCATAAGAATTTTGAAAATTCTTAAAATATTTCATTAAATTCCAACAAAGCAGTTATAATATTTGAAGAGAGTAAACAAAAATCAAAATTTAAATTTTCTTTCAAACAGTTTAAAAAAAAATAATCAGAACTAAACATAAAATTTACACATAAAAAAAAGATCTAATAAGCGCTTAGAAGTTTTTAATATATCTGTGTAAATAAAAAAATTTAATAAAAGAAAGAAATAAAACATTTTACGACTATCACTCATTTTGAACCATAATACATATTAAAGATTACCATAAAATTAAAATATCAAGAAAATGTCCTTTTTTCATTGTTTTTTCAATACCTTAATCTAGTTGGTAAGGAAACGTCAATTACTAGAAAGTTTATTAAACATTTAACAGTCAAAAATTAAGAAGAAAACAATTTTTAATAAAAATTGATTATCCTCCACTAGCAAATATAAAGATTTAATGGGAAAATTAATGAGTAATAAAATATTCATCTCAAGCTATGTTAGGTCAAGTTTGTAGTAATTTCTTAGTGCCAGTGTAAAATAATTTCGTTTGTTAAGCTTTATGGGTAACAAAAGCCAATCTTAAATGTTTAAAAAAAAGCAGGAGCTTTCATGATGACGATGACGTCAGAAATTATAACATGATGTAAAAATAACAAAATTAAAAAACAATAAAAATAAAGCTCAACCGTATAAACAATAAAATGTTATATGAAACAGGAATGAACAAATCTGTGTAAACAATGAACTTTTTTTTTTATATTTTCATTGTATTTTTAAGATAGAATTCATTAACTAAAAGGATTTTAACATTTTAACATGTTTTACTAAAAATTATTTTAGTGGATGTTTTTGCGTCATTGGTCAACTTTAATATATACAACTTTTTTTCAAAATCTAAAGTATATATATGTATATAAAGTATACTAATATTTAATACTTTAATAATAGCAACTACTAATGCTAATCTACATTAGCTAGGCATGCAATAGGAAAATAAAAATGAAATATCATGCAAAAAAACCAAAGTATTATGGTAAAAATACGAGGGATGGGATCAATAAATATCGTCGTATATATCTATACAAATTTTGACGAATTCATTTTGGAATTTGTAATACAAATTAACTTCTAAGAAATAAGATTTTTTTGAAGAATAATTTAAAATTAGTATTTAGAATAATCTCACAGTATTTATTTGCTTCAGTTGTATTTTAAAAATTGATAAAAATTCGAAATGCATATCTTCATTTAGCATCGAATTCAAATTATTCAAATAATTGAATTGCAGCTAAAATCATGAAATACCATCATTTTGAATATCACTCTTGTAAAAATAATAATATTTAAGAAGTATGCACAATTTGTCGCTAGAGAAAGTAAAATTAACTTGTTTTAATAAAATGTAAAAAGAAATCGTTTGTTCTTAAATCTCTTTTTATCAAAGACTCACTTTAAAAAGTTTCAAAATTGGTATAATTTATTCAATTATTGACATTTTGTTTAAATTTTTTAATAGTATTTTTCAAAAATATATACAAAAAAAAAACCTTTGAAAAGTGAATCAAACATTAATATTTATTTGATTTTAAAAATTAATTTAGTTAACCTTAAAGAAACTAACAAAATAAAAACTAATGTTAAAATTAAATTCCCAAATTTATCTAACGATTATAATATCCCTACTCCATTTTAAATTTCTTAAATAATTATGATTTATAACTACTTAATTATTAATTTAATTAACAACTAATAAATATAGGAAAGTTCAAGAGAATGCGCACCAATTATATGAAAAGGGATAATATATAAACTCAAATAATTAATATTCAAATTCTAAATTATAGCAATAAATACATTCATAAAGCAAAAAAAAAACAAAACAAAAACATTTTTTCTAAATTATTTGAACACAAAAGCATTTAAAAAAAGCAATAATTATTATATTTATTCAATATAATTTATACAATTTAACAAAACTACGACTACTCTGCTGAAAACATGGAAAAGTTGTCAAACAGTGTCTTACCTTGAGCGGAATCATCGTCAAGATCATCTGTACTGTTGGTAATTCGTCCTAAAAAAGTAAATTAAGAATTATTAATACCGTTATGTTTAACAATAAAATAAATAAAGCTATTAATTAAGAATACGGCTGTATATTTTATCATCTTAGAAGTGAGAATGTGCTCAATACTTTAGACGTTTCATTAACGTCAACACATTCCTCCAAATTCCCTTGTTTGCACATGTACCTAAAGTACCTTAACTTCTTTGGTCTTTCTTTTTTTTTTTAGTTTAGTTTAGTCTTACTTTTTCTTTTAGTAATTTTGGTAAGCATAACAAGAAAAAAAATTATTATTTAACGAATCAATTGTAAGTTTTTCCCCTTGACGAAAGGGAAATTAAGATCTTTTATAAATTTTAGAATATTTCTTATTCTGACAATTTGATTTAATTTAATTAACAACAATATCTTGTATTTTGTATCTTGTATCTTGTATTAAACTGAAATAACCAACTCTACATCACTTAATGCCTAGGACTCACTAGCGCTTAGCGTATGGGTCGACTTAGCACAGTAAAAATGGAGAGTTTTCCTAAATATCAATCGGAGTGGGCTCACTAGCATATTACTGTTTTCATTTTACAGAAATAATAGCTAATAAAAAATTCATAATTTAATAAATTTCAACAATATTCAAAATATTTAAATAAAGATATGAAGTAAAATCAATTCTTCCCGAATTAAAATATTCCTTTGATCTTCTCTGAAAAACCGACAAACTAGCGCTAGCTAGTCGCTAACTCAGGCTATATAACAATTCAATCGAGACTAATGGACTAATTAGCATTTAGTGCTAAATTAAAAAAATGAAGAAACATTTTCTAGACATTTCTTAGTTGATTGTGCAGTGTTAAATTGTGAAATAAATAGTTCCAATTATTCCTACCAGACGAACTATTATGATATTGGTGGAGATATGTATGTGTTTAAACACACAAAAAAAAGAAGAAAAACAATGGCGATTTCCAAAAGAGAAGATGTGGGTGAGTGAATTTTCTTTCGAGGAATTCTTGAAGGAAAAGTGAATAAGTGAAAAATTCATCAATATAAAATACATGCAGAAAAGAGCCGTCCTAAATTTTTTTTCATGCAGAACTTTAGGCCGGACTTTAGGCTTCTCTTTCGAAAAAAACTTATTAATATTTTCTTGGGCAAAGTAGTCATTTTGATTGAAAAGTACCTCTCTTTCATTAAAATCTTAAGCCTAATTTCTTAATTAGATTTTGTCGTCTTCTTTTGGGAGTACTGATAAAGATTAATAAAGCAGTGATCAGTGAAGCAGGTAGTAGTAATGAAGATGAAAGAAACGGTAAAAAAAAAGGAGCACGAATCAACAATCAAGTTGAAGATCACAAAGATAAATTTCAAAAATGTATTGATTGAAATGGAGAATACAATGAATCGGAAAAAAAGAAAAAGTAATTCAATATTAAAAAGGACTTCTGTAAGTAAAGAACGAGAACGGTATGAGTTTCTATCTAATCCTAAGAAGTACTTCAATATTTTTTTCATATTGTAAAACCATTTCCTATACTTTATATGAGAACTTTTTGAATAATGACCTAATAATAAATAATAATATATATGCCACTAAGTTTTTGAAAAATCATCCACAGTTGAAAAGTTAAAAAAACTTTAATTAAAAATTAAAACGTATTAAAACTGTAACTTCAACTATAATCAGATAATTAATCAAATATGTCTCAACTTAGGTACCAATCTTCAACTCCACCTTTAAAATTACTTAGAAAGTAATTTTCCAGGCTTAGTGATGAAAACAAAAATAAAATCAAATACTATTCGCAGTTTTTTTACTGTTCAAAAAATAATTGTAGGAAAAAACACAAATATTGGTATCCAAAATGCAAGCTTGCAACTTGCTTTAAATATTACCGTTGTCATTAATTGAAATTTTTGGTTTTATAACGTCAAATTGTACGAAATTCATTTGATCTTTCATTTGTAACGGACCCTCCTGTTCACGGTTTTCTTTTGCTTTTTTCTAAATTTGTTTGAGAAGTGGATAAGAATATTTTTCCATGGGAACAACTTGTTTGTTTCAGAAATGCATATTTGTCAACGGGATTAGTTATTTTAGGAAGAGAGAAAAAACAAGGAGAGATTCAAAGTAAAACGACTACTTCAACTTTCTTAAATTTTTAAGAAAAATGATAAACTTGATGAAAAACTTTAACTCATTCCCCAAAACTTGGAGTTCTTTGACTGAATAGTTGTAATACTAAAGTTATTAGTATTTGGAGGATTTGTCAGTTACAAAAATTGAAAAAGGATAATGTTAAAGCTAAACAGGATTTACTAACCGTAATTGGAGGATCATTTAATTTCCCTAACTAGTACAATAGTTTTCATAATATTCATAAATTTTAACAATAAAAATCGTGTATAAATTTAATTTATTTGAGTTAAAAAGATTTTTTTTCCTTCTCTGTCTAGGGAGTTGTTCTCCGGACTTTGCTGGGCCTTTTTTTTATGTTAATCATTCTATGGATATTGCGTTTTTCTTTAAATAAATATTATAATGATTAATTCAAAACTTTTTTTATTTGAGATGTCCTAATCCCTTCTTCCCCCATAATGAATTTAATTTACAAGTCGGCCAGGCCATCTACGGGAAGGACGATCAAAAGGGCTTAACTCCTTTGTATCGAGTCTTTTTTTTTCTCCCTCTTATTTAGTTTTTTCTGCTTCTGCGGCCTGCAGCCCCTTTTAATTCGAGCCTAGCGATCTTGTCTTTGAAAATTCTTCCTTTTAGTTGCGAGAATATGATCAGGTTGTCGTCGGCAATACCCACCCCCATTAACTCTTCCGCTATAGCCGTGCTAGCGAGCTCGCTACGACTGCCGAGCAACGACACCTGATAGATCGTGCTTATTTTTGGTCCTCAGGGGTATGGACCCCTGCAAGAAAACATTTGGTCACGTAACACAGTGCTTTTGCTTTCATTACTATAATGCCTAAAATTTTATGTTTTTATGGTCAATTTTTTATCGATTAAACAAATTTTGCTTGTTAATAACTAATAAGAAATAAATATTTTCTAAAAGATCAACAAGCAGCGTATAGTTGCTTAATTTCACAGGCATAAGAATTTTATTCTATTTTTGTTGAGTTAACCAATTTTCGCTAAATTAATTAATTTTATTAAGAAGGCAGAAAAGAAAGTTTTTCGTACCAAAATAAAGCAGTTAATATGTTAAAGCTATTCATTAAGATCATAATTGAAATTTTTAGAATTCCTAAAATACAAACAAGTTAAAAGTAAAATAAAATTAAAAACATACCCCTAGAACTTTTTCCAGAGCCATTTCGACTATATAAAGTATTTTCTAAATATGCTAATCCATTATTATTAACAATATTAAATCCCAACAATAATTCTATTTGTTTCCATCTATGTAATCTTTCTTGAAGTTCATTAGTTACTTCACCTAATGAATTTCTAGCTTCAACAATTGATCTATCAACATCATCGATACTTTTACCATGTGTTGATACAAATGCACCAACCAAACTAGAACGTTTTTTTTTTAATTTTTCACATGCTTCACGTGCTTGTTGTAATTGTTTTTCTGCTGATATTCTTTTTTTCAAATGATTTTTACTTTCTAATTCATACGTATATTGTAGCCACGGTTGTAATTGTGTTGGTGGTGACCAACAATGATCAACTAATTCAACTTCAGCACGTGATAATTCTGAACGTAACATTTCAATTTCTTGTTTTAATTGTTGTAATTCTAAATCAGAACTAGATGATGATATTGATGGTGCCTCTTTTAAACGTCTTTCTAAATCTAATTTTTCGGTTGCAACATTTTCTTGTTCCATTCTAGCTCTCTCCAATTCCTAGAAAATATGTAAGAAGTTTTATTAGAAGAAGCATTATTAAAAAATTTTTTAAATTAAAAAAGAAATGTTTGATACCCAGTTTCACAGTAGAAACTTAAGTATGGTTAGCGCATTTGTCACCTTAAGCTTCTACTTAAGGAAATTTCATGTTTAATGTTGCTTAACTTCGTACTTAAGTTAAGTCCCCAATTTTCATGACTTTAAATCGTTTTAGCTATTAGTTGAGAAGAAATTTTAAATTAAATAAGCTCCGTGACATAATTCAATATTATTTACGAAAAAATTGAACTAATAAAATAAATTTTATTTATATAAATTTTGAAATGAAGCATTTGAGAAGTGTAAATATCTGCAAGCAGATATGTTTTAATAAAATAATTTGAAGCTATTTATTTAATCAAACTTTATAAAAATAAGTTTAAAATTAATTCAAGTAAAATAATTGGTTCCATTCAAAACAAATTGTATTTTTATCACTATTCACTTGGTCGATTGTTTTGATGAATTCAACAAGAAATAAATATTTTTCTTAATTATTCCTAGTATATTTAATAAATTAGTCCTTTGAAAAGAAATGCGAACAAGGAATATTCGGTTTTTTAAATAATTATTACTTAAATTATAATGTAATAATTTATAATAATATAGCTTATCGCTACTGCACTTTACTACAACATATCTCTATGCTTATGGATAGTACAAAATGTAAAAGATTATGGTCATCTGACGTAAAAGTTGCTTACGAAATGAAGCAGCAATATCTAAGTTAAGCCAATTTTGTATTCTGATTTGTAAAAACTGAAAAATTGATTCATGTTGGAGAAAATGAGAATTGATTGACTTACACGTTCTTGGTAGTATATACAACTTGCTTGGTAACTTTACAATTATTTACTCTTAATTTTCTTTAAGTCAAAAAAAAAAAAAACAATGTTCCATAAATTAAACAAGCACAAATAACATTTCAAACCGGCAGTAAGAAAAACTGCTGATGCTCTAAGTTTAAGAGGGATGCAATGTAGATTGAATAGATAATCCCAATTTCTTAAACATTCCATCTTCGGAATCATGTATTGAATAAACGGAAACAACCTAAATATTTGATCGACCATAAATTAGGAACTAAAGGGTATCCTAAAGACGGAGGAAACTTTATTACCTTTCTCTTAACTGGTTTAAAAATCGTTATAACTCTGCTAATAAAATCAGAAAGAAAGGAAACAATTATAATTTAAACACTTTTGCTTTCGACAATAATGTAGTCACGCATTTGCTAATTTAGAATATTTTTCAAATATTTTATAAATATTCTAAGTATATAATATACTTCACAGTTTAGGCCTACTAATCCAAAACTATCACAAAGTATCATATTTCATCTAAAAAATATACTATAATTCCATTAAAAATACCTTTTGCATTTCTTGGAGAGCTTGTTCAGCTTTTTGTAATCCTTCCATATCTTGAGCCATTCGTTTTAAATGTCTTTTAGCACTTTTATTTTGTTGATATGCATACCAACAACCGATAATAGCACTTAAAAGTAATGTAATTAATATATAATCTTTCCATCTAGTTCCAGTCTCTAAAAAAAATAACAAAATTCATAATATTCGGTAGACTATATTGAAAATAAAGTATACCTCTTGGTGGACCAAATAGCACTACATCCATCGCCTTTAAAGCAATTTTTTGCTTATGAATAGGATCTTTAATTCCTAGTACATTGCCAACAAAGTACATGTTATTAACTGCTAGCCTGTAAATATTTAAATTGAAAAATTTTATAAATAATATTTTAAACAGATATTTAGCATTTGAAAATTGCATATCTCATAAATTAACTGACACACACACATATTTAGCTGACAACTTGTATAAAAGTTATCAGAGTTCTGTCAAAGAGAGTCATAACAAAAAAATTCTAATGATCCTTTATCTCTATGATTTTAACGTATAATCTATCTAATATTATACTCTGTTGTAATTTTGCTCATTTAAATATCACTTGACGTGACTTTATTTAGAATTGTCAACTACTCTAATCATGGAAACTACGTCAGTCTAACTTTATTGATTTATTTCTTCTATCTTGCCAAATTATTAAAAAAAATTAATATTTAGCTAGACTAGAATTCAAATATTAATCATAGCGGATGAGAAAATATTACTAAAATTCAAAAAAGAAATACTGAACAAGGGGATCTCGATACCAGATTTCTAGTTGAATACAAAAAGTAAAAAGTATCACTCTTCAAGTTTGTATGAAAAAACTCTTTTAGTGAGCAGTATAGTCATTATTCATTTACTCATTAAAAAAAGTTGTTTACCTTTATTTACTCGTAGTTCAACAAACGTTTTACAAATAAGAGGAGTTAACACATTTAATATGGTGCATTTTATACAGCAATAATTTTAGCAAAATTATAAAAGAAAAATTAACACAATCAATCTCTTGTTCGCTATTACTTTATAAATGTCTATCAAACAAGCTAAATTTATGTAATTTGTATTACAAGGTAAATAAAATTTTGTTTTAATTAGTTCAAAGAAGGATATTCAGTTTGTTTCATTGATAATTTTAAAGATATTTAAATTGTCTTTGAATTAGTAAAATACTACAAATAAAGACTGTCGTGAATATAATTTAGCTCTTTATCTTCTTCTCGAGCAAACATGAAATACATTTATTTTTATTTTGAATTAAATTATAATTTTAATGATTATTTTCAAACAATTAATTGTGATTAATTTTAACATTTAAGTCTTTTACATCATCTATCCTCTCTGTGGAACATAGTTAGACATATATATGCATGATCTGACATAAAAGTCACTTACAATCTTAATTAGCAATAGTTCAACTATTTAACATTTAAACTCGCAATGTGAAACACTTTAATATTTTTAACTAAATTTAACTTCAAATGGAGTTTAAATTAAACTAAACTTAAAAACTTGACTTGTGAAACCGGGCGTAAGCCATTAAGGTTATTCTCAAACGTGCAAATCAAAAAATTATTATTAAATCAGACCATCAAAATATTGTTTTAATATTTATCATCACTTATGCTTTTGATAAACTTTGATTTACAGCTCCTTCATGAGATAATTTAATAATAATGAAATAAAAAATTAGTGTACTCAAATTTTTTGCGCTTAAATTGTCAAAAAATGCCCAAACTTTATGGAGTATAATTGTAAGTAACAACAATAAATATGTTTCCGTATTTTAACTAAAATTTATCAGATATGATTTATACTTTATGAAACTTAATAGTAATAGATTTAAAAAAAAAAACAAGTTTACTTAAAAACAAGTAAAATATGTTAACAACATTATTACCTTGGCAAAGTAGCACCAGTAACTTTATGCTGTTTAAATAGTTCCACATACTGCGGAAGCTGAACTGACTCAGCCAGCCAGTCAGTTGTTTGCTCGATCGTCCAATTATGTACCTAATAAATAAAATTAAAAATATATATATATATAAAAAAAAAAAAAAAATTAAAAAAAATTGAACCTAAAATTAATTAAAATAATTATATTAAAAAGTTTAACACAAATTATAATTTAGGTAAATAAAATTTTTAAATAGTAATTGAATATTTATTCTTTTTGCTTATTACCTCAGACCTCAGCCAAGCTTCCCAAAGCTCTTTTACCGAAATATGCATATCATCATTATAATGGAAAGCTTTGTGCCGTTTTTCATACCCGGAATCGTACTTCAGTTCCTCACGTAAGAACTGTAAAAGATTTAAACATATGTTAATTCAAAATTAAAGCAAAAAAAATCTATTGGAGAGTAAAATTATTTCAATTACGTGAACTATAGAATTTTTTAACCAATATTCACTGAGATGAAACTTCTTATCAGGCACGTTAAAAATATGGGATTGTTATTTAATTAGCTAGATAAATTATAATTTTTTTTTATTTTATTTACATCAATTAAATTGCAAAAATTTTTAAGATAATATTTTGCTGATATGAAGAAAACTTGTTAATTGTTAATTGTTTTGTTTTTTTTTTTTTTTATTAAATATCTTTTAAATAAAGTACAAAAAAGCTACTTTTCTACGATCTGACCTTGTCAGATATTAAGATATTTGATTGAATTTATGATATTACTCACTTGAAATAAGAAGGTTGAAATTAACAATGCAATTAATATAAATTTAAATTGAATTTTTATTTATTTATTTTTACAATAAAAAATTTTAAATCGGAAAAATATAAATGGTCTGTGATTGTTATCTGAATTTTTCGTTTTTTTAAACTGATTTTTGGATATTTGCTTAGTATTAAGAAAATTTGCAATCTGAAATGAATAAGTTCAAATTGATATACCTACAATGTCATGGCTAAATATTGCAAATACTTCAAATATATATCTAATTACCATAAATGAGCTTTACTCTTTGGTCACGATATTCAATTTTAAATATTTAGATGAGTCATTCGACCGCATTTTATCTTGAAGTAGGTACTACCAAATATATTTCTTTATTCAACTTGAATTAAATATATATATATATATATATATATATATATTTATAAATAGTTTAATATTATTAAATTATATTAGGTTTTCCGATAGAGTGCATTATTATTATTGTTAAATTTTAGTAAAAATTTGTGGTGTCTGATTTTTATTCTTCTTGTGTTTAATAAATTTTATATAAACTTAAATCTGAAAAAATATGATTTATTTAAAAAAACGACTTAGAAATTAAATAGGTGCTGAAAACTAATATAATTATTTTTTTAACTGTCTAACAGTAGTGTAACTAAGAGAATTTTTATTGATTATAAACAAAAAAAATAACGAAATAAAAGTTGTTGGCGTAATTCGTCAATTTTTAGGAAATAAATGTTGCTTTAATTTGTAACGGATATCTGCTCGCGGTCATGGCGGAGACCTCAGTATCGAAATGTTAGTTGGACAGACTAACTCTTACTCATACATTCATTTTTAAAATAAACTTAATGTAAAGAAAATTTGATCCACAAATTCTTTTAGAAAAAAAAAACACGAGCGAAAGGAATGTACCAAAATGTAATCCAAATTTTGAAATATTTTTCTTGCTAGGCACAACCATTTATAAAAAGAAAAAAAAAATGTGTTCCCATGGGCAGGTTTATTAGGAATTTTAAAACAAGTTTTATTTAGGTAAAACGTTTTTTCATATCTATTGTTCCTATATTTAAAATATTATTTATTTAATATTAAGCTAATAATCGTCAAATAAATGCGAAAAAGAAAAGAAAAAATGAAAAACTGACTGGAAGCTGAGGTCAAGTACCTCAGCTTTCAATAATTCACAGGTTTAAGAAACGGAACGCTGATAAGCTTCCGTTGCTAAAATCTGTGGAAGAGATTTTTTTTCATAGAGAGGAGTGAGTCTTTGTTTGGAGGCTGTGAGGGAAGATTTATCCAAAAATGGAAAAATTTTAATAAATTAAAAATTAAATTTATATCGTTCTTAGTTAGTTGTTTTTATTTTGGAAAAGTGATAGTGGTGTTTTAACATCAAGACGTAACAGCAATATTCAATAGTGAAGCGAAAATAAAGTGTTAAAAAAGAAAAAAGTTTAATTTCAATTTTAATATTTCTCATCATATTTCTTGGTGACCTCGAAAAAAAAAATTGGATTTATAATAATAAATAAATAAATAAATAAAGTATATTTTATTTTCCTAGATCCTCCTACCAAGTGTGGCGGTTAATAGTTCTTAATTATTTGAAAGAAAAAGCACGCCATTTAGAAAATAGAATACTACCACAAAGAATCCATAGAATATTGGATAGATCTCCAATCACAACGTCCAATCTTACCAAATCACCAAAATTTAAAGCGGATAACGCTGGCCTCGGAAAATTTTGAAGGGAATTATTTTTTAGTCAAAATATCTCCCGGTACTACCAAAAGTTTTAGTCAGAAATTACAAAGAAATATTTACCAAAAACTAAGATTGGATACAATCGCAACAGTTTTAGCAGGTAGCGCTGGTCTGTACTAACCAAAAAAATAAAATACTCAGTTTGAAGCTTTAAAAAAAACTAGCTTTCATTCAGAATACTAATTTCTATCTCTCTATAATATATAAAACAAGTTTTCTGTTTTGTACGTTTATATTTACTAAAGGATCAAAATCACAGAATTTGTGTAGTAGAGAGAGCTAGAGTCTTATCTGATTTATCGAGAACATCAAGAACAATTGAAATTAGCTGGTATATTAGCTTCCCAAACAACAATTAGAAGGCTTTGTTATGAATAGTTGAGAGCACATGTAGCAAGAAAAAAACATTTCATATCAAAGAGACATTTTCAGTCGCGATTGAAATTTGCACCAGAATATAAAATTAAAACTGTTGACTTTTGAAGGAATGTGATTTTTAATGATGAATCGAAGTTTGAACTGTTTGGGAATCGTCGACAACGAGACCGGATGGTGATAGGCTCTGTAGACAAAAATATTTAAAGTTAACTGTAAAATATGGAAATGGTAACATGGTGAGGGGTGTTTTTTTTTGTTTTAGGCTATGAAAACTGCAAATAATTGAATACAAAATGACATCTCAAACGTATACTGAAATTTTATATTATTAATAACAATGTATATTTATATTATTTGTTCATCTAAATTTTTACTTAACAATTTTAATTAAGTTTTGGAGAGAATTATAAAGAGAATTAAGAGAAGAGAATTATCAAGAAAAAAAATTGAACAAAGGAGACATCGTAGAAATTTGAGCGTGATTCTTATAAAAATATAAATGCAAATGGTGTTGAAATGGTGTTAGAATTGTATGAACAAGCAAAAAGGGTAAAATATTTAGACATTAGCGATGCCTGAGCGAAGCGATGTGTGGGAGGGGGAGAGGGCAGTTAATCCTCGGAACCGTAAAATAGGCTCTAAAATGAAAATGAAATTTTTTTCAAACCACAATTGTATTGAGCCGTCATTTAAATACTATTAAGGTACACATATAAAGTATCATATTATGTGTAAGTCCTCTTTGAGCCCTTTTTCGAAGCCTTATCTCACTGGCTTTTATTACATAATGACATCATACTTTATTGCTTACAATAAGAATGGCAAGCATAATTTCTAAATTGGAAAATTTAGCCATGTTTTATTTTTGGTGAAATGTTACCCAATTTTATTTACAAAGTAATTTGTATAGGAAAAGGAGAAGAAGATAAATGAAAGCCTCTAATCCTTCGGTAAGCCAACAATAATATTTCGTAAGATTCACAGAACTTTCAGTTTAAAAAAACTTATTTATTTGTTCAATTTATTCCAAATTCATTATACTAAAGTTAAATAAATATAGTAAAAGAAAATCTTTAATTTTAAATTAAATAATATATCTTTCTTTTGTAATCTAAGGTTTTTAAATTCAGTTATTTTACTCACATCATTGGATTCACTTAGATCAATATTGCCATTTTCGTCATCATCTAGCTGCTGGTGTAATGATCGGATTGCTTCCATACCGAAACGATCTTGGACACTAAGGCATTCCAGATCATCAATATTACAGGCACCATCAGCATTTCCAGCTGTTGGTGAATCTGAAAAGCATTAATAATATTGTTTAAAAATTGAACATGGAAAAATGGCATTTTTTAGTAATTTTTTAATTGAACCTAGAAACAAAAAGAGAAAATTTTATTTACTATTTATAGTTCTTTTTTTCATTGATTTCAAATTATCAAAAACCATAGAAACAGATTCGACAGAAAAGTCGAATCATTTTAAAACTTAATTTATTGAAGTAAAATTAATTTTATTTTTCTTCATAGAAGTTCGCTATCAATTAAAAAAAGAACCTTACATTTGGAAAACAGGCAATTATTGTATAAAATTGGTTAGCAGTTCGGTAATTTTACTACTGTCTGATCCGATGCAAACCTTTATCAAATGATGTAGCTATCTAAAGTAGAAAAGGCTTAAGATTCTTTCAAATTAAGCCTGATTCAACCGGCTTGATTCAGAGATGACGCCAGTAGGTCTGATTTTTTGCTGGTTCTTAAATTAATTTCATACCTACTTTTAGGTCGATTGCTTTTTTAGTATATGTTTAAACAAAAAAAGACACCTGGAAAGTGAAAACAACAAATATTGACGAAGCATGTTCAGCGCATTGTGTTGAGAGTACAACTTCCGAAAACATCGAGAGAAAAAATGGAGAAAATCATGTATGATAGTTGTAGCTGAAAATTGAATCAATCATTAAACTCTGGAAAGCAAACAACAGCAAGAATAGGCAACTTGGCTTATTCTAAATGACCAATGGCTTATTTCTAAATATTTTTAAACGAAAATTTTGGAGAATGTTGTTAAAAAGATCTTCGATAATTTGCAAAATATTTTAATAATTTACTTCATCTATTCTGAAAAAATCGTAAAAAATGTGCTTTTTTTTTAACCATTATCCTTTTTAGCATTAAATATTGTTTATAGTTTAATAAAATAAATAAAAACAGAAATTCTAAAGCAAAACGAATGAATCCAATAAACCATATAAAGTAATGACAGAAATTCTAATCCGCATCTAATTTGTTAAACTTTTCACCTTCAGATTTTTTTACAAGAAAATTAGCCGAAAGGTTATCACATGCTCTTAAAAACAGAATACCCATTAAAAGTGATAATTAACAATGAAAAACACTTTTACCCCACGTGCAGTTAGACATTCAATAACTGCAAAATTATTTCCAATGATCAAGTAATACTATTATTATTTTTTCTTTTTTTTGATTCTATAATATCCTCACTAGTTATTTAAGTATTACCGTACCTTGAAGGTGTCTCGCAAAAAACCGGTTTAACAAGATTCACACATCCAGCACAAATATTTATTTTTTGTTATACACAAAACAAAAGTTCTACAAATTGAAATCAGACACAACTTCTTTTTTTGAATCATTAAACTTGAGAATATATTTATCATTTTTTTCGATTAAAAAAACAAAAAAAACAAGGTTTGTAAAAATTTTGGCAAGAATCATAACATTAAAATAAGTATTTCTCTTTTGCACAATAAAAGCCCCCCCGTTTAATTTTAATGACAAACAATATCACAATAACCGGACCAAAGGTAAACTTTATTTGGTATTCAAATTCAACGAGTTTCTTCTCGTACATTAAAAGCAATTTTTCCCAGCAAAACATGGTTATGCCTGTCGCTATAGCCACACGTCTTGACTCTCTTTTAATACAAATTTTCAGTTATAGTATATAAAAGCTGCTTTTAAAATTTATTGTTGCTTATAAGCGTTTAAATTTGTATTTAAAAAACACAAAAAAAAAACGAAAAAATAAAAGAAACACAAATTTATAAATATATATTTGTTAAGGCTAATACAATTAGAAGGTGATGTTTGCTTATAAAACTCTTTGAATCAGACTAAATCTGTCAACAGGTGTTACATTAGAATTAATTTTGTATTCTAGCCTCGAATCACGTGTTTGCTTACATTACTTTTGAGTTAATAAAGTTATTAATTCAATTGGGAAATATTAAATTAATATTCTATTTATTTCATTGATTATTTTGAAAATTTTTAAATTATAAAATAATATTATGGTAGATATTTTTACAAATCAAAAAATTACAGTGGATCGTTTACGTTATACATCAAAAATAAATTTTTTTTATTTAACTATGTTTTAATTTTAATAACAAATCAAATTTATATGCACATGTTTTACCCTTCAATAGATTTAATTAGGTAGAACTCAATATAATTTTAAACAAGTAATTTAGAAAACTTGAGATTTAATTTCAAGGTTTCAACTATGATGCCGTCGTGACCGATTTTAGACATTAAACATAATTAAATTGCACGTTTAAAAAAGATGACTCAATATCTGAATGCACAAAAATATTTAAATTAATTTTTTTTTTTATTATTATATATATATATATACATATGTATATAAGAGACATATAAGAAGAAATATTTTACACACAAGTTTTTTAGCATGTTTTCGAATGTTTTAATTTAATATTTTTATTGATAATGCGGTCGAGGTTAATATTAAAATCATAACTACAAAATTTAATTTTCTTTAAATTAAATACAAAAAAAAAATAACAATAATAATAATAATAATGGACTGTTCCCTTTTTGTGGTAAATTAAAATATTTTTTATGTTAAAAATGACATAACATAATTTAAGTCTTAATATTTTTTAACAATTTCAGTTTTTAAAAAATTTCCCTAGCAAGACATCCGAAACGATATTATCGGTTTTTTTAAAATCAATATTAACGTTTTCCTACTGGAATGACGAAACATGACCGAAAACCAATTATGTAAAACCATAATTTAGTCAAGAGCTGATATTGGTTTAAACTGGGAAAGAGTTAAATTTTTGGTAACCACATTAAACTGCTACTAAAGTAGTTTCAATTTCCAAAGTTTTAATTTAAATAGATCACTTCTAAGTAGTTTAAATTCATTGGCAAGATTTTTATGTGGCTAAAACTGCCCTTTTTCAGAACTGGAAAAAGAGTTTATTTTTATTATTTATTCTATAAGCATAAGATGATAGAAAAGCAACCGGTATAAAATTTTTTATTTGCAAAATTAGGTATTCTTTAAAATTGGATCAAGCAGAAATTTGCGTTTAGCCATTAACCGTGTTTAGTTTCTCATCTGTTCAAACCCTCAAGTTTGGGCGTTTAAACTTAGTCAAGCTGTCATTTGTTGGCCATATTGGTATTATCTTTTGTAATAATTTTAAAATTTAATAAAAATTTTTTAAATCAAAAATTGTGTTTTTATTAATTTAAGAAAAAATATTTTGTTGATTTTCATTAAAAACTTTATATTTATTTTTCACGGTGGGCACTTCTACTACTGTGAATTTTTAATTAATTACACTTAAAATAAAAAACTTTTGGTACTGCTTTTGTATTACAAGGTAAATACAATTTTTAAAATACAAAAATTTTGTTTTACTTAATTAATAGAAGGATATTCAATTGGTTTCATTAATAATTTTGAAAATATATAAATTAATCATGAATTTAAAAAATACAAGAAATAAATATTATCGTAAATACAATTTAACTCTTCACCTTCTTCTTGAGCAAATATTAGACACATTTAATTTTGTTTTGCATTAAATTATATTTTTAAAAATTACTTTCAAAAATTAGTTTTAAATTATTTCTTTTTACCAGTTAAATATTTTACATATCTGCTCGGTATAGAACATAATTCGATATATAAGCGTGATTTGACATGAAAACCACTTACAAAATTAAGTAACAATGTTGGAATTTAGGCTTGCACTATGAAACACGTTAATATTTTTAGCTAAGCTTTAACTTCAAATGAAGTTAAACTAAGTTTAATTTTTACCGTGAAACCGGGCGATAGACAATCTAGTAATTTGCACACAAAAGCTAAAGAAAACAGTAATAGTTGAAAATCATAGTAATATAATTACAAAATATATGCAGTTCAACAATGATATTTGACATTCAAAATTCAATATTGCGATGAATACTTTTTTCCCACTGCTAGATCGCAAAAAACAAAAAGATCACCTTCATGCTTTTAGTATAATTAAACCAAATTCAAAGCATTAGGTTTAAGCAGACAACTCGACAAGGCCAGAGGTTCCGAAAGTTGCATCGCGTCGCTATTTTAAGGATGTTGCGGTAAGGTACATATATAAAAATCATCTGCAATCGACGTAATAAGTGAATCACTTCGTTTTCCACTCTTTTTTTTGTTTTGATATTAACACATTACCTCCCGGCGTTATTTTTAAAAAAACTTCTGGTACCGGGACAAATTAAAAATAATTAATTATATTAGAAATGCTTTTTAGCTTCAGAAATTTGAACAAAATAGCTTCAAACTATCAAAATTATAACCAATTAGAAGTTATATAATAATATAATTCAATATTTTTTAAATTATAATATATTTTAATAATTTTGGTACATGGATAATTAAATAGCTTAGTATTTTTTATTGGTATGATATTTTTGAAAGTATTCTCCAATATGTAATGCTACTTTACAAAATTTACAGATACATGCACTCGCAGAATAGACACGAAAACTTAAGGACTAACTCTGTTGGTCTAATCACTGAAAATTTTTAACAACTCGTGTTGTTTTATGGATCCCGAAAGCCGTCCTCGTGGATCAGCCTGAAGTGTTCTTGTAAAAGAAGTACTATGTAGGTTCACTAGCTTCGATATCTTCGCCCAAGTAAGAGTTTTTCTCTGTTAGAGTGGGTTCACACAGGCCAACTCACAGCAGAAACTCACAGCGATTCTGTGAGTTTTGTATGAAAAATAACCGGTTTCGCTATGAGTTTCTGCTGTGAGTTGGCCTGTGTGAACCCACTCTTAGCCAAGAATCAGCAAGTGTAAGCAAAAACTTTGAAAATTTCAACTTTTCGTCTTATAAAGAAGTTTGAGTTCAAATTCAACAAAAAGCACAAATATGTGTACACGGGATTTTCGTGAAGTTCAATGAGAAGCAAAAATGTGTGCACACGGGACGTAATCTGTTAAAACTCTCAGTTTATGCAATCGTAAAATGGTTAAATTTATTCAAGTATTTTTATTCTTTACTCTTTAAGGCCATACAGACGATTTTGTTGCTTTGTCAAATCCTCTTTTAGAGGAATAGCCACTCACACATATAGCGGGGATTATGTTTATGTTATGCAAAGAAAAATTATATAAATAAAATGTATCTTGGGATGATATGTTTTTTTAACTTTTCTTGGGAAGTTATTATAATAGGCTCGAAAATCGAAATCAATAATTTTGTGTTTTCTTTACGTTTCAAGACCTGGAGAATCATTTTCAATCATTTTTTGTTTACTATCTTAGGGATTTAAGCTTTTTTCTTTAACAGCTAACAAAATTTTGCTAGAAAATGTAGAGGGGTTAACCCTTCTAGTCCCATACCCATCTACACCGCGGTTCTGATGACCCCATTTGTCACGAATTTTTTATATTTTTTAAGTTTTTAATCAAATACATCATGTCATTTATCGGCAAAAGCAGGCATTCCCCTCAACCGGGTCAGCTAGAAATTTTATAAGCATTTAAAAAATTATTATCAGAGTTTTAATGGTTTACAATAAAAAGGGGTGTTAAAAAATTCTAAAAGATTTTTATTTTATTCTAACTGACATGAGTGTGTGCTATGGTTAATAATCGTTTTCTATGTTTCTAACTTTCTTCATTTAATGAAAATTTATTTCAATTACCACAAATCAATATTTTGGTTAATCAACAACAATCGATTGGTTATATATACGTAATTTAAATATATTTTTATAAATAAGTGGAACACAATCATTGAATAATCAAACTCTGATTGAAGTCTTACCAAGCAATTAACTTCGTTTATCTGAGACTCTGGTCATTATTATTGAATAAACTGTAAACAGCAAAATAGAATTTGGTGTATGTTAACTGTGTGTGGGTGTGATTGTGTGTTTTTTATCGACGATGGAAAAACCAATTTTATTTGTACTTTATTGAAAATATTATATCAGGTAAAAGGATGAAAAATAAAATATTGATATAATTATACACAAAAGAAAACTTTCGATTTTTTGCGTAATACTTGCAAAAAATTTAGTCTGGGTCATAAAAACAGATCAAGTTTTAATTAATAAGAAAACAATAACAAGTTCTTTATTATATTTTATTTTGGTCACTTGAATAAATTAAATCTCGTTTAAGTTTTGGGTATCTTTCTTTGGTTTTTTCCATAACTTGTTTTAATGAAAATTTTTGTATTTTCTATTTATCCTCAACGCCGTTCATTAAAAGAAAGTGAATACATATAGTAGATATCTCATCTAGAGTCTAGAGACACCTGGTAGGAACGAAGTTCCTTAAGTCCTATCCTATAGTAACTTGCTTTGAATTAACATCTACAATCAATAATTTACCAAAAGAAAAAGATAAATATTTAACTAAAATACACAACAATTAACAATAATAAGCAACAATTTTATGATGCCTTTTAAAATTTTCGGCCAAGTCCTCATGTTTTAACCCGCTATAAGTTTTTTTTATTAATTACTAAAAATCATTGAATTTTTTTCATTATTTTTTATTAGAAAATATAATAAAACTTTGTAAAATCAATTAGAAGATTGAGCTTGCTCTTTGGAGTACAACTTCTCAAATCCAGGCTTCACTTTTGAAATTGTTATTCTCGTTTTTTTTCCAAATTATTTTCCAACCATTACAACAGCAGAAAAACCAGTTTCACATAAATATAAGGTGAAAAACGGTAAAATAATCCTCAGATATGTAGTAATGATAGTAGGATATTCTTGGTAATGATCGTGAAAGCTTATATAGGATACATGTTTTATGTGTAATACACGTGTATTAAACATGTTGCAATCATATCTGAAAATACAGACTTTGAAAGGCTGCATAAGGAAAATATTGCCATCTATTGTGAATTGACATGTTGTCCAACAAGTTAACATTAAAAATTCCCCTATTTATGGTGTCATTAAATGGGGTATATTGACAGCGCCTCAAGAACCTGACTCACTTTGGTTTTTAGGCTAAATATTTCGAATTTTCCTCTTACCTGGTGTCTCCCTAGCCTAAAAGACCAAAGTGAGTCAGGTTCTTCATGCGCCCTCAAATATACCCCAATATGTTATTTATTTATTATCTAAATTATTCATTGTCTTTTTTAGCCTTTTAGTTATTTATTTAATTAATTTAAATACTTTTAAAGTATTATTTCAGTGCAATTAGATGATTTAATTTAATTGGTTAATTTGATAACACTCATTTTAAAATTTCCATCAAATTTCCCTTACAGATTATTGTCAATAGAGAAACGAGAGGCTAATATACTGTAGAAGCCACAATGGAGAATGAGTATTAGACAGCGTTTCTATAGGAGTTTTTGAGACAAGGTTATACTCAAAAGTATATTGATTGAAATAGTTATTTGACATTCTGACTATAAATAATTATAATTTATGCTTTCTATCCAATTTTACTGTATGAAATTGGCTTGCCATAAATAATTATCCATTATAAATATAATGAAAAAGACTTGTAGTGTGATTATCGCAGCAAATATACTATTGAGTATAAACGTGCTTCAAAGATACCTCAAACAAAATAGGATGATTGACTTTTATCAATACATATGTCACCTCCTCATTTTCAGACTCATTTTTAGTGTATTTAAAAAATTTATTAACGCTTCTTTCTGTTTTGATATTTTCTCTTAAACTAGAAATAACTTGAATTCTAATATTAGTGCGAGTTTCATTTAATCTTTCGAGAGTTAAAACTCATTTTTAGCCTAAATACAGTCAATTTTCTACTAAAATGATAACTTTATATACTCCTTTTGTATAAAATTGTAAAATAAATAGCTTTGCCTTTAACACCTGATATAAAAAGACTAATTATATTATATAAAAAAGTAATTTTCTTTAGACTCACTATATTCATTGCTGACTGCTTGTTTAATAGCATCACTTAGTTTGGCCGCATATGAACTTTGAGCCTCAATATGAACACTAGAAGGTGGTGAAGGATTTCCAATTGATAAACTTGAGCTGCCATGTGAATGACGTCCTGTTCCAGGTGTACTACTAACAATATTACCGCTACCGGAAATAGTAGGTACAATAGTATCACCAGGTGCACTACTTCCTACACAATAATAGGTGCAATTTTCCAAAAATATAAAAATATATATCACATAAACTAAATAAATTCGTTCAAACATCATTTTAAGTCACCGTTTCCTTTTGTTTGTAAAAAAAAATATTTGATTCATAAAAATTAAAGTTTTTTCTTTCATTCAAATATTATTTAATAATACGTACATGTGTATTATTATAGATGTATATATATATATATAAAGTATAAGTAAAAAATTGAAGATAAACAAATTTTTAATTTTTGCATAAAATTCGGCTACGCTTGCAATGGATAATAAAATACAATGACAAACTCAAATATGGTAAAATAGTAACATTACAATTTATAGAGCTTATTTCTTTTAACATTTGATTTTATCTATTTTAGTTTTCGTTTTATTGGATTTACTATTTTAAGTACAATTTACTGATCAATAAATACAAAATTGACTTTTATACAAATTTAATTAAAAAATCGACTACAAAAAAAAATTATAACGTAACAACATTTACAATTATTATCACAAATTTATTATTTCTAAATGTAATTTATCCCGTTACAGAATTAATTTCAGCCTGCGTAAATTACCAAAATAGTATTAAATACTTTTCGTCATTTATATAAAATTATTTAATGTTTTTTTATTATAGTTTTTTATATTATACACTAACACTTGTAGGTCGCGTCTGGTATAAATATATATATTTTCACACCATCACATAATTAGCTAATATATTTTTGATATGAGACAAAAAAAATTCCCTTTATGCCTGGGAATAGAAATTTATTCTCTGATGTTGGCTGTAAATTTAATTGAATTGAAAATAAAATAAATATCTGCTTTTTATAAACCATAGATAATCTCTTAACTTCATTATTTAAAATTATAACTAGTAATCACAAAATATATGTAAAGGTCCAGCTAGTGGGTGTAATTTTTAAGGTCGCAATTATTTTATAACAAAAGGAATAAGCACCGTAGTTTTTAAGCAAAATTAATATTAATATTTGAAATTTTTGCTGAATTTTCATTTATAACAACAATTTATCAAATTAATTATACATAATTAAGTAATAAATCCACAAAAAATATATTACAAATTTGCAAATTAAGTGCGGCAGAGCCAATTTTAATTACTTATTTTGACTGACTTTTAATAGACTCCGATAACAAATGATAGCTGTCATTCACTTCTTTTTTCTTTTTCTAGTATTAAACAAGATTATGATTATGTATCTCTCTCTCACTCTCTCTCTAAGACTGCATTTACCAGTCAAATTGTCAATTTGACAATTTATACGAATTTTTTCGTTATGTTTTTTCACGTAGTGAAAGCGTTTAGTTTCACTATAAAATAAACACAGCTTAGAATGGCTGTGTCTAGATCAGCGTCTTCGACAGCGCTCTTATAAGAGTTTTTGAGTTTGAGTTTGAATATAGTGATTTTTGTTTGATTATGAGATATTTTTTTGAATTTTCTGTTAATTAAAATGAAAGCCAGTAATTGACTTTAAGTTGAATAAATTTCTAGTTGAAAAAGATGGAAAAGTTTCGAAGAAATATTATATGTAATATAAATGTTATATAATCAATGATAACTTGAATGATGAGTTAATGCTAAAACAAATAAAAATCCTTCACCAAATCATACCAACACCAATAGCATAAAATAATTGATGGACACAGTTTTAATTGGGCTTAATTTTTCACATTTTTACCAAAAACATTTAACTTCTGAATTTAAAAATGTCCTTTACTTATTTTTCTCTTTCTTGTTTATCATTTACACATTTATATGACTTATTGTTAAATATATAATCTTAAATTATTCATTTATCATCCATTTCTAATATTCAATGTGCTTAACTTTTCACATTTTCATCAAAAAACATTTAATCTAGATTAGGGTTTTTGAGGTGTGAGTTATATTTTGTTTATAAACTTCAATTACATTATTTAAAAAAATTCTATTAACATGTATTTTTAATTTGCACAAATGTTTAATATTCTTATAATTTTAACTGTTTATTTATAGAATATTAAGTAGGGTTGACTGATCTCCACTGGATTAAACAAACGTTAAATTTTATTTTGCAGCGGTTTTTGGCTAATTCTGGTTTTTATTGCTCTTAGTTCTTAATTCCTTGCTACTATTGTTAATTGTTGTTTTGTTTTTGTTTAAATCTAAATAGGTTTCTATATGGTGGGTTTTTTTTTAGTTGTTTTAATAGCTTTATGTATATTAAACGTCTGCATTCTGTCGTAATGAATGAATTACTGTATTTGTAAATATTCCATTGAGTACAAGTGTTTATTTTTTTTCAAATTTTTGCAGTTTACCATTTACTATCTCAAATATAAAGTGAATGCAAATATTATGTGTACACTTCTATAAAACCCCATCGAGGGAATATTTGCAAATAAATAATTAACGAATTTTTCAGTTTTTCTACTAAATTTGAGTTAATATTTTATAGTGAAGTAAAAACGAACCGTTAGCTTGTTATATACACTTTTTGCGTGATTTCATATTATCATTTAAATTTAAATGATCATTTAAATTAATTAAATCCATTAATTAATTAAAACAAATCCCAACTCAACAATTATATCTGAAATAAAACTAAAATTTTTGCTGGTTTACTGACAAAAGTCATTTCATTTTTCAAAAAAAAAAAAAATATTAAGACTATATTAATTTTTGCAAAACTTTAATATATCAACAAAACACTAAAAAAACATTGCGCTTGCCTTTTAAACATATTGAAAGTAAATTGCGGCAAATCATACAATACCAACAAAATATTTCAATTGAAGATGATACATATCACAATTAATTAAAGTAAAAATTATACAAAGCTTAGTGAGCTACTTTGTATAGTTTTGTAGTAAAATAAATTAATTTTTTACACAAATTATTTACATGTAAGCAAAGGATGACTTTTAGGGAGTTGCAGCGGTTGAAGCTGGTAAAATTTGTTCTTTATCTTCGTCGGGTATTATCTGAAATATTAATGTATCAAAACAATTTTTTAAATATTTGGTGTATTGTTATTTAATATACCTTGTCTACTACATGTTTATAAATTAGGCCATCATCTCCTAGATATAATACTGAAAATCCGTCGTACCACCTAAAAATTTTAAATATTTTAAGGGTTAACTTTTAATAAATTTAAAAAAAAAAAACTTTACGCTTCTTGTGCTTCTAAAGTTTCTTTGATTTTCCAAAGTTTAAATTTCCAGAATTGAAAAAAAACCTGAAATAAAAAACTTTTACTTGATTTTCATTAAAACTTTTTGTATACCTTTAAAGAAATATACAAAAAATATTTTCCAGCCCACAGCTATATTAAAAATTTAGAAATTGCGAGGAAAAAAATGCATAAAATATTTTACTCAGTCCTTTAAGCCATGTACTTTTCCAGTTTTTTAGGCCAAAAGTAAATTCTCATTCAATTTTTCCTGCACTAGTTGATTTAGAAGTGCAACAAATTTATATTGGTATAAATGAATTAAATTAAAACGACAAATATAAACTGGTTACAGTTCTTAAATAGAATTAGTACAGACAATTTAAACACGGCTCAAAAGACCTTTCCTTGCTTTTAAATTTAATTATGTGGTATCTATTACAAATTCCATCATAAAATTAACACAAACACTTATTGCTCAGATTGTGATATGTTTTTTTTTTTTTACATATTTTAGGACTGAAACCGAAAAGCTAAATATTGTCTGTAGGTGTCTTTCAAGCTATACATTTTTTACAATTTCAAACTAACCTTTAACGCAGACAAGCCTCTAATACGCCATCTAATTTTAATTGTGTAGTCTTCTGAATGTTTTGTGATTTTTAAAACTTCAAAGCGCACATAAGCATATTTAAGATGGCCTATAGTTCTAAGTAGCGCGATGGTTTTAACATAATGATAAAGTCCTCTATAATGATAATTGACAAAATTTTAATTGTAAAATTCAATTATGCCAAAAACAGTTACAACTTACACTGTACGAGTTCCACGTATATTATTTTCAAAAATCAAGTTTGGATTATAAATTGAATAATCAATTGGCTGCACAAACATTTTGGGTAATGTATCTTGCAGGATATTGTAAACTCGTTCTAAATCCTGCAAATTTGGTTGTTTAGGTTTTTCAGCATCTGATTGTGGTGGTTCTGAAGTTTCCTAAAAAAAAAAATATATAATTTATCAATTAAAATATAAATATTAAGTTTTATTACTTTATATATTTCACTTTCTGATGGAACATTTTCTTTTTCATGAACCTTTGTCTGTGGATTGAGAGATGAAAGATATACTGAGTGCCATTTTGTATATAAGCTATATACATTTTGCACTTTTTTTTCTGGAATATTAGTAATCAAAGCACTTTGAATGGAGCTTATCTGTAAAAAAAAAAAAAAAATAGTTCTTTTATTATTTAAAAATGGGTTGAGAAAATTCCAAATAACATTTTTTATAAAGACAGAAAGGAGATTTTTTGACGATTATGTACCTGTAAAGTTATTTTAGTTCAGTTTTCTATTTCGCACATAATTTTAAGAAGTATAAATTTTTTAACATTTCATAAACTAAAATGATTTTGGTATTTTTAATTGTCAAACTAAAATAAAAAGATAGGACCAACTCAATTTAAGACCCCAGTTTAATATTATGCATTGTCAATAACATCAACATATTTTTATAGTTATTCTAAAATTCCGAAGGTATAAGCGTAAGTATAGTTGATTTCATCTGGTCTTTGATTCATTTATCTTTGTGAATCTGGTCATTCCTTAACAAAAAAAAAAAACTAGGGAGCCTGTCCTAACTCAGCTATTTTATCTCTCTCTTTTGATTAATGTAAATTTTTGTCATAAATCAATTCTGATTCTAAAGTTTTAAGTCAGACATTTTGTTCAACAAAAAATTTATAAATAAAAATTGAGGTTATATTTTTGAGTCTTGATATTTAAAAATTATATAATATAAGAGGTTTTTAGAAAATTTTATAAATAATTAAGTAATATTCTCCACTTTTTATATAAATTTGAGCTTACATTAACTGGATCAAAATTTCGTTTTCGAATAACATAATGAAAGTGATTAAGACACCTTTTAGTTTCTATATGAAAACTTTTAATATACATTATCCGATTACACATTAAACTTAGTCCCACTGTCATTTTCGTTTATTTTTCAAAAATTTTTGTTTTATAAAATTTTGTTTTTACTTTTCCGGCAAAAACATTCTAGACACAAGTTGACATATTGAGATTATATGATCCACAACTGTGGGTGCTAGGATAAAAATATTTCTCATATGGCAGGTTCATTTTTCTTAAAATTTAATTTATTTATCAAATATAAATTTTTAAAAGATTATATAATTTAATTTAAATACCACAACATCCTAAAATATCTTGAATATTTCTGCAAATAATATATTATAAAATGACTGTAGTAAAATGCTAAGTTGAGGTACAAAATTAAATTAAATAAAATTATTTTTGTAAAGTTTTGTTGTGGCATCCCTGAATATAGGTAAAATATGGAGTAAACTAAAACGTCATTTTTTGTTTCAAAATGATTTTTGTTGTCTAGAACAGATGATTGTAAATTTCATGTATATCCACCTGATATTGTTTAATGGCTTTTCCAACATTGAATGCCCAACAAGGTATATGAAGAAAATATATTTTTGATAAATTTTTATGGTTATAATTAAATTTTTATACTTTTAGAAATTAATAGCCGAAAAATTTTAGAAGATTTGCAATTTAAAAAACAGCTCTTGCAAAAAGGTGTATCCCCAGTAATTTCTTCAATACCCAGTTTACCTACTAGCACAATAAGTTCTAGCATGCCACAAGTAAGCCTTAAAAACACAAAAGAATTAATTTAAAACTTCGTCTAAATTAAATTTCTTATGAAAAATTCCAAATATATTTTTAGTTTTTGCAAGGGAATCTACCATCAGTACCAACAGATATTTCAATTAATTTAACAACACGTACAACTTGGAATCAAGCAAGTAATCAATCATTTGGATTTTTTGTAACGCAAGATTCCATTTTTGGTAATAGTGTTCTGCCAGTTTTACCACGTTTTGATAATCCCACAAAGTGATTCAATTATTATCTAAATAATTTGATACTATTTACAAATTAATTAAAAGTAATGGAAAGAATTAAGCTCAAAAAACTAGAAGAATACCTTCAAAGTGTCGATAGTTTTGAAAAACCAAAAGTTTTATTAGAACAATATATAACTCCCCCCCATATAGCAAGTTGTATGTTATATGATATTCAGGTATTTTAAAAAATTTTTTTTTTTTTGCAATTAAAATTAATAAAATTAAATATTAATATATAGATGAAATATGGTGATATTAATAATAAAATTGTTGGTGACCTTGGATCTGGTACGGGGATGTTAAGTATTGGATCATTCCTTTTAGGTGCAAAAATTACAATTGGTTTTGAAATTGATAAAGATGCTGTTGAATTATTTACTACAAATGTATCTGAAATGGAATTGACAGCTATAGATTGTGTCAATTGTAATGTTCTAACAGATATATCATCACGATGGAATAATTCTTTTGATACTGTTATTATGAATCCTCCTTTTGGTACAAAAAATAATACTGGAATAGATGTTAAATTTCTTGAAACAGCAATAAGATTATCAAATAATAAAGTATATTCATTACACAAAACTTCAACACGGTATAATACAGTATTTCTATGATGTTTAAATATTAATATTAATTATTTCTTTATAGTGATTTCATATCAAAGAAGGCTAAAGAATTTGGAACTAGTGCTGAAGTTATTGCTAGCTTACATTATAATATTGATGCAATTTATAAATTTCATAAAAAATCCTCAGTTGATATTAGCGTTGATTTGTGGATGTTTAATGTTGGTAGTAAAATTATATGACTGGAAATTTTTATTATTCAAATAAATTTTGTAATTACTTTAAATTTTATTATTCTGTTAAAACCGGTTTTTTGGGTTCTTTCCTCAGTTAATGAAAGATTCAAAATGTGTAATTTTGCATATATTTTTTTTTTTTTTTTATTGCTTTTCTATTAAAATATTTATTAAACAGTCTTATATTTAAGAATTAAATTCAAAATAATAGAAAACTAACTAAACTTGAAAGACAACACCTTGTGCACATGCTAATTCCCCAGAATGATTTACAGTAATCGTGGAGCGTTTACAATATTGTTTCCAAGAATCAGAGCCTGATTCTCGCCCACCTCCTGTATGTTTTTCGCCACCAAATGCACCACCTATTTCAGCACCATTTGTTGTAGTATTTATATTAACAATCCCACTATCTGCACCTTCTGCACCAATCCAATGAAACATATTATCAATATTTTTAGTAAATATTGCCGAAGATAAACCTTGATCTACTTCATTGTTCCACATGATTGCTTCATCTAAAGATTTTGCCTTTAAAACATAAACAATTGGAGCAAAAGTTTCTGTTTTAATAAGTGGAGAATCATGTGGAAGATTTGTTATTATTGTTGGCTCAACATAGAATCCTGGCTGATCTATAATATTACCGCCAAATTCAATTTTTCCTCCTAATTTAACTGCTTCAGATATTGTTGCTTTATAACTATCAATATTTGCTTGAGAATGTAAAGGACCAAAAATAGTATTAGATTCCAACTGATGACCTATCTTTTTCATTACCTATTTTTAAAAAAAGATATAATTAAAATTGTTCTTTTTTGGATTGAATATTTTTCAATACTAATTTATATTGAGATTTCAAATCGCATAAAAATTGTTCATATAAATTTTGATGGATTATTATTCTTCTTGTTGTAGTACATCTTTGTCCAGATGTACCAATGCATCCAAAAACAGCTGCTTCAAGTGCTAGCTCAAAGTTAGCATCATCATTAACCAATAATGCATTATTTCCACCAAGTTCTAAAATTATCCTTCCAAATCTAGAAAAAAGTTAATTTTTCATAAAATTTATGCGAAAAATATCAAATATATATTTATATTAAGTAAAATTATAAATACTTTGGTTTTGGTCGTGTTTCCTTGCCATAGCTTAAGTTGGTCTTAAGCCTTCTTCACATCGCGACGGTTGGCAATCGCTTGACGGCTAAGGTTATAAAACGGACGTTTCATTTATTCTAACCATAGCTAGAAGAAAACATGTCATTTAAAACATAACATCATTTATGAGTTTTATTGATGTTAAATTGACACTTTGTGACCTTCAAAATTTTTGTTTAACGATCAAAAGTAAAAGACAATGTTTTAAATTGGCTAGGCCCACGCGAAAATAGCTGCTGCTACTTTCATAGATCAGAGTAACTCAGTTCTGAAAGTAAAGCTTTACTTTATCAATGAAAAAGTGCTGCTTTTCAGTAATAATTCTATTCTATCGGGGAATACAATAATTAGTTTTGTTGTATGATGGTTACTTTCTACATGGTTCATTAAAGGTTTCACGAGTGAATTTTTCAATATGATTCGCAAATGAATTCATGCATGAAAAACTCACTGATGAATAATTTCCCTATTGGGTAAAATTATTTCATGGCTTTTAATATTTCTATCAAGATATCTTTAGAATAACATTTCTTTTCTCATTCTTTTCTTCCCAATGTAAAATTAAGGATCATGTCAAGGGTTTTCAAAATATTAATCATAACATTGTAGTCCCTGTCTGGGTAAACTTTTTTCTTTCTATATAGTAAAATTTTACGTTCAGCCGTAGATTTTTTTGCTATTTGTTGCATTGAACCTATTTAGTGATATACGCTCGTAAAACCTCTCCTTTTTGGGTTTCCTATTAATAACGCATAGGAAGCTCTAACACGACCAATTAATACTTAGTTTAGTTTTTAAGATTGAGATATACATATATTAAACTAGGAATAAAAACTTTAAATCTATACATAATAAATTTAAAATGGTTATTTGAATTCAAAAAAATTTCTATACCTTTTCTGGACATCAGCTCCAACATTACGTCCTGTTTGACAACTTCCTGTAAACGACAATAATTTAACACGTTCATCGTTTACTAAAACTTGACCAACATTTCTTCCACCCTGACACAGGGTTGTAACAGGTGGAAGATTATTTTTTTTAAATATTTCTGATACAATTTTTGTAGTCGCTATAGATACAAGTGAAGTAGATGGTGCTCCTTTCCATAATATACTATTACCTACGGTCTAAAATATCTAAATAGTTATCTTAATTTAATATAAATTAATTGGAAATTATATTTTTACCATGGCAATTGCTGCATTCCAGCCATATACTGCATTTGGAAAATTATATGCTGAAATAACACCTACTAAGCCAAGTGGTCTCCATACTTCTAAAATTGTGTGTTTATTACGTTCTGAATTAATTACTTGTCCTGAATATATTCTTGATAATCCAACAGCATAGTCACAAATATCTATGAATTCTTGAACTTCACCTTGACCCTCACTTGCGATTTTACCAACTTCAAGACTAACCAATTTTCCAAGTGGTTCTTTGTATTTTCGAAGAGCATCACCAATTTGACGAATTATATCACCTCTAACTGGGGCTGGTACATTACACCATTCCTTAAAAGCTTTTTGTCCTGCTTTTATGCAATTTCTCATGTCTTCAGGGCTACCGGCGTTTATTTCAGCAATTATTTTTCCAGTCCCGGGATCTATTGATTTAATTAATTCACCTGAACCTGTCCAATTTCCATCATAAACTCCTAAATTTTTTCTTTCAATTCCAATATCTTTAAGAAACGAAAACGAAGAAGAATCTATTAGATATTCATTTTTTGACAAGCTTGTTTTGGAGAAATGAAAGCAGTTAACAGGATATTGTAGAAGACCACATTGTCCTTTAAATAATTTTCCAAATTTTGTTGTTTTAAGCATCTGTAATAACAGAAGTAGTTGAACTTTAGTTGAAAAAGGTATTTAAAAATTTTTATTCATTTCAATTTCAGAGAACTAGTTAAAAGGCAAGTGAGTTTTGTGAAAAATAGAAAGTAAAGAATGTTTAGAATTTAGAAATTAATACAAATCTTTTAAAACTAAAAAACGTAAAAAATGATAAAAAAAAATTTAAAAAAAGGACTAACATTAATAAAATTAGAATATTACCCGGTTATAATATCTATTTATTAACTCCCTGTGAAATTTTGTTACATTTTAAAGTGTTTGAGTGTCCCGGTCTAACATACTAAAATCTTGCCAACAGATGAAACTCTCTTTTTTAAACCCCATTTATTTTAAAAATAAAAAAATAATAAAGGACAGCACATTATTTTTTTGTCTTAGCGAATAGAATAGCGAAAATATGGTAGTTGTGCCTTGAAAATAAAATATAGAAGTAAGGAGTGAAGATTATGTATTGGGGTTTTCTCAAAAGAAGATCTCAATAGGAAGTGCCTCAAAAATTATTTTAAAAATTCTAACAAATTATACAAATTATTATACAGAAACTGTAAATGAAAAAACTACAATGGTTTATCGTTATTAACAAAAAAAGGATTAAAAAACATAGAACTCGTAGAAGTCTTGTAAATCTCAATAATATATATTGGTACTTTGAATTAATTTTAAAGGATTGATAAGAGATGGCGTTCCTAGTCCCAAATCGCATTGGAACCAACTGTGACTATATTCAGATCAAAGCACCATTATTTAGCTTTAATTTCCAGTATGTGTCATTTTACCGAAGTGTCAACAAAAGTTTTTTTTGCTATCTAAAAATGTCAACTTTCGTGCCTACAAAGACCAATTTGCGGGAAGCTTTGCTTTTCTGTTTCCATTTGAAAAAGAAAGCAGCTGAAGGTCATCGCTTGCTTTGTGAAGCTTACGGTGATTATGCTCCATCGATTTCCACCTGTGAATACTGGTTTCGTCGGTTTAAGAGTGGTGATTTTGACACGAGTGACAAAGAACGCCCAGGCCAGCCGTAAAATTTTGAAGATGAGGAATTGGAGTCATTACTTGATGAAGATCAGTGTCAAAACTTCAAGAATTATCCGAATCATTGGGAGTTGATTTGTCAACAGTAAGCAAACGCCTTAAAGTTATGGGAATGATTCAAAAGGAAGGAAATTGGGTGCCGTATGAATTGAAGCCGAGAGACGTCGAAAGGCGATTTTTCACATGTGAACAGCTGCTTCAAAGGCAGAAAAGAAAAGGATTTTTGCATTGTATTGTTACTGGTGATGAAAAATGGATCCACTACGATAATCCAAAGCGCAAAAAATCATGGTGTAAGCGTGGTGCAGCTACGACATCCACACCGAAGAAAAATATTCATGGTTTCAAAGTAAAGTTATCAATTTTTTAGCCTTTTAGAGGATACAAAAGAATTTCAGCTAGCTATAGCAAATTAGACCTATTTTCTCTGGGGGGAAACTATTCTGGATTAATTTCTTAAGAAGACAGAATTGCATGGATTCTCAAAATTGTTTATTGAATTGATGATAAATTAAGTGTGTGCACTAGTGCTATTTTTAGCTACCAAAGATAACTCTTTTATTACATGTAGATAAATGCATTGTGGAATTAACTTTCGAATTCTAAAAATTTCTGTACATAAACTTTTATTTGAGTCTCTTATCTTATGAGTTTAAAAGATTAAAAACTTGTAAGTATTCATGGTATTATAAAATTGTGTAATTTAATTATTATTTACTTACTTTTTCGCTTTAGTTAAATAAAGAACTGTATTTTACTACCTTTGAAATAGTTTTTAAAAAAGTACTTTTATCTCTGTGGATAGAGTAAATTGTTAATAATTATAATCAATGCATTACAGGCTATCACTTATCTATGGTTGGAATTAAAAGCACAAAATAGTAAAAACTCACAAATAGTTTTAGTTTTAAATAATTTATTTTATGAAAATAAAATGCAATTCTTTAATTATTAAAATAAAATCGAAACTAGCACTCTAACAAGAGTTTCAAGTCATTCGAATAAACTTGAAGTACTGATAACCTTCTTTTCAGATTCATGCAAGTGTTGATTAGTTCTTATCACAGATAAATATTTTTGTTTTGTTACACACTAATACCAAATTAAATATATTTATCAGAATTCGCAGGGAATCTTTGTAATTTTTTTGTGGTTAAAATATATTTATATACTTCTAGACTCGTATTAAATGAAATTATTGATTGATAAGAGTTGAGCTTACAATAAATTTTTGTTTTACAGTAAATATTTGAAAAAAAATTTCGTTTGAGTTTAATTTGTTGAATATAAATTTTATGAGTTAAAATCCGATTATGGAAAGGCTAAACAATTTCAGATTGTCAAATAAAAATTAAGATTTATTCATAGATATTTATCGTTCTATAAAAGTCTTTGTGTCACGGGCAACTGCTCAGGAGCATTGAACTAAAGTAGTTCAATGCATCCAGCTATACAAAGCTTTCTACAAAGGTCTTAGTACATTAAAGCGATTGGCTTTAAGTAAAACAAATAAAACGTATTTAAACTCATAATTTTGTTACTTAATCTGTATACATTTTTTTTGCTATTTCAGTAAGACTAATTTTTGCAATTTTACCAGTGTTAGTGTAAGGAAAGTCATCTAAAATGTGAATTCCTCCATGCGGTTGCTGTTCGTGTGTAAGATTTTCCCGACAAAATTTCCAAAGTTGATCTTGTATTTCATTCTGCTTACAATCACTCAACGGTGTAATAAAAATAGCAACAACATTGCCAGATTTTGAATGAGGAATATTTATTACTGATGATTTTTTAACTAAGGGACGCTTATCTATAATAGATTCCAGTTCGGCTGGGCATATCTGTTAAAAAATTAAAATATTTTATTCTATTTTACTCTTTTTTAATAAAAGCACTAACTTCTTTTCCATTGACTTTAAAAATCCACTTGCACCGATCTAATACATGAAGCAGAGATTTGTCATCAATGAATCCATAGTCACCAGTTAGAATCCAACCGTCAGGAAGGAATGTATTTTTTGTAGCTTCTTCGTCTTCCCAATAATATCCATATGGATGTTTTACTTTTACACAAATTTGTCCCCTTTCATTCATTGGAAGTGTTTCTAGCTTTTCATTTAAAATTTGTATACAAACTCCAGATAGTGGTCTCATTCCTCCAATCTTATTTGTGTCATTAATCGCGATACCAGATGCAACTTCTGTCATTCCATAAATAAAATCAAATTTACAATTTGGAAAAATATTCGAAATTAATTCTGGGACTCGACAACTAAGTGGTTCAGCCCCTGAAACTACAGAGTCAATTAATTCAAAATGTTGTCCAGTTTTTTGTCGCTCAACCAACAGATTTAGGAGTTTAGAGCTTCCAGCGAAAAATTTTGTAACTTTGTATTTGTCAAGAATTTTGACACATTCAGCTGGGTCAGAATAATTTCGACTTGTTATTCGTAAAAATTCAAATATTGTTGAGCTGATTCGATGTGTTACTTGAGCTATAAAGACTGGTGGAGAACCAATATATGATATTGCTGTTGATCCTGCCTTGTACCTAAAGTGTCAATTTTAATATAATTAATGTTATGCTAGTAAGTTTATTTACCATCCTGCACATCCATTTAAAAGCATTGAGTGTGTAACTGCTATTATTTTTGGCCTTCCTGTTGAGCCTGAGGAGCTGAGAAGTATTGCAACTACCTTCCTTGAATCACCGAGGTTTGGAGGTTTAAAGTTTATTTCATTTTTGCTTTGTTTAAAAAGAACGCTTTCAACACACAAATCATTATCGGTTTCATCAAATGAAACTACTTTTTCGTCACTTAGATTCAGTTTTTTCAAGGTGGTTTTGACGTGTACAAGCGCTTCGGTTTCACACAGAATCAATCGAGGACGAGTTCGAATTATTGCATGTGTTATATCACCTTTATAAAAATATTTCAGTTTTAGTTCATAAGACTTAAAATTTACTTTGTCTTAAATGAAAACAAATGAAATTTTTAAGTTTTTTCTCGCAAATCGAATTACTTTCTCCAATTTGACACTTTTAATATTTTTTTAACACTAATTTTGGTTTTACTTTTCCTATGAGAGCATCAGAAGAATTGCACAATAATTTACAACTTGCCATTTTATTAGGTAGGTGGGTCTAGTAATATTGCTGCAGTCACATAGGAAATACAATGTGAAGAACAAAAAACAAAGAAGAAATATGTTTGTTATTGCAGCTAATTTCTATTACACATTTTCTTTTCAGTCAAGCATAGAAATTGAAAATAGCAGGATCGGATTTACTAATATTCAATAACCTCAAGTTCCTCTTTTGCAATTTTACTGAACTAAAGACAGTTTCCTAACTACTTACACTTAAATCGCCTTTAAATTTAATGTTCAATCTAAATATAGTCTTTGTAGAATATGGAGGCAGGTCCAAGTGTTCATTTAAAAATTATGTTGAAATTTTATACAATTTGATTTAGAGTAAAAATTCAAAAACGATATTCATTTGTATTAAGAATTAAAGGACCCTTAAGTCTTGAGAGGATGAACAATGTAAAATAATATAAAATGTGTATCAGATAACTATATAAAAGTTCACTTACTTTCATCACTTTTTTGACTAATATGGTAAATAATAGCACCAATAAGGTAGCATCCGTAAATGCAGGCGGTAAGGAAAGGATTTTCATCAGTTAAAAATAGTACAATGTCTCCTTGATGTATACCCTGCTCCTGTAAATTAATGGCACATCTAGTTGACAACAACGCTAATTCTTCTGTAGTATGACTGACTTCGGTTTCCCAATTAATTTCGATTATTTTCTTTGGATCAGCTTGATGTAATTTTTGCAATAGTACCTCCCCGAGAAATTTGTCCGAACCATACTCGGTCTGTTTTTTTGGTCCACACAAAATTCGTTTTTCTAGATCAAAAACCATTGCGGTACAAAACAACTTTTATCCTTATCTTAAAACTCTTTATTTTGAAATATAATGTAGCATTGCTATTAAACTATTTTTGAGGAACACGTTTTAGCTTTGTGATTGATTACGTTATGCAGAATGAGTTGTGATAATTCAATCGCAGTAATTTAGCAAAATAATATTATCACAACCAAACAATTATTGAAGATAGATAACTAATATCGACGCCCAATAGTTTTGTAAGAAATTTAAAATAATAAAAACTAATTAAAATTAATTAAAAACTTTAAATGACTCGCAATTGAAATATGTAAAAGTACAAAAATTTTGGTTTAAAATTTTCGCGATATTCCATGAAACAAACTGACATGATTATATAATTTAATGGAGGACTATTATACCTGAAAATAATTTTTTTAAAGCACGATTTTCAATTAAATATAAAAAAGCCCTAACAATTTTTTTGTTGATGAGATTTAGGGAAAAAAAATTAAAGTACAGCTCAGTTGACAGCTCAGTTCAAAAAACTAGATTGCTCTGTGTGTCATGGGGTTAAAAGAACTGGGTTCTTTGAAAAGATTAGGTTTAAAAGAACTAGTTTCTTTGCTCTGTGTGACTAGGGTGTTAGGGAAAAAAAATTAAAGTATATATAGAGTAGATATGGTTGAAATTTTGTAGTATAGTTTTCTGTTGTTGAAGAACTACAAATAGAAATTTGTTCTTTCTTCTTGAAATATGCCCCTTAAAAAGCTCTTTTGATTAATTTTTCATAAGTGAAGTTTTCAGCATCAATAACTTTTAGTAATTATACCCAATGGGAAACCTTTTTAATAAAATGATGTCTTAGGAACTTGCTTTGCCACAAATCTTTCTGAAAAACATGAAAAAATTTTAATGAACAAATAAGTTTTTACTTTTCTAAATAATATAACTAGCATTTACTTTACCTAGAATTCACTTACAATTAGAATTGAAATTATGTTTTAATTTAATAAAATATATTAATTTAACTAATTTAATTTATTTTATCAAACATTAAAAGACTAAATATTAACAAAATGCCACTTTTGAAGTTTTGCACTAATACCTATTAGTGCGTTATATATGAAACATGCAAATAGGTTGTGTTGCTGTGAAAAATTTATTGTATAACGTATAAAATAGACAAATATTTACTTGTGTGCTGGTTGCGGTAGCAGATTTGCTTCCAAGCTTTCTTGCTGACTTCGTCTACTGCTAGACTGAATTCCTACTGGGTACTGAGCCCAGACTACATTCTTACATTATTCAAAATGAATAAAAGGCACAAACCAGAAGAATAATTGAGAACGAATATCTACATTCTGTCAAGAAAGTTCCGGGTATCGGTCATTTAAGAAGCCCGCCTAAAGGGGTTGTCAAAATTCTTTTTGTCGCTAAGTTGGCGTCATTGCCTTTTATACTGAAGCAGACTTCGAGCGTCATCTGTCATTTGGTTTGAAGTACTCCATTTTGTCAATTCATTTCTTTGCTTCTTTACGATTTTTACAATGAATAAAACAATTGAGCAAAAAGATTGTATCAAACTTTGCATTGGAAAGGAATTTCGTGTGCCAAGTACCTGAAAATAAAGCTTAAGTGGCCTCTACACAATCGCCGTAGCACAGCGAACCCACGCCGAACTCACGCCGATACCCTGTCCACACATTCGTGCGTTGTTTTGACATTTGACATTCTTTTATCATAATGCACGGAATTGATGTTGAAACTGCCGCTAGTTAATTTATTTAATAATAATAATTTGTCTTAATTTTTTTTATAGTTTGACAGTTCTAAAATTAGGTTATGTTATAAATTCGTGTGAAAGTTTGTCTGAAAGCGAAAAATTACACGTATCATCGCCGAACCTACGCCGATACCCCGTCCACACAATCGGCGAGCTCGAGTTCGGCGGTGCTACGGCGATTGTGTAGAGGCCCCATTACGGTGAATCAAATACATGGGCATATGAGTGGTACAGTTCATTTAAAAGCGGTCAAGTTGTGGTGAAATATTTGCCTCGCTCTAGTTAGCAATCCACGTCTTCAAGTGAAGTTAATATCACTATAGAGAAGGAAATGGTGACTGAAACTGAAATAATATGAATTGAAAGAGATAGCCGTTGAAGTTTCTGAATCAATTTGTACCATTTTAAGCGATTATTTGCGCATGAAACGTGCTGACGCTCGGCTAGTTCCGAAAAACATGAATTTTCTTCAAAAAGTTATTCGCTTAAGGGTCCCTGAAGACATACTAGAGCAAGTCAAATCTGGCCCCACATTCATAAAACGCAGTGTAACTGGTGATGAGATATGGGTTTACGAGTTTGACATGTAAACCAGTCGACAAGTTTTGGGATGGCGCCTTCCAATTGAGTCGAAATTTTTTTAACACACATATAATGATTTTTGACTTTTTTCTCCTAGTATTGAATTTGAAAACTTCAAATAGGGAGTTTTGTTATAATATTACCAAGGGTGTTACAAAAAAAAGCTTTACAACCAGTACCTTCTCATAATTTAGTGAAAGAATTTTATTCCAAAAAGCAGATATCAAAAGCTAGGGAGGATAATGTAATCTTTTTAATGTCAAAAAAGAAATGCGGGCAATCAAAGAACCCAGTGTGGTTTTGAAAATAAATATTTCCTTAAATTATAAGGCACCATTCCATGCATTTGAAGGGGTTTAATAATATGATGAAAGCATTCCAAAAGATATGGAAAAATATTAATTTTAAATTAATAAAAATCTGGGAAATTTTTAACTTTTTTTTTAAAGAAAATAATATTTTCTAATCAAAAATTTCAGAATTGCCAAAATTTCATAGAAGCCAGCTTAATAAGTATATTTACACAAAGCGCAACTAAACATTTTTGTAAGCATAGAAACTTTAGGATAAATTTTTGTAAAAAATTAAGAGATCTCAGATTTCAACCCAAACGCGATATTTACCGACTCTTTTTAATTACGGTCCTCCGAAAAAGTAGCATAAAACTTGAAGAATATTATAAAACTTTGTCTAAAACTGTACTTAATCACAAAATGTAAAACCACATTACACATAGCATGATAAATGGTGTAAGCTTGAAAAAGAGGGAAAAAAACATGTAATTTTATTTAAATTTTAAAAATATACCCAACAGGGTATATGTTCTAATTAAAGGAGGAGGAATGGTTGGATAAATTATCCTAAATGATTAAGAGATGTTTGATTTTATTAATAAAATTTTGAAATTTGCAAATTTTTCGAAAATAAAATAAAAATATGAAAGTGCAACTTATATTATTGCTTTGCATGTAATAACAAAAAAGTGAAGTCAAACGATTTATCAATACCAAAAGTTTAGCATTAACGCTTTAAATTTAAAGAATATCTTAAAACTTTTAGGATTCAAACAGAAGCTAATTAACTTAAAAAAACCATAGATATTTTTTTTCTTGAATATATAGAAAACCATAAATTTAAATAAAACTGTTCAATTCATCCAGTAAAACAAAGCTTTCCACAAAGCTCTTAGTACATTAAAGTGATTAATTTATCTGTATATATTTTTTTTGCTATTTCTGTAAGTCTATTTTTTGCAATTTTACCAGTGGAAGTGTAAGGAAAGTTATCTAAAATGTGAATTCCGCCATGCGGTTGCTGTTCGTGTGTAAGATTTTCCCGACAAAATTTCCAAAGTTGATCTTGTATTTCATTCTGCTTACAATTAATCAACGGTGAAATAAAAACAGCAACAACATTGCCTGATTTCAAATGAGGAATACTTGTTACTGATGATTTTTTAACTAAGGGATGCTTATCTATAATAGATTCCAGTTCGGCTGGGCATATCTGTTAAAAAATTAAAATATTTTATTCTATTTTACTCTTTTTTAAAAAAAGCACTAACTTCTTTTCCATTGACTTTAAAAATCCACTTGCACCGATCTAACACATGAAGCAGAGATTTTTCATCAATGAATCCATAGTCACCAGTCAGCATCCAACCATCAGGAAGAAATGTATTTTTTGTAGCTTCTTCGTCTCCCCAATAATATCCAAAGGGATGTTTTACTTTTACACAAATTTGTCCCCTTTCATTCATTGGGAGTGTTTCTAGTTTTTCATTTAAAATTTTTATACAAACTCCCGATAGTGGTCTCATTCCTCCAATCTTATCTGTGTCATTAATTGCGATTCCAGATACAACTTCTGACATTCCATAAAAAACATCGAATTTACAATTCGGAAAAATAGTCGAAATTAATTCTGGAACTCGACAACAGAGTGGTTCACCCCCTGAATCCACAGAGTCAATTAATTCAAAATGCTGTCTAGCTTTTTGTAGCTCAACCAACAGATTTAAGAGTTTAGAGCCTGCAGTAGAAAATTTTGTTACTTTGTGTTTGCCAAGAATTTTGACACATTCAGCTGGGTCAGAATAATTTCGACTTGTTATTCGTAAAAATTCAAATATTGTTGAGCTGATTCGATTACACACTTGAGATACGAAATACGATGGCGACCAATTATATGATATTGTGGTTATAGTTGGTTTTACGGTGAACCTAAAGTGTCAATTTTAATATAAATAATATTATGCTCGTAAGTTTATTTACCATCCTGCACATGCATTTAGAAGCATTGAGTGTGTAACTGCTATTATTTTGGGCCTTCCTGTTGAACCTGAAGAATTGAGAAGTACAGCAACTACCTTCCTTGAATCACCGAGGTGTGGAGGCTTAAAGTTTACTTCGTTTTTACTTTGCTTAAAAAGAATGCTTTCAATTTTGTCAAATAAGATTACTTTTTCGTCACTTAGATTCAGTTTTTTCAAAGTAGTTTTAACATGTACAAATGCTTCAGTTTCACATAGAATCAATCGAGGATAAGTTCGAATTATTGCGTCAGTTATATCACCTTTATAAAAACGTTTGAGTTTTAGTTCGTAAGAATTAAAAGGTATTTTTTGTCTTAAGTGAAAACAAATTTGTTTTTTGCCTAAATTTCTGCATAATTTTTAAATTGTCAAGGTTTTATTTAAAATGACGTATGCTATATAACACAGGTAAAGGTGAAAAATTTGCTTTTGAGTTCAGGCTATTTTTAACACTTCAGATGAATAATATCAATTAACCAACAACCTTAATCCTTGTTTCTGACGTTAATATACAAAACTTAATAAACCAGGTTTATTTTGTCGAATTACTTCGGATTATGAGAAAAATAATTTAAATACAAAACCTGCATTGCATTTTCCTCTTTTTTGTGAAACAATTTATTAGATTAATATGAGCCTCTAAGTAAACAAAAATGTTTATGTAGTACACTTAAACAGGACAAGATTCAATGTATAATTGTTTCTTTTTCAAGTTAAATTAGTCCAGTGTAATGAAAATATCTCAAGTGCAGTGTTTTAATTGACAAAAAGTTGGATTGAATAATTTTAGAACAAGAATTCAAAAACGATATTCATTTGTATTAGGAATTAAAGGACCCTTAAGTCTTGAGAGGATAAACAATGTAAAACAATGTAAAATTTGTTCCAGACAACTATATAAAAGTTCACTTACTTTCATCACTTTTTTGACTAATATGGTAAATAATAGCACCAATTATGTAGCATCCGAAAATGCAGGCGGTAAGAAAAGGATTTTCATTAGATAAAAATAGTACAACGTCTCCTTGACGTATACCCTGCTCCTGTAAATTGATGGCACATCTAGTTGACAACAATGCTAGTTCTTTTGTAGTATAACTGATTTGAGTTTCACAATTAATTTCGATTATTTTCTTGGGATCAGATTGATGTAATTTTTGCAATAGTACCTCCCCGACAAATTTGTCCGAACCATACTCGGTCTCTTTTTTGGGTCCACACAAAATTCTTTTTTCTTGATCAAAAATCATTGTGGTACAAAGCAACTTATATCGTTAAGCTAAAACTCTTTATTTTGAAATACAATGAAATATTGACGCCTAGAATTGACTGTGACTGCTTTTAAACTTTTGCGTCTTGCCAAGATTAGACAATTCAAGAAAGGTAAATAATTGCTAGCTATTAAACTATCTTCGTGGAACACGTTTCAATTTTGTAATTGAGCACGTTATTCAGAATGAGTTGTGATAATTCAATCGCAGTAGTTTAGCAAAATAATATTATTACAACCAAACAATTATTGAAGACGCCCAATTGTTGGATAACATTTCCTATTCCCATTTTTTGTAAGAAATTATAAATAATAAAAACTAATTAAAATTAATTAAAAATTTTAAATGACTTGCAATTGAAATATGTAAAAGTACAAAAATTTTGGTTTGAAATTTTCGCGATATACCATAAAACAAACTGACATTATTATATAATTTAATGGAGGACTATTATACCTGAAAATAATTTTTTTAGAGCACGATTTTCAATTAAATATAAAAGAGCCCTAATAATTTTCTTGTTGATGAGATTCAGCCTCATTTTGGTTTTTAGGCTAGCGAGACACCAGGTTAGGGGAAAATAAAAATTCGGAATTTTCGAAGTTAATTTTGAGGCAGAAAGCATGGTTGACTCATGGGTGGATTTACCAATACACAGAAAGCAAGTTTTGTTGTGACATTTATCAATCAGCTGGGTGAAAACCGGCAAATTATTTCTCTGAAAATTAATATTTTTAATTAATTAATATTTTTCTTTTTCTGAGTTATGGTTAACTTTTTTATAGTTTATCTTTATAAAAATGTATTTATATGAAAATAAAAGTCAAATATAGCTGATTAGGAAAAAAAATTAAATTATACATATATATAGAATTTGAGCGTCATCTGTCATTTAGTTTGCAGTACTCCATTTTGTCAATTTTTTCTTTGCGTCTTTACGATTTTTACAATGAATAAAATAATTGAGCAAAAAAGTTGTCTCAAACTTTGGATTGGAATAGAATTTCGTGTGCCAAATACCTGAAAATGTAGCAGAAAGCTTACGGTTAATCGACTTTATCAAACACATGGGCATATGAGTGGTACAGTTCCGTCTTCAAGTGAAGTTAATATCACTAAAGAGAAGGAAATGGTGACTGAATATCATCATTTAAGTTTGAAAGAGATAGCCGTTGAAGTTTCTGAATCAATTTGTACCATTTTAAACGACTATTTGCGCAAGTTATATACCAAAATACTGATAATGAAACAAAAGGAATGTTTTGGTAAATAATTCTAAGTCCATATATTTTACATGTAATCGAACATGTAAATAAAGTATAAGTTCATATCGATAAATATTTTAATAAGACAATAATGGAAATTATTGATTAATTAATTAGTTCTAAGATAAGGAACATACCTACATAAAAGAACAGTAGTTTAGAGTAGAGGCAGTTGATTAATAATTGTCAAATATACATGTAGTTGAGTTAAAATAAATTTGTTAAACAGTAATCTAGTGAGTTATTATTTTATTGTATTTTTTTAAAATAATATTCCAACCGGAATATAAAAGTCGCATGAAATGTGCTGCTGCTTGACTAGTTCCGAAAGACATGAATTTTCTTCAAAAAGTTATTTACTTAAGGGTCGCTGAAGACATACTAGAACAAGTCAAATCTGGCCCCACATTCATAAAACGCAGTGTAACTGGTGATGAGACGTGGGTTTATGAGTTTGACATGCAAACCAGTCAACAAGCTTTGGGATGGCGCCTTCCAACTGAGTCGGAATTGAAGAAACCTTGCTAAAGTCGATTAAAGGTCAAGAAAAATGTTGACTGTTTTCTTTGATTATCGGGGTATTGTGCACTCGGAATTCTTGTCAGGAAGTTAGACGATAAATAGAGGATATTATCTGAGCGCAATGCGGCGATTGAGAGAGCTAATTCGTCGAAAAAGTCCGGATTTGTGGAAATAAAAATCTTTGATTTTGCATCACAACAACGCATCATCTCACAATGCTATCATTTTTAATGAATTTCTGATCAAAAACTCAACAAATAGCCGATTCCGAAAAATGCGCTTTAAAAATGTTTTTATGATTGGATTATTCGTTGGCATATGTGTATTATTTCGAAACGGGCCTATTTTGAAGGCAATAAAATAAAGGATGAATAATAAACATTTTGTGTTTTATTGACCAATTTCCGGAACTTTCTTGACAGAATGTACTATATATAATTTATTCTCATTGTTTTGATTTTTTCTAATGATTTTTGAATTTTTTCTGCTAGTATTTAATTTGAAAACTTCAAATAGGGAGTTTTGCTATAATATTCCCAAGGGTGTTACAAAAAAAAGCTTTAAAACCAGTACCTTTTCATAATTTAGTGAAAGGATTCTATTCCAAAAAGCAGATATCAAAAGCTAGGGAGGATAATGTAATCTTTTTGATGTCAAAAAAGAAATGCGGGCAATCAAAGAACCCAGTGTGGTTTTGAAAATAAATATTTCTTTAAATTAGAAGCCACCAATCCACGCCTTTGAAGGGGTTTAATAATATGATGAAAGCATTCCAAAAGATATGAAGAAATATTAATTCTAAATTAATAAAAATCTGGGAAATTTTTTATTTTTTTATATTTTTCTATGTTCTTATTAAGGGGAGTCGGTGGTCTAGAATTTTCAAAAAAAAATTTTTTTTCTTTCAATAATTCGGATGTATGGTTTGTGAAGATTGTACTGTCAAATTTTGTAGTCATACTGGTAGTATTTTAGATCATAGAGCCGTTTTTCGAGGAAGTGCCCAGTAGCCATGCTCTATGAACTCTAAACTTTAAGCCCATTTATCCCGAAAGGACTTTTTTCTGCTCGGCATACTTAAAAAAAAACTATCCATCCGAATTAGCTCAAATTTTAATATGTTATTCTTTAAACCTGTAGGTATCGTGGGTACCACAAACATTTTTTTATATTAATAACTTCTTACTTTTTACGTCAAAAAACTGTTGACAAATTAGGTCTTCAAACTTCAAAGAAAGCCATTTTCTCAAAAAATTCTTTATTTCTTTGTTTCTTGTACGGATGATAGCTACACTCATATAGATTAATCATTTGTTTGGTTTTTATTTCAGATAACTACGAGAGCTAAAAACACAAACGTCATCAGGATCCATTTTTTAATCAGGCCTACTTCAGCGTCACTTTAAAAATAATTAAGATTTTTTTTTTACGATTATAAAAATGTTTTTGTATAGTCTTAGGATATAGCAATACATGTACAAAGTTTGAATTCGATCATTTATTATTTCCACCTTAAAAAAAAATCCCAAACATACCTTCAATTTCAGGGCGCTAGACCACCAATGGTTGGATAAATTATCCTAAATGATTAAGAGATGTTTGATTTCATTAATAAAATCTTGAATATTGCAAACTTTTCGAAAATAAAATAAAAATATGAAAGTGCAACTTATATTATTGCTTTGCATGTAATAACAAAAAAGTGAAGTCAAACGATTTATTAATACCAAAAGTTTAGCATTAACGCTTTGAATTTAAAGAATATCTTAAAACTTTTAGGATTCATACAGAAGCTAATTAACTTAAAAAAACCATAATTATTTCTTTTCTTGAATATATAGAAAACCATAAATTTAAACAAAACTTTTCAATTCATCCAGTAAAACAAAGCTTTCCACAAAGCTCTTAGTACATTAAAGTGATTAATTTATCTGTATATATTTTTTTTGCTATTTCTGTAAGTCTATTTTTTGCAATTTTACCAGTGGAAGTGTAAGGAAAGTTATCTAAAATGTGAATTCCGCCATGCGGTTGCTGTTCGTGTGTAAGATTTTCCCGACAAAATTTCCAAAGTTGATCTTGTATTTCATTCTCCTTACAATTAATCAACGGTGAAATAAAAACAGCAACAACATTGCCTGATTTCAAATGAGGAATACTTGTTACTGATGATTTTTTAACTAAAGGGTGCTTATCTATAATAGATTCCAGTTCGGCTGGGCATATCTGTTAAAAAATAAAAATATTTTATTCTATTTTACTCTTTTTTAAAAAAAGCACTAACTTCTTTTCCATTGATTTTAAAAATCCACTTGCACCGATCTAATACATGAAGCAGAGATTTTTCATCAATGAATCCATAGTCACCAGTTAGAATCCAACCGTCAGGAAGGAATGTATTTTTTGTAGCTTCTTCGTCTCCCCAATAATATCCATATGGATGTTTTACTTTTACACAAATTTGTCCCCTTTCATTCATTGGAAGCGTTTCTAGTTTTTCATTTAAAATTTTTATACAAACTCCCGATAGTGGTCTCATTCCTCCAATCTTATTTGTGTCATTATTTGCGATACCAGATGCAACTTCTGACATTCCATAAATAAAATCAAATTTACAATTTGGAAAAATAGTCGAAATTAATTCTGGAACTCGACAACAGAGTGGTTCAGCCCCTGAAACTACAGAGTCAATTAATTCAAAATGTTGTCCAGCTTTTTGTCGTTCAACCAACAGATTTAAGAGTTTAGAGCTTGCGGTAAAAAATGTTGTTACTTTGTATTTGTCAAGAATTTTGATACATTCAACTGGGTCAGAGTAATCTCGACTTGTTATTCGTAAAAATTCAAATATTGTTGAGTTGATTCGATGTGATACTTGAGATAAAAAGAATGCTGGAGACCCAAAATATGATATTGCTGTTGATCCTAGCTTGTACCTAAAGTGTCAATTTTAATATAATTAATATTATGCTAGTAAGTTTATTTACCATCCTGCACTTCCATTTAAAAGCATTGAGTGTGTAACTGCTATTATTTTTGGCCTTCCTGTTGAGCCTGAGGAGCTGACAAGTATTGCAACTACCTTCCTTGAATCACCGAGGTTTGGAGGTTTAAAGTTTATTTCATTTTTGCTTTGTTTAAAAAGAACGCTTTCAACACACAAATCATTATCGGTTTCATCAAATGAAACTACTTTTTCGTCACTTAGATTCAGTTTTTTCAGGGTGGTTTTGACGTGTTCAAGCGCTTCGGTTTCACACAGAATCAATCGAGGACGAGTTCGAATTATTGCATGTGTTATATCACCTTTATAAAAATATTTCAGTTTTAGTTCATAAGACTTAAAATTTACTTTTTGTCTTAAATGAAAACAAATGAAATTTTTAAGTTTTTTCTCGCAACTCGAATTACTTTCTCCAATTTGACACTTTTAATATTTTTTTAACACTAATTTTGGTTTCACTTTTCCTATGAGAGCATCAGAAGAATTGCACAATAATGTACAACTTGCCATTTTATTGGGTAGGTGGGCCTAGTAATATTGCTGCAGTCACATAGGAAATACAATGTGAAGAACAAAAAACAAAGAAGAAATATGTTTGTTGTTGCAACTAATTTTTATTACACATTTTCTTTTCAGTGTATCAAGCATAGAAATTGAAAATAGCAGGATCGGATTTACTAATATTCAATTCAATTCAATTCATTTGTATTAAGAATTAAAGGACCCTTAAGTCTTGAGAGGATGAACAATGTAAAATAGTGTAAAATGTGTATCAGATAACTATATAAAAGTTCACTTACTTTCATCACTTTTTTGACTAATATGGTGAATAATAGCACCAATAAGGTAGCATCCGTAAATGCAGGCGGTAAGGAAAGGATTTTCATCAGTTAGAAATAGTACCACGTCTCCTTGACGTATACCCTGCTCCTGTAAATTGATGGCACATCTAGTTGACAACAATGCTAGTTCTTTTGTAGTATAACTGACTTGAGTTTCCCAATTAATTTCGATTATTTTTTTGGGATCAGATTGATGTAATTTTTGTAATAGTACCTCCCCAACAAATTTGTCCGAACCATACTCGGTCTCTTTTTTTGGTCCACACAAAATTCTTTTTTCTTGATCAAAAACCATTGCGGTACAAAACAACTTTTATCGTTATGTTAAAACTCGTTATTTTGAAATATAATGCAGCATTGCCGGCTAGAATAGACTGTGGCTGCTTTTAAAGTATTGCGTCTGGTAAGTTTTGACTGTTAAAGAAAGAAAAATAATTGCTTGCTATTAAACTATTTTTGAAGAACACGTTTTAACTTTGTGATTGATTACGTTATGCAGAATGAGTTGTGATAATTTAATCGCAGTAGTTTAGCAAAATAAGATTATCACAACCAAACAATTATTGAAGACGCCCAATTGTTGGATAACATTTTCTACTTCCATATTTTGTAAGAAATTAAAAATAATAAAAACTAATTAAAAGTAATTACAAATTTTAAATGACTTGCAATTGAAATATGTAAAAGTACAAAAATTTTGGTTGGAAATTTTCGCGATATACCATGAAACAATCTGACATGATTATATAATTTAATGGAGGACTATTATACCTGAAAATAATTTTTTTAAAGCACGATTTTCAATTAAATATAAAAAAGCCCTAACAATTTTTTTGTTGATGAGATTAGGGAAAAAAAAAATATATATATATATAGAGTAGATTTGGTTGAAATTTTGTGGTATAGTTTTCTGCTGTTGAAGTAAAAAAAAATGAATAATTTGAAAAGTTTCATAAGACTTTTTTAAGTTCCACCTCTTAACGCTTTAGTGTCTGATTTTATACAATAATTTCAAATTGGAATATTTAAAAATAGTTTAACAATATATTTTTCTTTAGTTTTACATTTCAAAGATTAAAAACCTCCTTCAACATTTACTGGTAGTCTGCTTCACCTAAATACAACTGAGTTTACGAAACTCTATTTCAAAAGTTTTTTTTAAGTATTTGAAAAAATTGAATCATATTAAAAAAAAAAAACAAATAAAGAGCCTACCATAATATTCTAGACAAAGATGTTTTTGCTAACATGTTTCAAAATAATAAGCTTAGGAATGAATCTATAACTACACCTTTATATATAGGGTTCCTGTTAAGCAGGGTATTCACTATATCACTATATTTCCGAATCAATGATTCGGCTCTTAGTTCCCATTCAAAGTATATGGAAATGAAAAATAAGAGAGAAAATATCCAAATACTGAATATTTTACTCACAAATGATTCAGCCATATACTTTATATTGGCTGAGAGAGCCGAATCATTGATTCGGAAATATAGTGAATACCCCGCTTTATTAAGGCTCACTAAAGGATTATATACTCCTAGGAAAAACCAGAAAGGGTATATAGATTTAATAATGACACTCTAATTCTTCTGAAGGCCCTGCAGCAGATAAAGTGTCCTCAGATACCTTGCAACATTGGAGAATTCCGTGAACCTTATGATTGAAAAAGTATATACAATAACGGTATGGTTGGTTTTGCCGATGGTCCTAATTTCTTGCAATGTAATAATAAAATATCAATGTTTTTTATTCAATAATGCGGATGTATGGTTTGTGGAGATTATACTGTGGAATTTTGTAGTCATACTGGTAGTATTTTAGATCATAGAGCCGTTTTTCGAGGAAGTGCCCAGTAATAATAAAATATCAATCTTTTATCTATATGCTTTGATAACAACTCATGGTATTTTATTTGCCAATATCAAAATCTGCAAAAAGAAACGCTGTTCCCTTTATGAAGATGCATGTGGTTTTACATATATATTTTAAGTTTTGTTTTACTTGTTAACCGTATTTAGTAACTTCCGTGGAGTTTTTTATTTATTAAAATTTATATTTTAACACTAAACCTACTATGCGCCGTCAAATTGTTATATAACATATAACAATTACATATACATGAGCACTGACAATAACTATTTCTCCTCGATTATAGCATAGAACTTGATGAAAGAATTGTTTTGTGTTTTTATAATTGTCTTCAACTGAAGGAATTGGTATTGATATATTCATCTTTCTCTAGATAATAAAATAGCTCTAATGGCTGAGGAATAGTCTGAAAAGAGAGAGTTTGACGTCATATTTCGCAATATTTTTGCTTTAATGTGGTAAGATGCAAAATATTTAAGTCTACTTTAAGAATTTTTGACCTTCTTACTAAAAAGGTTGAAGAGTTTGAGGTCCAATTATAACATTTATTCGAATGTCAAAACTTGTGAGGAAAAATAAATCTTAAATCTATTTCACTAGGCTCAAACCGAAAGATGCGAATTGGCACTTGTTTCTCATTAAACAAAGAGGTTGAAAGAACATATGTATATATACTAGGGTGGTCCCATAATAATCTGGCTTCATACATTTACGATCACTTTGTAACTAGATAAATTGTATCAGGACCTTTATTAGTTATATTAAGCAAAAATAAAAAGAAGTATTGACGTGCATTATTTAGTTTGATAATAGGATCTAAATAAACAACACGAAAACAATAAATTTTAATAACGTTGAAAATTGAATATAGAATTATGGTAAAGTTTATTTTGAAAGAAGGGAATAAGCCAGCCGAAATTAAACAACTTTTGGAACACACGTGTATTGTGACTCTTCGCACGTTGAAAAATTTGGCTAAGGAGTTTCGTTTTGGTAGAGAATCTGTGAAAGATTTTAATTATGAAGGTCGATCAGTGAACGTGTTAACTCATGAAACTATTAAGCAAATCCAACAAGAAATTTTAAAGGATCCCCGGTTTAAGATTAGAGATATAGCAGCTAGGTTCGGCCTTTCTAAAATTAGTGTTCATCAGGCTATCCATGACCATCTTCACAAAGTAAGTGCAAGGTGGCTACCAAAAGTTCTTTCTTCTGTGCAATACCAAGAGCATGCACGCTGTGCGGAAGCTGTTTTGGAGCTCTGTGGTGAAAGTTCAGCAGATGTAATCGGGCGCATAGTTACTGAAGATGAAAAAATGTAGCCGCCAACCAAGGCTAAGGTCCAGCAGTCTACAAAGAAGGTTATGTGTACAGTCTTTTGGGATTGTGAAGCCATTGCTATTCAGCAATGTAGCTTCACTGAATTAAAACTACCACATTACAGTCAAAACATGACCCCAAGTGATTATTACTTGTTTCCTAAGTTAAAAAAGGGCTCACGAGCAAGAAAATTTTTTGATGGAAATGAACTACAGGCCGAAATTTGAAGGCAAAGGAGAAGAATATTTTTATAAAGGTGTAGAATATTTAATTAATAAAAATGTAAAAAGTGTTAAGAAGTATAAAGGGAAGCTACATATAATGAAATTGAATTAAATTGAATTTAAATTGATTAGAACCGAACCATGTTAGGCCAGATTATTATTGGATCACTCTCGTATACTGTATCTGTAAACATTTTTTGATGAACGATGTTCTATTTATGTATATTTAGTTATTATTAAAGGATTTATAATTTATATAACAAAAGAAATATTTATAACATAGAAAAAATTAATTAATAAGTTATTGATTTATTATTTAATAAAAAAATTTCTTATCTAAACCTTTTAAAACATTTTTCACTTTAAAAAAAACATATATGAACAATTTTTCCCATGCTAAAAAGTTCCTAGAAAAACATTTTAATTATAATAATTTTGCCATACTCTTAATACCTGAAAAGTTCTTAGAAATTATATTGATCGTAAGAAATGAAAACAAAACCAGCCAAATAGATAGAATAGAGGATGAGATACTTTTGCCATTCGATTTTGATAACTATACTAAGGTGTACAGTGTATTGATTAATATTAGTGTTATTAATTAATGTTAATAATTAGTGTTAGAAAGTTTTGTATGAGTAAATTATAATGTTATAAGTTATATGAATTTCTTTTATTTCAATAACTGTAAAATTCACTACAGGGCAAATTCCCAAGCATAAACAATAGTATAAGGGTATATTAAGGGATAAAAAATTTAATTAAAGAAGAAAACAAAATATTCCTCTGTATAAAATCCATTTATGTACCCCAAAAGCGCTTAAAATTGACTCCATGCATGTTATTTCCCATTTAATCGCAAGTTTTAATATTACGCCTGCTAGGAAAGTGATCCAAGGGCGAAACTCTCTTAAAATCCACCCCTTCGTGCCATTTCGGCGATATATAGAAACTTTTAGCCTTTAGTTAACGTTCTTCTTGATTTTTTGCTTTTTTTCAAAAATTTTTAGTTAGACAAGATTGATAGAATTCAAATCAATGCACTCCTTATTCTTTAACTGCTTTAAAAAAATTATTTTCATATGCTGTAATAATACATTTGCACATGTAGCTTTTCAAATACTTAATATCACCTAAATTCAATTTGTAAAATTATCTTAGCATAAAAATATTACAAGTCATTCAATAAAAAATGAACTTCTCTTACTATCAAAATCTTAACAAATCAATAAAGATAGAGAAACATATGCATTAAGCAAGGAATTAATATCAATAATCTATCTTTAATTATTGATGGTGCCTGATAAAATTATTTAACTTAAAAACTAAGATTAAATAATTACAAATCATTCTGAATAGCGTGCCCAATGAAAAACTAAAAACAGGTTCCACGAAGATAATTTAATAGTTAGCAATTATTTATCTTTCTTTATCGGTCTAAAGTTAAAAGACGCAATACTTTAAAAGCAGCTAAAGTCTATTCTAGCTACCAGTTTTTAATTGTATTTCAAGGTAAATAGTTAGCTTTAACTTAACCTTAAGTTCTTTAATAGCACAATGATTTTTGATCAAGAAAAAAGAATTTTGTGTGGGCCAACAAAAAATACTGAATATGATTCGGATAAATTTGTCGGGGAAGTACTATTACAAAAATTACTTCAATCTGATCCCAAGAAAATAATCGAAATTAATTGGGAAACTCAAATTAGTTATAGTACAAAAGAACTAGCATTGTTGTCAACTAGATGTGCTATCAATTTACAGGAGCAGGGTATACGTCAAGGAGACGTTGTACTATTTCTAACTGATGAAAATCCTTTCCTTACCGCCTGCATTTTCGGATGCTACCTTATTGGTGCTATTATTTACCACATTAGTGTAAAAAGTGATGAAAGTAAGTGAACTCTTATATAGTTGTCTGAAACACATTTTACATTATTTTACATTGTTCATCCTCTCAAGACTTAAGGGTCCTTTAATTCTTAATACAAGTGAATTTGGTTTTTCTATTTTTACTCTAAATTAAATTGTATTAAATTTCAACATACTTTTTAAGTGATAGTTTATAAAAAATATTTGCTTTCAACAAAATTAATTTTAATGGAAAAGACAAAAAAGTGTGTAAAATTAAGAAAAAAAATTTAATTTTCATCATAAGAGTGAGATTTTTTGAACAAAACAATGTATTTTTCTCAATGAAAAAAATTTGTGGTTTTGTTGTAGATGATGACACTAGTCGACAAATGTTGGGTCATTTTCGTGTGCCTTAAAAGAAAAGTGCTTTTTAGACTAATTTGGGGTTGCTGAATTCGAAAATGAAAACCATTTCTCTTTTTTTGAAAGAACGGTTTTTGATATTTTGCCAAAAACCTGTTTTTTAGTTCGTCATTTCATTATTGGCTCGTATCTTCAAAACCTATTATTAAATCCTTACAAATTTTTTTCCGTTAAAATGGTAAATTTTTATTCTTTTCAACAAAATACTTTTCTAGCAAATCAAATAAAAATTGGCGGAGTTACAGGCGATCAAAGTTGAAAAAATGTGTTTTTTTTCACCTTTTTTCAAATTTACACATTTTTATTTATTTTTTTCGCCTCAAAAAACCTCATTGCTAAAAATTTTAAATTTTTTTGTAGACGATAAATTTGTTACGAAAATTGTGAAGGTAAAATCTTTCAGATCGAAAGAAAAATAAAAAAAGTTATAGATCCTTAAGTGGATCATTTTTCAGGTCTGCTACGGACGTGTAGATACACTACTCGAAAAAAAAATTTATCTCAACAAAGAGATGTTTTTTAGGGTAATATTGAAAAAAAAACACCTTTTATTTCAACTGTAACTCCGCCAATTTTAATTTGATTTGCAAAACTAATATTTTGTTGAAAAGAATGGAAATTTTAAATTTTAACAAAAAAAATTTGTAAGGATTTAATAATAGGTTTTGAAGATACGAACCAATAATTAAAAGACGAGCTAAAAAACAGGTTTTTTTGGCAAAATATCAAAAACCGTTATTTCAAAAAAAAAAGAAATGGTTTTCATTTTCGAATTCAGCAACCCCAAATTAGTCTAAAAAGCACTTTTCCTTCGAGTCACATTTTTCGTGTAAACTAGTGTGATTGGGAATGTTAATTAAAGTTGGTAAACTCAACTTCTAAACTAAATAAAAATAATTACGCTCAACTATATATATAAATTCTTAAGTATCCTGTTAGATCTGCCTGATTTACTTTAAGTAGTGTATATTTTGGTTTATGTATTCTACAAAGACTATATTTAGATTGAACATTAAATTTAAAGGCGATATAAGTGTAAGTAGTTAGGAAACAGTCTTTAGTTCAGTAAAATTGCAAAGAGGAATTTGAGGCTATTGAATATTAGTAAATCCGATCTAATAAGACTGCAGCAATAATACTAGGCCTACCTACCTAATAAAATGGCAAATTGTAAATTGTTGTGCAATTCATCTGATACTCTCATAGAAAAAGTAAAATAAAAATTAGTGTTAAGAAAATATTAAAAATGTCAGATTGGAGAAAGTAATTCGATTGCGAGAAATAACTTAAAAATTTCATTTGTTTTCATTTAAGACAAAAAATAATCTTTGAGTATTACGAACTAAAACTGAAATATTTTTATAAAGGTGATATAACACATGCAATAATTCGAACTCGTCCTCGATTGATTCTGTGTGAAACCGAAGCGTTGGTTCATGTCAAAACCACCTTGAAAAAACTGAATCTAAGTGACGAAAAAGTAGTTTCATTTAATGAAACCGATAATGATTTGTGTGTTGAAAGCATTCTTTTTAAACAAAGCCAAAATGAAATAAACTTTAAACCTCCACACCTCGGTGACTCAAGGAAGGTAGTTGCAATGCTTCTGAATTCCTCAGGCTCGACAGGAAGGCCCAAAATAATAGCAGTTACACACTCAATGCTTCTAAATGCATGTGCAGGATGGTAAATAAACTTACTAGCATAATATTAATTTTATTAAAATTGACACTTTAGGTACAAGGCAGGATTAACAGCAATATCATATGTTTGGTCTACTTCATACTTTGTGTCTCAAGTATCACATCGAATCAGCTCAACAATATTTGGATTTTTAAGAATAATGAGTCGAGATTATTCTGACCCAGTTGAATGTGTCAAAATTCTTGATAAATACAAAGTTACAAAATTTTTCGCTGGAAGCGCTAAACTGTTAAATCTCTTAGTTGAACGACAAAAAGCTGGGCAACATCTTGAATTAATTGACTCTGTAGTTTCAGGGGCTGAACCACTCTGTTGTCGAGTTCCAGAATTAATTTCGACCATTTTCCCGAACTGTAAATTTGATTTTATTTATGGAATGTCAGAAGTTGCATCTGGTATCGCAATTAATGACACAAATAAGATTGGAGGAATGAGACCACTAGCTGGAGTTTGTATAAAAATTTTAGATGAAAAACTAGAAACACTTCCAATGAATGAAAAGGGACAAATTTGTGTAAAAGTAAAACATCCCTTTGGATATTATTGGGGAGACGAAGAAGCTACAAAAAAATACATTCCTTCCTGACGGTTGGATTCTAACTGGTGACTATGGATTCATTGATGAAAAATCTCTGCTTCATGTATTAGATCGGTGCAAGTGGATTTTTAAAGTCAATGGAAAAGAAGTTAGTGCTTTTATCAAAAAAAGAGTAATATAGAATAAAATATATTAATTTTTTAACAGATATGCCCAGCGGAACTGGAATCTATTATAGATAAGCATCCCTTAGTTAAAAAATCATCAGTAATAAATATTCCTCATGCAAAATCTGGCAATGTTGTTGCTATTTTTATTTCACCATTGATTAATTGTAAAGAGAATGAAATACAAGATCAACTTTGGAAATTTAGTCGGGAAAATCTTACACACGAACAGCAACCGCATGGAGGAATTCACATTTTAGATAACTTTCCCTACACTAACACCGGTAAAATTGCAAAAATTAGTCTTATAAAACAAGCAAAAGAAATGTTCAACGTAGATATCACAAAATTATAAGTTTAATTTTATTTTGTTATTTATTTTTTGATTAAAAGGCTTTCGCTTGCCATTCCTCTGTTCTGAATAATATTTATTGGAAATCAAATGTTTAATATCAATAATTTTTCAAATCCACCTACATAAAAAACAGTTACTTGATTTGTCCTTTTGAAGTCATTTTTTACAGCAATTCGATATACCTGAATTATGGTCCTTTTGCTTTTACTTTACTCTATGTTTGGTTTGTTATGTGATATTTTTGTAGAATTTCTTCGCTTTTATAGAATATTGCAGTGTTTACTCTATATACTAAAACGATGCAATTTTTATTTAACTGAAGAATTATTATTAAATATATCCTTACTATTGTGTTTAAGCTACAAAACTTTTGAATGATTAGTGTGTCCTGCTTGATCGTGTTCTCAAATATTTTAAGGTAGAATTGATTGTGGAAATATAGAAGTTACACTTCGTATTGAGTTGAGTTAAGGATTAAATGGAATTTTACCCTACAGCAATATAAATATTGACAGTAAAAATGAAAAATTTTGAAAAAAGAAAATAGTTTGATAATAATTTTCAACTCCTATTTCGACACTCAACTATTTTATTTTTAGTAATAGAAAATTGTGAATAAACCTTTCAAAGACATTATTCATTCGCTTGTTACCATTAAATTATTTAAAATTATATTTTTACCTTTAACTTAAATAATAATTTTTCGTTCGTAAGTGAAAGATTATTTCTTAAAAAAGGCACAAGGAATTATTACTTCAAAGTTTTTAAAACTAACATTCTGTGAAATCCATTAAAATATTTGACTTTGTAGAAAAAGCTTTGGTGGCTAATTTTTGAAGTTCTGGCCTTAGAATTTTTCCAGTAACTGTAGTAGGGTATTTCTTAATAAAATGTATTCCTGCAGTTGGTAGATGGTGTGTTGGTACCCTTTCCTTTAAATAATAAAAAATATTTCTTTTTAAAGCTTCTTCTTCTTTTAAGGTTTCGCAATTTTTGTTAAGGATTACAAAACTAGCAGGTAATTGTCCTTTGATAGAATGAGGAACACCAACCACAACTGAAGATTTTATAGCTGGATGTTCATCCATAATGTCTTCGATTTCACTAGGAAATACCTGAAAATTCAATTTTTAGTATTCAAATAAAAATTTGAAAATTACGGTTTCCATTTGAATTTTCAATAAATTTTTATATTAAGTTTTAAAAGAATAATTTTGCAGATGAGCAGCCATTGAAATTTAAGTTTTAACATGAAAAATAAGTTCAAGAGAAAAATAAAATGTCTAAAAATGTTCTCTGTATAAGAAATTAAAAATATAATTATAGAGAATAGTTTACGAAAAGTTTTAACCTGCTCTAGTAGTTTAACCAAAATTAAACATTATCAATTTTTATTTAAAATAATGGCAAAATTTTTCGTAAATCCAATAACAAGATGTGAGTTTTCTTAGCCAATTTTACTAAGCAAACTTTAAATTTTCTATTGAACTCAGTTATTTAGTTGAAAAATTTGATTTCAGAATTTTTTGATTACTGGAAATTATTTGGTGTATCAGCGTTGAAGAAGCCATGTTTACATGGGAAATATCTTAAATATTTATATCTTAATATTATAAGATATTATAAGATACTAGCGTTTATTTTAAGTTTTTTTGGAATAGTATTTTCAATACTATTTATACGTCTATAAGTGAGTATATTTATTAATTTTTGTTTACTTTTGACAAAGATGTAAATATTGAAAATTTTACTAAATGCAAAATTAAAGTTTGATTAAAAAATAAGAATATCTAAAATATACATCCAAAATTTTATTGAAAAAATTTCTGCTTATCTTTTTTAAGTAATGAGAACTAACCTTTGTTCCATCGACTACAATTATTTCACTATATCGTACAACTATATACAGAAGTTTATTATGATCAAAATAACCATAGTCACCCGTCAAAAACCAACCTTCAGTATCAAAAGCTTCTTGAGTTTTTCTTTCTCCGTGTAAATAACAACTAAATATAAAATCTGTTTTGATACATATCTGACCTATTTGGTTAGGACCTAAATGCATCATTTTTTCATTGATAATTTTTGCTGAAACTCCATTTCTCAGGGATCCTCCATTTTCACCAAATTTTTTTACTATTTTAGTACAGCTAATAAATCGAGCAACTTCAGTCATACCATAGCATATATCTAGTCGAGCATTTGGAAAATATTTTTGTGCTTTGGGATACAAAGCTTTGGGTACTTTATCTCCTCCAACCAATAGTACTTCAAGATCTTTAACTTTTATATTCAGATTTTCAAAATAAATCGAAAGCTCCAATGCTCCAGATGAAACAATGAAAAGATGTGTTACATGATATTTTTGTAGAATCTCTGCACATTTTGTAATACACGGAGTTTGATTACTTGTTATGCGTAGAATTCCACCTAGTGCTGACTGAAGCATAATAATAATTTGGCTTATCCAACGAAATATACTATTGCAGTAGATGACACTATCCTCATTTGGATTTCTTAATATTTATAAAAATTTTAGTACTATAGTTTTTCAATAAAAATAAATTACCCAAAATTAGCTGAACCATGGAGTAATAATTTTTGGGAAAGTATAGAAATCTTTGGTTTCCCTGATGATCCAGAGGAACATAAATAAGCACCGACTACTTGATCAGAGTTTTCAATTTTTGGCAATTTGAAATTAGTTAAACTATTTGATTTTTTTAAAAGAAAACTTTCGACAGTTTCTCCAAATTTTAAAACTTTTGTGTCCACTAGATTTAACTTTGAAATAACATTTAAAGCTCGATTGTAGGCACTTTCTTCACACAAAATAAACTTCGGTATTGTCTTTTCAAGAATGTATAAAAGGTTTTCTGGAAGAAGGTTTCTAAAGTTTTTTGTTTTTTAGCTAAATTAAAAAGTATCAGAGGAATATGCTATTATAATTCATTACCTCCTCATCCGTTTGGGCTCTAATTATTGAATTAATTTCAATAACTTTGAGCGTGCGCTTTTTAAGGACACTAATAGCATTTCACAAATGAATTTATATAAAAATTTACCTTCAGTAATATTAATATCCAAAGGATATACTATTCCTCCTATCATAAAGCATCCAAAAACCACACTGGTTAGATGAGTGCTGAAGTTTGACAAAAAGATTATCACATCTCCTTGTTTTGCATTTAGTCGTAAAAGATTATAAGCACATTGTAAGGATCCGTTCCTAATATCATCCACTGTTAAGGTTTCACTGGTATCATCGTTAATTAATATCACTTTTCTTGGATCCAATTGACTAAAGCGATCCAGTAATGCATCACCAATTGATTTGTAAATATCCACATAATTTTCAGTCTTTGGCGCAGACCATACTTTTTCTTTAGTGTCATATGTCACTGGGAAATCCATTTTGAACCATTCTCCATTGCAGATGATGAACCTACTGCTTTTATATATATCTACATATTTATATATATATATATAGGTATATATATACATATTATTAAATATGTCGAAATCAGTAATCTGAGTTATTCGATAAGATTTATAAAATTTCTTTTTTTATGATAAGCTTTGTCGTAACAATATTTAACCGCCCTACATCTTTTTATTTCAATAATATTAAGGAATATTTTCTGCAGATAAGCAAATTATTATTTAAAATATTCCATTTTATAATCAAAAATATAAATGTAAGTTTAATATTTAAAATCCACGTTAGCAAAAAATTACACTACGTAAAGAAATTTTATTCACAATAATAATAGTTTATGCCTTAATTACCTAAGCCATTTCTACTTTTCCAAAAGATTTGTTATGTTCGTAAGCTCTCTTTGAAAATTTCATTGCCAAAAAAAAGGGAAATTTTAAAAAAATCATCAGGTGATTATTGGCATATGTTGAGATCATCCATTGGGCAAGTTTACATTGACACTCACATAGTATAGTATTTAAGCCAAAGATCAAGGGGAAACTATTAGAAAAAAAGTCTTTATAAATTTCTTGGCATCTGATGACGAGCAAGCTGGGATTAGACCATAATTAAGTGGTGAGAACGGAAAATTAAAGCTAACCTTAAGAATCTAAATCTTGATTTTTATTAACAGAAAATACAAGTTCGCCTATTAGTAGTTTGTGATATCATTTAAAAGGTAAAATGATAAGGTATAAGAATTAATTCTTGAGTAATTGAATTCGCGTGTCGAAGTCTTTCAAACGCAGCTCAAGTTTTCAAATTTTATTACAAACAAATGGGAACGAACGTAATTTAAACAAGCCTTTTAATTCCCGTTGCTAAGCTACTAAGCTTTAACGCACAGTTTTTTTGAAAAAAATAAACCAGTCAAAAAAATTAAATTTTTAATGCAAAAAAACACAATTTACAACATTGTCTTGGCAAAAGAATTAAAAAAATACAAAAAAAAATTCAAAATTTTTATTTCGATTTTTATACAATGCAATTGATGTAGCATTCACTTGAAAGTTATAACTGTTGACTTTGTTGCCCATGTGGCTGAAAAATGAAAATTTGGCTTTTTTGGGCGTACCAGCACATCAATTGCACAAAATTGATTTGATACATTAAATTCCTAAGCTTCATTCTAATGCACTGAACTTTAAAATTTTGTGCGTAATTGGCGTAATAAACTTAATCTGTAATGTTGCACTAGTTTTATAGATGAAGCTTCTGTTTCACACTCTTTTTGCTTTTAAGAGAAAATGTTCACGGTTGAACTTTTCTTCTTTTTTTTTTATTCATATGTATATATAAATAATATTTCTAAACGTCAGATATAAAATTTCCGATTTACTGTTAATAGTAATTTCACAATTATTCAAATTAAAATTCTTGTTTTTAAATATTTATTGCGTTTTTACTACTTTGCATCTATTAATTTTCAAAATTCAAAAGTTCACAAAAACTTATACAAACCAAAAAATAATAATGTAAAGTTAAGAAATTGAAAGAGCAAAAGAAGTTTTTAAAGGACACCTAATTACAAAAATCTACAAAAATTGATTAAGGTAAGGGTAATATTTACTTGTAAAATATATTCGTTATATAATAAACATATAATTATTGTATAGAAAAATTGAAAGCACTCTTGTGAGTTTAAAATTATTTCAAGTACTTCAGCTACGACTAATCTATTAATTAAGTGAAACATTAAAAGGAGCCCAAAGTTTTTTCTATTAATACTTTCATAAAATTGATAGTTTGATTCATAAGAATATTAAAAAATATTTTTGTATTAGAATTTGCCCTTTTTTTGAGTTATACTCATTTACAAATCATTTTAACTTCCATGGGATTCGAAAGTGATAGTCAACAAAACAGTTGACTTCGCTTTTTCGTCAGCTAAAGTTTCTCTCTGTCCCGTCTTTTCTTTTTGTTTTTAAGTATGATATATTTATTTTTTGTGCGTCTTTTTCTTAATCTGGTTTTTGTATAGACATTATAATACATAGCAAAAAGAAGATTGATTTAGTCAATAATAATGACCAATCCATTAAATTCAATCAAATATTTTACTGAATTAAAATTACTTTTCAAAATAAGTTACATATTTTAAATAAACAAAACTTTTAAAATAAAAAAAAACTTATATTGACTGGAAAACTGATCTATAATTTAATAATTTTGAAAATTCTCATAAGAATACCGTAGGGTAGGTTTCTTTTCTTTAGTAATTTGTCACTAAACTTTTTGCTAATGTTACTATGTAACTGGATTTGCTAGGGAGAAAATTCGTTTCTATATTTTCTTTTTTTAGTAGCTGGTTATAGGAACGAATTGCAAAATATGCAATAAGCATGAAACCAATTAATAAAAAACATTCGTTTTGGTTTCCAATGACCCTGAAAATATTTCTCAAAAATTTTAGCTCTACAAAAAGCCGTGAAATTTTTACTTAAGTATATCCTGCATATATTTTTTTAGCAAGCTTTTTTACAAAATTTAGACACATAAATTTAAAAACATAACTTTAGTCATCATCACATTTTTTTATTTTCTTATTAGGTGGCTCATTTTGATCCTTTTTTTTATTCCGATCATAAAGTCCATGCTTAACAAATCTTCCTGCTGCTCCTTTATCAAGTACTGGCCTTAATGTTTTCCATTCATAGATTTCTTTATTTCTTTGTATTGCTTTTTTAACCCTACATAACTCATTTTTTATATCATTCTAAAACAAAAATACAAAAAAAAACACAATTTTAAATGATTTTTTAAACAAATTTGAATAATACTAACATTGTTCGTGATATCCCCTTGAAGTTTTGTGTGCATCCAAAATAATGAATTTATTGAATATGATAAAAACAAATCAAATTTAACTTTATCTTCTACACATAAATTCTCATAATTTTTGTAATTAACAGCAATATCTAAAATTTTATCAATTTTTTGTAATGAAACTGATAACTCTGAAATAGTTTTTGTGAAATTTGTATCATTTTTCAACTCTCCAAAGTCAATATCCATTTTTAAACGATTTGAATTTTTTGTTAAAAATTGTAAAAATATAAATAAGTTTGACACTTGTCAAGGAATTTTATAGTATCTTCCAGTTATACCAAAGAAGCAGTTTCATGTTTTATTTAAGCAGTGCTTCTCAACATTTAGCATCTTCTGATTTAGAGCTTGTGTCTAGGCTGTGTCTAGCCTAGACTAGCGATTTGGGCAGCGATTTATTATAGGCGATATGAGGGACGGTTACACTCAGGCGTTAATTGACTGCAATCTTTAAATTACAAGTCTTTCGAAAAGTATAATTTGTGCCTTTCAACTAATTTTATTGCATTTTTAATGCATTATTCTTTGCGGCAAGTCAAATTATAATAATAAAACTAGTTAGAAAGCATAAAAATTATATATTTTCAATCAAAATGTCAGATAAACTACTGAATATAGCCACGCCTCAGAACTACTATAAAAGCGCCTATAATACTGCTGCCCAAAACGCTAATGAAGACACCAAGTCAGCAGCTGTCAAGGCAAAAAATTATTTTTTTATTGTAATGTTCAAAGATGATTTTAAATACTTTAAATCTAAGTGGATTTATCCAGATCTAAATAGAGTGATTGATTTTGATAAAGCTAATATTAATGTATAGATTTATTTTTCCATTTAAATTATATTTTAACATTCTATTTCTAGATTAAAGAATTCATATTACCCAAAGAAAACCTTACAGTGAAATTATTGCCGGGTATAAAACCAATAAAATTATGGAAATGTTTTGAAATATGCAGTCATCCTGGAATTATTTTTATACGCAACCCTTTTACAAGTGTTGGTCAACGTTATTGGGTGGCGAAATGTCTTCAAGATTACACTCGTCAACCAAATATAAAAAATTTTATTTCTTCCAATTTAGATGATATCAATAAAACTAATGATTGGTGGCTAAGCTACTGTAGTTCCAATAATAAGATAAATCAGGAACAATTAAGAAAATTATTACGTTGGGTTACATTAGGATATCATCATGACTGGAATACTAAGATATATCAAGAAGATATGAAAACAAAATTTCCAATTGATTTGAAAATATTAACTCAATTCTTTGCAAATATACTTGGTTTTGAAAATTATTCACCAGAGGCAGCTATAGTAAATTACTATCCTATAGGTAGTACTTTGGCAGGACATACTGACCACTCAGAATCTGATTTGAATGCTCCGTTATTTTCTTTCAGGTAAATTTTTTTTTTTCAAACTTTATTGCTCTTTTTTTCTTATTTTTTGATAACTTAACTTTAAGAGAAATTTGGAATAGTCACTTAAACTTTTGATTATCTTTTTTGTATTGTACAAATGCTTGTTTTAACACTGTACAAATACCTTTTATTGTGATTCTAACAATTTTCTAGTATCCATTCACCTTAGGGTTCTATATTTAACATAATTTGATAGGTACTGTATGTTTCGCGTTAGTCTGCGCCCGATGAGCGTGACTAAAGAGGTATAGCTTATAGAATTCTATAAGCCAAGGTAGCTAGCTAACAATACTCGTTACCAACACAAATGCGAAAATAATGTGTAGTACGAACTTCAAAACTAGAACACCAAAGAAGAAAAAAAAGCTAAGCCAAAGGCTTGCAATCCATTACGCATTTGGGTTCATACGCTTGAAGTAATCAAGAAAAAGAGATTAGGATATTTTAAACTAAATAAGGAAAATTATTACGTAAAAGTTTGTTGTAATTTTTTTTGAATTAATTCCATTTTCAACTGGGAGTATTTATATAATTGTTAAGAAATTACTTCTGAAATTTTTAGTAGTCTTAAATAAATTATTGACAATTTTCCATTGAAATAAATCCTTTGACAAATTTACATCTTTTAGATTCCTTCCAGCTGCCAACTAAATTTATCTCTATTATCCTTCCCGCCATCTAATATTGTTTCCTTTCTTAAATTTATATTTTTAGTTTTATTTTAGTTGGACTTATGTAAAAAAAAATTTCAATTTCAAATTTTATTTGATGGCATTATAGTTTATTAACGAAATTTATTAAAAATCTCAGCAAAATAATCACAAAAATTGCTTAAAATCGAAATCGAAATAGGAAAAGATTTTTCTTAAGACTGACATTAATTAAATTATTTCAATTTTTTAAATATTTAGCACTGTTACTAAGATTTCGGATAGCGGGATAAATTCTGAGTTTCATAGTTACAAAAGCTTCTAGAATTGTTCTCCCTAATAAGAATGGCAGAGTTTATCATAATTTTAAAAGTTTTCTACTTGAACATTATATGTCTTCATTTTTACCTGATCCGATAAATTTCTGATGAGACTATTGCCAAGAATTTAACCTATTCAACACTAATAATATTTTACCACATGTTTCTTGACTACTTTTTAAAATCATTTTAAAATTTCAAAGTTTTATTTGAATTTAAATTCTTTTTACTTCGCTCTTTAAAAAATTTAAGATAAATTTTCTGTTTTCGTTTTAGTTTTGGTCAAACAGCAATATTTTTAATTGGTGGACTTACAAGAGAAGAACGACCTTCGGCCTTATTTATTAAAAGCGGCGATGTAATTGTTATGTCCAAAGAAAGTCGATTATGCTATCATGCAGTACCTAGAATAATGGAGTGTAAAGAACACCCATGGAATAATTTGAAATCAGAAATTGATATTTTAAATAACAGGCTTACACATAATAACAAAGTTAAACAAAATTACTCCGTAACGAATGATTGGCCTGAAGACATGGACAGTAATTTATGGATTAAATGTTTTGATGAAAATTTTTGGACAGATTTTAATAATTACTTATCATGTTGCCGAATTAACATTAATGTACGACAGGTTTTAAAAGAGGGACAATTCTCTTTATGATATTTTATTTAAATTAAAAAGCTTTTATTTATTTTTGGTTTTAATATTGTAATTTTGTATATGATTTAAACTTGATCATTCTGTGTGTTTGGTTAATTATATAGACTCTTTTTATGCAGAGTTTTTAAACTGTAGTTAATTATAATTTTTCGTAATTTCACTTCTTTTTTTTCCTTTTAAAAATCGATTTTTAAAGTTAATTGATTTTGGTCTTAACTTTTAATTCCTTTTAAAAGGGGAATTGAATTTTTTATTTAATACATTTATAAAAATTATCGTAGAACATGTATCCAACAGAATTATATGGAGGATGTAAGTAAGAACAGAAGTGAGAGATTAGTGCTGTTTGTAAATAATGACATAATTTAAAGATTGATTTTTGACAGTTTTTATTAAATTGAATAGTATAAAAATTAATCAGAATTGATGAAACTTTTCCATTCATCTATAAAAAAACGACAAAAATTTTTCATCGCGAAAAAAACGTTGTTTTGTTCACAAAATCTGACACTTTTATGATGAAAATTAAAATGTTTTCATACAATTTCGAGCGAAAAATAAGCCGATATCAATGATCAGGTGAAACACCTTTTGTAAGTAAATGTCAAGGCTAATTTGCTCATCATGCCCTAATTTATCATCATGATGAAAGTAAGTGAACTTTTATGTAATTGCCTGAAACAAATTTTACATTATTTTAAATTGCTCGTCTTCTCAAGACTCAAATGTCCTTAAATTCTTAGTACATATAAATATCGCTTACAAATTCTTGTTCTAAGCTTATTCAATCAAACTTTTTGTCAATTGAAACACAGGACTAATTTAACTTGAAAAAGAAAGAATGATACATAGAATCTAATCTTGTTTATATGTACCACATAAACATTTTTGTCTATTAATACCAGAGACCAGCATTTTCTCAGGAGCTCACATAAATCTAATAAATTGTTTCGAAAAAGAGGAGAAAATTTTTGCTTTTGCATTTAAATTATTTTTCTCATAATCTGAAGTAAATCGACAAAACAAACCTGGTTTAGTGAGTTTTATATATTAACATCAAAAGCAAGGATTAAGGTAGTTGGTTCATTGATATTATTCATCTGAAGTGTTAAAAATAGTCTGAACTCGAAAGTGAATTTTTCATCTTTACCTGTGTTATATAGCATTCGTCATTTTAATTAAAACCTTGACAATTTAGAAATTGTGCAGAATTTTAGGCAAAAAACAAATTTGTTTTTACTTAAGACAAAAAATACCTTTTAAGTCTTACGAACTAAAACTCAAACGTTTTTATAAAGGTGATATAACTGACGCAATAATTCGAACTTATCCTCGATTGATTCTATGTGAAACTGAAGCATTTGTACATGTTAAAACCACTGAATCTTAGTGACGAAAAAGTAATCTTATTTGACAAAATTGAAAGCATTCTTTTTAAACAAAGTAAAAACGAAGTAAACTTTAAGCCTCCACACCTCGGTGATTCAAGGAAGGTAGTTGCTGTACTTCTCAATTCTTCAGGTTCAACAGGAAGGCCCAAAATAATAGCAGTTACACACTCAATGCTTCTAAATGCATGTGCAGGATGGTAAATAAACTTACGAGCATAATATTATTTATATTAAAATTGACACTTTAGGTTCACCGTAAAACCAACTATAACCACAATATCATATAATTGGTCTCCATCGTACTTCGTATCTCAAGTGTGTAATCGAATCAGCTCAACAATATTTGAATTTTTACGAATAACAGGTCGAAATTATTCTGACCCAGCTGAATGTGTCAAAATTCTTGGCAAACACAAAGTAACAAAATTTTCTACTGCAGGCTCTAAACTCTTAAATCTGTTGGTTGAGCTACAAAAAGCTGGAAAGCATTTTGAATTAATTGACTCTGTGGATTCAGGGGGTGAACCACTTAGTTGTCGAGTTCCAGAATTAATTTCGACTATTTTTCCGAATTGTAAATTCGATGTTTTTTATGGAATGTCAGAAGTTGTATCTGGTATCGCAATTAATGACACAGATAAGATTGGAGGAATGAGACCACTATCGGGAGTTTGTATAAAAATTTTAAATGAAAAACTAGAAACACTCCCAATGAATGAAAGGGGACAAATTTGTGTAAAAGTAAAACATCCATATGGATATTATTGGGGAGACGAAGAAGCTACAAAAAATACATTCCTTCCTGATGGTTGGATTCTGACTGGTGACTATGGATTCATTGATGACAAATCCCTGCTTCATGTATTAGATCGGTGCAAGTGGATTTTTAAAGTCAATGGAAAAGAAGTTAGTGTTTTTTATTAAAAAAGGGTAATATAGAATAAAATATATTAATTTTTTAACAGATATGCCCAGCGGAATTGGAATCTATTATAGATAACCATCGTTTAGTTAAAAAATCATCAGTAATAAATATTCCTCATCCAAAATCTGGCAATGTTGTTGCTATTTTTATTTCACCATTGAATAATTGTAAGCAGAATGAAATACAAGATCAACTTTGGAAATTTAGTCGGGAAAATCTTACAGCAACCGCATGGAGGAATTCACATTTTAGATAACTTTCCCTATACTAACACCGGTAAAATTGCAAAAATTAGTCTTATAAAACAAGCAAAAGAAATGTTCAACGTAGATATCACAAAATTATAAGTTTAATTTTATTTTGTTATTTATTTTTTGATTAAAAGGCTTTCGCTTGCCATTCCTCTGTTCTGAATAATATTTATTGGAAATCAAATGTTTAATATCAATAATTTTTCAAATCCACCTACATAAAAAACAGTTACTTGATTTGTCCTTTTGAAGTCATTTTTTACAGCAATTCGACATACCTGAATTATGGTCCTTTTGCTTTTACTTTACTCTATGTTTGGTTTGTTATGTGATATTTTTGTAGAATTTCTTCGCTTTTATAGAATATTACAGTGTTTACTCTATGTACTAAAACGATGCAATTTTTATTTAACTGAAGAATTATTATTAAATATATCCTTACTATTGTGTTTAAGCTACAAAACTTTTAAATGATTAGTGTGTCCTGCTTGATCGTGTTCTCAAATATTTTAAGGTAGAATTGATTGTGGAAATATAGAAGTTACACTTCGTATTGAGTTGAGTTAAGGATTAAATGGAATTTTACCCTACAGCAATATAAATATTGACAGTAAAAATGAAAAATTATGAAAAAAGAAAATAGTTTGATAATAATTTTCAACTACTATTTGGACACTGATCTTCTTTTTTTTTATCTTGAGGTTTGCTATAACTTTCGAGTCTCTGGAGTGTTGACAGAATTCTGATAGTTTTACCCCTTTTTTAAGTTAACTTGTGCTCCTATTCCGTATATAAGTATTCAATTCAATTCTTCATGGATGACAACACAAAGACCTTAATAGACACAGCCGTTAAATTTTGATAGAAAAGAAATATAAACTTCTTCAATGTAAAAATAATTAAATTTAGTCGGATTTTAGACTAAAAATCAAGACAGAGTAAGTACGGTAAATACGAAAAGCATTTTTCAATTTCTATTTAGCAAAATTTTCTTCCAATTTAATCTTAAATTCAACTATGACGTTATATATATATTTTATTTAAAACAAATTGATAAGTCTACCAGGAGCAAAAATGATCAAACCCCCGCTGATTGCAGGCAACTTGTTCCATACCGATCAGAATGTGACAGAACAATAATTTCTGAGTTGAATCCGATTAACAATTAATATTCCAGGCTTAAATTGTATTTCATGGATGCTTGCATAATTTGATCATTAAATTGCTTATATCTTAGCAAATTCTTGATTTTTATTTCCTTATTATTTTAAAGGGATATAAAAATAAAAAAAAAAACGAAATTTTTTTATTTTTTTTGCGTTAATCGAGGCCATTAATTTTTTCTGCGCCCCAAGATAAATGATTTCGCGTCAAAGCAAAGGTGCACTCTGTTTGTTTTCTACATTTGCTACGTCTGAGGGCTATAACTTATGTTACAATAAAAAGAGAATCAATTTTAAACGCCTACGTTTCAAATTAATGGACTACAGTATTCATGTTGCGAATTTTAAATGTTTTCTTGGACAACAACTTAAGAACCAATTTTATTATGAAGACTTTAGGAGCTTAAATGTAATTAGTTTGAACAGATTTTTAAGAGTTTTAAATTGTCAAACAAAATGAATACAAAATTTCGGTATAACTCTAAATACTTTTTTTTTTGTTTAGTACAAAGGCGACTCACTAAAATGATCTATGTAGTATTATAGGTCATTTCGGATTCTAAGCCTTAAATTCTTATTAATGTTTTAAGAGAATTCTGTAAATGAGTTTACCAAAAATTTAGAGTGATTTTTTTTATAAACTAAAATTCACGCTGCAAATTCTGTTTGAGTCTCTAATTGATTCAAATTGATTGTAATTGTTGCAAGATCAGACAAGTAATTTTGGTGCTTGGTGGTATTCATTGATTTTTTGGTTTTCGATCGTAGGCACATTATTATCGTGCAACTTGCAAAAATTAATTATTCGGCCAAAAATCCGGCTTTATATGTAGGTATAATAATTTTGCAAAAAATCCTTCGAAACAATTAGACAATATACTTTATTGACTGTTTATCCTTCCGAAAGAAATTTTACCGATTGCATTTAAATGATTTATTGAAATAACAAATTCCGGATAGTTTTTATACATCTAACATTAAGAGCTTTTTTGATATTGGGTTAAAAAATATTTTCATGTAAGAGTTTAGCCACTTAATATGCGAAAACTGTCATTATAAACGCCTATAAGTTTTATAGTATCAAAAACCTTCCTGGTAAGCTAGCATTTTTGTAGATAATCAAGCACCAATACCTCTGAGGCTAAATAAAATCGATGCAAGAATCTCCATTTAGTTAGGAGAATTCAAGCAATTTAGTATGTTCCATGAAGAAATTGATCATGACGAAGAGGTAAATAGTTCGGCAAAATAAATTGAATTTAGAATCCAAGTTCAAACTACGCCATTCCACATATTAAATATATAGTATATAACTGTATAAGAAGTTTTAAAATACTAAAATAATATAAGAAGGGATTTAAGCTATTTTCATTAGTGTTCTTTTTAAGGAAAAAACACCAGCGTATAGTTTTCTTTATCAAATCCTTCCTACTGTTTCTTTCTTGTTTTCAATTTAAACCTAATTGCAGTAAGATTGTGATTTAAATTCACAATTACTAATTCTTTTCAAATTTCCATAAAGGCTCTTCTTTATTACCCTTGAACTCAGCTTTGGTTTGCAGCTTTACTTAATTTCCAAGAGACAAAAAAAAACTTATTCAATAACTTATAACAATATTTTTCAAGCAGTTTTAAGTCTTGTAAAATAAGAATTGTTTGCGTTCTATGTGTGCAGTTTCACACATCTTATTTATTATTATACTTCTTGTTTTATAAGCAAATGTTGGTATGAGTTTGTAGAGTTACACTACATGATTTGTAAGCGTCATAAGAATTTATACTATTAGTCTTTAATTCAAAGAAAATTAAAGGAAGAAGTTTTAGAGTAAAATGGTAATTTACTTTTGCATTTTTCTATTTTGTAGCAATAAATTGGCTACGATAAATAGATAAAGATTAGTTCAGCTACTGCAGAACTTTTTCGGATAGCATCAGCTAAGGTAATCATTCACAAAAGTTGTACCAAAATTGACATTTGTCTTGCATTTTAAGTAGTTTACCAAAGCTACCACAAATGATGTGCATTAAAAATTCAACCCTTAGGCGAGTATCTTCTTTGGGAGATAGGTACTATAATTAAGACTAAAATGGAAAAAAAAAATGAGAAAAAAAAACAAGATGGAAAAATGGTTTTTTTCTACTTTCTGATTGTGGAACTTTTTTTTTTCTCTTTTATGGCCATTAAAAATTTATATCAAGTTTGAGTGTGCCTCTAACTGCCTTAGGACTTCAATTCTTTTCCTTCAGTCAAGTAATATGAAATGATATCATTATAAACTTTAAATGGTGAAATGACTTTAATTATTTTGCTTAGAACATAAATTTTTATTTTTCAGAACTCACTCAGCTTCCTAAAATAATATTTCTTTTGGATGCTCTTTGTCCTGGAAGCGGAAAAACTTTTATTTAAGTAACTCATTTAGATTTTTTGTGCAAGCAAAATTTTCTTTTAAGTTTATAAAAAATACTAATATCATTTGTACAAAGAAAAATAAATAATAGCTTTAAAAATAGTTGATACCTTTGTGGTTTGCCAAATAATTTCGAAAAATACCTGAGATTTTAAAATTATTATTAAAAATGATTAGAAATCGTCAAATTTTCACCCCTAAGGTTTGATTTTTTTTTGGTTTAAAAAACAAATAGCCATTACTTAAGACAAGAAATTGACATTCATTTAAAAATGTTTAATTATTGTTTGGCAAAGCTTCGCAGTGCATAATGCACAATATGAAATTCGTGATACCTCTAAAATCTTTGAAATAATATAAAACCCATCCAGAATCAGAGAATCATTTCTGGGATTCAGGAAGAAAGCTTAATTTTACTGTTTTCAGCTGTTCTAGCAATTTTGTTAATTTTTCTAGTTCTTCGATTTTCGTTCTTAACACCATTCATCCAACATTTCTTTTGTTTTTTGATTAAAGGAAAAAAGCTGTAAATATATTTTTTTTATCAATATTTTGAACACTTCATAGTTAACAAAATTTTTTGTAAAAACTTAATAATTACAGCAAAAATTTTCATACCAAAAGTTTATATAATTGTAACGCTTCCAGATCAAGTTTAGAATAAAAAATCGAAGCTTGAGATCAATAAATATGCATGGATAAAATGTCAGACAAGAAGCAGAAAAGCAATTTTGAAAGTTTCCAAATATTTTGAACTCTGTCTTGATTTTACTTCCTTCAACCGTTACAGTAGCTAAATTCGGACTGGTGTAGATGAACCCTATCGCAAATGCAGTTGAAAACATTAATTTTGCCATCAATATTCTAAATGTGTCATCGCAAACTTTTAAGACTGTAATTTAATTAATATGCATCTCTACAATTTCAAAAATAGCTTTCTAAATAAATTTTACGAAAAAAAAAAACTAAATAATTTTTAATTATTTCTTCAAAATAACGATTAACGATAAAATAAAACCAGTAACTTTCTAAATATGTTTAAATTATTCATTTTAATTAGGAAAAAATATACAATTTGCTCAGTGCCTTGAATAGTTGCTTTATTGACTCTAAAATTACAACAAAACATTAGTCAAATTTTTAATGTTTTACTAACAGGTAAATCTTCCAATGTCAGCACCTTCTCCTTCTTCTCAGTCAGCTAATTAATATATTTGAGCCTGAGTTGAAAGTACATTCCAAATGAATGGAAAGGGGGACAAAATTAACCTGGCTCGGCTTTGGCTATCATCAAGACGTAGTTTTACTGCGGTGAATTCATGAATGAAAACATTTACACGAGAATGGATTACATGACAACCGATCAGGGATTCTTATTTAATTATGCTGAATTTAGAAGGCGTTTCATCTTAACCGACTATAGTTGCAATGACATTTGTTTTTTTTTTTTTATTATTATTTGTATTTATTTTGAAAATTGTTCCTAGCTATCGTTTTATACATCATGAGAATAGTTCTATGCAATTGCCACCTGACAAGTTGGAATGAGTATTTTCTGTAAGAAGACCTTTAAGATTTCTGTAATCGAGGAAGTGTTTATGATTATTAATATTGGTTCTTGCTAGATTGGTATCCAAGTGGGTAAACGATGGTTTCTATCTAACCAAGTGACGTTAGTAAATAGTTAATAGTTACAGTTTTATGGAATACATTCGAAAAACATGTTGTTTGCGATTTCATCTACTGGAATTTAATAGTTTCTCTTTTTCTGCGTCAATTTCAAAGTAATAATTACTTTTGTGATTCAGTGGAAGCGATACATTTATCTTAATAAAAACAAACTTAATTAGATTTGATTTTAATTAGTTGAAAACAAAAATTACAAAATTATTTCAACTGATCATTTAGATTTATAATCGAAGATATTTTTATTGTGATTAGGAGTGAAAGTTTAATGCCAAAAACGACACTACTTTTAGTTAGCGTAATTTCAAGATTAAGATACTTAGCGGAAATATAAAAAATCAATTATTAACATTAGAAAGAGAAAATATCATAATTATATTTAAATCAGATTTATTTATCTAAAGATGGAAGAAAAATGATTTTAAAAAATAACCAGGAAGCAAATTCATTGACTAAGGACACGCCAACTTGCAAAATACTTTAAATAAAATATCTGCATAAATGTATTTAATGCATTAAATCATTAGTGATGACAGCCCACAAACCATTTCTTGAGAATAAAACATGAATACTGATAAAATGAAACCCAAGTGGGGTAGACTATAAATTAACGCCAACGTTTCAATCTATCTTAAAAATTTGAAACTTGAAAAAATAATTCCATAAATAATGTTTGGACATAAAACAGAAAAATGACATATTTATGGTTAGCCTCTAGGTTAAACAGAAAATAGAAACAAATTGCAATTAGCTAACACATCAAAAATTTAGCAAACCACTAAATTTATTTATGTCTCTTGTGTACAACAACAACAAAAAATATCGAAAATTGTGAAAATATCTTTTAATAAAAGTTTGTATGTAGACTGACAGCTTAGCCTTCCAATAACTAAAACTCTTGGGAAATTCATTTTTTCAGTCATTGGAGAAATTTTATTATCGTATATTCTATTGGGGGAAATAAAATTCAATATTCCTCCCTTAGCTAATTAGTGTATCCAAATGTTAAGAAAAATTTTACTTTTGGTACAAGTTTTTTTGAAGACCACTGGTTTGTAAAGCCGTTATGTTTTTCTATATATCAAACTAGAAATGTAATTTATGAATCTCATAAAAATTTTGTTACCTAAATTATACGCATCTAGTTTTCCGCTTTTTTTTTTTTTATCTAAAAACTCCCCGCATTATATGTTTTGCAGATTCAATTAAATTTAAAATTTTTTTCAATGCTTGCTTGTAAAAATTCTAGTCTAAACTGACATTCGATAGAATAAAAAATATTTGACATTTTATTTTTATTAATTTTATTGGGTTCTAAAAATTTCGACTGAATCCACTTATGTGCCAAAGGAGAACAAAAAATAACTATGAAAACAGAATATAAGGTAATATTTGAACAAAAAATAAATATATTTTATTAAATAGGAAAAGTTTAGCATTTTTGAAGATTTATGACCACAAACTAGATGTTCTAACCTCGATTTATTAATATTATGCAAAAAATTTTTGTAAGCCATATCCCAAAATCTATCAACAAATACAGAAAATATATATATAAAAAAAAGTTTTACTAACTTTAGGTCCTTTTTCGTAGATTATCACCATGAAACATCCATTTTTATGGTACACAGCTGTCATCGGGATAAATCTTTACGATTTTTTGGGTCTATGTCATCTAGTTCCGGTCCATTCGTCTCATATATCTCATCCATATATATGTAGCTACAGCATATGCCGGAAATTGTCTCCGGTTAAGAAACTATGAAATTTTCATGAAAGAAGATGTGATTTGATGGAACTTTCAACGTTTTTTATTTAATGCTAATAGCAATAATATTTTTTATTTTCTATAAGAATTATAACTTTTTTTTATGATTTCATTAAAAGAACCTTTGTAAGCTTGCTTCCAAAAATATATAAATATAAAGTTTTTCTCTTTTAATATTATGAAGAGAAAATCAACGGAATATTTTTTTTTAGATTTTGAATTTATGGTAATTAATTTGGTAAGTATTTCAAATTATGATTACTTGAAATTCACTATTAGATATTAGCAAATAATGTAATGTATAAAGAGTGTTGGTCTCAATTATGGTTTCTACCAGCTTTACAATAGGAAGTTGTATCATTTCAAACTAAATTACACAATAAGCTTTTAATTGAAAATATATCTTTTTTTGGATTTCTTAGTATAAATTGTGTACAAGAAAAATGCTGCACTCCTACTGACTAGGTTTAATATGTTCGGTAAGTGCAATGATTAATATCCGAGGTAACGAATCGTTTTTATATCTTTTTTTCTTTTGTTGTCATTCTTTACATTTTTTGTGGTTGTAAATTACTCTGTCAGAGTTTCGTACAAAAAGAGTACTTTTTTGGTAAAATTTATATAACGCAATGCCACGTAAAATTACTTGTGATTGCTTCAAGGATTCAAGTCAACCTTATCTTGAATAAGTGTACAAAATTTGACAATGATTAGTTTATTACTTTGTAACAAATTTAATAAACCGACTTCAAAAATAGAGTTTCAAGAAAAAGACGATTAAAGTTTGCAGTGCAAATCACCCAAAGGAAAAATTTTTTTCCCCAAGGCTCTGTCTCCAAGAGTTTTATTCTAATTGAATTGAAATTATAAAATAATATACTAGACATATCGTCTATTTGGTAAGACAATAAAAAACGAAATCGAATTTATAAAAGTTCCAAATCCTTCATTTTCTAACGATAAAAAATAATTTTGAGAAGTATCTACTTTGTGATTTTAATAAATTCACCATTTTGAATATCCATATTTTATTATTGTTAAAGAGGCTACTGTTTTTATTGCTTAAAGTTTTAAGGACAAAATTCAATCAGCGACTACTAAAGTAAAACTGGAATTTGAATTTAACAGGATTATGTCTTATGTTCTAATGTATTGGAAATCTAATATTTCTATATTTAATAGAATAATAGAATAGTTATATGGAAATAGAATTTTGTATAATCTGTAAAAGGAAATTAAGAACTTTTCAAAGGAGCTTACTAGTATGTATTTAAGATTATTTCGTAGACCTTAACTTAAGTTGGTTTTTGATAAAAGAACACAAAAAAAGTATCTAAACATAAAATAATGTTATACTTTTACATCCTGTGTTATTATTTATTCAGTATCTAAATAAAATTATTTTCTATGTTTATACTTAATTTCCGCATGTAATCAAATATTCTTGTTATAACTACTGCTTCTCCCTGCTCTGATATTTTATATCTAATGAAAATAAATAAAAATGCAAAACTCCTCCACAAAAAGGGTAAAAAATTTTAAAATTTACTGCTTTCAATTACTACGTTAAGATTTCAATAAGCCTTCATCATATACAAGAGTTATTGACCAATTACATCGATTTATTTGTTCTGCGGTCTGAATCAGTTGATGCTTGTGATGGTGCAACGAAAAAAAATAAAACAACCGCCGTCCAGCCAATAGAGAACGCATGAGTAGAAGGAGAATGTTGATAAATTTCTAAAGATATACATATATTAGCGATTGGATGTTGTGTATTATCAACGATAGTTATAAATTCTTAAACTGATGATAGATTTTATTGATAAAAGTTTTAAACTCTCTCATAGAGACAAAATTTTGCCTGTATAGCAATTATACTGTCACCGTCATAAAATTTACGCTAGATTAGCCTTGAAGGTCTAAGTGTAGCCAATTGCATAAAATTTTCTGACATAAAATCTATTTCTGCTACAAGGATAGAGTTTGTCAAAGGAGAATTTGCATCTCTATTAGTAAACTAAAGATGTTTCAGCAAGAAGACAAGAAATAAACAAAAACTATCTGTAAATGATTTATTATTAATTTTTGTTTTTAAATTGAAATTTAATTAAATTTTACCTTGAAACCAGATGTAAATATTTATTTTCTATATTCATGTCTTTTGACATAAAGTTTCTTTGATTTAATTTATAATTATTGGGAAGAAAAAAAAAAAGTAAACCAGAAAAAAATTTGCAATAACTAGACGCATATGAAGACGAAAAACTCAATTTGATGTGGATTTTTGACACTCCAAAGGAAAGTAAAATTTGAATGTTTAGTATTAGCAATAAAAATTGTAAACTAAATAATGAAAACATTTAAAGAATCTTAAAATTTCTCCTGTTTGTTTTATAAAAGCTTAAAATTTTTTATCGTCTGATTATAATATATTTCTGTGCTTAGACGGTTTTTTTTCTATAACTAAAAATTCCTATAGAGGTAAAACAAAGGAAAATTATAAAACACAGAAAAAGAAAACGGTTACACAGAAAAAATACTATAGTGTTTAATTTAAAACATCATATCCGTTTAGTTAATTTATCTTAGATAAGAGGTAATAAGTTTAAGTGTGAAGAAGCTCAACGGTCTGAAACTGAATACAATAAAGTTAAAAGGCTTTAAAAAGTGGCCATATAAGGCTTTTTTGCTGTTATTAAACTTCGCTTAAGCTTTTCGTGTACTTTTTTAGAATTTTCCAGATTGTTAGTGTTGAATTAGTAATATCTCAATTTTGTATTTGTATAGACCAAAGAGGTGGAAGCTAGGATAGAGTTTCCAAGTATTCAAACAATTGTGTAAGACTGCAATTTTACTACCTGTTGTCTGACATCTAACCAATACATGATTATGGAATTAAGTGTACTCTGAGTTTATATAACTTGCTAGCTTCAACACTGTAAGCGTTCGCAGAAATATTACAGTACGGAGTAGTAGTAATATTTCGAACTTCAGGTGAATTCGGTGGTGGTTGGATGGTATTCCTGTTGTTTTTAGCCAAAAACTCGCGGGTAACGATGGGGAAAATTCTCAAAAATCGTCAATACGCTCAGATGAAGCTTTTTGATGAAGGTAGTCTAACAAAAAGGTAATTAAAGAAGTTAACATCTTTATTTATTTGAATAGTTTTTTTTTAATATTAATATTATATTCAGAGTCATGGTCCACTTAATTTGATATCACTTTAACCTGCTTTTTACTAAATCTGAAAATTTTAGTCTTCCATAAAGCCCCCTTTTCAGCCTAAGTTTCAATATCTGCCTAGTTTTTACTTCATTAGCTTACATCAGGCAATGTTTTTTCCTTTTCAAGTATAGCAAATAAAACAATTTCATTTGGTGTATTCTTTAAATTGTTATTGATGAATTTAATCATCTGAACAGAAAATGAAGATTACTAATATTCAAATTACAAAAGGTTCAGTAGGAAAATCATTTTTATTATATGGAACCAATTTTAAGTAACTCAACATTAATAATCTGTTTATTTTAAGATCTATAAACTTACAGGAAAAATTAATTTTTCTTAAGTCAAGCGCTAAAAACCATTAATGATTCTTTTCCATTTAAGTAAAATCCAGGAAGTATTTGAAACTTCACTTTGCATACCTCTGCCTTGTTATTCAAATCAAAATTCAATGAATTGTAAGTTTTTTCTTTTGTTTTGTTATTGAGTGTTAAAAATTGAATATTTTTTATAGTTAAAAGGTACAAAAAAATGTATAAAAAAGAAGTTAAACATAATTTAAGCATAAAAAAGCACATTCCTGCTAGACTTTCTGTTCCTTTGATCTACTTTTTTTTTAAAAAAAACAGCAATGAACAACTCAGTTAATTATTGGATCCACCAGCAGTTTTTTTTACCTCTCTAAAGCACTACATTTTGCAACAGGCTATCTACCCTAAAAAAAGAAATTATGTACTTGAAAATGTATAAATATCCTTGCAAGTTAAAGTTATAAATATAGGAATGTTATTTAGTAGCTCATCTAATATTCGTACTAGTTTCACGTGCTTAAATGAGACTCCTTTCTTTCATAAAACACCCTGAAACTGACAAGTTCAATTCTCTTGTAGAATATCCTGTAAATACTTAGAGCTCTTATATTACCCTTCAGAATTTAATTTATAGTACTATAAGAAATAAAATCCTGTATACAAATTGGATGCCTTATGCTGCTTATTGTTTTTAATTTAGATAAATTTTCTCCGATTTTGTTAACATAATATCAAATACCGAAGTATATTAAGTTCAATTTCATTATAAAACTTCCTATTACGTTAGTAAACATAATAATTTTAAGAATAGAAATAGAATAAAAACCAAAATTACGTAGAATTATGACAGCAAGTACTATAATGAAACTATGTTCTTTAGCATAGTTGTTTTTCTCATTTTCTTATTTTTCACTGTTTCCTAATTTGGCATCCATTAATTCACCAGAACCACAAAATTTTATCCAACTGTGAAGGTATGAATGGGAATATGCTTTAACTGGTTGAGTAAATAGTATATCTAATTAAAAATATTCACTCAAATAAATTTGTGTCTAACTTTACCCAAAAACAGATTTAAATTCTTTTATACAGGACAAAATAAAACGACATTGTTCAGGAAAAGTGTTTTATCCATTTAAACATAATCAACATGAACAAATTTCTGTTTTGTAGCCAACACGTTGTTTCAATTTACAGTTGTTCAGCTCGTATACATAATTCTAATTTAATTACGAGCCGAATATCTACACTTTGGGTTCAAAGTTCTTCATACTCAAACCCTATTACCCTTTAAAAATAGTTATTCGGACATTTCATTCAAACTAATGTTCATACTATTGAAGAGTTTACCTTCACCTCAATGCTTGGGCTAAATATTGTCTATCTCGTTTTGGGCTATATTCACCCATTATTCTGAGCAAATGTTTAGAAATGTTTGTACTGAAATCGAGTGCCAAAAGTGCTTTTATTTATGGTGATTAGCAAACAAAATATTACCCAAAAATTGTGGAATAGGATCTACCTATAGGGGTGGTATAACGAACAAATACTAAACTAAAGCTAGAGAATATCACAGGATGTCTGAAAGTATTTTATAAATACAAAAACAATTTGAAAACTTATTAGGGTGGAAAATTTGCTACATTAGTTCCAGTTTGAAGAACAAATTGAACGCGAATAGCATTCACCTTGCCGATTCTAGCTATGAGTTTTGTTTGTTTATATATCTTTTTGCATGAAAAACATTTACTAAAGTTTTTTGACTTTTGAATTTATAATAAGCGGAAAAAAATTACAAACTTTGACGGGCTTATCCAGACAAACACATTTTTATATTACTATTGATTAACCTCAGTATTGTTCCTTGTTGACTTCTATATGTTACTGATATTTTGTAGAAAAAGTTTTTTATATTTTTTAGCTGACTGGAAATTGTTATTTAGGTATGCATTAATATTTCTGAATTGAATGCATATTTCCAACGCTCATATGGGTAAAAAGAAACACATTTTTGATTAATAATGCTGGTTGACTGATATTATATTGATTTCAAGTTTGCGTGTTATTGCCAAAGAATGAAATGTAAGTTTTTTATCGTTATCTGTTTTTTAAAGCTTGCGCTTAAGAAGAAGATCATTTTTATTATCCTATTCCTTCCCTTCTATGCACAGTTAAAAGACAAGAATTATTTTTCAAACAATAAAATATTGGCTATAGTCCCCACATAGGGGTTTTTTATATTGAATATGATAATAGTCTAATCTGTTTAGGGATTGCTTTTAACTTCCATAATGGATGGCGTTAAGGCTGTTATTGTATTGCGATGGACGATCTGAAATGAACCTTAAAAGCCAGCAGAAAAGTTTGATGCGCACAGATAATTCTAGACAGATAAAGAAAGAGAGGAATATAAATATTGAGCGTAAAGCTGCAGATATGAATTGAAGACATTGCATAAGTAAAAATACTTATCCTGCTTCAATTGAAATTTCGCCCAATTATTTTCGATTAGCCAAAAGATTTATATCAAATTTATTGGCTCTACTTGCTATACATACAGGAAAGTTTGATATTCCACTTTTGTGAGTTGTATTGGATTTTTCTTTTGATTTCTTTAAGACTAAATATTCATAATTTTACAGCACTCTCAAAACTCAATTGGTAATTGAAAGGTTTTTATATGAATAGTCTAAAAAATAGTAGGACTTTCGCTACGCAACAAATTTGATAAATAAACTGAAACATATAACTCCTGTTTACGATGGTTTCTCTTTGAAATATAGTTCACAGAGATTTAAAACTTAATTGATAGGCAGGCCATAGCTGACAAAAGATCCTAATATGTGAATTTGATTCTTAGATTTTATGATAAAACACTTTTGAACTACTTTTATGGAGTTTTGTATTAAATTAAGTATATTATAATGCTCCAAAGACAATTTTTAAACTGAAACTAAACATTTGGCATAAATTTTTCCATGGTTCTTTGCAAAATGTTATCGAAAATTTTGATATTTAAATTTAAGCATATAATAAGAGCCCTAGTGATCTCATTTTCAAGTAAGGGACAAAAGTATTATTGTTACAAAATTTTTTCTAATTACAAAAGTTATACTAATCACTAAAAATGTCGGTCGGCATGTATGAATTGAAATAGAAAAATTAAAAAATAACATTACTCAATATGATTGATTCTTTAATTAAATAATAATAAAAAATTTTACCACATCCTTTGCTTAGAGATTGTTTTGTGTATTCCTAATTTTAGATTAATAAAATATATTTGAAAATTAAAATCTCCTTAAGGTATTACATAGTCCCAGAGGAAATTAACAAATTTTGCTCTATTAAAAAAAAAATTTATATAATAACTTTGCGTTGTTAACAAAATTATTAACATCATTTGACGAAAGGGCGAAACAAACAAAGGCTTTAATATTATCATTCATTCAGGACCCCATATTAAGAGCAAATTGTTTTGAATAAAAGATTTTATAATACATATAAAAAAAAAATAATAATAACTTTAATGATATCCCATAAGCAACCACTACCCTGCTTAGAATTCAATATTATGGCAAATGGCTTTTATTTATAATGGTGTGTTCATTACTGTGAACTGTTTGCATATCAAATGAATACAAAGCTGAATGCTATTATGTCGCAACATTATCGTATTATTACATAGCATAGAGGGACGCCTTTAGCAGCAGAGTGTAGAGGTTTCAAATGAGCACCATAAATCACACCAGGCAGGGCATTAAATGGGCTCCAGAAGATTATGCGAAAACTCATGACGGAAATCTAAAGAAGTAAATCGTTTTTCATTTGCTTACTCTCACCTTTAAAACGTGATATACCCTCAAATAGTAGTAATTATAGTAGGTAAGTTTTAGATATTTTATTGATCCTATTATCACTTGTTTATAAATTCATATGCATATAGTTTTTATGATGATTAACCAAACGATTAAAAATATCATTGGCTTAAGGACTGTCTATTCAATCATTGTTTTACTTTTTAGTTTCCTGGTATATATATAAATTATAAAATTTTCATCGTTTAAGTATAATTCCAAGATATTTTAGAATGGACCATTGGTGATTAAAAATAGTAAAAAAGGAAATGTATGAGACTAATTTACAAAGTCATAATACAGTGATTTTTGCAATGCTAGAAAATCGAGTTTTATTCAGTGATAGTTTTATAAATCAAACACTTGATGCGAATCAAAACTATATTTAACATTAAGACAAGAATTCCATAATAAAATGTTGTTTTTATATATTACAGTATAAAAATTTATATAATTTAACACTGATATAAAAACGATCAACGTTGTATTGCCCTTGGTGCTAATTATTTTAGTGTATCCATAAAATGCTCTCCTACTGTGGATTCTAATTACACATGTCAAGTTTTGTAGTTCTGAATATATTGACTTGATTTTCAAAATAAGTCTTACATATTCTAAATCTTGTTTTGCAAATACAGAGTTCCTGTTTATATGGCGTCAATTATGCTAACTAAAAATATTTCGTATCACAGATTCAAAAGAAGTAATAACAATAAAATTTGAGATTGGTAATTTATAAAACAAGTCTGAAATGAAAATTTCTGTTATATATGTGATATATATATATATATATATATTTAGAATTTTTTTGTTAAAAACAACTCAGTAGCTAGAATTCTATAGAACTGCTGATTAAATTTTAGTCTTTTGCAGCTTTATTATAAGCTTGGCCTGAAAAAATTTTTGATTTATTTAAAATTATATTTGAACTTAATCCTTGAAATTGTCATAACGTCTATTAATTTCCTTAAAAACAACAAAATTTGTTTTTATTTAATTAATACTTTAAATTGAACCCTGTTGAAATTTTTGAGATGTTAGACCGTTATTGTAAATTCTAGCTCCAAACTTAGTTCAGATAAAACTTTTCTAAAAAATTTTTCTTGTAGTTAATAATGGCATATAACTATTCATTAATGCTTAAAATTTATTTAAGGATATGACCAGATTTATCGTACTCTCCGCCAGAACCTTACCTTTATGTAGAAAAACTCAAGATATCGAAGATTCGAAGATCGTAGTAGCCTCGATTGCAAGAGTGACTGTTAGAAAACGGTAGAGCTGTTACATAGTGCTATCAAATTTCTAGAGACCAGAGCTTTAATCAACGCTACAGTGCCAGAATTTTTTCATATAGTTTTTAAAAATGCACCCGTCACAACAAACAACACAAACTGCACCAATTTAGAAATTTAATGTAAATTAAAATGTAAAACTTTTTTTCTTGATTTGTTTTTACGCATTAATTTTGCTCAGACTGATCATGTAGTTTTTTAAATACTTTGAAAGTTATTTGGAAAAAAATTATTATTCCATTACACATTAAGTTATTAAGCTATGTCAAGTAATTTTTATCATCTGGCATAGTATAATTTTTATAAAAACAAAATACTTTAAAACAGGTGAGTAATTTCCAATTACTGTTAATAACAATAAAACAACTCTTGCAGATAATTAGATAATTAGAATTTCTATTTTGCAATTTTTCTCAAACAATTTTCATTGATCAACTTCCTATATCGTCTGTTGTTATTAAATTTCTTACTGATCAATTCAACGCAATCGTAACTAGATCATATCATTTGTACAGCCATTAACCTGAAATTAGGTACGTTAACGCTAGGCAACAGGCAATTACAAGACCGAATTAGGAATTTCCGTGCACAAAACAAAATTTGTGATCGGTTATCTAGTTAGTAGCTCCTTGAAAACAAAACTAAGCATGTTACCGAAGGATATCATTTTCTAATTATCTGAAAACTTACCCACCATGACTTCTATTGTTCTTACTGAGAGGGTGGACATAAAGTTTAGCCATGCATTAAAATAAATTTGATTGCATTCAGTTAGTGTTGGAAAAAAAATTTCTCTAGCCAATGTGAATATACGGGCAGCAGTCTTAATTCAAACATTTACTCTCACTAATTGTAAGCTAATAAAGAAAATAAAAACAAAAAAAAAAAAAAAAAAACACATTAAATATAAATTGGATCCAACAAAGAAATTAAATCTATAATTTCTTATGTGCTTTTATTTTTGCTTCTTTTTTTCTCATTGTTTATGAGATTCCTCGTGCTTTAGGAAACGTGACTGTAGCACAGTAGCATTAAGTGGTTGAATCTGAAAACTCTGACTTCAGTTTCGCTTGATAAGAAAAACCCTTTTTACCATATATATAATAATAAAAGAAAAATATTGTTTGTTTTATTGCAAATTTACATTACTACAATTAAATTTATGTTTTTGGATTGTTATCGTTGAACTGCACGCCGAATAAAAATTTTACGTTTTATGAATTTTAAATGAAAATATTCGCGGGAGAGCTCACGATGAGCGAAATTCAGAGGATGAACAATTTCATCCTGAAAATTATTGCTATTTATCTGATTATTTAAATTTTTAGGTTCAATTGAATATTTTTAAGCATAAACAGAGAAAGAGAAAGAGAGAGAGTGAAAAAATAATATTACATAGAAAGCAATAAAGAAATGTTGATAGCTGAATAGCTTCAAATTTTATAATCGATTTGGGAATATGAATTACCAAAAAGCAAAAGGAGAAATATACTTTACTTTCATTTTTTATATAAGGTTAAGGTTTTTGAGCGTCTATTGACTTGATCTGATAAGTCTTCAATTTAATTTAGTGGTGAACATCATACATAGGCTTACAAATTTTTACCTTTTAAAATTTTATTGTTTACGCGTATTTACTTCTCGCTGGTAGTATTAGTATTTTTAATGCTTCCATAGTTCAAATTTTTCTACCTTTTTACTTTAAGATTCTGGTTGATTTGATTTTTTTTAAATGTTTTGCTAATTTTAGTGTATTAGTGAAGTTAAAGTTATTTTAGTATTTTCATGTGTTCTCAATGTTTTAATTTTGTATTGAAGATTTCTTCGTAATTTGAATTTTTTAACTTATGTACATCTACCCTAATTAATATTTTTGAAATATTTATTAAAATATTTTCCGTAGAAGAACTTTTAGTAAAGCTCATAAACTTTTTACCATTAATTAATTTTCCATTTGTAAGTAGTTCACTTAATATTTGATTTCCTTTAAATATCAACGCATAAAAATATTTATTGTCTGAAAGATACATTACTTACAGCTTGAAGGTTTTCTTTCAGCCAAACACAATTTAAAAGTTTAAAATTAGACAATTAAGTTTTGTTCATATTACAAAAAACTTTACTTTTCCGAACACAGTTAAACTTAACTCTTCAAACATTTGAATGGTTTCCACTAGGCTTTCATTTTTAGCAAAACAATTAATATCTAGCTCCGCTCATACATTTCCAAAACTTACATGTATATATTTGGTTATCCTTTTAACAATTTGAACGTATCAAAATCACATAAAGTCTGATATATCTGACTAACCGGATTCATTTCAATATTTAAATTATTCTGATTGGTATAGAAAATAATTTTTTTCCTTCTTCTAATTCAAGAGTTCATTTCTATTCCCAAACTGCAGCCATCCGCACCAGTGAATGTACAACCAAATCGGACAATATAACATTGCTAGTCATCCAGGGATATTTTATATTTTCAACGCATAGAATATATATCTATTTAAATATTGGCTATGTTTAGGATACGATAGATACATGCTTCAATTGAAATATTAAAAACGGTGAATTGTTGCAATTTTGCTATCGTCTATGTCTGTGTATGCCACGAGCCATGTTGTGCTGCCAATGAATGGCCTTATACTTGAAATTAAGCTAAAAATAAATAGTATTGAAATTTTTTTATATTATATATACATATATTATATTCAACTTTCCCCCAGGTGCTCTTGTTCAACTAGCAAATGGGTTCATGTGTCTGGGACTTCAATTTTGATATCACAATAAAATGGAGTACTATACAATTGGGTACACTGGAAATAGATTGAAATTATATTTGCATCATACACTGCTCAATTATCCTGATAGCAGGAAATATTTCCGGATTTTTTAAAAATATAAAATAATAAAACGAAAATTGTTAAAAAGCTTACATGAAGTTGTTTTTGAAAAAAGTTTTACTAGTAATTAAATTTTAATGCTTGAAATTTTTAAAATTTTCGCAATCATCGAAATCGACGTTATTTAATTCTAGCCCAACTTATCCAATGGACTCCTTCTGGTCTAATTGATTCGTTAAAATAAATTAGCTATAGTCCAAAGGTTTTTTCTAAGCATAATCAATTGGCAAGTAATAGTTTTTATTAAGAAAGTTATGAATACGTACACCCTTAAAAATATGTTTAATCATTTGGTTTTGGAATGGCATCCCTTGGGGCTTATACATCCTCTTACAATACTCGGTATGTAGAAATTTTTTTCCAGTTTTTATTGCTTAAGCATTTGTAAACAAGTTTTCAATTTAGTTTTATGTACACGATGATTTATCTTAAAATATATGAACATCCAATTCGATGTAATCCTGGCTACCATACTCAACACTTCAGGTAAAATTACAAAAATATAAATTCGTTTTGCAGTTTTATGATTAACTACTGAATATAGCTAAGGTTAATGATGTAATTTTTCATTTAATCAAAAATCAGAATATTGAAAAATTTATTACGAAAAATTGCAGCATGATAATTTCTTTTATCTAGTTAGCTAATCAACATTTGTGGTTTACAGGATATGAGGGAAATTAATCTAATTAATGAAAAATGATAGTTCAAGTGAGGTCTGTCTAGACTTATGAAAATTTATACTACAAATACATCGAAATATAATATTTATAGTTTTTAGATTACCAGGATCAAACTAGACACCAATCAAAAAGTTTGTTCATAATGTTTTTGCTAAAGTGTTAAGAATTTTAAACAAATATTTATTAGAATTTTCAAAAAAAAAGGTATGTTTTTTTAAATAAAAAAATATTAAACAAACAATTATAGGCAAAGTATTGTTTGCAAGACAGTGCTTTGAAATTCAGCTCCTTTCAAATAAAAAAATATCTTATTTTTATATATCTTTTGGTAATTTTTTCTACTTTGTTATTAATCACAATAATTTCAATCCACTAAGGCCTCGTTCAGGGTGCCAGTTGAAATCGGAGTCAACAAGAATGTGAGATTGTTTTAGAAAAATATATTTTAAGTAGCAGCTTAAAATTCGTTTCACACCGAAGCGATTTAAAGCCAGTGTGGTTGTCATTGGCTGGGAAATACCTGAAGTCAAATAGAGTCATATGTGATTGTAAAAACTAGTATAAGTATAGCATGAAAATATTGTAATAAGGGAAGGTAAGTATAAGAAATAAAAAAACAGAAATTAATAAAGTTTCTTACTATCTTATTATATTATTGTTCTGATATTAAATTTTCATTGGTCCTTGTTAATAATTTTGTTATTATTACCAGCTCTTAAGAGCAACTTAGCTCGCTTCCATTATGAAAGTGTCGCGCTGGTTCCTTTAATCTTTACTCAAATCTAATTTGTCACTGTAATCTTGCAATCCAGACCTGTAAATGAGGCCTAAGCTATTTGTGGTATAATTTCAACACTAAAAAAGACATAAAACCAATGATTGACATAAATTAATTTATTGATTATAACATTTTCAAGTGAAAAACGGTAAATTCCAAGAAGTGTATATTTTAAAACAATAGTCAAAATTTCATTAAAAAACACATTATTAAAAAATTTCTCCATTTGAATTAATCGAATTATTAAAGTTCAAAATAATAAATGGCAAATTTAAATGGGTGGAAATTCTCATTAGAGCTCATCAAAAATCTACAAAAAACTTCTAATTAAAATTTATGCATTGTACGTAAATTCCGACACTTCTATGGACTTCGCTATCAAGCTTTAGGTTGATTCGTTGAATATTATCAAAACAATACGCTATAAGCTTCTGATGAGTTTATAGTTTTTAGTAATCAACTTTGAATATTCTTGTGCTTGTCCAATTTTCCATTAAAAATTTTTGAAAATAAAACTCAAAACTTACTTAGTGTTAAATAGACCATATATACAACAAAAAGATGATTTTTATGCATTACATAGGGTTAGCAACCCTAATCTTATAAGTTCATTGCACGTATTATCCTTAACAAACTGCAGACTCAGCCCAAGATAGCTTCAATAGCAGACATGACTTCCTAAAATGTATAACAGTCACATTTTTGTCAAATAAACTTGAATGTCAAAATTATCAGAAAGCTTCAGGTCTTACAAAAGAAATACTTTTTTTCTTTTTCCTTATAATTCTCTTGGGAAAAAAAATTCTTTTCGAAAGCAATTGCTACAATGACCCCAAATAGATTTTGTAAAGATATTGAAAAAACGAATAGGAAGGAATTTAGAATACTTCATTTTAAAAAATCAAGAAATTTACATAAAGGTTTTACAAAAAGGGAAAACAGATTTAGTAAATATTTTCTATAAGGCGTAGCAACTGCGATTTAAGGGGTTGAAGAAATAAAAATTCTAGTACTCGTGTTAAAAATTTATGGTTGAAAGAAGTTTTAAGAAATCTTAGATAAAATAGGAAACCTTTAATCAAAGAAAATTTCTTTTAAAAATCTAAGAAAACTATAATTTTGAAGCTTCCTTAAATTTAAATTAAACAAATAGATTTAAATATATTCCTTTTAATTACACTTAAAACAAATAAAATGTCCATAAATTGTCAATGATATAAAATATTCCGTGCACCATTTCTATGTTTAGTTTGCGTGCAAAATATTAATAAAAACCAAGGGCAAGGCAGAACAGAGGGTGATTTTTTCTATCAAAAACTCATAACAAAAATGGAATTTAATAGGTTTACCGTCTTATCTAAAACATAAAGTAGGCTGTTATTAAGATACCCTCAAATACTATTTCTTAAGTATAATTTTATTATAGATATTTTACCTTTTATAACCGAAGGTATTGTGTCGCATCATTTTCCTTCCCTTTTTCCATTTTATTAAATGCGAAAGTCTGCTGAGGTCAGCTTAACATACCTAAAATTGAATTTTTCTTACTAATCAGCATAGTTTCAAGAAATATCCCCCTCTGAATTCTCCATTTAATAATAATAAAATTTTAATAATGAGTATGAGCAAGACAAACAAACGAACAAAATTTTAAATTACATATACTGTATCAATAATCAAATAACTTTTAAAAAGGACTCTCAAGGATAAGAGAAGATTAAATTTAATCATCTGGTGCTAATGACTCCTTAAAATGTTTGGCACGAGGCTATTTTAGTATAAGTTTCCTAAGCTGGGCTAATTTTTAACAAATAAATATATAAGAAGATCTAATAAACCTTTGTTAAAGTATTAAAACAACGCAAAAGGTAGAATGAGGCGTGTTTTTGATCTAATGAAATTTTAATAAAATTTTAAGAAAGGGAAATTCTATTCAGAGAAATGTTTAATGTGGAATAATGCTACCGAATTGTTTGAACATTAGTTAAACAATTTATTTTGTTCTGTTTTAAAAACAATAGTAGAACTTTAAAAAGGACTTGAATATCCATTGAATTTATTTCTGATAAAAGATTTTGCATTTTAGTACTGATAAAATTGTAATTACATTTGAAAATAAAGCACCAATTAAAAAGTTTATTTTGTCTTTGCATATCAAATGAGAGGTAAAAGGAAAAGAAAATCGTAAAACGCCCTCATAATAATTGAATTGATAATTGAATTGGAATTTATTATTTTTTTGTTTTCAGTAAATAGAATAAAAGTTTGAACCAAAAAAAACATTTCTAAACATTTCAGTTAAATTAAATAATTAAAAACTATTTTATAAAGAATTTTATTATACTTTGTATTATTTGTAATTTTATAGCATAACGCATAAGGAAATGGAAGTTAAATTAAATTAAATGTATACTTCCTATTGTGAAATAGTTGAAAATTTATGTTAACATAAAACATTGAATGATAATATCATAAAATTGATTTTATATTAACGGAATAGGTAGTTTTACTTTTAGTATATTCCATCTGTCACCTACGGCTGTAATTCTTCTTATTTGCACTCTGACGCTTAAAAAAATTTCCTGCTCCGCCTAAACATGCAATCGGAGTGTTTCTTTACTTTAGTTAAAACCGCGGACCATTTATACTAAATGACGGCAAATACAATGAGTTTTATAGCTATAATGCACGAAACAATTTTTGCTACTGATAAAATTGAAAATTTTTTACTTCCTACAGTCACAGAAGCAAAAGAATTTATGTTTTCAAATAAATAATTGCTTTAAAAAAATTTTTTCCATGATACAAGAATGCAATTTTCTTATTAAAAAATATGAGAGTCTAAGAGCAATATTAAAAGTTAACATTTTATGGGAAGGTCGATTTGGTGGCAGTTTGCATGCTTGCAACCCATTTTTGATGGGATTTAAATGCCATTTACCTTGGCCCTCATTTTTATTTATTATTAAATTAACATTTTATAAGGAAATTTTTTATTAGAATTATTCTTATAAAAGGAAATCTTGGTATTGTTAAGTGTTTAAGCTATTCAATCACTGTTGTATGTTTGTTTTAAAAAGCATTGTTTATTTGAATAAAAAAATAATCTCCACAAGTACGAGTATTTAACTTTTCTACTTATTTGAACGAACTTATTCTTTATAAATTTTGAGATCAATTTCTTTAAGTTTGATTGTATTCAGGCAATGTAGAAATGAAGCAATTTTAAGGTTGAATAATTGGTCAAAAGCAACAAATGAAATTTTTTAAGAATGATTAATATATATATGGATATACATATATGTATATGTATATATATATATATATATATATATATATATATACGACTTTTCTCGAAAGCCGCTTAGGCCTTAACCTAGAAAAAGCAACAAATTGCAAGCAAAAACAGTCCTAAAAATTTTGTGTCTTCTTAAAAATTTAGATAAAAAATATTTGGATATATTTAGCTTTATAAAAATAAAAATTTACCCTCAGGTAAATCTAATTTTCTATATTTTTCTTTTGTGGAGACTAGTTGCTTACAACTATCATAAAATATAGAGATACATATATCCTAAAATATCGATGTAAACATGTTAGAACATGTTGAATTCTCAGACTTTGCTGATTTCTGGTCATGGATTTGAGTTTTATAATTTCCTTTTTTATTAGAATTATAGTGAACTAAGTATTAATTTGTAATTGGATGTAAAATATGAATAAATATAGAATCTAAGACGAAATATTTCATTGAGACATTATTAGCAATTTTACATTTGCTTAAAGACATATTTTATTTTTGTTTGTAAAACTTTTCTTCTTATTTAATATTCTTATACCGAAAAATCAAATTGCTAATATTTAATTTTTGAATCTCACGCTACTTTTTTCCCCTAATAGCGAGGTAAGCTTCATTTGGTGGTGTGAATAACCATTTCCTTACTTTAATGCTATAATCTCGTAAAAGCTCAGAATAGTACTGAAAACAAGACAAAATATGTAATCGTTTGAAAATAACCACAGCTTTGTATACTCTCAAGGAGTGACTAACCCTGGCATTCTAATGTCTTTAACACATTCTCGGATTTTAAGACAAAAAAATCTAGAGTAAAACATTCAAAGCTTTTATTCTTTGTAATTTTGTCTATAAAATGTATTCATCGCTTTATCAGAAAGTGATAATGTCTGACTCTGACATTCTGCATATAATTCCTAATTTTTTTCTCATTTCTTCTTTGAATAAAATTAATAAAGGTAGATGTTTTTTAAATACTTTTATTGCTAGTATAAAAGCCTTTTGGTAAAAAAAAATGCTAAAACTGGACTTTTCAATTAAAATTATTATGGTTGGAATTGATTTTTGTTAATAAATCAATTTATAAATGACACGCTCTGTCAACAACACGATAGTCAAAAATCTTTAAAATGATAATCATTAAAATGATCCATGGATAAGACAACATCTGCTGGTACCAGATGATCTCAACAATTGGTCTTAATGTTTCAAAATTTATTTCCACTTGGACAAATTTCTTTTATTCACAAAACAAAAATTCTTTTATCCAATACAAAAGAGTTCATTTGTCAAATTCCAAAAAGGCAAGGCAAATAATTTTCTCCCTTTTCTGTTAAAGATAATTGCTTGTGAAGAATTTAGTTTAACAAACGTTATCCTACTTATCCCCATAGTCTCTCGTTTGGAATTGAAATTGTCACTGAAATGTCACTCATCCGTAAGAAGGACAATTCAGAAATTATTTCGGGTGACAATATTTGACCATTTTCTGGCTCTTTTGTAATCAAATATAATAGACCACACACAAATACTACTTATTGGAATAAATATATAGCTCCTTTGCATATTCTTTTGATAAAATTTATATAAAATATAATTCAATAAATTCATATTATCGGATCAATATATTTTTATTGTAGAAAATATTTGAGAAAAATCATTTTAAAAGATATTCCTTAGGGATAACTTTTAACTATGTAAAATCCAGGAATTCACGTAAAACCAATTTTCAAGTAAACAAAGTATTTTTTTTCTATATATTTCATCAAAGACAGCCTCAATGGCTGCTGCACACAAATCCTGTGTCTATGAAAGTTTGTCATGAGCTTGAACATTAGAATCATTCTTAATGTTTTCTTATCCTTTAGTACAAGAATACGTTGTGCACTATGATGCTGTTGTCAGCTTTTATGATTGCTCAACCAAGATGAAAATTGAAACCATCGATATGATTTATTATTTTTCTTTGGGAAGAAATCTTTGGTTAGTCAGAAGTTTTAAGAGACTTTGAAGTAAGCACTTGTCGTATGATACCATTTGGAAAATTGATCAAAAACATTTTACTACTATCCTTGGGTACTGAATGCCTGGTGAATGAGAAAATTGATTTTTCTACAAGTCATCGGAATTAATAAAAGTTAATATTAAAATTAATGTTTAAATTTATAATTGATAATGTCTTTTTTTACTCTTAGATGACTAATTTTAAGATTTTAATACTATATCTTTCTTAATATATAAAGAGTGAGCTACAAATTAAAAGAAAATATGAAAAATAAAAATAGTTTATTTAGAAAGAATTCTTTTAATATCCTTTATTGTAACTCTTTTTTTAAAGCTTTATAAATAATTAATTTAATTAAATTAAAAAATTCAAGTTTATTCATGAGTCTTAATTTTAGGGATTTTACAACGAGCAAAATATAGAGTCCTTCCATAACGAAAGAAACATTCGTTCTAAAAATATGCCACAACAGTTTAAATTTAAGTTTTGAAGTGAAGTAAGTAAAATAAATAATAAAAAAAGGAAATAAATAAAATAAAGCTATAAAACTATTTAGGTAGTCTACCTTCACTAAAGACATGGACAGTTCATATTTTTCTACAAGAGAACAGTTAATTTTTCGAATTTCGTTATAAAATATTAATTGAATCATAAAGTTTCTACCTTATTAGCAACTTTAGCCAGTGGAATAAAAAAAATTTACTCAGAGCCATTTTTGGTGAATAAAGTGCCTGAATGTTTTTTTTTGTTGAATGCTTGACCATAAACCACAAGAAAACCAGCACAGTATGCAGTTTACCCAATCAAAATACTCTTCCATTTCATAGTATTATGGCATCTACTACAACCACGCCCAGCATAATTCCTTCATTAAGGATAATACTAACTTCTTTGATACCTACATTTATTCTTATACATAATTCTTTAGTACATTACTAATTAAAAAATGTTAAATCTTGAAAGTAATGAATATTGAAAATAATTTAAAAACGAAAAATGTATAAATGTTTATAGCAAGTTCTAACACATCCTTGTACTTTTTTCATTTTGAAATTATATGTCCTGAAATGATAACAGTGGGTGCCATATATACATTAAAGTTTTAGAAGTTACAAAAAAACATAAATATATGTCTAGATTTATTAACAATATGTGTCACGTTTTAGAACCTTATGTTTCATGAAATTTTTTATTTCTAAACTTTATCGATTCAATCTTGTCATCTGTTTTTCAATTGAAAATTTCTTCTCAGTTGATATTGAAAAATACTTAAGGAAAGGAAATGTAGGAAAGTTAAGCTGTGAGATTTCATTTTTTTAGCATAAAAATAAAATAAACATTAAAATTGGAAGAAATCAAATTTGAAAAATTACTAACACACTCTATGTCATTCTAAAAGGATAACCATTAAAAACACCTTTTTCCATTTTTTCATTAAAAAGTCAGAAATTTATGGTACGTATCAGTCTGAAGACAACTGACATTCAATTGATTAAAATTCCTGTTCGTCGCTCCATGAAATTGCAACATCCTACCATTCTTCATATATTTTATTCTATGTTCTGAAATTTACACATTGGAATTAAAACTTAAAGAGCCTATGAGAACTATGGTGTAAAGTCAAATGTAAGGATATCAAAAAATAAAGTTATAACGGTACTCAAAAAGACTCCTAAAATGTAGTTTTAAATGAAAGTTAAAGTAAAATCAATTTGATTCTTCTTGGATCATGTCCTGTCAGCAAATTTCTGCAATCTTTGACAGCCGTTCCCTCTATACTGAAAACGGTCCAGGATTAAAAACATCTCAGGACGTCTAGGGTAGATATAATAAACTAAATCAGCTTGACAGAGATAAATGGTTCTTTGGTTCTATCGTCTGGGTGAGAAACAACTTCAATAAAGTCAGAAGAAAATTAATTTTCACAAAGTTTTTTTTATTTCGTGTTAGAAATGAAACGAACTGAGTTACTTTTTTTTAAAGTTTTAAATTAAGGAAATGTTTTTTTAAAACAGGAAAATATGAAAAATTTTTCGATGATTAGAATCACTCAGCAGTAAACATGTTATTGTTGTTAAGAATAAATCAGATGAAGTTTTGTGGCATTACAACCACTTTTAAAACGAATTAACTTCTAAGAGTTTTTCACATTACGAAACTTAATACCATTACTCTTTGTACCACTACCCTTTGTTATAGTGGAGTCAATGAAGACATAAAACAGGCAAAACTTCGAAGTCCGCTGGAACAGGTCAGATTTTCATGTTTTTTTTTTAACGTTTTGTTTTTCTATATTATTTAAAATCAGAGAAAAAAATTTTTAAATGGAACCGTTAGTAAAAATCCCAGGCATTTTTTGCTTTTTTCTTAAAAAAACGTCAACATAAGTTAATCTTTTTTTTCATTTTAGTAAACTTTAAATGTTTTCCAATGAAAAATTGAAACATTGTAATAGCGTAAGAGTTTTAAATAGTGCAATAAAAATTTACCAAAGTAAGCCTTTCCCGATATTTAGTTATCAATACGCTTCATATAAATTTTTGGAAGATTGTAGTAGTTTTTCTAAAAAGTTAGCAATTAGATAAACATATCACGAGTTAACAAATAAACCACTGAAATTTATATGTTTGTTATTATATTATATTATTTGAATTGATTTTTTAAGTTAGTTTTTCATCAAACATTAAAAATATTTTTGGAAACCCTTTCACCTGACGAGTTTTTTAAGTGCCATTGAAAAATTTCCTTCAAATAAGCAAAACAAGAAATCGAAAGGTTGGAGTAAAAAAAAAATTCTACTGTTAATATTCACTCTTTGCATATTTTTAGCATATGGATCTTTCATGCATAAATGTTGTTGTAAATAACACTTTCCCAACATACAACATGATTTTTAACATTGCAATCAAATTAGCAAGAAAGTATGCGCTTAGAGAAAGATTTAAATACTCTCGTGTTACATAAATTGAGAGCATTTATATGAGGGGACATTTTGCTTTCTTTATCACTTAAGTTTTATATGACTTATCTGTACTATAGCCACTTAAAAATGGCATTTCATATGCAATGAGTTTTAGAGTTATGGGAATAAAATAAATTAAACTTGTTTAAGCAAGCGATTTTCATTCGTTAAACAGCAAGAATTATCAAGTGTAGAAAAACAAGAAGTCAAGTGTAAAAGCTTAGAAAAGGTTCATATAATCGCGTAAGTTTGTATCATCCCGACTTAAAGTATGTTTCTTATGAGTTTAATACACTAATATTTAATTTAATGAAATAAATAACAATTCAACATTTTAATAAATTACTATTAACACTATTAACCGGATGTTGGCTATATACCGATTTTGCCTAAAAGGTCTCAAATATCAATAATGAAGTTTTTTAAAAAAAACCAAACTTCTATTGCAAAGAAACTTTATTCAAAACAGTTTTTACATATATATATTCTGGTTTTAAAATATGCTTTCCTCAGAGTTTTATATTACACTTAGCGCAGGCAGCCTTATACTTATATTTCTTTTATGACCTTGACAATTAAACTGTTTATCAATATTCTGTATATTAGGTGAATGTGAAAGTATTTTGGACTTCATGGTTAAAGTTACCACTTTATTCTTCGGTCAATTGCAAAAGAGATTATTTTATACTTTAAATTAATTTATACTTGCCCAAATAGGGGAAAACATTTAGAAGATATTTGCCTAAAACATCAACAGCTAGCTAGAATTCTATACCAAATTTGTCGGGATTTTTTCGGCATGTTTTGAGTAAATGGGCACCTGGCTTTAGTTGAGAACAATTGCTCATCTACTGTTATGTTTGCGCCAGTTTTATAACAAGCCTCGGCTATTCTCAATAAATTTATCCCATACCTTTTAAATCAATGAAAATTTGTCTGTTTTTACTCGCTCACTTCGTTCATTTTTCTTATCGAAACGTACAAATTGAAGTAATCTTCTGAACTTATATCTGCACATTGTTTGGAAGAAAAGAAGACGTGCCAACTTCTTAGACTATAAATACGAATACTTTATACTTCTTGGCTTATAAGCTCCTCGAGCGTATAAAAGTCTAGCACCTCCTATTTGCCTAGTCTTTTTTCGGAGCTTTACGAGCTTTGAGTTCAGTGTATATTTTTGAAAACTTGCCAAATAAGAATGTCACAATATTTCAATGAGTCAATATGTCTCATGTCCGTTAAAAGCTAGGTATAGCATATATGGATAGTTTGAACTAAGGTCTGCGGAGAAAAATGAATTAGTATTTGTATATGAAAAACCTATACAAATTTCTGCGTATAATATAGCAATAGTATCGTTAATGAGTCAAATTGACTCGCTGAGGCTATCTACATAATAATAAAACGCTAAAAAGTTAATAAAAACAAGGAATAACTCTCTTAAATAAGAAATCTTTCAATTCAACTGTCAAGGTCTCAAAAAAACTTAAAAACCTCTTAGAATTTGCACAAGCACCAATTATGCTTCCTGTTACCCTTACCATTAGACCTTCTAAATTTAAAAGAGATTACTGCTACATATTTAATTTTTTGTTCCATTGTGAACAATACCTTGAAACTCAAAATTTGTGAATAAATTGATTCACATGAGTCAACATGAAGCCATGATAGTTCTAGTACCATTTTTAACAATAAAAAGTAAAGAATCTTATATTGCAATTCTTTTCAAAAGGAAACCTCCTTGAAAAGAGTAATATTTATGTTTGCTTTAAATTTTGTTAAAATAAAAAGATGTAATTTGATTTTTGTTTGAGGAAAAATTACACAAAAGAAAAAACACTGTGTCTTTTTTTAAAAGAAATAATAATAAAACAGTAATATTTCTAAAAATAACAGAAGAGTATTAAAACAACCCTCTCAGAAAATGTTTCTGTAGCACATTGCTATATAACAAAATTGTTTTAAAGCTCTGCTTTTAGCAAACCACAAAACTCTCAAGTCAACAAGATTTTGGTTAACCACAATGTTATTTATTGTTGTGAAAGTAAGTAAAATAAATTTTTGTCCATAAACGCAAAGGACTTTATCTCATTTATTGTGTGACACACTACTTTTTATTAAATTTAGTCTAATACATAATTCTATTTTGAACAGACTGCCATTTCATTAAATAAATTATTTTAAAAAAAATATATTTTTCATAATTTTCCAAATTCAATTCGTAGAAAAAAAAGTTTTCAAAAGCTATATTCTAAGGATTTGAAATAAAATAAAAAATAAAATGAATTTAACATTTTTAAGTCATTGCTTTAAAATTTTTCTAATTTTTATGAAAAGTGAAAATATATAAAATTTATTTTATTGCTTGGATCCTTATAAAGTACCCTCCTGTGATTCATATAATAAATATCCTTGCAATGAATAATAGAAATAAAAAACTCTTTTTAAAATATGTTTATTTAAACAGAAAAATTCACGTCAATAGGTATGTGTTGTAATAAAGCCTACGTATTTGTTATCTCTAAGGAACTAATATAGAACCTTAAAAAACCCTTTTAAAGTATCTCGTTAAATCTAATCGCTATAACAAACCAACAGAGACATTAGACATTTTAATGGCTGTCATGAAATGAACATAAGAAGCTGCAATAAAGCTTAAGCGAACTACTTAAAAGGATAATAAAAACAACAAAATAACTTATAAAACAATAAAAAAATAATAATAATAAAGTATTTTTTTATAACTCGTTTTGCTCCTTTTATAAATTTTTAAAACAGGACGATAATTTTGAATATTAAAATTATAAACAAATTTATTTATTTGTACTAGAGACACAAAAACAGTTTTACTTGGTAAAATTTCACCAAGTAGTCAATTTGTTGACTCCGTAGTTCTTCCATATCCGTGAGATATTTTAGCTTCGCCTAGCATAAATTTAGGTAATTTTAAATAAGAATTAAAACCTGTCCTAAACAACTCCAAATTTTACGCCAAAACTGTAAGCATCTGTTACAAGATCCTTTAGTATTTTCCAATAAGATATGATGTGATTAAGTCTGATAGAGACTATTTAAAAACTGTATCATATTTTAGTTCTTAAAATATCTCAATTGCAAAGCAGTTCTTAATGCCGTTGCTCAACAGTTTCTTATACAATAACAAAAAAATCTAAAAGCTCAAAAAAATTTGTTTCATATCTGACCGAATTTCTGTTAAAACTGTATCTAAAATTTATATACATATCTTTAAGACATCAGATGTTTCTTAGAATCAATTAAGTTCTATTTCTTACATAGCCAATTATTACAAGAAATGAGAACATCAAACGTCTTAACTGTCAGCACATTCTGAAAAACAGTAATAGTACAGTAGCAGTAGTACAACTGAATGATTTATGAGTCCTAATTAAGGCCTAACTTATCTTGTTGCAGATGAATAACATCCTCCTTGTGATACTTTAATTAAAGGAAATTGATAGAAGTACAACTAAAATGGAGAAAGAGTTGTAAAAAAAATCAACTCAATTCACCCCCTTTAACTCTTTTCGAACCTGATATTATTCCTCTAGGCCGAACAGAGCTGTTCTGTGATCTAAAAATAATTTGCACATGATGGTAATTAAAATTTTATACGTGTGTTTGACAAAATTAATTATTACTTAATGAATTAATAATTTTTGGATGATTTATTAATTCATTGTATGCATAGCAGACAGCCCTCAGAATGTTAATATAATGGTATGACAAATCTTTTACACGTGAAATGGGGCTTTGTCGTATAGATGGCGCCACTAATAAAGATATTATATTGTTAGATTCTGTAAAAAAGTTTTCAGTTCTAATAGAAATTTTTGGAAACAATTAATAAATGAGAAAATTTGGAATAAAGATGTTGAGTAGTCCCTTTTTTGACGCTGTGATTTCAAAATTACGTTAAACTTGAATGATGGATTTGATTTACACTTAGCCTAGCCTATAGCCAATTACTTTTTTATTTTAGTTAACTAAAACTCTCTTCTACCATCATTTATCAATTTTGTCCTCGTTCTTTCTCAAAATTATTAAAATGCGTATTAAAGGGCGGCGTAAAAGCAGGTACTAATATATTAAAAAAGACAGGAGAAGAAAAAACAAATCTTTTTCCAAATAAACCTGGTTTAAAAAATGTGTGAAACTTTTCAGGAGTTAATCTTTTCACAGCTCTTTCTATAACAAATTTGGAGTTGTTTTAGGATTAAATGTTTAAGTGTAAAAGTATTTACATCTAATATAGCAGAAAGAAAAAATAATATAATATAGTTCAAAATTGGTTCATAGTTTTGTTAAATTTATTGGTTTCCTTTTCATTCGTTATAATATAATACATATAGGTCTTTTGATACAGTTTTTGCTTGTTTCTTCGGCTGATTTCATGCATCCGGGCACGTATCTTAAAAACAATTACACTAAAATTCGCGTGTGTATTTTATAATAATTAATACTACTCCTTTATATCTCTAATTTCAATTAATATAATCCTCCGTAAAACCAATGTCAAAAGAATAAATGACAGTGATTCTTAAATATTTCCTCAAAATGATTCAAAAATTTTAAGTAGGTATATTTATTTATTTTAAGGCAGAGCATTTTAAAATTTCAAAAATATTCTTTGATAAAATTGTTACAATTGATTAATATTTCACATGATTGGAGAAAGCATAAATTGTGTTATTATTAAAATAAAAAATCAACTGAAGCTGCAAAAATCATTCACCTAGTAACAGAAACAAAGTTCTTGACTACAAAAAAGTAATAAAATTTGATAAAAAGCTCAAATGTATTCTAAATCCTAATTCAATCCAATTGTAACGTAGAAGTTCGTCTTAAGTTAAAAGAAAACTTACTTCCCTAATTTAGTTAATAAAATAAACAAGAACTTTCAATTCTTACTCAAACTTTTCTAACTTGTTCAACATAAATTATAGAAGGGTCATAACAATGTTGTCAATTCAATTACAAACAATTTCTAAAAATTACCATAATAGCTGTACCCAATGCCAATTTCAGATATGCAAATTAACACTAAATAGAACATCTTTGTTTTAAGATTCAAGAAACTACATTGACTTACTCGAACCCAATTGATAAAGCAAATAAATGGGCAGGGGCTAAATGGTCGAAAGAGTTCAACTAGACTGATCACATGATAAATGGTAACTAGACCTTTAACATAGGCTGATTAAAATCCACCTATTGAACATTCATCGTATTGCAAATAGAACTATTCACGTCACTATTTCATCGATCAAGTGTCAAAGTGGTTGATTAATTTATTCCTTTTGGTATAGAATAGAGACAGGTCTGTCTATCGTGGTCAGTGTGTATGTTCATTTCTGCGGCTAAGCTTTTTGTTGATTATCTTTCTTCTATACAGCCCTTTGATTACGTTTTTTTTTTTGCTTCTTTGATAGATGAACTTTTAGCAGATGAACTTATTTGGCTAAGGAGTAAATTACTAAGTGATTTATGCAGATGGCTGTCAGAAAACCAACAAAGGTGACGAAATAACAGCATGTTAATTCGATATAAGAGTAGTGTAATTAATTCTGTAGATATTTTTGCTAGCTTAATATATTTTGTGTAGATATTTATCTTTAGATGTATCTGATAATGGGCTTGGTATTTGATTAAATTTTAATGATGTTAAGAAAAAATTAGATTTAATTAAAAAGAAAATTACGAAAACTTGCATTCAAAATTAAACTAAGTGTTGATTTACATGACATATTCCATTTTTAACAGAATTGGTTGATTAAAAATTATGAAAGAAAATAAATTATTTTGTAGGGAAAACTATTGGAAGATATTTCTTTTTCACGAAGGCTGGAAGTTAAGTTTAAAATTAATGAATTCAAGTACGTACTAAAAATTTTCGAAAGAGACTAATTACAAAGGAAACGATTTCAAGGTAATTTTAGTGACTTAAAGTGACAAGTGAATTTTACCATTTGTATGGAACTGATGAACACTTGTCACACTTATTTGATTAAAATAAATATGGAAACGTCAGATATCAAAAATGATTTCTAAACAAGCACTACAGTTGATTTCCCTAAAATCTAAAATTGAAAGAAGTTTATAATGAAGATATTACATTGGTAAACCAAAATTAAATGGAAATGGTTCTTTACTTTTTAGAGGCTAACAATAACTCGGTAAACTGCGTCTGTATAATGATTCTGTAGGGATTCAAGGCAAAATGAGGAATATCTGTAATAACGTCAACGAATAACAACCTTTAACTTATTTTATATATAAACCAACAATACAGTTACAAAAATAATCATAAAATTTCTTGAATATTATAATCTAAAACATATTTAAGTATAATAATCACAAGAAGAATGTTCTACTCCAATAATATTGGTAATTGTGACTTAAATTTCCTGGTATCAAATCTTGCTTAGATTTTATGCAAAAAATTATCTATCAAAGAAGTGTTTTGTTTTTGAGTAAAACTATGACTTTTTAAACATTTTTACAAAACTATCGCGAAGGTCTTATCAAAGATTGTTAATATTTTGCACTATTTTTAGATTTTTGACAATGTAAAGTAGTTTAAAGTTTAGGCTGCGGATCTCAGGTTTTGAATAAATTAAGCTCTAAACAGATAAGAAAAGTAGATCCTCGAATGTATCCATTGCTCTTAAAAAATTTAAAAAAAGAATTCTTTGAACAAACATAAAACTATCTAAAATAATTTCCTTTAAAAATCATAGTCTTAAAACATCTGCATAAAAAAATTAAGGTCTCATATGTTAAATAATCAGACTTATCTAATTCCTAATATTTAAAGTGCTTAATTAATTTATAAAATAATTAAAAGTTTTGCTGCATTTAATACACCAGAAAGCTTTTAAAACCACAAACTCAATTTAAATTGAAGCTAAAGAATCTCAGGTGTTACCTAACACAAGATAAATGGTAATCAATTTCCAAGAAGTAGCAAAAAGAGAAAGTGTTAGGCTTATGCTTAAAGATAAAAACTTCAATGCTATTAGCTCAGTCGGTTGCAAAGTGCATTTCAATAAAACTGCAAGCTTAGTTCAAATAACACAAATTATTCATGATAAATTTTAATATAATTCCTGGATTTAACTTAAAGCCTAACTAAGACGGCCCCATACCGTTAAACGCGATATTAAACATCACTAAAAAATATTACACAATTGAATTCAATTAGTTTTATTTTATTTTTATGAATTTATTTTGTAATTTCATAGCTATTAGATGATTGGTAAATAAAATTTACAAGTATTAAATAGAAAATTGTAAATTTTATTTATTTTCATCTGATTAGTTTGTTTGTCCTAAATGCCAGACGCAAGAGAACAAGGTGGCTTCATTTTGTAACCATTAGATAGATAAAATGATTTCAATGTAATTTAAAATTCAAGTGAATTCCATTTGATATAGTACAAAGAAAACTTTTTCTTCCTTAAAAAAATATATGAACGGAGAGCAAAAAGATTGATTTAAATTACTTTAGATGTGCTGTTACTTTTTCATATCGAAGTAAAACTAATTTGCTGAAACAATCACGATTTTATTTGCAGTTATGTTATTAGAAGAGAATGAAAATCTTTTTGTCCACAAAATGTTAAAATTTGTACAGAAAATTTTAAGACATATCGGTCGTGGTGTAGTTCCATAATTTTAAAAATAAATTAAATCTACTATGCATTTAAATTAGTGTTGTCATCATAGTTATATTTCAGGTCTTTTGTTTGTTGAAGATAAAGAAGGAAGAAATTTTGAATAAACCAATCAAAGAAGACTATATATCAAAAAAACAAACGCAAACGTAATATTAAAGCAATCACAATGCCAAAAAAAATTTTTGTAAAAAATTTTTAAGAGAAAAAGCTACCAAAGCAAAAAAGGAAGTTAGTACATGTAGGTGTTTAAAATTTTGGGGTAAAAATATTTGCGGTAGGTTCAAACGACGTTTAGTAGGAAGCAAAAGAAACTTGATGCAAGAAATTTAACAACACAAAATTATAAAGTCCTACATATATTATTCGCAGTAAAAAGAAAAGTGTAAAAAAGTAAATAAGATGTCTAGGGATACCTGGTATTAATGAAGTTTTTTAAGTTCTAGCGTATGACAACTTGTTTTCAATTAACAACTAAAAACAACAATAAGAAACTTTTACATTTTTGTATTAAAGTTTTGCGTTAAATTTGTTCAAGAGAACTTCGTGTTAAAGTTTTGTTTAAGAAACTTCATTTAGGAATTTCAAGTTAGGATTCCTTAGATACCATTAAAAATTTTGGCCTAGCCCTCGTGTACAAATCCGCGATTTCGGACTTTCGTTCCTGAATAAACAATAAGGCTATACTACTGATTGTAAAGTAGAATAAAAAACTGCAGTATAAACTTTATATAAAAAACTTTCGTTAGCAGAGCTCCAAAATTGTTCCCTTAATGCCACCTCTATACTATAATAGTATTGAAAATTGAAGCAGTTTAATTGTGTTTATCAGGCTGCAATCTGTCTCTTTACCTTAAATCGTCCAAAATCTCATGTAACTAGGCTCCAGTTCATTTCTAGACAAAAGGTGAAAAAAATAAACAGTGAAAACTGAGAAAAAAGTGCAAAAAAATCTTTTTTATTGAGTCCTGATGTAAGGCAACTAAACTTTTGAATCAATAGCGGAATATAAAAAAAAAACTATATCAGCCAACAAAAATATACGAGCAGAATTTTTTGGTTTGATAAGCCAAAATAGTTTTATGAATAATTTTTTCTTTAGTATATCTCGAATTATTTTACTTGTGTACGAAAATTACATGTAAAAAATTATGAAAAACAAAACAAATAACACCAATTCAAAAAAGAAAAGAAAAAATGCTTTAATATATTCAAATTAGCATAGACTTTCTAACAACATATTAGAATACCTCCTTTGTTAATTTAATTATAATCAAACACTTTTCAAAGCTAATGTGCATCGTTTTTCCGAATTTTAGTTCTGTTGTTAAAATTCTACAATAAAAGCAGAAAGTAAAAGTGTTCTAAATTTGTTGTAATGTATCAAAGAAATTGTATTTATTTTTCTAATTTACGTTTTCTAATAAAATCAGTAAATATTATTGCATTCATTCTAATTTTTTAAGAAAGCACTACATCACACTTTCTCTTGTTTATTTTTGTTAGTTTTTTTACTTTATTTGAATACTTTAGAAAACTTTCCCATGAAAAAAGCATCGAGTGAAGCAATTTTCTCATAGCCTACTTTCAGGCGAATTAAACACGTTAATTTGTTGAATAAACGACATAGGAATTCAAATACGATATTTATTTTGTTAATTTTTTGGGTTATTTAAGTCAAAAAAAGTATACTGTGTAAATTTTTTGTACAGATATGGCTTTGAAAACTAAACATAGTATAAAATTGTTCTTACATCTATCTAATTTACTAAAAAATAAATATTTTTCAAGCTTGTTCCAAAAAAAGTTTGAGCTATATTACTAATTAAATTTTTTTCTATAAAGATATTCTTAGAAACAAAAGTAAATTAATTTTTGTGTCGAAAATGAAAATATTTTTTTAGCCTAATTTAAAATTCTTCCTATTTTCCATTGAAAATCTTTATCAAAACGAATTGCATTAAAATAATATTATGTATTTTTGGTATTTTTCGAAAACACCTCAAGTATTTTTGCTACTTATTTGTTGAAATTATGTATATAAGATCTAAAAAAAATCATTCCCTTTACACCAAGCTTAATTTCGCTAAAGAATAATTTTCAAGGAACTAAAATTGCCAATACCTTTAATCCTGCTATTTATATTGTGAGTTCAATAAGCCTTATTTACTTTTAGACTATATCCATAATAAATCAGTGTAGTTCCCTTTGGTGTCACATTAAAATTGTATTCATTCCCATACCATCATAGTCGAATTGAGTAAATAACGTTTAAAAGATTTCTGTTGAATTGAATTTTGTAATTTTGTACAAAGCAAATAATTTATTTGGAATATATTGCAAAATAAAAGAATTTTCATTTCTAGGTAAATATGAAACAAAACGTCTTTGATAAAAATAATAAAATTGTAGATATCCTGAAAAGGTATACAAGGATAAGTAACAAACATGAAAGTCGTAACAGATAAACAAAATGAAATTTAAATCGAATTTTTTAAACATAGTAAAAAAATAAAATAAACAAATAACAAAAGTCCATTAGATGACTATAATGCAACTTTTGAGGTGAAACACAGACAACAATTAGTTTAACTTTAATTTTGAAAAAAAAATGTAGTATAATTTTTGAAAATCATAAAAACAAAAATTTAAAAAACAAAAATTTTTTTGCTTAATAGTTCAATTAGGCTCCTTTTCTATAAGTAGTTTTTAGCTGGTTTTTCTTCAACAAAATTTTTAAAAACATCTTTATGTAATTCATTTTTATATCAAAACAAAAGTTTCCAATTTTAACTGCCATTATTATACTAGGATATAAAAATATTTAGCTTTTAATTTTAATAAAACTCGTTTTCCACGTTTTTCCTAGTAGTATTTTACGACATTTTCAATTCAGTTTTCTTATTATAATGAACAAGCGTACACCATTTTACATAAGCCTTAATTAATATTCGATATATCTCCACAGCAGGGTTAAAGGCTATACAGACGTTTTGTTGTTTTGACAAATCCTCTTTTAGAGGAATAGTCGGTCATACAAAAAGAGTGAAAAATTAAAAGAATAAAATTCATTTTGGGTATATATGTATACATGTACCGAAGAAGATTTTATTTAAGTTTTGAATACATTCCTTTAATTCTTGTGAAATGTATTCTTTATGAGAGAGATTTATTTATTTTTATTTTAAGTTTTCTATCCAAATTCTTCGAACCAAAATGAGTATTTCTATGAAAAAATTTTGTGATTTGTCAGAGCAACAAACAGACCGTATGGATTTTAAGACATATTTCGAAAAAAAACATTTTGATGTGAGCAGAGGCTTGACATTAAATTGCAATGACTTCCTTCCAGTACCGCACACAGTAGCGAATACCGGAATGCCACGCACTGTATTGTGACACATAAAAGAAATATCACGATAAAAAGAAAAATTAACAGCAAAAGATCTCTCTATTCTTTTTGGAGAAGATACCTAGCAGAAAATTGCTTAAACAACATGCTTCATATAAGTGAAAAGTGAAATTGGGAAGAAATCTTTATCCTTTGTGATTTTTGTTCTTATTTGATTTTCTTGTAATATGAAGAATTTAAAAAAATATTCCGTATATTTTGTTTATAACAGATGCTCATTTATTGTTTGCGAGCACTGCCAAACAGAAGTTGGATTACATATCATCGCGAGGGCAAATTATTTTTTCAGACTATTTGTCATAGCGTTTGCTACAAAGATTCATATGCAATAGTTTGCTACAGTGTTCATTAGAGAACAATATTTAGTTTTACTTTTATCTCTTCTTTAGTCTTATTAGTATTAAAGAATTTTTTTGTTCTCTTTACAATTAAAAGCTTGAGATGGTAAAACTCAAGACTATCATTGGATAACAACAACAGCGTCGTCGATCATATTTTTCGGCTCGTGCAACTAAAAATAAGTCAATTTTGTTTTGAAGTACATTTTACTCGAAATTGATTTATTCATTAATAACGATTAGCCAAAATGCTTACTAACACCAATTTTGAGATATTTTGTTGTAATAGTTTTAACATGTATAAGAATAAAGGTTTGTCTACTTTCTACCATTATATTCAGTGCCTGGAAAGCATCTTTCTCGAGATATAATTCGAAAATGAAATCTCGAAATGTGTAAGAAATACGAAAAATACAGAAAAGCAAAAAGCAATTATAGAGCTATCATTTGTAAGTTTACTAAATGCCACTCCAGTGTGTTGACAACTTTTCTCCTTTTCTGCTTATAAAAACCAATTTCTTTAAGTTTTTTTCTTGCTGCTAGTAAGAATTTTTCGAGGTATCTGCTTATTTTAAATGCTCATTTGTTTATATTTACTACTTAGAGCATGCTAGATCAAAACTTAAATTGTATAAACATTAAGAACCGTATGGAAGTCTCGTAACGTAAAATATTTAACGCTTGTTTTTCTCTAATTCTTAAACTGTTTTCTTATTCGTTCTCAAAGTATTATTCATTAAAACGATGTGAGATTCCCTAGTTTGAATATTGGCGGAATAAATAAGAAAATTTCTATAGGGTAGTAATGTCTTATTAGTTATGCGTCCTTATGCTTTCCCATTTTAAAATTTTTTGAAAAGAGTATAATATGCTTATAAGAATTGGACACCACCAATCTTGAAAATAAAACAATACAAAAATATACAAAAACGTATTATCTATAGAAAAAGTTACACAAAAAATCCAGTTTTAAATTCGCTTTCAGGATTGGTATTTATGGAATATAAAAGTTTTCTTAAACAAGAAAAAATCAAATAAATTTAAATTATCTTGGAAAACCTAGAAACCTCTTTTTTTGATTCTCAAACTCTATATTCTTGCCAAGTGGCAACAAAACCTATACAGTTATACCAAAAATTTGTCAATTTATTCAAATATTTTAAATGAAATCCAACTTGAACTAATGAAATAAATTAAACTTAGTTAGATAGCATCTTACCAGCATTTTAATAGACAATTTCCACATCCAAATAGAGTCTAATGATACAATTATTTAACAAACACTTCCACAGTTTGTGAATGGAAGTTTTTGTTCAATAAATCTTCCACATAAACTAAAAGAAGGGGAGATCTTGAATAAATTCTAAAATCTTCGTTAACTCTTTACTATTTCTATTCAAGTTAAATGCAAAGTGCACGATACAATAATCATTGTAAATAGCTTTGATATCGTCTCCATCAATTTTTCTTACTTCAAAACTAATCAAATAATGTTGTTCGTAGGTGTTAAGGACAACCCTGAAATTTTCTTAATGTGATTGTCCCTGAATGAAAAAACAGTGTTGTGATTTGGATACAATTGTGTCCCCCATTATGTTTATTTTGGTTCTTGGGAAACACAGAAGAGTACGTTGTCTTCAATAGCAGATATAGCAAATCTTAACTCTAGCTCTTGAACAATTCTTATTTCATTTATACAATGGGATCAGGATACATTGTCAAAGGATGATTGTGGGTAGAATTCAGTCTTTGGTTGTTCAAATGATGCTAAATTACAGTAATTTAGAGAATAGTAAATGTTTGAAGTTATTTTCTCTGCTTGAGTTTGTTATCTTATGCTGACCAGGCAGGTGATATGACTTTCAATGATAAAATGATGTAATGTAAAGAAAATTATTTATCTGCTGTAATCCAACTTCTTTAATACATACAACTTAAATCAAATTAAATTATTTTCTGAATATAAATCAATCTTAAGTAGCTTACTAAGCTTTATTGTGATAATTATAGTAAGATATATTACAAAATTGACGCTTTCTTTTTGTAACATTATAATTAGGAGGATTGAAATTTTTTGTAAGAATATATCCTAAATTACCAAAAATAATAAGTATTCTATCAAAATTAAATTCTAGGGTAATTTTTTCAATCCAATTAATCCTTGCTATAATAAAATCAAAATTTATTGTGCAGAAATTTCATCTAAATTACATTTGCGGCCAAAAGATGGCTGTATCCTGTATATACCCTGTAATAATATAAAAGTCAAAAACAAAAAAAGACAAAAGAAAGTAAAATAAATTCATGCGTTTGTCTAATAAAAACGATTTCAATCACAGGATTACACTCTTAGGGCAAATATCTTCTGATTAATCATTGCATTATCCTTGAAATAAAAATCAGCCTTACTTATATTTTCCTAGATACAGATATGTATACAAGTGAACTTAACGAGGGGCTATAAAACTGGTAAAACACAGCTCCCATAAGCCTCTTATCATGCTTATCCATGATAGATCCTGTTTTCCTTTTCTCTTTAAGGATTTTTCTGATTTTTTTTTTTGTTACTCGTTAAACATTTTTACAACATGTCTTCTATTTAACTTAAACGTTAAGTCCGAGAATCTTGTTTTATGTTTAATAGTAGTCTTAAATAATCGCAATACCATCAGGTGGCATTCAATCATGATTTCAATAAAATTAGTTTCAAAATTCTGATTAAAGGATAGTTTCTAAATGAAAGTGGTTGAAATTTCTTTAAAAAAATTATGTGGTTTTGTTCTTATGCCAATTTCTATTACGCGTTTCATATTTTTTGAATTAATTCAAAATGCTTTGTTGTTACTGTCATATAAACAACTAATTCTCTTTGTGATAGAAGCTTAAAGAACTATATATATATATATATATATATATATATATGTGTTTATAATATACGAAATGGGATAAATTCTTTTGGCATTAATTATACAATTTCAATTACAAGAGCTACTTATGATTATCAAAGTTGAACATTTTCTATTGGATTTAAGTGTTGAAGACGCTTCTGGTCTGTTTATAAATTTTTAATAAGAACAGTACGCCCTTCGAACTTAGGTTAAGGACTTGTATACATGTAATCACCGGAATTGAAACATATGATGCTATGAGCGCATGCTAATACTCTCATTTAATATTCCGGAAGTTTGCTTTGAAAGCATTATTAATAATTCAGAATAACGTTAGAGCTTGACTACAATATCCAGAAATTAAATTTCCCTGCAGAGGATAATGGTGTATAAATTTTGATTAAAAAAATACACTAAATGTGTAAGCAAACACTTTAATGATAACTGGTTGCATTCTGGGGTTGGAGCTTTATTAAACTTAAAAGTCAATAATTTGTTGTTTTTTCTAAAAAATTGTTTACATAACTTTTGCAAATATTTAGCTCTAGCATTTAAGGAACTCTATAAAGCCCAAAAAATTCTGCAAGAAATAAAATATTTATAAGAATTCTTGTTTGTTATTTAATTTATAAGGTTCAAAGGAAGAAGATTATTTTTTGACTTAAGCTTTTCCTTTGATAATTTTGCGTTGTATAGAAACAAGTCTGAAATATATATATATATAAATTATGATTCTACATAAAACATGTCTTAGGATAAAACTAGTTTCATTGTTATTTTATTTATTGATTTTTGTTTTGATAATCCCCAGCCAAACAAGCTTCTGGCCGTTGTTTTAAAATTTTCTGTAATTTAATAAAAACTTTTCCAAAAAAACTCATAAAAATATTAAGTAAGAAGTTAAAATTATAAAAAATAACCGGAAGCTTGTAGATATAATTTTAATAGCTTCCATAAAAATAAAGAGAAAAGAAACTTGCTTTCAAGGTTTCTTCTGCTTAAAATGTGATAAGAAAAGAACAAGGGACAATATCAAAATTTAAAAATTGAAAAACAATCAAGGATTTATCGAAAATTTCGTAACTTTCACGGGGCTGATTCATACAAATAGCAACAGTCGTCTTTGTATGCGCTTGGATTTTTTTGTCATTTGTGACAAATTTTAATGTAAAAAACATAAGTATAAACGTTTCATTAATTAGGCGAGAGCTAAGAAGAAGACGATGGTTGGTACAAAACATATATTTTAGTTCTACATTAAATTAAATTTTACTTTTCAGCAATTCAATGAGAATAGATAGACAACAGATTGGAGGTTCAGAAAACTATTTTCAGACATCCGATTTACGAATCTTTACCAAAAATGTTGTTTTTCTTGATTATAAACAATTATTAACAATGATTAGAAAACTACCTTACCTTGAAAATTCAAAGGAGCAAAAATTTATTATTTTAGGTAAATATATTCTATAAAACTTATGATTTTTATTTTAATTTATCAAATTTATTATTATATACTTCTAATTTATATTATGAACTTTTAATTATCTTTTTCAGATTTTTTGGCATTCCTATCAACTTTTCACTACATTTTCATGGCATGGAAAAATTATTTCTGACTTCAGTAAATTCTGATCGTACTTTTCATTCTCATAGCAAATTAAAAATGCGCATGTTAAATAATATGTGAAAACTCTTGGTAGCCTTCTACAATTATGAAGAGTTTCCAGCGTCGTTCCTGAATGAAAAATGTAATGCACTAGATTTGTTGCAAAAAGTTATTATGTTTAAGGAAAAATATAAGAAAATATACAGAATCTTTAGTAAACATCCAACATTCCATACATTTGATAATTAAATAATATGAGTCTCTACGACTGTTGATTTACACTAAAAAATATTTCTAGTTCCTTTGATGTCGTTTAAACCGATTTCCACTACATATAAATACTGACATTAATTTATTTTTCTAGAAATTACATAAAAATATTAGAATTATGCAATTCAATCTATAAAATAAATAATGAAAATTGTATGTACAAAGGACTCTTAAAAATCTAAAGACAAAAAGAGAGGGCAGAATATTTTAAATATTCTACAAGTCAAGTGATTGCTAAGCGATAAATAACTCTTTTAATTGTATAAAAAATACAAATTTCTTTTGATTTTTTAAAGTATCAGAATAATATCCTCTTCAAAATCCATTCACGAAATTTAAATTTTACACCTTAAAATTATTCAAAAAATTCACTTTGTCTAAATTAAATACCAAAGGACTAAAATATTATTTGAAATTCAGTTTGATATAATACAACACTTCACCACCTACACAAAAATATTTCATATGAGACATGTTTTTTTTTAATTAAATACAATAACAAGAAGAAAAAAACCCTTTACTAATAAAATACTCAAAGAATGTCATTTAGCACATTCTGAGTGACAGTTAATTGCATTTTATCTGTAAGACATAAACAACATTACAAATGGAATTTAATAAAGAAAGATAGTCAACCGCCTGAATCGAGGACAAATTCTTATCGTAAACGAAGTGTCACCAATTTCAATTATAAACGGAGGTTGCGTTTTTAGAGGTGGCAGCATAACATAAGTTCGATGAAGCAGTATAAACCGCTTAACAAATCATCGAATAGCTTTTTATGTAATTGTTAAGATTTCCTCCTTATTTTTTTTTTTGTTTTTTTAAATTTTGTTTACATAACTCTTAGATTCATTAAAACTTGTTGTTAGCAGAAATCAAAAGTAAAAACTATGAAATTGGGTTATTTACAACGAGGATAAAAACGTTTGTCATAATTGATTACAAAAAATAGATATTATATATATATATATTAACTAAAAAGTAACTAAAAACTGAGGTTTGATGCATGTACTCACGCTAAATGTGAATGTTTTTTTTTTTTTTTTGTTTTTCAATGTTTGGCTTGGTTTGAAGTAGTTCTAAGAAAAATATTTAGCAAGCCTTAGCTGCTGCTGCGTTGACATTCTCAGTAAGCGCAAATGCAGCTGTAGACTGAGCAAGTGAAACTGAAACATAACTGACCCAATTATGAAAACTGATTACGTAATAAGTGGTCTTAATGTGGAGGCTGACATTTTCTTGTTTGATTTTTGGTCTGTTGATTACAATTTTTTTCTTTTAAATTATTAAAGGTCAAATAATTTTAAATATAGCCTCCTGATAGATTAATGCCTTAAACTTTGCAGCAGGTTTGACTCTTTTTTTACAGAAAAATAAGTGATCCTTTAGGTTAAAAGGTAAATATTAATATTAATTATAAATAAAGTAATAAAAATAAAAATTACTACTAATTACATTAATAGGTCTTAGTAAGGATAACTTCTATGTTTTTAAATGGTTCAATAAAAACTACGAGGACTTTTCAAATGATTTCCTGATATGGTTTTTCTTTTTAATTTTTGAAAGTATGGAACATTTTTTTTTTACTGATGTTTTCAGTTAACTCCAAGAATTAAATATTTTCTATAAGGTTTTATAAACAAAATCATCAACCAAAATAATAACGCGTATAGTGTGTCTCCTATTCATGAAATTGTACGGAATAGGTGCAAAACTGATTGTGTACATAAGTTCTGAAGAGTAAATCTTTACATGAATTGGGATGTAATATTTCCGCAGCCTAATAATAATAACCAAAAAAGGTCTTATTATAAACACTGGAGCTCTAATTTATTGCGGAGTTAACTCATAGCAGCAGCAGCTATGTGTATTAAACAAATACTAAAACAATAGACACAATGAAAGTCGCAAGAAAATTCATATCTAATTGGCGACTCTTAATGAATGTTCCAAAGTTTTTGCTTTGCTTCATGCCCAAAATGTTGATTTGAAGGGAGCAGGACAATATTGTATGCGAATTTCGGTTGAGGTATACAATAAGAGCAACTACATTTCTTGAAAATAATTCCGCGAAGCTTCAACTTGGACAAAAGAAAAAAGTAAAGCGAAATGTGATTTTATTTTTTTCATTTTGGCTTTTTTAAAATAAAATAAAATAGAACCGGGGTGGTTGATATATAGCTGATATTCTTCGAAACAATGGTATTTTTCTGCTAATTTATCTAACTGAATTACGTCCTTTCTTTGAATTGAGGTGTCCGATCTCAGCTTGTCACATTGAAAATACTTAATAGCAATGTTCTAAATTGAACAATATGATTACACAGTTTAGATAATTATTAAAATTAATTGCCAGAAACCAAAAGACTTATGGATAATTATCCTGCAAAGGAAACGTTAAGTACATTGTTTTTCACAGATTTTTTTACTCTAAGTTAGGCATTCCTAATTGAAAATAAACTCATATATATATATATATATATATATATATGTATATTCTAAAATTCAGTGGCTTCTATTTTTGGTATGGTGTATTTTTCCATTCAAATTCCTTTAATTCTATTGAAGTTGGCTTATTTTCTGTTAATAGTTTGCTGTACTCAAATTTTAAATCCTATGGATATCTTTATGTCATCTGTTTACAAGAAAACCATTGGAATTTATAACTGGTAGTGTATATCATTTAAAACAATGACAAGAACATTGATTAATATGAACTAAATTTGAAAACATTTTGAAATCATATGAAAACCAAATAAAGAAACTGTTTTCTCATTCAGCTCATAAATAGCTATAGTTGCAAATGACGTGAAAATTATATTCCCTAATTCCATTAACAAGAACTCAACTTGTGGCAACAACTTCACTTAATGCACTCAACTCTTTCATTCCAGATGTTTGTTAAGTTAATTAATTAAAATATATATTGCTGATTTTTGTCTTCTCTTATTCTAAGAATGAAAACCATATAAGAATAAGTATTCATGAACTAAATGTAGGTCCTTACTATTGAATTATTGAAAAAACCTTGCAAATCTTGGCTTGAAACCTGTTGTCTTGTAGTCAAAAAATACTAACAAATAAAATTAACTTCTTGTCCACTATTTATGTTTGAGGGGGTAAAAGTTAAAAAAAAAATGAAAAAAACCAAACAAAAAAATCAAGTTGCGTCTTATGTTGTTCAGGAAAATTAATGATTTATTCCCGGCGCACAATTTATTTAAAGACGAAGATATGAACGAAGCCCTAGTCCGACATCAACACATGCATTTAGTGATAAATTGCTCAAAGTCAGATGACAAATGGAATCCAAAGGGCTTGAGGATTTATCACTAGTCCGGGGCTTTGAATGGAAATTAGACAGAGGCAGTATATTTGGTGCTTTGTCTTCATAAAAGCTGAATAAAGTCAAAATGTTTGGGGGGGAAAAGAAGTTGATAGATTGATCTCTAATGAAGCCTGGTGCAGTTTAATCAGCTTATAACACATTTCACTGACAGCCGTTTCTTATTTTGCTTAAATCTGATATATTTAATGTCTTGAAGATTAAGAGAAAAAGCATAAGTAGAAGAAATATAAAATGACTTCAGTTTTATTCGTTTTTTTCCTGGTTTAGGTTAAATATGGATTAATAATTTTCTTTAATAATTAAAGTCATTCAAGTGGTAAGAGCTTATATGAATATTGTTTTAATATAAGACTAATGACAAAAATATATTACTATTTAAAAATTTTCGATATAAAACTGAAAAAAACTTCTCTATTTTCTTCTCTAAAATGAATTATATTTCAAGTGAAAACTTTCATGCCTACTTGACATATTATTTATATAAAATGGTTGCTTTTCATAGTGATGCAAAATGACATAAATGTTATAGCATTCAAATTTTTAAGCTAATTTTTGTAATAACCAATTTTATTAACCTTAAGTTTTTGTATTTAATTAATAAACATTTCAAGGTACTGACCAACTAATTCATTAGGTATTTTCATATTATTTTAAATCTTCTTTAAGCCGGCGTAATACTTATCAGGAATGCTATAGCAATTGTTAATACAATTAACATAATTTAAAAAATTTATAAATATGTTTTATTTAATTTAAGTAGTTTTTAAACATGTAAGCTTTGAAACTTAGTTGTAGGCAGCTATATAAAGCAAGAAAATGACACAAATAAAGTCAGTTATTGTTTTGTGAGTTTGAGTAAAGTTGTTTTATTTAAATCATCACAATTAACAATTCAGAATTTAGGTTACCTAATTCCTTCTTGCTGGTGAACAGCAACTATATGCCATTGGTTTTTGAGAGATATTAGGCTTTCTATAGTATTTATTTACTTATTTATACTCCTGATATTACCTTTTCTGGTTTTTTTCTTTTTATTCCAATGAAATTTTTCGTTTTTTAAGACCCCCCCTTCCCCACAAACAAACAAAAAACCCCACTGGGAAGAAAATTTCTACTTTTTCGTCCCTATTTACTTACTTGGCTATTTGCTGCCTTTAATTTGAATTAATTTAATTTATAGCAAAGACAGGTGACTGTTACTATTCACAATTTTTATCTAGCTCGTTTGCTTTTGTTAATAAAATTATTTTAAAATATTTTTTTTAAAAAAAATAAAAATATAAATAACTTCATTAAATTTTATTTTCATTGAATAAAACATTGGGAGTTTTAAATATTCTTCCTGTTTCAACATTTTAGCTGTCCTTCTACTTTATCAACTTCTAAAAGAATGTAACGCAGTTTTCTCTTAGAATTCAACATGATATAATTTTTAACTAAGATCTGCATTGAAGGTCCTTCCTTAAACTTACTTTTAAAAAAAATCTTAAAACGATATGAGGAGAGTTTTTAAGAGAAAATTGATTAACGTTTAATCTGTGTCTGGCTTAGAACTGATTTTCTATTCCCTGGGGAAAATTAATAAGAAAATTAATAATAATAAAACCTATCAATAGAAAATGGAAGTCAAGCTTAAGCTAAATTAAAAAAAAAATGTATGCACTTTTATTTTTCTTCATTTACTTTATTTATTTCTATCGACTAAATGTTTCAATTGTATTAGGTGTTAACTTAGGCTAACTGCAAATTTCTTTACTAAACAAATTAGTTCCGTGCGTGACTTTCGCACCAGTCGTGCATTTAACACGTTAATCCTTCAGTTAGTTTCATTAAGAGGTCGATAATTGACTTTTTAAATAATAATCTTGTTGAGTTAAAATTAAAACAATTTTATAAAATAGTCATGTGAAAGTTAGCTTAAGGCTAAGAAAATGAATTATTTGATTCATAAAACTAGATTTATTCTAAATGAAATAATTAGAAGAAATTATCACATGCTAAATGCATTTTAATATTATAAATAAATTCTTACTGGAAAAGTTGAAAAACTACTGCAATTGTCAATGAAAAATTCTTAGTACAAATTATTTTTCTTTTTTTTCTCTGGATATTAAAATAAAACTTAATCCGTTTTTTATTGAAGTAAAAGAATCTAGTGCCACAGAAAATCGTTTAAGCGTTATAAGACAAATGTAATCTAAGTTGAGTGCTTGAAAGTAATATTCAATTGAAAGCTGTCAAGCTTTTAGTAATAAAAAATAAAAATTACCTCCAGCTTCATTTGCCTTTTTTACGATGATAGTTCAAGGCTTTACAAAAAATATTTACCACAATAAGTTATATTTATATAAAAACATTTCAAAATAAAAAACAAGATTAATGCATCTCTAGATCCATTTTCTCATTTGTTTCAAATCTGGTTGATCTTTCGAATGATCACAAATCTTTATATAAAAAGTTATGCTATCATTGCAGGTAAAAACACTAATATAAAAGTATAAAACACAGAAAACTTGATCTCATGGTTTAATTTTCCCAACACATTAGGCAAGTTACAGCATCAATGTCAATCTACCATCAGTGAGGATCACTTAGTGGCAGTAATTATAGCTACATTATGACTAAGATGTCATTTAATATCTTAAATCTCGTCTCAGATATCATATCAAACCGTGACTTAACATCTGGAGACCATCTTATATTTTTGATATCAATGTGCGGATTGAGTAAATTATGTTTAGATTGTTGCATTGTGTCTCATTAAGGTTGCATGCAAAACATTTTGACGTTTTGTTGACACTCGAACATGATAGTCGTGTTATTGGTCTATTCATGTACTGTTGTTACTTCGTGCTGTCACCACTCATTTGATCTGGTAATCTTAAGACTAAAATCCGGGAAAGACAACTGTTTGTTATATGCAAAATAAACAGGTAAGTTGTTTGATATTTGTTGACATTGACAGTATTTCTTGATGATTTGAAACTTTGTCTCTTGTATTGACTTTGTCTTTTAATTTACTTCTAATCGGCACTGATCCTTTTGTGTAAAAAGCTGCTATGAACGCACCGAAAAAAACAGAATCTTACTTATTTTGTAGGCTTGGCTTATGTTTCATTGATTGCATGTAGGCTAATGACATGTGCCTTGAACTGTGACTTAAGTTTATGCATAATGTATAGATTTGTTGACATTTTAGTTACATACAAAGCTTGTTAGAAATATGTGAATTGGTACAAGGTTCAATTTGGCTAGAGGATGCCTCATGGCAGTCGAAATAATTTTACCAAACCAATCAAAAGTAAGGATTTTCACTCAAAAGTCAATGATGTATTCACTCAATAACTAAGATTCATAATCGTGCTTTCACGTTAGGGTTTTAAGCGAGCTTAACACTGCTTGTTTTGAAATGAAGACTTTAAAATAAAAGAAAAATATTTTTTGAGCAATGAAAAAGCTATTGTTCTATTTTGTGTCAATTGGAGTTGCATTTTCCAATATTTGAAAGGAAAAATAAATATTCTTATCTTAATTTTTTCCTATAAAAACAAATGTGAAGACGAATTCAAGAAAAAAAATTTTGACTCACTTTTAAGTGGTTTCAAATAATTTTTTGTAGCTGTTTACCACCACTTTTTGATCAATTGGACGTGAAAATTAGAGAAAATAGTCGTGTTTTGCTTTGAAAAACCAATTTTTTACCAAAAACGACCCACAAAGGTCTTGATACACTTTCATCAATTTGAGATCAATTTCAGTTGGTTTGCATTTGAGTTTGTTGATCTTATAAAATTCTTACGGTCCCTCAACTCTAAAGATACATAGTATGTCCCAAAAATAACCGAAATTTTTAGATATAGAATAAAACACACATGATATTATCTTTAAAAGTTATTATTTATTCAAAATAGGTTCCATTAGACTCAATACAACGTTTGGCACGATCAATTAGCGCATGCATAGATTTTTTTATGTCATTTATAGGAATGTTCTTCAGCACCTCGGTTACAGCTTTACGGCACCTCGGTTATGGCTTTAGGTCATCATTTAAATCCTCACTACTATTTTGAAGTCGTGTAAGCCACGTTTAAACTTGAGTAAGACTCATACAATCATCATCATAAACGTTTTTCATCAATTTTTATGTCTCGACGAATTTTTTTTCACAAAATTTTATATTTGCTCTTTGTTCCATTCTTGTTTTGGAACGTTAGCACTTTTCTTTCTGTTATTAAAATGGTGTAACTTTGACATCTATCATCTGATTTACATGAATGTAGGTGCGTTTGAAAGAAGATGAATTTATCTTTTTAATGATGCAAATTTTAAATGGAATGCGCTTCATGTTATACGATTGAAATATAAAGTTCGGTTATTTTTGGGACATACTGTGTAGATGAACCAAATTAAAAAAAGCAAAATATATTCTAGAACAACACCATGTCTATGCCAGGTTGCGAATTTTACATCTTCTAAGTCGAAAATTGTTTAAATGTTAAATTAAGTTTAATTTCAAGACATTATTTTGGTTATAAATTTAACTTTTTTGACTATTTTTTGCAAATTTCTCAAAAATTACAGTTTACAGAGATTCTTAATTAATTAAAGCTATAAAAACTAACATTATGGAAGAAATTTGCGAGCAAATCTCATAAAAAAGTCGCGTTACAAACTGGACCGATATCATATGTCTAGTTCAATGTCAATAATTCAAGGCACCATTTTATAATAAAATAAAAGCAAAAAATCTTTCATTTGTTTTTTCTTTTAAACATAAGAACTTGATCAAATATAATTCTAAAAGAATCCTACATTTAAGTACTTTAAAATTTTGAAGTTAGAATCCATTTCGTTCTTATTTTTATTTTTATAATTAAAAAAAAAAAACATCTCACTACACCCACTTTGGTATTTTTGTTTTTTTTTAATAAAACTTGAGCTCATCATCTTTGCCATAAAGAAGCACTAAGCAACTGTTTATACTCCTTTCATAAAAACCAATTATTGTCCGTAAAAAGAAATCAGTGTCTTTAGAAATTCCCCCGGATGACTGAAATTAATTGACATCAGATCAGATTGACAGTATATCTCAGTATAGCTAAAATAAATTAACAATATTTATGCCTATTGAATTGAACTGCTATCAGATGACGACATTTATACAGACAAATGGAAAATAATTTCCAATAAGATAGAGAAACAACAAATCCAACTGCACTTTTTGGTCTAATGAGGCTAAAGAGCTATAGTATCGGTTATATAAAGGTCTGATTAAACGCAGTTAATCGAATCATGTCATGAATGATTTACAGGTTAACTGAATGATTTAGTTCTTTTTCTTTGATCATGTTTTTATTGTTATTGAAAAGAAAATATTAAATTTATAATACAAATATTGAATAAAGACAAGAAGACATGAATTGCCTCTAATTTGAACATGAATCACTCTTGAATTTGATAGATACATTGTTAAATGATATCTTTAAAAATTAATTTCCCTTGAGAATATTTTAAGAACTTATAATTTCAAGAAAGTCTGGCTAGAGAAGTGCTAAGCAAAAGAAAAAACAAAATCACAAAAAAAAAAAACGAAACTTGAATAAGATTTGTTAGTAAAATAATTATCCAAAATTGCATTCGTTTTTAATAAAATACTTTTCGTTCAAGTGAATATATTTGTCAACCATTTTTCTATAAAATGAGCCAAAGCTTCTGGAAAATTTTAATTGCAGTTTAGTAGTAGTAATTTCTCTAAATTTTATTTTATAAGATAAATAGCGTATCTCAAATATTAACTTCAGTTTTATACAAAAACTTCGAACATGATTGACCATGTATTTTTGTTCCTTTTTCTTTACCCTTTAAAAGAACCAAAACTTATTTGAGTATCTTGTACTAGAGTAAAATAAAATTTAATCTATGATAATTGTTTATCTCATCCATAAATTCAAAAATTGAAAAATCGAATGTTTAATATGAAGCACTGCTCCTTTTGCGGCGTAAAAATGCAGCGTAAGGATTTGTTCTTCGAAATAGAAGAAGTCTCTTGCATGATGCCATATGATTATATCAGTAAAGTTTTATTTACTGATGTTTTAGTCGTAGTTTACTGTGGTGTACCCGTATGACTTTTTTTTTTAAAATTTTTAAATGTCAGCAGTTCCATCCATAAAAAGACTCTTTCTTTATGACAAACAACAAGATACTGTCATCTTTGATAGCTTCCTTTTACTAATAATTTCAACTTGGTGTTAATTGTGACAAGGTCGTGTATGTTTTATGTGTCTGCTTGTAAATAGGACATATATTAAGCACAAAGTTTAATAAAATATAAATGCTTAAATTTTAAATGTCACAAAAATAGATCAAAATCCATGTAAAACTGCCAAAGTATTTTCTATCCTACAAAACCTTAACTTTTCGAATAATTTTGAAGGTATTATCTTTTATTCTAAAAAAGTAATTTCTTACGTAAAAAACAAAAATTGCATTCATCTGACCCGTATCAATCAATTACAAAAATCAAACAAAATAATTAGTATACCTGATCTAATCATAAATATTTTATTAATAAGAAAAAAAACTATAACTATAGATTATAGAATACCTTTGACAAGTATTACGGCCATTAATTATGCAAACTGCTATTATCTTTCATGGTGGCTGCAGCATAAATGTGTGCACTCATTAATGCTAACATCCTTAATTGCAAATATTAAAATTAATGATGCCAATCATCTGAGTGTATGCCATATCCTGATGCATGATTATATGCTCCGGTGCTTAACACGCCCAGTTTGTAGATTAGACCAATTATTATGCAACTTCCTATAAAATGAATAAAGCTTGAAATAACATCACTGTATTTCTTGCATTAAGGTATGGAATCATTTATCTAATATATTCAATGGTCTTGTTTAATTAAAGCCTCCTTAAAATAATTTGAAATGCAAAAAACAAAGACAAAAAAAAATAAAATTAAAATAAACTATAGATACAGTTGATTTTAATCAGGCCCTAAAAAACGTCTCACGTCTTCTACTTCCCACCTAAATGGTCATTAATTTGACTTTAATTAAAAACTTTAAAAGAACTTGTTTTTTTGTTTTTATTATTCGAAGATGAAGATATTTTGGGTGGCGAAGTATTGTTTGCTCCCACGATTTCTATCATTTACAGGTGACAACCAATCCCGCTTATCAGGATTCGTTTATCAGCAATTGTATTTGCTGTCACCTGTTTTATTTTTTTTCCGATTTGTTTTGTCTGATTTTCTTATAATGGAAACTCCACAAGGAGATTTTAAACACTTTGCATGTCTTAAAATACGATGTAATCAACTTTATTTTCATTAAAGGATTCGATTAAAATGAATAGAAGAAAATTTTGCAATAAAAAAAAAACTAATTAGTGTTTTAAGGGTTTGAAAAAAAATTTTAAGAATATAAGATTTTTAGAGTAAAAATTGTGAAACTAATTAAACTTAATTTAAATTCATGACACTTTAGAATTGAAGTAAGATAGAGGTGAAACCCTGATGATTTCTGTAAATGGCTTATGCTAGTTAAAACTAGCACAACCCCATGATGTATCTAACAAAATGCTGAGTAGCTTTACCACTTACCAAAAAAGCTTACTTGCTTATATTTTATATATTTTTATGTTTATAGCAGAGATAATGTCTACTTTATTAAACCAAAACATTTTTAAAAATCAAACACAACAGAAAAGGACATAATTATGTTATGTATGACTGTATTTTTTTATCCCAGTTTTGTTTTAACATCGCGAAATGAGGATAAATCAAAACTAAATATTTTACATTGCAAAAAAATTCCTTTTGATACCACAGAATAATTTCGGAAGATGGCTTATCCGATTTTCAAAAAATTCAAATTCAAAAATGCTAAACAAAATACCACTGAATAATTTCGGCAAATGGCTTATCTAACTGTCAAAAAATTCAAATCAAGCTCAAATAATTATCTGAGATATATACTAAAAATTTTCTGAAAATTTTAGCTTTTCGAGTTTTATAAATAGTAAACACAATCTAACAAACAAGTAATTTTTTGATCAATCGCTTAAGCGATAAATGGGCAATCGTTTTGCATTGTCAGTTAAGTGCCGGATTTTGTTCTTGTGCACGCTCTTCGATAATTTTGCTATGCCTTGGAATTGTTATTACTTGTGAAGCTGCTATCTTATTTCAAAACATAAATAAATTTTTTTACTTATATTTATAGTACTCTAAAATAAAGGACATACGCATGAGATTTATTTAAAATTTACAAGAGAATCTATGCCTACAACCAGCTGAAATTCTCATCGGTAACTATTAAATCTCGTTCTCTTGTTAAATGTGATGTATCGCCACATATGTATACTGTGGAAGTAACATTGATCGGTGACTTTATGCATCGCATCATCCATGAAAGAGAAAATTTTCAACGCTGGGATTGGTCCGTCGAAACGGTATAAGAATGAATGACTTTGATACTCAAAATTGATTTTAAGTTTTGTCTGACAAAACAAATTTTCTTAGAGTTTAAGATTTTGTATAAATAAAATGTAAGTTTTTAAATAATACTCAATCTTTTGTGTTATTCGGTTAATTCAGTTTAGAGACGTTTTTGCCATACAAAACACCTAATATATCATTAGAATTATCAACATGCATTTTTTCATCACATTTGCTAAACTAAAGAAACCTATTGAGGTTCTTGTCTCAATATCCACCAAAACGTGTTCATCTTTTTACGTATATATGCTGAATACCGAATCCAATAGTTTTGGAAATTCAAAATAAGAAATGATTTTAGTAATGCACAAAAAATATTGGGCAAATGACACCAGTTTGAAAGAGGAATTATCACTTGTAAAATAATGAAAACCATTTTATAGCTTTCCATCAATATGCTATTGAGTTATAGAAACATTTGAGAAGCTTAAGATCACCCAATATTCCTTAGAATGTTTTTATCTTTTTTTCCCAATACTACAACAGCTATTTGCTAATAACTTCAAATGTTTCTTACAAAGTTTTCAATTGAGTCTAACATAACTGATTCTATTTTGGAAGATATCATGATCGATCTACAGAACAGCTGAGAAAATTTTATCATGCAGTAAATATAGAAAATACATAAATGAATACATTTAAGAATTACCAATCTCTTAAAGGAAACCTTTATTGAGTTGTAATAAATACCAATTACATTCTTTGGAGAGGACTTGAATTAAATTGCAAAGCAAGCATTTTTTCAAAAAGAAAAAAAAGGGATGTAAAAAATAAAGAAAAGGGGTTTTATTTTAAACCAATCTACCTGGTTTTGTCTCTAAACTTCGAATTTCAGATCAAAGGTAGCCGATACCGTAAAGCCTTGTACAGACCAATGCGTTTTTCATTCGCACGCCGGACAAGATTGTAAAACGGGTGATGTATTTGCTCTAGCTATAGCTAGAACAAAATTGTTTTGCTTTTGTTTTTTGTCAGTAAAAGGACACTTTATGGCCTTCAAAATTTTTCTTTTACTTTAAATTTTTGTTGTGCTTATTCTAAAAGGGATAAGAAATGATTTTATTACTTTTAGAGAAGCATTTTGTGGCCTTCAAAACTTTTGGTGTACCTCTAAAAGTAATAAAATCATTATTTCCTATCCCTTTTAATATAAATACAACAAAAACTTCCATTAGAACTAAAATTTAAAATACAACAAAAATTTTGAAGGCCATAAAGTGTCCTTTTACTGACAAAAACAAAAACAATTTTGTTCTAGCTATAGCTAGAGCAAATACATCACCCGTTTTACAATCTTGTCCGGCGTGCGAATGAAAAACGCATTGGTCTGTACAAGGCTTAATGCATCAATATATCCTTTGGTGTGCAATGGATATCCCTTCAACTAAAAGGTAAAATTTATAACAGCCAGCATTGAAATTAAACGAGTCCTTTGAAAAATTTTCTTATGGTCGAATGAATAGCTGCAAAATTTTGTTGTTTCTTCTTCTTCTTCTGCTTTTTCTGTAAGTATGTCATGGTGTTTATTTTGTTTTGTTAATACTACGGGTTCAGCATTTGAATTGAAATAATCTAACAAAACAGACAGAGAACTGCATTTAATTTATTTGCATCCAATTCAACTGACCTCTCGTACAGAGGCATAAGTATGGTAAACAAAATAAACCCAATCAAACCGAACTTTAAATTAAAGGTACAAAATCCCTTGCAATTTTATATTCTGAACTAATGATGAGATGCATCAATCCAGAGGTCGTTTGTGTTTTGTTTTCATTCTTTAATCAAAAACAAATAAAATTTCCCTTTAAGGCATGCAATAAATATATATATTTTGTGTTCTATCAATCCATTCAACATTTGAAGACTGAATTTCATTTGCAGGTGAGACAAATACTAATGATTAAAACGAAAACATCCAGGACGAAAATAATTCTGATGATGTTGCAAATATGAATTATTCTTTAACGTCCAACTAAAAATTTTAAGAACATGAGAAATCATTGATTTCTTTAGAGGATGACATGAACTTTTTCATGTTTGATAATACCCACACACGTCGCTATTTTGTAGGTCTTTTACAGACCTTTTAGTTTTTAGTTGATGTTCGTTAAATTTTTTTTAATGAGCACGCAAATTCCAAGACTCACGAATACAGATGGGTACTATAATTAAAATGCACTTTTCCTCGAATAACAAACTAAAGGATGATATTGACCATCAATTTATTTGCTCAAGGAAGTCATTAAGCCATGTTATTAATATTTCATTCTCAAAGTTTGGAGAATTAGTGATGTTAACAGCATGAGACATAGATATAAAATTAATTAAAAAATTATAAATAAAAGCCTAACATGAATTATATGATGGTATTAAATCAAATAATTTTGTAGAGATTTTTTAATCTGTCTTTAAGATTTTAGGCTTTTCTAATCAATATTTATAGTTTTTTAAATAAATTTTCTAATACACGATCAGTTATCTGATCCAAGTCTTATGATCGTGAACTATAACTTTTGATCAATATATTAAATAAAATCGATTTATTTGTCTTTTGATCACATAGTGTTTAATGCAGCATAACCAATCAATCACGAACTTATTGGAAAGTAGAGAACGACAATAATTATTTGCATCGCTTGTCTTTCATTAAAGTTTAAAAACCAAACAGAAATATTTAAGTATTAAGTGTTCTTAGATCACGTGAACCATGTCTTAATAAGGTTGTCCGTATCTCCGTAACATTTGAATCGTGGGGCTACTGTATCGATCCGGTCTCTGCTTTTAATTATCACGAAACAAACAAGTTTTTCTTTGAAAGCGTGCACAAAGTTAATTTGATTACTATGTTGGGAGGATCAGTAATGTGTCATTCACCTCAGGATCACTCATTCGAATGGATTCATTTTTTTAATTGTTGTTGTTTTTGTTGTTCTTTGAACTTATATAACTTAACTTTATGATGAAATGTCTGTCAATTAATCTAATCAGGCTTCCTTAAGATTGATAGGTGTTACTAAAAAAAAGTATATTTTTCTATTTCATTTTTCTGCTAGGAAGTGGACTTGATGAAACCAATAATTGAGTAGATAAAAGCAAAGGAGTAGAACGATTTCTAACCGACGGAACTTAAAATTAAACATTCACGGATATGTTTTGAGTTTTATAATTTTATGCAGAGTCCAAATAAATAAAACAAAAACATTAAACATTTTTTTTACTTACTAGTAAGTGTTCCTAAAAATTTATACAATTTTCTAGGTCTATTTTTTCCCAGAAAAAAACTTGCCATTATTATTTGTATTTTTACTTCTAGTGAAGTAAGAAAGGTTAAAAGTTTCAATTTCAAAGCCTGACAATGGACATTCAGTTACATCAACTCTAACTGTGCAATTATTTCACAGTATGTCCCTAAATAAATTATTTATTTTCGAAGAAATATTCCTAAAAAAAAAAAACTTTAGTAAGGTTTCAAATTTATATTTTTCATTTCATTAAAAAATTTGGTTTAGGTAGGTTTAAATACCTACAAAATATTGATTATTTCTTTACTGATGTATTTAAATTAATTTCAAAACTAATCCAAACTTTCAAGGTTTAGAAAGAGAATTCAGTTTTTGTTAAGTTCCTTTTATCTAAATTATAGGCAACAAAGAAAACCAGTGCTCCATATAAAACTCGCCAAATCTAGACGATAGATAAAATTTGTTTACCTCAAAATGGTTTTTGTTTTTGCTAATATCTTCAAACTGTCAACCATTTGTATAAAATTTGGAAATGAGTCAACAAATAAACTTATATAGTACTTAGAAAGTAATTAATTTTGGACAAAAGGTATCCACGAAAAGTCTATTAAAACTTGAATTACTCGTAAATAATCGAAAAACAATAGATCAACAAAGGATTAAAGCAAGAGGGCTGAATTGTAGAATACAAAGTGTTAAAAGTCACTTTTAACTTATTAGTAGAGCTATTTCTGAGTAACTGAATATAGTCTGATGGTCGTTTGATTCCCCTCCTATTGAGGACATTAAATTGGAAAATGCATTTCTATTTGGTTATGGGATGAGAATTTAATGCATTTTTAATCTGCAGATGGCTATGGATACAAAACAGACAAGACCTTCATTATGGCTTAAATGCACCAATAAATCCTGATTAGAACGCGATCATAGTGCTTTAGATTAGAAAATGAATATGGGTATAAGTAGCCGAACGTTAATCTTTCTCTTGATTTATAATTATTAAAAGCAGATGGAATGAGGTCTATTGAGAGGGATTTAATACAACAAGTAAATAAGTAGGGGAAAATAATGGAAAAATTAAGAAGAAGTTAATATAGAATTTAATTTTGTAAATAGAATTTGAAAAGTTGACGGTAAAACTTAGTTAGCTTCATACAAAAAATCATTGAATGTAACTGTATTGAATATTTAACAAATTAAAAATTGTTTATAACTATACCAAAAAGTTTTTAAAATCATACTTTGCAATCTTTATACAAAATATGTTGGAGATTTGTGCATAATTTTGGTTTTCAAGGGTTCATTATAATAGCTGACGTATACTATTAGTAATAAGAGCGGAATCACTTCAAACTTTATACAGAAAAAAAGATAAAAACTTAAAGTGAAGACTCAAATTTTTGATGTTGATAATCAAGCACTTCTTTTACTCAATAAGTTTACAATTGTTTTTATTTATTTCATTTTTTCGGAAGTGTATATATATATATATATATATATATATATATTCGAAAGTATTGTATAAAAGTTTGAGGACGATATTTTTATGTACCCTTTACGGAAAACTACCTATCCTAAAGCTTAATACAAATTTTTATACGAATTGTATACATATAGACCACTAAAATCCACTAAGTATATAAATAGAGCTTTTAAAATCCTGGATGAGTGCAATAGATCCTAAGTTTACTTTACCTTTTAACTATTGATTATTAGATTCCTTCAAAATTTTCTTAATAAATGCTAATAACTAGAATACTCGAAAACAAGTAAATAAAACTTTGGCTTTTAAAAAAAAAACGGACTCATTTTCAAGGAATTTAAATAAGCTTCCTGTAGCGCAAGCTAAGAGTTATAGCGAACTAAGAAAATTATGCATTTAATTAAATATTCAATAAAAAATGAAAATTGTGTTCAACCTTTTGAGTTTAGGCCTTCTATTAAGTACATTTTCCTTTCAGTGCTCAAATCTTTAGAAAAAGGCTCCTAAGTCTTATTTAAATAAGCTGCAGATAAAATTTGCTTATAGCAAATTTCTGTTTTTATATTTAAGTTGAATGATCTCTTCCACTTCAACTACTCTAATTAATTCAAATGCATTTAGTTTTCTTTATAATAAATTTTCATTCAAACTAGAGTAGAGCACTTCCAATAATTAGTCCATTATCCAATTAGGTATAACTCTTTAGTTTCCACTTAAAAAAAAAAAATTCAAAACATTTTAACTTGAATCCAACAATGAATAAAAACCCTAAAAAAACCACTAGTTAATTCCTTCTATGTTGCTACTTAAAACTTCTGCTATTTATCATGAAAAACCAGCATAATTCAATTTCCCTGGCTAATCGTAATTGGATTCGATTACAGAAAAAACACATCAAAAACAAAAATGAAATTTTTTTTTTTTACTATTTTTTGCTATATGATGATTTATCCTTCTTCCTAGCACATAATAAACTTTGATGAGCACAAACCAGATATTCAATGAAGCCGCCTTGCACTCAATGAAACCCGTCAAAATGACATATGACAGTAATAAAAACGAGCCACCTTCCAACCCCAAGCGTTATGTTTCCTTATAGCAGAAATTTAGTGTAGGGGCGGTATCCTGATGTATAATAGCTTCATACTAACCGATAAATCACCCAAAAAATATCAGTGTTCACTTGTTTCGGGAGCAAAAATTTTGTTATTGTTGTTGTTACATTATTTTTTTCTTTCATTTTCAATATATTTGCTCAGTTGCTATATCCCAAAACCATGAGAGATCCTTAATATATCCTATTCCCCGGAAAATGTTGACTTCCTTGATATTGTTGAATAGATTCAAGTCTGTAGTAGCCCCTTTTTCATTTCATGCAAACATAAATAAATACACAAAACAAAATTCTTTACGAATATAAGTTTCTAGGGAATTAGATTCCCTTTATGGGCAACACAAAATGAAACAATTTTTCGACATCAAATTTTGTCATGCAGCCCCTATTGGTCGACGAGAAAGATCTTTAATTACCACCGTCAATGAAGGAAAGTGAAATGGTGTGGAAGATAGAAATGCAGTCAAGCTATTTACTTATCTGGCAATTTGCTATAATTTTCTTAGAGGATAAAAGATTTATTGATACTATGGCACCAGCTGTCTGCATTAGATGTTTACAAAAAGCTATCACATTGATCCCTTGGAGGTTGCATTCTTTATATTAAATTTTCAGTTTGTTTATTTGAAAATTTTTTTTTTCGATATGTTTTCAAGTCTGAAATTTTTAGAAGATAAAAAGATAAATTTTAAAAATGAGCAAAAAATGCTCATTAAAGTTGAGATTTATGTAAACACAGTTTTACATGTGTAACTTTTTAGATTTATATTTTAGTTTGTGAGTTGTTTAACAAATTTGGTAATCGTACTAAAAGTATTATGCAATTTTTACAATTTAAGCTAATCGAATGAACTTTAGTAAAACTTAGCAATTTTTTTTCCTTTATGATATTGGAAGGATTAAATCTTTTTAACGAAATTTTTGATGTAATGTGGTGCATGAAGCTTTCAGTTAGTTCTTATATTTATTTTATTTTGTGATGGATTCCTTTAAATATATATGTACATACTATATATGCGTAAATTTTGATCTATATTCAAGTTCCATGATGTCATAGAATTGAATTATTGCACGTAGCAGCAAGTTTGTGACAGTTTTGAACAATTTTATAAAAGTAGTCTCTTTTCCACTTTTATTTTAATAAAATCTAAGTAGATAACAGTTTTAACAAGGGAATGGTTGTGAATATCAAAAAACTATGTGCTATTTAAGTTTTTTCCTGCATAGTTGCACGTAATAGATTATCTGACTTTCTTTGATTAGACAACGTTTTAGTTGAGAGTTTGAAATTTCACAACGGCTGTTTGAAGTTTTTGATAAATTTAATAGAGAGATTTTTTACGGCTTGTCATCGAATTCTTAGTACATATCGGTCAATAGAAATTTAGAAATTAATTTGAAAAAAAGAGCTGCAAGAAAGAATTAAAAAATAAGCAGCAGTTTAGGGCTTTCTTATCAAAACTTTTCCATAGGAAGTGATTAATAATAACCAATTTCCTTAACCTCCAACAGCTTGAGTTTGAAATTAAATACATTTTTCTTTTTTGTAATAATATGAAGATTGGACATGGACAACTAAGCATAGATCTCTTGTTCTTGTGATGGAAGCATCTAAGATAGAATTCCACCCAAAGATTTTGAATCAATGCCAAAATTTTTCTAGATCCAAAATTTTCCTCTCACTTCTGCAGTAGTTGATAGAACATTTGAGGGAGCAGCAGCCCCATGTAACCAAAGGATAGGTTCATAAATTTTTCTTTAACCATCTAACAAAACCTATACCTGATTTGGAAGACAAAAATGCATAGAAGGATTTGAATGCTTGGTTGGTGATATATTTTATATGAACATTCTTGAGCAGCTTGATGTCAAGAAATATATCAGAAATCAAATACTACCCTTGACTTTGACTTGTAGTTTGGAAATCCTGTAGATCCGATTATCTGAAGCTTCTTCTATCTCTCTACTTTTAATGTATTCAGAACTTCCATTGCAATCTCCACTTTGGCCTCATGCATACTGATCTTTTTTAGAGGTACCCTTAGGAAAATTTCTATTGATATTGATAATTTTAGGCCATATCTTATCATATCTCTTTGATTCGATAATTGGAATCTCTCTTGGTTGGTAATGTAGTAAACAAAATGTGCTCAAATTCAATTACCTTGTTATAAATACTGACTATAAAAGGAGACTGTTTATAACAATTAAAACTCTTTCAAAACTAATTCAAAAACTGGAAAGCTTAAGAAAAAAATAAATACGTGCTCAAATTATTTGCATTAAATGATTAATTTACGATGCAGAATGGTTCGATTTAATACAATGGCTTTTTTGGGTATTTCATTTCGAAATATAAAACCCTTCAAATTAACAGGTCCCGTAAACCTCGTGTAAAATTTTAACACTAAAATAAATTTTAACAACTGAGCTTATCTATTGTACTTTCTCCCTGAATAAGAATCAAGTTAACTTCATGCTTGACATATTATATATAACCTTGAACCTACGGCTATACCTTTATCAAAAAATCAGAATTATCTCTTTTTTAAGCATGACTTCAACCAATGTATGCTAAAATACAAAGCTAAAAAAGTATTAAAATACGTTCGGAAGGAAAGATTCCTGACGAAACTAAACTTAAGATATGCATTATAGAAAAAACCTTAACATGTTATAGCGGACCAATTACTCCCAATTTATTTCTGTCATTTACTTATTGAAATTGATTGCCTAGCGCTTTCAAAAGAGTACTTAATCCTTATTATTGACACATTCTTTGCATCTCTATGAAAAGGAAGTTCAAAATGTAATCTGGTTATCATCTTTTATGTACATAGGTCCATCATCAAATAAAGTACTTGAAATATATAAAACACATAACATAAAAAACATAATTTTTGTTGAAATATTTTGAAAGTTTTGATGAAAAATAAAAATGGTTTCAATTTTGGTATTTATTACCCTCAAATTAGTTTAAAGACCCTTCACTTTTGTATATAATGCAAGCCATGGTCCTCAAATTAATAAATTTGGATAGTAAAAGAATATTTCATTTATCAGTGAACATATGTTATCTTTTTCATTTTTAATGAAATTAGGTTTATACTTTTATTACCCTGTCTTAAACACTAGCTCAGTTCTTTGTCAAAAAAATGTGTTGCAACTTGAATAGTGTCCTAAAATTCTATCCAAAGTTTGATTTATAACGATTCTTAAAATTTAATTAACTAATTAAATACAAAAATAAAAAAATTAGCAATATTCTGAAACAATTACTAGCAACTGTCATCCAAAGAGTCTTAATTAAAAAAATCTATCATTAGTTTTATTGAAAAAAAAAAAGCAAAAAAAAGAAACTAAAGTTTTCCTTTTTGTCATTGAAATATGCAGCATCAATTTTAAAACGTTCTCTAATTTTCAGACTTCTTTTCTCGTGTTTTATAGCTTAGGATCCTTTGCTAACTTAATATATATATATAAATATTTTTTGTATCTCTGTTCTTATGAGCAGAATGTGTCCTTTTAAGTTAAATGAAATTGTAGTGTTTTTTCATTATCGATTTGTTACTTTTAACTAATGCTGTCTTTTCTTTTAAATATTTTGGTTAAGCGTTTCGGTTTAGTTAGGGTAGCAAGGCTTCTTTAACTATTCTAATGCTTCATTAAATGTCGGCATTGATTAAAAAAATCATTTTTGTAAGTTCAAAGTGTGTAACATCAAAATGACAGCCTTGGTAGTTTTAGTGTTAAAAAGATTCTTAACCTGGATTTTACTTAAAATTTTAGACATTTAGACATTTTAGACGTTACGGTGGCTACGCTAAGGTGAACAGAATGTGAAGCAATTTCATCTTTCTACAATTTTTGTAACCACTTGCAGAAAAATTAGGTACCCAAATATATAAACAAGAATCAAATTTAGTAGTTTTGCGCATTAAGTTTTTCTCTTACTGTTGATAAATTTCCTTTACACCTAAGAATTAAATCATGACCCGTAAAATAGAGAATAGAGCTTACACAAATATTAAGAATAAATGAACTAAAGTTACTAAAAGTTTTAAAATTCCATAAAATATTCACTCATGAATTTTTCCAAAAAATTTACGATTGAAAACAATTTGAATACAGCCAGCCACATTTTTTGGTATGCAGATTCTTTAGCTGCCATAACACCTGGTTTAAAAAAATTTCTTATATAACTGAATGTGCAACCGAAGTCATGTATTCCAGGTAGAATTAGCATAGTTTAGCATATGATAAGGTAGACGAGATGTAGGCAAGAAAATTCTACAGCTCCATCGAAAAACAATGTCTTTTTACACATTTGAAGTGAAGGTAATACGATAAAAAATGTAATGTCTCTGTCACCGAGAACAAGGCGGTAATATTCTGCACGCAAATTAAGTTGTTCCACTGATAAAAATAAAAATAAATAGCCATGCCTAGAGCCACCGAAATAGTATTAAATATTAGTTGCAATTATATTCAAGTGCACCCAATCTAATCTTTAAGACCGTTCAAAGTTAATTTATTCCTTCACAGGAAGCACATGATTATGCAAGCTCACACGCTATTCTCCTCATAAATTAGAATTTCAAATAGTCACCAGAACCAGGCAATTGAGTATATATTATTTTGCAAAATACCCTTAAGCACTTCACCCTACTAGAAAATTGTAGATCCGATTGTACCAAGGTCATAAATTACAGACAAGAATTTTTAGCACGCATCCCGAATAAGTCAGGGAAGGCGCCTCCTGGTCATTTTGATTATTTTACACGCATATACTACCTCATTGTGGACATTCATATCGAAAAAATTTCGTATTTTAATTACAATTAATCACATCTGTTTACCTATAAATAAGAGTTGCATTTAGGAGAATGAATATTCTGATCGTAAGGTCAGAAGTTTTATGTAGCTAGTCACTACTAGGATGCATCCATCCCTAGTGTTTACATTAGCACAAAGTTAATAAATTATTCAGAAGTAATGAGAACTCAACAAGATTTCTAGTTTGAATTATTGGTTATGCTCGTATTGTGTATAAGGCTTTGCTGATTTACTAGAGGTGGAAAATATCGATGAAAACCAGATAAGGATATATATTCTTGTGTACTTTATGGATGTTGATTTTTTTTTTAAGATCTTGACTTAAAACCCTTGTAGTTGTATAGTAATGTAAATAGTTTTGTATTTTTGTTTTTATAAAAGCGTTTTTCATTCAAATAAGGCTAGGAAAGTTCATGAATTAATAATAGGGTTACAAAATCCTTAAAAATGAATAATGATATCTTAAAATTAAAAAACTGATGAAAACTGATGACAAAAATTCGATATAATTTTGTGTGTGTACAAAATTGTGGTTTCATATGTGTTCCTGTAATGTAAAGTAATAAAAAAGAATTATGCCATTCAAAAATTTAATGACTAGTGAGAATCTATTAAACTTTGTCTCACACAATTAAACAGAAAACTTATACTAAATTATTATATTTAGTTTTTTTTACTATAGCAGAGACTTGCTTAAGTTTCCCATCACGTCATACTTTTAAGAATAATTACAAACTCCATTTGATTGGTGTCAAGCAAAAAAGTACAAATTGTTTTTTTAAACACGAAATTAACTGAAATCATCAGTTTTTAAAAACAAACCAATCAGGATCACCTACATAAACTTTTAAAAAAAGCTAAAATCACTGCATTAAACTTTTTAAAATTACTTTGTCTTTATTCAATCTGCTGTTTGAAATTTTTCACCATAGTTTTCTGTTAAACGATTTGCTTATCTTTTACTAAAAGTGCAATTGCAGGAAAACGTCGAGTCCGAATTTCAACAAACTTCACAAAACCTAGTTCAGACATGTATGTATTAAAAGCTTCCTTGAGCTGTGTCATTTCAGTTCTTTTGGAGTCTTTAAGAAGTTCGGTGATGAGCTACTGAACTTTACAGAAAACATTGTTTGTAAAACTGAATTTTTATTTGAGAGTAGTTTTATCTTTCTCAAGTATGTGTGTAGTACTTGCCAGCGGAGTTAGCGAAATATTTGGTGTCGAAATTCCTAATTTTTTATGAAAAATATTTAGTTGAAATAAACAAATAAAATTCTGATGTTTTTAAGATTTTATTTTACTCATAGGCAAATTTTAAATTAAATAAAAATTGGGCTTTCACTAATTAGGTCACAAACTTTTAAATTTGTTATACGTTTCTGAGATATTACGCATTAAATTTGCATTTTTTCCTTCCTTCGTTAAAAATGACATGATAGGTCTTTGAACTAAAATTTCAAAGCGCTTTTATAAACACTAATGGCCTTCTTTTAAGCGGATTTCTTTATTTTTAATAATGATTAATATTTATTAATACCAATTTTCAAAAACAAAAAATTAGTCACTTTCGCATTTTTTTTGAAAGTCCGCCATTTTGTAATTAATAAAATTCTGGTTTACACTTTAGTGATAAGTGTGCAGAGCAAAAATTAGTTCAATTTTTAGCTCCAATTTAACAGCAAAAAAATGTATAAAGTACTCGTATAGTAACACAAGATTTTGTTTGCACAATTTAGAATTTTATTGGTAAGATAGATTTTATTTAATTACAAAAAAAAGAGAAATCTTACGATCTTGAGCATCACACGAGAATACCGCCTTCAAATCTGTGACTGTTTTTTTGCTTTTGCCTACAAATAGTAGAACTGAAATAGTTGCTCTAATATCTGACCTATAGTAAATTGCATATAAAGTCGAACTGCAAGATCTCTGCTGCTTTCCTTTGAATAATTTTAAAATGCTAGGCATAAGTAATTGTATAAGGTTTATATATATTTAGAAAAATATAACAAAAATTTCTAATTTTTTTTAGTTTTAAATCAATTGTTATTTACTTTAGTGGCCTTAAGTAAGAACAATTTAGGAGCTGAAAGGCTTTAATGCTTCTAATATTGTTGAAACCAAGGATTCAATATACTTTTGTACAATTTTATTGTGGTAAAATTTTAAACATTTTCGCTTTCCTTAGATTTTTATTAACAGTTTGATTTCTTTGGATTTATTTTTGGATTTATGTTTTTCAAACGTAAGGAAAGTTAAAGTTTTTCAGGTTTGTTTATTAATTTTAAGCAAAATTCAAAGGTTAATAAGGTTAATTGAATATATTAAAGTTTAATCAAATTTTATTTTCTTTCCATAAACAAACCGCGCTTCAACCAACTACGACAGCTAAAGACTTAAGCGTGCTCCACCTTAATATGAAGACAATCACTATATCATCAACAACAATAGAATTAGTTCTTAATTCGTGCAGTTGAAACACGATCAATGACTTATGATTTAATATGCGCTCGGATTAAGCCCTCTCTATTTTTCACATATGCCAGTTTTTATCTTCCTGAAACTTTCTAGCCTAAATAAAAACAATGTAGACATATATCACAAGATAAAAGAACATTTGCATTAAATGCAAGTGTTTAAGATTTATTAATATGAAAATCATACAAAAGAAAGTCTAGCGTGCAACAGAATCATTCAATATTCAGAAATGGGCTATGAAACCAAACAGAAGAAACTATTCATAACAGCGACAAGAAGACGACATCATCACCACACTATACTATCAATAAAGACATCGGAATTCCATTTGAATAATAATCGATTCGGGACTTGAGAATTTATGATGCCTGGAAAACACACACTGTAGGTGCTCCAATGAATCCACCTGGCATGGTGTGGCTTGTTTTTTTTTTTTCATGTTGACTACGACAAGAAACAGCTATGGCAGGTAGACTGAAGTGTAAGAGGGTATTATTACAGCCCACAAGGTAATTGTTTGTAATTTTTGCGTCGTGCCACAAATAATGAATACAAAATTGAATCGAACGTTGGGGTCTATTGTCCGACTGAGTCTGTTATTAAATCTAATTTTATTTAAAATGACTATAAGATGGTCTCAATTTGAATTTTATGATTTGTTTGGCTATTAGCTGGGATTTGGGTATGGAGAATAGCTTGGTGTTGATTATTTTTAGGCTACTGAATTGTTTTTTGTTTTTTATTTATCTGAAACAGGTTTTTGAAATGTTAAGAAAAAAAAAATTTTTTTTTTCTTCCATATCAAACAAAAGGAGGAAACACTTGAATGTGGGCTTAGGATAATAAATTTGATTTGTATTTGAATTTAATTAACTCTTTTCAAAGCATTAAAAAAACTCTTTTTAAGATCTTGGGGATGACATCGGCTTGTCGCCACTATTATAACAATAGGCCTGTGGGATGATTTTAATAATGTTAGTTATTATTGCCAAACTATACAACTGTGAAGTAAAATTGTGTAGGCTAAGCGATCTTCATGTTCATTGTAATCAATTTCAATTATTTGACCTCAATTTTTTTAATTATTTCAAATTATATTTGATACGGTAATAAAACTACAACATAATTCTATTTAGTGTAAGATTTTTTATTGTGATTTATCACATTAGTATAATAAATTTCATCAATTTTCGATTGTATAAGTAAATATTAATACTTATGAAAATTTACTTTGAAAGTTAGTGAAAAAATCAAATAGAAAAAAGAACAACACAACAAAGATTTATAATATGATTAAATTATTATAATTAGCATTCGATAATTTAAGCCTGATGGTAGAATACGTGCCATCTCCGATTTCGATGAATAATTAAGAACTTGATTAACCACTTTAATATCGAAAATAGTTTTTCATTTAATTGGAATTACGGTTATATTAAAAGGAAAATAATGTGATCTGCAGAAATTACGCGTATTTCTAGTCTATACTTAAAATTTTTGTTTTAATATTAAAGGATTTCCACTCGTTATAGCAAGCACTACCAAAAAGAAGTCGAAATGACGTTATGGTGACTTACTGTTCGCCACATCGTTTGCTGAATATATAAAATAGTTTGCTTAAGAGTTTGTTAGCGATTAGCATCTAATTTTGTTTTTGCTTCTTCATTACTTTACCTTTTAAAAATATGCGATAAGAGAACTCAAAGTTATCGTTAAGTAACAACTTTAGGGTAGTGGCGATTAGAAGGATCAATCCTCGCCCTTTTGGCTAATAATGTTTTATTGACTACCAATCAAAATAAAATTTTGAACATAAAACCTATTATGTCCACTTTTTGTCAAAAGATCGCTTAATTAGGCATACTTAAGATTGATTAAAGATAACATTAAAATAACAATTTTTAGTGACCTGAATTAGGCATAAAAAGCACAGCCCTACTGAAAAGTTAAGGTAATTTTTATTGGGCTTAAAAGTAAAACTCTAGTCAGGTATTTAATATGTCAATTCTTTGCAAAGTATTCACCCAATAATTTGAAATCCTTCCCAACAGTTTACATAAAACCCCAATCGATTTAATCAATGGGTTAAAATAAATGAATAAGGCTAAAATAATTAACAAATTGAAAATAATTTTAATACATTGAAATCTTTACAAAAATAGGTGTGAAGTTTTTACTCGAAAAACCTATCCTTGGGCGTTTCATAGCTTAATTGAAAATCTTTCATTAAAATTCATTTAAATTTGTCTTACAGAATATTACAGAATATTCTAGAAATAATACAAACTCTAAACTTTAGAAATTAGCCAAACTATATAAAATACCCTAAACTCTAAGATGTATTTAATTACCCCAAATCCTCAAACATTCAAAATTATGTTTACTGAAATTTTCTTTGGTATTAAATTTATAGTTAGGTATACAACCAGCTATATTAGAGTAGTTAAAGTTTCCTAAAGGATATTTATTCAGCTTTAATTCATATTATTTACCCACAAAACTTGGTTGAACCCTTCAATTCAGAAATTGGCCAACCCTTAGTGGTAGTTAACAAAGATGGAAGACTACTCTTCTTTAACTTTTATGCTTCTATTTATGTTGGTTTCCCATTACTATCGAAATAAAATCTAGAATAAACCCAAAACTGTAAGAATTTATTAAGGTGAGTTTAACAGCCTACAATTCTATTACACCTGAGGCTACTAGAGAACATCTTCTTGTATCCTCATTACACAAAACTTTTTCTTGTTATTTCTATTTTATGTAACAATGCTCCTGTTAAACAATGTTTGCCATCTAAAGTAATCTTTTTTTATTCAAGTTCCAAGTATATATACCAAACGCTGGAAGCAATTTCTGAATATTCTCTAAAGAAAATTGGATGAAAGGTGAATTAATATTCTTAGAAGCATCCACATCAAAAGTTCGTTAATGTTAAACGAAACGTAACTGATGAGAATAAAGCGATGATTGTAATAGCATGAGTACTAAAGCTAGCAAATATGAGAAAAATTATTTGGAATTTCGTTAAAAGGATCTGTTTAATAAAGTATGAAGTCCTGAAATGAGAAGATTTGGTTCGTTGACCATCACCTATCAAATTTTTCTGTTCTAATTTTCATTTAGGGGATAGATTTTGACTTTAATGGTGAATGATTTAAATGATTTATTAGAGCGATAGAATTTAGTAGTGGTAATTTTTTTGCATTTGTATTGATTACTTTGGTGACTACTAAAAGCATAATAATCATGAAAATTCAAAAAATATTTTATCTTTGCCTGTAAGTAAAGTTTTTTAAATTAAAACATAATCTAAACCTTAGAAATATTCTCTCATAACTTTGAAAATATGTTTTGTTTTATTTTAAAACTTTCATCAAAAAAATTTCTAAAATCTAATACAATTTTAAATGTATTTTAAATTAAATTGAAAGTTTAGTAAAAATTTGTGATTGATAATGTTGAACTTTCTGGGTTTGTATAATAAACAAAAATTTATAAAATAAAAAAGTGAAAACTTTATCAACAATTTTTCAGGTAAAAATCTTGAGAATAGTAAAAGTTTAAGTGAACAAAATTTAATTAAAGAAAAAAGCAGAAAAAAGAATTCCGTGTTTGTTAGAAATCTACAATCACTTTTTTTAATACATTAAAAAATTTTTTTTTTTATAAATTTGGTTGATCAGTTGAACTACTTAAAATGAAGAAAAATTATGTGTGCAATATTTTGAGAATGTGACGATGGTATTGCGTTTCGTTTGTGTTTTACTGAATTTTAATTCCATGTTTCATTGTCTTAAACGCCACAAAGCTCGTTAAAATTTCTAAAAACGAAAACAATTCGGCCACCAGGCTATGAAAGTTTAGCTACTTACATATTGAATAGAAATTAAATGGTTCTCAGTCATTTTAATTGAGTTGAAGGAAAAGAAGTGATTATTATAATATAATAATATAAATTAAATTCATTGAAACCAATACTGTCAAAAAGAAAAAATTTAATAGTATTAGTGAATAACAGCAACAAACAGTCTGTACCGTGTTAACTTTTATTGTAAGCAAACACTGTTGTTTTTATTTATCCAATAATTGGGTTGTTCTGGCTGGTTTTATATAAACTTTATCATTTTGTATCCTTTTGGTAGTTTAACAATTTGTGTCACACAACATCACGGGGTATCATATTAAAAAAGTTTTAGATCACAGCGACTCTGCTTTAAATGTGTCTAATATTTATATTTGGCATTAATATTAGGCGAAAAATCAAGAACTATGCGATATGAATCTAATCTTAGTCCTAACAATCATTTAATAGTAATTAAACGAACAAAATTAAAAACTCTAAAACAGTTAATATCTAAAATCTAAAATTGCATTAAATATATTCTTTTTCACTTAATTTAATTGCAAAGTTTGAAAGTAATTTTTTCCAAAATTGAATCGCCATCCTTCAACGAAAAAAATTATTTTGTTCCTAAATTGGATTGGATTGAAAAAAAAAAAGAAGAAAAGTCTCCAACAGTTTTAATTGAAAAAAAAAACTTCTCAGTATTTCTCCCGACAAATTATTAATTCTCTTAAGTGTAATAAAAAATACATTCGCACTTTGCTAATAAAATAATAATTTGTTTTCATATTCTTGAAAAAAGATTTACATAAATTTGCAATAAGTTTTCAATTTTTCAGATAAACTTTTCTACAAAAAAATAAAAAAAAGTTCGTTAACAATGACCTATTTATTTATTTATTTATTTAAGAAATCTTCAAAGATATTATAGCACACCATAATTGTTTTGTTAAAATATTACAAAAATTACCGGCATTCCACAAAAGGATAACTTTTCTAACAAAAAACAATATTTCTGTAAATTCTTTGGTTCTTTCCTCGAAGAATGAGATTTTCCTCCTATGAAATTCATGTCACTGTCATGTCCAAGTGGCTATTAACAAGTGTAATATACGTGAAGCGGTTCTGGTCAATCTTTTTGCTAACTTGCTACCATATAGATATTATACCAACTCATCCGGTCAATGCAATGTTTTTTCACTTACCTACATATACGTAGTATTAGTTGATTCTATGTTCTTCCTATATGGAATTTATAAGTGCGTGGCATAAAGTTCTTTTTTTTGTTTTTTTATTCTTATTATGTTTACCAAAACAATAACAGTTTGAATAATACTTAACCATCTTTATATATAAAAATGTGGAGAATAAATTGCAGAAAGGTGGTAATAGCTACAACAAAGCTCTTCTTTTAGAGCCTTATAACAGTTTGCAAGCTGTCATCTCTTTAGTAAAATTACCATTAAAAATGGAAGAAATATATTGAATATAGAAATCTTTTTGCTTTTGTTTGGATTAAGGTTTCTTGTTGAGCTGAGGTCATCTTCATTTATTAACGGTTTGATAAATTATTATCGATTGGATTAGTAATGTACACACTAAAGAAATAATATTATGCTATCGTTGCCACTTTGACATTTAACAACAAAGTACCGACCCTATAGTTGCCTGATTGATATGCTGTCCTCGGACTAATTAAATTGAATACAAATAAGGTTTTATTGTGGTTTTAGGATATTATTGATTTCTATTTCTTCCTTTTTGTTTTTCTTTCAGGTTTATTTGAAAAAGTTTTAATAAGAAATATTATCAGTTTTTGTTGAATATCCAAAGGCTAATTACAATTGAAAGTTTACTTAAAGAATTGATGGAAATGAATTTTTAATAATTAAAAAGGATTTTCGAATAAAGCTAATAAAAATTAATGAAAAGAAATACTGAAAAGTTAGACACTTTAAAACAAAGAACAAACTTAAATGTTAAGAAAAAACTTTGGAAAAATGTTAAGGTTCATAAATAATCTTGTGCTACATTAAAGATTCACTTTGTCTAGAGGTTGGTTGGAAGTTTTCACCTTCCTATTTAAAGATAATTTATCAAAATATTAAAGAAATCTTAAGTTATTTTACAAATCTTTAAAGTTTAACTATATTTTACTTTTACTCTCTATATATAAATCTCAAACGTTTTTGAAGCATCTTTTAAGATCTTAGAGATTTGATGATCTTTCTGGATGCGGAAGAAGAAGTTCTTGGCTTTTAATCAGCTTATTATACAGTGTATAGTTTTAGTGAAACTACTCTTTTCTTCCATTAATTTTTTTGGCGAATTATTTATTTCAAAGAAAAACTTATACCATCATTCGCTTCGGATGGTTTTTTTTCCCAAGGGGATTGATAAGTAAGAAACCCTTTCGGGAATGCTTTTGAAAACTTTAATCATTTGCAAGTTTTTAATTTTGTTTTTATGTTGACAAAAGAAAATAATATACTAACAACTCGCGATAAAAAGATAAATGCGTCAGGGGTCAAAATGAATATTACTAAAAATCTAAAACATATGGCACAATTGACTTAATTAATTGAAATTCAATATTTAAGGAACAATTTTTTTGTGATTTTTAAGCTTAAAAATTATTTCAAAAAAAAGTAAATTTTGTTCTTTTAGTTATACAATTTTCAGTTATAACTTTAAGCCACCTTATTCTAGCGGTTTATAGATCACACACACACAAAATTGTCATAAATTATCTGAAAATAACCTAAAATATATAAAACTACAATTAAAAAATTTTAAAATTTATTATCATGATCATAATACGATTGTAACAATTAAGATATAAATTTAAAGATAAGATTTCAAGCGGGTCAAGTGTAAAGTGACTTCTTTTGTTTCGACAAAACGTATGCACAACCCCCTATGAAAATATAAAGAACGTTATGTTTTCCCAGATCACTGATCCTTGCCATACGCATAGCTAAGTCATATTTAGTTTTTATGAGTTCATTTGATAAACAAAAAAACATAAAACAAAAAGAACAAAAACTAATGTAATCGTTATAAAACGATGAGATCAATGTATGCACCCTGCAGTTCACAACACTTTAAATCCCTTTGATAGTTCAGTTATGATGCAATTTAAAAACAAAGGTAAAGCAATAAAAATGATCATAAAATTTAGAAAAATTAAAAAGAAAAAAATATAATGAGAAAACAAAATGCATTAAACAGTATGCGTCCAAAAGCATGGCGGTCCTATTGTAATCGAAGCATATTAGAGAAAACATTGATGCCTACATACATAATCGATTTATAAAATAAAAAAATTTTTTGAGAAAAATATGTATAAAAATCATAAAATTAGGTAATAAAATTTTTTGAATGAAACTTAATTTCAGTTTAGTGATTTTAATTACCTGTCATTCGTCGCGGTGATAGGGTTAGGTGTCAATAAGAAATTCTCTATTCTCATTGCTATATATAGTCTTTCTCATTTACTTTTATTTTTTGTATAAATTTTAGTAGTAGTATTATTAAATGCCAGTTAAGATAAGTGGAACATAAAATGACATTTAAAATTGAGTAAATTAATTAATGGAACAAATGTAAGCAATATTTTGGCAAGCGTTTGCTGTGAAAACAAAAAACAAAAACACAAATTAAAATTAACAAACATGAATTCAAAACAAAAGAAGCAAAAGACACCAAGTTTTATGTCGAAAAAATAAGTTTATGTCAGCTATAACAAGAACTAAAATATGAGTGTTATAAAAAAAACGACATTAACGTTTAACTATAAAATATTCAATCGAATCATTTGGAATATAATTTGTGTTAATGTTAAACTGATTTGCTCATAAAAAAGATTCCTGTAGCAAAATTCAAATAGCTTCATTTGCAAAATAATTTCAAGTATATCAAGGAGTAATTCGAATAAGGCTTAAAGTAAAAAAAAAAACAAAACAAAAAATTATAATGACAGCAGCTTTTTATTTCAGTATAGCAGCCGGTTATACTTTATAGCGAAAATTTAAGTCTCAAAGTTGTGTTGCAACTACAACCGCTACTACCTCCTCCAACAAATTATTATTTATTATTGTTAACTGTTATTTCCTATGAATAGCTCGTAAAATTCTTTTAATTTATTAATTTTTCATTATAAGGAAATTTAATTAGCATACATTGTACACTTAATAGTGAAATGCTAGCTACGTTTGAATATAAATAAGTAAGAAAAGTCCCTATGTGGTAAAAATATTATTCTTATACATTATTTTTATACTTATATTGATTTTTAGTAATTGCGTTGTTTATTTGTTAAAAAGTTTGTTCTTCGAATGCTTGAAACTAACGAGAATATTGAGTTTAACAATTAATTTTATTTATTTTGGGGGAATAGGAAAGCGTATATAACGTTTTTTTCGACTTTATAAGGATTTTCAAAAATTCAAATCTTTTCTGGAATTATAGCTAATCAAAATAAATATGGCAAGGAAGATGTAGCGTAGGAATTTTATCTCTTGTGTTTTTCTTGATACTACATACATATGTATACGTAATATCGGCCTCGGCCATCACCAACGTGGTTTTTATACCACCATTGCATATATTGCATAAAAATTTCAAGCGAAAATACATTTGCAAAGTGGTTTCGATACTGCCTAGCAAATATAGTAAATACATACATATTATATTTATTTTAGTTTCCGCATAATTCACTATCTGAACTTAGCTGAATATATTTTCGAAGTGAGCTTTCGTGACAGTTTAAAAGATAAATAAAAATAATAAGGTTATGTTTTCATCAATACATTCATAGAAAATTCTTTGAATTATAGCAAACAGTAAATTATCAAATTAAGATATTATATATTTATTTTATAAAACTATTTCAAATTTCCCTATGAGCTTGGATAGTTTCATTTCACTTTATTTCACTAATATTGTACTTTTAAAACTACGTCCGGTGTAATCTCACTTCGAAACCATCAGTTTTGGTGGTTTTGATTCCAGTCTAAACGACTTATATACATATAAGGATACTTATTACATTACCCTTATAAAAATTTTTTCAGCAAAAAATGTTATGACAGGCATAATTATAAAGAAATAAAATTAAAACATTTTTAAAATTTTCATTCATCGTAAATGATATTAAATTTTTATGTGAATGAAAAGTAATTATCATAATATAAATTTATTAAATTTTCTGTTAAGTTAAAAACAAAAGATTTTATTTCATTGACTCAAAAATTTCCAATCATTCTGAAAATACAAAGTAAATCAGATTGTATCGTTTTATAGTATAGAGTTCAATGACCAAAATTTCCATCAATTTTTTGGAAAGGTTTCTAAAGTGCATTTAACATGTGAGCGTTATCCAAAATCGTTAAAGTTATTGTTGCGTAATTAAACGGTAATTGTCCCCATGTTAACTCCAAAATCAGACCCTAAACTATGGATGACAAGCAATTACATGTTTCATTTACTTTTATGCACATAAATATATATATATATATATATATATATATATAGAATTATAAATAAAAACGATGTATATCCAGATTGGAGATGCATTCCAGTAACAGACTGAGGTTCATATGGCGACAATTGACGCATCATCTCAGCTATAGAACTGGCCATATGCGAATTTATTATCCTCTGGGCGTCACACCATGTATCCAAATGCCCCCATTGTGATGATGCTTGCTGTGCTTTTTATTTACTAAACATTAAATTTTACCAGTTTATTACTTTAATTATATCACTGCCTTGTTTTAGGGTTCTACTCAATATATCCTTGTGTGTGTCCTTTTTATGGTTATAATATACTTCAGAATATTTTATTAGATATGTCTTGTTGTATATTTGTGTTATATATGATATAATGTTTTGTAATGACAGTCAATCATCTAAGAATAATTTTATTGTCAAACAAATCGGGTGAAAATTAACCATTAAGTTTTGTTGCATGTTATATTGAAAAATAGATTTTCAAATTTTATTTGTAAGAAAAATAAATTTATCTTCAGTGTCATTGGTATAAAGAGTAAGTTTAAATTTGGATTAAGTAAAACTTAGTGAACTTTAATGGCAAATTTTTATTTTGGCAGAAGACAAAATTGTAATTTTTAACTTAATATTAACAAAAGCTAACGAGGTTGAAATATATGTTCAGATTTTATTTGAAAAATAAGTTCTACTAAAAATTTCCCAAAAAGATAGCACCTTATTAAAACCCCCAATGTCAAGTTGCAGCTGTAGTAATATATTTTCAGTTTTATTTACTTTTGATAAACATTTTGTTATTTTTTAATTTGAGCTACAGAAAAATAAAAATATTAAAATCATATTTGAATAAAAAATTTTAAATTACCCTTGAAAAATTAAATAAAAAGATGTAATTCGACATCCCTATTGAATTCAGGCACTGAACTGACTTTGATCGGCTGGAATTAATTAAGGGCTTTAAATTAGCCCTTGCAAATATTCATCTAACAATGCATTAAAAGCAAATATGGCGTTATGCAAACTAAATGCAAAAAAAAAAATGTATGAAAACTAAACATAAAAGGAAATATAAAATAAAAAATGGTGAAAAACAAAAGATACATATAAAATATGGCCAATAAGGTGAGAGTGGCTTCCTCTGAGGATATCATGTTACACGTGTCGTCCCCATTGAAATATTAAAAAAAAAATTGTTCTTTCTTTTTGTTTTTTAAGTTGCATTATATTCAACTGCGACTGCATTACAGATGCAGCTTGTGGTCGGATTAATTGAAAACAAAATGCAATACATTTAAAAGGGGCCGTACTATATAAGCTTTGAGGTGCGTCCTGTGGTAATATACCAATCCGTTAACGTTTGTTCTATTAAAAACGATCATCAATCCACCATTACAATTGTGGGCTGATGTACTGATATCAATTGTTTTTTCTTCTTATTAAAGTGGCACTCATCCGAAGAGTTCCATTATGATTTGCATAAATGTCATTTATGTTAATTTAATTAAACTGAGTAAAAAGGGATTCTGTTGCACTAATAAGAACACTAAAACCAGGACAGGATATTACTATCTTATTTTAGGGTTTTGTGATTTTATCCCTAAATATATATATATATAAGGATTTTTAGATACGATTCAATTTCAATTACTTAAAAGCTTTGCCTTAGATCTCTCACCTAACTCTATACAAATGTTTGATTATGAATCCTTCCTTTGGTCTACTTGCACTTTAGTTATTCTCATTATTAAGAATCATACCTTTAGAAAATTTTCAATGCATTAAAAGTCATTTGCATGTAATTTTGAATTAAATTTCAAGGGATTCTATCATTTTAAGCTTCCATCTTTTAGCATATTTGAAAGGAAAAGAAAAGAAGAAAAGCATTCATTTGAAGTACATTGAAACTAATGATGCACTTATTCAGAAAGGATTCCGTATTATGATTGAAAGAATTGTTATTTCTTTTTAACATTTTTCATTTGTTGATATTTTTTGCTTGTTTTACATCCAATTGCGGAAACCAAAATGGAATTAACAGTGAATTTCTATGAGAAAATATTAAATGTAAGTCAAAAACTGTACCACTTGAATTAAGAGTTAAATGCTATACACATAAAAATGTTTAACATGCAGCATTAATTTTCTCTAATTTTTTTTTAATTTTAAATGCAGGCAAAAGTTTTAAGTATTTATGAAAGAAATTTTGTTTTGTTTTTTTCAGCTATAGTTGACGTATCCTATTAAATTTAATACGTAAAATGAAATCATTAAAAAAATAAAAGATATGAATTTATAGAAATTTTGTTAACTTTTAATTATACCTTTGAGTAAATAGTTGATATTTGTTTGAAAACTTTAAGTTTAGCTTTTCGTTAACGGGTTAACTTAGCAAAAAAGTCATATAAGGTGGTCAGAATGAATAATATTCTGAAATGAAAATTCCTGATAACAATACTAGTTTGAAGATACGAAAGTTGAATTTTCTGAATACGGAAGAATTGAAAATAATCAACGATTAGTTATTTATATAAAAAACATCAAATTACTTTTCATATAAGCCATTTATTATTAGCTTACTGAAGCGGAAAATTGCGCTTTCAGTGAGTTTAAAAACAGGATTACAAATGTGTGACAAATTGAGCTACAGATCTCTTGGGGAGTTTTATTAAGAGTATAACAAGCAGGCAAATGTATTAGTTATTAAATTAAATTATTACAAAAATTGAAGTAGTCTAATAATTATTCCCAGATTTAGAGTACGAATTTTTCATAAAAATAAATACCTCATAAACCACATTTCAGCCTCCTTATAGGCGTTTCACACCAAGTTACTTTCATAGTATCAATACCATCAAGGTTGGTGGTATAATTACCGGTTTCACACTGTGCGCGGTATCAATACCACCTAATGCTTTCCGATTTTCTTAGATATATTTTTCAAAAAGAACAAATAACATCAATTTCACAAAGATCAAACTTTCATTAATTTATTTTAATTGAGTTTAAGGTTTATTCTTCACCGATTACAAAAATATTCAGAGATTTTATACGAGTTTGATGTGACACAATTTCAAAGCACGTCTGACACCCAATATAATATCATTAATTAAAGGCTCTCAAACTGATTTTCGAAAACAATTTTTATTCGAAAATGGCATCAATACTTTATTGCAAAGCAAGTTTTGCCGCAAATTTCCATACAAAATTTGCGAAGCTTGTATTGATACTATGAAAGTGACTTGGTGTAAAACGCCTATTAAACAGTTTAAACGTTATGACAGTGTAAAATGTTAACGATAACAAAATTTCAAGCGGTCAAAAATCAGAAAGCAAACGTATAAACTCCTGCTGATATATCCTTTTTGAATGAAGAGTATGAACCAGACATCTTCCAGGAATATTTGAAATTGAGACCTAGTAAAGAATCAGAACATAGCACCTTCCCTCAAAAATTTTATAGTTGGAAAACGCAGGCAGTAACAGACAGAACTCTCTGATTTGAATTCAATCTATGAAATTGCCTCAAACTTATTATCAGGAAATATAATAAAAATCACCAACAACCTTTTGCACACAATCGTAAGATCAGCTTTGATATAAATGTTAATAGATAATTAATTGATAAACCCCTGCATCTGATGTTTGTTTAATCAACTACCCAAAAATTTTACTAAAAATAATAAACCATGTGGTCCTCTTTTCACGCAACTTAACAGAAAAAATTTTGTTTCGTTTTTGGGACAGAATTATTTCTTCTTCTATGTTTACCTAAACGATGACATCAGCTTTTTTCTTCTCTCTTCTAGCGGCCATTGTGCAAGTGCATACCTCCATTTATTAACTTTTACGTGTACACGAAGTGACATCATGAGCAAGAGACTTCGTGGAAACTGACGGAGAGCAAAAACTGGTTTTTGATATGATCTTAAATTACTTTAGACTTCAAATAGTTTCCACGAAGTCTTTTGCCACTTGACGTCGATATCTGGTTGTGTATAGTATTTTTGGATTATAACGTTTTATGTTAAGTGCTGATGTTAACAGATCACAAAACTTTGTTTAAAATTATTTAATTGCGATTATTCTCCATATTAATAACAAAATTGTAAGTATTGAGTTAAATCTATTTGATTAATTACAAAATATAGAAAAAATATTTTCAAGTGTTTACTATGAACACCCCGGCAATTATAGCAGCAAAAGCTGCTGCTTGTTTATTTTATGCAGCAGCTGCTGCTCTAAATGAAGAAGAAAAAGATGAAATAAGAAAAAGAAAATTGTGGATTAAAGAAAGACGAAAAAACAGAAAACAATTTAATAACACCCATAATTTATTTAATGAACTTAAAACAAATGTAAAAGAATATACAAGTTTTTCATGGATGGATGAGTCTTGTTTTAATTTTATATTATCCGCAATTAAAAATGATATCCAAAAACAGGACACTCTTATGAGAGAAGCTGTAACTCCAGAAGAGAAATTAGCAGTCACCATAAGATTTTTAGTTACTGGTGAAAGTTTTACAGAACTCGATCAAAAATCAAAGTTATCAATTACATTTCTATCGCGTGCCATTATGGAAACATGTGAAGCAATTTATAATAATATGAAGCATGAATTTTTAAAAGTAAGTTTCTTAAATTGTATTTTTATTTATTTTTTAGGTTTTTTATTCTATCCAACAAATAAAGTAAAAAATTAATCTAGAAATTCATTATTTAAAATAATGTCTCAAGCATGGGAATTCCATTAATTCCAATGAAGTCCCTTTTGTTTTCAAAATTTTTAAATAACAAAATAAATTAAATATAATTTAGAAATTTCATTTGATCGACGTTCAAATAAATTTTACTTGGTGTAGTCCATAGGTTCCAATGACTAATTTTAGTTATATTCAAGTTTATCAGTCAGTTCTAGAATACCAGTAAACTTCTAACTATGAATTGTTTGATTTTCTTCATTTAAAATTCTCTCTGTTTGAGTGAGATAAAGCAAATGCTCAAAACGTTCACGATTATTTTCTGAGGGAATTGTAATTGAAAACTTTGTGTTTTTCAGTAAAAACTGAAGTACGCCTTGGATTTTGCCATACAAAACTGGCAAAGTTTCACATTCCACTCAAATTTATAAGATCGTAAGAAATTGTTTGTTAATAATTACAAAGTAAAAAAAAATATTTTTTTAGCATTTAGTTTGATAAAGATAAAATTTGAAAAATCAAAACGTGTTTTTCTTGAACAAATTTTCAAAACTTCCATATAAAGTTTTCTAATGGTTTTACTCTTTCTGATTTCTTTAAATGAAATTTTATTCACATGAATTCACTTTTAGTTTCCAGCTAATGAAGAGGAATGGTCAAATATAGCTAACGAATTTGAACGTAAGTGGCAATTTCCACTTTGTGTAGGTGCTCTTGGTTGTAAGCACATAGCATTCAAACCATCTAAAAAGGAGGCTCCACTGTTTTATAATTTCAAAGGATTTCATAGTATTGTGTTATTGGCGACTGTCGATGCCAACGCAAAATTTATCTTTGTTGACGTAGGGCGAAATGGAGGGGTAAGTAATCGTGATGTCTTGCAACTTTCCGATTTAATTTATGTGATACAAAACTCCGATAAATATTTTCCACGTAAAAAGATTATTGGAAAAAATAGATTGCTGCCATATGTATTTGTAGCTGAAAACACATATCCTTTATTAGAAAATTTAATGATTCCATATCCTATAACAACAATTGATCAAAAAGACAAAATATATAACAATCGTTTGAACCGATCTAGACAAACGATAGACTTTGCCTTTACAATCTTATCAGATCGATTTAAAATATTTCAAAAAAAGATAAATTTAAATGCAAACAAGGCGAAGACAATTGTGCTCTGTTGCTGTGTACTGCACAATTTTTTGATGACTAAAAGTTCCTGTTATGCTGAAATCAAACTAAGTGACGTTAACACTGTGCAAGAAAATACTATTAATGCCAATGTAAAGGATTATTCCTCTGAAATGGGTGAAAATTCAAATAAATGTGAAGAAATTAGGAGAAATTGGATGGAATACTTTAATAATGAAGGAAAAATATAAATGCTTAGTTAACTTACTTAAAATTATATTTATTTATTCTTTTCCTTAAATTTTACATTATAAAAATGCACCAAGCATTACCAAAATTTCCCTTGAGGAATATGAACAATTTAATTTTAATGAATTTCTTTCTTCGAAAATACATAAGGTTTTCTATTTATTGGTGACGAAAGTCACCAAAATGAAAAATTGGGACGAAATTAACCTCATTTTTTCCTGATAACAACCCAACCAAACGGGTGTTTATCGAGTTTATTTGCCATGCAAAATTATTATTTGAAGACATTCAACTTCATATAATGAAGCAAAAAATTATAAATGCAAAGATATATATGAATGTCTAAGTTGCACAAACTGCATACATCTATATGGAACTTAAATAAAAACACGGGTTATGTCGGATTCTACTTAAAATTGATACAATTATTAGCAACCTCAATTTCTAATCTCTTTCACGTATTAATATTCAGGCTAGATAACAGATTTTGAGTAATTTAATACTTAATAGTCGTTCAAAAAGAAGGCGTTAGTCGATTTAGTTGTCAAACTTTACAATACAGCAGGCAGAGTGGATACAATTTTTGACAGTTTACATAATATGCTAAAGTCACTAAACAAAACTGTTTAGTCTATAAGCACAGTAGAAGCAAATTCAAGTGCTTTCATACATTTATACGACATTCAAATTTTCCCATTGTATAGGATTTTTGTCATTCAAATGTATGAAGTCAATAATTCGCACGATAAAAGATCACTTTAATTTGCTACTAATATGCCTAAAGGTATTTAAAGGTGACATAGCATAAGCATTTTAGCATAATTATTCTTCAATTTATTTTTAGATTGTAAAACTTTATTGAAAAGTTTTCCAAGCAATATCCATAAAAAAACATTAAAATAAAAATAGAGTTTTCATACTTCAAAACTTTGGCGTAGCATAGTGCACAATTTCAATGAAACATTCTACTCTGCTGAATTTTTATATTTATAAATAATTTAATATCTTAAAAAGCCATCCCAATAAAAAAGGAACAAAAAAATTCTGGTTATTTCTATTTAAGTTTACTAAAACCTTAAAAAAATGAAAATAAACATTTGCTTTCAATCACAAATTTTAATTTGCTTAAAACTTTTGAAAAGTTGAAAAAGTCCTTTTTTTCAACCGGATACAATATCGGAATTAGTTTTCAAAAACGAAAACAATTTAAGTAATTGTTGTTTTTTAACTAAACCAAGAGGCAACTACTTCAAATGTTGTTTTGAGTTATTTTTTTAAGATTTTTTATTTCAGGTTTTTTTTTTTGTACTTTTTGGTTAAACTCAACCTTTAATATCCGGCCACTGATTGAATTATATCTAGAATTTCTGGCAAAGACTTCATATATGAACTTTTTATAAAATAAATGAATAGTTGAACCTATATCAAATTACAGATTCATATCGGGACGAGGATAAGGAGTGTCGATATATAAACATTGATTTATATAATATAACTAGTGGGCTGGGGTAGACTCTAGTATTAAAATTGGCAAATAGATAGAGATATAAATTTCTATAGCCGCCCACGTTTTTAAGTAAAGGAAAAAGAAAAAGCTCTAAAGAGCCGGAATTTATTATCTAAATGACTTTCATTGAATAAACTACAATAGATGAGTACTCGAAATTGAACTTTTGGTCACGTTATTTAGTGAATTCTTAGATCAAATGAGGTCATTTATAACAACTTAATAAAGCAAATATTTTTAAAATATGTTTTCTTTTTAAAAATTCATGTTAAATATATTTTTCTTTTTATTTGGGAAATATTAAAGCTAATCTTAATATATCATGTGTTTTTTTTTTTTTTTTTTTTTTTTTTTCAAGAAAAAATGTCTGGTCTTAAGTTGAACAAAGTTTTTGTATTTTCTATTGTATGTTTTTTGGGTCAGCATACCCTATTAAGTCATTGAATAGATATACCTGACTAGGGTATAATATAAATGGAAAAGTTTTTCTCAAGTTTTAAGGTTTCCCGCTTAAGAATATATTATCCTATTTAATAATAGAAGAATTCATATGACTTCAACAAATAAAACACCAAATTAAGCAGACATCAATGCAAACATTCTACAATTCACTTAAATTCGGATTAGAGGTGGAAGTTAATTGAGGATGCGATTGGATAAACATAAACAGAAAGCTAAATATCGGCAAACATACCTACATACAGACATATATATTTATAGACTATGTGAAATTGTTTCTAATTAACAAATCGTTCAGTTTAGAAGTAAATTAGGCGGAATACCAAATAATGAAGTAAATACTTGCGGATATGTGTCCCGTTTGGTATACTTGACAAAATTTCAATTTGTGGCTTTAGACTATTTTATTTCAATATCACCAATAGATTTTAAATAATTTTCAGATAATTAAGTTGTTACAAAGTACCCATAATCGGTTAACCTGGAATTGATTGTATATTTGTTGGTAAGATAAAAATAAATTTAATAAATGTTTTTAAAGTTTTTAAAATTTGGTGAAAGCAATTGTTATCTGACGAAAATACATGAGAATATTTAATTGTAAAAACTATTTTCAATTGGCAAGCTTTAGATTTTGTGTAGAGTATACTTTTGTATTAATTCCATTCAATTTATTTTAAATTAGTCTTAAAAAAAACTAGCACTGTCTGTATCCATGGGAATGAGAGCTTTAATATTCGAGAGTTTCTTGTGAATTACTCACAACTTGTTACGCCAGATTTTGGACTTTTTCTGTTAAAGTCGAATAAGTAAAGAAAATTATTGTTTTAGTTTAAAGTTTAAACTATGCTTAATATCATAATATTTTATTTTATTATATATTACGAATGACTTCAAAGCATAAAAACACATCCTGAATTATTTTTTTTTAAATTTTACTAATTTTTACTGGTTTTACGGGATTTTGTTGTCTACGCAACGATATGTCACAAAAATTTCTACTAAAGTAGAACAAAAGTCACAAAGATAGAGCCTCGGAGACTTAGGCACTATAGCCGTCAAGCTTGTCAAAGAGGAAAGTAGCACTACTTCAGCAATGAAAAAGAGCCTCCTTTCAGTCATAACGCCTTTCTAAGGGAAAACATCAATGAAATTTTTAACAAAAGGCAGCACTATGACGACTAAATAACTATGACTATGACGACTACTATTAATGATTTTTTTACAGTTGAACTTTTGAATATGATTCACGCATGACTTCAATAATGAGTGATTTCTCTACCGAGCTTGATCATAAGCCTTCGTTGAGACGACGAGGCAGTTTTAATCTTTGATTTATTATAAAATGCGTGGTGCGAAATATTCCGAAAATTTGCCAAAAATACGATGTCTCAGTTTTCTGTAGGCTGAGAGCAGGAAAAAATATTTTCTTCCAATTTTTCAAACAGCTGAAAAATGACATTTAACCACTGGCTCTGATATTACAGACAATTGGGATTTTAGACGCAGGATATATTAACTAACAGAAACCATTTGGTTTTCTAATTTTGGTTTAATCTATTTTGACTGCTTGAGGCAATACCAAGGTAATTTTATTCTAAGGGCCCAAAGGAAATGAGTTCCTAATGGCAAAATATTTCTTAAATCGTTATCAGTGTTATGTTAAAAAGTTTGAATAAAATATTTTATATATTATACTATACTAGATAAAAATTAGGAAAAATATGCTTTTCCAAATCCATGTAACAAATTCCTCATCAATCTTTATTTAAAATCTTGCAAACATTTTCATTTAATCTTATTAAGATTGAACAGTTTGTATTTCGCAACTTTTTGTTTAAGTAATTTGTTCCTACTATTCTTACTTTCATTTAACTACTTTAAATGAAATGAACGTCAATTTTCATGTGAGTTCCAATAAGTGAAATTGTCTCATAAGTTTATTAGAGTTCAATTGTAGAGCATAATTAAAATGTAAGTATACTGAGGAAAGCAATTATAAGTTACAAAAGTTTTAAAAATTTTTTAATAATCTTCTCTGGAATAAGACACAGTTTTGGCTCAACTTATAGGTTCCAACAGAATTGCTTAACATTTTACCTAAATAAAATATTTTTCAAAATATATCAGAGTTCCTTAAAATAAAAAGCTAATTTAATATTAATATATTTAAAAAACCTTTTTAATTATTTGAAATAAACCACAAAAAGCTAAATAATTCCTTATAAAATCTTCAAACTTTTGTGATAAAAATTTTGTACAATAAATTGAAAAACTAACAATATCCTTACCAAATCCATTAAAAGCAAATAATATTTCTTGTTCAGTGCAGCTTAATTAAAAATTTATCCTTAACTAAGGAAACTTTTAAAACTTCAAGCAAATAGAAAATGAAAAATAAAAGAATATAAATAAAATTTTCAAAAGAAAAACTTCATTTAGTGATGGACATCATTTTTCCCAGAGGCAATCATTAAAAAAAGTTATCATAAGAACTTCAATTTAGAAAGATAATAAGGAGCCATCTTAATATTATTATCTAGCTATGAGATGATGAGATGAGTTTTATTACCTCAAAAAAGCGATTACGGTAACTCTTAGGTTTTATTTAAAAAGAAATTATGAAGCTATTCCTCGGATATATAAGCTTTAATTGTTATTCCTATATAATAATTAATTAGACTATAATATGCACTTATTTTAAAATGTAACCAATTTAGATAGAATAAAAGTAAGACTGAAATTTTTTCATTAGTTAAAATTTGTTTCTCAATTAGCCTTGAAGTTGGATATATTTGTAATATTCAGAGCCCTTTAAACCTATTAACAGATCATACCAAATTTTAATTAAGACAATTTTCAAAACAAATCATAAATAACCCTTTTCAATTTCAATGGCAGAACTAAAGCTTAGCCACGCGTTAAAATTTTTAATTTCATTGTATATCATAATTTTTCAGTTGATTAGCTTGTTTATGACTTTCAAGGTATTCAAGATGTCAGTTAAAAAAATATATATTCACTCTATGGACAAATATCATAGCAGAACAAATAATTGAAAGGGTTAAAATTCAGTAATCATCCGAACAGCAGGAGATTCTAACGCCTAAAACAATTTCGAGTACTTGATTGACACGCTGACAGGGGATAACATTGAAAAAACACCCACCAATTATGAATTTACACAACACTACAAAATTATTGGTTCATTTACTATGAATCCCTTAAAGCTATCATTGTTGACAGATCAAATTCAATGTTTATAATTTTGATAGCATTTAAATTATTTTCATGGCTTTAAAATTTCCATTATATCCTTTCATGATCCTTGTTTATAGCATAGATTAACAAAACAGAATTTATGAAAATGGTCTACATAGCAAATAGTGCATAGCTCTGGAATTGTAATTCTAATTTCCTAGAAAATACTATAAAGACATCTCTTGACAATTTCTTTGAGGCCAATTTCACTAAGGATTATAATACAGGAATCAAATATATCTTGATATATACACAAAATGTATTTTGTTTGTCGTTTATAAATCATAGGCGAGATGTTTAAATTGTGACAGTTAACAAGCTGCGTACCTAGTACAGTTCGTTAGGCATAAGAGGACAAAATATTTAGGTAACAATTGTAGCAGAAAATTGTAAGGTTTATATCTGTCTACACATCAGTCCAGCTCATGTACCCCCAACTGGCTGACATGCCTGTAAGAGAAATTAATACTGACTGGCCTTAAAGATTGCATGGCTAGCTGACAAACTTTCCAATATTTTTAAATTTTTCTTGTCAATTTTTTTTGTTGGCTGGATAAACCGCCCCAAGATGCTATAGTACTTAATCATTTCTGTCTTGTTATCAATTATTGCCGTCATGTCTAGATTTGTTCTTCTTCTGTACTTGGATTAAGATTTTTCTTTTTTGTTTATTTATTTTATGCTTGTTTTATTTTGCCGACTTTGTCAGTCTGAAAATTTGTGTGGGTGTCATAAGGAAGTTATTCTTAGCGTCAAAAGATTGTTCCGATTTTCTATTGGAACAAATATTTTCTTTGCCTCTTTCACAAATTTAGTAAATGTTCTAAAATGCAGGATCATCAAAGCTAGTTATTAATTTCATCTTAGCACAAAATCACGCCATGATTTCAAAGCTTTTTTCTAAATTAGCAAAATACTCAGGCTTAGAAATTTTCCAATTATTATTTAACCTCTTGAATTAATTTTGTGAATGCATAAATATTAGCAAGAAACTATTGAACTTTTTCTCAATAAAGGATTCTCAACCTTATTACAATATACAGGATAATTGAATCTACTTATTTGTTGAATATTTGAAATTCAAATAATACCTACAAATTTACAGTGATCTGAATTCCAATGATACATAGTTTAAAGTCCTTGGCTTAAGCTCTATTTTTAATAACATTGAAAACTGAATCTAATATTCATTCCTATTTTTTTTTAATTTTAAATTTTTGTTCTATTTATCCTTGTTTCCTGTTGTAAAAATTTAGAAATTTTTAATAAAAAATATAGTACGACAGATATAATTAAAATTGTGTTTGTTGGTGAATTGAAAACAAACAATTTTTAGGAGAAAAATTATAGCAGGTGAAATAAGGATAAAACAGTAATAACTTGGGGCTATACATTTGTTAAGGTCTGAGTTAAAAATGGACCAGTTTAAATTGCAAAGCAAAAAATTTCTATTTTATGTGCATGATTATTTTATTGATGTTTGAATAAGGAAAGACCAAGTAGAATAGCAAGAAACCTAGAGGGGGGAGGGGGTGAGTTGAAGATATTATTTTGCAAAAGAACAAAATGAAAGAATAGGAATGTAATTTGATATGTGCAAACATAAAATTATGATTAAAATAAATCAATGTAGGGTCAATTCCCGATATCTTCGTTATTCTGTTTGCAAGGCTCCTCCTTTGGAGGAAAAAGAAGAACTCTAAAATACGCAAGTTTGAATTTTACGTTAAATAGTAAACAATTCTAATAAATTATAAACGAGAATACAGTTTATTTGATATCCATATTTTTTATATTGGTCGAGAGAGTCATTTAATGATATGGAAATTATATTGAACAGTCCTATTTAAGGTGTCATCCATAGTGTCTCTCTGCTATAGTATTTCATGACAATAAAGGAAGGATTTTTCCAAAAGTGTCTCAGATCGTCAACGCTTACAGACCTTAAATGACAAAATAATATTCAATCATATTCCGAACACTGGATATTTGATACTGACACAGCTAACACAAACTAAGCAAAAAATACCGACGGTTGAAGGTCATTACAATTTCAGAAAATCAAAAGAATTGTGATTCTGTGATATTTCTTAGTATTTTCTTATTATTTTTTACCCTATTCTCTTAATAATTTTCATACTTTTACCACTTTTATTTTTCTTTCCTTTAATAAGTCTAAGGACAGTCCTTCTGATTAGTTTTTAAAGCTGAATAGTTTTATATAAAATTTAAACATTTTAAGCTACAAACATTATTAAAAAAATTATTTAACCACAAATATAATCCTCTTTAAAAATGGATAGTAAAAATAATGATTTCATGAGCTTAAAACAACAAAAGGACCACATTACAAATCCTTTGTAAAATTTTCTAACAATTTAACCAAACCTCTACACATAAAAATTATTAAAAAATTTTAAATTTATGTTGACAGTTATCTTAACCAAATTAAAATTCTAGGATCAAAGTAGTAAAAATTCTTGTTGACCAAAATCCTTCTTTTAACCACAACTGACTGTTAAACAAAAAACAATGATCCATAGAAATACATATAAAGAAATTTATATTTCTCATGTCTAGTCAAATATAATCCTAGTGGTCAATGAATTAGGACATCAAAAGGATTCTTTATATACTTCACTTAGTTTTTGGGTAGAATTAATACATGAAACTGAGGTGGCCAAAAGTTTCTAGCCTTCTAAATTCTAAACAAATGCATTGAAAATTTGCATTCCTGTTTGTATCTGATAACCAAAGAACTTGGACCAGACCTCAACCTTAGCTATTCAGCAGTTTTCATGTAGTTATTTGGTTTGGTATCACATTCATGTCGGTTGGTATTCTTTGACCTAACACGATAAAACCTACCAACCGTACACTTTTCTTTTAATTTGTTTATTTGTTTGAGTGTAATTTTTTGTTTTGTTCTAAAAACTCATTTTTTGTATGTACAGAAAATGAATAAAATAAAACAAAATCAAGGGTTGTTGGTATAAAAAGGATATTTATTTATTTGAAATTAGAGCACTGGTTGAGCTTCAACAAACAAGGATTAGTTTTATTAAATGTAACAACAAAACTAAAAATACAAACAATATAAACATATGGCTTATATGTCCTTTGGTAGGATATAAATACTTTTCTTAGATATAATATGGAAGTTTTTCCATTTTGAAACTGATTTATAGATATGAAAGCAATCGCTCCCATATGCTAAAGGTTAAATATTATGCAGTTTAAATTCTAACGGGTTGTTATATTTGTTAAGAAAATAAATAAATAATTACAAATGGCAAAATATGGTTTTAATATTGATCTTTTGATTATTTTTAAATCACATGTGTTAGATTTTTCTTAAAATGGAAGTCAAGGAGTTTCTAGTTATGTTGACATGTAAAGTTCGTTGAAATGCAACTAAATTCACGAATACGTAATTGTTTTTGCTTCGAAAATTAAAAGATTTATTGTAATCGCATAAATCTTGACAGTTAGGAGTACTAAAGTTTTTCATATTTCATCACTTTTGATTGAAATCAAAATTAAACTGAATTACATGCTAATGCTACGGCCTCACCTGTGTTTCATGTGATAGATCAAATAAACCTATGAATGCACATTTAGGTTTCATATCAAACTGGCCATACTAGCAACAAATTTAACACCCATATCCGAATGAAAATTACTGTCCGGTAAGTCCTGAAGTATGATTGGGGGAAACGGGCCGGAAATTATTATCGCTACATATAAATTAATGTCCATCCCAAGAGAAGAGAAGTGAAAACCTACAAGTTAAATCTATCCGGACCTATCTGATAAGAGAGACTATTTATGCTAAGAAAATGTTAAGGTCTTATAATTTAGCCTGGTGAGAGCACATCTTATATCCGAGTTGATACTTAAAAAAGTTGGTCCTTAAAAAAGTTATTCAGCCTTTAATAAAATTAATATGATATAGCAATACATTTTTAAATAAACTACATAGTCAGGGATCCCATTCTAATGCAGTTTCCCAGCAGCCCATTCTAATGCAGTTTGCAGCCTAATCTAACACAGATTGAAAAATTTACTTCAAAATACATCAGTTTTTCCAATTATTGAAAATGTATAAATCCAGTTTTGCACACTATTGCATTTCATACCTTAACTTTTCGTGTTGATCTTTTTATTTTCATTAAAGATTTTTTCATTTTAATTTATAAGATTATCAAGCAACCATTAATTAAAACCATAGTTTTTCAAAGTTCGTCTTGTGCTATTTTCATTTTTGGTTATATTTTACTGCTTGAACTTATCGATTTTTATATTCTATCAGAATCTCAATTTCTATTGGTTTCTATCAAAATAACGCAGAAAAATATTATCATAAATAAAGCGTAAACAATTCTAATAAAATTGCTCCCAAAAGTGTTTTTTGCACTTAATAATAACAACAAAGATATAAAATATCCCTACTTGTTTTCATAAAAACGAATATCTACAAAGTTTTTTTATTTTTAAATAGAAAGGGCTAGGCATCTTTCGAAACACAATTAATTATTCCTACTCTACCCATGTGAGCAATTTTCACATGTTGTAAATTCATTGGATAAATTCCTTGCTTTGTGGGTTATTTTGAACTTAGTTTGTAGTATTTAATGTAGTTGTGCTTTTGTTCAGTATACAAAAAAAAAAAAAATAAAGAAAAAAATAGCTCCTAGATTAAGCTTGGTGAATATATATTGCATTCTCAGTTTAAATATATAAATTGTTTGATGTACAGAAGCTTTTGTGGTCTTATAAAAATAATCGAGTTCTGGTTTAAATCTTTTACAAAAGAGTTGAATAACTAAAATTTAATTGACGGAAGTCCTTTGCTCAGATTTTTTGTCAAATTTAATCGTCTTTCCCGGCAGTGCTAATGAATTTTTCTGCAATTTATTTTACAAAGGTTTCTTTAAGGTAAATTTTTCCACAATTTATATTTTTCTATAACGGAAATTGGGGATTAGTATAATGTCAATTCGCTTTTAATCTATTTTTTTCTTCTATATATTAACTTTTTGCAGACGTGCAATGATAAAAATTGAAATATAGCTTAAAAGAGGATTTTTTCATTAGAGTTTCTGCATTTGTAATAAAAAATTCATAAAGTCTTTTTGAGTATTTTATGGATTAAATTATAAATGAATATTGCATTGATGAAGGATTCCTGAGTTTGATATTCAACAGCAATTAAAAGAAAATGACTTTCTAGAAATAAAAACAAGTAAATAAAATTTTTGGAGATACGTAATACGTATCTTTCAAAATATGAAAAGAAAATAAAGAACATACCAATTGTTTTTTACATAACAGTAAAGACTAATCTTAATTGAAAGTTGAAGTAAAGCGAAAAATTTTTGGCATTGCATAGCGATAGCAATAGTCTAAAAGATATTTTATAATTTCCAGGGACTTATCTTTTATTTATTTTAATATTGTAAATTTGTTATAGTTAAAGATGATAGACGTCACTTGATCAATCAAATAGCTTGCTCTTTACGGGTCTCAAAGGTTGACAATTATTTTATAAAATGAACAAAGAGAAATACAATGCAGTTACAAGATTCTCCAATTTTAAATGACTAAACGTCAACAGAAATTCATCCAAATTTATTGCCTTATTTTTAACTTTAAGTAGGCATTTTATGTTTAAATCCCATAAAAGAGACGACTTAGGGTCTGGTAGGAACTCTGACCTTGGGTTCAGTTATTTGGAATAATTACTTCAAGAAAAGACCTTCAAAAAATGCTCTCAATCTTGGTTAAATGAACATTCTCATTTTTATTAGCTTTAAAATTACATCTTAATTTCTTTTAATTAAAAAAAATTAAATCATTAAACAAATCGTAAATGGTAAAATTTAATATTTTCTCTAAAAAGATAAAATTAAAAAAATGAGATATTTCCGTCCGGTTAACTGAAAAAAACTTAACTGTATCAAAAGCGATATACATTCTTCTATTAAAAATTAAAACAAACAATAAATTATTTTCAAGACTACCGACATTTTCAACTATTATAATTTTGCACAGCCTTAACATTCTTTACTAACTAATTCACAAGTACTAGAAAATAAAAAAAAGCTCAAAATAGTCGCAGGCAAATATTTACAAAAGTTTGTATAATAACAGAAACCTAACAAACTAACAAAAATTCTAAAGAACAAACAATCATATAACGCAATTTCTAAAAACCTGAAATAGTCAAAGAACTATAATTGTCAAAGTCTTCCAAGGCACACAAAGAACTCCAAAATAATAAACCTAGAACATAACAAAGCTAGTCCTTTTCGCTAAAAAAGAAAAGCCATGCTTAGTTTGACTCCAGATATTCGAAGTTTATCCTTTTTTGATCTATGATATCCTCTTTAAATCTATGGCCTAGTTACAAAAGCGAAACGAAAAAGAAGGCTGCGTGTGTGTCGGACATCTAATAATAATACCTGTGTATATTTCTGACTCATCTTAGCTTTCAAAATAAGATTTTGAGATATCTCACCAAATAAAACATAAACAATTGTATCATTTTGCCCTTATTTTTAATTTTATAATCTTTAGTTATAAGTCTGTAATATCTACTTCAATTTAATTTGTCAAATTTGCTTTCAATTTTAATTATAATTATAATAATAAAATTGAAATAATTTAATTAAAGTTGAAGTACTCTTCTAATTACAATTTTCTATTTCCTTAATGCATAACTACATTATTCAAAAATTTGAGAGTTATCGGTGATTTGACGTGCGAGCACTTAAGTTAACATTGCACCAGCTAAAACTAAGGAATATAATCAAGACTCTTAATCAACTTTAGTTTCTTCCGTTGAGAATCCTTATATGCAGTAGTTAATATAATTATATCCATGACAAGAATCAAATTATATTTGAGGATGCACATCAGTCTTAGTGTTTGTCTAGCTCATTCTATAAAGGACTAACAAGAACTTTACAGATGAGCTTATCTAATTTAATAAGTCACTATGAAGGAGAGCTTTCTTTTCATTCAATATCAACAAAATCTTTTGAAAAATTAATTAAATTATGTTTGTTTTTCCAGGATCAGTTACGAGTATAAAAGGGACTTATCTTTTATTCACTTTAATATGATTAAAAAACTTTAAAATTCTATCGAACCCACAAAATTTCAGGTAATTTTTTCTTGTATTGATTGCAAAAAAATTTTAAATAAATTTAAAAAGTTACGACCTAGTTTCATATGAAGGATATGAAATTTCAATTCCTTAAAAGCATCTTAACTTAAAGAAGATGAATTTACTTTATTTCAACTCTTAACCCAGAAAAACCAATTCTGAAAACAGAGACAAGAAAAAGAAACTACTTTGCATCTTATTGCAGCATTTAAATCGATTAGGGTTTAAGATTTTAAGTAAAAGCAATTGTAGTTTTTTTCTAAAATCCTAGCGTACTTAAGTTTTGCTTTTTTGTTGCTGTGAAAGTCGGTTGAAAAGTTTAATTATAAAACTTTTTGAAAAAAGCTTGGTTAGGTTATTGCATTGCATTTTGTCTATTAAAAAACCTAATTTATTTATTTTTGATTAAATATAAACAAACTTCAGAAGTCGTAATCATTGAATGGGTAAAAATGTATAAAATTTAACTAAGAATAGGATACATAAAAATATAAAGAAATTTAAAATCGGGGTTGAATTAAGAATTCTTGGACAAAAAATGACAGTATGAAATAAATAAATAAAAAAATAAGCAATGAAAGTTATTTCTTGGTCTAAAAATGGGGAAAAACGGGGTTATTTAGCCCGTATAAGGACAAAAGAACCCTTATAGTCAATGACGGTATTTTTTGCTATTACTTTTATTACTTAAAGTTTGACTGCAGTTAAATTACTCATCAACGAAGTAAGTCTAACGTTTACCGATTTGACTATTTTTTGGAAAAATGTCCGCAGTAGGCCCTCTGAAAAATGTATACAAACATTTCTATAAACTTTCTGAGTAAAAGTAGAAACTAGTGTGAAACAGACTTTGTGGAAGATTTTTAATCTCTAATATGCGTACAAAATGAAGTTTTAAAACCAAAAAAAGTCAACTCAATTTAATTTAACTGTTTCTCAAAATAATTTTATTTGTTTTGAAGAAGGAGTAATACATCATTTAAGTAAAATAAAATTTTTCAATGTCTGAATATCAATATTTTTAGTAAATTTAACAAATTTTGAAGATGAACCGTATTTTTGATTATCATCCCATTATAACTTCATTTCAATAAAAGAAGAATCAATTTAAAGACGAAAGACTCACACATAATTTTAGTTTAAAAAACTTCATGAAGAAAAACGAAGTGGCTACTCTGTTCCTCGGTGGACTAAATCTGAGTAATTTGGTTTTCGTAAAAATTACACTTTTAATATGTTTAGTATTTTGCTTAGATATTTTCAGTGAAAAATGTAAAAACATGCAGGAAATGCATGTAAAGTTATAAAGAGGATTGCTTTAGTGTTAACTATAGTGAACAGCATTTGATTTTTTTTATGCCTCCTCTCTATTTTTGTAGCAATATTTGCTGCGATGATTGGCCTCCTCTAAGTTAGGTTTTTGTCCCAAGTTTAGGCATGAAATTTATCTGGATTAGTCAATAAGGGCTTACAATATCCTATTTAAGAGTAATGAGCGTATTACTTTTAGGGATGGAACAGTATCATATCAAAAAAAGATGATATTTTTGAAAGTACATGACGGAAAATAGTTAAATAGAGAAATCGCTTAGCATAACCCAAAAATTAGTTTACTTATCTTGTTATAGCGAAAAGTCAGTAGTCCAAATTGCATCGTATTTGCAAGTCCAATAAATTCTTTCACTTGTACAAATCGATATGTTACCCGAAAAAGGAATTTTCAATAATTAGATGAAAAAATATTCATATATTGAAACTTATTTTGTTAAGTAGATTAGATTTTCACAGACCCAAATAGGAGAACAATAAAAGCATCAAATGTCATTATTTTTTATGAACTTAAAAAATAATTTTATTTTTTTATGTTCGAGAAAAAATAAACAAAACGATGCAAACAATTGAGATTTTTTAAGCTATAAGGATAGCATATTAAGTCCTAGCGATAAAAAATATTCAATAAGCAAAACAAAAAAAAAAAACTGATAACAACAAAACTCCGATACACAGCAATATTTTTTGCTTAACATCCAGTTAAAATGTATGAAAGTACCCTTAAAACTCTTTCAGGTCAGAAACATGTGCTTCTAACGACCACAAATTTATTTGTGTTACAATAACGATCACAGGAAGTTTCCTAAAAATACTGAAAAATAAAAAATTTGTTATCAATTCTTAAGAACATGGAATGGCATCTATTTTATATTTTCCTGTAATATACCAGAATTTTTCGAAAATAAAAAAAAATTATATGACTAAAGCATATTAGATCTCATTTTAGATATAAACTAGCATCATTTCCAACATTAACTTGTATCCTACCTTGTCTTCTGATAGAATTTGTTGAACATCTTGAAAGTATAGTTCTATTGTTAGTAATGTACTTGTTATTGGATAAGTGGAAAACTTAACAGAATACTTGCTTTAAAATAAAATAACACAAAAAAAAAAAAACAAAAGAAAAATAATAAGAAAATTACATAAAAATAATGTAATAGTCAGAGAAAAATTTCAACAGGAAAATTTTTTTGAAATTGGATTACATGAAATTGTTTGTTTTAGCGAAATACAAAGCAAAATAAATTTAGAATTTTTCTGTTGAAATAAGTTTTTGAATTAAAAAACAAAACAATTTACCAAAAATAAAAACTTTAAGAGTTTTATAACTTAATAAATTTCTTAAAGTTTTTATAAATTCTTTATTGCTGTCCGTGGTTTTCTATAAACGCAGTTACCTTACAGTTAGTCCTTGAGATCAATTATCGAATTTGAAACCCATCTCAGCTTTTAACGAAGAATTTTTTCATTATCAAAAAATATTACTGAAATTTATATGTATATACATACATATATATCTATCATCTAACCAATTTGGATGTATAGAATGCAGTTATGGGGATGCACGAAACAATCAAATCAAAATAAAATCCAACAATGTCAAAACAAATTCCTGCGAATGATAACAAACGCTTACAGATATGTGAAAAATCAGGAAATTCACAAGGAGTTAAACATAAAATGGGACAACCAAGTAATAATCCAGGACTGTTCTGATAACCACGAAAAACGTTTACTTCGACATTGCAAGCTAGAAGCTAATCTAAACGAGATCAGAAGACTTAAACGAATCAAACCACATAAACTGACGTGAAACATAAAATACAAATAGTAAATAGGGAGGTGAGCATTAGTTCAGCCAAAACCGCACACGTTTTTCCTTCTTATGAAGCACAACTCATTAGTAGTCATAAATTAACTTTGTTAAGGTTGTACTAGACATAACATATATAGATGCTTCTTACAAAGAAAAAGAATTTATTAATTTTACTTTTAAGAAAACTTGGGGAAAATAAAAAACAAGTGTCAAGAACATTGAACAAGATTTTAATAGTGAATGTGCTCAAGAATAAATACAAATCGTAAGCTTTTGTGAGTCTGTGAATGCGTTACGTTAAAATAATATTTGGTAAGGGTAACAAGGATAACCACCGTCTTCTGATATATTATATTTATAATATTATAAATATATTATTTATAAATTCAAACCTCAAATAAGTCTTTGAGCCTGGCAGCAATGTGCTATAGTTCAAATTAGTGTTAAAATAAAAACATACTTTTTAGAAATAACGATTACTAAAAATCAACTTTCAAATTATTTCCTTTGTGAAAGAGAAATTAAAACATTTTCCGGATGAAAATATGACTTAAAAATAGCTCTGAAAGCTCCTTTTTAAAGCTGTATTGATGAATTTTTCACTAGTAAACTCTTCGAAATAATTGATGCATGAATTCATGCTTGAGAAACTCACTGAACAATAATTTGGCTACTGTAATTTGAACATTCAAACAATTCAATCTTTTTTATCGTTATCTCTGAGTGTAACAAATTTATCATCAAGCAACATTTTAGTCTCAGTCGAATTGCCTTCATTATAAAAGCATAGGATAATCAATTAATAGAATTCACTTTTCTTCATATTGTAAAGAAAAATTGAAATCTTTTTATTATGTGAAGAAAAAGAAACTGATGTTCAGAATTTAATTTAAATTCATACAAATTTATCAATCATAGATAATCATAACCAACAATAGTGTAACTATGATTAGTCGAATAGAGAAAAAATAACACATGCTTGCAATTAAACAATGTCTTCGTAAAAGTTGCCAAAAAAATTGATTTATTATAGGAATTCGTAATACAGTTTGAATATAATCTACAAAAAACAAAAACAAATGAAAAGTCAGCTAAAATATCAAACTTTGCCTCTACAAACAAATTCAAAAGAATAAGCTTAAAAATATTAAAATCTTTAAAAACTTAAGCTTAAGAAATTATTTTTTTTAGCTAAGCACAATTTTTCACTTTTCAAATACTTAAAGAATTATTTTCTGCAAAGTTTTGTGTTTAATATTTTTTATAAAGTGAAGGATATTCTAAAAAGATGCTGCCAGTTGTGTATACAAAATTAGTTTTTGATCAAAATGTCTTAAAATAGTAATTTAACACCTGCAAAAATGAATTAATTTTCATTTTAAAGTTGTTGAGGCAAATTATATAAAACAAAAATCTTTTATTATAAAAATGGGCTAATCCTAGTTTAAATGCTTTATTCTAGGGTCAGTTAAGCTTCTTTAAAGTTTTTCAAGAATAATTTATGTGTTTGGGGAATAATTTAACAAAAATTAATTTTAAATGAAAAACATTTAAGCTTCTTTATATCACGCTATACAGCTCACTAAAACTTAAGATTATTAATTCTGTTTGTAAATTATATTCAATTCAAAAAAAAAAAAAAAGGCAATGCTTTAATTCGCACAGAATCGTACAGCGTGCACAAAAAACGGAATTTTGCACTTGATTAACAATTTCATTGCAAAATGATTGTGCATTTCGTACTTATACGATTTGTTTGTTACGCGGGATAACCTCCTGGAGACCTAGCTATGGCTAGAAGAAACGAAACATCCGTAGTACGGCAGGCGGTTGCCACGCCACGCGGTTAAAATAAGACTTTAAGAGGAAACCATGCAACTGGTTTCAAATTCATTTTCAGACAAGATATAAAAGAGAAATGGGATGAAAACGGAGATTTTTAAGAAAAATGTACAATTACAAAATGTTCTGTTTTATTAATTGATTACACAAATACATTCAAAAAATTTTGTTTAAGCTTTATACATATAAAAATTTCACACAAATATTTATATTCTTTATACAATAGCAAAATTTTCAGGACGAATGGATCTAAATACAAAACGAAAACCAGCAAAAACTTTCTTTTGTTTTGGTGACAGGAGACTATAACCAATTAGAGCTGAATGAAATAATCTCGAAGTCATAAAGTTTAGCAAAGGGATTTGTATTTTATATACAAATTTTTGGACTCTTTAAGAGTTGACTTCCTCTATTTCTTTCTCTTATGACATTGTATTCACATGAATTTAATTCTTTTAACAGAATTCTTTCAAAGAAATAAAAGAAAATTTGCTACAATTAAAATTAATTTGCTAATTAACTAATCGATTTTAATACTTATATCAATAGTTATAATGAAATGAAAAAGGAAATCATTAGTTAACCAAAAATAATCAAAGATCAAGACAAAGAGTTCTTTTAGTCAAAGCTCAAATTAGTGCCAAAAATAAAGAAGAAATCTAAATGACTAATCTTTTTTTGTATAGCTAAATTTATCTAAAGAAAACTGAATAAGAGAAGCAAATACCAGTTTCTAAACTAGAGAAACTTAATCAACTAATTATGCATTCTTTATAAGGAAAGTGTATCAAAAAAAAATGCTTTTAATCAAATAAATAATTATTTATAGGGTCTCAAATTGAAAAAAATACATACCTAAGCATAAAAAAATGAAAATAAAAAGAAAAATTTAATTAAAATCTTTTAATTTCACTTTAAAATTGGGGAAGTGCTTATACTATGGCTATTAGCTGTAATTTGTTTACTAAATAGAGCATGAAAAGTTTGACCTTATTAATTCCTTATGACCTTCTCTAGTTTTAAACAAATATAACAAAAGTAGCAAGTCAGTATCTATTAATGCAAATCTTCCCTAATTCTTTTACCGATTAAACATGAAATATAAGAAATCCCTTAGTGGATCATGAAAAAGATTCCAGCTGTGCCAATCGTACCGTAAAATAGGAAAATTTTCTTTTATTTCCTTCTTGTACTAATTCTCACTTTAAAAAAGAAATTATGTAGAGGACCCATTCCAATTCAATCAGATAAAATTTTTACAAGAAGCCACTATGGGTATACGAAGTATTAAAACAAGGTTTGCTGGTGAATTTAATTTTTTAGTTTTTTTTTTGTTGCTTTTTTTTTTGTTTTAGTTCCGCCATTCACTTGTGTATCCAGGTTTTTAAGTCAGACCGCAGATCACTAAATGCAGATACGAAGTTAAACATAAACAGCTACAGCCGTGCCAAGTAACAACCGTACCATGTCCAAACATTATAGTGATGGTAATTTCTTCCTTTTTTTTTGCCTTTTAGCTCCTTTTAGTTAGAAGTTCCACTGGTGTTTATTAACCACAAGATCAGGCAAGGAAATGCTATAATTAATTAAGTTCCATGAGCTTGGTATGAAGGTGCGACTTGTTGTTTGGCGACGCTTTTTTCGTTGTCTTCCTAACCTCTTGTCCATGTTTTATTCAAGTGTTGTAAAGGCTTTTTTAGTCTGAGAAAATTTTTTATTTATTTATATTTACCAGATCACATCCTTAACTTAATTTCTCCGACGTAGACATGAAATTCAACGCGCTGGTATGGTTTTTGCAAAACTACAAAGAGGTGCGAATACAAAAAATAACAACACGACTTGCCAATGTGATTATAATTTCACACTGTCAGATGTCATCGTGTGTGGCTAAGACGCTTAATGAGCAAAGTATATCGCTTTTTCATGTGAAATGCAGCTTTAGGGATTTTCAGAATTAGTTATAAATTCTTGAAAAATGAATTTCAAATGAATTTTAAATCAGTTTGGTTTTTGTAGTTAATTTAGTTTAGCTTTGTAAGTGTAGAAATAAAAGATAATTTTAATTTAAGTTTTAAAATCTTTAGCAAAAAAAAAACGCTAACACAGCAAAATTTAGAACTGGCATTGCCATAAATTGGAAGTAAGCCATCAAATTCTCTATGGAAGCTACTGGATTTTGTGATCATCGTTAGACTTATGTCATTCATTTATTTTTTAAAGTAATTTAGTTTAATGCTAGCAGTGTATAAAAATATTGGTATAAACACTCGTCTAAATAAATCCTCGTATAAACATAAACAGTATAAACCTATGTCATACCTTTTCCGCATTCAAAATTTTCTTTAACAGTTGCCTTGCAAAATTTATTTCTGTTGTGAGTTTAGCTATTAAGATTTTATTGTTTTATAGGTTTATTTATTATAAATTTAAATTTGGACTTCTATATTATATTTAGTTAAATATAGGTAAAGAAAATTTAGTATAACCAGATTTAGCTTCGCCAAAATTCATTTGTACTGTATACATAAAATATTTAATAGATAAGTATTTTACTTAAAGTTTACTTAGCAAATGAAATAAATAAATTTGGTAAAATATTTTAATAAAATTCAATTGCAAAATTTTAATTTGTTTTATTTTTGTGTTATCATAACACATACTTATCACCAATTTTAGAACACATTCAGTATACTGTAGTTACTCATATTAAAGAAGGAATAGGATTTATGGATATATCCAGAGGCGGATTAGGGATTTTGGCGCCCTAGGCTTTAGACCTCATACCGCCTTTATCATAAAATAAAATGCCTCTCGCAGGGTCTCTCAGTGGCCTGATAACGAGAACTTGACCATAACATAAACTTAAAACTATAGACGTCATCACGAAATAAAATTGTAAATTGAAAATTGAGAGATACCGCGTTATTCATGGAATCATAATTTTTGCTTTATTATCAAATATTTTTTTTTTCAAAACTTTCCGCCCTAATACGCCACCCAAAATTTGGCGCCCTAGGCTGCAGTTTACTTAGCCTATACATAAATCCGCCCCTGGATATATCAAGCCTCAGTCAAGCACTTTGTAACTCCAAGCTATTTATGTTTGCTCTTTTCAAGTTATTAATGAGATTTAGAATTTTTTGTCGGTGGATCATATCATACCTCTGTCATCTGTCATCGAGGCTTATAGGTTCTAGTAAAAACATAAGGTCACGTGATAATTTCTCTATAATTTAAATAATTATATCCCATACCGTTAATAATTTTCTTATTTACTGAATTTAACGTCTATCGAAACATTAAATTAAAGACTTTTGTTCACTGAATATCTTCAGGTTGGCAACTGCAGAGTACAAAACATATACGAGTATACTGTGCCTGTTCTTAAAAATGTTTTTTAACTACAGCAATCCTTTTGTCATCAAACCTTTATTTTATTTTGATTCTAAATATTTCTAATCTAAAATTTAAAGTCAAGTTACAAATGCAATTCAGATACTTGGCAATAGAGCAGAATAAACTTCGTTTAAATAAATCAAAGTTTCTCTAAATAATTTGTTACCAAAAATGTTTAAAAGATGAACAACATTTTTCCTCTAAAATAAAAAAAAAAGTTCCGATTTTTTGTTATCACCATTATTATTCGTATTTCATTTTCAATAACATCTTGTTTGACAGTGCAATCGATTTTTTGATTAAAATCAACAAGAAAATATAAAGGACTGTATACTAATCAAAGTATTTGGATTAATAAAAACTTTTTAAAAAGCTAATTGAAATTTCATCAATACTTTTTCATAAAAGAAAAATAATAACAACAAAATTTGGACTCAAGTTAAATCCATTAGTTGGGGTTGAAAAGTTTTAGAAACTTTGCCTAGAAAACAAATTTAAGTACCAAAAAGAAAGTAAAAATTATTTTTAAGAAACTACTATTGGAATGACTTCTTGGCTAACATAATTATTCCACAAAATCCAATTGAATATATAATCTTGAGTATAGAATCAAGTTGTCATTGTCTACCAAAAGTTATGCATAAATGTGTCTAGACTATTCGTGACTTAAATTGAATGAAACTATTCAGTCCTACTGTTAACCAAAGATGCTGTAGTGTAATTTTCACGGCTCTTGAATAAAACATCTTAATTTATAGAACACCATAAAAGGTTCGGTGAACAGTGGCTATAGAAGGCGACTAAAAGTAAATCGACTCAAAGTACTTGAATTATAAGAAGATCAAGATGAAGGAAAAATGTGGGTGAAACTATATTATTGGTTTACTATACAAACTGACAAACTTAAGTAACTATTCCATGGCTATTCGGTTATTCATATTTAATGACAAATATTGGTAACTCAAATATATTCAATTTTATTTATTGAGTAAATTTAATACCAGAAGTGAAATAGCCTTAAGTATTGTTGACACCTACAAGCAACAAAAAAATTATAAAATTGATTGGGATCAATTTCTCAAGAGATCAATTAGGTGGGTCTATTTGTCAGTCAAGGTTCAAAACTTTAATCAAATAATTAAAGAGCTTTGGGTGATTTACATGTAGAGCTGGGTAAGAAGTATAAATTGTTTTTTTTTGTTTACAGTTCAAGCTATAAGACTGTTGACTTTAGAGCTCTCGAATGTAAAAACAAACAAAAAAATCTAGTAGCTGTGTTTAGTATCCTGAATATAAGTTTGTAATGTCTTAAAGAATTTATTTACCGCAGTTTTTATCAATTTCATATTTGTTGTTTCCTTATGAATCGTATATAAGCTTAACAAATTTAAAATTTGTAGAAAAAAAGTTTCCTTTTGTTATATACAAAATACGTTCCGCATATTTTGAAAGCCATGTAATATTGAATAAATAATTATATTTAGCTTAAGTACAATTTCTAAGAAACTGCTGAAAGCTGAAAGTTGTTCTAAAAAATTCTAAATACTCGTAAAACTTAAAATTAATAAATAAGTGATTGGTAAAAAAAAAGTCGCAGAAAAAATTCAACATATTGAATTAAGAATCAGTAAAGTATATAAAGGAGTAAGAAGTTCAATCTCTTTTTGGCTAGTAATACTTTTGTGGTAATGTAAGAAATAAAGAGCTAAGAAGTATAAGAAATTAGAAAAAAAGAATTAATAGTTAAAATTCAAAATGATTTGAAACTTGAATCCGATAGTGATAAATTAAAATTTGGATAACTTTTGGGGTTTTCAGAGTTTTGAGAGCTTCGAAATATGAGCAACGAACAGAATGGTATGAAACAAGTAAAAAATTCTCTGCTTAAAATTGTGTCCAATACTTATACAAAGACAAGAAATCGTTTTGGGTGTGTAAAATTATTGAAGTGAACGAAGGATTTTACGAGAGAAAATTTTTTACAGTTACAGTTATGTTTTTTTCAAAAAAAGTCGATTTTTGATGCTCAAAAGCTTGAGTTTTCCGGCCAAAAAAATTAGAACGATTTGTCTGAAAAAAAGCTAACTTGAAAAACAAGCTAGCTATTGCAAGTAGAAACATTCCCTGAAAATTCCAAATTGATCGATATAGTGGTTAGTGAGATATGGTGCTCACCGCGATGGCATTTTATCAAAAATACGATTCCGAGATTAAAGTTTTAAGTCGACATTAGGTAGTCATGAAATGAATTAATTAGTGGGGGTCCACCTTTAGGTTCTAGTGCTCCGATCTCAATGAAATTCTGCATAAACATTGTTAAAAGTATATACTTTAAAAATAAGCAATATTTTTTTGATTTTTAGAGCCAGCATAACATATACAACCCCTTAAGACCCCCGTAATGCTTGTTGGCATATTTATAGTGCTTAAACACAATTATAATCTTTGTATTAAATATGATTTTGGATGAGCAAATAATCAAAGTGTGCATAAAAATATGAAGAAAATGTGTTTGGTTCACTGTAAAAAACACCTCAGTGCAGGAATTTACTTTCCTGGACTTGATATCCCATAATATCACTTAAGTATTTTTACAGTGCAAATATTGAAATTAATTTAGTCAATAAAATGACAAAAAATTAATAAAAGTCAAAACTATGCAAATTTTCAGCAATATAAACTTCAGATTAACTTAAATTAGCTGGGAGTATACAAAAGAATTGGGTAATTTTCTTCTAGGTTTTGTTTCTAATAAAATAAAAACATTCTCATAAATCATTGCTAAAATTACTGAAAGCCATTTATATTAATATTAAACTCCCCATATAAATCTATGATTTTTTATAAACCCAATAAGCTTTCTGAGATTGCAAGCTAAATTAACTTAAATAGAAAACGAAGACATTAATTAACTACTACCAAAGTCAGTAAACGGAATTAGATCAGGTCAAATACAAACGTAATATTTATACAAAAAAAAATGCCGAAGAGGTCGCCCCAACAAATCCACTTGAAGTCTTATTAAGATTTTTGTATATTCAATCAAATGAATAACTCATTTAGGGCCTTACCCCCTTACAAAAAATATTTATAGTGAAGACAAACCATTAATACCCATCACTATTTAAGACTTAAGTAATTAAGATGATCCCTAGGTGGGTTCTTAAATTTGTAGTTATATCCCGCTGATATTTCCCCTTTATTACATTTTATTTTTTTTTAATAAAAAGTTTTAATTTACTTTCCTGCCTCATGAATTTGCCCGCATATTTTATATAAGTAAAACAAATTTCGTATCAACTTAAATATCCCAAACTTTGCATAAAAATCAAATAACAATTTGGATAAAATGAATAAAAATATCACTTGACCACCTAAATAATCTTATCCTGAATCCAACAACAAACAATACTGACATATATGTAGGAAGAATGAACACCCAAAGAAATATCAAAGATTGGTTTTTGGTAAAAGTAATTCAATATCTGTCAATGGCTTGACCACTTTTTTTCTTTTTTTTTTGGATGGGATCAAAGATTACTCAAAGAGATGTCTTTAATTTAATTTTATAATCGATTTCACTTTAAAATCTAGGGTTAGTATCAGACAAGAAAGATGAGACTTGAAATGATCCTCGAAATCGAAACTTTACAAGATATAAATTAATAGTGCTTTTGGTTTTTGTGATAAGATGTCAAAAGATAGGTTTTCAGTTATTGCTTACGAACATTTTAGGAGATTTGTTTTTTGTGATTTTATTTTAGAATTTTTTTATTTTTATTTAATTTGGGTAGAAAACAAACAAAGAAAAATACTTTTTAAAACCAAAAATTGGCAAAAGCTGATCTGAGTTTTTGAAACATTTGTGAAATAATAATAGACAGTTAAAAAATTACCGATCTCCAGTCATTTGAAATCCTTAGATACGTGTATTTTTTAATAGTTTTAATATGAGAAGAGCTAAATGGCCCAGAACATCAAGGGAAAGATGATTCGGAGATCCTCACAACATTTAAGCTAAGATGAAGAAGAAATACGAAATGAAGAGCATATCAAGTTGATACTAGAAATAAGAAGGCGATCGAAATATACTCACAAATCGCATCAGTTTGCAGCTGTGAAAAATAATTGTTTTAGAAGAAAGAAAATAATGAATAAGGAAGAATGCCGCAATACATAGCATATTTACCATATGAGTAGACCTGAGAGAATATGATATTGAATAGCGAAAATAGCATGATTCCATGAAATTCTTGGGATCTCTTTGTGTTCTATATCCAGGATTATTGTTTCTTATTCAAGTTGAGCCATTGGGGAAGAGAAAAGCATTTAAACAGTAATATAAGAACTGGTCGCATATTACTATTATTGCATAATATTGTTTTTTTTTTTTTATTAATAGATTTTTTTAATTGAAAATTTTCATTGTATATATTTTACATCTTATATAATTTGTTGGGATGAAGTTCCATATCGCAGGTTTTTACATGAGGACTAGGACAAAATTTTTAATAGCACCTAAAGAATTCTAGCTCTAAATTCCTAAACGAAACTATAACATGAAATTTTTACATGTCAGCCTATTGCGTTTTATACCGCTTTTATTAAAAAAATAAACAAATTGTTAAAAATTAAAAATCAACTACAAGTCGAGCATTTTTTCGCTCTATCATGCACACGATTGCATACGACCAATAATTTTAATTTTAATTTTAATTCTGCATCAGTTGCAGTTACTTAAGACAAAATTTAAAGTATTCCTTTTCACATTTTCTTTCCATATTTTTTCTTTATTAAATAAAATCAAAATAGACTAAAACCTAAAAACTAACATAAAGTCGTGAGTTCTGAGATTTAATTTGACATAAACACACAATAATATATTTTTATTGAAACTTAGATTATATTTACATTTTATTTTATTTCTAGTTTTATTAAGCTGTATTTGAAAGGCAGCTTAACTCTACTTATTATTCCTTCCTTTGCTTCTTTTGTGTTTCTGCTTGATTAAACTCTAGTATTTTTTGCCTAGAATAAATTAATTATTATTGGTTTTAATTAGAAAATCTTCAAAGAAGTCTTTAAAACAACAGAAAAACCAACTAATAAGAATAAGATTGAGTTTTTTCATTAGATTTCGATACATTTCTAGACAATTTTAAGTACAGGACTTTCAATAATTTACTAAGATTAATTTTTTTTTATTTTTCTATAGCAAAGTAAAACAAGTTTCCATGTCCAACTCAAAATCAAAATATATTAATACTTTATAAAATATTTATTAAGCGTAAAATAGCGTGAATATATTTTATAAGTTCAATTAACTCTTCCTACGCGGAAAACCTTTGTAAAAACACAATAAAAAAATATTGGATTGTCTTCCTGCGGTTTCTATTTAATTTTTGTTAACCTCTATTCACTTCAGAACTCCACTGATTTTATGGGATACATTATTTATGTAGTACGTACAATATGAGAAATCAATTTTCTTCAGTCTTACAACGAAACATCCTATACAAACTTATTATTAAAAATAACAGTAAAAAAAGGGGGACAGATATGCAGAATATAAACAAAACCAGTACGAAAGAAATATTTACAGTCAACAGATAAATTTAAAGAAAAAAAATTTCAATTAAATTTATTTATACTCGAGTGAATTGCAAACGAGAGAGCTAAATGTGATTTAAGCATGGCTCGTGGTTAAGAAAAAAATAATTAAGCATCATTTGAAAATAAAAGTTTTAAGTAAAAATAATACTATGAAATTAAAAATTTTTTGGATGCCTTGAATCTAGACTTTTATACAAAAAATAAAGAAAATTTATTAAGAAATCAAGGAATAGCAGTTAGGACTAAATGTAAAACTAGAACGGTTTTTAATTGTCCATCAAAAGAAATTCTTCAAAAAGCGACTGTCCGTCTCCACTGGAGTTTCTAAGTAAATTTACCCATTTTCATTTTTATTAAGGGTATCTAAAGGATATTTTAAGAGTTTACTTTATTTTTAGGTCATCAAAATGGGAAAATTTTAAGTGAAGTGGAAAAATCCTGCCAGGCATTTTGTTCTAAGCAGACTGTGTTTTCTATTATGGCAGCAGAAAAGCTTAACAAAAAAACTTAAAAAGATCACTGCACTTTGACGATTCAATTCCTTTATTTATGTCTTTACTTAATTTTTAGAAGTACTATCGAACTATTAATTAAAGAGACAGTAGCTCTCAATTTCAACGGCCTTGAATTTTACTTTAACACTGTTAAGTCGAAAATTTTGAATTAAAAAATTAAGCTAACATGACATCATTGACTTTTGTTACAAAATGTCTATAAAGTCATAGAGAATTTATGTATAAAAATATAACGGATTGATAAATTCTACACAAATGAGCGTTTTGGCATGATTTATGCACCAATTTATGCATGGGAAACTCAATGTTGAATAATATGCCTGCTGATTTTTCAACTGCCTCACAATTTTATGTCTTCAAAAGCTTTTATAGGGTTTTGATATAATATAAGTCCTGCACAGCAGCATTTCGCAACTCTAATGGACATTTTGAATGTTGCTAGCAAAAAACTAATAATCAATAAAAAACAAGAAATAGAAAAAGGGATTCATTTGTAACACATATTAATGTTATCCAAACATCTTTTTGAATATCTTTACCATTTTTACTTATTTTAACTATAATTTTAATTCTTAAACTTACTGTAATTAAAATAAAATAAAAACAAAATGCCGTTCTTAATACAAAACTAAATTAAAAAATAATTCAAAAATTTTTTAATTGAAAATGAATAGTTAAAAATTGTTGCTTTTGTGCCTAGTTTTTTTTTAACAAAAATTTTAACTACCCGGTCCGAAAATTACTTTTGTTTGGAGAACTTATGCATTTAATCGGAAAATAATATATAGCTTACCTCTACATTATTTTATACATGGATATATAGTTTTACAAGTTTTACAAATGTTTTCAGTTTTAGTAACCGGAGTGTTGTTAGATTTTTTTTAAGTTCCGAAGAAATTAATAAAAAATATTTTATTGGAAGATGATCGCTTTTATTGCAATAAAGTACTTACCTAAAACATAAAAGTTTTTTAATAAAATATAGGGTAGTACTTTAAAAAAATTTACCTGACATTGTTCAAATTCTCATTGTACAAACATAATTCTTTATTAAAATTATTGAGGTTAGTTTTCATTTTGATCAATAAATTTTTACGTTAAGAGCAAGCAAAAATTCACATTTTTGAACAAATTGCAAAGATTAAATAATTAGTAAACATTTAACAAAATTAATATAATAATGTTATACTTTCACTTAACAAAAGAAAGGAAAAGTGTTGTTACTTTAAAAGTTATATATTCTTTTCTAAAATTCTTTTTAATTCTCTAATATTATTTTCTAAAGGAGTATTATTATCAATATAAAAAAAAACACTTTAGGCAAATATTTCTTCAAATCATTTTGACACTTTTACTTTCAGTATGAAAGTGTAGGTGTCAGGGCATTTAACCGGCCAGCAATAATCGATCATATGATGTCAAATGTCAAAGTCAGCTGTAGATTTCTTCGTGACTACGGATGTGTTTCACGAATCTTGCAAGTTGCTAAATATAATATTATTGCTAAAACTACTAAATTATGTGAAAGAGATAGAGTAAGAGTATATTAAATGTCAACTTGCCTGCCATTTGTGCATTTTTATTATCAAAAAAACTGAATATACAATATAAAGTAATGAAATATCATCATAATGCTAATTTGACATTTCACATAATTTTGCTCTACACTTATGTCATTTGTATGAACGCGATTACCTTTATTCTCGCATCTCTTTCATCAAATTAGCATCAGTTTTAGCACGGTTTTAGCAACTTTTTGAAACGCATCCATCAACGTATATAAAATACAAGTAGTTATGCAAATTTATTATATACACCAATAAATTGCTGCATTTCTTTGAAAGGTGATACTTTTTGCATCTATTGCAATGTTAATTTCAACAGATTTTTCATCAAGGGTATCAAAAACACGATGAAATATCTGATTATCTTTGAAGAAATTTCCCACTGGGTATGTATCATATTTGAAAGAAATTTGCAAGGATTGTCTAAAATTCATTTATATCATTAAAAATTAATTTTATTAGCCTCTGTTGAAGTTTTTTTTAAAAGGTTTTAAAGTATTTATAGTCTTTTTATATGTTGGTTTATTCGTAAGAGTTGGGAAACTAATTTGTAATTTGTCAGACTAATTTGTGGATGAAGTGAAGCAAAATTAGTTGAGTTAAGAAAATGCCCAAAAGTAAAATGAAAACTCAAAGTGTCAATTTCTCCCATTAGTTGAGGAAGCAAATAAAAACTAATTAAGTATTTTGATTAATTTTGAAATTTTTACCTGTGTGTGTATAGAATTTGCTTTCTTCTTGCATTTATCAAAAATTTAATCATAGTTTTACTAAAATTCTACAATACTTAACGTAAAACAAAAGATATATGCTTAGATTTTGCTAAACATAATATTCAGTTCTATAGAAAAATGTCTGCTTTGCTTAAATAAACATACAAAATATAGCAATAAAAATTAGCAATCCACTAACAAAATTGTTTCCAAAAACAGAGTTTCTTGAAAAGTTTAAACTTACAAACTGCAATAGTAATAGAAATCATTAGAAGAATATAACAGGAATAGTTGAATCACTTCTAAAAGATTGGGAAACTCATTTTCAAATAAAATTAAAACCCATCGCATCTGATTATGTTTTTGTTTTTTTTTCTGTTTTTCGACAATTTTCGTATGGTTGTGGCGCCAGTTGATTCACATTGACAATATTTCAATTCTGTTCCCATAAAACTAAGTTTCTTATTGTTTTACGACACATATTTTCCATCAATGTGATCCTGAAATTTTTATAGAGGACTCAACATTTAGTTGATCTCAGCATTTCTGATGATATAAGACAATAAGAAGGATTTTTTGTAGCATTTATATCCCTATTAAAATACTTTCGGCATAAATTGTTTATTTAGGCGTAATCAAGGCCTAAAAGGCTATAAATCATTTTGGAAAATGAGAGTTTTAAACTTTTCTTGGTTGTTTTATTAAAGAAGGAAGTTTTGTAATAGACTATGATAAAAATTTAAGGCTTATAAAGTTGATTTTTTAACTTAAAATTTTATATTTCTAATAAAATATTAAATTTTTTTATCAGCCATAAGTTTTCTTAAGAGCTCCTTGTCCGTTGTTGAAGCATAAAAAGCGTATTTGAAAATTATGGTACTATAAAATCAGTGATTTGTTTATCCAAGCTATAAACTATAAACTATCTTTATTTGTTACGATAATTAATGAAAAAATTGATCAATTACTTCGTATTTCAACTTATTTCTCTACAAACTGCTCATTACCTTAAAAATCAATGAATCTGCACTTCACGCACATTGAATTTGCAAACCGTTAAACAAGATTCTAGTATAGAATGCTGCAAAATATTTGTAATTTGATTAAATGCTGACATATTGGTAATAATTTAGATTCATTGATGATGTAATTATTTATTCCAAACATGAAAATAACTATCAAAGGATGTAAAGAGCATAGACTACCTCTAAGAAGGGAATCTTGTTAAGACAACTTTGGAAATTGATTGGTAGAGTATTAGATAGCATTCAAGCTGCAAATTCTATCGGATGTATTTGATGGGAACGTGTTTGACATTTCCAATAAAACTTTTAGAGGTTGGAATAATTGGATTCAGATTTGACACGTTTTGAAGAGATGAAATTAAAAATTAGATTGCTTTTTCTCAGCAAAGGAAAATTTAATATTTTTCTTTAAACAAGGTGAGCACAAAGTGCATATTAGGATGGAGGAGTGACTCCAAAAAGTTCCAGAAAATCATATGTTGAAACTGTTTTCTGTTTGTATTAAAAAAGAAGCCAAAAATTGTAATCGAAAAATTATTACTGGAGAAAGTAAATATTTTTTAGTTGACTGGAAATTCGACAAGATTTGGCCTATTTAAACAGAAAATTAAAAATTATTCCAAATTATAACACAAATATCAATTCAAAATCCAAGTCCAAGTTAAATATTCTGCGGAAAAATAATTAAAAATCGAAAGGTAAGACTTTAAATGTGTACGAAAATGCCAAATTAAGCTTTAGCATCTCGCAAAATTCTAATTGAAATTCTGGTCGTATTTTAGAATGCTTGAAAAATTAGCAGAACGCTAATTGTTACCTTTTGATTTGTTCTTGCACTTCCTATTTTTTTAAGCCTAATAAAATTTGCGCGAAACAAAGAGAAATAATTTAACTATTTAAACTAAAACTTTAAAGTTCTGCTAACCCGCTCTTTCCTTAAAAAATTGTTAAATAGCCATGCTAGAAGTTAAAAACTTAACACTTAAATTTAGAAGTTAATTAAGACCAATTATAATTTAAATACTAGGAAGCACACGATTGAAATATAAGGCTGTTTTTTCGACTGGAATTGTAGCCAAGTTTAATGCTAATGATTAAAATCTAACTAGGGCTACGTCAGGACTCGATAGAAAAACATTCATCATTGTGTTTTTTTTTTGGATTAAATTAATGCATGAAGTTTGATGGAGAAGTGAACCAGTACAGAGAGAAACGGAACCGGTGGGCTTTTAGCGTATTTTTTACAAGTAAAATTCTGGAAAGTGATTCGAGTAAATAGTTCGTAACATAAGAACTAAAAGAAGTTTTAAATATTTGTTTTATTAAAAATTGTGTTTTCTGTTTTAATAAAAACTTTGTAGATTACATCAAATTTATTCAATTCTACAAATTTAAAACTAGCTTGAGTCTACTATCCATAATTTCATTAATTAATAATTCTACTGTTAGTTTAGAGCAAAAAATAAATGTTAATCATTTCACCTTGTAATATGCTCATTGCATTCAATTGCCTAAAAGAGGTTATCTGACTGATCAGTTTTCTTTCTTCACTTCAAATTGTTTATGTATACAATTTCATGCAGTGAAAAGAGTACACAAAATAAAATTGATGTTTAAGCAACAAAATTGTTTTCTTAGAATACCCACAGTTCAAGGGGAGAACAAAAGATGACAAAAGAGTCTAGAGATAGGTAAAAGTGTGGTTAACACAGCAGGAGTTACAACAAAAGTGTGAAGAGATTTCGATTATGAATTATCCACAAAACAAATTTTTTATAATTTTCGATAGACATCTTTGGAAAATGTTAACACAGCTTGATGCCTTTAGCTAAAGCCTAACAATCAGTTTTATACAAATTTCAATATTTCAAAGTGTATGTAGTTCTCCTGTTTCAATATTGGAACAATTTCAATCAATTTACTTCCTTTTACAGTAAGAGTCTCCTAGGCAAATGACTTGAATAGGGAATAAGGATAATTAGATTTATTAATTTGTTAGATTGGCAGTCCAACGTTTTCTTTCCTATTGAAAAGGAGAATGGGACAATTTGTAAATTAAGGATATTATTCAGGTCGAAAAGGACGTGATTTTTCAACAACCAAGGACGCCATTAATTTATTTAAGACTCAAGCTAAATTTAAAGAACTTTTCAGGCGTCATTTTTACTAAGCTCACTAAATATTCAGGATTTTAGGAAAGTTGCTCCCTGGTTATTAATTATGTAAGCAGCTTCTTTTCTTTTTTATGATAAGATTTTTAGGGGAAAATTTCGGGTGTAAATTATAATTAAGTTAATTAATAATAACTTCCATAGTGTTATTTAAAGTTTTTTTTTTGTTTACGTTTTTAGGGTGAGAAAATTGACATAATTTTCTTTTCATTTTATTAAAAAAAAAACAAAATTATAAGTCAAGCAAGAAGTTTTTTCTTATATTTTTCTTGTTTTTAATGTATGTTCAAATTAAAGAGAGCGGTTAAAATTCAACAAAACTTATTTATTAAGAGTTTAGATTGCAAAATTTGTACATATGCAATTTTTTTCAAGAAAAGATTGTTCAACATATTTTCGCTGAATTTTTTGGTACATACATGTTTGCCGTCCTTTAAATAATTTTTATGTATTTTAAAATAGATTTAAATAACAAATAAATTTAAAATATTTAATAACTTTCCACTTCTAGATTGTATATTTCTTACGAAGTTACCGAAGAGAAAAACAATAACTGGCAGGAGTCTGCTTGAATTTTGTGATTCTGCTTAGGAAAAAAAAACAAGATTCAAAAAATCGTTCAATATTTCAACGAGAAATGAATAATTTATGATAATTATAAACTAACAAAAAATATTAGCTAGCAATTAATCGGATACTTATGAAAGAAAATAAGAAAATGCAGTGGCGGTTGATTTTTATTCTTTTTATTTTCGATAAATTGCATATTTACTATCCGAAGAAAAATTATTTACAAAGGAAGTAGACTTAGAATTTAAGTAGATATTGAAAACCAATATACTAATTGTCTTTTGTTTTAACTATCAGTTAGTTGGTGTAGAGGGAATTGTGAAACAAAAGAAAAAAATGTTATGTGAGTTATATTAACTAATTAATTAATATTAGAAAATATACTTGTATGACAATTATGACAATTAGAAGAAAATAAAAGTCTAAGAAACAGTCGTATTAAAAGTTGCAAAGTTGCTCATTTCGTTTTTGTTGATGATCTTATGTCATCAAGTCTTTTTTTTATTTAGAAATTGTATGAATGCAAATGAAGCATAAAATATTTATAATTCGGAGGGGATTTTATTTTCTTCCTTTCTTTTGCTATTTTCATTAAATCTAAAAACTAAACATGTTTCAAATCCAGAAAACTAATTCAAACTCCAAATAAAAAACTTTTTATAGAGTCCAAATAACAGAATTTTTATATCTAGTATAAAACAAACAGAAGACTAATGTATAACGTTATAATGTAATTCTATCATTTTTTGCTGTTGATTTGATCAAATTTTTTGAAAAAAAAACTTTTGATTACTTATTCTTCTAAGTCTTAATTACATACATAAGCTCAACATCTTAGTAAGGACTTTCTCCTAAAGAATCCTATTCTACTTTTAAGGATTATCAGTGAAAGACGCTTATCTTAATGTTGAGGAAAACTTTGCTAAAGAATATCCAAACCAAGTTGTTTATACTTGAAGGACGTGCTACAAGTCCTAAAAGCTCATAAGTCAGCGCACGTTTTTGAAAACATATTACATCCAAGACTCATCCAAGAAAACATTTACACAAAGTATTTTACGTGTTTGTCTTAATATCTTTATGTAGAAGAAGTTCCTATTGGTGTGTAGATAAATGATGGATACAATACCAAAAATTTGAAACCTTGATTAGATATTAGGGTAATATTGTTCATAGTGTTGAAAAAAGTAATAAAATGTAATTTAGGTTTTTTCCACTTTGGTGAAAGAATCACTGAGAATACTTCAAGTTGAGCTATTAACATTTTATTTGCCAATCTTGTGGATATCGTAAATTTTTTCTATGTGAAATAAGAAACAAATTGAAATTCAAGTGTTTGAGAGTAAATGAAAACAATTTTCAGTGTAAAATTATTCTTGTTTTAGGATGACTTTAACTAAATATTGTTTTATGTTTCTCAGAATTTAGGATCTATAAAATTTTAACAGAAATTCCCAAACCCCGAGTTAGATAGTTTGGTGTAGGCATTCATTTTATTATGTTGTAAAATTCTTATTTTACATTACATTTTTTTATTCAAATTGATTTATTCAGTAATTTTTTTATTATATTCTTTACTTTAAAGCAAATAAAAATTTAACTGTAGTCAAAAACAGGGAACATCTATAGGATAATTGCGAAGAATAAATTTTGAGGTTTTGTTTTTCTTACAAAATTGTAACAAACTACTTCGTTTATTGCCGTTTCTTTGATTGTTAAAATTTTTGAAATCTTATAAGGGAAAAAATTTGATCACATATATTACAATAAATTACTCTTTGCGAACGTGCTCTTAGATTATTTTTCACTTTTAAAATTTACTTAAGCCAAGTGAAATTTTACTGAAAAGACATTTTGCCAAAGAATATTCTGTGAATCTCTAAATTTGATGAAATACTTACACCCTAGTCAAACATACAAATAACTTAGTTCTTTAACGCCCGGCTTCACAGTCTATACTTAAATTTTTTCTCAGCTGAGTTTCTCAACAACTTAAGTCTTTCTTAAGAGAAATTAAGAAAATCTTAAAAATTGCAAATAGCTAATCCAATGTTGCAAATTAAGTGATTTTTTGGGAGATATTTGTGCTTACAAGGATTTTTCATACTAGTTGAACGATTAAAACATTCAATATTCCTAGTTTTCAAAGAAGATCTTTATACAAATGTAACATATGCCCAGCAATTGATTTATCGTAGATAATTTGAAGCTCGGGGTATCCTTATAGAACTTTTTATTCACTTCTTTCGAAACAATTTTAACTATCCAAGTACAAAATGTATAATTTCAGCAAATGCTTAGTATTGATTTCGGTTTGGAAGCTAAGCTCATTAATAAAAAGTCAGAAAATAAAAAACAACTCAAAAAGACTTACTACGCCTGCAAACATTACTCAGGTATATAAATATATTATCCAACTGTCAAATTTAATTATTAAGATTAATCAATTGCAGTCGTATAATTCATAATTTTAATTTTTTTGCAATTTTGTTTTTGTATTTTTAATTACAAGGATAATTCATCAATTTTGGGTACCTTCCTTCATCTTTAACCGTTGTTCAAAACGATCGAGTTATGTTGATATTTAGAGCACTTCAGATAGGAAACAAAATTGGTTCTTTTCTGTGTCAGGTAAATTTCCCTACAGACAGTGTTCCTGATAATTGAATTAATATGGACATAATATCTGGCAATTAATATTTTTTTGAAATTAATTGCCACCAATTTTTTGTTTTTTTGGTGGAGTTCGAAATTATTCACTGTCATTTGTAAACCACAGTTGTTAAACGGTTAGTTTTGTTTTTGTTGACATTTTTTAGTTTCTGTTATTTGAAGAGAAATTCAACTACAATTAAGTAATCTCTAAGACCCCCTCAATGCTTTAGATTGACTTTATTGATGAGATGACTAAAAGGCTGGCAGTCATCTGAACTGACCTTAATGCTCTTTGGACATTAATATAAATATACTTCGTATACTGCCACTGATCATCTTTCTAATATTTCTTAATTTCTTTATTGAGGTAATTTTTCATTAGATCATAAGTTAAACAGTTTTGTAGATAAAATGAGAAGAAGTCATCGAAAATTTATGTTATTTTTGGTCTGATTTTGTTTGATCGAATTTTACCTGTAGATATCAGCAGTAATTTTTCAAATCTTTTAAACGGTAGTTTATACTACTTTTTGCCTGGACAAAATTTCTCGTGTTTTATTTTGAATTGTGTCTTTCCCGTTTAACATAAGCTTTTAGTTTTTTTTAGCTATCAAAGTCATCAATTACCAACCCAGATTAATTAATTTTAAATAGCTTAATTTGATATATTCACCGGAAGCTGAATTTTGATTAATGCTGTGCTTAAAGATAATTTGAGATGATTTTGGAAGAAATATTTTTTAACTATTTGGTGAAAGTACTCTAATTTCTACAATGGAATCTGTAGAAGTTTTCGTTTACACTTAAGTAATTGCTCCAAATTTAAATTATGAACTGTTGTTTTTTTAGTTTTCCTAGCGGAAAATTATTTTTCAAGGCGTAGAGGAAGTTTTCATTATTTTTAATGAAACGCAAAACCAAAGCTAATAACCAAAACATTGCTGACACTTTAATTACTTTCCTTTATCATTTTATGGATTAATAATGTTAGAATAGGATATATTTTTTTCAGTTTGATTTACTCAAGACAGTTTTGATTTTCTTGAACAACTAAAAGCTTTTTAGTTAACTTTAAATTAATAAATATTCTTGGCCGTCAAAAAATTATCTTCCCTTTTTATTTCCTTAAATAAAATTTAGAACTTCATTTTGTCGATGCAATTATGTCACTATTAAAAAAGCCCATTGAAACATTCAAATTAAAAGATTTATTATTAAAATTTTTCTTCCTTTGGATTTCTTATTTATCCAAAAGAAACAGAAGGAGTAGAACGGCAACGATGGAATAATATGTTTTTAAAAATTCGTGATTCTCAGTTACTAGTAGCCATTGATGAATTTTTGTTTTATACTTAAAGTTATTTTTATATTTACAATATAAAAATATGATCCTTAAACGTTGCTTTTGGCATAAAGCTACCTTAGAAATTGTTTACAAGTAGGAACGCTAGTTCTTGCACATATAGTATTGCTGTAGATTTTAATTTTCCCTAAAAATATCTAGGGCTAACTAACGCTTCGAAAAAACTTGTGTTAGTTTTTCCTTAAACTAACAACATTCATATTTAAATAAATAATGCAAAGCCTAAATTACTAATTTATAGGATATTAAGGTTATCTTCACTCGTATTTTCCTCTTTAACGCCAACTATTTAAATGACTCTATTAAGTCATAAATCGTACCTTCGTCATGCGTCATTTATTATTCTTAAATAAATAATATTATTTTTTTTTTAATTCTGGAATTCACCCTTATCTCAATCAAATTTCTTATAATTTGTTCCAGTGTGTTGCAGCCGTAGCTAATGGACAATGCGTACTCCCTTTACTAACTCCTCCTCATTTTCTCAAATTATACATTCGAATTTATATCATTTCCATGTTAGTTTTATTTATTTAATTTATTATTGTCGTTTTTTTGTTAAAATTTAATTCAAGAATTTTATTTTACTTTCATCATATACAATAAAATATATTCAGGAAAAATTTTAAGCCTATAGAAGCTTAGTAGACTTCCGAAGTGGTCATATCAACAAACTTTCTTTCATAAATTATGCAATCATGCAGGCATTTCACTCGGAGGTAGAAATATTTTAAAGGTAGCCGCCAGTTATCAGAGCTTAGAAGTAGAAAAAAAAAACAATTTATTAAGAAGATTATTTTGATAAAATTAAATTTCTATTTAAATTTAATAGAGACATCAGAAGAAAAATACCGACAATAGGCAGGGGAGTGTTGTTTAATGGTCCACATGGCATATATATATATGTATATATATTCAAGTAGCCGCCAATAATCCGCCTGGCCAAGCCTAAGATTGATGCTACAGCACGTGAGTTTATGTAAATTGTTTTCGACAAATAATTTAATGTTGAACATTGTGTAATTAGCCGGAAGGCGATGTAATGATACTTGAAACACATCTTACGGTAGGTCTCTAAAACAATGAAAAAAAAAAATGATTTTTTTTCTAATGATTTCATAATTTGCTACTGTTATAATATAACTAGAGGAAAAACATATAAAAAATCTGAAAAAAAAATGACCAGTGAAGAAACTTTGAATAGCTTTGCTTCACTTTTTATGAATTCTTTTGTAGTTTTTATATACATTAATTTATGCTAAAAAAATATTTATTGGTGTTTAGCTTGGAACGGACATTTCAGGGTAATTTGCAAGGATTAATTTGAAAATTGGCTAGATTTTTAACTTTTGAAGCGGATGTCACTACAAATCAAATTTTTAAATTTTTGTTACCTTTTTCGAAATCTAACATTTATAGCCTTGTTTGAGGCTACACTTTAATGTAAAATAATGTAACAATTTTAATGTTGAAATTTATTAAATTTAATTATACCTTAATAAGATTATTCGACTTATTAAGTGTATTTTGAAGGTCGACAACAATTTCAGATTTTGAAATATACAAAATAAAAAGATTTAAGCTCTATTGAAGGAAATATAAATGCTTAGGCTTTAAACACTGTTAAAAAATGAATGATAAAACTAATTTTGTTGAATAAGGTACATATCTAGGGTTTGTTCCTTATAGCTTAGGCTAGATACCATAAGATTTGACCTTCAGCATGTTTTATACCAGTGTAAAAGAAACAAATCCATAGATATAAAAAATTTCCTTGTTCGTCTCAAGCAATTTTTCAAGAAAATATTTGAAAGCTTTTATTTATTGAAGAATATAAATGTATGCAGAATTTCCATGAATAATGGTGACTTAAGTGTGAAAAAATTCAATTGAATACAAAATATAAAAAATTATTTCGATCTAGCACTTCAACTGCTAAATAAAATGTTTCCTTAGCAGGGCATCTTATTGTTTTTTCAATATCCTAAAGAAGCCATGTTTAACGTTTGCACATATATACATATAACTTACTTTTATACGCAGGCTGCAGGAATTGTAATAAAAAACATGTTGTATGAATTCATTTATAAAACAAAAAATTTATTTATTGATTTTATTTTTAATGCCTTGTGACTACTTAAATAAATTTCTAATCAAAAGTATTTAATGATATTTTTGAATTGTGAATTATTTTCCATATTTGCGTTTAAAACCTTGTTTTGGACTCAAACATGCTACGCTTAATATATCATCCAGAAGCAGTAAGCCCGTTTCATAAAATTATACCACAAATTTGAGGTAAATAAGATTTGACACGTTTACCAAGTTTACCAAAGCAACATCAGAAGTCTTCTCTTTGAATGCATATAATATTCCTTTTCATCGTTTAGATAATCAACTACACGATTTATAATTTCAGATGCTCCAACTTTATTTGCTATTTCTACAGTTGTATCAACAAGTTGTCTATAATTATAAGTACTTTATTATTTTTTTTTTTACTATTTATTTTATAGTGAACACTGCATAATTTAATAAAACGTTTTTTTCAATTTAAATCTTTTTTATTAACAAAAATTCTCCAAAGCGACTTGCATGCCAACGGCATCTGTACTTCAAAATTGTAACTATAAATCGTCACAAGTTTGACAAATTAATAATTGCGGTAGAGCTATAAACTCATTTTAATTATTTTAATACCTATTATAAAGAAAATTTTATTGTATATTCTTTAAATGTGTTGTTATGATTTATTTACTTGATTTTTATTATTTTTTTCTTTTTCAATTAAGTATCTCTTTTGATTTATTGGTAAAGAAAAAAAGTGTTAATCAGCATTTTTATATTACGAAATTAACATGTGCTTAAGTCATTCCAGTAGCTGAAGTTCAGGTTAGCAAATTTTTGTTTTTAATTTTGTTTCTTGTTTAATAATTTTTTCTTTCTTATAGGTAAGCTTTGATGAAAAACAATAAAAAGATATTCAAATAAGGATTTCTATAGAGTTAAAAATTTTTATTAAGCTCTTAATTAACTCTTTGAAGAAAAAACTAATTCTATTTAAAACCTAAAATTTAGTGAAAAAATGAAACAAAATGATGTCACCCTAAGTGTTAATTAAATTTCAGTTTGATTAATGATAAAAATTTTTTTTAATTTTAGGATAACCATAAAATTAATAATTTATTATTTCATTAATTATAATACACGATCCGTGTTTGATTTAAATTAAAAAAAACTTAATCATATCTTAGCTTTTTTGTTTGGCAATGTGCCAATTGAACATACGTCGTAGCAATAATATAGTATTTAATAAAAGACTTCATGCGAAACCATTAAAAAATTAACATATAATTTTCATTATAATTAATTAGAAATTTGATTTTCCAAGTTTTTTTACCACAAAAATATTTAAAAAGTGTCTATAGAATATTTATTTTTATATTGTGATTAATTTAAATTTTTTTAAATAAAAAACATTTTGCATATTCGCAAATAAATTACTAATAATAACATGTCATAGTTATACATAAGTAAGATTATTATTATAATCAGAGTATGGAGCAATAATTAAGTAGCATAAAACTAAAATATATGAATTTATCATTTCTTAATATGCTAACCCATAATTTTAGACGTTATGAATAAGTAGACTTATGTTAAGGTTATAATTAAACAATTTAAGACTACCCATTGGGCCTTATATACTGTTGGTCTAAAGTGCTGTTTTGAGGAAATAGAAGGATGAAAGCCATTATTTTTGTAATTTAATGGTTATTAAGAGTGGATAATCCTTTTGTCATTGGCCTAGCTTGCAGTTAAAATATTTTAAAGACTAAAATCCATTAAACATGGTATTGAGAAACAGGAGGTTTGAATTGATGACAATTACAAGATAGATATAATACAAAGAATCTTGCTACATATATTAACGTTAATATAAAGAGATTAAATATATTTAATCTGAAATTCCTTGTAATATTGAGTTTTGAAACACTTTTTTTTCTGTATTTTTCTTAAATTTCACCATTTGACTAGTTAAAGAATATTCAATTTAATTAACTTTTTACAGATTAAATTTTATTTAACAAATTACAATCCTTAAAATAAATTTTTTGTTTGTAAATTAAGATTCAATTGCTGTTATAAAAGTAACATAAAATTAAAATTTTTAGTAATCCTAATTAAAAATATAAATAAAATCTGTTTGAAAAAATATCAAAACCAAAATCATCCTAAATTTTACAGATTGACTTGCCACACATAATTGAAGTTTTAGAAACACAAAAAATAACTTGGAAATAGATTTTTATCGCTTGGATCGCTTGATAAAATTAATGAACTTAAACGCGACAAATAATTTCTTATAGCAATTGAGAGAAATAAAAGGACAAAATGATTTTCTTGATTATCTTCATTGATTGATTTACAATTTTATATCAGAAAAAAAAGATATGAACCGTCGCAAGATTACAATACGTAAAATTCAATGAATTCTATAAAACTTAAGAATTTTTAATGAAATCCTTAAGTAAGAATTCAATAAAGTAACCAGAAAAAGTTATAAAGGACGTTAATTATTTCAAGTATTTTAGCCATTTTTGAATGTATTTTTTTTACAGTTTTGGTAGTTTTAATTGATTTTTTTGTGGTTTTAAAGAATTTCGGCTCTATTTCTGCAATGGTAATTTTAATATTTTGGCGTATTTCATGTGTATTGGTATTATTTCTCCCAATTAAAATTTTTGCCATTAATGATTTTTTGTGAGAGAGGTAAGGCTTTAAAGATTATTTTACTTTTTGGTTGTGCTTTTGATAAATTTTGATATTAACTCCGCAAAGGAAACGCTTTGATATCTTTGGTGATGTTAGTGAATGTTGCTTATTGGTTTTTGTTTTGTTAGTCTCATAAAGTTGTGCCAAATTTATTCAGTTACTGAAAGTAGCGTGAAGTCATTTCAATAAGGAGCACAGTTTGAACCAGTTAATTTTTCTGAACTAACATTTTTGCTAAATTGCCTTAAGCCTACCAAGTGGTTCGTTTCTGTTGTATATAAAAAAGTCTTCTCAAAGTGGGTTTAACATTTGCTGGCAAGATTCGATCACAGATGGAATTGATACTGAGAATTAAACTTATATTCTCAAAAAAGCAAAGTATGTACTCAAATGGGAAATCAATAAAACTTTTTTAATGGATATTTCCAGTTTGTTAATATGTATGTCTAAAATCGACTGTTAGGCTTCATAGAATAAAAAGCAAGTCTTTAATCAAATTAAAAAAAGAATTAATTTTAATTAGATTTAAATATTTTACAAAAACTATCAGCAGCTTTTATTAAAGTTAATTGATCAGTTAAACAAGTTAAGCTTTGGTTAATTTTAATAAAACAAAGCACAGAAGAAATTTGTTTTCTTGTAAGTCACTCATATTAAAAATTACTTCATTAAAAATAAATTTTCTTGTTAAATTAATTAAAACAATTGATTTCATTTCTTAAATCAAAATTATCCAGACTTAAATCTTTCTATTTTTGAGATATCTATTTAGTTTGCTACTTTCGGAACATAATTATTAAAGTGCTTACGTATTTATTAGAGAAAGGGAATGTTAGTTAAGTCAATTAAACTGTTTCAAGGACAAATTTCTTAATTTTTTCAAAGAAAAACGGAATTAATTTGCTTGATTTTTACTTTTTTACAGCTTTTTTAAAATTTCACTATCAATTTTAAGTTATTGGAGGTTTTTATTAACACTGACCCACAATATATCAATTAGATATAGTCTCTGTTTTATTTTTAATGATCCATTCACATTTATGGTTCCCTTTGCTGAAAATTATTGTTTTATAATTATTCATTTATATGACTAATTGGATTATAAAAAATTTTGGCCTACTTTTAAAAGGTATTTCCAATGAGTTAAAATTCAGTTTTTTTTTCTAATTTATAAAATCGTTAAAAGATTTTTTTGGAATTGAATTGTTTTTCTTTTTTGAATTTTTGTGAAACTAATTGTTAAGTATGGAAGTGTACAAAAACTTCTTTATGTGCTCCATTTATTTCAGGATGAGATTTTTATTTTTTCATTACTCTAATTAAACTGCCCCCTAATATAATATTTCTAACACTCATATTTCTCTTTATTACTCACATATCATCATCAAGGTCTAAATTATTTAAAATTAAAGATTATGATAATGTAACCGTTATGATAGTGCGTATGCAGTCCAAATAAAGAAGCAATTTTGTTCAGTGTGTTGAGGATTTAAAATGTTTATTTATTTAACATTGGTTAACCCTACAATTAAAAATAAAACTTTTAGGAGCAGTAAATATATAATTTGCTTTAATTCTATCTCCAGTAGCTGTTGGGAAATATTTGCCTAAAGCATCTGTTAAAAGATTTTCGAAAATACGTACGAGTTCTAATGCTACAGTAGAAGTACTACCGAAAAAACGAACGAAAAGATTAAGATACCAAAGATAAACCTCAGAGTCTTATCCTTGCACTTGATATTCATTTGCTAGTTTTTCTTTTGAAGTAGTTAACCAAAGGAAATAAATTGTGATCAAACTAAATTGTAAGGCAAATGCTTAAAAAATGAGTAACTCGCTATAAAAATCGATGCTCTTAGTCTTTATCTTTATATTAATGACAAATTAGGTAATTTTGGAACAATAGGTTTAGTGAGGAAAAAATCTTAGGCCTATGTCACTTTAGTTTTAGCTTCGTATCACAAGATAATTCTATCAGTCGTTCGTTCTTCCTCGACTACTGAAAGTGTAGATGGAAAAGGGTTCAATTGGAACAGATCTCTATTGATCAAGATTCTCAGGAAAATATTTATCAAAATCAGTGATTACTGTTGATAAGTATTAGATTAATATTAATTGCAAACTTGGCTCCATATTTTGAGTGGATTTTTCTTACAAGTTTTTCAATTGTGAAAAACAGTGACCTCTACGTTCTTGAAATTTCTCACAGTTTGCGAAACTTTGCTTTAACAAACTCATTAAAGGCCGAGTGATAGAAAAAAGGAAATAAAGAAAATAATATGTCAAGCTATTAAGAACATATTGCCAAAATATTTTTACACATTATATTTATTGAAGCCTTATTTGATTTTCTTTAAAACTTTCTTTTTATGAAACAAAAAAAAATTCAACCACCGCAAAATCATGCCCGACTTTTGTGGGATTTTTATTGCTAATAAAAGTTTATATAAGTGACATAAATAGGTGTTACTTATGCCGGGAGCATCACTATTCTATAGCAGGAATTGATTTCTCCTAATATTTATCTTAATAACAAAAATTCTTAAAATATTTTGCCCCTTGTTAGTAATTAAAAGAATTCAAAAACTAAAACTTTAGAAGAAGTCCATAAAAAGAAGTGTCAATTGTCCCGTTTTTTGAAATAATAACACAATCAGTAAACAACTATTTCTAGTAAGCTTAACTGTCTTCTTAAGCAGCATACCAACATGAAAATTCTTCGAAACAAAACAACAACAAAATAATAGAAGAAAAAAGTAAATAGTTGTCAGCTACTTAGGCTATTAAGCTGGTAGCTAGTTTTGATTTGATGCATCAATGAGTTTTTCTTTTTGGGTTGAATTTTCTAACAGCTAAATGACATGACGGTAGCATTAAAATAGAATTTTTACTGTTTATCAAACGGACAATTTAAATTAACAGTGTGAATCTTTCAGCACAATGACCAATATCCAATATAAGAAAGGTTGTACCAGAGAAAAGTAAACAATATTCTAAAATTACTATACGACAACTAAGTAAGTACAACATAATTTGACACTGAAACAAAAATACTTTGATGTTGGCCTATGGCTAGAAAATGTTTCTAACCAATTTGAATTGATTCTAGCAAAGTTCTGAGAAATTTGCCTAGAAAATTAAGTAAATAAAGAAATTGCCAAAGAGCAGCCAATTTAGAGCATCCAATAAATTTCTAAAACTTGGAAGCGTCAATTGTGTAAATATCGTAATGTTTGTCGAATGTCCAAAGACGTGACTATGCATTTATGACCTGGTATTCCCCAAAAAATAATTCATACATCTATTATACAAACGTATGTGATCCCTTGTTTATGCTGGATTTTTATGGTGTTATACAAAGCAAAGTTTGATTTTATGTTCTCTAGACAAGTATGAGCTGATCCATGTATCTAGATTGCAGTCATTATTCACTCCCTCTATAAAATGAGGATAAATATTGTCTACAGTGTTTTTATCATAATACAAACATTCCAACAGTTTACACAAATTTAATCTTAAGAGTCCGAATTTAGAGGTGTGAGAATGAAAAAAAACAAAATGGTTCATCGTTTGCTAAATATAAATATTATTATAGCTGTCATGATGGTGGTAAAAGATTTTAAGGATTCGTCAGGATATCTACCAAGTGACAATTTAATCTATAAACTTTGATGGATTAATTTTTTTGGATTTTGTTCTTGTTTTTTATTTTTTGATAGCTATATCCATTATTCATTGTATTGGTTTTTTGTTTGTGTTTTTTAGTTGAGATTAGAGGGAGTTGATTTGTACCCGTTGACTGTATACTATATTTTATTTGCACTAGACAAACTAGACAGGATAACAGATGATTGAACCCTGCTGTTTTAGAATTGATGAAATGTGTAAATTTAGTTTTGCTGCATCAATTATTCACTTTTTTTCTGTATTAGATATACCGGAGTAAACAGGATACAAATTTATTGCAATTTTCTAAAAACCAGTCAGGATATAATTTTAAAGACACGTGTTAATCGTTGCTGATCGTTGAATATTAGCTGAGTTTTTTTAAACTCTTAGTATTTTAATTATTTTAATTTTAATTTAAAAATGCCTTCTGGGAGATTTTCGCGCAGATTTAGTTATTTTATTTACTTATGCTATTTAGCAAGCTCAATAAAAAATCTTACACTAAATAGTTGTATTTTATAAAGGATAATGGCTCTGCATATTTTAATATTATGTAGAATTTGGCTAACGTTTATGATCCGTTAATAAGATTTTGGATATTTATGTTGATTGTTAAGTTTGAGACGTCCAGCCGAGAAAAAAAATGTTAATTTATAGAAACTTCTGTATTTAGTAAAGTATTATGGTTTTCTAAAAGGCTTCCGGTATTTTAAATGTGGGTAAAATAAATTTTCAAATTCACAACGCAGCCAAAAAACAAAGGAAAAAAAGAATAATGGTCCGCAATAATAATTAATAATTTTATTTGTGCACCAAACTTGTTCTCTCTAGTAAATCTTTTTTTCTTTAAAAATATTTCAAGCTATTTTTTGTTAGATTTTTAATCAAATTAAAGAAAAGTATTTAATTTTCATGGTATGTACTTGAATTTGAAAGCGTAGTACAAACAGTTCATACAATTTTTGTTTTCGGTCCCCATAGCTTATTGGTAAAAACAATTAAGGTCCTATATTTAATCCTATCTATTTATTATTAAAGGTTAAGGCTCGAAATTGAACTGAGCATCCAATTCTAATCTTTGCTTAGATTCTAAATTTTAGCATTGTTTATATTTTTTTTTTTTTTTGATTTCGTGAAAAAGGCCTACTTAGCTCTTGATCAGAATTAAAATTAACTCAAACATTTCATCTCTTAACTCAAACATGAACCTTGACGCCAGAAGAAAGTAAAGAGCTACAAGTAACTCTAATTAAAAACCAATTTTTTTTTCTGAATAAGTTTTAATTCTTACTTCATTTTTATACTCATATTTAAGCTCTGAAAACTTATTTAATTTCGTATTGGAAACAATAAAAAACTTCAAATCTACAAACCAAACTTTATTTTTGGAATAAGACAAACTGTCACTTGAACATGAACTTTTTTATTATTCATAAGCTTTGTCGTTAACTTTTTATCCATAGTTTTACATTCTTTTTCATTTTTTTAAATTCATCAAATTAGTGACATTCTATGATTTTAAAAATTTTATTGTACAGTTTTGTCCTTCGTTAACTAAATTGAATTGAATTCTTGTCTATTTTTATCTTTCTCTATGGTAAATACTTCATTATCCTTAAATTTTTTGTTTGTTTACTTTTCATTACAATTTCCTTAATTATCAAAAGATTTGATGACTAAACTTATCTGTCGTTTTTATTCAACTAAAGTTCTAAAATACTGCTGAGTACATAAAATTAGTCCAGGCATCTGTCCGGGCTCTAGTTTCAAAAGAAAAAAATGTTTAATGCACTTTAATAATATTCTTTTTCCTATCTTAAGGATAATCAGAACAAGCTTTGTCACAACTACTTATAACTCTTTCAGCTGACCAAAATAGATTTCCGCAGGCTTGAAAACCTTTTTTTTTTTCTTCTTTCCCGGTACAATTCCCAAAGACTGGGCTTGAGTTTGACCATTAATCAAAATAATCGCATTCTGGTGATTAAATTAAAGATACTTTTCATTCTTCCACTTAATTTATATAGTTTTTTTGTTCTTTTCTTTTATTGTTAGGCATAAATTTTAAATATATATATACAAATAATAATCATGGTCAAGTTTTGTATGACTGCCTGACAAAGTATAGTCTTTTATTGTGGATGATGATGGGCTACAAACTTACGACAGTATACTAAAGCTCTACATCTTAATGTCTCACCAAATATTATCTATAGGGGATAAGACGATACACTACAAGGGTCCGAGTACTTTGTCTCTGTGTTTGGATTGGACCACAGACATATCAGTGGGCTTATTTTAAAGCCAAGGCCTATTATATGAGGATTAAATTTAAACGGTCCATCAGTTTGAATCTTTGTCCGTGTGTAATCGCATTCATCTTAAATGACATTCAGTATTAATTGAGGATGTAAATCAGTGGATTTTGGCAAGAGGTTGAATGTTTTAATATATTTTGCGGATTATTCTCAATACAATTTTTATTTTTGTATAATTGTTAAACCCTAAAAAAAATAATAAAATCTTAACTTGCAGGTGAAAATTTTGGTTTTATAAATTGATGGATCAATTAATTACTTTTAGCTTTGTTTGTGTTATTATTGCCTGAAATATTATTCTGAGTATACTGACAAGAGTTTGTCCAATTGATTGTCATATCTACTTTTGTTGCATTTAATTTAGATGAGATTATGTCGAGTAGCCTGAGTTGAGTAATGGATTTGGGCTGTTGTATTAGCCTTTAAAAAGGTATTTTCCCGCCTTGAAATATAAAATGATATTTTATCTTTTACTTAAATTAAGATAACTTTAAATTTTGACTTGTTTAATTGATGATGTAATATTTAATAATTTTTATTAAATAAAACAAAAAAAATTAAAGTGTACCTACTATATTTAAATTTGGAGTCATTCCCCTTTGTTTTTTTTTCTTTTTTCTTTCCATCAAGTGGCTAAATGTCTTTGGGAAACATCACTCAATAAATTAGTTATTAGATTAAGAGCTAAAATTCTTGTTCTTAACAAAATATGGTTAGCCAATATATTTGTGTTTTTGATTCCAGTCCTCAAAGATATTTAAGTTTTCGATCAGATTGAGGTATCAGGAATAATTTATATCTAGTATGAATTCATGACTGGAGGATTTTGAGTGATAGTCATTTCTGTAAGCACAATTAGTCTTTTAGATGGTCCAAAGTCAGAAATTTCCGTTTTAAGAGTGTTTCATTTGTCTCAAATCTTCTTCAATTTAGGAAATTGTGACGGAAAAACAAATAGCTAGAATACCTTTTTCGGAATTTTCCGAAAACCATGTGGTGTTTTTCAAAAATACTTTAATATTTCCAGAGCACTTAAACCACGATTGATTAGTGATGATGGTCTAATTACTCATCTGTATTTTTGAGAAGCTTTTACAAGCAATAGTTTTGGGAGAAAGAAAGATCATTGAATTTTATCTTCGAAACCTCAGTACTATTTAATTATGTGATAATTTTTTGGTGCGCTATTGTAATAGCCCTGTTAACTATCCGTATGTAATTTTTATTGTAACTTTTTTTTCTGATATTACAAGTTTTCATTCTCCGGATGCCACTTTCAAATCTGCACTTTAGTAACTAGAAACTTAAAATTTCCTAAAGGCTGTTCTTAAGAATTTTAAGATTTACAAGTATTTTTTTAATTGGCTTATAGCTTAAGCTAAAATATCAACATTTTTATTAAACAATAGAAAGTCAGGATTACAAATCTTTATTTTTTCTTTATTATCCTCCCAAAATTTTCAAATGAAAATAAAATTTCTTGAAAATCAAAATTTAATTTAATAATTATAGGTCTTAAAAATTCTTTCATTCAATCGATCCGATTTGAACCAAACCTCGTGAACGATAAATTAAAATTTTTCGTGAATGGGTTCATCTTCAAAGTTCAACTGTCAGCAAATTGCTTTTATTGTCTGCAATTGATTTGAAAGACTACAATTTATGCATGTTGATTTCCAGTTACATAAAAATAATTTCTTTATTCCTTCAATTTCATATTCGAAAATTATAAATTGGCATCTTAAGTGTATAAAATTTAAGATTCCTGAATGTCATGTTAGCTGCTCTAATTAAACTGTTTGCTTAAATCTTATCATTAATAATTATGAGTACTCATCTTGGGTCCTGGTATGCATTTGATATATTCCAGGGTCTTTTTTATAGTAGCACTGCAGCTCTTTAACTCAAGTAAATATCATTATATGTAAACATCTTTACTTTAGGTACGGAAAATGAAGATAATTTATTCTAATCTGAGCAAAATAAGAGAGTTTTTTTGTGTGAAATTTAAGATACACCAATTTTGTTGTGTGCTAATTAGAAAAAATATTCAGTAAAAGTTTTTTTTACAAAAACTACTATATTATAAATTTTTTGAAAATATTTTGTAAATTAACTATGACAAAATTTCACTATAAAACTCAAAATCTTACCATTTCTTTAAAATTAATTTAATTATAACCTGAATTTACTGAACTAAAAAACATTCTCTTTTTTCATTTTCAATTTCAGCTATCCTCAGAGAGAGAAACAAAAACTGATGATGTTTCCATAAAAATAACAAAAAAAAAAAAGATCGAGTAGCATTATATAAATGTCCTTCCTGAGATCTTAAAATGACATTGGACCTTATCGCAGGCTACAATTTCATTTGAATTACTCTCCTGATATTTGAAATCATAAAATTTGGGAACCTTTTCTTAGGAAAAGTTTTGATATTTGATAAACGCACAAAATGAAAAGTCATTAAACATGTCCTTCGAGAGTTTTTATATTTTTTTCTAGGCTAAATTTAAAGGGTTCATTTAATGTGTCTCCTATTACTTTTACAACAGCCCAATCTGTTTTATGGCTCTTTTCATGACATATAGGGTTGTGTATATGATCTTTTCCAGATATTTATCTTAAGTAACACCAACAAAAAAAAAACTAAAAGGGTTGCAATGCGTTTCACTAAATGGATTTTACTCTAGCCTACCTGGCGATTCAAGGAAGTGAAATATGTTTTTATTGTTTTGCAATTGTTAGCATAGATTTTTATAGCTTCCTTTATGACTAGGTATTTTTGTTTTTCTGTTTTATCAGACGTAAGGGTTAAAATTTTTATTATTGGACGGAAAGAATTTTTCTTAAATCTGTTGCTGTTATATGAAGGACAGCCGAATATTATAAAATTTTAAAAATGCTCCATGGGAATATTTGATATGTTTTTGGAAGTTTTACAAGCAAAAAGTTTATTGAATATAGAAAAAATTCAATAAATTTTCAAATTGGTTTGAATTAGGAAATAAAAACGGACCTTGAGTAGCAGTAGGACCTTGAGTGAGTAGTAGTTTTAATAGTATTCAATTTATGACTCAATTTGAAGAATCTTATAACGGTAAATTTGGGAAGTTTTTGAAGCTTAAATGCTCAAAAATTTTGCTTCTAACAATTATTGATTCTGGTTTTTTTTGTATAAGCACTTGTCACGCAAATGGATAATTTGTACAGCAGAAATTGGCTTGAAGTTGTCTCTATAAGGCCTTTTTCAATTTTATATAGCTCGTTTCTTCAACTCTCTGCATTTTGACTGTGCCGAAACTACAAGTCTAGTATATTTCTTCACTTCCAGTTACATTTTATTTAAAATACGCTTGCATTGGTTAGAATTAAGTTTTGATATTTTCGATATTTCATGATAGTATTTGAGCTTTAAACAAAATTAGAAGTGGAGCAGACCAACGTTTCTGTAGCGGCTAACTTAACAATTTGATTGATATTTAACTCTTAAAACTTGTACCAAAAAATCCAGAATCTAGTAAAAATGAACTTTTCTTGGGATTTGCTAACATATTTAGAACTTAAGAGATTGTGTTTTATTTCTTGGAGGACCTTTTTGAATTATTCAACGTTAATTTTATGCTCCATTTGTTTTTCAAACACCGTTACTTTTAATAAATTAAGTTATAGTTTTTTTTATATATATATTTCAAACTCATTGATAATCTAATCTTAAGGATCCGCTAGAAAGATTCATATTCTATTTTTCTAAGAACTAAAATTTTACTATTAACCCCTAATAAGATAAAATTCAATGACATAATTTCAGCTTTGAAATTTAAGAAGATTGATGCCGACATACTTATCAGCAATAATATAAATTTTTTGGCTATTAGATCGAGGACATGATAGCTGCTCAATGAATCGATAATTCGATCAGACTGAAGAGATCAATTTTGGCTTGATTTGTGCCGACTTGAGACATCTGTGTCAAAGGATTAGACTAAGAAAATATGATCTTTTTAATTTGATTTGATAATTATACAAAAAAAAGGAGCTAAAATCTATTTATAAAAAAACGTGGGGATAATATTTCTAGGTGTATTTAAATTTTATTTTAGAAATTTTTTTGACCGGGAAACTTTAATCTTAGCAACGGTTTTGTTGTTTCTGTTTTTTGTTTTTTGTGGATAGTTTTAAAATATTGAACAGTAATTGGAGAATTATGAAAGTTTTTAACTTTTATATTTCTTTTGCAATTTCTTAAAAAAGCTTAAGGCTATGATCCTTATGGCAGCGACTTTTGATCGTGGGACTTATTGGCTCTATAAATTACAATTGTCGATAAATTCCATACAAATTAGAAAAGTTGCTTGAATGATGGAATTCCCAAAAATCATTTTTATAAAACTCATAGCCTAAATCTCGTAGCATTAATAATAAATGGATAAAAAAGTCATATATTCGGGGGTCTTATATGATCTTTTTGTTGTAAAACTATTAATTTCAGTGTCAAATGGCAAATTTCATAATTTTGTGTTTGTCCTATTTTAAGTAAGAACTATAGCATATTTGATCATGTGTTTTTTAACAATACATTTTAAGTAGTCAAAAGTTATTACGCAAGCGTGTGATTTTTAAGTTACAAACTGGCTCCTCGGTTGGATAATAATTTTTCTTTTAGTTTTAAGGGTATTTGGCTAAATTTTTACTATTATCGAATTGGTATAAAGCTTTTATGTCAAAAGCTAACTAAAAATCTAATTTTGACTGTCACCTGAACAAAATTTTAATACTTTAATATGATTATTTGTTAAAGTACTCTAATCAATCATGAATAAAATATCCAAAAGAACTGTAAATTTTAATAGTATATTTGTTTTTACCTGAAATTTCAACTTAGTAAAAGTTTCTCTGTAGATAATTTAGGAAAATTTGTATACAAGACCTACAAAGTATACGAAAAACTTATTTACTTAAATTTCAACTTTTATTAAATCATAAGAAAGTTTTCCGATCATCTAAAAACTTGAAAAAGAGAATTCTGCTTTTTTTTCTTCCAACTACCTCTCACAAGTAAATTATTTCTCCTACTATGTACAAGTTTTATTATAGTTTTCGATTTTTTGATGAAATTTTTTACCCATAGGAGCTATAAAAATGACAAAAGGCTACTGATCGATTTCTGAATTTTAAGAATAAACAAATAAAAATATAAAAAAAATATTTCTTGATTAAATCTGTTTTCAACATTTCCAAATAAAATACAAACGATAAAGTTTTGTAAACTGAAAAACATAAGAACTACGGAAACTTTGTTTCGTGGAAGTTTCAATAAGTTCTACTGAATTTTTCTCCAAGGGATTTCAGCCCATATATGTAAAAATCTCTATTGTAGTATTAAAAAGTTTTCTAACTGAGTTACTCAATTTGTAGTAAAATTTTGATCTGTATTTTCCATTTGTCTCATTAAGTCTGTTAAAAACTAATAAAAATTAAAGTCAATATACATAAAAAGTGATACTTTTATCCTTTTGAAACAGATATATTTTTTAATTGATTTAGATTTCCATCTATTTTCTTCTTCAAATATTACGTAACCAAATATAAATTTTTAGATAGTTAAGGATTATGGTAAAATATATTTTACCACCGTCATTTTACGCTATCCAACAAATAAGAAACAGCACAACGGTTAAAGTTAAACGAAAACTCTTCCTAATCAAAAATGCAAATCAATGTTTACCATCTCTCTAGATGCATAAATAAAGGGCAAAAGAAAAATTTACGTTCTTATGTCTCCTCAGCAAATTTTTAAACTTTGAAAAACCACTTTTAATTTCAAGCCACCCATAACAGCTATATAATTAGGAAGGTTATCAACCCTCAAAGTGGCAGCAATTAAAATTCAAAAAGCTCTGAAATTCTTGGAGAAAATAAGAAAACAAATAAATGAAATAAACATGAAAAGTACACTTAGAACTCATTAGAAATATAATCACCCAAAATACAACATTTTAGCTTATACAATAGATTCAGGTCCTTAAACCTTTTTAAAAATTTCACAAAAAATTCATTTAGTACTAAGATTTTTAAAGTAAATGAGATCCGGTGTAAATTTCTATATATCCAAAAACAAAAATTTTGTCTTGAAGTCTAGGTTTTGGTAAGTACTTATTTGGATGGATGTTTTTTTTAAAGGATATTCAACATAAAATGAGAAATATTCAGAAGGGCTTGAACAACTTTTCATAAAAATTGTTAGCCCGTCTAAAGAGAACAATGAACCCAAAATGCAACCAAGAGCACGTGATCTGCTTAAGAAGAAATATATATATATATATAATAACAGTAAAGAAAAAGGTAAAAACGATAGCAATGAATTTTCTTGACAAATCTTTCAAGTGCATTTGATGAGATAAAACTTTTTGGCAATGTTTAAAGGATGTGAATGACTTTTATGCATGCAAGGAAAAACTGAAAAGCTTTTGTATAAAATAAATAAAAGTTAGAAAGATTACAAAGTTTTTATTTTTGCTTTTGTTGTTGTTGCTGATGATGAATTTCTTCTCATTTGTCAATTTAAATCCTTTACAAGTACTTTTTTCTATAAAAGTCATTGCTCTCTGACATTTACTAAATGCACTATCGAGTGCTGTTAAGATGTTCTTGTATTGAAATGAAAATGATGAAGAGCTTATAACAATACTCAACGGAAATGAATTTTATAATTTTATAGAATCCTTGATATATTAACTATTGAAGTAAGAAATTTAATTTAAAAGAAGTATTGTTGAAATATTTTTCTGCAGTGCTTTTGGCTGTTAAGGTTTTTGGCTACTTTCGTACATTAATATTTAGATGTAATCGCAATTAGAATCATTTTTTTGAGAAAGTCATTTAAAATTTGTCTGCTTGACAAAAAAATACTTGAATCCTAAATTATGTGCAGTTTAATTGCAATAAATACCAAGGATTTTATATTGTTTTTGCTATCCTTAAAGTTTTCGTAAATATCTATGTTTAGCTGATTCTAATAATGTGAAATGAAAGAAATGATAAAAACCCGTTTTAAAGCTTTTATTCTCAGAGTTCTGATTTAAGACTCAAGCCATTTAATTCTGAGCGCTTTGCCTTAAAATTTTAAACCTTTCGATCTAAATTGTTATTGTACAAAGGTGTAAAACAAAAATAAAAATAAAAAAGTATTTTTGACGACGAATCTAAAAAAATCACGGTTTTTTTTCAAAAAAGGGTTTTCGACATTTTACCAAAAAACGTGGTTTTACCTCTTTGTTGGCTTTATTGAATTAAACTAATTCTCTGGGATCATAATTGTAATTTGAAAATTCATTTTTGTATTCTAGAATTTTTGCAAATAACTTTCGAAAAATTTAGTTTATTTTAGAACCGTCAAACATTACTCCACAAAAATTTTAAAGTACAATATTCACGAACCAATTTGGATTATATTTATAAAAGCAGCTGAAATTGTTCAGAAATTAGTAAAACTGCTCTCAATGGCATTATTCCAAAGAACATAGGAACAAATAAAAAGATGAAAAGAGTCCAGGGAGTGATGCGTTTTCATTGGTCGCCCATCAAAACAGCTCCAAAAAGTAACGAAACAAAAGTCTCTCAAAATCCATTTTTGATAAAAACAAATGCTACATTTTTCATAAACCACTTTTATTTCGTTTTTGAAAATTATCATTTTATACAAAGCAAATATTTTTTTTGAAAAGGAGGCCAATTGAAAAATGCAAGCTTTTTGGGAAGATCTGGAAAACACATTTTGAGAAAAAAACAGTATTCATTTACGGACTCAGTGACTAAAATGATTCTAGAAAACATTTTACTTTTGAGGTGCATATTTAATGTAGGCTTTGTGAATTGGTTAAATACTTATCTTTTGCTTTTTGCTTTTGTGGAGTGCGTTACTTTAGCAAGCAGATATTTCTTGAATAACTTGAAATATAAGTAAAAACTTGAAAATTCGAAAACAGGGCTTAAATTCAATAAACTAATGTCATACAATTCTCATAAGCAAATCCTCTCTTTTATTTAAATTAAACACTGGGTATAGCCTTGGTGTTAAAATACAAGTAAACATTTTAACTGTTTGTGCTTTGTGAATTTCTGTCGAGGAGGCATGTATTTAATGTGAAATCATATTTTATTTTGTTATAATAAAGCCAGTTTATAAAGTATAATTAACACTTAATTATAAAAACTAAAACCATATATTAATATTAGTAAACACTTTTATCAGAAAATAATAATTAAGATAATAATAAAAATAAGGTCCCGGTGGTCTATTATTTTTAAAAAAAATAGATTTCATTTTTGATACATATTTCAAAAGTATCGTCCTTGGAAATATATATATTATAGTCTTCGGTACTTCGGTAGGGGGTACTTTTCGAAATTATTTTCACAGATAGGTCTTTTATCTCTTCTCGAAATATAAATTTTTCGAAATAATGTAAGAATAATATTATTTTTGAACTCAAATGTTTGCAGGATAACTTGTTGTTAGTATAAAATTTATTTTAAAAGCATTGGGAAAACTCCTTGCTATTTTCTACAATTTCAATTATATGGAATTCATTTTGTGAGCCTTTTCAAGGCTTTTAATGTTCAGCAATTATTAACTAACACAAAAGGAAATATTTTGGCCTGTTTTTTATTTAAAGTTTTCGGCTTTTTTAAGCAAATTATCATAAATTCCGGTAATGTTAATTTTCTGTGTATAACTTTGTATTAATATAAAAAAGTAAAAGACGCCATTGATTACAATCAAATAAAAAAACCCCTATTAGTTGCAGTCTACTGAAGCCATTGTATTTAGCATGCATAATGGCAACATTGAAAACATGAGAATGCACTTTGGAAAATGCATTGGTACCACCTTTGTCACAGAGGGTTGAGCTAATATCATTATTTCTGTGAGCTTAATAAGACCACATGTTCTTATTAAAAACGGAGGGGGAAATTAGTCAATGGAATAAAAAGAACTCAATTAGCCACACCTATTCTTATAATAATTTCACCTAAAAGCTAAAATATTTAGTCGCTGTCCAAACATAATTTCTCGCTAGGCTTATGCTAGGTTAATTTTTATTTCTTTGTTTTTTTTTTGACTTTTGAATCTACTTTTTCTTTTATTAAATGATATTACAACTCCTATTAAACTCCTATTTTCATACTTTGACTCTATAATAAAAATGAAATGAAATATTTCACTTTGTTACACCCTTCAATTATGAACTTTATTTAACTGTTGTTGTTTTTGTTGTTGCTGCGTGTATTTTAATGAAATTCAACAGCAATTTATTTATATTTTATTTATTTTTGAGACTAACTCTAAAAAAATACCAAAAGGGGATAATAAAGAAAAATAATGGCATCAATAAAAATTGCCAATAAAAGCGCATTTCATGTATGAGAATGATGTGTTTCGTTTGCGATTCCTTCTTTATAGCTTGTTGTTGTTGTTGTTGTTCGTTTTTTATATTTTTTTATTATTTAATATTCCTTGAAATATTATTTGTTTTAAGAAACAATAAATTTTCTATTTTTATTGCCTAATTAAAGATCCAAAATATGAAGTATTCAAAATTCCGAGCATGTATCTGTAATTTATATCCTCCAGCAGTCATAAGAGACACTTTTTGCCATTTTAAATGTCGCGTTCTATTCGAGACATTAAGTCGAAAACGGAAGCTTATAAGTTTTTTTTATCGATAAATATTTTATTGAATATTCGAGGTAGTTTTTTGTACTTTAGAATCCTTTGACATTGATTTAGGAATATATTCTTTTTTTTTTTTGCTTTTTTTACTATTTCCAGCAATCGGGTAAATATTTCAAAAAACTTGTCTGGGACAAACATCTAAGTTTAATTTATAGATTCTGGAAACTGTTTCCTGTTGTTATATTACGTGATGGTTAAATAATATTAAATTAAATTTTTGTAGTATTTGAGCACATTTTCTTCTTCATTTATTGAATTTGTCACTGTATCAAAATTTTTTTACTTAATGTTTGGAAAAGCTTTAAAAGCATATCAGCGAGGATATTTTTAAATTGAAATAGTTTTATAATGGGGTTCTTAAAATAATTTTATAGAATTTTCACCTAGTCAAAGAAACTCAAGAGTTTAATTAAAATTAAGTTGAAACTAAACAACATTGATTTGTTTTACTTTGCTTGAATCAAATATTTAAAAAAATTCTAACGATTAATTTTTTGTTTTTGAATCCTGATGCTGTTAGGAATAATTTTGTTTGAATAAACTTATAAAAGGTTTTGAATATAAATTAGTAACTTTTGAAAAGAAGACGACTTTCAACACTCTCATTTAGTCCTTTTAGACATTTGTTTTCTTTTAAAATTAATTAATAGAAACAATTCAGGTGAACTTTTTAGCCTAAAAAACCGTTACTTATTCCAAAAGAAAAAATATTTGAGTGCAACAATATTTTTGAATGCAGAAACTACTAAGAATTCAAATAACTTTATCAACAGCCATTTTTGAAATTTGTTATGTTAATTTAAAGAAGTTAAATTAGGGAGACTTCCTGTTCTTGTAAGGCTGCCTTTATGCTGTTTAGTTTTCTTCAAGTCTTTATTATTCCCTGAATCTTTGTATACTTAATGAGATAAGAAGCTAGTTTGTTGAATCCGCACGATTTTAACAAAGTAAATGGATCTAATTATGCGGTTAAGTGTTGTTCTAAATGCTACGTTTTCAATTTAATTTTGTTTTTATAAAGAAGCAAATATTCTTGCACATAGCTACGGAAATTTGTCGTTAAAGAAAAAAAACCTGACCTAGGATTCTTTGTCTAAGATTTGATTTGAAAAAGAAAAAAAGAAATTAATATAACACGTTTCACTTTAGTCCTTTTTTATATATTTTTAAAATTATATTAAGCCTGAATAAAATAAAGTTTAGCTTGGTGTCAAGAACTATTGCTTAAAAAAAGCTCATAAAATATAACATTTGCAGTTTTAGAGAGATTCAAATTACACGAAAGCTACTAGCCGAATCGAATTTGGCTTGGTTAAAGTCACGTGACTGGACAAAATGCTTGAGTGGTTTGAAAAGCACAAAGCAGCAAAATGGTCTTCTATTCATTAAAGAAATAAACTACAAAAAGGCTGTAAAATTGGCAAAAATTAACTTAAGCAGTTCTTACGTAGTCCAGCAATCAAGAAATTTTATACACCATTCTATCCTTTCTTTGAACAATTTTTTCACTGGCGATTGAAACTAATTTATGTAATTGTCTTATTTGCGAACATTCTGTTTTTTTTTTTAAATCAGGCCATAGAAAAGTTGATAAAAAAATGGTAAATTTTTTCATAGTAATATTTCCTTTAAATATTTTTTTTTAAATTTGTTTCCATGTCAAGTCATCTTATTTTTCTAGTTTGAATTTTATTCCATTGAAAAAATACCTAAATATAGAATAGTGGGTGTATATTCTTTTTACACCTTCAACCAAATAAAATATTTAAGAGCAAGCCTTATTATGAATAAGTCAGAATACATACAAAGTGTTTATTTTCATGCCTAAAATTTTATCCCTTCGAAACATCAAATTAATTTAATGCATCAAAACTATATAACATCAAGCTATCGAAAAAATAATGTCAAAATTAACAATACTCTTGTGACTGTAAACATCAAAATAACTTCACTTAAAGGGGTCAAAGAAATACCTATGAACCTGTCATCATTATGATTGATGAGGAATAGCCCATCGTCAATTTTTGTTGCTAATAGAAAATCAAATACTATAAGTTCATAAAATCACCTTGAATTAAGGTAGAGTGTTATATATCATGCTGAGTACATGATGCTTTTGCATCTTTTTTGGCAGCTCCCACTGAGTAACTCTTGCCCTCTTGTTAATTCTAAATTTTTATTATGTATTCCATTTTGAAAATTAAACTTCTTTGAATTTTATATCTGAATTTAAGGTAGTGTATATGCAAATTGGTTTCTGTTCATTCCATAAATGATGATCCTTTAAACAGAAATTCCTGTACAAAGAAAATTTTTAGGGTAGAGAAGAAGGGATTTAATTCTTTCAGTCCAATTCTGTATTTGGAGAAACACATTGGTTATCCAAATGTCGAAATGAATTATGAGTTCATATAACAAGGCACAGATGGTTATGAAATGGAAGCAATTTTTTTCTTTCTGGTTTATAAAATTGTAAAAAATTCATATAAGTTTGTTTATATACGCAGTAATATTAGTCATCCTTTATATTTTATCAGCATGTGCATAGAAGTAATACATTGTAGCCAAAATAAATACACTAGTAATTACTTAAGATTTTCTATATGATTAAATTGCTTAATTTTCTTCGATGAAACGTGTTTGGATCCTAAATGGTACCTGATATTAAAACCAATTCCAAATTTCCCATGCTATCGATTCATTTGATGTGCTCCTTCCAATTTATGCAATGTCTGTCGAAATTCATCTTACAATTAATCACTGTGATATTTATCGTATGTTCAAGGATTGAATGCCTTCAGGATAATATATAATAAGAAACAGAATCACAAAAAAAAGGGATGAACAACGGACACCATATTTGCAAAAAATGTTTTTGTTGTATAAAAATGAGTAGCCATATGGCGTCCGATATTACTTTTTGGTACTGACTTTTGACCCTCGTATATAATGAAGACAATCAGTTTCAGAAAGATTTCTATTTTGTTGTTGTTGTCTTTCTGAGACGCTTTTATAACATATCACGTCTTCAGACGGCATGTGTTAGTTATACAACTGAAAATCAACGCGTTAATATATATCTGAAAGCATCAGTAGCAGTCCTTTAATCTCTTGGATCAACGATGGATGTTACTATAAGGATGTATCGTAAAGTGCAAATGATGCTTACTTAAGAGCCTGCTTGAAACGAAAAAAAAAATGATGAAATAGTAATTTTTATTCATTTTATTTTTGCTTACTAAAATTGATTGAGGAAAATTTGTGCTGATACAGTGTAACATTCTGAACTCAAGAGAAATACTAAAACATTATTATCTTATATTTTAATGGTTAATAATACTTTCTCTAAGGGTTTATAAAAACTTTATGTCAGAAGTCCTTAGTTCAGTTTTGTAGGATGTTTTTATAGTTTCACTAGTGATGCCTTGCATTAGTAATTAGAAAATTTTTGTTTGCTTTTTGCTTTTTGAAAGAAAGATCTGAAACATAATGAAAATTTTAATTAAAATGTTAGTCACTTGGGAGAAAATATCAAACCATATGAGAGCATTCTTTATCTTTAAAAAATATTTATTAATTAAGCTATAATAAAAGGTAAAATTTCCAATTTCGTTAGTAGTCCAGACAGTCTTATTATCTCAATATTAATATTTATTATTAATGTTAATTATTTACTATTGTCTTTTAATTTTAATAAAAACTTTCTACTTTTTATGTTACAATTTTAAGTTTTAATTGTTTTTAGTAATGCCACGAGGTAAAACGTTAACAAATATTGAGAAAAAAACGATATTTAATTTGAAAGGTGCTGGTTTATCACAAAGAAAAATTGCTACTAAGGTGAACCCTTCACAAAATATTTTACCTTTGGGATTAAAAAATTATGAAACTGCAGAGTTCTTTCTCCGAACGGAACGGGAATTTTGCAACATTTCAACCTCGCAGTTCGTGTCTGGTTAGAAATAAGGCAAATGACACAAAAATTTAAAATTTAGTGAACACTAAACTTAAAAGATCACCATAGTGTGGTCCCGATATTTTGAATCACTATTGGCATGATTTGAGAAAAAGAAAGAAGAATTCATTCCGAAAGAGTTTTAGGAGGAGGTTTTGTAATGATTGGGCAGCTTTGATTCGGAGTGGTGAATCTCAAATGGCTTCCATAAAAGGCAAATTAAATGCAAAGGGGTATTGGACAGCTTCTTATTATCGGTCTTAGAGGAAAATAGTATACTTTGGCAGGTTAACACTTCTTTACATAATGCTTAATGAATAAAAGTATGTATTTTTGTAAAAGGAATTTTTCTTCTGGATTGGCTACCATTGGATTGGCCCTGATTTAAATAAATTGAAGACGTACGGAACATTATTTGATATGAATTTAATGCACCAAAACTCCCGGAATTCCACACTGTAAGGGAGTTGAAGAACGAGATTAGAAGTGAATGGAAAAACTTAGCTACAGATGTTTTATTAAATTTAATTAGGAGTATACTGAGCAGGCTAATACAGTTACTTTGAAATAAAGGCAAAGGTACAAATTAGTAAATAAAATTATTACAAAAATTGAACTGGCCTTATAATTATTTCCAGGTTCAGAGTACAAATTTAGTCATAAAGCTCGTTTAAAGTAAATATCCATACAAACACACCAAACTAATTACCTGCAAAATGTAACTTTGGTAAAGGGCAATATACTTTGTCCAGAAAAAATATTTTGAGCTTATAGCCATTTCCATCATTGTATTTAAAACACTATTTTTGAGGAGATTATGAACTTGTTGAAAAGCGGAGAAAATTTAGTGGAAACTGAGCGCAAAAGTCTGTCCACTACTATTGTTAGAAGCTGCTTGCAATAGGCTACACACTTTTGTCAAATAAAATATTTATTAAGAATTTCCAAAAAAAAAAATAAAGCCAAAATTTATTGATTTAACCCCAAGAAATAAATAGAATGACAGACGCAAAATTAAAAAAAAACAAGAAATTAGCAACAAAAGAGCTCTTCGTTAGCTCTTATTCTACTCATCAAGCTGGCAAACGTTAAATCATTTCTAAATTTGTTCACCTAGACTACTCATTGATTTGGCTAAAGTTACTTGGTCTTCTTGTCACGGTTTTTTTCTAAATGTAGGTAATTGAGTAAAATTACTTAAAGTCGTTGTTTATGTTGCGTTTTTTCCAAAATTAATAAAAATCAAAACAAAAAATTAATATTTAAGAAATTATTTTAACTAAATCTTTATTTAAAGGTTGGCAATCTTGATAAGGTGTGAGTTAGATAAGGACTGTAAAGGCTATAACACTCTCACTTGGTTTATCACAAGTCAAGGACTCTTTAATATATATCTTTATAAGATATGGAAAGCAACAAACCGAAAAGCATACATATGTTAAGAGGTAAAAGAGACCACAAGTCATTTATATATTTGATTGATTGCATGGAATTACTCTGCCTCTATTGACATCCGCTGAAGAGCAAAATGTTTTTCAAAATTAGAGATTGTGGCGAAGACACGAGGCTTTTTCATTGATTCTTCTTCCTTCGTATTCATTAGCACATCAAATCTTTGGTTACGACTGCATTTTCAATCTGCAGATCATTAACGAAAAAAATAAAAAACCACAATTAAGAAAGTACTTATCCATCTACACAAATTAGTATTATTTTCAAAAGTATCCTTAAGGCCAATACTTCGTGTAGCTTAGAAAACTTTCTTTATTCGGTCCCATTATATCGACAATTTGTAAAGATCAAAATAAATATTTCATTCCCCCCACTCAAAAAGTAACTTTTCTTTAGGAACTTTTTGAGAATAATTTCTAAGTATGAATGCAGCTTGAAGCATAACCTATTTTTTTAGTTCCAGGCTATAGGAAGTGTGCAAATTTAAGCATCATCAAAGTCTACGATATTAAATGCACTGACCATGAAATTGCTTAATCTTAAATAAAAGCACCCACAAATTGGTTTTATATCTTATTCTAGCGTAACATTTAATAAATTTTCTTTAACCCAACAAAGAAGAAAGTTTCATTTTGGTCAAGCTGCATACTCTCTCCTAGTATCAGGGGGATAACTCTAATTGCCACATTTAAAAATTGAACGAACACAGCACAAACAAAGTAAAAAAACAAAGTATCTTAGTCAGTAACTCTTTTGTGCTATTCCTTTCCAAGGAACCATTAAAGAATTTACTGAAATGAAAATAATTTCCTTGTACATTCACATTTTTTAAGGATCTTATTCAAAGATACTTTTGGCTAACACAACCCCAGTGCGATAGTAGATTACAATCCCTAGAATTTTTTTACAAGTTTCTACAAAAGAAGTTAAGGATATACAAAGGAAACTAGAATTCTTTTGCAACAATCTAAATCCTTCCTCTAAAGTAAACGAAATATGACTTTGGATTATATCAAAGAAGGATGTTATACTTTGATAAATAGTTTAGTAGAAATATTAAATAAGAATTCAGGGAGATCTTTTTGTAAATTAAAATTTTATGTGACTAATGAAATTATTATCAATGGACTCATATTTGATGAGTTTATCATAACAAAAGTAACCAACAAAAATAGAAGAACAACATTATGCATTGAATCCTGAAAATCTTTAGGCGGCATCCTTTGTTATAGTTTTTCTTTTGTTTAAGTGCTTTGGAATCTGAAGCATTTTCAAAGGTCTTTTACCATCTTTGGTTGTTGTATGTTATCATTAGCTAAAGGCATTGACAGTAGCCCTTAATCAGTGTTCGGCTTTATTTCGATTTGGCTACTTATTTAGTCCCAGAGTCCAGTTTAGACAGTATATTTGAGTGATTAATGATACCGGTGTATGTACAATCAAAAGGAATAACCGACTTCTTTTATATTATGGAACTAAGATACTGATATGGTTGTAAGGTTGAATTAATGTACGGCCATCTTTTAAATGAATTTAATCGAAAATTTCTAGATTTAAGGAAGTTTCCGATTTTGTACATTACACTGAATCTGGTAATTTAATTTTGTCTTTTTATTTTAGATAATGTTCGACACAGTTATGCTTTAATCGCGGTTTGCTTCTGAACCTCTTTATTTTTCAAAAAAAGTTTATTTATTTGATTTGTGAGAGCGGTGGCTTAAACCTGCTCTGTAATATATTGCGCCCACACATGAGGATACTTTAGCTATGGTCCTGATTTAAAATGGATATTTTTTTGATTACCAAAAACTGTAATTTATCCTTTTTTTCTTTGAGTGTATTGTAAGAAATTATGTAAAAGAATCTGAGGGTATCTAATTAGCTTAAAGGGATTTTAATCTTAGAAGTTATTGCTTACCCTGAATTTTACTTTGAATATTTCAAAGTTAATCCTTTTCACTTAATTTTTTGCTGCAATATACATTACTGATATCCTTTTAATTCTCCGACTGAAATTAAAAAACGTATTCCTGATTTCGGAGAAATAAAATTGTCGTTAGGAATTACTTTTGACGTTAGTTTGATACTAAATAAGATGACATGCATACACTCCGGTGACAGGAAATTAATGGGTTGAGCAATGCATTACAAAAAGTCAATAAATCTCTTCTAAATGATCCGAAAAACAAAAGAAAAGTAAAGATCAGTTTTCACAAATTTTTAAATTCAGCTGGTAAAAACTTAAATTTATTTTTTTACTAGTTTCGAAGTAAATCATAAACCAGAGTTTTTTTTGCATCCTAAAAATTGATGTTAACGGTCTTATTGGATATGTCTGAAACCTGATTTGATTTAGACTGCACCATTTGTCTTTTTCCTATGGTTTAAAATATGATTATGATTCTGATTTACTTGATGGCATAGAGTAGCATTCCAGGCAAATATTACCCGTAATTCCTTGAACGACACCAGTAAAAGAAGTCAATGCTTGTTTAAAATACTTTCATTTGTGGTGACACGTAAATTCAACAATAAAAATTTGTGTCCACCTATAAATTCATCGATTTATTCCAAATATTCTCACATCAATTGCTTGAAATCAGGAATGATACGATGCTGGTTAACTACCTCAAAATTTGTGAGATTGAGAACGTCCAAAAAAAATTGGCTTAACAGGTTCTTACCCTTGTGCAAATTCAATCAGGCTAAGTAAATGATGGAATAATTTATATTGATAGATATAGATGAAATTTAACTTTAAAACTTAAAATAAGTTAATTTTTGAAAGAAAAATCATTAACTCGCCCACTTTGTCCTATTGTTCTTAATTTCAGACAGAATTTTAAAGCAAATTTGAATCCTTATTTGAAAAATTAAACATCTCAGAGAATAAATCAAGTGAAAATAGCTCATTTTAGAATATTTTTAATTACTGGCAACTATATTTCTTGTAATAATAATAATTATAAAAATAATACTTAAAAAGGGATACATTTTTCTTTTATTAAGTTGCCATATCTGACCTCATTAGTCTTATGTCAATACATTTTGTTTACAGAAAACGCAAGAAGATATATATTGTGAGAATACAAGTACTACTTGAGCACAGAAAACTGTAAATCTAAGGATCATCAAGGATTTCACTTATGTTCAAATATAAAATATAAATGTATACATATATATATATATATATAGCTTAGTATTTATCGCAATTTAGCGAAAATTTGCTTCTTTTTTTCGATAAAATACTACCTTTATTCGTCTACATTTTGTTCATATATATAATATAAACTAAAAGGATAAACGTGTCAAAGTCATTTCATAGGTCCTTTGACTACATCTACGACCAAAAAAGAGACTCTATATGCTCTTTAGAACCCAATAAACACCAGTACTCATCCTGAAGAAGCTTACACATAAATGTAGGAACCTTTTGTCTTTTGATATGTTTTGTGGTAATTCCAAAAGACTCCTTGGAATTTCTATTCTAGAATGTTTTTTATTTTTTTTATTTTACTTTTTATTTTAGTATATTTTGTTTCTCTTCTGGTAATCCTAAGATAAAGTTATTCGTTTGAAGGGGTTTTTCCGTTTAGTATATCCTTATTTTAGAAGCCTGTTTTGTTGTTGTTTGATATCCATACGATTAAGCTAATGTCATGGAATTCATTTTAAGCAAAATATGCCAAGAGCTTAACATTAGTTATAGGAACAAAGATGAAATCAAAATTATTGAAACAAATTTAAACATTTACTTATCCTTTAGGAGTAGGCTTTAGGCATTACGAGAAGTGTACGTTATTGTAGTATAATTTGCAAATTTTATGGTATTGTATCTTATTTCAGGTAGTTTACCTTTTGATATAATCCGAATTGAATAGGACTTGAAATTTAAAGTGATTAATATGATTGTTTAAGTTTTAAGAAAGCTTTTCATTTTTATTTAGAATTTATACGATCATATATTTCAAGCTTAAAAGGAATTAGGAGAAAACTTTTTTACGATTTATTTGGAATTAATTACTTCTAACAATAATTCTCTTTTTAAGTATTGATAAGGTCTTAAAATAAAATATCATAGAATATAACTTTAAAGTCTCTTCTTTTCTGCACCGAAAGCCAGTTTTATTTGAACTTCCATTAAAAGTTTTTCTTTGGTTTTGTTTCCAATCTAGATTCTAATATTGAGGTTAATATTGACATTGATTTGAAAAAATTTTTAGGTTGTAATTTTGCTTTAGATGCAAAGATGACAAATAGTGAGAAATTCTTGTAAGAGAAGAAGAAGAAGAAGTAAGAAACCAAATTAGAGGAAAATATTTATTGCTTAAAATGCTTAATTGATTCTTAGGGCAAATGTTTGCTCATGAGATAATTCTTCTTGAAGTATTTTTAAAAGAAAAAAAGAGCACACTGCTTCAAGAAATTTATAGCTGGCAAACATATTTTTCGAATGAAGGAAAAATAACTGAGGCCAAACATTTAAATATAATAAATGTTGCCTTTTTGTAATACGTGGGTTTATCTTTTTAACACAAATCAAAGTTAAGCTTTTCAATCGAAAAATGATGATGTCGAATCATCTTGTAGCAAAATTTCTGAAATATAACTAGGGATTAATGAAACCTTTCATAAAACTATTACTAGCTTTCATCATATTTTTATCATTTATTAAAACGTCTTATCCTTCAGTACCTTTACTCTTCTTGATAAATTAGGCAATTCTCCCATATTTAACACAACTCTAATGTTCAGATGAATAGAGCAAAAGTTTCATTTTGTTGGAAAATTAATAAAGAACAAAAAAATTAAAAAAAAGAAGATTAAACTGTAATAGTACCGTAAACATATTCAGGAAGTTCTCACTTAATTTTATATGTAATTTTAATCCTGATTAGACATCAAAGACAATATTTAACATAAATGGATATTTGTCTTTGATATCCTAAATTAAGAAAAGAAAAAAACTCAAACGAAAATTATCCATTACTGTTCTTCCTTTATTCGTATTTTATCATCATCAAGCTAGCAGGTAGGACTTGTTAGCCCCTGTAAGTTGAGCTGACCCCAACAGAAATATAGTTGAGGTTAAAGGACAAAAAATTCAATTACAGAATAAAAGGAATTTTGCCAGATCTTCTGCGGTGATAACGAGCTCCTTTACCTTATAAAGTAAAAGCGTCTGTTTGGCGATGTAAAAGGGCTTCCAATTGCCCAGAAATGATCCTTTTATTTTTTGAACTTATTTCCTTTTATATGTTTTCTTTTCGTATATTATTTTTTTCTTCCTTTTTTGCTATATTATTAAGGGTTCGAATGCTAGCCTAAAATCCTAATAATGTTTTTATATCAAAAGAGAAAAAAGAGAAGATATATCCATTCGTGTAAAAATGTTTTTATGTTGTAGTTTAAATAACAAGTTGTACATTTTAAATTTTTTAGGGATACAATATGAAAAGGATATTGTTTTGCATTGAAACCAATTCGTTGAATACAAAAAAAACCTTTTCTCAGAAATAACAAGCAAATTTTTACATAAAAAGGTCAATAAAATTTTATGCATCGCTAAGCAGGATACGAAAAGGATAATGATATAGAATAAAATTTACACCTAAAATTTAACTAATTAGGTAAATCCTTTCTACAAAATAGTTTCAAACTCAATTTTTCAAATTATGTAACTTGATTACTTCATGTTAAATTTCATGTTCATGTTAAGCAATGCTGGGAAACTTAAATATTATCACAAGTTGTTTATAACAAACTTCAAGTATGACACAAAAGCTCAAAGAACTTAAATTTCATATCTCGAGACAATTTTTGGTGCAACCTCCTTTCCAAAACTTTACACATGGATATGAAAATATATGTTAGAACAGCTTTACGAAATTACTTGAATTTAATGATTCTAAAAACATGAGAAAGGACATCAAGTAATGAACTGATGTAAACAAAAAAATCAAAACTTAAAAAATGTTAGCTACTAGAACTACGAAAAATCTATTTACACCATAAAAGGAAACAAAAACACTTTTCATAAATAACATGATTTTTGTCCTCTATTTAAACTTTTGAGTGCAGTTTTTTACAAGGAGTAGTGTCATTAATGTTTGTCACTCTAGAAGGAATTCACTGCAATGAAACTAGACAAGGCTTTTGCTGGTATACCATGCTGCAATTATCATTAACGCCAGTGGGAACAATATTCTCTAGACTTACAAACTACATGGACACACTATAATTTAAAAAAAAAAAAAAACAAGGCCTACTTTCAATTAACATTGCAAAACTTTTGTGCCAACTGAAAACAATTTTTTTGTGTGGTTGGGAGGAAATTTATTTTTGTTTCCTTATTTTATGTCAGTTTCTTTGATATATTTTAGGCTAAACGGAAGTGAATGATGCCCATTTGGCAACTATAGTGACTAAAAATTCATTCTAGCCAAAAAGATAAGTTAGCAAGTAGGCGGGGCTAGGTTTATTTGAAGTTATAGAAAACATTAAACTAATTTATTTACAAAAAATGGGTGAAATATAGTTTCAATTGAAATTCAGTGTAAAAGGTTAGAGCATGGTTCTCCTTAAACAAAAATGTCGGGTTTTTTTTTTTTGAAAACTCTGGTGAAAATTTAGTAGGTAACTTTTCCAAAAATTATTCAATTTTTAGCCAAAACTTTTTAGAGGGTAATAAAAATTTTATTATTTTCATTTTATTCACATGATGTCCGAATATCGTGAAAATTTTCAAAATGGAATTGGAGTGTTTGCGGGTTTTTCGGCAAAATGTGCAGGAATTGGTTATAAAAATTTAGTAGAAGCTTAAGTTAGTTCGTTCAAAAAATTTAGCTGCTTAGAAAAGGAGTAATACCCGCGTAAGGTGATGTGCTTCTACTCTGAATATATTTTTGTGTAACGTATTCCTGGCAGCTCTAATTTCAGCCGGCCTTGTGAACGGGGCCTAAGAAATACTATTATAATATTTAGGTAAAATTCCCTCTTCCCCTTCTAACTCTGTTCTATTGATTTAATAAACTGCATAAAATTTTCCCTAATTTATTTCAAAAGGAGTTTTTTCTTTCTATTGGAATAAAACTTCAAATTTTGTCTTTGTGGGTAAGTGAGTTGCGAGAATGAGAAATATTTTGTTATTTTCAATTCTTTTATACATACTTTCAGTTAATTTTCACATAAATATGATTTTTCCTCACTAAGCAAGAAAAGCAGTGCTGAATTAGAGAATGAGAATTATTATGTGTCATTTGTGGCCATTTAGCAATTATGAAAAATACAGTTTATTGCTCATAGTTTGTTTTTACTTGAAGATTTCCAATGTTGAATTACTAAACACGGATCTATATAATTGGATTTATTGCCGAAATTCTCATCCCTGAAGACAAAATCTATTTTAATGATGTAGTCTTAAAATCTAATAAAGAAATTTAAGTTCAAAATTGTCAACTCATTTTAAATTCGATGAAAAATTCCTTTTTCGAAATTATTTTTAAAAACAACCACGTATACTCATTTTGGTTTTGGAAAAGGCTTAATTTAATCTTTTGTTCTGTATCCATTTCCAGAACATCTCAGGATACTATGTTGACTCACCCTTAAAATACACTTTAAATCTTTTTAAATATTAACACTTGTGAAAATTTGCATTTAATAACACTTTACTTTAATTTTTTAGTCAGCTAGTGTAGCTTTCCTTAAAGATGAATTTTTACTCTATATTTTTTGGTATTTGCATGATTTCCTTTAGAAAATTATTTACTTTCTTTGCTTTTACCACATTTTCATCTAAAACGACTTCCATCTATAAGATGCAATTTAGTGAAATCTAGTCGTGAATATGACAAATTTGCTTTAGGTGAATTTTTTTCTTCCATAAAAGTACCAAGAAAATTGTTCCTCTGTGTATATGTACTCCTGCTAAATATGATGTATATCTTAAGAACTCCAGGAGAAGTATTAGATGACATGAAAAATGCATTTAACTTACTTAATTTCATCCCAGTTTTTCTTTTTTTACTAGCTCAACTCGTAATCGAACTGCTTAAGAAGAACCCTTCAGGATAGAATGTGTAATGAAGTATAACGGACTAAGGGGATGTCATATAGTGCATGCCTTTCAAAGTAAAATAGGGCCTAGCAAAAAATTTTTTCATTTATAATAGAATTTTGAGTAAAAGTTCAATCCTTCCCGCTTCATCGAATTTACTTATGGTTCAGTGGAGATCTATGGAATCCTAAATTGAGTTGTGATTGAAAGGATGTCAGAGTCAGCATCAAAAGTTTTTTTGTTGTTATAACTAAGTAAAAGAATTTTTATTTTACTTTATTTTTCTCTTAATTTTATTGTTGGTAATGCTTGCTAAGCAAATTTAAAGATAAAATTTTCATTTAAAAAGGATTTTATTTAGCACAAAAAAATATGTTATTTATGCCTTATACTACCAGTCAAAGTGAAATATGAATGCTACGAAATAATTCATATTACTGTTATAAATTATGGTCAAAGGACTAACAAATTTCAATATGGATTTTATTATTAAAACTTGAATGAATTTCTCTTGAAATATACAGGTCCCCAAAGACCTGCATCTGCAATTCACAAAGATAAGATTCAGCTAAATATTTAAATTCAACAAATTCAATCTGAAGTTTTAGTATCTGAAATATTTGCTCAGAAGTTGTGGGACTAACTTCTGACTATGTAAAATAGAAATTGATGAAGGTGTTAGTGATGGCTCTTGAGGATTTCAACTGCAGAATATAAAGAGCGATGTAAAAGGAGTTTGCTATTTGATTAAACCTTTGCAAGGTGCCTAAGGGTAATCCGCTGATAACATAAAGCTGTCTGTTCATCTTCATATTCCCCCTCTAGCATTAATCGTTTCAGTTTTTTAATTTTTTCATACACTGGATTCATATATGGTTTGATGAAAAGAATTTTGATGTTATAAAAAAAAGAAATATTGTTCATTCTACGTTAATGATTTTTAATTGAAACAAATAATTTTAAATTGTTAATATATATTTTTTTAATTGACCTAAAATTATATTTGCCTAAGATTTATGGTTATCAATTCGTCTTATGATATCCTTTGCCTGTGAAAACATTAATCTCAGTCCAGTCAAGCGAATGCTTGAGTTGATGCAATTCAACTGCTAGTGGCAGTTAAATAGAATTTAGAAGTTATGAACTTCTGATTATTTTATAGGAGCTCCTCACTAAAAATTTTTCGGTTGACGAAGTACTACACTAGTTGTTGAATTGCGATTTGTGGTAAATATACTAAAATTATTTGTATTCAGTTTATTAATATACATATGTGCCACAAAAAGTTTTACATTTGAAATGAAATGAATTTCAAATTATTTGATAAAGTTAGAAGTGAATAATTACTGCTATGCATGTCAGGCAATGGTAGAAGAAGCTGGTGACTTAAGCTTCGGGTTGTGTTTTGGTTGCACTAAACTGTGATTTGACTATAACTAGCTTCTGATATAAAGGTTTGGGGGTAAAAAATGAAGGAAAACTACGCGTTTATTGCAATTAAATGAATAAATATAATTTTTCTTGTGTGCAAAAGAGGGTCCGAAAACTATACCTAATGATAAATTAACGAATATTTTGAATGTCTACTTCAATGAAAGGACATGTAAAAATGTGGCAAAGTTTATAGTTTCTAAAAAAAATTTCTTTTTAAGAAAAAATAAGGACAAATGATTTATGAAAATGGCATAGAATTGAAACATTGATAAATTCAATTTTGGACATTTTTTATTCTAATTAATTTTGTGTGACACAATCGTGATAATAACTAGAAATTTTGAATAATTTACATGAAAACAAAAAAAAATAGAAAACATAATTTGATATTATTTTGTTTATTTTTTGCAATATTCAGTCTTTATATGAATTTAAATATATCTGGCAAAATTTCGTTTTTTAACAAATTACTACAAAAAAAATTATTTTTTAAATTTTATTTTTAATAATCAATTAAACTTAAATAAATTTAAAAAAACAAATTTCCATTCAATAATATCAAAATTCATAATTTTCTCTTTTTTATATTTTTTGATTGTGTTTGAAAACGAAAAATTAATTTAAAACTAAAATTTTTGCTTATAACTAAATAAATTTAATTATTTTGATTATATTTATCTATATACACTAATATTTACACCGAAATAGCTAAATTTGTTGATTTGAATATAAAATCAACCTTTGTAGAGCATTTAATTTTTCTTTTTTTCGTTTGCTTAACATAGAAACAAAAAAAAAAAAAACATTCAAATTCATACTTTAAACTATTTTCTTACATTTATTAGACTAGAAAATTTGTTTTCTTTTGTCGATTCATTTATTAATATCTGTTGTTCTCACTCGTTTACCTTTAATGAATGTGCATTCTGCATTGAATTACGCTTCAAAGTCAAAACAGGAAGAATTTAAATTTAGAATTATGAAAAATTACCTGAATTCAGGACAGAATTGCACATTATTGTACACATTATAAATTATGCTCTTTACACACTTGATATTTACATACTTTATACAGAAAAAGATCGATCACATATATCTGACATTCTTAAAAATTTTCAATAATAATAATAATAATAATTTATTATTAATTTTCATAAATTTAATTTTGCTGGTTTTCTATGAAATTTTTTATTTTTTTATATATATATTTCTAGTTTTACACATGTAATGTTCTACTTTCGGCCAAAATTTCATTTTTGATTAGACCTTCTTTGTCTGTTGTTGCAATGGCTACCTTTCGCCGGGCAAATACAAATATTCCAAAAATTACTATAAATAACATTAATGATGATGTCACAGCTACAATAATTTGCCGTTGAATATTATTATCTAATCGTAGTGTTGATGTTGAAAAGAATTCACTACGTACAACTTTAGGTATATGACTACTAATTGTTGGTATATCAACAATTGGAGCAACTCGATCCTCTCGTACTCTTGTACTATCTTTAAGCATACGAAGTAAATCTTCAGTTGAATCAAATGATGGTGTAACTGATGCTATTGGTGATGAAGATGTTCGTTGATTTATTTTTTTTGTATCGACGAGTAAATCAAAAGATCTTCGCATTGCACCTGTATCCTAGAAATAAAGAAAGAAACAAAATAGTTAAATGTTGATGGTTTTTTTTTTTATTGTATTTTATTTGCTTATTTTATTGCATCAATTCAGATGCAATAAAATAACTTTAAGATCTGAACACATCGAGGTTTAATCAAAGAAAAAATTTTCTTGTAGATTTTTACGAGGGTGATGAAGAAAGAGCTTCGTTTTTGGAGCCGATAATACCGATTTTTCGAAATTTTCTCGAATTTTATCGGGCTTTTCTCTACTGATGGTCTGATTTACTGTCGCCGAAATTTTTCTGTTCTCTATGTATACTTCAGCATTTTGTGTTCAGAAGTGAGAAATTTAAAATAATTTAATTTGACTAATGTGAGCATGATTATTGATAGGTAGCATTTTTTATGTTTTTTTAAGCTACGAAATAAAAACACTCATTGGTTGTTTTTAATATTAAAATATATCTATTTGTACTGAGCAATTTATTAAGTTTTTTTTCAATTTCATTTAATTTTAGCTAATTAACATAAGAAATTTGTTCGCAATAAGGACAATAAAAACAATAAAAGCAACTAATAACAGTTTAAACGCTTGATTTTGGATATCAGACTACAAGTAAGCAGACGTCGATCAGATATTACATGGGTATAATCAGGGTGTTAGAACTTCATGCAGTTCAGTACTTTTTTGGATCAATTCATGCCCTTTATATTGACAAATACCAGACAACCTTACTTGAAGAAAAAATAACCCACTAAAATCTTTTTTTTCCTTTAAGTGACTTAAGGCTAGTTTTTTTATCGCGCGAATTACTGAACATTTGTATGAAGTCACTAAAAGAAGTCGCTTCCATAGTAGTCAAATTATAAACCAAAGGACTTTGATTTTCGTATAACTATTTTGGAGAACATTCAACATTTTAACTGAGTTGAAATTTTAAGAATGATTTCTTTGATACGGGTTTCAAGAATTATTTATAGATTTTCTGACTGACCAAATATACTCTTTTAGTAGTAAATTAATCTCTAAACCTAATCCATAATAAGATATAGGTAGGTAACATAAAATGTGATAGCGAATGAGTAGCCCTTCAGAGTCTTAATGATTTGGCATAACAAGAAAAAACTACTAATTCAAATTACTTCATATGGCTCTTCGTTTCAGTTCTTCATTCAAAGTGGAATATTTCAGGGAAAAATTCTGCTTGCCTATCTTCTCTTTTGTTCTTGATTTTCATTTATTGTTTATTTCAACGTTATGATTATACATAGGTGTGTCTTCTTTATGTCTTTTAGTATATTCATGGATCTTTATTATTTTAAACACTCAGAAATAATTAAGAAATTTTCAGAAGGACAAAGTCACACAAGAATAATATTAGGAAGATAATTTAGTTTAAGGTATTTTTTTTTTACTTTGACGCATTTATAATAAAATTGTATATGAATCTATATTTTTTTACGCTTTACTAAACATAAAAAGTCAGTAGAATGTAACTTTTTCCTGAATTAAATATTCTTTGCTATGACTAGAATTTTTCCAAATTTAATAATTCTTAGAATTTATAATTCTATTTTGTGGTATGAATTCCATCAAATTAGCTCTCCTGCATATTAAATATTACTACGTTAAAAGAAATTACTTTATTGAAATAAATCAAACGTTGATATACAAAGGAATTTAGATATTAGAAAAAACTTCTTTTTTTTTTAAATTTCATAATATATAAAACTATTTAGAACCCTTAATTTGTTAAAAATCCATCAATCGACATGCATTGCAAGTTGTTTGAAACATGCCATGCAATTATAATTAGTATGATGTCTTCAAAGATATTCTCCTGTTTAAGAATTCAAAGCATCTCATTCCCTTGTATCTATATTAAGTAATATATAGTTTTTTTTCTTTACCTTGAGGACGATGTGAAAGGATGCACGCGTAGTTCTTAAAGAACAATTTTTTATTGACCGCATGAATATAGTGTCAGGAATTTCAAATTGGATAATTATATCTTTTCATAAGTTTTTATAAAATTATTAGTTCCATCACCATTTATAAAATGTGATCATAACGAAAGATATAGTCACACACACATTACGTTTAGGTGATTTAAAAACTCAAAATTATTCAAAAAAATTTATTTTCTACGTAAATTGATAGAACTATTTAGAATAGGTTACCGGAAATAAAAAATGATTATCGTAGTTTGATCGACTCAAAATTCTTTCCAGTCAAACGATAGTTTCGATAGTCAAACAGTGAATAAGGAATATTTTTTGAGCGCGATAAGTCGTTTCCGTAAAGTAATTCGTAATGTATTTGCACTACAATAGCTTGCGTCTCAAACTGTGGTCGTTGTGTTGCAGTTTTTGGCAAAAAATTCAACAAATAAGATTACTACATCTTGTTCTCTGTTTATGGAGGCACAATAAGGGTATTAGAACTTTTTTTTTATTTTCAAGGAGGCAAAGATACCTACAACAATTTTGATATAGAACTAAAATTTTAAAAATTTCACTTTTTAATTTTTTGTTGTTTTTAATTCGCTTTTTCAAAGTAAAATTTATCCGTTATCCAAGTTTAATTAAAAAAATCAGTTGATTTTAACCGAACTTTATCCCTAATTTCACTTTTTAATTTTTTTTTGTTTTTATTTGGCTTTTTCAAAGTAAAATTTATCCTTTATCCAAGTTTAATTAAAAAAATCAGTTGATTTTAACCGAACTTTATCCCTAATATATGTCATCAAACGTTAAAATATTTTCGCTTTTATAAAATTTTGTACCACATTTTTTTAAAACTTTTTTGACGTACTTTCTGTTTGTTAACTTTATTCATTATGTAAAATTAATTTTTCATTTTCTTAAAAAACTTCTTTTGTTTTGTTTTTCATATAATTTTCAGATTTTCATAAAAGAGCTACCGTTTTTTATTTATTCTGAATATCTTTGCCTGGTGAAAATATAAAAGTACAAACAATTTTATAATTCGTTTACCCTTACTTTAGCTATAAAAAAAATTGCAAAAGTTAGGTGCAATATAAAACATACGAAGGACTCTGCTCTTAACGCACCTCTTAGAAATTAAAAATTTCAAAGCTTAGAAGTCAAAGAAAATCTCTAATTTTTTTATCGATCGGTGTACTTAAAAACTTGATTTTGCAAGAAAAACTTCAAAAGAAAATACTGAGCACGTTTTAAATAAAAAGTTGTTTACAAATCTTTTGGTTAAATTGTTAATTAACTTTTTTTTTGCTTTCTTTTAGAGTTTTAAGTTCAAGGCAACACTAAAATATATTAAACTTCATTTAATGCTCAAATATAAAAGACAATGAACATCATTTATAAAACTAAAACCTAAAGCCAATAATCGTACTTTTGTTGACTTATATACATGTCTTAATTCGAGCAAAATTAGCCAATTAGTGGCGGTCTAGCACTCGTATCCATTCCATTTACAAGGTTAATTATTGTCGAGTCTCTTTCTTCTACTTCGGTTACAAAGTAGAAGTTATCCAGCAAAAATTAATGAACTTACCTTATTTTTGCACGTGACTTGAACATGGTATGTTGTTTCCGGCCAAAGGGATAGCTCAACAGTAGAGCTATCAGTCAATAGGTTTCCCATTAGACCGCCTCCAGAGACCTCCCATGTAACTAAACATTGCTTTGATGCATTGGTAACTGCTTGTTCCCATGTAACATCAGTAGTTACTAGAGATCCTTGCCTTGAAAATGATGTTATACGTAAAGGGAATGGTCCAAGTGTTTCTTCACATTTATTCCAACACTAGAAAAATAAAAACAGAAAAGAATTATTAATAAAAATAAAACAAAAAGAAATAATAATAAAATCAATATTGAAACGCCAAGGAATGAAATTAAATATACAACAACAAGTATAATTGTGATTATCTACGTCATACTATAATCTTTTTCTACAGGAATTTTTAAACAAAGAGATTCAGACAAGCACCGAAATGATTATAACCAATTACAAAGGCTAAGGGTGGCCCACTGAATCAACACTGAAGATAAAAGTAGAGACTCTCTGGGGTATTCTCAAATCGATCACGATTTAGCTCTGGGTACTATGTCAGAGGTTATATAAACTATAGAACTATACAGCAGTACAGGATATGGTATCATTTCACCTTCAAGGCACTTATAGCCTATAAAATTTATGCTATAGAGCCATAACTACATTTTTAATTCTATGGTATGGTCTATGACTTGGACAATTTCCAGCTATCGTCTCTAAATATGGTGAAATCTGATCTAATGCAACATTTCGGAAGCTCGTAATAGTTTTTGATTAGATCTCAAGATTAAGTGATTTCAATTCACTTCCAAAGTTGGATAGTGTGTTTCTTGTAATAACTAAAAGAGAGATGACCTGAGTAATAAGTTCTTTGCCGGTTTAGGTTATGTTTTATTGAGATAAATTTTATAGCAATAAATAATTCAAGTTGTTGGAATTGTTTTATTTAAGACAATCGAATTATAAATTCGATTAATGCAATTTTTTTATTTTTTACGTTTTTTTTTATTTTTACTGGATGCAGTTAGAGAAAACAGAGAAGTTTTTTGTAGAAAATTTTTCTTGTTTAGTTAGTAACACAAGATAAAAAAAACATTGTCAAGGCGAGTTAGAAGGACCGTAAATTCATTAACATGGGATAACTTTTATATATTTGCCTATGATATTGCTTTAGAGTAGAGCAAATGGATAGAAACGAAGGATGATATGAATCTGAATAAATTATTAGAAATGCCGCGAAATCGTAGAATCAACGGTTCATTCTAGATGAATAACTCGAGGAATATAAGTGACTCAAATTTCATATTTTCATAAATTTTGACAGCCTAAGGCAAGAGATTCTAACTTTGTCGAAATCAGTCGATATTTCAATAATGTTGCCCTGTATAATTTGCTATTCAACTGAAGTGATATTTTTGAACATTTCTTCATGGTATTATGTCAGCTTGTTGTAAAAATTGTCATAAAATTTAATGCATTATGTTTATGAAATGAAATTATAGTCAAATACTTCTATTTTGGGTAGTCAGTATTCTACAAGCATTTAAATCACGCTAGTGACTTCTCCAGCAGTACCTTAGGCCGTGGTCCTTATGATAGTGATTTTAAGATAATTTTGAACTTGTTATTTAAATTTAAGCGACAAGTATCGGTCAATTAAAAATAAAGAAAAAAATCACGGGTCGTATGTAGTTGCTGAAAATAGCTTGAAGTCACTTCAAGAGAAGCAACGTCTTTAGTCTAAAAAAGTTCTACAAACAGTAATTACTGTAAACTGTAAGAGAACTCTTGTTTTGTAGATTTATAAAAATATTAAACTATGCATTTTTTTTCGTTCAATTGTACGAAAAGTGGGAATTTAAAGACAAAAAACTAGTTTCTAGTCATAATGAAGACTTCCTCGAACAATGAATTTTATACTAGAATAACCATTAAAGTCACCATTCTAGCTACTTTTTGCATGAAAAGTAGTTAAGATTGCTACTTTCTGCATGAATGCATTGATAAGTTTTACACTTTTGTACTTTTCAATCATAAGCACGCAGGAATTCACACATGAAAAATTACTTAGAGTAGAGATTTATAGCCTACTGGCATATTCAAATAAAACTTAGTAGAATTACAAAGGGTAAAATTCTCCTACATTGTAATGTGTAAGCAATAAATGCATCAAACACTTATTACATTAAAAACTGTGAATACATTCTTACAAACTGTACAGGAAATTACTAACTAAATAATAAATGACACTTATACATGAAATCCAAATATAAACAGGCGTGCATTTCCCAAAATTAACTGGATCGATTGTATGTTTTTCTTATATAGAATACTCTAAACTCATGATAGGATTTTCAACGCAGAGATTTAATTTAATTTTAGAGTCGACGAAAGGAATTCCATGAAATCATTTAATTAAACTAAGATGCCAGGAAATAAGTTGAACTGGAAGAAATTAGTTATCAATATGATACAAAAATGAGTTCCATTTGTCTAAAAGGGTCTAATGGCAACTTGCAAAAAAAGGGATCAATTGAATTATTTTTATACTGTAACATTTTTGGCAGTTTTAATAAATAATCGTCAATCTTTGATTTTATTTGAAATATAATTGAAAGTAAAATATTAATTATTTTTTAAATAATATAAAAAACTAAAAATGATGAAAAATCAAACAGGTACAATTTTGCATTATTTTAAATCCTTTTTAGAATCATATACTTAAATTATGCCGTACTTTTATATTTTAAATAACAAGTTAAAATAATTTCTTCAAATCATTATTAATTTCAAGAAGAAGAAGTTTTAATTGACAGAACAAAGGTCTCTCTGAACAAAGCAAATATAAATTTTTTATGTAGATTAGAAGCAATATTCTCTAACATATTCTTTATATCTTCTCTCTAATTAGAATAAATTTCTCATGTAAAAATGGTACAAAATTATTATAATCCAAATTTTTAAATACAAAATACTTAATTTACTAATCAGACAAATAATACAAAACTTAATTAAGAATTTTTAAGCGAGGCTAAAATTTTGAATTCTCTAATTACTTTTTGTATGAAAATTATCAAAATTTTTAAATGGAATTACACCCAACTGACTCCCAACAGTTGCAGGATAACTTTACAAACTCAAATTTATACATCTAACACTTTTAAAAAAATTAATATAAGGAAAAACAATAACGACAAATCTAAATTAATTATTTTCATGGGATATTAAAAAACTTCAAAAATATATTCCTAGATCTATGACAAATTTACATATTTCAATTGCTCTAATGATTTTAGAATGCAATTAAGACAATTAAGGAAAATAATGTAAATCGAAGGACTTGCAATTATACTGCAGAAATTCACCTGAGAATTTGTAAATTTTGCTATGTGAGAAAATATGCAAATTAAAATTTTGGCATGTCTAGTACGTGCTGTCATTGAAAATTAAATTAAATAAGGATAGAGACAGTTGTTCGTTACATCATTCTTTTTGTCCTGATTTTCATTTGTATTTGCTAAATTAAAATTCATCCAATAACAGTGATAGTTGTTTCATTATTTTTTTCTAAAATAAAACAACAATAATTTCTTCTCTATTTTTTATCTATTTGGCTTACAGCAAGAAATTTATTGCAAAAATTTTTCATTTAAAGAAGAATAAAATTTCTAAGCCATGCTCTAATTTTTGTGATTAAATTAAATTTATATTTGAAAAAAATATTATTTAAAATTATGTGCAAAAATATGTTTTTGATTTTTTAGTGCGCTGAATTAAAAGTGAAGCAAATATTTTTTAAATGTATATATTTAATTTTAGTTATTTTTTAAATTTATTTGTGTGAATGTGTTTTTCAATTTTATAAAATGAATTGGAAGCTAGACTCACCAGAAAACTGTAAGCTTCTGGGATATAGTTATTGATTTTGGGTGGAACGATGACCATCTGCAACATAAAAGAACCCAATTTTAGTACAAGCCAAGTACTAAGTTTTATAAAATGTTTAAAAATATTTGTATTTCTTTTTTTTTTTCAAAGTATTTTGAAATATGTTTTTTTTTCTTTATTTGAAAAAAAAAAATGTTAAAATAATGAAGAGAATTTTTTTTTACAAAACTAAACAAATAAAGAGAGATTTCATAAAAAAATATTTTGAATGAAAGGGATACACATTACAAAAAAACTGCACCAGCGCCAATTGAACTGTTTTGAACTTTTATTTACTGTTCCTCATCGGAAATGGATTTTTAGTGACTTTCAGAACACTTACCTCCGTCTTTAGGAAAAGAAGCCATTTACGTTATCTTAATAAAATTCCAAGCGCTCATAAGTATTAATAAGATACCAATTATATATTTTTTGTAAAACTGTAGCAAACACTGCTTAGCAGAATCGGAATTAGTTTAAACTCAATGAATACTATTAAAGCTACTAAAACTCTTGTGTTTTTACTTCTCCTTTGGCACTCACATACTTTTCATTTCTTGTTGTTATGATCACTTAACGCTGTATGGTATTAGTTTTTAAATTTTTCCTTCTGTTCTTGTTTTGTTGTTATTGTTGTACTTTTCAATCAAAAATTTGCCAAATAATTAAAGTTATTATAAAAAAATACTAACATAACGTTTGCTTCTCATAAAAACTTAAGTTCCTACAATCCCTGCGATGTTGTTGTTATGCAATTAAAGTCTTATGCTGCCTTTACACATGTTGTACACATTCGGCAAATATAAAATTCGTTCTATTTGCCACCTTCATTTGTCAATCCATCGAAACTTTCGTGCATTTAATCAGAATCAGAATATTATTTTATACAAAAGTTTTACAAAAATGCCTTAAACTATTAAAAAGCCCGATTTATCTAATATTTTTAAAGAAAAAGAATTCACTTGCTTTGGATTTGTCACTTTTGCATACGAATTTTTCATTTTTGACGTTTGTGTTGCATGAATTTGTATAAAATTCGCCAACAAAGCGAACTCGCACAAACTTTACAAAGTCTAGTAAACTAAGGCAAATGCACCCCTCGACACATTCGCGTATTTGCTGGAATTGCTTAATTTGCCGAATGTGTAGAGGCTACATTAGATTTTCTTTAAATACACATAATGTGCAATAAATATTTATGCTTCATCTTTTTGATTTAGAACTGAAAGTTACCTTTATGTAAAATATTGGAACAAAACATTTTGTATTCCAAATCATTAACAGAACTTAATTTTTTTACATTTCTTCATTCTTCTAAAAAATTCTACTATACAACTATTTCATTCTAATCGCACTGCAAAAATGTTTTAAAAATGTCTTTTCTTCGGTTCCACTGATAGAATTTATACCAATACAAAAGAATCAATAAAAATTGAAAATATTAAATTACTAGAGGGCTATTTTCGGCTCTTATGATTGTAGCAAACTTGTCGTAGTGATTGAAAAGCTGTAGTAATCCTTTTGGAATTAGCATTGCGGAAGCCAATCGCTGCTTACTGAACTTAATTTCTTAGAATTCTAGCAGAGTATTCAATACAACGATTTTTAATCTAAAAAATTTTTATATACTGCTAGTTACATATCATGTATCAATTAAAGCCTTTGTCAAAGTATCTTTAGCACCTACAAATTTCTCATCTCCAAAGAAGCCACCAATAATTAATAAAAACAATGATTAAAAATTTTTATACTAATTACATTTGATATATTTGAGCTATTGAAAAGCCTATGAGCGCTTTTTGTCTCAATTATCACCTGAATTCGAATTCTTTTTATAAATATCATACTCAATGGCTTTCACATTTTAGAAACGTATAGTTCACGATTGATTAAACTTTTTTTCTGTTGAAATTAAAGGCATATTTAATACGTTTCATCATAAAAATTTTTTAGGAAACCTATCAGCGATTTCTAATTTCATTTGGTTTATAACTAAGTTTTGGTTTCTTAGAAATTTAATCAACCTTCTCCCAAATTCAAATTAAATTATTTTTCAATATCATTTGGAATTCAAAAACATTCCAAGTAGATGTATTTCCAAAAAATTTATAGTAAAAAAATTTTTTTTTCTTTTTCATTCTCAGCCCCAAAAACAATAATTCTTTCCAAAATATTTAAAACAGAGTCGTTTAATAAGAAATTTGTTGCAATAAATTTAGAAAATGCCACAGCTCTTGTTTCTGCGCAAAAAAAAAGGTCTAGCAAATTGAACGTTTTCATGGGGGAATAAAAAACTTGTTTAGATTACAAGGAATAATATATCGTCATCGGCTATAATTAATAAAGTTGCTTCAATTTTCAAATATTATATTCCACTAAAATTCTAAGGGAAAATAACAAAAATAAATATGCTAGGAAGAGTGGCAAATTTTGACAGAAATTACCTTTTTTAGAAGCCCTCTATAGTTCAGAAGCGTTTCTAGATTTTTAGATAACCAGACATTGGAATCTGATTAATTAAACGAGGGTTATAAATATTTTGTTTTTTTTGCTCAACTAATATGCAAATTTTTTTGATTTCCAACACTCAGGATATAACTAAAAGACATGATTATAAAAATTTCAAATGATGATCATCAGTTTTAGAGCTTCCTATTTAGAGAAGCAACCACCTGCTGCCATATATCATTTTCAAGTAAATTACGTTGTCAATATTAGACAATAATTTTTATTTCCAACTATTTGTAAAATTGTTTTATTTTGTGGAATTTGATTCCATTAAAAACGGCTTTACTGTATATGTTAAGTAATGCATGAAATGTCTGAAGACCAACCTATTAATCCTCTTAGCTGCTAAGACTAAGACTCTAGTAGTTCACTTGAAAATGATATATCGAGCAATACTGCAATCCACTTCAATTCCAAATCTGTTTCAATACTATAAGCATTGGAATCCAATTTTAGGATTGCAGTTACCACCCCCTGTAGATATAGGTATAGGTATAAGTACTTTCAAATGTCTAGAATATATATCAAATAACACTTCTGAAATTTCTTACAATTTGTCACTTAAGTGACCAGAAAAAAAAAACTTCTTTATGGAGTAATTGTGGGTGGTAATAGTTCAGTCTTTTTAAGGAAACACTGTCACACTCAATTTCACTTTATTGTCAGCAAATTGTCAGCTTTATGACAACCAGATGGCTAAGGCGGTTGACCAAGTGGATTTAGTGTATGATCTGCAATGAACTGTAACAAAAGACACTTATCTATGTATGTATGTCCTTAAAATATGATTGAAAGTTTTGTTTAAATAAAATTATTATTGAACTTCTTTAAAGCAAAAATATATTCGGTAGAATTGTTTTCCAGAGTAATTTTTATAAGAATAAATTTTTAGTTCTTTTAGGCTTCTTCAGCTTATTTCGCGCAGTAAAATCGCAAGAAGTTTTTTTCATCTTTTGACCTAATGATATGAAAAACAGATGTTAAAATCTTTGAGGTGCAAATTATTTGAAGCTGTTTAGACAAACGTACGATGTGAATTGCCAAAATTTTTTTCCTTGAAAATTATTGTAAATTAATAGAAAATGTTTTTCATAGAATTCAAGACGATTCAAGCAATTTTATGAAATTTCATGTTCAGAGTTCAGAAATGAAAGAGCAAGGAGTTAGTATTTTCAAATCACGGAAAACGCTAATATAATGTAAGTAGAATTTAGAGCGGAACTTTTGGAAATTAAGAATAATGTAAGAGCTTTTTGATATATCAATGCACGGCTAACTGAAGTTTTTCTTAATTAGAAACACTCCCAAATTTTAAGGTTGTAAAACACTTTTAGGTTAGGTTTTAAGAACCTTCAACTGTTGTCTTACAGAAACAAAGCGATACTAATATGAGCCTCTGTTCTTTAAAGAATGAAGAGAGAGTTTGGTACCAGCAAAATTATTCTTCAAATATATCATAAACATTCCTGACAAGACTAATAAGCTAGACTTTGAGTTTCTTATAATTCTCACGTGATTTATCTTGGATCTTAGACCCTTTAGTAAATATCTTTACATGATAGGTAAGACAACAAACAATAAGTTAGAAATCTGTTAAAAGATTGAAGAGAAAACGGTTGCTTTTTAATTGCATCAATAAGTTATTAAAAAAAAAAGAGCAAAGCACATGTTCCACTAACCACTGTTGCCAGAGAAGGAGGAAAAAGTTAATAGATTTTGGCAATGATGCGGAATCTTGCAATTGAATTTCAATTCTAGGCATGCGTACCAAAGAGCATAATAAATCTACAGATCACAGTGCATGTTTGATCCTCGAAATAGTTAAATACAAAAAGCTCTTGAGTAATTTTAAGACTCTAAAATCCTGTAGATTAACGGTAAAATATTTTGGGATATCTTATGATTGCAGTGAGTAATTTTTTGAATATAATTAAAATGCTAACTTAATTAGCTAGGTGATTGGAAATATTACTAAAGATGACTGTTCATTGAAAAATGTAAACAGAATGAAAAAATTATATGGTACAGTTTGAAAACTATTGATTTTTTCAAGTTAAAGTCCTATCGAACCATAAAAAGTGCCAATTAAATCAATTCAGCTCCAAAATTTTGATTTTCCAAATATCTTATATAAATAAAAGATAAAAATCTTACATAATTTTTCGCCTCAAATATCCTTACTTGCTTAAATAAATATTCTGAAAATAAATTATCATCTCATGCAGAGAATGCATTCCTTGATTTTGATGAGAAACAAAACAAAAAACAGAAAAATATTTATTTGGCTTTAAAAACATTTGCAAAATTGAATATTTATTAGGACATAAGAAAAAACTGACTTTGTCTAAGAGAAATTGTATAAAACCGCATGCTTTGGCTCCATAAGAATATTCTTAAATTCAGAATACCAAAGGGAAAAAAAAGAAACTGCTGAAAATGTTTTTCGTGCTAGTTACGAGTTACGAGCTAGTGATATCAATATTTTCAACTACCACCAATTCATTGACATATAAAATATTGAATGAGTTTTTGTTATTTTCGTCTGCAGTTGTCATGCTTTTAGCATAAAAAAGAAGAAATTAAAAATAGAATCGAAATTCCTGAAAAACAAACTCATTTGATTATCGAACAAACAATCATTTGGCTATGGTATACCATGTCTTAGCTAAATTAATTACATAATTTTCTTATTTATTTGCCTTTATATATATATATATATATATATATATATATATATATATATATATATATATATATATATATATATATATATATATATATATATATATATATATATGTATATGCTGTCATGTGTTCCAGATAACGGAGAACTCATTATTATCAGAATATCATCGCTTCCAAATGTTAGTCAAGCAAATTTTTAATTTGCTACAGTTCACTGCTGTTCAATGGTAACACACTTCCTCAATTACTAGAAAGCTATTCACCACGTGTTCTAAATCTATCTTTCGCTACAGGATATTAATCTTGGCGTCTGCCACTAGAGGATTTTCAGAGTGTTGATAAAAATGACTTGAGACATTTTTATTTAGAAATCACCCTTATCAATTTTAATAGAAATTTGAACTGGCAGTAAAATATCAGCCAACCAAATTATTACTATAGATTTAATGCACTCAGATATATATACAATATTGGCTGGAAATAAAAAAAGGACATCCATATCCTATTTCATTGGGTGATTTTAACAACATGTTTGCTTTGTTGACGCAAATTAACTGTGACTTGGTTAGGGTGTTATATAACTGAAACTCATTTAGGATACTGAAAATCCTAATGTATGTTACTAAAAAAACAACAAAAAATAATGATAGAAAGTTGCTCTTATGACAAAGGGTCATTTTTTTTCGGAAAACTGTAACAACCCCAAGAATTCAAGAAAAATTGTCTTGATAATAAATGACTCTTACCAATTTAATTTCAACCAAGCAATAACGAATAGACATAGGTAGAAGTTATTTGTCTGGTATTACCTTTGCTACACTGTAGCAATGACTACATACTATTTTCATTTCCTTGCTATATATATACGTGACGAAGGTACAAGTCATCAAAAATTCCAGCACTCCCCAAAGACAAATCATATACGTGAAAATGATCAACAAAAGCTTTAAAAGAAAATGACAGCAAAAATTCAAACAAGAAGAAAAAAAAAAATTTCGAAAAAGGACTCCCTTCTGAGTGGTGGTCTATTTCAAAGACAATCCACTTTATATTCAGAATGTGTCCTACGGGAGTTTCAGTTATTTAGCTTCATTCTAGCAAATACTGCAAGCAAAAACAAAAAAAAAAAAGAAGAAACAAATAACTTTAACAATATTAAAGTTCAATTCTTAAAGTTATTATGTTCCTTATATTGCTTTTAAATGAGGGATTGCAGAACTTATTTCAGAGAATTTAATTTATTTTTAAGGAAATTCAAATTTCAAAATGACAAATGCAATTTTTATTTTGCAAAGAAAAATGATACTAGGAAGCGAATTAAATAACTTTGTGATTGCACTGTGTCAAACAGATGAATTTAAATCAAAATTATTGTTTAAAGGATACACTTGAATATTTCGTCTTTATGTTTTGTCACTGAAATAGATCACAGCTTTAGAAAATTTAACTCAGCTATCATGCATGGTGAATCTAAGGAGTTTTCGTTTTCTTGGAGTATTGATATAGGCTTGGCATTACTGAACTTGAAGATTTTAATTCAGGGGTTGAATTAATTTAGATTTTATTCACTAAATTATAAATAAACTCTTATTTTTATTAAATTTTGAAACTTACAGACGTTGAAAATCTAAGTTACTTGAAATTGGATTGAATTTTTAGATTAGTGCAAAATATAAAACGAATTTCAATTTGAGGACAAAGATGCGATCCTTATAGTAGTCCAAATTTAGTTCTTACCCTCCCAAAAATTTGACATAACAAAAAAAAAATATTTCAGCCAACTTCTGAATTTTTAACTCTTCAAAATGAATGAAAAATTTTCGATTATTTAAAGGTAATAATAACCAAAAAAGTCGAAAATTCAAGTAAAATTTAGATATCACCCGGCATAAACTCTAATATCTAAAATTATTAAACTTGTAAAAAAATTAATCAACTATTGCCGAACATTCATATGTGAGGTAAGCATATAAAAAAGCACAACTTGAAATGATTTTAATAACACTTCAATTGCTCAAAGAAGTCTTTCATAAAACAACACAAGCCAACCAAAGCAAGTGTCACCCGACATAAACTCTAAAGGACTATACCCAGAGATGAATTTTATACGAAATAAATTTTATGATTTTCACAATTTTATTATTTTTGTAAGTTTTTATTGTTGTAAAAAAATTGTATTATTCCTTTGGCTGAAATCCGGAAATGCGGCGGAATGAACAAAAAAAAAAGACTCATTTTTTAGAAAAAACTTAAGAGCACCAATAATTCTGTAACAGCTAAATTTTATTCTCAAAAAAATTTCTACCATTCAAGGTTTTTCTTTGTTTATAGTTTATTGTAAAAATACAAAATTTACTTCATCCCTTACATGTGTTCTATGTTTTCTTAGTAAATGTATATAGCGGATCATAATCCTTAAAAAAATAAACAAAAAACAAAACTTCAAAGAAATTTGTTGCCCTAAAAGCGTGAACCACTTACCCGGCTGATAACAGATTTATGAGAGAGCTCAAAGAAATAAAACGATAATAATTCGGCACTAGAGTTTTTTTTTTTCACTGGTACAAACCAAACTTGAAGCATTTGGAATTAAATAAATCAAATGAAGATTGTCGATAAAAGGGGGAATTTAATATCCCGGTAGCACCTGGAAGTGATAACAGCCGACATCGTCAACAGATTTAAGAGATACTTTTTTGTCATAAAAGTCATTACTTTTTTTTTGTCATTTTCTCATTTAAATGATATTAATAAAATCGGGATCTGAAAAAGTTTTGAATTTTTATGACATTTGAGATTTCCGGACTACCAATTTTTATATATATGTATATATATACAATACGAGATGTAATGCAAACCATTGAGGTTTTTCATTGTTCGACCACTCTAAATAATAATGAGAAGCCATTAAAGATAAAATTTCATTACTTTTGTGAATTTTGTTGGTTTGATCGAAAAGAGACTAAATTTTCAAAGAAATAACAAAGAATTCAAAATATAAACATCAGATGGATTACTTTTTTATGATATTCACAGGTTCTTCTTTTATTTTATTTCCGAAATTTAACTAAATTAAATTTTTGTTTTTAACTTAAAATACAACTATAATAAATAAGATTTAATTAAACAAACTAAATACTAGTTATCTGTACTTACATCCTTGCAAATTCGACGGCGTCCACAACCCCGAACTCCTTTAGCAAACTGAAAATAAATAACAAAATTATATTTAAAATTTTTAAAAATATGATTATGATTATTTATTTTGAAGTTTTGCTGAATTCCTTAATTTGCTCTCTATTCAATTCAGGAGATTTGAACTAAATAGAAGGGTATTAAGCAGTGGAAATCATACTTTGAAAAATTTCAATAGGACAAAATGTGAAAAATGTGTAGGTCTTTGAGAGTTGATTTGAAGCATTTCTTGCTACCGTGTTAATCAATGTTATTATTATTATTAATAATTATTTAGTGTTTTAAATAGTAATAAATGAAAATCCTGAGTTATAAACGTTTATTATTAAATTTGAAATCCCGTATGCATACTTTAGGCACGAATATTTAAAGTTCCTTATATGTATGTACATTTTCTAAGCCATGATGTAAAACAATTCTTGTCGCGAGATGATTTTTATTTGTTTTTAAAAAAATGCTTTATTTCCATAACCTTCAAACTTATTGTAGGAAATATTGACATTTAAAAATTGTTTTCATTAGTTTGTGCATATTTTTTAGAAGAACTTTTTTGTGTAATTCAAAAATCTCTCATACAATCTTTTATTTTTACACCATTAAAGGGATGAGCTCTATTGCTATTCAAATAAGAACCTGAATTTTCATTTAGACTTTCTAAAAAGCAGATTTTCAGTATAAAGCCCGGAGGAGTTAGTCTTAAAAAAAGGGCTAAGAGAACATTTTAGCCACTTGGAAATTAAGTTTTACGAATCGCTTTAATATGTGTCAAACATATCCAATTTATCAAAGGTTTCTTTAATAAATATACCGAACTGAGAATTAGCAAAAATTATTTTGACAAAAGCGGGAAAACTGCAAAAATGGATTGGAGCCAATGTCCATTGTGGGATGTTAAGTTTTGATATAGGCGGATTCTTTACTAAAATTTTTAAATTCCCCAAGAAATTAACAAATAATTGTTTTTCTTGCAAATAAAAATATAAAGTAGATAAAAGAAAATTTTTCTTATGTTAGATTGAAAAGGATATACGAAATCAATTTTAAATGCATTAGTAGAGCCTAATTACAAGACATGGAGATTAACTTATTATACTTAATGTTTATATTGGGAGTTTGAATAAGCTCTACAAAAAAGTGTATATAAAATTTCTATATAAGGCTTAATCCCTCAGGATATGGAATTTATGAATATTTAGACAAAAGCTCATTTAAAAAATTTTTCCCATAAAGTTAATGTACTCAGATACTAAATTATTTTCTTTTTTGTTTTATTTCAGGTATGAAAGAAAAACTTTATCAGCTTTTTAGACATAGAAATGTAGCAACATAAAATTTATCATCGTTAACTCTAGACGCTTAGAGTTCTATCATAAGAAAAATCATTCGCAGAACATTTTTTTTTTGTTTGTGCTGTTAACAAAACAAAAATAATGCAAACTCCTTTTATTTTGTTTTGTCATAAAAAGTAAGGCAGAAAAATAAACATTTTTTCTAATTAAATAAGGGACTTGGGGACATATTTAAGTAAAAACAAAGAAAACAAAATCCATTCCTCATTCCTTTTAGTTATTGTTGATTTGTGTCCTCAAGTTGATATCTTCGAATATCTTCAATTTTTATTGCATATATTTAAAGGTATATGGAGTAAAAGAGAGAGAAAGGAAACAAGAGAGAAAAGAAGAAAATAGGAGAGTAAAAAAAACAAATAAGCAACAAACACAAATTGGAGAAATATAAAATTACACTTAATTTTAAAATATGATTTGTTTTGTCATCTTTTACTAAAAATTTTATTTTGAATATTGAAAGAAGTTTTAATTAATTGAAAAGGAGTCTGACTCCCGGTTTCACAGTTTATACTTAAGTATGAACATATCTCTATAGAAAAATGTGTTGAGCTAAGGAAATCATAAAAGTGAACTGTGAAACACTTCTAGTTCTTAAAGAAAACTTAAATTTTTAAGAAACTCAACTGAGGCGCGAATTTTTGACAATTTTGGGCTTTTTGAGTACTTTAGTAAACAAAAATTGGTCGATATGGTTCTGAAATATTTCCCTCATCTCAATTTATCATTAAAAAAAAGTTGAATAATTCATTTCCAAATGATTAGCATACGTCTCCATTTCCATACTGTCTCACAAGACTTGTGATATTTGCGTTTTTAGGCAAAGTGAACAAAAATTAGGACTTGAATATGAATTTAAAGTGAATTATATTTTAGTAACTGTTTAGTAAGCAATATGTAAAAATACACTCAAAAGCAACGTTAAAAACCAACTATCTAAAAGTTTTAATTCACTTTCCTTTGAATTTTATAAGAATTTGAGGGTATTAGCTTTTAGATCTTAAATGCGTTTAAGAAGTTATTACGCAAAAACATAATAAAGCGCATTTTCCAGCCAAACCCTAATGCTCAATCACTTAAAAATCTTTTTTGTTATTTTTATAATTATTATTTTGAGTAAAAAAGTTATTCGAGTTCTATTTCAGAAATTAATTTTGAATAAGTCGTTCAGCAAAAATAAATTTTTTTGGCTTTATACAAAAAGATCACAGCCCTTACTCAAACTTCTGTAAAAAAATTCTAAATATTGCCACCACAAAGTTTCAAAATTTTTTAAATTATGAAAAAAATGAAACTATTTTTAATAATATTGATAATTAAGAGAGACAAATATTTTATTACAATATACAAAAGTGAGATGTGAAAGGAGTTTTTGCTAATAATAAAACAAAAAATAAGTAAATAAAATACTTTCACTTAAGTGAAGATAAAACAAAAGTAGATTATTTAACTATCAGAAGTTTTTCTGTATCAGCAATTTTGTTACTGTCTTTAACATATATAAAGCTAAATTAAATAATTTTTACCATAAAAACCAAAAAAATTAAGACTCTATCTACCAGAAAAGGACTAAAAATTTTGTTTTTCATTGTCTAGACTCTATCTACCATTAATTTTCAGGTTTATCAATTTATGATCTTTATTTCAATATTTTCTTTCTTTCTTTCTTATCGTTTTTATAAGTTTTATTATATCTCATGAAATTCAAACAAAATTACAATCTTTAACCTGCATATAGCGCCATTATAAATAAATATCAAAATAAATATTAAAATGTTATTCATTTTATTTCTGTATGTATTTTGTTTGTTTATAATTCTTTATTAATTTACAATTTTAATTTATCTACACTTAAATTCTATATGCCTAATGGCAATTGCTGTTTTTATCTACATTAGGTTATTGAGATGGTAACTAAATCCATCGTCATAAATTAATCAATGAACAGGTTTTCCTAACCGATTCTGGTTGTCTTCAACCATCAACAACAAAAAATAAAAATAAAAAAAAAAATCTTAAAACTGGTATCATCCATTCCATATAGCAGTATACTGGTAGAATAGACCACTTCTCTTAATTACAATCAATTTCAAGACATGTCTAACCTTTTCATGTTTAAGGGCTATGTCATGTTAATCATCATTCGAGTAAAGGTAATTTTGAAACCTTTTCTCTAAAAGCTGATGCTCAGTTAATTATTTGGACCACAAAATAAAAGAATATAAAACACGAAGAGTTTTGATTAATGACAAAATCATGTCAGCTCTTAAAAACGATTGAATAATTTATGACGCAATTGAATCTATTATTTAGGACCACAGGTATTGTCTAGAAAATAAAAATAAAAACTTTCAAAATAGTCAAAATATCATAACATAAAATGCAGTAGTCAAACGAACATATGAGTTATCAGTTTTTATTTTTCATATCAATCACTTTGTTTTCTTCTTCTTTTTGTGACAAGTAAACGTTCATCCTTTTAACAAAATGAAAAATCCTTGCAAACATTTTCTTCAACTATAAAATCTATTTTCAATTGTGGTAGTTCTATTCAGATTTTATACGTTTGTTTTTTATTTCAGCTCTTCTTAGAAATTATTATTCTTTGCTTTTCTAAAGAATTTTTATTTAGTGGACACAGTTGAAAAATGCCAAAAAAAACAAGAAGAAAGATGAAAAACTAGAAAGAAAAGGGAATCATTTCAAATATAAAGAACACATTTACGGGATTTTGTAAGGATCCCTGGACTATAAAAGAATCCAATGTGAAAAAGCTGCTATAATCCCGAAACTGACATTATTTCTTTTAGCATTCTCAGTACCGTCCCCGGAACATAAATAAGGTTAATCCTATTATATGAGAGTTTTCAGTTTTATGCTGATTGAAAAGGACAATTTATGCCTTTTTTCCTTATAATATTACAATGATGTTAGCTTCCCGTTATTAAAATAGGCAGGTAATTGCCTAATTTTATAGTAAATAAATTTTTATTTTGAATAAGAGCTTAAAAGGATCAACTACTAGTGAAATTTAATTCAGGATTATAGATTATTGTCCTTTATAGTCTAAAATGACTATGTTTGAATTTATTAAGAATATTTTTTTCTGTATATTAATTTAAATTTTGGCTATGAAACCAAAGTAAGGTTAGTAAATAAATTTTGTTTAAAATAGTTTTGTAAAATATTTTTTGTTGTTGTTATAGAAACGGAAATAAGCATTTTATAGCTTAAAGCAGGTGGGTCTATTAATTGACAAAAAAAGTTTGTTGTTTACTAAAGTGCTGATTCTGTGTAGTAAACACTGAAAAATAAAATTCGGAATTAGTTATTTTTTTCAAACTGTCCACCAAAGCGTTTCATGTAAAATGAATTGGTTTAGTGTTCGTTAGCGAACAATATTTAACTTTCTTTATATATCCTGACTTATTTTGGCTGATTTTAGATTCAAACAAAATAGCACATGGGAAAATAAAAAGCCAACACTGATCTGTTTTACATGATTAAAGAACGGTAGTAACAAAATGAAAATAAAAACATGAGAACTATTCATTAATTTTGATGGCACGGCAGTGTTTGCTGCACTTAATGAACAATTTAAGATTTAGAGTTATTTTAAGTAGTCTATAGAATTTTTTTTTATTTATATATGTCATTTTAAGCTCGACTCATTTATCTTTTACCGTATATAAAAACAGATTGTAAGGATATAGCCGACAATTTATTTTAGACAAGAAATTTTTCCTTTGTGAATGTTCAGATATTTCCCCACACTATTTTATACTGTGCATACTACCAAAGGTTTACTGTTGCTCACAATTATGTAGGTGCATGGATTTTGATATTCTGATTCTTTAGGTCTTAATCTGTGTTAGTATTGTAGTTATGATTATGCTTGCGATGTTGTTTTAAATTTAGAATAATACAGGGTTAGTTCATAATTGTAGTCAACTGTAGTTTTATGTAATATTGATTAAAATTGTGTACAAAGGTAGCAATTTTAATTGGTCTTATTTTGTGGAAGATAGGAAAACTTCACCCTAAAGAAATGATTTAACTACTACAATTTTTGCACTTTTATACCTTTATTCAATTTTAACTATGGGCTTCTATGAAAGCAGTTATAAAATTAATGCTTGAAACCTCTTAAGTTGCAGAGATTTTCAAAGAGGCCCTAATGAATAAAACTTTCGACATTATTTTTTTCAAAAAAAAAAAGTATGTAATTAAAATTGAGTTTTTATACCCTTCAATTATAAATCTCTTTTTCTTAAATATTGAACTATTTTTTGTTATTTTTTGACGCAAATATGAAGCTACACATAAATATGTTTCGCTATTGCTATCTAATCATAATATATCTTGTAATGGTTGTTTAATAAATCTACCTATGCCTAGTTTCATTTCAATAAAATCCTTAAAAAAAGTTATAAAGTTAATTCTACAATATGTTTCAAAAACGCCGCCACACATAAAATCGTTGTTAATCCTTTTCTTAGTAAAAAATATTTTTAAAACTTTGAAATAAATTTAATTAAATCCGATTTAGTGAAATAAAAAACAACTGTTCCTATGCTCTAATAGACAAACGATGTGCACACATACAATATCCCTGCACTAATCCTCAAAAATATCTGCTTTGCCGTCAGCTGAAGCTTAAAATTAAGTCCAGATGACAATATCAAAATGCTAATCCTTCAGTCAAAAGAAATAATTGTGCATTAAATTTTAGTCCTAGCCCTTTATATTAAAACAAAAAAATTTAACACTCCTTTTAATTCATCAAAACAAAAGCCGCCGGCTGTTTAGAGTCTCCCATCTCCAAAACCATTCTAAAAAGAGCAAATTGATCCGTTTTGTAACGGTAGCAGTAGCATAAAATTTTTAGTCAGTGTGAAATGACAAATTATTATCACAGGAAATTATAAACGTGAGCTTGAATCTAAAAACCACTTTTCAGATTTTGACAGATTTTCTACGCTTACTTAGCTCTCCATGAAACACAATGTGATACTATTTTAAGGGATTCATGTAGAACAAAAACAATAAAGACTCAATTGAGGGATGATTACAGCGGGAGTTATGATAGAAGGGGGGGAAGACATCAAAATTCATATATACCCTCATCTTTGCCTATTGTAACAGTAACTGAACAATTTTATTTAGCCATATTAAATAAATTTTATGTACATATGTATGTGTATGCAGTTCGGAAGGGTTCAAAGAATATTCCAGAGAATTGAAGGCCTCACTTACATAAAATGATGTACTGATTTGTATATAATTCGCAGCGGGAGCCAAACATTCCCTGATGGGAAGGGCCGCCAACAAACGAATCAAAATCAGGGTAAAAGGAATATGGGCTCCATAAGCCGATTAATTTGAACGACATTAATTGAGGAGGTACAAACAAAACAAAATATAATAAAATTACAAAAACCCAAGCCCCGTCGGAATTTGAAATTATTATTAAATTATTTACAAACAAATACATGTATAACAATGGAAGGGAAAGATTAACAGGAAGAGGCGTCACACAGTGATAATTGCAGAAAACAATTGGATCGGACAGCTATAGGAGGCTTTGATCGCTCAATTTGATTGTATTTAGTCTAGTAGTGTTGCCATGTTAGTTCTTTATTCAGGAAACTAAATTACTAACAATGAATTTTTATTCCAATTATGCGGGGCTTTAATGAATTCAGATAGAAATGATGTATTCATATTTCCTGATGCAGAAAGACATTTATTCTGTTTAAAACTTTTTAACTACTCCAACTTTAAACGAATTTTATTTAAATTAGAAAAGGATGTATAAAAGATGCTTTGAACAATTTCTAAAAATTTAAACGGATTAAATTTTACTTTGGCTTTTTTTTTTCAAATTGATTTTTTCTTTATTTGTGTAAATTAAAAGGAAACTGCAGATGGGGAATTAGTTTCAGATGGGTCACGCAGTACCTGCATACTAAACTTGGAATCTCCTTTAAATGACAAAAGACTGTTCATGAGATGAGTCCATCTTTTCTGCGATATGATCCAATTTAATTTAAAATGCCCACAAAGTTATGGACTGACCTGAAAATTTTAAAAAACAGGTATCACAGGCTTAAAGTTTAGTTTTCAGTTTCCTTTTTGCAAGCCTGTGCATTCATTATAAAATCAGGATCATAACCCTCAAGTAATTTATTAAAAAATCCTTTTCTGTTTGGAAGCTAATAACTTCTGGTACAAATACACTCAGGAAAAGCAAATATGTAATTGGAGAAAACCATTAACAAAAGAGGTCATCCTATTAAAATTATAAGTTAATTAAACTGCAAACTGCTGAAATTATTGACTTGTGGGATTTTTGTAAAAAGTTTAATTTTCGTTCTAGTTTCATGTTCGATTTTTAACCTGATTTTATACTGAACGCCATGTAAAATTTTCCTATATTTATACCGATTTCAAAATAGTAGGGCCAAAGCAGGAACTTCCAATAATATATAATAAGAATTCAGGATCAACTTTTAACATAAGAGTGAATAAAAGAATTTATACTGATTTAAACCTGGTTACTCAAAAAATAGCAGGTCAAAATCAGTACAAAAAATTTCGACTCGGGTATTGTAAGTTTTTTTACGCGTTGAAATATTTTTTAAATTTTTTTTCTTCTCTTTTGTCATAGGTACAAAAAAATATCTTTTAAAATTTCCTTACAAAAACTCCTATGCACTTTCTAAGTCCTTTTTAATAGAATATTACAACAAATAAATAAAGGACGCAGATCTCATTCTTACTTTTTACATTACGGTTTTTTTTCTTATGCCTTGAACAAAATTAATCAGCAAAATCCTTACAAATCTATGTAACACTTGTTTGAAAATCAAAAAAAAAATGAAGAAACTCCATTTCATTATACAAAATGAATTTTACTATTCTCTTAATTTATTTCTCTAAGCTAATCCTCGGCTCTAAAAGGTTAAGTCATGGCTTCGTAATTTCATTTTATTTTTGTTTATGAAAAAACAAGAAATCTTTCAAATTGCGTAAAAAGTCAGCCAAAAAAAAAAAACAAGAAAGGTCTAGGAATAGAAGTAAAAAATAAAATAAAAAATCAGGTTTTAAATTGTTTAAAATGAATTACATTCAAAATAAGGACTCCAAGGATCGTTAATTAAATTGAAATTACAAACGAACAAGAAAATCTTCTGTTATAGTGTGTAGCTTAGGGATTTTAGTATAGAATTTGATTACTCTTCACTTTAGTATTAAACTAGATAGACAATTGCTGAAAGTTATATAAACCCTGCTAATTGTAAGGACTTGTGTCCTTGTTTTAATCCCAATGTCCCTTTAAAAAGGTATTTTCTAGTAAAACAAAATTTTCAATTAAGTAATTTATTATATCTCTTGTCAAATCTTACTACAAAAAAATTCGTATTTTCTTATTGTGTGTACAGGATGTTTTCATTAAGTCCTTTTCTCACAGTTATTTATTCCTCTAACGTAAAAATTTCTTAAATAAATTTTGCAGTTATATGATAGCATGTTGCTATGTGTCAAATTCTTAAAAAGAATTTTTATTTTTTTCTTAAGGGATTACATTTTTGGATTGATTTTTGACTTCATTTATGACAAACTTCGTATGACATTTTGCTACTTATTTTATGTTTTTTATTTTTGCTTTTCTTTTGAGTTTTGAATAATTTTTATTAAAACTAGAAAAAAAAATCTTGCAAATCAGAGTTTTACAATGGCAATGAATATAATTTTAAAAAAATTACAAGTTAGACTCCGTCGGATTTTATGTTTGTATCTTAACGAGTACTTAAAAAAGCCAAATTTTTTTTACTTTTAAAAAATAATTACAGAAAAAAACCAAAACACTATACACACAGACAAACATCTTAATTTTTACGAAATATAGTTAATTTCTGTGCACAATAAAATCAAAGAATTCTTGATAAAATCTTATTAGAATCGCTTAAATATTTTTAATTGGAAATTAACCAAAAACTTTATCATTCGTTTTTTAAAACAGACAGAAATTAATTATAATAGTAAATTTTGGACGCTTTAGACATATACATATATATTTTTTTTTTATATAAATTATACTTTTGTAAGGACTTATAATTTTTCATAAAGAACAAATACAAAGAAAGTTTGAACCTTTATAATTTTTGCTATATAAAAAAGTTTTCGCCACTTTAAGGCATATGAAACTTGAGAAAAAAAAGGTTTCTTTAGTTTAGGGCAAAAATTTCTAAGGATTTAGACTAAAGTTCTTTTGATTTGAGGTGAATGTTCTTAATTTGAACTTCATAGTCATCGCCAATTGTTAAAGAGAATATCAGCAGTTTGAAAAATATCAAAACTATTATTATAGATGAGAATTTTGAAATTCAAACAAAGATAAAATGAAAAATTTATATAAAAATGTTAAAGAAAATTTCATTGAAGTATTTCATAAACCTAAACCGGATATCACTATGTCAATAGCAAAAATTTAGCAGCACGTTATCATTAACGAAGAAATAAATGCTTTTGGTATTCGAAGATTACAGTGGCCTTAGGTCAATAAATTGAGGTGTGATACTGATAAAAAAAATATGTTCAATTTTTGCGTTTGTTAGCTAAAGGGGGTAAAAAATTAACAAATTTGAAGTCTAATTAAAATGTAAATATCAATTTTATTATCTGAAAAGCTATTTGCAGCTAAACGTGGTTCAAAGGGTTCAAAAAAGTCAAAATATGTCAGCAATTAAAATAATGTTAGATTATAGCTTTCATAGTTTTAATCTAATTAAAAACAACTAAGAAAAAAAATAAACATTTGCAGATAAATATGATTTCTGACCTCGCTACTGATTTGCGTTGTTAGATCACAAGCAGTTAATGCAGTTTAACTTGATCAAGATTTTTATTCACATGAAATTTTTGTATATTTGCCGTTTTTTATAATTAAATTACTTACTATAAGCAGACAAATTTTACAAGTATTTCCGTTTGTGATATTCCTAAAATCGAATCAGAGCTATTTTATTGGAAATATCCATAAAAAATAAAAAGGTCCTGAGAAAATTAATTTGGAAAAATTACATGCGTAAACTTTACACGCAAAAAAAATAAATCACTGATAATTTAGCTAAGTTCTTAGCTGAAATTTTCTCATATTATTTTATAAAATAATTACTTGAATTTTACACTAACTTAAGACGTTTTTGAAATTTAAGAACAACAAAATTTAATTCAAATCTATGATTATGCCTTTTTTTTTAGAAAACGTTTACAACAAAATACTAAAAACTGGGCTCGTTTTGATAAACTATGATTAAATTATTCAGTTTTCATTTAAATTTGGCAAATATTTGAATAGCCTTTTTTTTTTTATCTTTTTTTTATATTGTTGTTTAAATAAAGTTTAAATGTTGGTTTTGATTGTTGACGACAGACTTACAAATATTTTCGAAACACAAAACATCCCATTCATATTTGATATCATACCTGGAATTATTTCAATAGACAAATCGGAAGGGTTACACAAAGTGATAAGCTTAATAAGCAAATAAAACGCTACAGAGATAAGATAAAAATTAATTAGGAAGGAGCTAAGTATCTAAAAAAGGATAATGAAAGGCCCGAACTTTGTGCTAATATTTAACTTGGGAAAGTTTTCAACAAATTGCTAAATGTTAAAAACAAAATCTTTATTTTGATTTTTTGAAATGTAGAGTACTAAAATAATATTTTGCTACTTAAAAATTAGTAAAGGATTTATGTTACCTTCTGGAAACAAGCTTGCCGGCAATCACTCAACTCCTCAGAAATTTCTTCAGCCCAAATTAATCCAAGAAAAATTGAAATTAAAATAAATAATGCACTTATGTTCACCATTTTGAATTTAATTTTATATTTTTTGTATATCCAAATCAAATAAAATTTTCAAACTCAAACAGCCACAATTAATAAATTATTTTCAATTTAAGATGAATTTTTTCTAAAAAAAAATAAGGAAAACAAAAATTCAACTTTAAAAATCACTTTAAAAAAAATTGTTGGCGCCAAAAATATGCATCAAATCATTATTGCCTCAAAAATGATAAGTATAAAAGAAACTAACAAAAAATAAATATTCGTCTGTTAGAATAAAATTCACACGTGCACAGAACTTAAAATTTTTACGCGTTGACTGGACAACATTCACAATGCCTTCAAAAACGTTTTAATATTCGATACATATACAACGACTTCCAAAGTGAAACTGAAGCAACTGGCAAGCACGGGGTTCATTTAAAAACTTCAACTCCCTACCTCGGTTTTGTGAGTTTGTGATGAAAGCGCAGCAGCAAAAAAGTTATGGAAAATTTGTCCGTTAACTTTGAAGAGTTTATGTAGCGTGTTCGATACTCAAAACGAGTCCCTTCTCTGGTATAAATTTTTTTAGCCATGGACATTTTTTTGTTTTTCTTTTTTTATAATTTCCACAGCCATCTTAAGAGAAAATTGTTGCACGTGATGAAATTTTAAGATACGCATGCCTGCAAGATATAGTTATACATTCACCTGTCGAATTTGTTTGCGTTGTATAGAAAAGGATAGAAATAAATTTCTAATTGTTTTGGGAGTACTGGCAAATGCATTATTTTATTCTCTTATGCTAAGAGAATATATTTGGACTATTTGGAAAAGGATAGCCCTAGATTTACTTAACTTTTTTGGCTTTGTGCATGACAAAGACAAAGAAATGAAGCAATTCATTTTGAAATCTCTTTAGTTAAGAGAATTGATTCATTTTTTTATAGTTTTCTTTTTTATATCCAACCTTATTTGGTCTTTGATTAGTTTTTTATTTAAAACTATTATTTTTAAATTCTTTTATCAATTTTGGTAGAAATATTTGGAATTATTGTTTAATACAGTAACTAAGCAAATCCAAACTTTTGGCAATTATTTTAGGTCAAAAGTTAATTGAATTTTAAATATTTAAAGACATCCGTTGAACATTTTTGTGAGCTACTTAAAATAATTTATTAAAAGTTGGTTTAGTTAAGTTTTCTTTATTTATTCGATTTTTGAAACTTAAAAGCACAATTAGAGAATTTTTTCTAATATTTTTCATTTTTAAATACGACTTTGAAGTACAAATAATGGCTCTGATTAGTTGTGCAATCCAATTAAATACTTTTATGTAATTTCTTGAAATTTGATTGAGAAACCAGAGTCAGGTTGACAGCTATAATAGATTTTTAATAAATGAAAATAGAAAGATAAAGTTTAGACTGTCCAACTAGCTGGAGATGCGATTTTACTTGCAGTTCGCATTAAGAGCTATGCAAATTTATAAGGAGGAAAGTTATTGTAATGCATTCTAATGGAAATATAATAAGATTTTACTTCAATTTTATTTAAGGCGACATTGTCTAGAAAATTTTTAGTTTTACAAAATAATAAGTGTAAAAGGATTAGACTGCCAAGTTAGAATGTTAATAGTAAATGTGAAATTGAGATGATACAATTAGAAGTCTTGGTTGAGAGAGCTTATCAATATGAAACCTACGCTTTAACCATCAATAACAGTCCAAGTCAATTTTTCCTTATCGATAATTATTCTTTTTTTCTCGTTTCTTTCAATGAAGAAATTGATATGTAAATTTAATGAGCGATTTCTGTACTTCCTAAAACGACAACTGCCATTATACTAACAAAAAGTTTCATCTAATAAAATTAATTGCATTTTAGTTTGAATTTCTAATAGAAACTGAATAATATTTTTTTCCTATAAAAAACAGAACTGAAGAATCATGAAATCACTTTAAAGTGATATTAATATCATTTTATCGAATATGTATCTATTCTGATTTGTGAAAATAATTGGTATCCTTTTGGAAATAAAGTTTTTCTTGAGAGTCAAGCTTTTTTTGAGGCTGTTTTTTTATTATTATTTTTATACCAGTTTAAGTGTTTATGATTTTTTCAGTAATATCCCAAAATTGAATATTTGTTGTGTTAGTTTGAACAAATTTAAAATGCTTATTAACTTGTTTTAAGATCATTTTGCTTACTCATTTTATGTTGAAGTAACTGTTGATTTTCCCCTTACACGTATATCAATATTCATTTATTATAATGCTCAGGATTTTTATTTCGTTGGATGATTTGATTACTTTGGACTTCTCGATAACTATGTTTTTTAGATTCAAATCAGTCATTTTCACTGCAGATTAAGCATGAAGATCAAGCAGAAAAATTTTAAATATTTAAGGTTATAACAAAATATCATTTCTATTTCTCCTTCTTCCTCTTCCTTTTGTTTAAGAAATAAAACTTAAAATTTAAGAAAAATACCTTCGTAAATGAGTTGACTCAGTTGGAAAAATTTATATAAAATTATTTTTCTTATTTTACGAATATTTTACTCGTGGTTGGCCAGTTAACTTTTTAAGTATTGCAAGGCTTACAAAATTACGAGCTTAAGCATTATCTCAATTCAATTTAATATAGATTGAAATGGAACTTTACTACTTTCGATATTGCATTATTTTAGTATTGTAGAATTAATAAAACTTTCAAACTCTTTTTCGGTTTCAGAAAAACTAAAATTTACCGTGAAACCTCTTACCATAGTATATATTCCTTTTAATATCTTTCGCTTAAAGCATATCCTTAGCGGTATGATAATGAAAACTTAACTCATTTAACAACAATAGATCTAATTATTACGAGTAGTTAAATTGTACCCTTGACTTTAAACTTAGACATAATGAATTTGATGAGTTTTAGTTATGGTGGATTGTAACTGTGTTCAATATTCAAAGAAAAAAGTTCAGTACTGATCAGTTCCGGTCTTCGGTAACGTATATTAAATTGCAGAAGCATTAATGATGTTACCAGAACAAAAACTGCACAATAGACAAAACAAGAACCAATAGGGAACTTAAGTTAAAGGGACATCATCAGTCAATTATTATAGAACCAGCACTAAGTACTGTGCTTATTCCATTGAAGACGATGATCACAATTACCGTCTTTGAGAGGAATATTAGATGAAAGAAAAAAAACATAAGAAGATAAAATAAACAACAACAATAAATAATGATGTGGGAAAACTGATGGGCACTGTTTCCTTTTTGTTTTGTTATTTCCTTCTTTTTTTTACCACTTCTATCGAAAAGATGTTCAATTTTTATTGGTTTTTACTCACAGTGTGATAATTAGTTACTCAATAAGTTCAGGTGTTTTAGTTAACAGCTCTGTTGGGTACTCTAAAATAGTTTTCTAAATCGATTTAAAAAGAAAACAAAGTATTTTAGAAAAACTTTAAATTCTAAAGAATAAAGCGAAAAATCCAAAGAAAAAGTAACTCCATTTTATATTCAACAGCAAACAAAAGTTTTTATTCAATACCTGACTAGCAGCAGGTTTTTTCCGTTCTGCTTTAATTAAATTTTAAAAAGAAATAAAAATGTGTTTAGCCTGAATATACAAAAAACTAATTTTTTATTTAAAATAAAGAAGAATTTAGGGGGTTGATGATTTCAGGTCTCAATTGATGGCAATAACAACATAATAAATAAATAGACAATTGCTTCTTAGTTTTAACTCTACAAAATTTATTTTGGTCACATTAATGCCTGTAAAGGATTTCTAAATTGCCTCATTTAATTTAAAAGCCTATTGACAAGGCAAATAACAGTTTGACCTGTTTTATCATCTTCAGTAGCTTTAAGCTATTCGATAGGAAGCATCTGATTCCTCCTTGATACATTATCTACAACAGTGATTTAAGGACTTTTTATCGTATAAGAATGCTTTTATTATTTGTTGTTTTTTCCTTTTCTTTTTTTTCCGTTTTTGAAACTCTCTACAATAACAAAATGTAATTTCTCTGGAGACTTAATTGAACTCTTTTAGTCTATCTTGGGACAAGAAATGTTTTATATAGTCGAAGTTCTATTGGATTTATTTTTCAATAATTTAAACTTTATCTAATTGAGCATTTAAAAAATAAAAGGAGGTTTATGGCTAAAACTGAAAATAATTTATTTTCAAAGTACATATAATCATTTTGATCGGTTGTGTTACATCAATCTAAAATAGTAAAGTTCTTTATTGTTCTTCAAATTTGAAGGCAGTTTTCAAATACTTTTACTAATATCTGAAATTTAAGTCATTTTTGTCTAGTACTAATAGTGAATTAACAAACTTTGAGCTCTATTGATTGCATTTAGTTTGGAGTTTTTGTATAAGGACAATGAAGCTTTTGAGCTTGGAATGCTTTACTGCAGAATGCATTGTTAAGTAGCATTAATGAATGTTTTATTAGTTTTACTTGCATCATTGGACTGTAAAATAATAATAATATGAGAGATAATTTTTATTGAAACTCAAGCGGCTTTCAAGATTGCCCAAAATATGAATTAATTGAATCACTTAATTCAGATCCTTGCATTGTCCATCTATCGTTGCACTTCAAAAAATTAAAATTGCTAACACTTCACCTTCATGTCTACTAAAAAAGATTGGAATAAAAAATTTCAACAATTTTGATAACACTGGGATATAATATTTTAAACAACTTAAAATTTGCAAAAATACCGGCTAAAATTGGTATTCTTACCCAAATAGTATTGACAGTACCACATGAATTGATAGATGAACTGAAAGAGGAGTATTTAAGTTTATATAAAGTCAAAAAGGAAAAATTATTTGAGTAGTTGAGAAAACTTTTAGTTAATTGATTAAGAACGAGCTACATCACTGGAAAGGCGTTTAATGTCTACATTTTTCTTGCAACCCCTAAGGGGGTCGCAACCCACAGTTTGCGCACCGCTGCTTTAGAGAAACTAAAGTTATTGAAACGAGCAAAGTCTAGCAGTGTATCAATGAGTTTCTTTTTGAGAATTTCTTTCATTATTCTGATGGAATAATACACAAGTGAAAAAATAATAGAGCATGTAGACTATAGCCATCTTAGCTGGTTTTCAAGGCATAAACTAACAGCGCAACGAATTTAGGTTTTCTTTACTAAACAAATTATTAATGTTTTTTCAGAGAAAGTAGGCATCATGACTCCACTTTATCAATGAAAAAGAGTTACTTTTTAATTCAGAAACTTAACTACATTTTCCCTACTGAAGAATTTTATATTTACATACGTTATTCCTAGCTGGAAACAGAAATTAAAGGCCTCAGTAGCATCAAAAACCAAAAAGAGCTATTATATGAGTCTTCAGTTTTCATGTGCAAGAAGAAGTTGCAAACATTTTTGTGGTTCAACGAAATTTTATTGCACCAAAAAAAAAAAAACAGAAATGAGTCAGTTTTACTCAGACCTTTGTTCTAGAGTCAAAATGATTTTTTATTAGCTAAAAGATTCTTCTTTAAAAAATATTTTATTGCATTATTTCAGACTGAATACTCTAAATTCTTCAAAACTATTTGAACTTAAAGAATTTTTAAATCTTATAAATTTTTTTAATACTTGTTATGTTTACAAGAATTTTTTTGATAATCTGAGTAATAATAAAGTAGTCAAAAAGAAAAAACCAACAAAGTAACTTATCAAAACAGTGCAACGTCCGTTTTTTTATTATAAAACTACCAACAGCTAAACACAATTACATTCAGTATTTATGTTGAAAGTGATATTTCCTCAGTTTAGTATCCAAGAATTAAGATAAAAACTTGCTACGACATTAAAAGATGACTTTAACTAAGTAGACAAAAAAATGGGTTTAAAAGATCACAAGAGGAATTAAAAAATGAATAATATAAAGTCAAACACTAAGAACCACAATTATCTTGTTACTATCCTGTTTAAGAGACTATAAGCTGTGGACCTTTTGATGCATGTTTCTAGTCATTTCTATTTAAAAGACATCTTAATAAAAAAAATAATTAAGAATTTCGATTACTTTTTATTTATTTATTTTTATTTTTTATGTTTCTGTTTTTTGCTGTTGATCATGGATGCTGTTTAACTTTTATTAATCTCTATGGCATAGCTATGGAAGTTACTGCAAATAGAGTTGAAGGTACCCTAAGAATGTCCCAATTTACAAAGTTTGTCTTTTAGAATCTTGAAGCAGTTACCAGATGATAAGATACGATTTCTAAGAAATTTTGTGGTAATTAAGAGAATGGTAATTGGACTTAATTAGAAGACTATAAACACTGTCTGCTATTTTGTTGGTTGTTAAACATTTCGTTTAAAGATATTAAATTTTTTAAGGTATCAAAATTTGTGAGAATTTTTCTTCTATGAATAAAAACCAACACAAAATTTACGAAAAAAAAACAAAAATGAAGTGAGGACCCTGACTACTTGTACGACTTTCTTTTCTAATAGATATGAAACTAAATCCAAATTTTTAATTGCTTCACTTTTCAGGGTTCTGATATCTGATTTATTCTGAAGCCTTATGTCATCAGTTTTTATTTTGTTCCTTTTTATTATTCTAGAAGACATGTCAGATTCATTTATTTCACTTGTCAACAATTATTGATATCAGATGGCCCGACTTGATTTACCTACAATAAGACCCTTCTGGAATTCGATTTAGAAGGATGACCTGATCCTTAGATTTTTATCAAATATTTTCACCATTTAAATTCTAAGGTGGACAATTTTTACGTAGTTTTTTTTTCTGCTATCCAAAATTCCAACATAACTGTCTCAACTGTCTGTGTAAATAGAAATTTTTTGTTTTGTTCATTTTGTTATTGTTATTGTCATTTCCATTGTTGGAATTCTGCCATTAAGGCTGGTAGATGCTTACCTCAATGGATTACCTGACATATGCAGTACATTACATTCCAAAAAATTTCTAAAGGACAACAAAAGGTTTATGTCGGGGTGTCTTTTGTTGTAAGAAAATGACTTGGGCATAGATTTAGTTAATTTTTTTTATTTCATTTAAGTCTTTTGAAAATGTTTAAATTTAAATAGTTTTTCCTAGACAAATTGCCAAATTTTTTCGTTACCAAAACTTACGGTTTGTATGACTTGTTTAATCGATTGTGAAATTAGTTTGCAAGGCAATGAATTTGTCTTTTTTGCCGACAGTAAAACTTTTGGTCTAGAAAATCAATATTTCTTTTCATGGTGTTTTTGAGAATGAGATTAGTAGAAATGAACATCGCTTACAAGAACAAGTTTTAAACTGGTTTACATTTTGTTAATAGGGAATTAAATTTTAAACTATTTGTAACAAGTTAAATTTTTGGTTTTATGTAAGATTTGTCAAAAATAAAACAAAAAAAGGAAAAAATTAGTAAATGAAGATGAGGTTTTTTAAATTGTTGATTTAAAAATTTGCTCGAAACATAATTATAATAAATAAATTGATCTGGGATTATTTTATTGTTATACTCTAAGCCTTTATCGGTTAATTTAGTTGGCTTTTAGTTGACGTCATTGAAATTTAAGGTTATGTTTTTACAAATCCAGACTAGTTTTAATTAGTTTTTAATATCTTTTATGAAATATTGTTTTTAATTTAAGGCTAGAATAGACTTATAATTTCTATAAAATTTATTCTGCTTTAGAGGTTATATGTCCCTCAGTGAACTACAATTCCCAGATAAATGTTGAGTGCTCAGAGTTAAAATCAAAGTTTAGTTTTGAAGTGCCTTAAGAGTCATACAGATTTTTCACCGTGAATAAAGCTATATTACCCCTTTTCATATAAAAAATCTTAGCATACAAAAAAGAATTAAATGACTTTTTGCCTAGAAAAGTTTAATGCAATTTTGAAAACGTTAAATAGCTTAATCCATTAACTTGAAAAGCATTTGAATAAAGGAGGACTTTTTATTTAAATTTTTTTTTTTTAAATTAAAAAATGTAGTAAAATTTTTGACTGCCAAAAGGGAGTGTTATAGTTCAAATTACTTGAAATTAAATATTAAAATCGATATGGAAATCGAGTCTTATTTCGAAAGGAATTGAAAGAGCAGAAATTAGCTTATAATATCATTTCTTTTGATTTAACGGATAAAATTTGGCTATTATAGTTAAATTTTGAGACATTTAGCTATACATCAAGAAAATAAATACCGCTGTGTTAAGTGAGCTTTAACCCTGGAAGCAAATATATTGGCTAAGAACAAAGTTACACAAATATATTTTATTTTAGATGATTTGATTTTTAATATATATTGAAAACTCATTGTAAACTGCTCTTAGCCTAGATAGTTCTATTTTCTGATGAAACAAATAAACAACCTAAAAATCCTGATTAAAGGTTTCTAGTGCTAAGATGTCTATTCATGGTATTGCCGAAAAGATTTGGAATTATGTCACTTGCATATTTTAATATTTAAAAACGGGCCATAACATTCCTTTTCTTTAGAAATCGTTTATTTATAAGTTTAAAAATTAATAATTATTGTGTAGTTTTCCATTTTTGACTGGCTATTTAATTCAATTGAAATACAAAACTTAATAATTTGTATTTTACGGCGAATGTTAAATAATTAGAATTAGCTCCTTAGATGTATATACATTTTTACATTTGTGTTAAAGTTTCATACTATATTCTAACAATATTTTTATGTACAAATATATGAAACAATCGAGCATAAAGCACTACAAAAAAATAGCTCGTCATTGTTTTCGTTAACACAAATTTTACACCCTGTTTCCAATTGAAAATATGTTTAAACACAACCTCAGAAATGGTGAAATGTAAAAAAGGAATCTGAACCATAAAAATTAGTTCTTCTGAGATCTTAATTCTTAAACTTCTTCAAATCATGAATGACGGCGGCATCATAAAAAAAAAACAACAAACTATCTTGCTTCCGAACTTTCTCACCGTCTTTACGCCTAATAAGTCTCGAGAAATTTCAATTCAAATTTTTTTATTTTATCAATTTGCCTATGTCTAACCCTCGGAACAGAGATTAAGTTCTAAAAACTTTAAAAAAATGTGGTCCAATAAAAAAATTATCACTGCTCTGTTTGTTTAGAGCTGAATCATTATGAATTTTTTCGGTTCACATAACCAGAAGCCGCTAATAGGACAAAATTTCTCCAAAGAGGTAATTACAGATAATTCTCGAAAAAAACAAAAAATATATTCTCACATAACCCATCTACCTCCTAGCGTGGATAGGCATAATTTCCTCTCATCAGATATTCAAAATTTGTGACAAGACCCTTTGAGGCAACTCATTGACATTACTCGGCTTTGATGTTGGTATTCTTTGATACAATTATTGCCTTAAGAAGCCCACTCAAAAACCTAAATTCTTAGCCCTAATGTGATTTTAATTAACTCCAAGCCATGCGTGATGAGCTGATTTGCTGTTTGCTATAGCAACTGATGACTTCACCTGTGGCCCATTCTAAAACATATGTGAAAGCACTATAAGTGCAGAAAGAACCTAAAATGTCAATTTCCGGACCAGTTAAATATTTTATATCATGACCTTGTACGATCTTATAATATGAGCACTTTCCATTTGACCACTTAATAGTTTCAAGCGGCAAAGGAATAAGAAAAAAACTTTGATAAGAATGATGAACGACACAGATCCCAAGCATGAACAGGTTGATAACAAAAAAAAAAATTAATTTTTCTTTTTCTAGAAAATGTTTTCTTCTTTTTTATATTACCATTTCTTTTCTTTGGTGAAAATACTTCTCCAGAAGTGATGATGTCTTTTAGGGCGCAGACCGCGTTACACTTTAATTGGTAAACGCCTAACTAACCACGTGTCGGCATAGGTAAAAGTTGATTCTAAAAGAGACCGCTTAGCGGATTAAAAAGATATGAAAAAAATAGAAAGAATTATTATCTTATTTTTTTCATATGTGTTCTTTTTTTTTCAGTTTTACCTAAACGAAAAATACGATACAATTATCCTATTTTAGGTTAACCTGCCTTAAGGTTAGTAAATGGATCCATAATTTATCAAAAGATCCTTCGTCAGGAAGCACAAATGGCGTCAGATGGCCATACACAATTTCAATTGGATGATTAACCAACTGAAGTACATATATACAGAAGCCATGGGCTAATCCTAATTTACACTACAAAAATAGACATTTTTTACTTTGTGATTTATGAGTATTATATGCGGCATATATTTGAGATCTAGAGAAAAACAAAAGGATCATTTTTATTTGGTTAGAAAATAAGAAATTTAAAATTTTACTGTGTAGGTCTTAGGTAAAGTCAAAAGGGCAGTCAAATGTATAGAATGAAATATGGGTCTTCATTTATTCATATGACTTCAGTTTATATGCGTTGGTGTTTCATATACTTAAGCCTTGGGGTTTATACTTCCTTTAATCTATTACCATCTCTTGTTTTTGTTCATGGTATTTTTTTTTGGTTTGTTTCATGTTTCTATAATTTTCAGTGTGTTGAAATTCATTTACTTTTGTTGAATAAATAATTTTTCATCATAATGTTTGCCATATGTTACCTTGATTTAATTTTACATTAGAGCTTTGCTCTTTTAGTTTTCTGATGATTTTCTATGTTTATAGTCCTTAGGCTATATTCACTATGCTACAAGTTACAAGTTTATATTATAATGATTTCAATTTAATTTTAACAGTTTTCTTTATTCTTTTTAAAATCAAATTTACCAAAATGAAAAAAGAGGCACTAAGGTTTCAATTATAGAGGGGTGTCGTTCTATAACTGAAATTCATAGTTCGTATAAGTTAAATGCAAATTTATTTAATTTATATGATTGTAAATTGCTCTATCCTTTTAATATTCGTATACTTTTGATGTTTTGTAACTCTTATGCTAATGAGTTTTGGATGTATGTTTTTTATTAATTTAACATAAATTCTTGTTTTTAAAAAGGTTTACTTTACAATTTATTCTCAAAATCAGCAAATGTTACCAATATGAAAACGATACAAAATGCAAAAAGTAAAAAAAAAAAACAAAACAAGCACCAAAATTATTGAAAAGCTTTATTAGTTATTAGCCTTGTATGAAACGTAGAGATCCTTCAGCTACTTTACTTTTTAACAGCAGCAAAACTACTGCCATACTAAGTTTTTCAAATTTCTAAAACTCTGTCTTGCATACCACCTACCTGATTTGAAACTGTAGCAACATATTTGGTCTAATTTGCATTGAAACAATTAAATATATTTAAAGATAAAACTTTTTAACAATCAAAGAATGCAAGTTTAGTAGAATTGTTAAACAAAATTTACTGTCAGTTTTTATAATTGAAAGAAAAACTATTTAAACATTAAAACAATTGAAGCAAAACTTTTAAATACTCAAATGATCATGAACTTTAGTTCGTAATTTTGGTTTCGTCTTTACGCGTTTAAAAGAATAAAAAAAAGTTTCTATTCCTTTTCATGCATCCTCAATCCTTATTTATATTTATTAAGCACAGCCATTAATTGCAAAGCAAGATTTTAACTTATCTGAGACATTTTAGTAGATTTTTATGATGATTGACTGGACCAAATGCCCTTTTACATTGTACATAACTCATCATTCCTGAAATTTCAATTTAAATCTATGTTTTGTTGTACTTAGGTCTCGTGGTTATATAGCTATGTTTTAATTTATCATAAAATCTAAAAATAAAACATCCGTAGATATGATGGGGACAGAGTCCTTCATAAAAATAAAAACAAAAAAAAAAAAATAAAATAATTTTTAAACAACGCCACTAATCAAATGATGATATTTCGATCATTTAAAATGGGATCACAAATCTTCATTGGCTGACATTCAGCCCTTAAGGCGGCCACCTCAAAGTTGACCAAATGTATAGCTATAAGAAAAACCTCGAGAAATAATTACTACGCATGCGTGGGTATTGTATTTACCTTCAATAAAAAATATTTTGCCACTGTATAAGTTAGAACGATGCATGAATGGCACATTATACAATAAGATGTATTTTGTGTTAAATTTTTTTCTGCCAGTCTTTTGACAGCCGCCAAACATTTTCTATTACATTTCAGTAATTGTCTTGTATCCTACTCATCACAGTTACCTGTTTTGATTGTGTTTTCTTTTGCAATTTTCATCTGCTAGGATAAATTATCAACGCAAAGCTGATGGAAAATGTTTTTGAAATGGCTGAAAGGAATTTTGTAATTAGAAATAACATCAACTGTTGTACTTTATATTATTAGACGCATTCTAGTGCGGTTTTTTTTTCTGGATTGACTCAAAAGTATTTGGTTTTTGTTTTTATCTTCAATGTCTAACTATTTGCTGTTTAAAGTTTTACTATGTCTGTCGTCCGTTTATAAAGGTACTCCAACTCTTGTAAAGAAATTTCTTATTATCAAGGATATTAAATGATTTAAAGTAATTATTGTTTGTTCCTTGAAATAAAGTCAAATATTCGTTGAGAGTAACTTTCAGATGGTTTAACATCTATAATAGGTGTGCTTAGAGCAACAATTTTTAAATAAATGAAAACCACTTGTACCACAAATTTAGTATTTATCACTTTTCTTTAAAAAGAGTTTTACGGATATTCTTAAAATGCTACTTTAGACACATAAAATCAGTATCGTAGTTCAAAAATATTAAATTTTAATCTCTCAATGGACTAAAAATAATTTTTTTTTACTGAATTACTGAATTACTCACCCCCTAAATAATTTATATTTAACACCTTGGCACCCTCTGGCGTTAAGATAATAAATTTTCATATTATTTTATCATGTATAAAAACAGAAGAGTATAGGATGCTATTATTTAGCTACTTATAGCAATAAATTACAAGAACAATTATCAATTTGGCTAAGTTTAACCTATAGCCAAAATTTCAAGTGTCCTCAGACAAGTTATATCTATTAAAATTCTATAGGGTTTATGGGTTTTTAAAGGAAATTGGTCCGCAATGCATATCCTTGTTATATCCACAGTAAATATTAGATGCACTGAAAATTCAAAATGAATCTTTGGGATTAGACTTTTGGTCGTTGTGCGTAAGCTACGACAACCGGATATTTGGCCAGGGATGATTGTACTTCTATTGCTGACTGCTGCAATATTACCAAATGAATTGCTTTTGGATATAAGCTTCATCTGAAATTTATTAAAATCGTCATTGCAATTGATTTATAACAACAATATAGTTGCAGATATTGTGTTATTTTGCAGAGGGTTGTAAAACATCTAAAGGGGAAGATCTTTGAAGATTTGTATTCTATTTTGTGTCATACCTAGAGATTGTTACATTACTAGCTAGATGAATAGTGTTGCGTAAACATTTAACAAATTAAGTTTGGGACAGAGTTAATTGTGATAGACAAATGAATTAGTTTTATTATGCTCAAATAGTTTAATAAAATATTTTCTAACGGTTACTTTTAATATACTACTCTGCATGTTTTAAAAATATTAAACTTTACAGGCTCATTTGCTTGGTGTTTTTTTTTAATTTCACAAAAAAGCTATTAGGTAAGGACTTCGTTCATATTAGTAAATGTTCTGCAAGCTATCATAAATTTTTTTATGCAAACTTCTTTTGAAGACAAGTAATAGTTTGGGGGCCATAATACACTTATCAATTGTAATTACCGAAGGATTTTCTTAATTACATTTTTAAGATGTTTTGACAAAGGCTAACTTTCGTTTCTCAGACCTGAGGTATGTTTTGAAGGAGAAGATGCTTTCCCTTTTCGATAAAACGCAAGCAGAAGATTTTTCTTCTTATAAGAGAATCCGTAGATCAGGATTATTAATTTCCCTATTTAAAACAGTTATGAATTATGCCCCCATGTTCACATTAATTTAGCACTTCTATTATATTTCCTTGCTTTATAAAGATTCCTCATCATAGAGTCGAATAATACTGTTTCATAGTTTCTTTTGCATCCTTCCATAAATTCATGACATAGTCTTTAATATTTTTCTAATAGGATATTTTAATCTCTTCTATTACAACCCACAGTTCTTTCCATAATTTTTTGCTTCAGTTGGAATATTAATCTTGTCAGTTACTGGTGTGTTATGCTAGTACATTTTGAAAAGATGAAAAGTAGAGGGAAACATAAAATTTTTTCTAATACAACGATCTTTAAATATCTTTACGGATACATTGCGCAAAAATAACCAAAAGCCTCCAATGTTTCTATAGTATTCCTAATTTTCCTTCTAATAGTCCTTAATTATAGTAAAATGACTCTTTTTGATATTTCAAAACTAATTTTATCAAAATATCAGAATTTGAATGAGTTAGGACGGATTGTGCGACACAAGCATTTATACATTGTTCACCTATAGTTTTTTGCTTTTCCGAAAGTTTCCAACCACCTGATTTCATTGAAAATCACAATTATGTATCTATATTAATATTATCATATTTTTATATAATTTTTTAAAACGAAAGACACAGATCTTTGCCTTGAATTTTTAAAGTTTACAATTTTGAAAAACGGCATTTTATTTCGTACATCACAATTTTGGCTATTTAAATCTTAAATATACGAGTAAGAGTGGGTCTACACAGGCCAACTCACAGCAGAAACTCACAGCGATTCTGTGAGTTTTGTATGAAAAGAACTGGTTTTGCTGTGAGTGTTCTGTTGTGAATTGGCCTGTGTAGACCCACTCTAAGATAATACTTTTTTTTACAAAACTTAGTTAATGCCTGTTCACAAAAAAACACCAAGCTTTGATAATAATTTCTGCAAAAGGTAGAGGACTTGCCAGTAAGAGCTAACAGTAATTGTTTATACGAGAGTACTTCAGTTCGTTACTTGTTGATCATTTTTCTAAAGAAAAAATTTAATTTTGTCTGTTCTACATTTTCAAATAGTTTACAATATCCCAACAATTTCTTGGACCATTCTCTTTTATTGGCCTTATTTCAAAATATTTTACCTTTTTCACGGCCAATTTACTTAATCCCAGTCAAGGACAATTTTTCAACAAGATTAATGCATAAAAGTCATAAATCTTCATTTCAAGTAATAGTTGAGCTGACGAGTAATATTTTCTTTTCATTAAACACAATTAGAGCAAAAATTATTGCTATAGGCTTAATTAGAATTCGTTATACTATCCCAGGAGTCAGTCTTCTGTATTATCTTGACTTCCTCTTAAAATTGAGTTTCGCTTCAAATAAATTTAAAGCAATAAAATTTTGGCACTAAGTTAAATAGCAACAGTTAAAAATATCCTTTCCAGGGAATTCACTTAATATAAACCATGTTTGGGTACAATTTAAAAGTCTATGCTGGTTACCCGTGTCATAATGTCCATTGTTCATTCCTTAAGAGGAATAAATAGATTTTTTGTTTTGTTTAACTGTGACTTTCTCATTCTGCCCTTAAATTGTAGCTAGATACGAAGGTTATAAAGTGTCACCTTATCAGGGGACAGAGATATCCTATCATATGGGTTTCTTTTTTTTTTTTCTAAAATAAAAAAATAATTTTTTGCTTTGTTTCACATTTGAGCTGTGGCAGCATGAATAATGGGTAGCTATGGGTTGCCTGTAAAATAAACCAGCAGTATTTAAGGATCTGAAATGCCTGTGTCTGATATTTAATCAAGGATCAGTTAAATAAATTTACATTCTGGTGGTGGTTGACTGTAAAATAATGAACAGGTGTAACTTAAAGGCCTCTATTGTTATGCTGCAGTTTGTCTTGGATGTGTCAAACTTTATCTAAAAATGGACTCCTTTTTAGGCTTCTGTGATATTTTTAGATTGAAAAATTTTTTTAATAGCCTTTGATTTTGAATTAGATAATTTTGTCTTTCTTTATCAATATTTTTTTGTGGTTTGTCAAAGTTATTTGGGAACTATTTTTGTTTTTTAATTTTACTGCTTTGACAGAATTTCGTTGAGTTTATATAAAGAAGTTTTTTATTTTAAAATTGATACAAGAGAAGAAGTTTTGCTGTTTTTACTATTTTAATTTGTTTATTATTAAAATTTTTTCACTTTCCCTGAATATATTAATTATTAACCATTTTTTAAAAGTTAAATTAAATAATTAAATAATTAATATATTTTCTTAAAAAAAGAACAATTCTGAACTGTTATCAAAAAATAAATACCTTTTAATTCTTTTAATTTTTGTTTGACTGTAAATATTTGAATAACTTATTAAGGATGTTCCGGTCTCATTTCGAATTTTTAAGGTATTCTTTTGATGGGAAAAGAAATTTAGTAATTTTTATTTTATGCTATTATTAATATGTTGAAGTGTACAAATAAAAATTTGTTAAACTTATTTTACATAATTAACATGAAGTTTTTTGTAGCCGAAATTTTCGCCTATTTGAAAAGTATATGACTTGCCATATATAGAGTCACGTGTTTATATCTTCAACAAACAATCTAAATAGATAGTCAACATATTTTTATTTCAGCAGGTGCCGAAATAAAACCAGTTTTCTTTAATTGAGGAAAAATATACAAAAATCATTGCGTTAAATAAATAATCCTGATTTCTGTCATAGCCATACATATGTTTACAATTATATTATAATAGCTGATTGTCGGATTGTCGGATTGTCGAATGTTTTTTTATACGATCAGCTGTAAACAAAGAACAGAGCTCTGGAAAAATTACGCTCAAAGTTTTTGCAGCTTCGTAAATATTTAAAATTTCTTTCTGAAACTTATATCACAATATATTTTTGAAATATATTATCATATTATATATTAAAGTCGATTCTTTTAAAACTGAAAATAATACTATTCAAATAAAATTTTTCTGAAATACTTGAATTGCTAACTTGCTGCTTGGCTTCAAAGCTACTAAAACTCATAGCGCTTTTATATTTAATTGTAAAATAACTAAAACTTCTACACACACGTAATTTTGATTAACAGTTTAATAACAAAAAGTTTTTTACTTTTAACGAGGAAAAAAAGTACAGTTGCAAAATTTTTTTCAAGCAATAATTTTGGAGAAATATTTCTAATTCAAATTAGATGTATCGATTTTCAAAACATTACTTTATTCATTAAATTGTCACTTTTGAGGCAAGTAAATGAATTTCAATATGATATTATTTTAATTCATAACACTTCGTCTATGTCAAAAGATAAGAATTACCTGAATTTTTTTATACTACAAAAACCAATGATTTTTCTCTAGCAAGAAAGCTTTGTAACTTTTTTTTTTAAAAAAAAAGAAGCATATTGAATGATTTTCTTTCAAAGTTTACCAATATTATTGAAAATTTAAATTTAATATCCATAATGAAAAATATGGTATTAATCTCAAAGAAAAATCCAGTGTTGACATGTAAGCAAATTTTAAACATGTTAACCTATTAGAATGTATGCCTGCAATTTATTCACCTATTACCACGTTTATAAAACATATATCTAGAAAGTTTAATAGCTAATCGCACGTCTTAATCTGTCCTTCAGGAGTTTTGTTCAATTAAATAAAGACAAACTTTGAATGCACCGATCTAAGATTAGTATCTAAAAGAACAGATGAATTATATCTGTCATTAGAATTTGTACAGCATTTTATGAAATAAAGGAAAAAATAAAATTCTTTTGGTTGGCTATGATTTCTATCAGTTATATGAAATAGATGCTGGTGCATTTCATTTATTGCTAAATCTAAATTCAACTTTTCCATTGGGTGTGCTGTCAGTGTTCTATTTTACTTTAATAAACTCTGTCTAGTTTATTTAACTGTGAGCTGCGTGATGTCAAACTAAAAATCATGCAAACATATCATTGTCATATGGTACATATCAGCATCATGTCTTAAAAAACATACCTTACAGCCTCTAGCTAGATTTAATGATCATATTTCTTAGTATGACACCACATAGATCTCCTGCTGTCGCATATTTATGGATATAATTTCATATACTTTATAATGTTGCGTCATATTTATTCAAAGAGATATTGCAAATATTTGATGATTAAATTTAAATAATCATTAAAAGAACATCAATGTTTTTTTGTGATTTAGCTCAGATAACGAATTTTATAAAAATTTTCACATAGTCCAGTATATTTGCAAAATATAACATGTCTTTTAAGATGCATAAGTCATATTGAGGTGTCAAATATTTGAGATATATTTGAGATATATGTCTCTATTACATATTTCCTTAGAAATTAACGTTAAGTTACTCTATTAGTAAATTGAAAACTTATATTTCAACACGGTGTGTATTTTACAGTAAATAATAAAAAAATTAAAAATGGTGCTTAAATTTGTTAAAATTGAGATTGATTTAAAATAAAGTCAAACTTAGGTGAAATATAGCTAAGCTTTTAACTATAAAAATAGGTTCTAAAAGTATGCTGGCACAGAAAGACTATCTGACGATTTTACTAACTAAAAATACTGCCGAATTTTTCTATTAGCTTTGAAATTATACTCACTGATGGTCATATTTTCATGACAGAAAATAAATGATGTCAAATCCATTCAAATTTGAACAAAATTGCATTTTATGTAATTTAACTCACACATGTCACCAATTTTATACTAATAACAGGCTAGCACCAACTGGCCTCCAATTCATTTTTGATAGTGTATAGTGTTAGAAGATCCTCGGCATTAAGTCGGGCCATTACGTCAAAATGATATTTCCAGGAATTAATCGAGAAATTATTCGAAATATCGTACATTAAAAGTTTTGTATTTTCCTAGTGCACAATATATTTCTATATTTGACAACACTTTTTTGTCAACTTTTGTTGTTTATTGAATGAATAGGACAAATAATTTCAGAATAACCTTGAACAATTTTTAGTAACTGGTGATGGTACAGATACTAAAAAATAGGAAGCGATTGACAACTGGTAGTGCAAATACAGAACTATAGAAAACTTGTTAAACAACTACAAAAAGTTCTGTTTAAGGCGTCCAAAATTATAGTTAGTAAATGTTGTGATCAAGAAAGTAGAACATGAATAAAAGAGAGCTATTTATTATTCCTACTTCCAAAATTATTCCTAGTATCAAAAATCGCATCTTTTACATTACTGCAAAAGTAATAAATTTATCAGTAGAATATGCAGAAATTAGCCATCATAGCTACTTTTTTTCCGCATAAAGTACCCAAGACGGAAAGTGTTGGTTTTCTTTTTGAATTAATATAATTTCAGAATTTTATAGAAAATAACATACAAATATTGTTATAAGCCTTTTTAAGAAAATAACTTTTAAATTTATAAATATGAGATTAATTCGAAAAATTAATAATTATATGATAATTTTTATTCTTGGATAAAATTTACCTTGTAGCTTATGCTATACCACGCAAATTTTACTCTCACTTCGATGTTTTTGATTGATTTTCAACTAACAAAGATCTGCAAAAATGTGTATAAGAATTCAACAAAATAATTTATGCTATTTGCAAATATAAAACTATTAAAAAAATTTCATCTATTGCTTCAATAAAAAATAACTTAACAGTTGAAAACTAGAAGCTCATCGTAAATTTTAACTAATAATCACTTTAAAATTGTATTCAATCTTCTCTAGTATTGCACTTACCATAAATTTGATTTTTGAATCACCTGGCCAACAGAAGGCTAATAATGTTTTTTCATTTATCGTCTTCATCTTCTTTCGGATTACTACTTTAAAGCCTTCAGGGTGTACAAAAGCTAACTGACAACAATTTTCAATCAGTGTAAAATAAGAAAATTTTTTATGTTAGAGGAAATCGTTTTAACGTATGATATTTATAGCCTTGAAAAATACTATAATAAAATTATAAATAAATAGTTCAAGAAAAAGAAAAACATCAGTAAAAATTGAAAAAAAAAATTACTAGTCATAACTTCCTTGGGTATAATGAACTTTAGTCGAGGATTAAAGGTTGAAAAGGGTCTTTAGCATCCCACGACATTCTTAAGACAAAAACAGTTCATCTCAGGTGCGTACCAAAAAAAAGGGAATCTTCATCTAGCAAATATTTTCTATTTGACTAAGATAACCATAAAGCCACTATATCGCCACCAAGTCATGGAAGATTGAATTTATGATCAAGTTTGATGATTTATTGTCTCAGGCTTGAAATATGAGGTCGGTAATCTCTAAAGAAGTTGATGAAATGCTTTTAAAACGGCTGACAGTTTAAATGCCAGATTAAAGCTAATAAGATGACATTTATTTACCAAAAGGAAAAATATAAAAAAAAGAAAAATAAGTTAAAGAACCTCTGAGTGAGTCTTTTGAAAGGTACCTTTAAAAAGTTGTCAATAATGCTGCATGTTAAATACAGTTGGGAATGTTTCATTGAAATTTTTTATCATAGGGCTTAATATCTACTTTGAGTGTATTTTACGTTGAAATATTATTTTTTTTTTGTAAGTTAAATAACAATAATACTAATTTAGATATTTACTAGTAAAAAATACAGTTTTGCATTGAACAGACATTTATTTATATAATAAAACTATTATAATTAAAAATTTACAATAATTTAAATAAAAAATCAGTATTTTTGGAAGAACACATTCTGATGAACTATTCAAAAATTATTTGTGTGTAATTCGTGAAACATTTGTTCATTTAGTTGGACACTTCAATAGAAAACAAGATAACAACTTGGGTAGAGCCATTCCTTTAGAGAGAAAATGATAGGCATAGTATTGTACACATTAGGTTCCTCTGCTGAATATAGGACTATTGCAAATTTATTTGGCGCAGGGAGAACTACTGCAGGGATAATTTTTTTTTAGATTTATGAAAAGCGGTAATTGATGAGTATGGAGGTTTTTTGAATCAATTTTATCCTGCATCGCAAAATAAAACCGAAGAAAAAAACGCTTATGGATTTCTAGAATTAGATTTTCTGCAATACTATGGAGCAATTGAAGGTTACCATAATATAAAAGTAAAACCTGCGAAAGCTGAATGTTAGATTATATTACCTATAAATCAATGTATTCGGTTATCCCATTTGCGGCTGTAGATTACCGCTACCGCTTCTTGTATGTGGATATTGGAATACTCGGGCGTATCACGTATCCTCACGTATCTGGGAAGTTTTGAATTTAAAACTCCATCATTTGATTAAAATTCAAGTATGGCTGCCTAAAACACAAAAATTTGAAATTAATTATTTGTAATGGTTAACATATATTTTTCAAAAATAATATACTATAAATCATATTATTATAGCTACGGCGGAAAGTAAATTTTCGGCTTTAGTGCTGCCAGATAATCATTTTTAAGCTATTGATGATAATTACGTTAGTGAACGTTATATTTTTTGTAATATTATTGATAATATACTATGAAAATATTACAAACACACAGCTTAATATTATCATTAAAGGCCGATGATAGTTGTAAGTATTATCATTAGCGCCTGTGTGACTACTTTGTTAGAAATGAACCCTAAAAGACATTGTTTTTAAAGTTATTCACAAATATTTCTTATAGATGAACAGTTTCTGTCAGACCATTCTCTCAGGGTATCTTCTCATTTTGTGTCATGCCATATTATGGTTTCCGTGAGGTATTTCCTTATAATTTCTAATATTTATGCCCTCTTTTAGATTTGATTGTTTCTTCTGGCAAAAAATTTGCAACTCTAACGAGTTCTAAACTAAACTTGAGCATCAAAAACTAAATAAAATTGAGCGTTCATTAATTGGAATAAGTATTTTTACTACAGATTTAAATTGAGCATTTGCTTCTATATCAAAAACTAATTTTAAAATATGCCAATTTTGAACGTTCTAATGTAATCCTATTACTTAGAAATACTTTAATTCTAGATTTCGTTTTAATTTCATTTCTGCATTCCTACAAACGGAGCTCTGTTTTTTGTTCCAAGTCTTTCAAAGCTCATGATTAGAATAAGATGCCCACAAAAATGGATTATTATCGTTTATATTAGGTCTTAGACTCAGAATATTTTACGATTCTAGTTTTTATCATAATTTTCCTGCTACACAAAAAAAACGGTACTTTGGTTGTAAACTTTTTCTTTAGTGTTTACTCTGCATCTTTAAAATTTAATTTAATTTTAATCCTAATTGCTGAGCTATGACTAAGTAGGTGGCTCAGAGTAATTATTGCTATTGAAATCCAGGTCTTATTTTAATATAAAGTCATAAGAAAATATAATAGGAAATATAATTGATCACGACATGTGTTTTACTTACCGGACTACTCCCTAATTAAGAAGAAGTCTTAAAATTTAGCTAATAATTATATCTTCTGACTAAAATACTAGATTCCATTTGTGGGTTTTGAAAATTGTATTAAATAATTTACTTTTAGTGATTTAAATAAATTGGAATTGATTATAGTGAATTTTACTTATTACTAAATTTTTTGTTAATTTGTTTTTTTTAACTTAATTTTCTTTAAACCAAAGACTGAATTAATTAGAGCTTTCACTTAATAGGTCAGTCACGATTTGACCACAGATTTTTTTGTTTAGGTTTTTTCTTACAACTAACAGTAAGATCAGTTTCTCAATCGGTCTTCATTGAAACCAAAATAAATAACAAAATGTTAAATCAATTGAGATCACCTCTCGTGACACTTTTACATAATTTCTAGTAACGGCAAGAAAATTATTTTCCATAAATTTGATTTAATTTGTATCTTAAGAAAATTACCACTTTTCCTTTAGTCAGACAAAAGATTCATCATCATGTGAGGTCCAGACTTAGTAGGCTACCACTTTTTTACCTCTGAGATATAAGAGAAAACTGTTTTACCTAGCAGATAGTTACATTACGTGCAAAATCTGGACGTCATGAAGTATAAATTATGGTACAGGAAAGCAAATATTTACCTTTTGTACATTATTTATGAACATTATATAATTTGAGATAATCAAATTGATAGTCTCGTCGCTTTAATACATCCAGACGATCGTTGGCCGTATAGATTTTTTGGTCTTTAAGTCTATCTTACTTGATTCTTGAAGAGACATGAAGATAGCTGTAATAGAGAGTTCACGAAACTACAATAAAAATTATTTATGGCTATAGTTTCAGGCTAGTGGGTAAAAATCTCTTCCATCAGATTATGTTAAAAATGAGATATCGATGCTACAATTGCATATGGCGTTTCTATATGGAAGTCATTTATCATTTTATTATTTGATATAGAAAGCGTCGGAAATAAGACAAGTTCAAATATATTAGTACAGTTAGGCTAAAATACAAAATTTTTGTTTGGGTTCATAAAGAAATTTTATCTTTGCAAAAATTAGAAATAAAACGACGTTTGAAATACAACAACAAAAAATTTAAACTATAATTAAATTCTAGTATGGAATTTGAAACAAATGGAAAAGAGATAAGATAATAAGGTTTATCGTTTTCTTCTATCAGATATTTTGTGTTTTTAGAAAGGATGTAAATTATGACCTATAGATATCTTTTACAAAAGCAAGGATATGTTTTTAATAAACATATCAAGTTAATGCTTAAAGCGAGTTCTTATCTTGAATCATGTAAAATTAAATTGAGCTAAAACTTTTCCTTGATTAGATTTAGGGATAAGGTTTAACGATTGAAGCTCTAAATATTCAGGGAAGCCATTTTCTGTAAATTTTTTAAAGTAGGATGTTTTGTTCCCCTCAGAAGGGTTTTAGTCCAATTTAGTCCAAATTCAAAAGTTTTTATTTTATATTGCCTATTAGCTGAGTTTTAAGGAGCTCGCAAACAACCACTTGCCCAAGTTTACTATTTCTTATGAACAAAAAATTTTCCTGAAGTTTATGGTTTACTTTCTGATTCTTCTGAGACTTTATTTTACTAATTGCTAAATGGAAAATTAGATAAAATTTGCAATGTTTATATATTAAAAACATTTTTTGACATTTTTCTTCAATAGAAGGAACAATATTAATTGAAGCAACAAATAACAATTTTTAAAATGGCACTGATAGAACTGTTATCCGAAGGCTGGTGGTCGCTCAGCGACATACCCTAGAATTGGTGCAAATTTGATTCTAAAGTAACATCAAGATATTTTTCTTAAATTACGTGAGTATATCTATGTAAACACTTATGGGATTCAAAAGAAATTAATTTTTGTGTAACTGGCAAGCATTTAAAGTTATAATTTCGATTTTTTAAAGAAAACATGGAAGTTCTTGGTTTATTAAAATGCTCTTAATTAATTTACCAAATAAGATCAGCTTGTGTTTCTCTTGCTTGTGATTTAAAGATGCAGTTGAAATTTCAAATCAAAATATCTAAAATTGAATTAATAAATGGATGATACTGTATTGAAAAATTCATTTAAAGGAAACTCGATTTATATTTTCAAAGTCAGATTTAGACATGTCTGACACGTTTGTCCTATCTATAAAATTTTTTGTTACATATTTGATGTCTTTTAAGTCCATAAAAAACAAAATGATTTTTTTAAAAATTCAACTAGGCTCAAAAATTTGATATTTAATTTGATAAACTATTTTATTGTAAGCTTATTAAATTATTGGAAAAATTCTGCAAAAGTCTTCCTTTTTTTATCATTTTCTTGAAAAAAAGTTTGTTAAATATTTCGAAATACCTTTTCATTTTTGTTTTTTTTTTCATTTTTGAAACATCCCTCGTTTCCATTTTTCAATATTTTCTTCCAAAGAATATTTTTTTAATATTCTGGGTTTTTTCTCATTTATTTGCTTCAAAAATATTTATTTTGTAACATTTCTTCCATTACTTTTCCTTAAAAAATGGCCTCGTTTTTTTATGCTCTCAATTTGGCTTGAAATCACCTTGAGCTGCTTGAGTACATTCCGTCCTAAAAAATTACGATATAAATCAAAAATGGTTACTAAAAACCCAATTTTTGTTAATTTTAAAGTATCTTCTGTTTTCCTTATTTGAAAACTACTTCCAATTTTTGATTTTTCCTTAGTAAATTCAATAATTTGCTACAAGAAACTCTTCATAAATCTGAACATGAGCTTCAACTTGTAGTATTTTTATTTCCTGAATTGGTTTAGCTCTTGAACTAATTGTGTTTATATTATTTCTAGAAGGATTTTAAGTTTATTACCTGCAAGCAGGTAGGATTGACACAAACCTCAAAAAAACTTCTTCAAAAACGGTAAAACGAATCACGTTTTATATTTGTAAAGTTTTCAAAACTTCTTCAACTCTTGAATGTATATTTTTAGAACGGCTTCTGTTTCTATTTTTAATTAGCAAAGTAAAAGGATAAATTGTGATGAATAATTTATTTAAAAATGAGTAAAATATTTAACATAATCTTCTTATTTGATTAATATAGAAATTTGTTTAATTTTAATTTAAAATTGCAGCCAACTGTAAAATATTAGTTCTATTTTATCCTGGATATAAATTTCTTTCAATTTTCTGTGCAAAGCAAATACTCAAAAAAATTCTACAAACTTAAGAATAACTCCCATAATAACACAAAACCAATACTAGCTCCTTTTTTGTTGTTTTTTTTTTTTCGGAAAAAAACTTTATCCTTAATGTGGTCTAGCATTTATCATTTTATTGTTTAAATTAAAGAAAAGCTTTTGCCGCCAATTGAAGAAATATTTGATAGTCTCTGTTGAGATTTTGTTGAATAATGTCAACATAATCTTTAAACGTTTTTTGTGGACAAATGGATATCAAATATTACAAGAGTTCAATCTATTCTCGGAATTTGTTTGCATTTGGAAAAGGTGTACATATATAAAGTCTTTGGAATAAATATTTTCAAAACGAGTTTATTCAGATTTTATTAAAGGAACGTGCTATGATGAGAAGTATATCCTCTTGGCAATATCATCGATTTTGGGTCTTAAATGTTTTATTCAAAAGAATTTTTATTTTTATTTATTTTTTCTTCTCAATGATTTCATTGAGAAAACACTTCAAAGTAATGAAGTCGAAATATATGTAGATATAGTTTAGATTTTTGTGGTGAAAATAAGTAAGTTGAAGTTTGGTTATTTGAAAAGGAAAAAAAAAACTACTGCAAACCAGCAGCAATTAAATGTTTATAATATCAGCTTCAGGTGTTGCATAGTCTCTTGAATAAATTTCTTGAAACCAAGTGTAATCGTCTGCTGCATTATTTATCTTTAGAATGTATTTTGTAAGTAAAATATAAGGACTTGACAAAGTGTTCTTATATAGTTTAACAGCTCCTTCCTTTTCTTAAGGGTCTCATCTAGAATATGAAATGGAAATTAAATTGTAAGAAAAACATTATATATGCTGAATAACCTTTTTTTAAAATTCAAGCATAAACATTTAACCCAAAAAATATCTTTTTATTGCTTGAGTGTTTTACGGATGATGTTGACAGTTTTCTGTGCTTTTTATAGAAATCTTAACTATAAGCGAATATAACCTCAGGAATCAATAGTTTTGTCACTTTTAACTTTCTTATTTTTAAAGCCTCATTTTTATTTTTAAGATGAAATCTCTTCCTTTTCTTTTGCTATTTATTAACTTTGCATTTTAACAATTTAATTTTAATTTTCTGATCAAAAACTTCTTCTTTTTAATTGATTACCAGATCAAACTAGATATAAATATCATCCTAACCAAACATTTTTCTTACTTAAATGTTTCATTGTTCTAAAAGGTAAAATATTTTTTGTTGTTTCTTATATCACATGAACTTTGAAATTCCAAACACTTAAATGTAACTATTCTAGACTTACAGGTATTAAATGAATCCACAATAAAACCGATAGAAACAAAATTGATACAGAGAGATAATTCATGTCCATTCCAACGATAAAGAGGTAACTAAAGAAATATGGCGCTAGTCAACAACAGGAAAAGTACATTTAAACCGCAAAAGTCACAAATCTTCTTCAATTCATTTACTTCTGTATAGGTCGATAGCAGTAGCTGTAATAAAATGGCTATAAATCAACTTAATTAACTGAAAATCAATTCATAAATTACTCGTATTCAGCACCAAAGGAAAAGGGGCTAAAACTCTATAACTGAGATCATTTCTCACTCTCTTGTAGTATCTTTTGGTGCCGACATTGATTTGACGCAATCACATGACATTTGAGCTTCTTTTAAATTGATCTGCCGCATTTATATTTATTCTATGGGTTGATAATAGAAATCTCAAGTTGGCTTTTATTATTATAGTAGGTCTAAATGATTGGTGATAGTGTTAGATAGTGTAATAAAAAAATAAAAATTGCTTCAATAAATTGATTAATTTTTTGATGGAACAATCATTGACAAGTGAAGGTTTTATATTGACATTTCAAGTGCATTTTATTTTTATTTGAGTAATTTGTTTATATGATTTATTTTGAAAATATTATAAGCATTTTTAAACTGTGAGAGAAACAGAAAAGAAGAAAAATTATACAATGCTAAATATAAGATCAAGGCTAGAAACTTTTGTTTGAGTCAAGGATTTTGATTAATGATAGTATTTTACTATTTTAAATTAATGAATTTTTCTTTCCCGTCTTTTGGTATAAATTTTCAGAATATTTTAAAAATTTAAAGCTGAGCAAATTAAAACGACCAATTATGTTTAATAACGTAAATTTTTAATTCAAAAAACAGGACGTTTTTCATAGGTTTACATCCTGAAATTATTTTTCGCCTTACAAAAGATTTAAGAATGGTTATGCAATGCAATATGTCAGCCGGTAATAAAACAAAAGGTTTTCAGAAGCTGAAACTTTAGTTTAATGTTGATCTAGTTCTCCGTGAATTTTAAATAATTGCTCAGAAAATAAATAGTACCTATATGAAAGAGTCCCATCTGTTAGCTTTATTCAAAGCTACTAATTTCACTGTCAAACACTAAATATCATTTTGTTGTGATACATTTTAAATAAAAATATAGCAGCCTTAGTCATGGATTTTTTAAAAGGGTATTTTGTTTGTGCTTCTAATTATCAAAAAGGATAATTCCACAAATTTTCAGAAAATTCCGGTCAATATAAACACCCTACAATGACCTAAATTGGCAAAAATGTCTTAAGAAACTGCTTCATGATCGTAGAGCATATAAACATGCACCGCTAGTTCGTACTCAGAAAAATGTGGCACATGTAAAGTTTTCACTTTTAACATCAATCAGGCATTGTTCACAACAATTAAACCTACCTCGTTGCGCTTTACACAGAATTTTGAACGTTAATCTTTACTTGCACTCATAAAAAATTCAAATAACACAAGAATTGAAGCAATCAACAATGTTGTAGTTACGCTAAGTGGATGCTTGCAAGAGAGGCGGAATTTTCTTACGTAATCATTTTTCCAATTGAGAAAACTTTAATCAGAATGAAAATGCCAATAAAGAAATCTATTTCATCAGCGGGCCGGAAAATCCTCATAAAATTCACAAAGCTAGTGGAGTCGTTGGACCATTTTTTTCAAAAATAATCATTAAAAGGCGGTTACAGTGAACTCTGAGCGTTATCGGAGCATGTTTACAACTATTTATAGCCAAAATTTAATAAATTGGTTATGTAAGAATTTTTTATTAAAAACTCAAGTAAACATAGCACAAAGTCGTAGAACACTCAATGAAGTGCTCTCCAAGATTTTGTGATTTAATACCGTCTGACTAGCTTCTATGGGGATATCTGAAAATTTAAGTATAATTCAAATTTCCATGAACCATTCAAAATTTTAAATGTAACATTCAGCCCGTATTGTTAGTAATATTTTAGGAGTTCTCAAATTATTTGTGCCGAGTGTTGTTCGACTATTACAATTACTTCAATTTCTAACATAAAATAACATTATTATTTTTTTAACAAGTCAGCTAACTATAAAAACTATACATTCTCACATGTAGTCAATGAACTAGTCTAATAACTAGAACTATTTTAAGACCAGGTTAAAATTCAGCACTGAAATCGTTTTTATGTTATTTTGTAGAACTTGTCTAAATATTAATACCTTTCGAGCTTAATGAGATGAAACTTGTTGAAATAATTGATTGTATTTTTCAAAAAATTGCTAAAACGAAATATATTCCAAAGTTATCAAATAAAATATGTCAAAATATTTAAGCAGCTTACAAAACTAGTAGGAAAATCAAAAACGCCAAAACTGAAAACTGAAGTTGCCACTTACTGACCAAAACAACCAAACCCATAAAATACTTTAAATAAAAATACTCAAAATGAAAAATTAATATAGACGGAGCAGCAATTAAAGGAAAGAACAAACCAAAAAACAGTGAAATAGTTGGGACAAAGAGTGACTTTAAAAAAAATTACAACAGTTTTCTTCTAGTAATAGACAAACACTTAACGCGTGGCCAAATGTGCATATTTTTCTATTCTGTTAAGGTTTGAAATATTATTCTAAGCGATGTCATAAAATTAAAATTAACAACTCATAAAATGAATGTGTCAGTCTTGTTCACATTGCACAAATAACAAAAACAAAATGAATAAAAGTTTCTAAATTTCGTAGCATCTTTTTAACATTTAAATTAATTAATTTAATGACTTCCTAGGGTGCAATTACATAATTTTTTTGTAATAAAAACGTTTGTCTATTGAATGTGAAATTCTTTTAAATTTAAACCAATCAAATCAACTTTGCAACTTTTTTCATTTCAATTCATTCAACTAAATTCAATTTGAATAAAGAATCGATTTTGTCCTTATACAATGGCATCTGTGATAGATCTTATTTCTGAAGTTCTTCTTCATTTTATTGATCTAGTTATTTGATTATGGCACACTTTCAAATGCTGACCCCATCTCCAAATTCATCATTTAAATGTGAATAACCTGATTACTGTTTTTTTTCTTCCAAGTCAATAGATTGTTCTTGCTTTTCTTTCACTGATATCACTAAAAGAACTTATTTTCTCAGCTTTTTTTATGTGTTTTTTTTTTTTTTTTTTAAATAAATTTATCCTTACTGTATACCAATTTTTTACTAAACATTTTTAGTAAAAACATCTTAAAGATGAATATGGAAATAAGAACAGGATGAAAAGGTAGTATTTAAAGTCAGAGGGATGTCGTATGATTAGGTGCTGTAGGAAAGGAAGTCAAGCTGCCATAAGTATTTATGGAAGATGAGATTCTCATTACAGATAGTACGAAGTTTTCATATTGGTAGGGATCTTATCGATGGCAGATGTCTTAAGAAATTCCTTTTGGCATTCATCAGGATTCCTTCACGTATGACATTTAATTCAAGAAAATATTGGTACAACAGAGGCCAAGTTAAGTGAATAGGAAAAAAGTTGTTATTAGGTTTTTAGGTCATGAGAGGCTTATATCAAAATTTTAATCTTGATTTGACAAAATTTCATTTTAAATACTTGAAAGAAAGTTTGTTATGTGTTTTTTAATTTTTGAAAAGTTTCAATATAACTTAAGTAAAACAATTTTCATTCACCAAATGAAATTTAAGTTTTCTTTATAGAATCAAAAATTTCAGCAGAGTAATTAAATCAAAATATATTCTAGAAATACTAAAATTTTAGGTAGAATAACTTCAATAGCATTTCATCTATCTCTACAGATTTTAGCTAAGAATATTTCAAACACTTTAAACAAGAACATACTAAAATTTTAGTTATGATGTGATTGTATGTGTTGAAATGCATAGAATATATGTAATTAATTAAATTTAGTATGTTTCGCGATAAGGACGCATATTTACATTTAATTTGGCTGATAACTAGGTAAATATGTAGAGTTAATTATTCTAAAGGAGGCTAAAAATTATTCCAACTTGAGTTTAATGCCTGTAAAATAATCAAACGAAGGACCTAAAGAAGTGAATTTTATGAATACCTTCTTTCTATGTAGTTACTTGACTTTAATGGGAAGGATTTATAAGATATTTTGAATACTGAAGTGCTTGAAAATTTCTTTATTAGATCCCTTTTAATATGTGAACTATTTGAAAATGCAATATAAAAATTATTGTATTGTCTTGAATTTAGTTAAGATTTTGAAGAGTTGATTTTTACCATGTACTTTTCACTTCAACTGAGATTTTCTATTATTACGCCATCAGATGACATACATTAAGACTATTGAACTGCTTGCATTGACCATAACCGCTGAGCGATGAAATATCGTTTTTAGATGTTTAACGGTATTTAATTATATTCTTTATGAACGTTACCGATTTATCATTTGATACTAACTGAGTTTAATTAACAATTGCATGCCTTCTCCCAGGTGAAATAATTATTCTCTATCTTACTACTGAATAAAATCTGGATTGGTAGTTCTGATTTACTTGCAAATTCATATGAATCCACTGGTTGCACGCATTTAACTAAGTGCTCAATGTTTAATCATTATCACAGCTACACGCAAGCTATAATTAAGTTATTGGCGTCATGTAATACACATTGTCGTGCTTAATAGTAAAACAAGAAGACAAACTTCATTGGTCCATTGCTTTAAAATTAATACTTTGAGACCTGTATTGAACTTTTTTCTTAGCATCATTTGTAATTTTTTTTTTTTTTAGTGTTTCAAAAAATTCTTATTAACATTATTCAAATTAAAATAAAAACAAAACTATCCTTTTGAAAATTATATCGAATTTGTTTTAATAAAATTTATGCAAAAGTCAGTGTCATAGATAGCAACAGACATGAGATTCTAAGCGCCGTCTTTAGAACAGGTCTATACAAAATGTAAATTAAGGTTCAACTAAGTTGTCAATGGTTTCAATGATGATTTTACTGAATGACAGATACGCGAAATGACCAAGAGTCGGGTAAAACATATTATGAATCTCTGAAAATGCATTGAAGAGCTAACCATAGATGTAGAAACATCCGTCTATGGTAGCTCTATAGAAAGAATAGCCGCATAAGATGTATTGTTCTTATAATCATCATTGGCAACCAATGTGCTGAGTCAATATATTAGCGCTGGTTACCTTGTCTCCCTTTCTGGTGTCCTCCGTTTCTTACCTGTCTACTGTCGTTTAACTAACTATAAGTGAAAATCTGGACATGTTACGGTATACTGTGATTTTTCTTTGAGCTTTTGCGCTTCTTAGGAACGTTTTAGCATTTTCAAAGATGCTGATTTAGAATATGATTTTGTCATAGTGCCAACAAGGAATTGAAAATGAACTATAATAGATTCAATGACAAATCGAATGGAGACTAATGATTTATGCCCATTTTTGTTGTTTTGAAACAAGTAAAGTGATAATGGTAATTTTATATTGATTATCATTGAGTTGTCTTTGAGCTTAGATAAATTGGGTAAACTTTTTTAATGTATTTAGTTTTAATGTGATAGAACATCAGACCTTATTAAAGTTGTTTCAGAGTCAAGGAAAAGTAACTAGTGAAGTTTGGGCTTGTCATCTATGCAGAAAAAAGATTATTACTATTAAAAATAGTTGGGTTTTTAATTCTGATTTCAACTGACAAATGAGTTGTACAATTTGTATAGGTATAATAACCTAAAAGACACCGAGAAACAACTTCAGGATCTGCAGGCCCAAAGGTAATAAATCGTCTTAAATAAATGTAGTAAAGAGTAGCAATAAATCTTGGCTATTTTTATTAATCATAAATATAGCATGATAGAAGGGTATCTCATTATTTAAGCAGTAGATATACACACAAGTCCATTTTTAAAAAATGCACTAAAATGAACTAAGATTCCCTGGCCTAATAGGAATCTAGTATGAAAAAAGAAAATGATTAATTTTACAGATTAACTGATATCCATATTTTGATTTGGTATGTTTCCTATGATCTAACAAGGTTTCAAAGTGCAGTGAATGTAGCTAAATTATCAACTGGATAATGTATAGTTAGCATTCGGGGATGAAGTGTTGCTTTCATTTGGAGACAAAAAATGATATTGAAAGAGTTAATATTTTTGTTAATAAAAAGTTGGATTATTTGTAAAATACTACGTCGTTATTTAGAGGATGCTTTTGACTTAACCCGTTGATAGACAGTAAGATAAAGTGAAGTTCGAAAATTGACACTATATGTTTTTGTTTCCCTCCTTATTCCCTGTTTATTGTTTACAACGCTGAAAATATGTTTTTCGCCAATAATTTTCATTTCATTGCAAAATCGCGAATTATATTAAGTTTAATTTTCCCAATCAAATAATAATACACAAATACTTACCTATTTCGCTTTGACAGCTGTAGACACAACTCTCCGTCAACGGGTTAAGATCGAGCTTTGATTAATAATTCTTAGAAATTGACGTAGTTAGAAAATAAGTGTAAATAGTTTTTTTTTTTCGAGTTCTCCACTCAATCTTATTACTTGTCCCAGATAAAGGGCTATAGTAATGATATTGTCTTGTTCGACTAACTCACAATCGACGACACTAATTGGTTTTCGCCAAATACGCAAAATCAGTCCTTCTATCAGTAAATATTTACAATAATTTCATGCTTTGTATACAAATTTCAGTTAAAACCACTTTTACAGAGTTGACTACTTTTAGTGAATTCAGTGCATATGTAATATATTTCTTTCAATTTTAGTATGTTTTCAATTGTTGAATTTTATAAACTTGGCATATCAGGTCAACAAAAATTAAGACTTATGTTTTCATATCAATTTATTTCATTAAAATTGTATTGATTCTAAATTGCTGATGTGAAAGTTTTCTTATCATGATGATATGCTTCTGCTTAATTAGCACTTAAATATTCAAACCCTGGATTGTAGCATCGAATTGCAGCACTTTTCACAGTTTGATTTAGAAACAAAAAAAAATGTACTCAGTTTTTGGGAAACATTCTACAAAAGGACTGATCTAAGGAATAATTTTTCTTCTCATTCTTAGCTCATTATATTTATGTATCCAATCTTATAATTCATTTTTAAACACATTTTCTGTAAAAGGTTGACTATAATACTTACAAGGAACCATCATTTTCGGATGCGCGCTTTGGGCTCAGTCGTCTATGGCGTTGTGTTGGGGACCCCTTAGATAGTAACCCTATGCATTTATTTTTTCCCCATGGCATACAAAAGTTTTTGGTAAATGGGAATATTCGGTTTTGGGGTCAAAAGTCGCTAAAACCTCATATTGTCTTTATAAAAACTCAATTATTTAGTATTGTTTCGTTTGTTAACATAATCCAATATTATCGTTAGAAGCCAATACCAATCAGTTAGCACATATGCTAAAATAAAAATGCCGCACAACAGAAAAAAATGGATGAGAATAGCCAAAAATAAAGAAAAATTGCTAAAATTCGAGTTTTTCGATTTTTTTCTCAATTAAACCATATTGTTCTTATACTCACGTACTTATCTCTTCGTACACTTTATTCGATCTATTCTGATATCAAAAACAAAAATGGAAGTCGTGAAAAAGAGAAAAAGTCGAAAATAATAGTTGAAAATCGTATTTATTCATACATTTAATGGCATATTGAAGTTTTTTTTTTCATTATTTAATTAAAATCCATTTAACAACGATGTTCTATTGCATCTTTGAAACAGAAATGAATTGCACAATGGGCGCATCTCAAAAAACAAAAATTTGGGCAGTCATCTGCTTCGCATTTAACATATCCCTTAAACCGAGACAATACTGTACTGGTGTTTGGAACTCCGCTGAATGTTCTTTAGCGAAACCACGAATACTTGAGAAATTCGAAAAATTTTGGGGCTTTGCATTGGAACCAAACCATGTCAAGTATGTCAAGCAAATTATTTCGTTTCGCTAGAACAAAATCGTTGTTGCCAGCGAACTTTAATACAAATTCTGCGAATAAAGTTTTTGAATGGTCGGTTGAAATAAACGTCTGCTGGTTGGAGAACACTTGTCGATCAGGCGGCAGTTGAACAATATTTAATTTTTTTTCTGCAATTCGTGGCATTTGCATCATCTGTTTATATCCTGTCCATGAATCGATGATCAAAACGCTATCATCATCAAGAAAAACTTCGCCCATCCATTGTTTCGCTATTTCACTCCCCATCAAACCTGATTTGCTCCAGTATACGTGGAGATTCTGGTAATGTGCAATATCTTCTTTAAATTTTTTTGGCACACCACTTGGTTCGTACAAAATGACGGGAAGTTTTGCAGCTAATCTTCCGGATGCATTCTTTTGCACGTGAATAGTATAGCTATGGGTAGTGGCATTTACTCGCTGAACGGTTCGAATAGCTTTCTTTGTGCCTCGAAGTGTCAATTAACGGCCTGGTGGTATTTCGAGCTGTAGCCCCATTTCGTCCGTATTCCAGATCTTAAGTAGACATATTATTCGACCTACATTCTATTCGATTTTCCTTAAGGGCACTGGAATATTCTGCGAAACTCGACATGTTTGACATCGTTGTTAAATGGATTTTAATTAAATAATGAAAAAAAAAACTTCAATATGCCATTAAATGTATATGAATAAATACGATTTTCAACTATTATTTTCGACTTTTTCTCTTTTTCACGACTTCCAGTTTTGTTTTTGATATCAGAATAGATCGAATAAAGTGTACGAAGAGATAAGTATGTGAGTATAAGAACAATATGGTTTAATTGAGAAAAAAATCGAAAAACTCGAATTTTAGCAATTTTTCTTTATTTTTAGCTATTCTCATCCATTTTTTTCTGTTGTGCGACATTTTGATTTTAGCATATGTGCTAACTGATTGGTATTGGCTTCTAACGATAATATTGGATTATGTTAGCAAACGAAACAATACTAAATAATTGAGTTTTTATAAAGACAATATGAGGTTTTATCGATTTTTGACCCCAAAACCGAATATTCCAATTTACCAAAAACTTTTGTATGCCATGGGGAAAAAATAAATGTATAGGGTTACTATCTTTTTTTTTTTTAATTGTTGGTTAAACTAATCGCAATAAAAGTCCAATAAAAATTTGATAAGCTATTAAATATATAATAAGGACTTTTTTATCATACTAGAAAAAAAAACTATATTTTTTATAGTATTAAAAAAGTTCCAGAGATTCACTCATGAACTTGTTATTGTTAGCCATTGCTAACAGCTTGGCTATTTTCAATTGTGTGGTCCTATTTAAGTCGACTCATTAACGTTTACAGAAGAATATCGTAACAGGTTCTTATTTTTACCTTTTTCTTCATATATGTATATATATATATATATATATATAGATATAATTTAATAAAATAGTTGACTTCCATTAGTTCAGATCACAGATATTCTTTACATTCCATAAAAATATGCAAATCCTTGATTTGAGCCGGCAATCATTTCGGTGTTTGGAGTAAATGCAAATAAATGTGACACTTATTTTGAATTTATTTTAATACCAGATCCAGATTGAAAAGTTAGTGCTAGTCACCGCAATTTATTATCATCCAGCTGCCCCTTAATATAGTAAATTTTTAGTGGCTTTTCCCAAACCATTTCAACGAATTGCTAGCTATCTTTGAATGATATCATTCAAAACCGCGATATACGCAAATCGTTTACTCTTAAAAGATGTAACGAAACCGCTTTCAAGATATTTCCATGAAATGTCATAAATCAGGATCGGCTGTTGGATATTTTTGTTAGGAGATACAGTGTCAACACGATGATGTTATTTCACGGACCATTAATATTTACTAAAGTGAGTTCACACTATTAGTTAGTAAAAGATTTTAATATGAGATGTTTACAGTTCATCTTGGTTGGTGATCTGTTTTATTTTTTGTGTTTTAAACACGTTAAAAATGCTTCTTGGGTGAAGGAAACATGGATTGCACTTAATGTTACTGCTTGTTTTTATAGCTCTGTGACTGCAAAAAAAATTTTTTATTGCTTTGATGCATACTGAAGTATGCGTCAAACAATTTGGTAATTAACTTAACAAATAAAATCATTAATTTTTGTTTTTATATATTTTTGCAAAAAATTATAGTCATACACAGTCCTGAAAGTAAAAATGGTGAATGATTAATTTCAAAAACATGTAAAATTTTTCAGTTAAAAAAAGAGCGAAAAGATCATTCTTTTCATTGCAAACAAACTTTCTAAATATAATTTCTGCAGTTGGATTTATACAAATTTAAGCCATTGATAGGCAGGGATAATTTAAAATTGTCAAAGTGTTCTTTTTTTGATAAATTTAAAAATAAGTCTAAGTATCAAATATAAAATTTACGATAGTAATAAATCATCATTTTCACTAGAGGTTTTAATTGCAAAATAATTTTACTTTCACCTCTAGTACACGAATAATAATTTATCTGCTTATACTCTGGAACGAAGCTATTTATTTAAATTATTATTAAAAAAGGGAAGCTAATTTAAAAAAACAAACGTATTGGAAAAATTTCATGAAAACAGTAATTTGAACTGTTTGGTATTATCTCTGCAGAGTTTAAGTTTTATTGTATTTGAAAAATTCTTCATTCAAATTTGAGTTATTTTTAAAGTTAATTACAGCGTTTGTGGCACAGAAGATTTGATAAATTTCGGTTTTATCAAGTGTTCCTCAAAACCAGATGTGATCTTTCATCCACTGAAGATCAAAGATTGGTTAGATTTGTAAATTTGTAAAAACAAAACCAGTCTTGTGAGTTCATTTTTTGAAAAGACACACTGTTAATCAAGGGTTTTTAAAAGAAGCTACTGTTGCCAGGTATAATCTTTCAAATTTACAGAACTTACGTAGTATTTAAGCTTTTTCGTGTATTTTCGTTAAGTACTCTCATAGACTCAAAGGTTTAAATTTAAAGATTTAAAGAAAAAAACTAAAATTTTAAGTGGCTTAAAGCAGGGGTCGGCAAACCGCGGCTCGCGAGCCGCATGCGGCTCTTTGGTCTCTGGAGTGTGGCTCTTCTACAAAATGTCATTGCCATTTAAAGTGTGGTTAAAAGTTCGTAGCTCATATGTAAATGTCGGTTTTCCTGACTTTAATTTTTTTTGGACAACTTGCCAAATAGGAAATATAGTGTTCGGTAACAAAAATTAGTTTGTCGCGCTTATTTTTTTTCTATTAGTGTTACATTTTTCATATATGTATATTTCTTCCTGTCTTTTTATCCATTTAAATTTTTTTTTAAATAGAATACAATACTTTCAATTAATCATAACAACAAACAAATTTATTTTTCGTAACACATTAAATTGTTGTTGTTTTCATCCTATGAAAGCATTGGATTTTGCTACATAAAATTCTTGCTAATAAAAATGTCAAAGTAAATATACACTGCGGCACTTCTGAAAAACAAAAGGTTTGCACAATATATACGCTATGAAAAAAGTAGCTTGTTCAATAAAAACTAATAAAAATTGTTTATATTGTTTTATGTTTACGTATATACATAGCTGATAGTTTGTATGAGAGCTCTAAGGCGACTTATTTTTCAATCAACAAATATTACCAGAAATTAAACTCCCAATACGTGTCGTCAAGAAGTATTTTTGCTTCATTTTTTGCAATACATTTCACCTAAGCGCGGTCTTTTATAGAAGTTGGGTGAGCCATTTAGTCAGCAGTCTCATTGTGCAGTGATTAGTGTTTAGTGATTGTTATAAAATAAAAGATTTTTTTAAGTGCTCTGTTTGACATGGCCACACAGAAAAAACAAAGAAAAACGGAAGACGAAAACCATGAATTTAAAACTGAATGGACTGAAACTTTTGCGTTTATTCAAAACTTAAATGGACTTCCGACTTGTCTTATTTATAAGAAAAATTGGCTCATAATAAAAAATCGAACTTAGAAAGATATTTTACGAGAAGACATATGTCATTTAGTTCTAAATATCCTGTTGGTGATGCAAGGAAGAAAGCAGTAGAAGAACTTAAAAAAAATCAAGAAAAATCAAGTTCTGTCTTTAATTACTGGATGGAGTCTTCCAATAATGTTAATGTTGCAAGTTTTGTGGTTAGCCAAGAAATTGCTATGAGAGGAAAACCATATACAGATGGCGAATACATAAAAAAATTTTTTTTAAATGCCTCCGAAGAACTATTTCGGGATTTCAAAAACAAAGAAGATATTCTGAAAAAAATTAAAGAATTGCCATTGTCTGCTAAAACAGTGAAAGATAGAACAGCCAAAATGTCTGAGAATATAACTAACCAACAAGTCGAAGATCTTAAATTGTCTTCAGCTTTATCTATAGCAGTTGACGAGTCTTGTGATATAAATGATGCAGCGCAAATTTCACTTTTTGTACGATTTGTTTCATCAACAGGTTCTAAAGAAGAACTTTTAGGATTATTACCACTTAAGAATCATACACGTGGAGAAGATATAGCAAAAGCTGTTATTCAGTGCTTTGAAAAACATAATATTTCGCTCGATAAAATTGTCTCAATTGCAACAGATGGAGCGAAAAGTATGACTGGAGTAAGGAATGGTTTTGTTGCTATTTTGAAAGAAAAAATTAAGCATGAGATACTTACTTACCATTGTATCATTCATCAGGAAGCCCTTTGTGCGCAGACATTTCCGGAGGAAATCTGCAAAGTTATGGAATTGGTAGTTAAAATTATCAACTCCATTTTAGCTAAAGCTCTTAATCATCGTCAATTTAAGGAATTTTTAGTTGAAATGGAGAGTGGGTACGAAGATCTTCTCCTACATAATAATGTACGCTGGTTATCCAAAGGAATCGTTTTGAAACATTTTGCTTCTTTATTACCAGAAATTAAGGCATTTCTTCTTGAAAAGGATGTTCATTATCCAGAACTAACGAGTGATCAGTGGATACAAAAATTTTACTTCATGGTAGACGTTACGTCTCATCTAAATCAGCTTAATTGTAAATTACAGGGGAAGGGAAACACAACTTTTTCGATGTTAGAAGAAGTTATTTCATTCGAACATAAATTATCTCTTTTTGCACAAGATTTGGAAAAAAAAACATTGATTCACTTTCCGAGCCTGTTGGAATATCGCCAAAGAAATAATTCAGATATTGACATTCAGTATTTCAAAACAACACTTTTAAATATGAAGGAAGCTTTTCACAAAAGGTATCAGGACTTCAGAAACAGCAAAGCAACATTAGCTTTTGTTAAAAATCCTCTTAAAGCTATAGTAACAGATTTAAATTTTTCGCCTTTTGATATTGACATTGGCAGCTTCGAAATCCAGTTATGCGATTTGAAAAACAAAGAGTTATGGAGCTCGAAATTTCAACGTCTCTATGCTGATATAGAAATCTTGGAGAAAAAGAAATGTGAATTTATTTCACAGCACAAGTGGTCTGCTTTTAAAGACCTTGCAAAGGAAGATATGTATGTTAATTTTTGATACATGGAATAGTATTCCTGATTCATATAATCAGCTAAAAAAATTTGCATTTGCTGTACTTTCCTTTTTTGGGTCTACATATTCATGTGAACAATCATTTTCAAATATGAACCTCATTAAGAGTAAATTGAGAAGTCGTCTTACTGATGAAAATTTGGAATCATGCCTCAAACTAAAAACAACTACTTACAAACTTGACTTACCCAAACTTTCCAAGGAGATGCAAGGCCATTGTTCACATTAGTGTTTGTTTATTAATAAAAATTTACCTGCTAATATAATGTAGTTTAACTTCAAAAATTTGGCTCTCAAAACAAACTTCAGTGTTTGCTTTTTTCACATTTGGCTCTCTTGACGAATAAGTTTGCCGACCCCTGGCTTAAAGGAAGTTTCTTGTTTTGTTTTAAGGAATGGATTTTTCGTAATATTGGAAACCAATAAAAGCACAGAATTTAATAATTATTCAATGATTTTACATCTAATTTTGTTTCTGTCCAGGCATTATATAATCACAAAGGTATAAACCTTTCAATTATAATAAAAGTACTGGATAATATTTTGATTAGGAGTACTTTTTCTTTAAACTTTTTGGTATAAAGTTTAAAGCTAAGGTATTAACGAATTTTAGAAGGAATCACATGAGCAATTTTTCTATTGATATGCCATGTGGACTTGTCACAGTTAATCTAATAAAAACTTCTCTGTTATTATTAAACTTTTTCATTTTTTTTTCTGAATTACAAGAAAAATTTTAATATTTTTTCTCTTTATGGCGTTAATATTTTATATGTCTAAATGTGGAGAGTAAGATTTTATCAAGTTTTTCATTTTTTCCATTCCAAATGCTAATAAGCTATTTGTTTTTATTTTGAAAAATGTTCAATTTTTTAGCTTTTGTTTTTGTTATATAAATATTAAAAGAAAAAAAAGCTGTACTTAAGATAAAAAAACAATAACAAAAACTCTATGACAAGTCCTTTTCTTTTGAAAGAAATATCATTAAATTAAAATATAGTTTAATGAATAAAGAGTTTTATTAAACAAAAGAATATTTTATTCAGAATTATTTGTAGTTCTGTTATGTCTTTGAAAATATTTGATTAACAAAAAACGTAAGAATGATACGCTAATCGATTTTTTTTTTCCAATCTGCATTTTTATTTGAGCACGTAAGCCCTTGGGCTATCAATTAGCTTTCTTGAGTATCCTATTCCATTGGGTATCATCAAAGGGAATCATTTATACGCTCGCTCTCAAAAATTTAAATTTGTTCTTAGCTTAAGGGGACTTCAAAAAAAATTTTCAATCACAATATTTAAAAATAAAAAGTTATTTAATCGAATCCGGCTAACAGGCTTATACCTCTTCTATATATTAACAAAATTTCATAAAACTTTGTTGTCTTTATTAAAAAATAAATAAATAAAAAAAGTAATAAGCCAAAAAAAAAATTTAATAAATAAAATAAACAAATAAGAAAAACCAATAACAATTTTGAATGAAAATAAGAATAAATGTCTGCTGGAAAACAATGTTCAGATAAAATAAGACTTAGTCTGTCCTTCGAAGGCACATCCAATTAGTAGAAAGAGGATTACAGTCACTGGACTTGGAAATGTTATATTCCTTGAGGATATATTGGTGACAGCAGAGGATTGTAATACAAGAAATTTTTCTATGTTCATAAGATAATAAGAAGACAGACTTGAGGATTTTATCTAAAGACATAGCTTCCAGAGTATTCTACTTCTTTTTGGATTTTTTTTAGCAAAAATAAATAATTCGTAATCGACCTAATCCCTAGCATCAGATTATTGGTGTTCCAGTGAAACCCTTGTTAAGCTTAAGGATTGAATTCCTTAATAAATCTTTATTAAAAATTTGTTGACATTGTTGCCAGTATTAAATCAGAATTTTCTATGAGGTTGAAATTTGGTATTTTACTTAAATCCTTGCTCTTTATATTTTATTACTAAAAATACCATAAAAATTATACAAAAATTAATTTTATGTTACAAAATTACATTGTGTAGCCTTTTTTTTTTATTTTGAAATATTTTCACACAATTTATTCTGAGTTGATATTAGCTGTGGTATCTGTAAATGAGTGTAGTAGATGTGGTAATTTCATACGATAATAAATATACAGTGTAGCTATTAGTATGAAAAATAGGAAAATTTGTATGAAATTTATGTAACTATATGCGATACCTAACTTTAGCCACAATCTATATTCACCGTATTTATAACTAAACCAAGTGCAAACGACGTTAGAGGGTTTTGTGGTAATTTTTTTTTTTTGATTAAAAATTATATAAAAAGTAAACCTGCCCAATACACAAGGCGTCTATTTATTTATGTTAAAAAAATTAGTTTTATTTCTGTCATGCTTTGATTGGAATAATATTATTAGGCGAGGAAATTCAATTGAAAAAATTAATGAAAAATAAAAAAACTCTCAATAAAAAAAACGTTTTTCTAAATAACAGATAAAAAATTAAAAAAACATTGTGGGGAAGTCATGTTGCGTGGAAAAATATCAGTAGTTTACAGTCATTTCTTGTGTAAAATTATACACTAAAACCGAAAATGACGTCCAAAAAATTTGAAGTAGAACAGATTTTGAGATATTTTAGAAAAACCATTTTTGACATTTTGAAAAAAATCCTTTTGACATTATCACGATTAACTAATTTCTCACGTGGCTGATTTTTACGATTTTTATATTTAATTGAAGGCAACTGAATTATTCATTGTTTGTCCATATAAAACTTTCCTATAAAGTAAATGGGGTGAGCTATACATGCGCTTACGGGCCATTTCGGAAAATTTTTACCAAACTTTTCATAAAAATGTATATTTTACCGGGAATTACACTATGGAGAACTACTTTTTGTTCCTGTGCTATTTTTGGATATTAAAATCTAAATAATTACAAATAAAATAAGGGATTATCTATTAAAATTGGTCAAAAGTTCCGGATAAAATAACAATTTTAGGCCAATCCAACTACAACAGTCCAAATTGACCAGTGACCATGCGATATGATTATTTCAAGAATAATTACTAACCTAATTTACACCACTGTTCAAAGTAATATTATTCAAAAAATTCTTAATCGTTGTTTTAAGGATTAGAAATTTTGCTGAAAAATTAATACACACATTTATATCTTACAATTTTTCTAAAAGAATTTAGCTTTTCGTGATTTTTTTGAAAATTAACATGAAATAAACGAAGATTCATAGCGATTCTAAGTCTGAATCAAAAACAAACGATTTCTTTAATTTTAGCTTCAAAAATTTATTAAAATAATTTAAAAAAATTCCAATCAACTAAAAGCTCACCTCCTAGCAAATTATAATATCCTTTAGCTAAAAATGCTTACATAAGTCTTGTCTTTTTATCGTTTTAGTTTTTTTTTTTGTTTTTCGTTTTTTGTTGTTGTTGACCCAAATACGATTTTATGACTTTCACATAATCTAAATGACTACTAACAAGAAAAAAAATTTGCAATAACTTTCAAGTAGTACTACACATAAAAATAGCTTCGAAATAAAACAAAAAACAAAAAAAAATTTAATAATAAAATAAAAACCCAGAAAACAAAACAAAAAAATAGCAGCCATATAAATCTTCAGTACTGCAATTAAATATTCTGTGGCAGTAATAAAGCCTTCAAGTAGCAATAAAATATCTACAGAATATTAAAGTTCATAAATTTTGGGGGCTGTGACGACAAAAAAACGTTTAAAGAGTAAACGGTGTAGGATTAACTTAAAATTTCATCTAATGTGACACCACTCTGACAAAGTTAAATGTTTAACTTTATTTTCTTTCATACTATAGTAGCAAGAAGTTTAAATGGCAATGTTTACTGCTCATTAATTTTTGAATTCCTTAAGGAACTTTAGTATGCGGTTAACTACTGCCTGGATTTAGCTTTATTTATTTTCATACAAAGGGAGAAATCCTTTTAGATGTACTCTAATTTTGAAAACAAAAACAAACCATAACAGAATTAAAGAAATTTATATTTCATCATTTATTTCTTACTCCTGGCATGTTTTATTTTTCAACAAATTTAGCATAATAATAGCACATGTGGACTAATATTTTGACTATAATATAAAATCTTTCAAAAAAGACATATTTTAAATTCTTTAGTCGTAAAAAATATTAAAATATACATATATATATATTTTCTAAGGATAATATTTAAGATCTTTTTTTAAGAGATATATGTCTACTTAAATCATTGCTCAAAAGAAAAATTTTGTTCATTCTAAATAAGTCATGCCTAAAAATCCCTTTCATTTGTGTCCGTTTTATTTAAGCAGTGCATATATTATGAGTTTTAAAAAGCTTCCAAGGCTAAAATAAACAATCCTGAATTATTTTCTATATCAAACCTGAAAAGTATAAGAAAAATTGTAGTAAACATTTTTCAATGTTATTAAATAGAAAAGAAAAAAATGAAAAATAACCAAAATATATATAATCACGACCACCATTTTATTTTGTTTTGTTTGTTTGTTGCTGTTTATATCCTTGGGTAAATGGGAAAATAAAATATTATTTATATGTGGAATAGACAATGCTTTCTTAACGAAAAAATTTTTAAGGGATTTAAGTTAGGTTTATAAGGAAGAAAACTGTTTAACATAAGGATTTAATTTAGAGAGATGAAATTTTTGAAAGTATATTTTACTAATGGTTAAAACTTGACTGGAGACTTTTGATTAACTGTAGTTCTTATTGGTTTAAAGAAGTTATCTTTCATTCGATTAAAAAATTTAATTGAAAAATGTGGAATCATTTTTGATAGTGCGTGCATAAACCTGACTGCTCGAGTTTTATTTAAAAAGTAACGTAAATTTTCAAACAATCCATTAGATTATCAATATTTAATTTCTTGTTACGATCGTACTTATTTCCTCAACCAATGTTACCCTAATCAGTTACTAAGTATTTTCAATTGGCTTTTGACAGGTTCAAATGTATTTTGGTGTACTTGGCGATTTTTGGATGTTATATGAAAAATGAAGTTGAGCACTTCAAACATTGAGATGATTTTGAGACCAAATAAGTATTAAAAGCTCTTCACACAAGGACAAGAAGAAAACAACTGAGCAAAACTAAGTTAGTCACTGTTAAAGATATTGTTAAAAAAATCAGTTGGTTAATATCATACAATTTTTACATTTTTGGGAATGAAACATATGGCATCAAATTTTGTTCCGAAATTGTTTATTTTAATAATTTTTTTTTGCCAAAACAATGCCTTAAACATGCTTTAGCTACCATTTTTACTGGATTTGGCCCTTTGTAACCTTTACATATTCCCTAAGCTAAAAAAAAGAATAAAAAGACTTAATTTATTTTATAGATTTGACTCTCAGTGATTACTTTTTGAACTGCATGGAATAAAAAATGATGATATAAATGCGGAAACTAAATCTGCAGAAGGAATCCGGAGGAAAAGTAAAGTATTGACAGTGAATAAAAGATTTCAAAAGTGTAGGAATAATTCTGTTTTTAAACTGGCAAAAAAAGTTAGTTTTAGGTTGACAAATATTTTTCTGAAATTTTAGATTAATAAAAAGCCATTGCAAAAATGTAAACATATGCATGCAAACTCACACACACAAAAGACAAGTAAGATAAGTAATTTAGAAAACAAATGAGTCCATATTTTATAACAACAATAAAACCAAATCTGTCGGACACCCAGAAATTCTTGTAAAAATTAAATTCCTTGAAGAGGTTGTGATATCTTTTGTCTTTTGACAATAAAAAAAATCTGAGGTTCAAACAAAGCTTGTTTTTGGAGGCTAAAAGGCTTAAACAAATATTTAGTAAATATCACGTAGTAAAAAAAATTGCAGGTATTTTTTTTGCTTTTTATTTTTACAATTAATATTGCTTTCTTGTTTCAAGTGTTAAAACATATTTTTCTAAAGGAACAACACCTTAATTTATTTCACTTTACATTAAAGCCCCCTCATATCGAACAAAGCAAATTTTCTTATGACATTTATTACGGTTAAAATTTACTTAATAAAAGTTATTCTTATAATTTGTGCGAAGTAAATTTTGAAACTTTGTGCTTGCCTGAAAATTTAAACTAATAAAAGTTAACAATGATTCTGTGTACAATTTGAGACAGTCAACTTTTGTCTTATCACCCGAAATTTCAAATTTATATGCAATTTACTCCCTTTTCTCTGCACACATTTCAAAAGAAACTAAAATTGCCCAAGAGCAAGAACAAGGTAAATTTTTGAACAGCCCCAACTTTGAATAAATTTTAAACTTTTTGTTAGTAATTTTCATAAAATTATCTTATGATCTCATTTCTAATAAAATTTATTTCTCTTTGATAATAAAAAAACAAAAAACAACTAAAAAGACAAAAACTAAAAAGCACTCAATTCCTGTACTTAGGACTATTACCAAGACCAAAGTACAGCTCCCCTAAGGATAGAGAATTATTTTTGAGTTATCCATCCCTTAGCATGTAATTACACTCTGAACAAATGTCAACATATGAAATTATATTAGACGCTATCCTTCTCCCCTATTAAGATTTCGCATATATTTTAAATGGGAAGATACAACAACAAAAGGATGACAAATTTCCCCATAGGGCAGAATTTAAAATGCAAAGAACACAATAGGGATCCCATCGTCTGATCCATAATGTACTAAGTCTTGGCTGCTGTTTAGGTGAAGCATAGAGTATGGACTTCGTCTATAAACACCTCACGTCTAGCTAAAGGGATGAATCTTATTTTTGTGGCAGTCGACAGTCATGCCTTAGGGATTAACTGGCTATTGGTGGTTTTCTTTCCCACAAACAGGATTTTAACCCCTGTTTTTGATAGTAGCATAACTATTTTTAATTAAATTTATATTAAACGCACAGATGTCATTTTCTCTAACCTTAAGGGTAATAGTTTTAAGGGTATTGATCCGTTTCTGTTTTCTTTTAATTAGGTGCCAAATGAACACTGTTCATTTTTAGCTGATTGTCAGTCACTGGATTTGTTAAATTGGTAACAAATTTTAAGTGGAACAACAGATGCTTATGGGTAGTCATTTTATAGGGTTGAAAACTGTTTAGGAAATTTTAAAACCTATCTTTGATTAATATTTCAGTTGCTTAAAGCCTATTGCTTATATTTTTTTAAATTATTGAAAATTTAAGTACAAAAAAACTATAAAAAAATTTGCCCTTTATAAGTAAACCATGAGATTAGTAATGTGTTTAGAATAATTAAGGGAATTTTAAATGTTTGTATTTAACAAAAAAACAGAATATCTAACTAAAGGTAGTTTAAATTCATAAAGCAACTTTACCAAAACGTAAAAATCTTAAAGATTTTTAAAGGTCTCTAGGAATTAAAGTAGAGATTTGAAATTGTTGCTCAACAATTTTATAGAAAGGGGTTATTTTCTAAAAGGGATGGAATTGATTTAGATGCGAGCCAAGTATTTCATTAGTATGCAGATTAGGGTAGTACCCTACAAAAGGCTGATTAATTGACAAATCGATTTTAAGGATAATGACAAATTTGTATTAAACTTCAAGAGCAAAAGTAGACAACTCTCTAACCTTTTAAGTTTAAGACTAACAAAAAAAATTATTATTTTAATGAAGCCAGAAGTTTTTTTAAATGCAAAACATAGGCAATGAAAAGAGATTAAGGTAAATATAAATTTTTTAATTAATAAAAGCTTCTTCGACAAAAAAATGTTTGTAGAACTCAACTATCTACTCAAAGCCAGCCAATAATATGTAACCTTTAAAGTATAAGGGTCTGCTCTTTTAGAAGGGACTTTAAGTGAATTTTCGCTTTATAATCTATAGCTGCCATAGATTTCAGCGCAAATGTCAATTAATCCCATACAAATGGGAAGGACAAGAGCCGAATAATATACTACTACTCACTTAACTTCTTTAAAAAACTATGATACAATATTTTATTAAATATTGAAATTCTTTTAAAATACTAAATATTTAAATGGATGTCATAAGTCAGGTTTGGTGAATTTTAAGCGGATTTATGCTGATTTCTTTCATGAAATTGTATTACATACAGTGGCGTAGACGTTATAAAGGCTATCCTTTCGTTTGTTATGTAAGGGCAAAACTTTAACAGCATCGTAATAATATATTGTTATAAATTTTCAACTATGCAACTTTTAAGAGAATCAAAGGTAGGTGTCAGAAAGGAGCCCGATTATAAGGAAGGAGTCTTAAATTCCAGAGTTAATAAATTCTATATGAAAAGACAAAATCAGGCTTTTGTTTCACTACTTTGAAGCTTTTTTAAGAATTTTGTAAAATATGCTGACAATAATGGGATTAAGTAACTGGAATAGCAGCTGTCCACAGTGAGTTTTAGGTACACCAATATGAAGAAAAGGATTGAAAAATTAAAATTAATTGAAATTAAGCTAAAGTTTGAGGAATGTAAAGCACCAACGTCAAAGCGTAACGGTTAGTGTTACGAAAAAGTTGCAAACCAATTTATATCTAAGATATGAGCCCAGAGTCATGTATGTATGTATTCACTTTACATTCTTATGCTTACTTTTTAAAGAGATGTTAGCCATAGAGAATGGATAAATTAATAATAGCTATACATGACGTGATAAAAATAAAAGAAAAGTAATAGAAGAGCACGAGCGGACAATAGTAAAAGAATTTTAACAAGCAAAAAGGATATTGGAAAATCAAATACAAGATATTAATACCAATGTTAAGTCAATAATAGAGGAATTAGAGAAAGAATCGGGTAAAAGCCATAGAGGAATTGAAATGGGAAGTTACTGAAGAAGATATTTTGGCATTGTTGGAAGAAAAGTATTAATAAGATCGATCATGCAAAATTTGGATAGTTAAATAATTTTACTATTTTGTACGCGAACGTTCTGAATAGTTTGTTACTAAAGATATAAATTGATTGGATTTTCTGTAAATTGATCCTTAATTGAATTTTAAAATACCTCTAAAGTTTTCATTTGTAAAAAACTGAACTGCAAACACTTGTTTGTTTGTATTTAATTTAAGCACATTTATACCTTTTGAGATTGATTTTATGGCTTCCATATCAAGAGATCAGAAAAAAAAGAAATCATGAGCTAAAGTGCTAACCATTTTTGTTACATGAAACATCAATAAATTCCTTTCTGTGCTCCTAAAATCAATGACTTTGAAATTTAATTACAATCGCTTTTTAATTTTATTACTCTCCTAGAACTATTAAAACCACTTTCAAGGAGAAAAAGAGAATTTCATTGTTGTACTTTTTGTTTTTTATTTAATAATATACTTATGCATATGTATATATATATACCTACATATATATTCAAGTGTCGGTAATGTTTCTTCGATCTTAACGATTACACTTTCCTCACTTTGTAATTAAGAAATTTTCATTCCAATTATCTGAATACATAAGATGAAAATCTGAAGATTGCCCATAAAAATAACTTAATAGCCTTTATATGCCGACATCTGAAAATCTGTTGTTGTTGTTCTCAGGGTGCGGCATCTTACAACACATTTTATCAGATCTCCTTACAAATATTGTAAATAATTTAAATGTATAATTGTTCTTGACGAAGCTTTTGCCACTCTCTCTATACCTGATGGACTGACCACACGCAGGCCTTGACAAACAGTTCCATAAAATAATGGACAACATACATATAAAACATTGTAAATATAATTTTAATATTTCAATTTTCTATAGAATGAAATTAAAAACAATAAAAAAAGATAAACATAATATTTTTCCCCAAGACAAATAGTGTTGGCGGGTCCATGATAATTTCATTCGTTGCGGTTGCATGATTTCCATTGCCAAAAAATATTAAATTAGACTTCATGCAACAATAAAGTATCAGGCGGCCAGAATATTATGCACCGAAACAAATCTGAGACCTAAGCAAATCATCTTTCAAGATGCAATTTGCCTTCTTATGTTTCATCTTAGAATGTTGTGGAGGTGTGAAATTTGTTTTTCGATATTTTTAGAGTGCGGCTTTTTTTGGTGTTGCTGTGAGTGAAAAAAGATACCAATGCCAGTTTTAGCCAAACAAATAAACCTGGAAGCTGCATTAATATTGCTTTGATTTTTTTGTTTTTGGTTTTATAATAGTTCTTTTTTATTTTTTTTTTTTTTTGAAAAAAATAAGCTAAGGATCTTCAGATGTGTTACCGGTTTTTATTTAAGCTAATATTTGATTAAAGTTTTATTACTTGTCGAAAAGTTATAAATGAGCCAGGTCGTAATTTGTTGCAGTTTATTGAAACAGAATATGATTTTTGTCGTTTAGCGGTAGTTGGAGACTCCTTGAAGTATATAGAAAATAAGAAATATATTTTTTTAAATATTGTTGCTCTTTTAATTAAAAATTCCTAAATTAAAAAAGCCCATTGAATTTTGTTTATAAATTTTAAGGAGGGAGTTTTGTTCTATAAATCCTATAAATAATTTTTTTGTTCCTTTTTTAATACATTGTACAGTTGTTATATAAATTGCGCACATGAATAATCTTCAGACTAGAAATGATTTCTTTGGCCGCATAAAATTAAAAGAAAGAAGCTTTAAGTGACTCTAAAAAAATAAAACCAATGCTTAGCAACTTCAAAAATTTCTGCAGTGGCACGCATTGGCCGTGTAAATGAGCTTTTACTCGTAGATCAATTATTTGTATTAAAACTTTGCAATTTGACTGATGAAATAAAAATGATATATTATCAGATATTTATCCATGACTAAAATGAGGTCATCGTCTAGACTATTAAAATTCTAAAATATAACATCACTTTAAAAAGGTTTTATGATCAATTGAACAAGATTTTCTAGATAAACTTGTCAAAAATTACAAAACTATTTTTTTGTCTTTTTCTTTAATTAAATACCTTGCAGCGATTAAATTGGCTGAAGTGCACGGTCTACATCAGAAATGAATATGCCATGCCTTAAAGACATTAATCAGTTGCACAGAGATTTTTTTTTTTTAATTTCCGTACTAGAAATGCCAATGAAATAAATGAATCGATACAGCCTGCCATGGGTGCTGGTAATGTTCAAACTAGCAGACGCTGATCCAATAAGATCAATTGATCCATCTTCGATAGATGAATCGATCCGTCAATAGAGCGAGATCATGACTTTTCCCTTTTACATTCTTACTAAATATGTATATTTTAACCCAAAAATAAAAAAACGAAGAATTAAGATTTATATCTGGAATTTGTTTGCTAATATATTATCAGATACCTGTACATAGGTAAATGCGTGCCTTGAAGGTTGCACGGTTAGTTGAATGAGCCACGAACCTGATATAACTCGTTCGAGCAATTGCTGTAATTGACAATCGCAATGGAGACGGTGAAATTTAAGCCAACATAAGTAATAAATTAAATAATCTTGGGCTAAACGGGAAGTTATCTTCCTGGAGGTTCTTCAGTCAAATATAGAGGCTACTTAATTGTTTTTTAATTGGTTCACATGTCAGTTTAATAATATTTATGTTTCGTAATTAGCTCATTAAGTCGGCCTATAGGGACTTGTTGCGATATAAATCTACGCATATTTTTGTCAAATCGTGATCTATAATAGCCGATTGCTTCTGTAAGATACACTAGTGTCGCTTTAGAAGCAAATTTATGTTAGTTTTTTAATCATATTTAATATCAAAGATACCTTGTATTGCTTCATGCATTCAAAACAATCAAAAATAAGGTTTAAAGTATTGTTTGATAGTTAAATCTAGCTGCACAAGAAATATTTTAATAAGTTTAATAAGATGAATGATTAAATGAATTTTATTTTATGCCATCATTAACCTTAAATTGATCAAAAAATATACTAGCTGTAAGCTAACTACAAAAATCATTAGTTTTTTATTTTACAAGGAATTGAATTTACAATTTTTATGCTCAGTTAGATTCAAAGACCTTAGTTCTTTGTCAGTTTGACTAGGCTCTTACCTATTGAATATATTTTTAACAAATACTCTAAGCATGATTAAGTGAAAAATTTAAACATTTCAAAAAATGACACGAAACGGTTGCAATTATATTCGATTACCTTACCCATAATATTTTTCTACTTAATTCTTTTAGCAGACTATTTTTGTATTTGCTACCTTCAAGACAAATTTTTTTTATCTATTCTTGTAAAACAATTTAATAATTATGTATGTCCACAATTCAATTGTTTCTCTTGCAATTCAATTTTCAACCCCAATACATTTATGAATTTAGCGATCATTTTGAAATTTTTCATAGTACTTCCTCGCATATTTCACTGCTAACAACAAGATGTTTTTTTATTAATTATTAATTTTACAAAATAAATTGAGAAATAGGTCAATGTTGTAGGCGAAAACTAGTAGTTTAGCCTCCAAACGCTACCAAAAATTGAAAAATTTAAAAAAAAATCCCTCCGTTGTAACCTCAAAAAGCATCTCCTAACTAACTACGTGATATACATAAAAAGTTCTATCTTAATTTGATAGAGAAAGTGTTTCAGCAGATGCTGCTACCGTGGCTGTGGCTTAGGGTTGTTAAGCTAAACGAAACTCGAAAAGTCATGGTAAGACTTTTTCGATATTTTAAGAAAGCAAAACTTATCTGACCAATCATGCCTAAATGATAATTCTCAAAAGAAACCAAATTTGGAATGAAATTTTTAGTAAATAGTGAATCCATCTAAATTTTAGTTTCAAATTTATATTAACTTTAAAACAAGAAGAAAATTTGATGGATATCTATTATTTGGACGAGCTGAAGTTTAATTAGGTTTACATTGTTTGAAATATCTAGAAAAACTAATCAACAGTAAATATATTTAGAAATGAAATCAAGAGATCGGAATGAAATTTAACAATTATTGTTAATTACTTTCTTAATGTCAGAAAAATAAATAAATTTTAGCCAAAGACTAGCTGGTCATTTGCAAATAATGTAAATAGAAAAAAAAAGCAACTAATTATAACGTTATATTGATTTCCTGACTAAGGAAGTTAACAGGGAGTATAAATTGGCCTATATAACAATAGCAAATCAAAGAAAGAGTGAAAATTGTTCTTTCTTGGAAGAGATAACAAAAGTCTACCAATTTTAAATGTGCCATTACTTTGGTATGCTAATTACTTTTTTCGAATGGATTTTTAAAAATTTTAAAGTAATTAAAATCAACTTATTTTCCTTAGGGATTTTAAATAAATTTCGCTTAAAACTGTTTAAATAATAGCAATAGGATTTCTTAATAGCAAACTTTGTAACTTGTTAAATATATTTTTTATGCCTAGTGTAAAAATTAATAATAGCCAAAATAAAATAATTAGGAAAAATATATTAGGATTTTTATATTGCTACTCGAAGGCATAGACACCATTAAACTTAAACTTATACAAAATGTAAAAATGGTAATTATTTTAACAGATGTATGTCTTGCTCGCATTCCACCTGTCTTATTCAAATGACAATTTATGTTATATCTAACACCAATGTACCATAGGACTAATAGTACTAGAAACATGTCTTAAAACGGAAGGTAATTAGTGTCAAAAAAATAACACAAGTTATTCTTATGTGATTCAAGATGTAAATAAAACATACCAAGAATCATATTGCAGCAGACACAAAGGAATTATCTATTTCCATAAAAGTCAGTAGCAATAGGTTGCTTTGAATTCATTTGAACAAAGGGACATATCATCCATCCCTTTTTCAATATACAATGCGCACCCACAATTAACACCATCACCTTAAGTAAAAAATAAATATAAAATAATGCAAATCGAGTGCAAATAAGGCCATTAATTAGCTCTTTACAAGACTTCTCACCCAATATGTAGCCTTCATTTGACTTTTAACCACTGCCTCCGTTGTGCTTGATTGAAGCCTTTGTAGACAGTCGCTCCTTTTGTTAACTTCTGTTTTCTTTTTTATTTTATTACTTTTTCATTTTAAAAGAAATTTTTTATTTTGTTGTTATGCTACTAACTAAAATTGTTACTGGTAATTAAAGGACAACTTGTCGACATAAAAGAAAAATAACAACAACAAGAAAAATTTAAAACCAAAGTCAACAATTCAGAAGTAATATACCAGCTACATATTAAATCCATTATAGAGTTCTGAAAGTTTTAAGTGTACCGTGCCGTTTTGTGGTTTTCTGATGTTTTAAATTGTTGTACCAACGCCAACGTTCTACTTTAACCACAAAATTGTATCGTTACTAATGAAGCTGAAAACTATGTTCAATAATTTTGTGACGCTTGGAATGGTATACATTTTAAGTTAAGTAAATTAAAGGTAAAAGACAAAGTTTGGGTTATATACATATTTGCTATATAAATTCAGTTTTCTGATTTTACTGACTTGGGAAAGATTTTTATGATCATAAAAATTCTTAGAATAATGTTTTAAAAGAATATTTACAAAAATATATATTTATACATATCTTGTGACTACCAATCCAAATTTGTTGTTAAAGTTCATTAAAAAATTTTTATAGGTTTTTTATGTTTAGAGTTCTTAAATAAAATTTTAACCACAATATTTCAACAAAAAAAAAAAATGAAAAATAATATTTGGTGAATTACTTTAGGGATCGGCGAACATATTTTTCACATTGAGCTCTTTTATGGAAGGAGTCACATACCAGCGCCTTTTAAGTACCATAAAATTTTTCAAAATTCATTTGAAAGTTTTTTATGTATATTTTTTGTGAAATTAATTAATTTTTACTATTCCTAAAAGTATTGTTAGAAAAACAATTGTAATTCAATTTTTTTTATTCAACAATTTTGATGAAATCTTTCCCGTTAGCATTTTTCCTAAGTTAGAACTCACTAGAGAAAATGAATGTCAGTGAATTTTGTACAAATCTTCCATGCCGGTGACTTTTGCTTAAGTTTTTAAACAAAATTTTAAGTTATATTTGTTTTCTTTCAAACATACTAATCAAGGTCAAAAGCTATCATTTATCAAAAAATCAAAATTCAGAATTAACATTTAAACTGACATTTTATATCATGTTCCTGTCGGATCAAAGGTTTTCTAGTATAAATGGTTTAACTCAATTTTTTACTTTCGAAAATCAAAAACTTTTAAAATGCACATTACGCATATTTAATTCATATAAATAAATTACAAAATTCTATATCCTATTTTTAGCCTAATAAGTATATTTATTATTTACACTTTATTGAAATCCCGGACCTCATTAATTAACAAATGGATAATAAATGCATAATTTCTATCGCCTGTTTGCTTTTATAATTAATTACTGTGATTGGGTATAATTCTCTGTACCATTCCTGTTAAAAGCTGACTACCACCGAATTTGGGAAATACGATTAGTTATTGAATACATTGATTATTTCCTGCTTGTGATTTAAATTGAGAATACAAAATGTAAATTGACAAAATAATTAAATCAATGTTAAATAATGTTTTTCATATAAGATAGGTTAGAGTGTAAAATTTAATTAGGACATTATTCACCCTTTAAGGCTCGATATTAAACAAAAGTCAACAAAAATATGTTACCAAAGTACTTTGTAGTCAAAATATCAGTCTTTTTTTTTTTAAATAACAGCAAAAAGAAATATGTTGACACTACGATTAAAATTAGCCCAGAGTCCAATAATAACAAAAATTTAAATATTTAGCAGAGAAGCAAGGCTTGATTAATTAAATAAAAATATTTTGCATGTATTCCCTGAAGAGATCTAGGTCAATGAAAATTAAACACATGCAAAAGTTAACAGCTTTAAAAATTAAAAAACGGAAAATTATCATCCATAATTTTACGTCATACGTAATTAAAGTTACTACATGCTGACCTCAAGTATTTTTTTATAAGTTTATAGAAAGGAAGACAGTCCTTAAGTTTCATAACTAGGGTATTTACAATTTCTTATATGATTCACATGTTTAAATAAGTGATTTTGCATTTGAAATGTTGATAACACGTTTAATTCATCAACAGGTGAGTCTTGTTCAAAGTCATACTTGAAGAGCAAAATACATTTATTTCTAGGGTGGGTACATAATTAATAATGTAAACGAAAATAGTGCAAGTAATTTTCTTTTTAAAGATATTGCATAATGGACAAAATATAATAGTGTTTTAGCAGTTTGTGGTATCATTTATTAAATATTTTCACCACAATTTAAAAACTTAAAACACAATTAATTATTTAATTATTTTTCTTTTTATTACTAGTAATTAATTAACATTTTTAATATATGTATTTCTTTTTTTTTAATATTAATAAATTTCATAATTTAATATTTTTTTGAAATATCATTAAAATACAATCGTTTATATATAATAATAATTTTTTAAATATTTTATGACAATTTTTTGTTGTTGCTTTTTCGAACTTTCTCCAAAAATGAAAAACTTCAACCAAGTTAACTTTAATGACTTGCTTGACTTATTTCATTCTAATTCAAAACTACTACGTAAAATAGTTTTTTTTTAATTTTTTAAACGATTTGACAGATTTTACCGCCACAAGCTTTTTTCCGACATTTGGTCGGGAAATTATCGTTCTTCGACTTTGACAAAGAATAAAAAAATTGTTTTCAGTTTTTATACAGTTTTTAGTCTCATATATTTAGCAAATACAGACAGACTATCATCGTTTTATTCATTAGATATGGTTTTGTGCGAATTTTTTCTGTTCCCTTAATACAAACTGTCATTAATGGAATAACGTTTTAAACACAAAATTTAAAAGTTTTTATGTAAATAAATCATCATTGCACATCTGGCGAACGTAAAAAATTTAACCATTAAATTGTTGAATGAAGTAAAAATGAAAGGGTGACAAATTTATTTTAATAGTTAAAATATATAAAAATATCTAAAAGAAGGATTATATTACAAGTTTTTATTATTTATTAATTATCAAACCAGTCGTCGGTTATTTTTGTAAGAGTAGCAGTCGATTATTTTTTTAATAATGTGGCGGAAGTTATTTGGTTGCTCATTTATTTTCTTTTTGTGTGTTATTATTACTTTTATGTTGTAGTTGAAGTCGTTTGAACATAAAGTAATAAGCCGAAATACTTCAGGTATTCTTATTTAGCTCTTGATACTTTCATTTTCTAACAAAAAATTGTTGATTCTTTTTGCAATAAATTAAACTTAACTATTCTAAAATATAACTGGGCTAAAAAATGGTTTCTTTAAATGTGCAAAGCATCCAATAATTCCAAAAAAATGACTTAAAATTGTTTGTAAATGTGTAAAAAATAAATAAGAGACAAATCTAATGAGAAGACAATGTCATATATAAACAATGAAATAGTCAGTTACCTACTGATTAATATAAAAATTATGAAGATTACTTAACTACAAGGAAGAAAATTGTGATTAAATAAATTTGGTTTCTTTTAAAAAGCCAAAAGAGAGTTTTTCACAATATCTTAAAAGTTATTCTACTAAAATATTTTTAAATATTTTTCTCGGATTATTTCACTTAACAAGTAATTGCCAAATAAAGTAGATAAAGTAGATAAAAAAATTTTCTAGAATATTTAAACTATTGCAATTATTTTCAAAAAAAATTATTAAAAAACAATCCAAGTGGTTGATTTAACAAATAAAAATGTGTTTGTGCAATTAAAAACAAAAACACTTAATTTGGAATAACTCTTACAACCACAAAGTGACAGTTAGTCGTTGATAGTCAAAACATGTCAGAAATGTATTAGACTTAATATTATTAAGGTTTCTTATAAATACTCCATTTATTTTTTTCCCTAATATGATTTTAAACTTTCTTGACATTCGTTCTCAAAGAAAATTATTAATCATGTTTATATTTATGATGTATAATTTATATTAAAAAAATTAATTAATTAATTAATTAATTTCCTTTTAAATTTGAGATTAATAATTAATAATTTCAAGTTTCTAAATAATATTGTGTTGTTGAAACCAGGTGAGAATTTTAAGTTCATTTAGTTTCATTAGTTTGTATAAACCTCTATGACTTTTGGCTCTTAACGAGTTTAACTTGAGGCAATAGTTAAACCCCCAAAACTAAAGGTTTGAATTGCATTGAGCTGCTCAAATGTTTCAAATGTTCAAAATACTAATTAATAGTGTTACTAAAATAACGTTCCACAATTCTTTTTTCTAATGTTTATTCTTCAAAAAATTAAGCTATTATTTATTCATTATTTAAACTATACTTATTTATAACTATTGAATAAGAATATTAATCGATTCGGTTTCTACTACAGGGGTCTGGTGTTATAGTTTTTGAGCCTATTTTGAATATGGGGGATTACTTAAGGAAATAATTTTAACCACTTTCTCCGAATTTGTTTTTACCATGAGCTTGAGTTTCAAGATGTTTTAGTTCTTTTTTAGTTACTAAGGTTGATTAACATTAACTTTCTAGAGTCTAGACCGTTCAGTAAAACGGAGGGGTATAATATTCCTTATTGAAATGGTTCCATTTTAGAGTTTAGTTTAGAAAATTCATTGCAAGGTTTAAAATTCGGCAATTGATTGAGATTTAGTGTATTTATGATATCATATTCCTTGGAAATGGACCAGTGAGTTGGTAAAAGGAATTTATTTTTAACTATAGGACACCTTAAACGAGTATATTTTTATAAAGTCATTGTTCCTAAATTGACAGAATAGAAGATTGAAGGGGTTGAAGTGATACTATTGCCTAAATTTGATTAAATTTTTATTATTTTTACTTTACAACTTTAGTTGCTTATAAATAATATTCTTATAATTTAAATATCACAACAGTATAGAATTTAAAATAAAACACATTTTCTGATAATAATAAATAATCAGAAATAATTTTTTCTAATTCAAATAAATGAAATTCTTAAATTTTAAAAATTATATTTAGTTGTTATGTAGCTAGTAATTAAAGTATCACTTAATTAAAGAAAATAAAACTTATTAATAACAATTTAAGTATAGCTCATAATTGTATTGATTCGACTAATTATAAGAACCTTATTCATAGCATAGATATTTATTTAATTTAAAATTATTAATATTAATATAATATTTACGAAATTCTTAAAACATTTTAATATTTGTTAATAACTTATCACTATTTGACTTTGATATAATTTACTCCTGTGCTTAGTAAAGCACAAAACTTCAACACATCCGTTCAAATGACTTTCAAAGAAAACTTAACACAACTTATTAAACAAATAATCCTGGAGACAGAACACTTATATATTTGTAGCAAAAAGACGGCCGTAACTAAACAAAAAACAACTTGAAAATAACAGAAGGCAAACAGGAACACTACACCTTGCCCCTAAATTAAAATTTAATGATAGATGAAACACCACAACTTATCAAAAATTCAATCTAAAAAAAACCTCCTAAATTAATTGAAAAGAAACACAAGAAACAAGCTACTGACTGGAGGTCATTAATAAGCCAACAGGAAAAGCCTATTTTTAATCCTGTGAACAAAAAAATAACACTTACTTTCTCAAGTAGCAATTGGGGGAAAATGTCAACTAAATAATTAGCCAAGTTAATATATTCCCTTAGTTAGAAAACGTATAAATTTTTTCAATTTATAAAAAGGACGATAGCTTAATAAGTCTGCGCTACAGATTTACATAGTTTCAAAATTAAGTTAAGGCTTATATCGTCTAAGTAACACTTGTAAAAACTTTGTATTACATTTTATAAATAAAAAAACAAAAATTATTTTTCAGTACCGCTTAAAGAATTCCTATAAAAAACTTAAAAAAAGAAAAATATGATTAGTCAATTAAAAATTAATGATATTTATACATTTCTTAAAATTTAATAATATAACAACATTCAAGCCAATCGATAATATAAAAGGCACAAAAGCCGCTGTTGACAGAGTTAAGTAAAAAATTAAACAAAAAAAAAATTTTTACTCTAAGAGCTCTGATTACCATAAACCGACATTAAACCTACTCAGTAAATTTTGGTTATAGTTTTTTAAAAATCTACCGCTGATAAAAAGTCATAACAAGAAATGGTCTGCAAGTGGCTAACCATAAGAGAAATAATAAACAAAAAAAAGAAAAAAAGAAGCAAAACTAAAACACGAACCCAATAAACAGTATAAGAGCTCTTACTAAAACTGTTTCAGTAGCAAATCTTTAATAAAAATTTTGAATTGAGATAACTCAAAATGGCATGACTAACTGCCAAACCGTTCTGTCATATTACTGATGTAATTTAACCAAACCTTATATACCTCTTACAGTTCAGGATTTTGTAGTTTCCTATCGTATCAGCAATTAACAGCGTCAGAAATCTGGTATCCATAGTAGCATTACCAAATACTTTGTCGTCGGCTTAATATAGAGCCTCACAAACGCCTACTTAAAGGTGTCTATTCCAAGACTCCAAGTCCAACGTTTTAAACATATATTGAATAGCCGCACCACTATCAATCGACAAATAAACAAGAAAATCAAATAAATAAACAAATAACAGACATCTCAATTATTTATCTTAATTATGTTTAGAAAAGGAATGAAAAGTGGCTGGGATCTGAGATATTTATAAAAGGTGACGGCAATATGCATTCCAAATGCAGTAGAAGCGTAACGATACCAGAGAGAAATAATACATCGACCAACATTTTGTTGTGAAATGATTGCTTCAAGCCTCTCAAGTGGCTTGTGTTGAACGACTTAAGATAAGAAATTTTTGATTTAGGAGTGCTTTTATGTTATTCAAGTGCGATTTGAAATGGAAATATAGTGCTAAAAGCGAAATTATACCAAAGGATGAACATACCGATGGTTCTTTGGTAGTCGATAACTTTAAAAAAATATATACAAACATATATATATATATATATTTTTGTTTATAGAATAAATAATAAATAGAAGGTTCAAGTGTAAATTCTCGATCATTTCTGTAAACATAAACGAAATACGGGGGGGTCTTATCTTCACGTTTCAATTAGCGCTACAAATGTCCTCTACTTAAAAATAAATTGTCTGTGTTTATTTATAATAGGAAAACTCTATGTAAAAATTATAAATATTTTTGTTTCCTGGCTGTATGGACTTAATTTTTCAATTCATTGATTTTATTTGACTTACAGCAGACATTTTTCCAATCTGCAGAAACCAAAAACAGAGTATCTTACAGATTTTTCTTTGAAGTGTGATAGATTTCTTAGTCACCAATATGTGGGAATTTTAAAAATGATAATTTTAATGTCCAGACTACTAGTATATGTTTTAAATTATTTCCAAATTTTTATTTAATTTTGAAATAGAATTTCAAGGTATAAGTAGACCTATTTTTTTACGAAAACAGGATTTCTACCACAAAAAGGTAATATTGTGCGGTAGCCTAAGTTTTATTAAATACAAATAATTTTTTCCATCCAAAATGTGAAAAATTTTTATGTATAAATCATTCACCTTTTGGGTCTATCTTTTTGGTTGCAAACGCTTTATTTTGTAAAAAGACTTAAAATTTTAGAGAAAGTTTCTAATTTATTGGTTAATAAAGGAATTCCGTAAATTTCTTTTAAATATTTTACTTTGCTCCCATTTCTTTAGATGATATAATAGCTATTACAAAATTCATTACACAATGTACAAACATTAATCGATGGTATTATAGTTTGCTGCTTTCTTGCAAATATTATGATAAGAGCCGTTAGCCGTATAGCTTATGTGCAGGTATCTTAAATTCTTATTAGTACTGCTTCTGTTAATCATAACTTACGTATTAAATAAATTAAACTTAATGTCCTCCTGCTTTTTTGTCTTTTCTGCAATAGCAAGAATGTCATTAATTTAAGTTGACGTTGGGAAAAAATTAATGTATCTTGGTATCAAATATGTGCGCAGTATATTAATCTTTTGTGGCACGGTCCCTAAACCTTCGTAGTAAAGATTCATTAGACTGCATTTGGTAAGTCCCTTTGATCCGAAGGACCTACCTAGGTACTTGTTAAATTTCTGACCCTCCTGAGTACCTTCAGGAAAATGTCATTTTAATTTTAAAATATGGCGTGTCATTGATAAAAAAGTTGATTTTTACTGGGCATAGTCTTGAAACTAATTGTAAGTAAGATTGATTTCCCTATATTGGTTTCTAATCCTCCAAGTTTTAAAAAATCGAAAGCTTTTTGCCTTATCTTGGGTTAAGGGGCTCATAGTTACTCCAGCCATTTATCAGCGCTTACTTGATTTTCTTGACTTTGACATTCAGAGCACTGGGGAGAAATCACATTGTATCATCACGCGTTAGGGCCATGACAATGCTTTGTGTTAATAAGACAGTCGGATTCCCTTAGTCCGTGTCGATTGTGGATTGATTGTTAATTGGTACCCGTTAGAAATATGTAAAAAAAATTGTATCAGCTTGATTGTGTAATTAAAGCACTGTAGGCAGCTCCTGCGACATAAATGTACCAAATTTATTTTGAACTAGGCATATAAATTTCATGCTGTTTTGGATATCTTGTCAGATTTCAATACACGTGGGCAAAGTAAAAAGCTATAAACATGGCAGTGAAAGACAGTATTTTGAAATTTAAAAATATATTTATTTTTATACAAAATAACTATTTACTTAAATGCAATTTGTCAAATGTTTTTCCAATAAATCCATGTTATATTTGAAATAGTTTATTCGAGGCCCTGCAAAATATAAATTTATGGCTGTCATCACTTCAAGATTTGAGCTAAATCATTTTCCGGTGAGAAGTTTTCACAGCTTCGAGAACTAACTAAACTCCGAATAATGTGGAACACTTCATACCTTAAATCTTTAAACTTTACCAGAGCCAAAATATCAGGAAAATGGCGTTAAATCATTTAAAACTTATCATTGTACTGTAATTTCAAGTTTTCCTTTTTAATAGAATACTCCAGACACGTTATCTTATTATCTAACTTTTACTTACTTTTAAAAGTAGCTTCGGAGCTCATAATTCCAGGTTTTTACCAATAAATAAAGGATAATATTTTTTCTTTCAACACTCTAGACCGTTATTTAACAGAAAATTTTTTGAAGGTCTCAAAAATATTTCACTAAATTAAAATATTTGAATAGATTTTTACTCTCGGGAAAATTCTACGATGAAAATTTTATTCATTTACAGTTCTTTCGATAATTTGAAGTAATTTTATCTAAAATATCTAAACAGAAAATAGTCTGGGGATAGTTTTTTTGGATAACTAGAACTTTAGTAAAAAAATAAAAAACAAAACCGCACTTAAATAAGAAACAACAAACGTTCAATAGTAAAACACAAAATCACAATTTATTATTTATTGAATATTTTGTTAAGATACTCTAAAAATAAATTGATTTTCTGGTTTTAGCTATGAGTATTCAATTCATTTGTATCTGTTTTTCAATTTTCTAACAATAAATAAAAATTTATTATTATTAACTTAAGTAATTTTCATTCACTGATCAAGTTTTCCAACATGCAAATGGAAGCACGCTTCAACCATCAATTTTCTTATTTATAGAAATTGCAACAAAATTGTTTAGGTACTTGAATGCTATTAGGCATTTATCCCAGTTATCCTCCTCAATAATCTTCAAGACTTGTATATCGTTACGCAAAATTTAGATAGCGAAAGATTTTCCTGAATTGTGAATTGTCCCGGATCGTGTTTAATGAATTTAACTGAATGGAAATTTTTGCTCTCTTTCTCTATAAACTACAAAATAGCAGCTGCTTGTATCTTGCCTTTATTAATGTCCAATTTAATAAAATTTACAGCGACAAAGTTTTTTGTTGACGCTAAATTTAGTTACAGTACATCTCATTCTAGCTTATCCTCCCATCATTTTTGAGATTGGATTATTTGTTTTATTGTAGAATTATATACAGCTTATTTGGCTTGACACTGGGAGATACATACATATGCTGCCCAAAATTTTATACACTTGCAAATAATAGAGTCAGACTTTCAGACTTCTTTTATATACCCATTAATCCTGGGAATTAATTTTCTGTTCTGTCTTTATTCTGGCTACTCAAATTATTTCAAGCATTTCCGCTTTGCATGAGTGATTTATGTGGAATTGCAATTAACAGTGCAACTGCAATTTATATTGGATCAGATTTTTTTTTTTTTTTTTGTATTTTACTCGAAAAAAATTTACTTAATTCAGTTTAATTGGACTCTGATCAAATTTTAAGATAATTTAAGCAAAGTGTTTTGTAGATAATCCAATACAATTGTAGAATATGAAATCCTTTATATTTTTATTCTGAAACATGTCAACATTAATTCCTCGCTTAAAAAAGAGAAAAAGAAAAAAATGTCAGTCAAAAACTTAAATGAAAATCAACAGGAATAATGGCTATGTAGGGAATTTATTCAAGGGCTAAGATCATCCACAAGTTATTAGGGGCAATTTAAGGTGAGAATTGCAAAAGATATCATCAAAGTTCATGGAGAATGCAAACGAGTCAAGAAGACTGAAAATTTCTCATTAACTCCAATAAATATTCTCAAGGAGTTTTACATTCCTATAAAATGTTTGTAAATCGGATATGCCAGCAAAAGAAAAAAAAAAAGGAAAAGCAACAAAGATTTCATTTGTAATTTGTAACCTGCCTCATTAACCGAAAGTTTTTAACGCGTTTACCGAACAATAATGGTACACTTCTACCTATTATCACTTGAACCCGATCTCAGAAAGGATTATTCTTAGCCATCGTGGTCAAATCAACTACTTTTTGCTGTTTAAAACCAAACACTAGAGTGAAACAAGTTTAATAAGATAAGACAATATCGAGTGCACGAGACCTGCATTTCTATAGTTTCGTGCTTAAAAGAACATAGAGAAGCTTTAGTAGATTGAAATGGAGAATTGCAGGTCTTATGTCCGTAGATGATGTGTTAAGTGATAATAGTGTGCAAAAAGATTTAGCTAAATAAACTCAATATCAGTAGTTCACTAGAAATTATATGGTGAAAAAATTCGGTTAATACCTTTGGAATTTTATTTCGAACACCTGTAGAATAGAAGAAGTTGGAGTTGAAGTTATTAGTTTTATGATTAGAAAATGAGCATTAATTTTTCTTTTTCTTTTTGTGGTCTTTTTATCTTGGTTTAAATTAGAAAATTAGAAAAAATAATGTTGCCAAGTTTTTTATTTCTTAAGAAGTTTTTCATTATTTCAAATGTTTTTTGTATAGTAGCTCAAAAGCCACGTTATGGTAATTTTATTCAGGATATTGATTTTATGTGTAGAAATTCATATTTAAAGTAATATTTCTGCTTTACTATTTCTTAAGGCCTTGTTCAGGGTACAAAATTGCTGCAAGAAATATGGTTTATATGAAAAGTAAAACAACCTGCCGGAAACGTTCAGAGGGGAACAATGTTGATTTTCTGATAAAAGTTTGTTCTAGTTCTTATAGAACAATTTCATGAAGGCTAGTATGGATTATGTAACACATGTACCAAATATCCTGTGAAGATATATTTAAAAATGTCTATATATTTGTTTTGATATGCGTTGAGGACCATTTACGCTTAAGCATTTTTTTTCGTCGCATTTCCCAGATTTAAATTTCTTGAGTAAGTTGCTGTCCTTTCCTTTTTAGAATATCTGAATAGAAATACTCCCTTTAGAGACAAATATTTGGCAATGCAATGAAAGAAAAGATAGCATTCCACTTTAAGATATTTACAGTTAGAAACCGCAGTATAAATGGCTCTTTAGGCTTTAGCCTTCATATCTTATACGTAAGCAGCTTTAGTGTCAAACTTTAATTGATTCTTAGGATATTTTTTTCAGACTGTTTAATTTTTATGTACATTTTCTCTTTCTATTAATTCAAATTTTAAATGAAATATTCTCAAAATAAAATATTTTAAATATACATTTACCAATTACAAAGAAGACAAAAATAAACATAAAATGGACACGTACATAATTTATTATTAAATCCTTCAACAGTTTGAAATACGTTCAAATGACCTCAACTACGTTAATTAATTCGAATTAGTTAAATAAATTTATTTTACTTGGTTTCTGCGTGACTCTCTTTTTGTTGTTTTAAATTAATTAAATTATTGCCTGGTTCATACTAATGTTAAAGTGTTAATGTATGTGTGAGAAAAAAATGCTATCACCAGGGATGAATATCCTCCGCTTTTATAATTTACAGCATATAAATTATTCATTAAAATAAAAAATTTTTTTGTTATTTATTGTCCGTTTTTTGCCATATTTTAAGGATATAAAACTCAGCAATATTTTAGAAATTGAAAACAGATAATTTATATGTATTTAAAAAATATATATGTATTAAAATAATATTTATAACCTCTTAACCCTTTTACTATTATGCATTGAAATACCCAATTTAATTTCACATACTCAAAGTGAAGTACCTGTTTAAATAAATGCATCATCCTTGCTTGCAGCAAACGTTATTTTACCATCGCCGAGAAGGATAATAATTTATGCAAAAATCATGTAAATGTGTTCTCCATTAAAATGCATAAAGTGTCCCTAACCACGTGAATTGATGCAGTGTGGCACAAATGGGGACCAAGTTAAGCATCCTGAGGACTGTAAAACAAGGATATGCATTTATGTATGATTTTAAAATATAAATAATAAAGAGCCAATACTAGCAAGGATAACAGAATAAAAATGTGATTTTCTAATGAAAAAATAATCAAAATTTAGAGACCTGGAGATGCTTTTCTATTTTTTGTTTTTCATTTTCAGAATTGGTAATCAGAGGATATGAAGTCAGAAAAAAGTGTATCTTCTCAGACATGAATACAAATTTCTAAAAAAAACGAGATATAAAAAAAGTCTAGAAGATTTGAATCATGAAAATTTCATGAATAGCAAAAATTTATTTATTTTGGTTGTTGCAGAAGATTTTGTAATTTATATTGTCAGAATAGAGATTGAGATAAAATTACACCCATAAAATATACTTATGATACCTTAGGGTATGTAGGAGATTATCTTAAAATTGTCATTTCCATATCAAATTTTTCATTGTTATAATTAAAACAAGATAAAATATTGCGAATCAAATTTAATGCCATTTATTTTATAATCCTTAATGGGGTCAGAGCCATAACTAAACTAATTTAAATGCAAAACTTTTCAATTATATATTATGTATATAATAAAAAAGGAAGTTCTTATATATTTAGATGTCTTATAGGCTCTAAAACAATTGAACCGATTCAGCTCAAGTTTTTAGAAAATTTATATTGTTTGAGGTAGTTTTTGGGAAATTTGGATTAACATTTTTAGAAAAAACGTTAACAAATTTTCAAATAATAATCTTTTTTGAAAATTACATTAGAAAATAAAAATCCTTAACAGACCACACTAATAAATCTCTCTCTGTACGTGAAAATACTAATCTTTACTTCATATATAAAATAAGAACTTTGGTATTTCCAAGTTGAGTAATTTTTATCTGTGACAAATTTATTATTATTTGTTCTTGTAAATAGTGTTTTTCCCTTAACTTTACTTTCACAATGAATTACTGTCAAAAGAGATAGTATGAAAAATTACTCAAAATTTCTTAAGATATTAAAAAAGTATTAACGAAAAGGTTAGTAATGTTCCAGCGAGGAAATTAACCATCAGTGAATTTCTCAACGTGAATCATGCTGAAAAGTTCATGTGCTATCATGACTTCTTTTCAGTCATATTTTCATGCAGAAAGTCACAATGACAGCTACCTTTTTCTTTATTAGAGAAACTCTTTGATCTTTTCCTTAAAAAGTAAGTGCTATGACTAAAAGCTAGTAATTTTCTTTGGCACTTCAGTATTTTTATCTTAGTATTTAGCTCTATAAGCACTGTATTATCTTTGATATTACGTCATTTCTGAAATAGTAAACGAGAAAAATATTTTATGGATATCTTCAGATATTCTCCAGACGGGAAACTTTTCAAATTCTCATTTATAGACAAATTTACTTTTCGATATGATTATTTTACATATTTTTTTGGAATATTTAAGCTAATTACTAACTTTTTGAAAAAACTGATGAATTAAATCTATGAAGAAAAATTTTACATGTAATACTTTTTTTCAACAAAAAATAAACATGAACAACTATAAAATACTATAAGCACATTTCAAGCTCAAAATCAAAAAGTAAAAAACAAAAAAAAATGGCGTTAATAATTATAAAATTTGTAATTAAAATTTGATTAGTTTTGGCTTTAATTCGAATTTCTTCAATCAAATATTTGATTTAAAGAAGACAACAAAAAACTTACCAGGAAACTATTTGTTTTTCCGGATGATCTATCACGAAATATTAGACCTTTTGTTAGAGCATTCAATTACGGCTGAATGATGTTTGTACAGTGAATTTTTCTGGGTCAACGCCATCACGGCTCTTTTTTTTTTTTTTTTTTTTTTGTGAAGTTTGTTTTTAATTCATTTACTAGCCTAGTCTTAGACTCTAGTTTTTACTTTCTGTAATCGTTTCAGTTATAATACTTGCTATCATCGGAAAATATGTTTATATTTGAACCTAAATATCGGAGAAATCTTTATCCTCCTCTTGGTTATTTCACAACAGTAACAACAATTTTACTTTTCTTGCAAATCATTCTGTACTTTTTTCCCCCCGGAAAAAAATAGCCTTCTAACATCTTCGCAAACTCTGTTACATTATTCCTTATAGATTCGAGCTCGCGCTGTGTAATCATCTTTTCTCAAAATTATCTCCAAACTTAAGTATAAAAAATATTGTTTCCACTTGAGGAACCTTGGGAAGAACTGAAAATAATGTTCTTTCATGGTTTTATACATGTTTTATGTCAGTTTGTTGGCACAACCAATTTCTCACCAAATCTGATAGAAATCGCTTTATCGCTGCACGAGTCAAGTGTTTGTTTTACTGGTTTTTGTATTGAATATTGCTATAGTGTTTCCTTCTTTTTTTTTGTATAATTTATTTTTGACTTTGATGTGAAGGTGTTGTGTACTTATATCTATGTGGGTAGTGATCGTGTTAACAAAAAACAATAACTTTTCAAATATTTCGATTTGTTAACATATACACAGGATATACACTTTGAAATGGCGTGTCAAATCGAATCGATTAAGAAATTTTTAGGGTCAAGCTGGCTAATTAATTTATCCAGCCATCCGAGGCATATAAAACGATTGTGTGATATCTAGAAAATTACTATACAATGACTTGGCATTAATATTTAGTCATTTTTTTCCTCAAAATATATAGTTGCTAGCTTTCAGGTGAAAAATACCAGAAGTGGATCATTTATCACGTAATCAGTCAATTGTAACACTGGCTTGCGCTTTAATACCATGTTTTGTTTTTATTTTATTTTTATTTTCAATTTCATTTTCAAACATAGATTATGTCCCGTCCCGTCCTCACAGTTTGCCAGTTTAATAAGAAAAACACACTAAAAATTTGTTCTGGTTAATTCGGATCCATTAATTTTATCCCCTTTTTCCGTTTTATATTCATATGCCAAAATAAGATATGAATGCAGATTGAAGTTTAATTTTACTGTGACGTGATCATTTTTATATAAAAATTCATGTATTATAACTATAGGACGCCTGTAAATGTGATGGAAGTTCCCTGATCTTGGCAGCAATTTGTATAATTAGAACCAATTCTTGATATCGCAGGTATACGCTAATGGAGTCTCGAATCATGGACAGAAGCCAAATATGTAGTTAGATAACTAGAAGGATGGCTGGCTATGGTGTTATTGTTGATTTATTGTAACCCAACAAAATTATAATGTTGTAATTGATGCTAATTATATTCATTTTTAGAGAGTTAGCCAGTAGCGCTTTATTTTTTTTAAATTTTATTTTTGATTACTCTGAATTATATTTGAAGGAAATTAAGTAAAAAGGTAGTCGACCTTAAGGTTACATCCTGATGAAGAGTTTAAAATATATTTCCAAACTTTAGATCTAAAGTAAGTGATCTTGTTTTGTAATTAATTTTTGTGTTTTTTGTGTGCACAGAAATTCAGGAGGTACGAAACATAGTTTTCTAAAAATGAGCTAACATTTTTATATATCTGAAAGTTTTCCTTTGTTTTTCGTTTTTTATCAATTTATTAGTGTAATTTAAATATAAAATTTTGCTTTCCATAAAGCTCACAATAACTTTTGTTTTAATATATTAAAATTATATAAAAATCATTTTGGATAAAATTACACCCGTGAGAAGTTCAAGAAAACACCTCGTTTTGAACTAGTCTGGTGTAAATTTGAAGAAGTTGCCAAAGAAGGGCAAAGAACTCAGTTTTTGATATTAAAGTATTATAATAAAATTCTTATTGTATGAAATTTTAAAGCATTTTTCTGACGCATTTTTGTAATACAAAGTCTAAAGTACTAACGCTTTCGAAATTTCGTACACTAAATAACCAGGTAAACAGTTCGAAATCGTTCTCTTTTTTAATTGCTTTATTTACGCAATAAAAAAACTGTCAATATAGTTAAACAAAAGTTGTGTTTTTGGTTTACAAGAGCAGCAGAAAATAAGAAAATAAAAACAGACAGAATGAGCTCTAAAAATACTTTACCTTTCAAACTCATTTTGAGATTTTGGCTTCAGATGATCCAGTGATGAGTTACAGTGTGCCACAAAAATATTTCTTTCAAAAATACTATTCTAATGGCTTTTTTATCAAGGTTTTGCTAGGAAAACTGAATGGAATATAATTCAAAAGTTATGTTATTGTATAACAATTAATTTACTAAATCAGATATAATAATAATAATAATTAAATAATAATAAATCATGCTCTTTTTTCTTTAGGTTTCCAAAACACAAAACATATTTTCTTGAAAACTAAAATCACATTTGTTATTTATCTATCATTTTTAAATAACTTTTTAAATATTCATACATTCAGTTGCCTGAAAGCTAAAAAGAAAAATCGTAACTATAATTTTTAATGAGACACTAACAACAGAGTCTTATCCCATCATAAAAAAAGATAAATGCAGCTTAGCCTTATAAATGGTACTGCAATAAATCACTAATTGAATATCCTTTGGAAATTAGAGATAAAGATGTCCCTAATTTGCTTCTAGCCATCTGTAAAAAATAAAATTGATTCAAATCCAGAAAATATCTGCAGCTTTCTAACTGCCATATCTAACAAATAACTTCCTGTTTATTGAATAAATGATCCTTTTAGACTATCTGACTATATCGAAATAAATCAAAAACAGATCCTTTTATTTGTTGGGCAGAGCTAAAGGATGTTCTTGCAAGCAATTGATTTCTATTGTTATATCTAGCATGACAGATACAAAATTTGTCACACAACAAACCTTGACATATTAAATAATAAATGATCTTGCCATAAACTTTAAATGGAATATTTATCAGGATATATCTATTGCAACAATAAACAAGTAGAACCTATATTTAAGTCAGAAAACAAATTATAAATATATAAAAAAAAATTCAAAAGGACTAACAGTGTGGTTAGCCGGAAACAAGTATCAGAGAGAACAAACAAATCGAAAACGACTAGTTTCACATTAAACTTATAAAATTTTGCAATTTCCTTTAATATAATCTTTGACAGGCAGAGGGTAGGAAGTCTTTGGATCACAGGTAGGCAGCAGTTTTTTTGTTTATTTTTTTGCTTTATAATCTCCGACAGAAACGTTTACAATTCTTGTGGTTCATAAAAGGTGTGAAACTATGTGTCTAGGTTGGCTGTAGTTTGTTTCTAATTATATCTAACTTGCGAGTGTTTGCTTTGTATGGAATTTTTTTAGTTGAAAAAACTTGTTACTCCCTAGAGCACAGGGAAAACATTTTTTTTTCTTGTTCTTTTAAGGATGTAATGCTGTTAGTAAAATAAAAAGCTGTAATATAATCGAGGTGGCAAACATAATAAACCTTTTATTACTGCCGATATTTTTTTTAATACTGTGTGAAAATTGAATTTAAACATCGCTGGGTAGTTTTTTTGAAAACCTCACACGAGGAATGTTACCGAAAGGTTATTTAATTTTATAATTGATATTACGCACCTAGAAGCACACCTTTTTATGAAACAATAGATATAAATTTATTTTAAATTTACAATATTTATTTATGGAAAAGTTTCCAAACCTCATCCATTGGTCTAGATAAGCGAAGGATTCTAATGAGCACTATATTTTATTAACAATAAAAACAAGGTTAGGCTTAAGCATTCTTTTGCTATGGTCTTTTTACCGTATTTATATACTTCATTGTTCAATAACGTGTCATTTGAGCAAGAATGGGAAAAATTTAATTTTTCCTTCTTCATTATAAAAAAAAAAAATATAATTAGCACTGCAATGACAGAAGGCTTAGATAGCCAGACATTTGTTTAACAATAAGTACTCCCAACTGGATATTTAAGATTTATTGAAATCTCGTTGAATTATGTGACTTTCAATATCAACAACAAAACAATACTTTTTAGTTCTACAAAACATAAATCACTGGCTTAAAATGTTAATTTATTTAATCTAATTGTAAAATCTTAGAAATACTCAATTCTATTAAAAAAATAGCTAAAATGCCAGCAAGTTTTTCCACTAATTAAAATTAAAAACTAATTAAAAATAACAATTGAAAAGAAACAATTAACTAACATTGCAACATTGCAACATTGCAAAATAAAAAATCTTTATTTTCTATTTGATTATTTTGCGCTAATATTTACCTGGTATTCTATTAAAGTATGAACTATGTACATAACTATATAACTAAGAACTCTATGTTATCTGGCTCCAGTGATAATTATGAACGTATCTAACAAATTCTACTATAAATATAAAGTGAACAATTTAAAAGTTCCATAGATATCGATGTCTGGTACAACAGTAGTAACACCAATAATTTTTCTTTTTTCTTTAAAAGTTACGCGGATACATTTATTTAAGCGTTTCGTGAATGTCGTGTCTTCAGTTAAACGATTAAGACGACACACAAGCAGCACCTCTCTTAATTCTTTTTAACATCATCTAATGTTGTGCTTGTTAGCTAAAACGCATTTATGGTCATTTACTGAAGATTATTTTACCAGATCTTACTTTAATCATGCCGTCTATATTCAATGTTACTGTTTCTTCATGATGGCGGGAATAAATTTGTTAGGAATTCCTAATTGGCTAATGTTGATCTTAAGAAGGTCTTAAGGTGTTGTTCTATCTATACAGCTAAATTTTATATGTGATTGTAGTTTAACATGGTAAAGAATTATAAAAGCCTGAACAATATTGTTGCTACCATTTGTTTGCAATTAGGAAGTTGTTACTTATACGATAACAACACTCTAACCTTATAACTTCAATACTATGGCAACTGATGTTATAAATTAGTTGACCCCTATAGCACAAATTTTGCTTGAATACAAAATAAATTGATGAAATGCATAGAAAAGTGCATTTACAATGAATCATTTAATAAAATTGTGCATTTGGACCATATATCTTTAAGGAACTAATCGCTAGATACTTAACTACTCGTCAATCAGTGTCTAAAATTGAAGGCATCAAAAATTGAAATCCATCTGTTTTTTTTTGTTTTTGTAGTTCCCTTTTAAAAGAATATTTTAAATCCAGCATGACCAATGTATTAGCTAGCTCTATTTTCGTGGTAGCTATTTACCTTTTATTAAAACCCCGAAACCATTAAATCCAATTTACTATCCCTATCCGTAAATATCTTATTTGCCACTAGTCCTTGTATCTAGCTTGCGTGACTAAAACTGATTTTCGATTTAAATACAAATAATATGCACAAAGATATGGTGTTATGGTATTCACCTGTCAATATTGTCAGTGAAGAACAGATCATCAGGTGCAAATACTTGAGGATCTATTGTCGATTTTACTTTAGTAAGCTGCTAGCGGCAGTAGCGGTTCTTGATAATTATCCGATCATGTGCAGTTTTATATAGCCACACTCCCAGTATCGATAGTAACGTAATTTGTGAGGTGTTTATGTTAGTTGTCGACTTATGGCCGCAAGATTAAGAGAATTCAACTTTAATACTTAAATGTCTACCATACAAATGAAAATTATTGTTATTAAAGATGGACACTGATTATTTAGTATCTGTAGTCTTGGCCTGAGATTATTAGACTTCCTGGATATTCTTTGATTATGCACTAAGATGTGTAATTCACTGAAATTTACTCATGGATTAAAATAATTGTTTTGATGGATAAGAAATTTCTTTAAAATAACGGAATTGTATATCCTAATGAGTTTTATTCGTGGTGACTGTGAGTTAATGGTGGGTGTGAGCATAGATTATATCATCCGTTGATTTGATGATGATTAAATGGTTAGATTTATGTATTATTAGTGATAAATTGTATTTTTGTAATTAAAAATATTCTCAGGCTTTAGGTATATGTCTTAAGCTTCAATAAAATAAGATTGGGATTAAATAATTTACAATTATTTAAGTTAAACATTTTTTTAGATGAAAATCAATACACATTCTAGCTTTACTTGACTTTTACTGTTTTTGAATATTGACAAGCAAATATCTTGAGTGCATTTTTAAAAAGGATACTACAAAGTCCAGCGTTTGGTTACTTAGTTTTCTGTTTACTTGAAGATTAGGTGATCGTCTGATATTTCCAGGGCGAATTCAAACTGCTAATAGTTTCTGTAAATGTTAATAATTTTTGCAATGTCATGTTCTTTGTTTTTTGTTCTTTTCAAATATCCCCGACACCACTTCAATGAAATCAATACAAAATATTATTATTATTGTATGAATATATACCAAAATATATTAACATCGATCATACCTTCAACAAAATCACAAAAATATGCAGACTTTATATTAGCACACACACGTGCAAAATAAATAGAATTACTAAAAATGAAAATCGGTTTTTTCATTTATCGTAAAACAACTTTAGGATATAAATTCAAAATTGACGTCTACTAGTCTAAACTTGTTGTAAGCTTTAATACAAGATTTAAACAAGACTAATTTATTTGTAGATATTTTGTTACATCCGGTATACTAACGACCTTAACCTATATTCATTATTTTTATTTTACTGCACTTACAACTTTCTCTCAGAAATTGAAAAACTGAAATCATTTTCATTTTTGTTTTTTTTTTGTTTGTCAGTAATGACAAAACATCAGTTTAAATAAACAAATTTTAGACCACACGCAATTCTCAGTTACTAAGATCAATTTCACTAGGGTAGCCCTATTGGAAGGGAAAAAAATATCGAAATATGGCTGTTAAATATACTTCTAGATATGATAGCTTCCAGATGTAGCAATCATTAGTTAACTTCCAAAACAATCAATCAAATAACCAAAGAACTACTTAAGCTAAAAACGGTTCTTCCCTAAAACTCTGACATATGTCAGGTGAGTATTCAGAGCATTAAATATTTTTTTCTTTGTCTTATTACCAAAAGACTTGAAAAACAAAAAATGATTTCAAGTATTATACCAATCTAACAAAATAACTGCGGCTATTATAATTTCAATTTATTATGGCTATAATTTAGGTCATTTTTAAGGCGGGATGTATAGTTCATACCTAGAAAAACTTAACCAGACAAATTCTTTAAACTACTTAAGCATTATGTCAATCAGATGGACAGATCATGATCTTGAAACATTATATTAGATCTTCTAATATCGTTTTACTTAAACAAAACAAAAAAATGAAAATGAAAAAAACCAATTAAATTCGTGTACGCAATTTCAATGAAGATCAATGATCGTTACTCCTTAAGGCAAACATTGAAAACGAAGACAATCAAAATTAAATTCAATTTTAGTTTTTGGTAGTTAATCTGACGACTTTGTAATGGTTGATAATATATAGTTCAAACGATCGATGAAATAAAACGATGCGGGCGCAACTCAGGAAAACACTTAAAATTGCTTTGATCTGTGACTAGATAGATAGACAACAGAACCTGTCTAACTAGTAAGGTCTATTCGATATGTCATTCAATTATATTTACCTGATACCTTTTGTTTCATGAAAATAATATTTTGATTGAGTTTTTCACCCTTTTTCTATGAGTCTCTAGCTTTACGATCAATAAATTTTATTTATTTTTTAGAGTCAATTTATATTCAAGCGCCAGATAAATATTTGAATTGACCAAACATTTTTAGTTTTTGAAAATTTTTTTAGACAAATAGTAAACAAGTCAAGAGCTAGTCACATTTCAATAAATTCATATCTACAATGATCTAAAGGCAATTTAAGACCCTTCCATATCTTTGAATTAAAATTCGAACCATGTGTGACAAATAATATTTAGAATTTTTTTATATAAAAATATAATCCTGGTTTTGTTTGTTGCATCACTTATAGTTGTACGCATGGACACCTTTTCAAAGGTGTCAAATTTTCCAAACAAATAACACAAAAGACGATCAGGATTTTAAATGCGTTAAAATCTTTAGGGATTCGATTAGAGGGTAAGATTAGGACATTTAGTATCACGAAGGATATTTAATTTTTTCTTTCGTTAAATTTTTTTCATGAGATTAAATTTCTTGGAAGATGTTTTATTTCTTTTCTCTCTTGTTTTTTTTACTCTTAGTTTTGTGATTGTTGTTTTGAATAGAGAAAAAAAAACCTACCAAGGCTTAAGTGTGATAATCTTTGAATGGAAATAGTAAAAAATAATTCTATTTCAACTGATTGCGAGATTTGATGGAGGATTTTCGAGTCTATGAACTATGAACTGAATTTAAAAGTTGTAATCCTTAGCTATTAACGCAGTCTGTAATTATCGTCATGCCAGCTGGGTATTTTGGATTTATTTCTCTTTCATTTATCAATTTTTTGGAATGCAATAAACGGATAGCCACATATTACTAGTGTGCTGCATATTTTTATTTTGTTTGAACTTTATTTTTAGTTTAAACATTACTTTTGTTTTTAGTAATCTTAGAAAAGGCTTAATAACTAAAAATTTAGCATCTAACTATACATAAAGGATAATATAGTAGTAAATTTTGTCTTGAAACCTAGGATATACAATTAAGGTACCAACAATCAACTAAAAAGCTTTTCATTAGGATGGATTTTAAGAGAATTAATTAAATTAATTATCAATTCTAATAAATTGATGCATTTTTGATAAAATTATTTAGAACTTATTCTACAATATAAGAAAATTGCAAGAATTATGGCTTTTTGGTGTATTAGATACTAGCTAGTATGCCTCTGTATTCACTGAATCTGTTAGATTAAATCCCCAGTGAATGCGGCAAGCTCGAAAATCATTAAAAGATGACCAGAGAAAGAGATTACTACTACCTTACAGCATTACTTTTAGAAAAGTTAAAGAAATGTATTAATCTTCAATAGAATTAGGTTGATGAATAAAGTTAAAAAACGGCAGTGTTATGCGTTAGACTTGGTAATTATTGACTTATGTGTTATTTAATGAAATTTATAAATGACTTTCAGTAATTCTTCGGTTAAGTAACTAACCCTCAAGGCAATATGGTTACGAGGATCTCAATATTCATATCACGGAGTAACAATTGAAAAGAAAAAAAATATAACAGTGCGTCCAATCTGTTCACATTTAATCATTATACTGTTAAAGTTTACGTGATGTAAATTTTTTAAATTATTTTCTTATTAATCAGTGTTTCTTTTCCACAAAGATCGCCAATTAGACACCTACTAATTGCAAAGTATTATTTCTTATTATTTTGTGAGGTGAATTTCAGCAAACTTAAGACTTTAGTTACTTTATTTTTAAATAAACTAAAATGGTATTTTTGCTATTTTATTCCATTAAGGGAATGCACACGACTACTTTTCACAATCACAACTTCTCTTTAGTGGTTTTTCTGTTTACTTACATACAAGGATGCAGGAATTTTATTTAAAATCATTTTAGTTCGGGTTAGGTTTTATTAGTAAAATTGTCAAAACATTTGGCTGTGTTAGTAAAGCTGTTCGAGAATCTAAAGAAATAAAGACTCCTTTCAAGTTCGAAAAGTTGATACACTCTAAATGCACTTTATACTTCTCGCCTGTAATTTTGAAAAGTTGTGCATGTGATAAATGCTCTTGCATTGCTCTTGCATTGCAAGAAAGGTTTTGCTTAGATAAGAACAGAAAGATACCATATATTCCCTTAATGAAAGCTATTTATTCAATTGACGACTCTATGTGACCATAAAAGAATTATCGAATTTTAGTTTGAGTCTTTTAGTGAGAAAAAATCCCTGAAACTTGTTATTTTCGAAGTCGATGTTCACAACAACCCAAAATATACTTCAATGATAGTTTTGAAATTTTGCGCTGTATTTCTTCACATATTTCACCAGGTAACAACGAGAGATTTTTTCAATAATAATTAATTTTACAATAAGAAGTAAGTCGTTTTTTGGTTTCCAAAAGCTACCAAAAATTGAAAAATCTAAAAAAGGCCTCTCATTGTTATCTCAAGAAAAACATGTTTTGTTTTTTTTTTTGTGTCAGATAATTCTGTTATGATGAGCAATGCACAACATACTTTACTATGAAAAAATATTGTTTAAATGCTGTGTTATCCTGTAAAAATTAATTTAATAAACTAGAACTATCTGTACTTCCATAAAAAACTTTTGAAAACATGCCTTTTTATCGACGAATTTACCGCAGCCACGACTTAAAACTTTTTGCTGTATATTTATATAAAAAAAATATTTTTAAAATTAATTTTTTAAAGGTAAAAAGTTAGGATTATCAAAAGCAATAAATGAATATGCCATAAAAAAACTTCAGATTTTTGTGAAATTTCACATTTCAAATAAAACTTCTTGGTAGTGTAATCTATGATTGTCCTTTAAAAAGTCTGATTTCCTTTTCTGTTTTAAATTCAAATTAAGGTCTACTAATTTTGATATTTATAAGAAATTTATTACGGTTCCTGAAATTGTTAAAAAGTAATTTCAAAAGCAAAAATCCCTGATTAAAACTCCAATTATTTAAAAAAATATATCTAGTTTGTTTTAAAGGATATTTAAATGTTTCCCTAAAGATATTTTTTTATTATTAAATTTTGTTTTTTCTTAAATTATTCCTTCCATAGAAATTTATGCTTATTAGCTTTAAGCTTACGCTAGATGAATTAAAGTGAAATCGCTTAAAGCTATTTTTTACCATAATTCATATTATAGATATAATTTTTTACAACACGAATAAGAAAAAAACTAAACTAAACATCAAAAATTAACTTACTGGTTTTACAATAAATGTCTTAGCCTCCCATTTGCCTTAATGAGTTTCTAGCAGCAACCGAGCTGAATTCTAAGTAAAATGCCTTACATTCCCTTTCATCTCTGGCCTTATTGCTTTCTGCCTAAAGCTTTCTGATGGTCACATTAATATTCCATCAGCATTTTCAACATATTGGACCGTAAATAACAAAAGGTCCGACGGTGGTAGAGGTTAGTAAACAAAAAAAAGCACGCGACAAAGAATTCAAAGTACTCGTTCAGTCAAAAGACTTAAAGTATCACAGAAACTAAAAAATAAATAAATAAATAAAAATTTGATATTCTGAAAAAACAATTAGAAAAATAAGAATTTCAGTTTGGCGCTGCCTTCTGTTGTTAAATATATTTTATACTCCGTATGGAGTATAAAAGGTGTGCACTATAGCTTGCTCAGTAAGAATTAATGACAAGAAAGGGAAGCTAAAATGACATGAAAACTGTGTAGTTTAGTGTCATATAAAAACTGATATGAGAAAACCAATAAACTGATAATTAATAATACAAGAATTATCCAACACTAGATTATCTGCTCTGCATTCACAATAAGCCAAATTAACATTTGGTGATGGATTGCACGTAAGTCTGTGGAGTAGGTTGAGGATAAAAAAAACAGATTTACCAATGATATATGTCAGAGATTATGTTTGTTGATGTTTTACAATGTTGTCCTACGAGTAGTTTTTATGATGAACCACCAACTTAAGGATATCTTATGTTCTTGGATATATCTATCTTATTCTTTAAAAATTCCTATTTTAGCAATAAAATAAAAAACAATTTTAATATTATAAATTTTTCATCCCTAAACAAAATTTAGAAGCAAATAAAATGTTTAACTTTGATATGTTTGATATGTAAATACATATAACCATATACAATTGTTTAAATTTACCCACATGATATGTAGATGACCTGTACCTGACATTGATATACTAGCAAGGCACCATCAAAGCAAGTAGACACGCGAGCCTTTTACTCGAATGATTTATCGTAGGCGGCAAAATTTTTTTGTTTTATTCTCTGTGGCCATAATCGTTTGTTACTGTCGATAAATTGAGTAATTTCCGTAATGTACATGTCGAAAGGTATTCCTCACCCACAATCTTCTTACTAGGTATTCAATCTGCAACAGAAAACTTAAAAACTTAAAGGAGGATCTTCCTGTAAGGTATTGAAAGATTTATTGCTAGCAATTTAAAATCAATTTGTCAATCCTTTGTGTATTTCTTTGTTTTATTGTAGTATTTATTGCAAAAGAAAAATATTTTTTTGTTCAGTATAGATATTTGTTTAATTTTTCTAAAAATATATTGAAAATTGAAGCTAAATAAAGTTTAAAATTCAATTATTCAAAAATTTTGCGCACCTTTTAAATGTTAGAAAATAGAAAACAGCTTGACAGATACTTTTATTAAAAAATCTTTGGCTACGTAGGAGGCAGAAAGAAAAGGATATTAAACTTAATTTATTCAATTTAACTATTTTAATGCAACAATAAAAATTATTTAAGGATTGTTAGGAAACGCTTAGGCATTTTTCAGGTCTTTTCCTATTAGAGTAGCTATGCCTAGTTTTACTGTACAAGCTTAGGATCTATTTCAAAAACAAACTTTGCATTTTACAGTTCTAGCTTAAGATAAGCTTTAAATTTTCATAGCTTTATGTCAGCTAAGTAAGCTGTTTTTCATATAAACTCTTTGGTAGTAAATTTGCTAGTAAACTTGGTAGGTGCAAACGTGTTATTAGTGGAGAATTTATTTATGTTAAGGAATTAATTTATCCCCCTGGAATTCATTTCGTATTAATTAGTAAAACTTAACTTAGGTAAGTGAAATAAATTTTTAATAGAAAAATTATTAAATATAACATCTCAAATGTGTGGATTTCCGAAATAGTACGTTTGGAACTGAAATTTTACTACAAAATATACAACGAATGACAATTTTGTCTGAAATAAAGAGCACAGGTTATGGAGCCACTTTCTGAACTGGATTCTTGAGGATCGTTTCTAATACATCCAAATATTTCGACAGTTTTTACTATCAAAAATCTATACTTACCTTAATGGCTCTACTTGTAGTACTAATGGGTCTTTGGGTCTCAGCAAAAGGAAAAATTGCTACTGAAAATGACTTGTATGACATCTCTCATAAAATCTGTTAAAAGGAACCCTCAAATAAAGTGATAAATCGACTGAAAGGCATTCATTTGTTTATTTTGTTTTCCTTTTTTTCTTAAATTAGTTTATAGTGATCCGACCAGAGCCTTAAGTTCAATTTAAAAACTTGGTCAGAATTATTTGAAACTAATACCACAGCAATGTATAATTTTTCAGGCTGATCATTTTTTTATGAGTTATCTAATTTTGCTTTTAAAATTTCAAAATAAGCTTGAGAATCAAAAATAAAGTACATTGTTATTTTTAAGAAGTTTATTACAAAAAAGGTTTCTTACTTATATTAGAAGGATTATTTGGTTGGCCTTAGGGCCTCAACCATTTCAAAAAATAAAACTTTGTATAGCTACATTCTCGAGTTCAGAGCAAAATGGCTATCTCTGTACCCATATAAAAATCATTTAAAAAAAATGAAAGTTATACCTTCAAGATTATTTAAGTGACATCAGCTTACATTAAACCCAAAGAAAATACTTTTAAATTACCAAAAGTATAAAAATCAAAAGAAATCTTTATTGAAAATGCCTTCCGAAAATCGTTAATATGCAGGATTGTTTAAACAACTTCTATGATTAAAGCATTCTTTCCAGAAAATATTCGAAGTCTCTGAATGAATTGTTTCCAATGGTCATACTTTGTACCATCTTATTTTTCATTTTACCAGTTACTTTCTTCAAAGATTTTATCTTTTTTTCAAATTGATAAAACTCATACAACTAACAAAATTTTCTACACCATCTGTTGAGAAGTTATTTTGGTTTTTTTATACAGATTTTAAGCATACAACAAGCACAGCCATTATCAAATTTAAAAGACATTTCTTTGCAAAATGCTTAAAAGTGTTAAAAAGTTCAAGACTTGTCACCATTAGTTTTATAGGACTAATATGGCTGGTCTGCATGTTATTTCCATTGCTTCAGTAAAACACCCTGGATCTTTATTTTGACTAAAGAAGATATAAATTTCAGTTTCACTGCCTAAAATTGGTTGTCAGTAAAACTTAAAGTCTTGGATTGGTTTAGGGCTCAATGTTCTGTGATAATTTATGTATGAGCATTGATGATGACCTCTGTTGTCTTTTTCATACTAGTGGTTAGTCAGGATATCGGGTTACTGATTGATGACAATGAGTATCGTGAATTTCTTGTCTTGAATAATTTTTCTTATTTTTTCTTTTTTTTTTGCTTAGCGTTTTATTACCATTACTTGTTTTTCATGGAATTCTCAAGCTTAAGTTATTCAATTTGCAGTTTAGTAGCATTTTAACTGTAGAGAAAGTAATCTTTGTTGTATAACTTTATTGATGATGTTATCAATGAAATGCTATTGAGTATATTGAAGGCATTAGGTAACATTTTTATGTGAAATAGCTAAATAACTTCCGGAACAGAAAGTACATTTTAATAGCTACTCTTAAATTTAAATCTTGTAAGAGGATCCATTGTTCTGCATTTAATTTAAAAGTAACAATTTAAGATGAGCGTAAATCAAAAGTTTTCTTCTTAATGTAATCGATTGTCTTATTTTATAATATAAGGAAATCATTGGTGATACTTTGATTTATTTTAAAGAAAAATTTCGCTTTTCTTGAACAAAACTAATTTATCTGGCTATATTTATTTAAAACGTTTAAATTCCAATGTCTGACGAAACTGAAAATTTCTTTGCCTATTTTTATCTGTAATTTTTGTACAGAAATTGGAAACATATGTTTGGAGTGGTTTTTGTTGAAAAATAAAACAAAAAATGAACCTCCTATCTCCTTAGAATTGTAAAAGTTTAAAGATTATGGCAATTGTCCAAAAGCTTGGGAGACTTGTAGGAAATTCAATGGACATAATTTAAGAGTAACGCTTCTAACCCAAAATCTTAAATTGATATTGATAAACAAAATTTTATTTTTGCCTTTTCAAACCACTCATTTTTTTGATTTGTTTGCTTATGAATTTCTTTATTTGGCTAAAAACAATTGTGTAATCGGTATAAGTGTTCCGAAAGGAACATTTCAAAGTTTTATTTACGTCTTAAGCGCTTACACAGACTTGAAAATTCCAAAAATTATTTTTCATTATTTTATTAAAAAGAAAATATGTCTAGAATATTCTTCTAAGCCTTTAACTCAATTAGAATAAAAGTTTTGAAAATCCCGCCTTAGGAAGTTCCAACCCAAGGCTTGGAGACTGTTTTTGAATTCATAGCCATAATTTCATAAAAAAATAATAAACGGATCAATTTCAAATCTGGCACACTTTTTCAATATGAAATTGAATAAATTTTGAATCAAGGATTTTCTCTTATCACGGTCAATTTTACAATTAAATATTCACTGTAAAAATAGTAACCATTTGTGCACAACTCTGCCAAAATAAGAAATTTATATATTTCTTTCTTCGCTCAAGTACGACCTATCTATTTATCGAAATATTTTTGTTATAAATTTGGGATAAATCAATCATGAGCTATCTTGGCAATGTAAGGAAAACATTCCTCTGAATAGTCACAGGAAATAAGGTCCTAATGGCGAAAAATTCTAAAATTGAAGTTTCAAAAAATATACAACGACTGTTTACCTTTGTTGTGCTAGAAAGTTTACAAAAAATACTTAATTTATTATATTAGAAAAACATCCAAGAAAATATATTTTTCTTAGCCTTTGAAACCCATGCCACTTTTTAACTAAAATGTGACCAAAAAGTCTCGAAAATGACAAAGTGATGTTATTTTTTATTTAAAAATGTGAATCATTTTTAGAAATTAACAGCTATGAAGTTACGAATATCAAAATTTTATGTCATTTCGATCATTTGCGAATACGTTTGTCATTTGTTAAACAACGAAAATTGGTTTTGTATTTTACTTTTTATGTTGGTTATACTGTTTAAATTTTAAAATAGGCGCGAGTTCTATTTGAGTATTCAATCGATACAAAACGGATTCCACAGAGCGGAAATATCAATTTGGGGAAGAGGTGTAAAATTAAACAAAAACGGTGGTTATAATCAATGTCATTAATTGAATACACGGTCACAATTTTTACTCTGTAAGAAGACAAGGTGTCGAGTAAGCAAATTCTGTCTCTTATATCAGATATTTTTGCTTTAAAACATTTCGATAGTATTCTTTATTCATAGCTTGTCAGATATTTAGAATGAGCCTTCCGTGGAGTTTTTATACTGAAGCTATTGCTAAGGGAAAACTGATGAAACTACTCTGCTTCAGATTTAAATTGGGTGAAGTTATAATGACTTTCTATAACCAATGAACTTTGTAAGCATTATTAGATCATTTAAAAGGAAAAAGTTGCAATATATATATAAAAGTAATTTTCCAGTAAATATCTGCACCGCATCATAAGACTTGAAGTTTGACTTTGTCGCTCATCCATATTCTCATAATCTCCAAATCTGCAAACAAATAATGTCTCGTTAACAAACACAAAAAAATAATGTGCTGAAAACGATTTGTACCCAATGATGAGGAAACTGTAGAAATTAAGGATATTTCAAAGGCACAGAAAAATTGCAACAGCAATCTTCAAAAATCTTCTTTCTAGCTATTTTTCTTGTTGCTATCAATCAGGGTTTTAGTTACAATTTAAAAAACTCAATCTCCAGAAAACCGAAGAAGAATTCTCTAGCAAGAAGAAAAACTTTACGAACCCGAACTTGTTGTCTTTTCTTGAAACTCAAATGTGTTACATTTTATGAAAATATAACAGAAAACTACCAGTCCCATGAAAAAAACCAAGAAATTGACAGCTAAAAACAAAATCTACTCCTTAATAATATATTTTATACCAAACTAAAAAGAAATTATATTTATTCAAAAATTAAGAGATTTCGTTGTATCTTAGCTCATTTAAGGTTGCATCTACCAAGTTTTATATGAGGAAAATCGTTATTTTTTTTTCAATGCAAAACACATCGATTATGTTTTATTTGAAAATTTCAACAAGAGCTCAAGTTGTAAAGGAAAAATATTTTAGGGTTAGCTTTCAAATTCATTTATGCCCGATGAATTCGTGAATATACTAAAGGTATGATTTGCATGAAAATAGGCGATGTGCTCATGCATCATAATAGGATTTAACAATCATCTTGAAGGAGATGTCACCAAATTCTTCCCCCCTCCTTCTCAAATAACTAACATGCATTTTAAATTATTTTTAATAGTCAATTTTGACTCAGTTACTCAAACTAACAATTGAATTAAATATTCTAATTCAGTTCTCATATCACCAAAAAAAAAACATTCATTAAACTCAATTTTAAAAGTTCCAAAAACACATTTTTTGTTTTTATTTATTTCTAAACATTTGCTATGAAAGGCTATGTCATAACAATTCCTTGATATTGGCAAAAAAAATGTTTTCATTAAATTTTCGAGGAATTTAATTTCAAGAACCATACATCAAATTAGAACCTCAAAGAAAAAAACCAAATTGAGATCACTTAGTATCACTAAAAACCCACTTTATAGCATTTGGATTGAAGACTGCTGAAATGGAAAAACAGAAATGTTTATCGTAGACTTTTTTTTTCATATATTTTTTTAAAGATTATTTTCTTTTTTTAGTTTATTTGTAAAAAAACTAAAAAGAATATAACAGCCCTTGGATAAAGTTTCAGGTTTCGCCTATTATTTTACAAGTATAAGAGAACAAATATATAAAAAACTACACGCTTTGATTTTATAGTTTAGGATTATAGAGTACCAAAAAAAGATGAAATCAGATCTTTTGAGGGCTAATCAAAGGAGTCGCCTACCTGACGGATTATAATAGTTAAAAGGGAAACATTTCTGTCAAGGTAGACAGTTTTGTTAGAACCATCCTTCATTGTACAATAAAATATAATATATGTATATGTAGCTTGCAGTAATACCATAATCAAATTGCTTTGAACGTTTCAAATAGAATAATGACAGGGATATAAGGATGTTTTATCTAATTGTTAGCGCTTACAAAGGCAAACAGCAGATGATGGCAAATGGTTTAAATTATGGACAATTATGTTAGTAAAAATTTTATGCAATGTTTTGTTGTTGTTTTGATATTCCTTTGCAAGAAAATAGTAACATTTGGTTCTTTTTTAAACCATCCTTAAAGGATATCAATAGTGTACATATGTTTTTATTTTTAATATTTACACTTTGGAAATTCTATTAAATCGACCTTCAATCTAGCGATTTTTTATTCAACTAATTGTAAGTTAAAGACCTTACACAATCTTCTTAGCTGACTGCATTCCGTGAATTGAAGTTGATTAATTTTTGGATAACATCAAATCTGCTGCCGTATTGGTTATACCGGCCTTCATTCACTAGAAATCTACCAAATCTGGCTTCGATTGATGTCTGTAAAAGTTGTTCCTTAAATGATGATACAAGTTTATCTTGTTTATTGGATAAATATAGATTTATCAATTTTATTTGTTTGTTTATTTCATTTATTTCTTTTTTTTTACCATTTAATAATAACTAATTTATTATTTCACTAAATTTAGTTTAGTTATATATCTGAATCTAAGATAAAAAAGTTTGATTACCAAGGGCATATAACAATCTTCAAGTTTATTTCTTTAGATCATTAAGAAAAATTTCTAATTAGTGCGAAAAAAATATCTTAAAATTGATTATAAGATTAATTTATAAATTTTTTTAATTGGACCTTCTAAAAATACTAGCGTCAGCGTAGGCCAATATAATTTATCATTAGCAATTTAAATATTTTTAATGTGTCAATATTTGTTAAGGTAAAAGATCAATAAAATTTTTGAAAAAAATGTTGGCTTAACTTCAAGATCGTTTTTTCTACAAAAAAAAATGTCAGATATCAAAATAGTCAAATATTATCATTTATTATAGGAATATTTTAAATATTGTTTTTTTTTCAGTTTTTATAAAATTTCTTTATGAAATATAACCGAGAACTAAAGAAGTAAGAATTTTGTCATTGATAAAGCAGTATATAGCTCTTATTGTGTTATGTAAAAAAAATATCAGAATGATGATTATGGTGGTTACGCCAAAACAGGATTTTTCAATAACCATGTCTAAAGATTATTCTCTATGAATTTATTAGGGGGTTCAGCAGGAATTATTAGTGTTTCATTTTTAAGATTAACCTATGTTAAAATGTATATATGATACTTATGGAATCAACTTGAAGTGACTTTTGATCGTGTGACTATAGCTTTGCAAAAATAGTGATCATCAATCCTACAATGATGGGAAAAGCCGCAAAGTGCTTGTAATCCTACAAATTCTTTTCTAGTACTGAGCATAGCCCTCAGATATGAAAAAGAGTAAAAATTTATTTAAAATATTTTTCATTTTTATAAATGAAATGGCCAATTTGGTTTTTTAATTTTCAAATTAAAATAAATTTAAACTTTTCTAGGATTATAAGCTTTAAAACTTTATATATATCTATTCAAAAATATAACTTAAGTTCCACGTTTGAAAATTTCTGTTTAGGAGATTTTAAATATTGTTTTCATTTGGTTACAAAAAATCTTTGCTTGTAAAATTCATAAGAAAAAAATTGGCTTTGCAGTTACTGACGTACTTAAAATCGCTGATAGTGCTTGAGTAACAATAAAATACTTTTTTCTAGACAGCCAGGGCTGACCTAAAGTTTTGAAAGGACAAAACGTTTCATTAAATGAGTCGTTCAGAAGCAAAAATTCAAAATTGAGAAAATTAATGTTTCTTAATGCATTCATAACACATAACACATGCAGAGGTTTTTTGATTTACAAAAAATGAAAATACGAGTAAATCCTTTTAAGACTAAGTAATATATTATTTACTCTATTAACATTTGCAAAAATCAGAAAATATGAAAAAATGGACTTATTCACATTAGCTTCTGCACGACCCAAGTTTGGAATAGAGATTCTAAATTAACTGACTGAAAGTAAAACAGTTACCCCTCTGATCATGGCTATATTCAGCACTGAATTTTAATTAGAATTTCACAAGATTCAAACAGAATATATTCCAGATAACAAGAGCTTTAAGGGAAAATTCTACAAGATGAAGAAGGTACATTAAAACTATATTGGACAACGAATGATAAATACGCCGTTTTTTTGTTGTTGGTGTCATTTTCGATGAAAGCTGAATACGTCACTCTTTACATATTGGCACCAGAAAAAAAAGGAATATAAGCTTCGAAGAAATTTTTTGATAGTACGGAGCTTCAAGGATGACATTTAATTTCATGTGTATCAATTAGACCTCAAAGTTAGAAAAATACTTTGTAGAAAATAAAAAAAATACGGTTAAAAAAACTGCAATTAGTATGTAAAGTTTTTTGTTAAAATTCCTCAATGAAGCCTGGAAAATCTGGAACATTTTATTTTCTTACAATGATATAAATAAAAATTTCTACTCATAAAAATATTGCATAAAAATGACTTAGAAACTCGGCCTAAAAAAAGGAAAGGTAAGGAACTCGTCAACTGCCAATAAGTAATTAGAAAAATCAAAAAAATTGTTATAAGCGCTTTTTATATTTGAAAACTTTATTAAGTAAATATACTCCCATTCTACCAAATCTTATTATGCCTTTGGTTAAAATTAAATAAGAGATCCTGTGATAACATTTCTTTTGTTTCCTTAAATTAATTGAAGAATTCAAGTCCAAAATAGAATTAAAAGACAATGTTAGTCTGAATTTTCAACTAATCCATAATTAATATTTCAAAGATCCATGACTCTAGATTCAATATTTGACTTTATAAACTAGTCAAAAAAGTTTTCAAATCCTATTTTCAAAATGAAAAGTTCAATAATTTGGTACATGATATTTGATTGTGATGTAAAGATGTAAAGCCTCTACACAATATTAATGGGATAAAAACAATTTTAGAAATTTTTTTTCTCATTAAAAATTGTGCATAAAAGAAGTATCAATAACTAAAATAATACAATTTATCTAATTTGATCTCTACAAAATGAAGAAAGTAAATAAATGTGACATTAGAAAAAATGACCAACATTAAACCTTCATAAACTATAGACGAGAGTAATAATAACATGAACATACCAAGAATTTTACTTATGTAAAGCTCTAGTAAGCAGGAAGAGTAATTCAAGGGCTTTCTATGAAATGTCCTGCAATTTGTCAAAAACCTACTACCATCAACTGTTTTAATATTCATCAGACATATTTCTAGCAAGGACGTATTTAGGGTAGATTCTCAAATATGATAGTCTTAACTTTTGTTATAAGAAGATTTTAAGTCAAGATATCCTTTAGTTAAACAAAATTAAATGTTGTAGAAATAATTAAAAATAAATGCTATTAATTATAGGCCTAAAAAAACAAACTAAAAGTGTTTAGGTTTCTTTACAACAAGTTTTCTTATCTTAATTAAAAGTCTTTCGAACTTAATTGTTTAGGTAGAAAGTAAAAAGTCCTTCGAACTTAATTGTACAAGTAGAAAGTTTAGCTTAATAATTTTTTATCTATTTTGTATTATCTAAGAGCAAAATAAGCGCGATGCTTGGTGAATTGTCTGAGCATCACAAACAAAAGCTAATAAAAAAAATCTTACTTTGAAATTATTCGTAAGAAACAATTTTAATTGCTATGAAAATGTCAATGAAAATTAATTTTTCTTACTATGAACTAATTTCTTTTATAAGGACATTTTCCATTCTACTACAAATACTACTTGAAAACTATACGAACCACACTTTTTCTTTAACAGATTACTTCATTTTTTATGAAAAAAAAACAAGAAAAACTAAATTTAGATCTTCAACTTTAGTAAAAAGTCAATAAAAGATGATTTGAATATTTTAAGGGGCAAATTGGTTTCTTAAAGAAGAAAATTTCTAGATTTTATTTGAATATAAATATGGCTGAGAGAATTATGTTCTTATTAGTGACTTTTCAATTGATTTATTAAGTTCTTTTTTCATAACTTATATTTATCTTAAGTTGTTTTGATTTAAAAGGAATTCAATTTTTTGTTCACTTTGTTTTATTTTTTTAGAACTTGCTATTAACCATTTATATTATATTAAATACATTTGTTGTCAGCTAGATTTTGAGAATTGGCAGCTCTATTGTCAAATATGCTCTTTAGTCAAATTTAAAGTTCTTTAACATCATTCTATTCAGATGTCATTGATGTATTCAAGTGAGAATCTTTTGTTAAAATTGAAAGTTTGCCTTAAACAAAATCCTTGAATTCTATGCACAAAAAAGAAAACTGGACTCCGACTAGAATTTTAATGTTGGGCACTGATAAAATTTGTCTAATTTAGTTATTTTATGTTGGCCGAGTTCCGCAAGCCTAATTAGGACCACGATGGATTTGTAAAGTTAAAACTACATTCAGCCTCTTAAGATGGTACTTATAAGCATGCGTTACTTCCGTTGTTATGTTTTTCGACTGTAAATTTCTTGAGACAGCGTGCTCTCTTTTTAATCATTCCTAATTCAAATACTGTTTCTAAAAAGAGAATTCTCATTAAATATTCTTAAAAGAAAAAACCACACTCAACCTTAAAATATTTACAGACTGAAAACGCAGTGAAGGATAAAATGCTTTGGTATGAGTGGTCTTTAATTTGATGGTATCTACGCAAAAATCAGGCAGACTCTGCTTTATAGTTTTTCAATTTAATCCGAACCTAATATGTATTATATAATATTTAAGTTAAAATTTCTAAAAGTCTTCTGACGACATTTTGACGTACTTTTTCAATTATAATTGCTGCTGCCCAGTCTTCAAATAACAGAAAAGTAACTGAAAGATGGTTGTCCTGGTCCTATACATCTTTGATGTATACTTGCACGTAGGTTCATGCAGTGGAGCCATGTTTTATGCCTATAGGAGGATCAACACTTAATGCTGATACCTTGACTAGTCTCTATTTATTTGGTATATACCCTGAATTGAAGTCTAGTTCTCGCTAGTTTACCGGTATCTCAGAGCAGAATTTAATAATAAAATCTCTTTTGTACTTTTATAACTATAATTTTATGTATAATCAATCAATATTAAATAATATCAACTTGAACCTAGAAACAATAACAGTTTTGGGATCTTCTGATTTATACAGAAGCCAATTATGCGGTTATGAGCAGCTTCATCAGATGAGACTTAAATTATATACGTCATCATGATCATCATCATGATGTTGATCATGAGATCAACAAAAAAATTTGGTTAACAATAAATCAAATAGTAATTTATTTTTATAATTATTAAAAAAATATTGTTTAAGGAAAATAAAATAAGGTCCATTTATTGCTAAATAAGTTGTTCTACATATGTCTCAATGTTAAATTATGTTAAGAATGCTGCTCAAGTATAAATTGTAGCTAAAATCATAAATCTCCTCACTGCAAAAAGTGTCAAAACATACGTTGTTTTTACTACATTGAGGCATGACATATTACGCCCAGTATTTAACTAGTCTAATATAAATGACATTTAGTGTGGATAACTATGCCGCTTAATAAATAATAAATAATAACAGCCTAAATTTGAAATAATTTGACTGTGCATTCTATTTGAGAGACCTACATAAAATAAAAGTTCCAACAGTAAAGCATAAAAAATTTCAATTAGATTAAGAATCATACTCATACTTTTTGCTATTTATAAATACAAAGTAGGTAAAAATGTTGGCGAACATGTTGAAAACAATTTAATTTTGTTTGACAACTCTTTAAAAAAAAATTCAAATAAACAAGAAAAAAACATAATAAGATAAGAAAAATATTTATTGAATTACCAAACAGATAGAAAACTTTAGAATTCGTTAAACAATTTATTATTCTTGAACAATGGCTGCCGTATTCCCGAGAGCCCTAAAAAAATACCAAATTTAATAATCAAATTTTTTAATCTTAATCTAAAAGAAAACACGCGCCTTTTTTACGAAAAAATTGTAGATTTTAAAATCACAGGAATATACACCTCAATACTCCACGAGATCAAAACCTCAAATGTCATCAGAAAAACTTCTGCCTCTCTAGCTCCAAATACAAAAAATTTTTACCTCACAAATCCGAAATTTAAGAGAAACAAAAACCCTGAAAATTTCTCTTAACCAAGTTATAGCACTCGGCTTGTACCTCGGAAAAATCACAAATTCAGTCAAGTTCAGACATTTTGTTGTGTTGGTTGTTTAGTAATTTGAATATTTGTTTAAAAAACTTAAATTTCAATTGCTTAAAAAAAAAGTATTAAAAGAAATTAAATTAAAATTCTAGCTTTCTAGTTCTAAATATAGATTAGTGTTAATTAAATCAAAAATTGTGCAAAATTTGTTAGTGCTATTACTAAAAATAAATTTTGAAATTGAAAATTCTTGACCACAACCTCTAAACATATGTTCAATTTATAGATAACATTCGGGAGGAGGATGTTCAATTTTGTGCACTAATTTTTGCTATTCTAATCACAAATGGCCAGAGAAGCTCCGCCCTTTTTTAATTATAAATAAGTTTTTTTTTAAATTTAACTTTTAATTTATTGATCAAAGTGTGTGTAAATAAGTTAAGTGAATCGTATATACCGGACCCGGGGAAGCCGAAAGAATTTGAAGTTACTCTTGAAAACTATAATTATTAGAGAAATTCTATTTGTATTATTGTTTCTATTAAATAAATTCAAAATGCACTCAAAATATTTCGATATTTCTGTCATATTTATAATTTTTGGATTAAATTTTGTAAATGCAATTTTTACAACTCCTATAACAACAACAAAATCAAAAGCAACAGTAACAACAACAACAACAACAGCAGCAGTTGGAACAATAACCAACAAACCGGGCAAGAAATTTAATCCACAGGAGACTAGAATTCTGCATTGCCGTGAGGGATGCCTAGAAAAGGTAACAAAAAAAACAAAACAAAATAACAGCTACAAAAAAATTATTTCTTTTTATTTTATTTTGTTTTTGTTTTGTATTTCAATACCCCAAATGGAACACCAAAAATTTTCAAACTTGAAATTCTATTTTGTTAGTCGAAAGGGACTAAACACCCAACAACAAACATTTCAGTTTCTACAAATCTTACGAGAATGGGTGCAAAACACCCCTTTTACTACTATAGGTTGAAAAACATCTTTTTGTAGCCGCATCAGAATGAGAAGTAAGAATGGATGGAATGGTATATATACATATAGTGTCTGTAGTGTAATGGATAGGGGGTGAGTATCATTAGAGAGGCAGGAAAAAAGCTCTTGGAAAGCCTTTCACATAGTTGAAGGTTGATTCCTTCCTGCATTGCTGGGTTGTATTTGCTTATTCTGGTAGCAAAATATATATAATAAAAAACCAAAAATATAAACATTCGTAACGGTCAAGGTTGTATATTTCAGCATGCATGCTTGCTTTCTTGCGTGCCACCTCTTAGTGGCAAAGAGATGTGGTAGCGAATTTTTTTCTTCTTTGATTTCGCTTCTTAAGAGCCTTTAGGTATTTTTATCCTTTTGGTTTTCGGTATGCTTGGATTGAATCCAAAATTTGATCTTTACGATTTTGAAATTAAAGAGGTGGGTTGTATGCTAGGGCAAATGTGGCAAGGAAATGAATGTGAATTCTTTATTTTGATTTTATTTATCTTATGGGTGGCGGCTTTCATGCTTTGCTACAAAATAGAGGAAGAGTTTAACTGAATTCAGACAAATTTTATTTTTTGTTTTTTTTTTTTTTTTGTTTTTGTTGTTTTAATCGCTTTATTTGATACAATTGCAAGCTAAGATTATGGTTGTCTGAACTGAAGGATTTGTTAAGGATTTCATCTTCGTATCTTGAAATAAAGTTTGAAGCGAATCCTTGAGTTTTCCTGCGTTTTTGTTTTTGGTAAATCTTTGAAATTGAAATGCAAGTTGGTATTTGAGGTTGGAGTATTTTAAAATTTATGACATTAAATATGCAAAATTTTTAGAGTGCATTAAATATTATATGTATTTAGTTTTTTAACTGAAGCTTTATTTAACTTTTTTTATAGTTTGCTTAGTTCATTACTTTTGGCATTCTACGTATTGATAAAAAAAAGCCAATCATTTTTATTGAAAAAATTGGTATTAGGAAGCTAAAAGTAATTTTGGATTATATTTGGAATTCAAAGGCTTTCTAATTTTTACTTCAACGAAAATTAGAAGAAAAAAATACCAAGGACCAATTTCTAAATTTAATTCCTTAGTAAAATTGCAGCAAAGTTTACTAAGTATTTGTATAAAAACTGCTTTTTTAAAGCTTGTTTATGTAGACTTTATTAACTAATTCATTCGCCGTCTGATTTATATTACCTGTTTCGGAAAATTACATTACAAAATTACACGTCTGGTCAGGTAATAATACCCATCTAAGCAATTTTTTTTAGTAAAGTCTCCATTTAAGAATGAAAAATTTAAAAGGAAACAGTTAAAACAAATTTTTTGTTTAATGAAAAATTATATTTTAGTATGAGGGTAATCTAAAACTAAAAAGAAGAAGTCAAAATGACCCCTTGGGCAATCTAGTGTTAATTAGAACAGCATCAAAAAATATTTAGCTTTTCGCGTCTGAATGGCTATGACAACCTTTCGAAATCACAAGTGATTTCGCTTTGCTGCGTAAGATTCTTATATGTATCCAGTGTTTGATCTTTAAGTATTGACTAATTAAAGAAGTTTATGCGTTTGCTTGCTTGTCGAGCATAGTATCAGCCCGAAGTTGCTGATTTATAATGAAACCACACGTTGAAACTTGTTGTTTTGAAGTTTATAAATATGTATTGGTATATGTCAAACGAGTCTCAGCTGCATGGCAAAGATGCTTCGATTTCCAGAAAATTCTTTTCATTTTTCACTAGTCCGTGAAAATAATATCAGCATCTCACATGTTCGCCAAAAAATTGACTTAAAGCTATATTTCTTGTTAATTTATGATAATTTAGAACTTCAAGGTTTGCATGCTATCAAATTCCTTTTTTGTGCATCGCTTGCACGTTTTCTATGATTTAGAAATCAAAATGAAGTTAATATATTGTGAATCCGTGGCTAACGAATCCGAGGTTAACAAGACCATGACTGACGAATTCACAGATGGCGATGGATTACTTTGTTTGAAAATAGGATTCCGACGATTAAACACTGGAATGTGCTTTTTTATACAATCAGCCAAAAAAGAAAATATCCACACTTTTGAATCTTCATCATGTATTTAACTTGCCAATCTAATACATTTCTTGAAAATTTTCCAGTTCTATTTCCATTTAATATCATAAAAGTTTACAATGTCGAGACATAACGCAAAAAGTTCTTTAAACGCAAATTTTAGCTGCATATAACTCTAATAATCAAAAACGTATCCTTCATGTTAAAAGTAGTTTGGGGTTATTTACTAAAGAAAAATATAGTGATGTGTAATTATAATGTGCAAATCTAGCTTAACCGAGCAGGAAAATGTTTGAGCAAATAGCAAATAAAAGCTAGTCATGAACTTTTTTTCGTTTTTGACACGTTTCAAAATACTGACACGACATACACATTAAAAAGTTGAACCTTAGCTATAACTTGTATTTATAGCTCCAATGGGAATGTCCTTTATCGTAGAAAATTAGTTGGGTTAGTAGTTAGAGTTAAGCCTTCTGCTTTTAAATCGCTCTTTTGAAGGTTACATCAGAATATGAGAAACTTTCCGTTTAAACTTAAATTGAATCATATTTTTAAAAAAAATTTAAAATTTGACTAAGCTTTTATAATATTTTTCACTTTTAAATCATGTACTCAACTCTTTTTTCAAATTTTGATATGTTAATATCAAGATCTGGTTTTATTTTCACGGTGCTTAACTCGATGAAGAAATATTTCTCGTGTGAAAAGATCCTTAAATTTTTCTACATTCTCATGTTAGCTTCCCAGCTAAATTAAGATTATTCGAAATAATTGGGACAAAAAAAATTAAGAAGCACGAGTACAGCTGGAAGAGATCCAAATCAGTAATTTTTGTAGGTTAAGAGATAAAAGAGACGCACTGATCATATTTAATATACACAAAGTTGAATTACTTGATGAAATTGACAAGTCTCTATCAAACCGAAATGGTAAGGGATTACACAAAAGGTATGCCAGGTGTAGATTATTCGGAAAAGATGCTATAAAATAAATTTTATTGTCAGCAATTGATGATTTTACAATATTTGCTAATAAAAAAGCCAAGATGCAACTATTCAAACGCACCCATCTACGTCAATCATACCCTAAAAACAAAATTCCTATCATTATTTTGTCGCTATTTCTCAAACACTAAAAAAGAAAAACCCAACTGTTTGTGCGACGAAAAACATTCACATGAAGCCTCCATATTTCTGTCCGATCTATCCTGAGAAACCTGCACTTTGTTAAAAATCCCACCATAAAAACAACTAATAATACATTGCGATAAAATTTTGTTATAAATACACGATGAAGTTGATTTTTGCTTAATTTAAATTTCAAGTAATTTTTTCATGTTTATTACATTTGCATATTTATGTTTGGGCACAAAATTTTACTTATTTATTTATAAATTTACTTTAGTTATTTAAAAGCTTGTATAATATATTGAAATTAGGACAAGTATACTCATCATCACGACAGCGAAAAGGTTAATAAGAACAAAATACATATTCACAAAAATTATGTTATTAAATAATAAAACTAATTAAAAATTAAAAATTTTCATTTAGTACATGTATGCCAACATAACAACAACAAACAGCTAAAGATTTTTTCATCTCATTTCGAATCCCACAAATATTAATTGCTTAATATCTAAACATCATCAATTTTTCTTTTATATTTCCAATTAGATGCAAAAATATTGTCATTTTTAGCAATCAAAATGGCCGATCTATCAGCAAATTTATATAATTTTATATCATTAACAACCATGAGCTAATCTAGAATTCAATTTAATAATACCCGGTCTTAATACAAAAGAATAGATTAACTAATTGTTTTTTATTTATTTTTTATTCCTTCTTTTAAGATAAACAAAAGTCAAGTATTATAAACTCTGCGGTTGGGCTGTATAAAATAAGTGTCCCACGATTACCTTTAATCTTCCAATAATCCCTCATTCTAGACCGGTTGGTATTTAATTAAAGAAAAAATATAATAATAAATAAATAAATAAATAAAATAAGAGAATAATAAATATTATACAACAACAACAAAAAAAGAAGCAAAGATGTAATTTCTTCATGGATTTCAACACAAAATAATTACATGTTGTCCAATGGATGTGTCGTGTCCTTCAACAATACCTCAATGTAGATAGATACCTTGACAGACAGACAGACAGAAAGATCAAGCCTTTAGGGCGTACCTTTTAGTTAGTTGCACTTATATCTTCTACTACAAAACAGCACAAAAAAGCATACATGGTGTGTGTGTGTGTGTGTATGTGTATTTACAGGCCAGCCACCCATAGAAAGTCGGCATTGTTGTCATCAATGCTCCATAGCTTTTATGCATTATAAACAACAGTTTTAGAGTACACGCTTATGATCGGAAACAAGATCATGGTATCATGTCAACTGGATCATATATAGCTGTATCCGATAAAGAAAAATAATATATACAACTTTTTATCCATCAGGTTAACACACTGAGATATTAAAAATGGAAGAAAAGAAGACAATGGATGAGGATAAGAAAGGCTGCACTAATGTTTTTGATAATACATTATTGGCCTTAATGGGGAAAAATCAAGTAAAAAGAACACCTGACCACATCATATACAACATACTAAAATTTCAGGTGTTTGATTTGTATCCCATATTGGAATTAATATACAAGATTTTGATTATGCATTCTTTTAGTTATATAGTATAGTTTTTTAATTCAGGATATACACACACACATAAAACTAAATGAATATGCATAAATGTAGTTGCATTTGTTAAATAATTCTTCGTTTTTTTTTTTTTTTATGGTTTTTGCAATTTTATTGTTGTTGCTGTAGTTGTAGACACCGTGGCAAATAATTCTATGGTCTGTTTAGATATATTGCTGGTTGCGTTGTTGTTACCCCCAAGGGAATAATTCGTTCTAGGAAAGGCTTATGTTGTTTGGGATGGCGTTTTGATTAAAATCTTGTCAAGCTGAAAGATGTAAACTTGAATTCTAAAGAAATTTATTAAGCTGCTAAAAGGAGGGTTTTCTTTATTTATCTAGAAATATACATATATACATACATATATATATGTATTTTCTATCACTATACTGCCAACTTATATTTCAAATTCAAAACTGTTGACATCATTGTGCTTAGAAGAAATCATGAAGTTTTGAATTTTGTTTTTGTTTTATATTTTAACAAGAAAAATTTCCTGAGGGTTTGTTTTTGTTTTACATATTCAAAAAATGAAAATTCAATTTAGAATTTAAATTGTTAAATAGAAAAAAGAAGAGGAAATTATTTTAAAAAACAAAAAAATAAAGAAGTAAATTCTATTCCATTACATGAAGATAATTATTCAACTTTTTAAAAACAATTTGTCTGGAAAATTGTTCTTATAGTTATTTTTTTTCTTCACTTGTATTTTGATTTCTTGTTCTTTTCCCTTTTTTTTTCAATTTATCTAGAATATTAACAATTTTCCCCAGATATTATATATAAAGTTTATGTGATTGGATTACTTCAAAATTGTAATTTAATCATGTTAAAAAAATATTTGTTGTTGGTTACGTGATTTAGAGTTCTTTTAGTACTGTTTTTTTTTTTATTTTATTAATTAATTATTTAAAAATATCCCAGAAAATAAAATGTCAAAAATTGAGGATTGAACAAACGACCGTATTTCAAACAGGACATGTTATTGAAATTGTGACAAAATTATATCTGTTAATCCAAACCAACTGAAGTACAGATAAGTACAGCGAAATTAATATATCAATTATTTCAATACCTGCTGAACTGCCGAATTTTAACCTCTCTGTCCTTTTAATAAAAAGGCAATGCTTGTGGCAATAGTGCTTTATAAGCAAGGGTTTTAATAAAATTTTTAACACAATTTTTATTAAAAATCATTTTTAAAAGCTACTGAATCTCACAAACTGTATTTTTTGTACATCGCTATTTCTAATGTGTAGTCCTTAATAAAATACAATATATATGTATGTAGATGTATTAAATACTAAATTAAATAATTTATACAGATATTTTGAAATGCGTTTTTGCTTCTATATAAGCCATGCACTGTTTAGATCAATTTGAATTATAAAGGATTCAGTTATTAAATTCTTAGAACAACTAATACTAAAGGAATAGCCATCTGCCCATAGTACCTGATTCAGTATTTAAGTATAATAAAAAGGTATTATAATAGGATGCTTCATTATATAACCTTTAATAATAAAAAAAGTTCAGTTAGCAAAATTTGACGGTAACTTTTTAAGAAATACAGAGTATGGGAAGATTTTTTTTAGTAAATTTGACAAAACCGCTTAAAGAATTTTAAATCAATGAAAAAAAAAACAATGCTATTTAACTATGATTTAAGTTCATCTGAAATGCTCTGATGTATTAATTATTTTGTATTGCAACAGTTTTTAAAGATTGAAGCACTTAAGAAAATTAAGGACTCCAATCAATTATCCAACACATGTTTTCTAAAAAAGGGGTTTAACGTATAATTTAAAATATATTTCAACGTTGATCCAAAAATTTTAAAAGTCAAGTCTATATCTCTCGTACCTTAATCGAAACAACACAATTTCAACCCATAAGGAACTGAAGTGTTGTACCTATCATAGAATGGAAACGCCTACTGCCTTTCCCTAAATTTGACCTTAATTTCTATTGAGATCCTTTCAGCTAAATTAGTTTTTGTTCAACTAATTAATAAAAGATACAAACAAAAAAAAAGTTTTTTTTATATTGCTTTATCTTTTTAGATGAATTAAAACTACTTTAGATATATGACATTCTGTTTCAATAAATCATCAATACAGTTAACTTTTTTAGCGGTTATCTGCAAGGTCTTTAATAATTTTACCAAATTTTTTTTGGGTAAAATTGCTTTGATTAAACTAAAATAGTAGTCCAAAAGCAACAAAAAAAAAAAAGGCTAAGGATTATACAATTCAGATTATTCCACTAAAGCCATAGCTACCGTTGCCTTTAGTTCACCGTGGGTAGACCTCCTGTGGTAAAGCAATTAACTCTATCGTCCCTCAGTTCATAAAGTCACCAAAATAAAAACAAATATATCGACCACAAACTGTCGTTTTGTCAGCTAAACTATTTATTTTTAATTTAAGATAAAATTCTAAGCGAATGAAATCTTAAAAATATATATATTCCACACGCGAATTTAATCAAAAGACAGTTCACAGTGTCATCGCTCAAAAAGCGGACCTGATAACGGAATAAAGAGAGTTAATTTGTGTAAATTAGCATTTTTGATATGGTTGAAATATATTCTAGCCGTTGACAGGCCACTATGTTGCTTACTTGTGATATAATACAGGCCATTTCCCGTCCAAAAATATAACAAAAAACCAAAAAACAACAACAACAACAAAATGATTATGCAAACATCTTGAAAACTTCGTGCAGAAAAGGCAAAGAAGTCTAAAGAAGTGGAAGCCATGAAAGATAAGCAGAATTGGAACAAACAGAAACTTTGTTGTATTATGTGTTGACAACAATAAAAGTAATTTAACATATCTTTGTGTTATTTTGTCATTGTCACCAAATTCAGGTACTCAATTTTCCTAAGTGAGGGTCGATTATGTTTGAATGGAGCGCTTTATTTACATTTAAAATTGTAGCACGTGCATAAGACCAGTTCAAGACGATTATCAAGCAATTGCAAAGAATTGACACTATTACTAGTTAGATCATTCATTTTAGATCAACAAAATATGCATAGATGGAAGCAGGAAGTTAAATTTTATATTGGCAATACCATCTTTGTACTTATTATGTACAGACAATGGTAACGGAACTCTAAGACAGAACATTATCTTACCTAATTGGCTAGAGAACCACAGATAAGAAGATTTTATAATAATAATGCCAAAGAGGTTAACATATTTACTACAGTCATTTAGATTGTATGCTTCAGGTGTAGGCGAAACTTTTCATAATTTTTTAGCAAGTCTACATGACTGCGGGGGCCTAAAATTCTACACCTACTGAACTAAAGAATAGCAACAAAAAATAACAGGTGTACTTTGTGTATAGAGAAAATAATTTCCTTAAATTGTTCGGTATGTTTTTCAAAACAAATTGTATCTATTTTAATTTTGCATTTAGCCTAAGGTATGAATACCGGAGAGATTGGGTTCGGTCACCACAGTATGCCAGCGTTTAGAAATAATTTCTTAGTGTACTATTAAGAATTTTGAAAGATTTATTTTCTTTCATGTATAATAAACAGTTTTAGGTAAGATAGAGCCAAAATATTGTATTATGTCAAAACCTATTTATTTCGTTTTAAAGTTTAGTCAATAAATTTTATCATTGAAATAGCTTAAGGAAATATTTTTACTATGATGGATCTCTGTATTGACCAATTTACATGATTTTTTCCTAAAAGGAAAACTATCTAACTTGGAGCTCAATTCATACTCAAATGAGTAAATGTCATTTGAAAGGCAGCCTTAGTTTCTGTTAGAAAATTTAGTTCTTTTTTATAACATGGATAATTCTAATATTTTCCTGTAAATTTAAATCCTCCAACTTATAATGACTTAGAACATTAATGTTAAGTTGACTTAAAAACGTCTAAATTTGCAGTATTTACCTGAGCTGAAATTTAACATACTGATTCAATCCTAATCAACTTGGTCATTCTGAATTAAACCTGAAAAACTTCTGCGCTTGTTGTGAAAATATCTCTTTTAGGAATGAAGCAGGAGTCATAGCTCAAATCGACTTTCAATAACTCGTAAGTATAACTCGTAAGAAACGAAAAATAAAAAATTAATTTTCCACTGACAAAACATGGTTATATGAAGTTATTATTCATTGATATTCTAATTTTTGACTTAAGTAAATGATACCGTGAACCGGGGCCAGATTTTATATCAAACTAAGCAAATGTAACACAATAAAGCTTACTGCACTTGCTATCAAAAAATGGAATGATATCAAACAAGAGAGATTAAAATTTTTGCCTCAAAGAGTTATTAGGAAAGTTTTCCTGCTGGAATATACTATTTTCTTAACAGTAATCTTCTCAGAATAGTAATAAAAAGTCGTCTAATACGGCTTCATACCTCTCTGCGTTTATTTTGCCTTTTATGAAAGCCATTTTAGATTTTCTACTCCGATTGAAAACTACCCATATCATTACATAGCCTCCTCCTAAAATTCTAATGAAATGAATCAGTTTTTCTTTTCTCAAATCATGCAAATAGTGTTTCAAGCAATCGATAAAAGTGATTCTAGACCACAATAAATTTTTTTGGATGCATTTTTCTGCGAACTGCAACCGAATCAGTATGGTGATTTTTTATAATTGGAGTTCGATAAAGTTTAAATTTTCGAATTAAATTAGTATAATTTTTCTTTCTTTAATTAACACGAAAACGTTAATGCGTTTTAGTACACTTCAACTTTTGGATTTAAGCAAAACTCTCAGTTTCTAACACCCCAAATCACCGAACACGGTAAGCTTTAATCCTAGACACATGTGAATCATGAGATTACTTCAAAACTTAATTTATTCAATTCAGTCCTATTTGAAATATATAAAAATATATTTAAAGTCGAGCACGAAAATATACATATGTAAGTGAACTTGAAACATAATTATTGACTTTATAAAGTATTTCCGTTATTTTGCTAAAATCATAAGAAATGATATCCCAATGAGTTATTACAATATTAAATCATAAAAACTCAAATTAAAGGTCAAATTAAACAAAATTACTTTGAACTTTTTTCAACAATTATTTTTTTAGGCATTTTTCTCATAATTAAGTCAAAAATATCTATAAAAAGAAAATTCCATATTTTCCACTTATTTTGATCCATCTGAGAGTAATAAACCTGTCTTCACGTCAAATATTCATAGCATGACAAATTTCTTAAAAAATATTAACAACAACAATTTTTTTTGTTGATAATAAAATTATTAATTTTTTCTTTTACCATCCCTCGGGAACATGGAAGCTGCATTAAAACAAAAATCATAATAATAATAATAATAATAAAACAAAACAAAAAAATACAACCATTAAAAATATAAAAAAATTTCCAAAAATGCAATCTCACAACTGCTTGCTAGATTCAGTGTCGGCTTCTTACAGCCGACTTAGTTTGAGGCACTTAGAACAAACATTAACATACGACAACAACAATAACAGAAAATTAAAATTAAAATAAAAACAAACACAAAGACAGATCATATTATAAAAGGAAGAACAAAAAATTAAATAAAGAACTACAAGCCTGATGCTAAGCTAGAAATTAGCTTCTTGGATGGATGCTGAGAAAAAAGTTCAAATAATGAAGCACACTCACAATTTTCAAGCATTAAGATCCAGCAAAGATGGTTAAAGTTGGACCAGAAAACATTTCGTTTTTCCTTTACCTCACCTCTAGTGTTCCCTATTGTTTTTTTCTTTTAAATTTCACATTTATGTATATGGCTGGTTTTTTTCCTGTCTTATTTTGTTCAACTTTATTTTTCTTTTATTTTTTCTTTCTTCATTTCTTCATCGGATATATTGTCTGTTAGCTGGTACAGACCTTGGCCGCACTTATTTTTATATATTTCCTATCATCCAAAGAAACTGAGACCTATAGGATAACGCGGCAAATGATACAATTTCTTTTTTCTTATGATATTGAAAACGAGACGATATATCCATTGTCTTATTGTGTTTCTTAACCTTAGTCAAAATATATGTTGGGGAACATTTATTTATTTGGGGAGAAGCATAGTCGTATATATATATTAGAACTAGATTCGTATTCTTTAGTTACCAATGGCTATTTGGGATTCTTTCAATGAAAAACCATCTCGATTTGTATTATTGTTACATCTCTGGATTATGCGGCATATATGTATAAAAGACTTTTAAGGGGATTTTTCAATAAAACCATTTTTTCTGTGGTTGTCAACTGTTTTTAATGGTCCGTTTACCAGGTTTGTTTCATTTCGCAATTTCGACATTGATCGCTTGTTTTTAAAAGGTTTTTGTTTGTACCTACAATGGTTTCTTTAGATTTCTTGATTACAATTTGCGATTTACATTTTATTTTTGAATATATTTAAGGATTGTAAATTGTTAAAGCACGCGCTCAAATAGTGAATTGAATGCAGTATAAACAAGTAGAATATGTCTATGAAGAATACCGATTTATGGCTTTTTAATGTAATTATAGACATTGGTACCATTAGTCTAGAAATATTTGAAATAATATTATATTTTCTTCTATTATTAAAACCAGTTTGAAATTTTTCTTGTTGTTAGAACTACAATTTAGGACTATGAAATTTTATTGTGGATGATTTTAATTCAATTTAAACCCGGAACATATTTCTCTTTTTTTAATCCTGATGGATTTAAATGGATTTAATTTAATCCATTTGGTTTTTTGTTCTTATGATTGTTGTAAATGTATTCGTTACGAGAAGCATAATTTTAAATCTTTAATAACTATTCTACTAGTATAAAGAAAATTGGATTTTAAGCAGCTTTTGTATAATTTTTGCATAGGATTTATTTCATATATCCAGCCACATGAGTTTATAACTTGCTTATCTATCTGAGCCTTCAATTTAGACTTCCTTAAGATGTAATAACAATCTAATACTCCTATAAAATAAAAGAGTTTTTTTATTTGTGTATGGAAAACACCATAGAAAAAAACTATTAAGGATATATTATTAGGCATATATTGAAGCAAAGAAAAAGCTTTCTAATTATAAAATATTTGCAAAATAGCACAGCCGTTCTTCTAAGGCAAGTCTTCTTTCCATATTCCAGATATAATTTAAGATCTTTCAGCTCAAATTATGATATCTTCCTTTTTATTAAACATCGGTTAAGGAAGCAATTGGTAATCAAACTGTCCATTTTAATTTCTATGTCCCGTACTTGAACAGATATTAATCGTAATCAGATTGAAAAGTTAGCTAATCCAAATTTGGTTCAAAATTTTGCGTAGCCTAGTCCTAGACATTATGCTGCAAGTTGAATGTATTACAATTAACTTAAACTATACTATTTTTTTATCAACATTTGAAGAAGTGTACAAAGTTGAAGAGCAATTGATTATTCTTAGGTCTTTCAAATTGTCTTTTCTAAACTTCAAAACGAGTTAAATGCTGTGAACATATAAGAGATTTAAACGCCACTTTTTTAAGATAATTTTTTAATAACCACAGTTGCAAAACTAAATAGTACTTACTTAAACTATTTTTGAAGTGTTTGTATGAAAGCCATCACAGAAGACATGAATTTAAGCATCTAAGCATCCCCCGAGACAGGAAACTGAAATTGTGGATTTTTTTTTTTAAATAGATGTATTAAATTTTTCCAATTTTGGGTTTTTTTATAACATGTTTAACGCAGTATACAAATATGATGAGTTCAATTTTCGTTTCATTGTAATCAAAATATTACAACAAAAAAAACGAAGCAAGATGAAAAGGTGAAATTCAATCACAGATAGACAATTTCTTACTCAGAATTATTGTTAACAATACATATCAAATTGAGTTTAAATTCTATTCTATTCACTGTACATAAAATACTTTATAAATTTGAAAAAAAAAAAGTGAACACTTTCTTACCCGCGAATCAATTTCAATCTCAAGGGATCCACAAATTCTATGAAGGAACTTTAAGATGAGAGTATTCAACCAATCAGCACAAAAATAATATTGAAAAACCAATTTTCAAACAATTTAAGGACATAAAAAGCTCAAAATTTTACTACTCATTCCAAAAATTTCACCCTTACATTTTCTGTAAACTACAATGCGCTGACGCAACAACGCTATAACATTATACAGTTGTCTATGTATATATGTATATACATATATATCGTATTTGTATATATTTATATCTGCTTAGAGATGGAAGCTATTCAATAAATCGGCAAGTGCCAAACTCCTCAGACCAAATAAATTTCCATGGAGTGCCTAGCATGGTATCTGTTGGGTCCATTCGATCAAATTCTGATATATTTAGGGAGGGACCCCATATAAATCAATCAATCACACAATTAACAGAGCACTTCTGAGGCCGACAATCGATTCTATACATATCCTGGAACCAAAAACTGGTCTCGGAAGTGGCAGGCTATCGAAATTGGAATTTCCCTTTTCCAAGATGAGATTTGTATCAGTGAATCGTTCTGTCGAGTCATATAAGTTAAATGAGAAATTCTGTGTAAAGCACAAAGGATTCTGGGGACTGACAATAATCAGATCGAATAACCATTTAAAATGTTCAAAAAGTTGAAAAAGGAACAAATTAATGAAAAAAAAAAAAACAAATTGCGAGCCACCCAAAAAAAAAAAACGAATAAATTGAAGTCAGATACAGAATTTGATGGGATTTTAACTGAATTTTGGATAAAATTGTTCTCTAATGACTTTTTTTTTTTAAAATCGTTTTATCTGCAATAAATTAAAATGTGGTTTAGACCTTTTAACACTTGAGGAATGCCATCAGCAAATTTGGGGACTAAATCGATTGAAACTTTAGAGGCTTAAATAGTTTTGAGGAGAGAAAAAAAAATTTAAAAACGAAATTGATAAAATCACAGAATAATGAAGAAAGTCACACAATCCAAAAGGAAAAAGAATTTTATTTAGATATTTGCGAAGAAAATTTTCTGTTTTTTATTTTTAAAGTAGGAAAGTATTAAGTTAATATTAAGGAGAGGTATTAATTAGTTTTTATTCAATATTTAAGCTTTGAATCATAATAATCGAGATCAAAGATGACGGCAAATTAAATGGAGTAGAGGTCATAAATTGAGCTTATTGACTGCTAAAGTCAAAAATAGGTGTTTTTTTTTTATAAAAAATAAATTTCAACAATAGCACCAAAAAGTAATGATGAATTATTATAAAAATTAATTTTTTGTGAGGCGATAACGTAACATAAAAAGTCTGTGAAATCTAATGCCATTAGATGTCTTTCAGGAAATCTTTGATGCATATTTTCTGTTCTGCTTACGTTTTCATATGCATTTTATTTACACATTTGTAGCTCCTGTTTGCATTAAGCAAGTGGAAAAAAATTTGATTTTTTTTTTCTTATTCGCAAGTGTATCAGGTTACAAAGAAAGCAAATTGTTCTTCTTCCTAACGTAGGTACATCTTTTCAAACTTAAAATTATTATTTTGTTTTTAGTAAAAATACTGAAACTGAAGTTGTTGTAGACTCAAGGATTTTTCAAATTCCTCTAAGCAAAACAATGCCAGATAACTTAAAAATATTTGTGTAATCCTCAAGGAACTTACACTTAAAGTATAAGTAAAGAAATTTGTTTTACAATTAAATTTTTTAAGCCTAGGAGGTTTTGGTTGTCTTTTAAGATTTAGTTTTTCTTACAGTTACCTTATTTAACCCTTACTTGGCACACTTCTTAAAAATCAGTAACTTTGCACACTGGGGTGTATGACTCCCCAGTGCAAATTTTGGACATTACTGTAGAGAGACTAATTGGTAAAATGTCATCCTAATACCGCCAAAGGTTAGTGCAATCTGTTCTTTATAGGCACGTATTGCTAAGAGCATCTTCATTTACTTAGAACACTTGAAATTGACGAATAAATTGGGCTGGGGTGTAGTACACCCTTGTGTGCTAAGTAACGGTAAAGTGCTTAAACATTGCAAGCGATAGATAAAGATAAATGCAACTTGTGTTTCAGAGCTAATTGTGTTAATATTAATTTGTTCGATATTTAATATTAGTAATTATGGAATTAGTTATTAATTCAATTGTGGCATGGGATTTCTAAGAGAGATGTTTACAGTTGACAGAAAGCTTCAATTTTTATGTAAGAGTTTCTTCTCAAGAAAACTAATCTAAAATTAGTATGTATTCTTTTTTAGTATTTCACAAAGAATATGAAAAGACTCCGCTATTAACACTTTACGGAGTGGAAATTTTAGGTCATTTTTCCAACTCTCTTTTTCCAGAATTTTCGAAAAAGTGATTAATTGTAAAAGTTAGATTCAATATTTATGTGAATATGATGCAAAACTTTGCTCCTGTTGTAATAATTATTAAGGAGACCTCGTCTACCCAAATTTGCTTGTGGGCCTTTTAATGAAACGGAACATTATGATAGGCCAACCTTCAAGCAAAAATGGTTTTAAAAAAAGTAAAAAATGTATTGAGTCTTAACAAACGAGTTTTCTAAAACAATTTTTCCGCTCAAATTAAACAATGACACAAAAGCTTTATGTTATTTAATTTTTTTTGTTTTTTAAATACAAAGAACTAGATATAGAAAGACTATTAAAAACATGTCAGTATGTCAGGATAGTTTATAATTTATGCATAAAATTAATCTAAAGTAATTTTTCGCTCTATCCATCAAAAGAATAAAAGATTTTACAAGATTTCGTATTGATATAAACTTGACAGCAATATTGGGAAGGAAACAAATATATGTATATTAAATTTGCTGTCATTTATGAACTCAATTTGCCAACTATAGTGGCCTAGTTTTTCTCTTCATATCTAAACGTTTATATATTCTTTAAGAAAAGTATTTTATCTGTACTTATTTTATTTTATTTTCTTATTGTTTATTACAAAAGCAACAAGTCATTGGCATTATCAAAAATTTTTCTAACTAAATGAACTTTTCTATTTTAATTTCAGTTTGCAATCAAAAATCCAATTTGCCGACAAAGATCTGAATGTTCAATGGTAAGTACACAGACACGTTCTGTTTTTTTTTTCCTGTTTTTTGATTTTTTTTTCTCATTATCATTATTATTTTTAAACGCTTCTTTTTTCTTTGGCTACTTGAAATTTAAATTTCAAACCAAAAAGAAAAAGTATTTGCTAACAGTCTTTAGCCCAAACTATTCAGTGATTTGATTTTACAACTTGTTAAGAGCTTGGCTATAGAAATAAAGAGAAAAAAGTATCAAAACTACTAACTTTGCTTTATTAAAGTATCGTAGCGAAAATAAAACAAAAAACAACATAAACAGTCACAAAAAAAGAAATAAAAAAGTTGGGTCAAATAAACATGAAACTCATGGGTACATTGTGTACTGTTTTTAATTTTAATTTTGAAAAGTGCTTTGCAATGTTACACACTGCCGCCTCAAGGCTGACAGAATTTTAGTGAAATTTACGAAGTTGTTTTGTTCTTCTTTGCTGTTTTCATTTTTTTATAAAATAGTATAAAAAAATATTTATAAAAAGAAAATTACAGTTTGCTCTTAGGTTGCGACACAGTAAAATATCATTTAATGTATCATTTCTTGTATACTTTGATAGTTGTTACAGGGAATTTCAAATACAGGACCTAACTTTTATCAATATTTTAAGGAATTTATGATACAAATTTTGTAAAGAGGTAAATTTTAAGCTTGTAAAATATTTTCTTGTGGTGTTATAAATTTTAATGAAGTTAGCTAAGTTTTTCTTCCCTAAAGAATTTGAGTCTTGAAATTTTTAATTTTTGAATTGAAATTTTTCTGTGAATAATAACACCTTTTGTCCTTGTTTTTATTTGAACCTTTAAGGAAGCTTAAGTAATATTTCAAAAATATTTACACTATTAGAATCCGTAAGTGTTTTATAAAAAACGATATATAAACTTTATTTTTTTTATGTATGTATATTTTTATATAAAATCTCATTTAAAGGTATTGCTAGATACCACCCAAATCGAATGAGCTTCTTATCAGCCGTCATTATTGACTAACCTAGCAATTTATGTATTCCAAATTGAAGACAATAAAATCTATTTGACGATAAGGATAAACAACCTAAAAAAATAAAAAGAAACAAGCTAAGATAGCCTAGAAATGTAAATTTTTCAATCCAACATCTTTACTAGTGCCAATTTTATGTCACTTACAGAAATTGTACTTAAGAAAAATGACATCCTACGATTGAATCCTATCTTAAAATCTTTTAGTAACGGACAAAAATTTAAATCTCTTTTTAATAGCAATAAAATCTCATTTATAGTGTAAGTCATACAAATAAAAAGTCATTAGATGAGCGACTATTGAAGAATGTCAATCAGCCCACAGTTTTTGTTTAGAACAAGCAATAACAATCTAATAAAAATACATAAACATAGCCAATTCTTGTTATATTCCTTAAACTTGGGCATATTTTTTCCAATATTTTCTTCTTCTTTTAAATTTTTATTTTACAGAATCCATTTGTGCCCTCTGATAGCTATAAATCTTTTCAGAATTTCAGGTTTTAGCTAATTTTTAGTATTTTTTTTTCCCCCATTCTAGTATGTCATTAGAATTTACATCAAATAATTTTGTGTGTGGGTGATATATATGATAATATGTTGTATACCCAAAAACATGTACTAAACACAATTGGACAAAGAGTACATGCATACTCGTATAGGTAGGAGGATTTGAAGAATTTAGAGATACAACCAAGCTGTAATTATCAAACAGAATGTAATAAATTTTGGGTTTTAATATTGCGTGCAGGAGAGATATAAATATTTATATGTAAAGTTCTATACAGAACAGGATTGCTATTATTATTGAAGTTTTAGGCTACTATTTCGAACAGTGTGTAATATAAGGCTTGATGAACACTATTTGATTTTAACCATATAAAATATATGTACTTACATACATACTATATATAATTTTGCAGTTAGTTCTTTGTCGTCCTACTTTTGGTCCTTAGAATCGATACATTCATCAGTTTCAAATTGATTAACTATAACAGTAAACTTATGGTATAAAAGGATATTAGATTTCAAGAATTTTGACTATTTGGCATATTAACTCAGCAAAGTAATATACATTGGAATCAAATCTAAGATATAGGAGTGGTATTATCTTTCTTAGCTTTAATTATCCTAATTGGAATTAGGATGAATCGTTTTAGGGTAATCTCTTGACTATAATGTTTGATACTCAAATATATCGTAGTGTAGGTGGTTAAATTGATTGTTATTATATGAAATTAGTTTTCAGGACAACCTCTTTCAAGTTAGCTACAATTTATTTATTCTATGTGACAATTATTGAGCTCTTAATCTTCCTTAATTTGATTGCACATTAATATGTGTTTAATATTTTTTATTTTCTTGCAGTATAAAGACAAAGATTTTAAAAAAAATTAGTATATAAGATAAAATGCAACAATTCAAATTGAAATCATTGATTTTTTTTAAATATTAGGTAGTTTATCCCATGATTCATTTTTTCACAAAAATACCCCAATTTTATTTTTTAAACTTCCTAAAATTTTATAATAAAAAAAAGGAGAAAAGTATTCGTCATAAAAAATAAGGTCTGCAAAACCTACAAAATTAATATTTATTTGAAACTTTTATTTTTTAAGGAAAGTTATAGAAATATTGTTTGATTAAAAAATACATATTACTAAAACTTGAACTTAAGACTTTTTATGGGTTGCATTTTGAAATTAATTTGATCAAAAAAATGTCTGATACTGATACTCTACAACTTTTCTACAACCGAATTGATAATTAATATTATGCCTTTAAAATTTCCAATAATTTAGCGTAAAAAATTTTACCTAAAGCAAAAACATCAAAACTAATAATTTCAATTCAAAAAAAAATTTCAACCTTAAACCCAAACAGCAAATTATTGTCTATCTAGCCTACTTGTAATTTTGGCTACATAACAATCATACAAGGCGGAGTCGAATAAATCCAAAAACAATAAATCTATCTATGACGTCCCATAACCTTTTTGTTTGGTGATACCCTGGAGCTAATTTACTCATTACCGTTCTCAAATATCAATGAAAACTATAACTTCTTAAATTGAGAATCTATAATTTTTTTTAAACAAAAGCTCACGATCAGTCTAAAGATCATTTATCTTATGTCCCCGAACTTTACTTCCCCTTGAGTGCCGTCAAATTCATTAAAGGCAATTACTTTCATACTTATAACTATACTTTACCGGTAATTGTATATTTAAGTGGAGCAATGTAGGTTTTCGATCATCCAAAATATAAAATTTTTAAATGATGATCACTTAAAGTTATTGAATTACATTACAGGTAACTGGCCGATGGCGAAATAGTTTTGGATTGAAAGTATTTTTTTCCTCTTTTAAATTTTTGTTGTTACTTTTTTTTTTTTTGTCTTTGTTTTTCTTTCAGAAAATTACTTAAGGTAATTGTGCAATTACTTGTATGTTAATTATCATATTCTCTATAGCATCTAGTGGTCAAGTAGTCATTAAGGTATTTAAAGACTAACGTTGAACGTCTACTGAAACAAAATTGTTAATTAATTGAATAAGTCAGGAGACTTCAACATAAAAATTGATAAAGAAATAACCAGGCGGTATCTATACTATGGCTCAAAGGAAACATTTAATTAACATTTTCAATTTTATGTTACATAAAATTTTCTTTTTTTCTTTTTTACGGACAGGGTGATTCCCTTATTCAGTAGTGCAAGACAAATGTTGAATCAGTCCGGATAAAAAATAAAAAAAATAATCTTGACCACATCATCCCCTTTTTTCGACATATGCAGTAAATTTATAAAATTAAAAAACCTAGAGAGCTTATGCAATTGGTCAGTTAGTTTATTTCCTGACTTTAAACCTTATGTCATTAATTCCAGTTGAATTTCCTTCATTTTCCTTGTAACAATTTTCATATTTTGAATGATTTCAGCAATGTTATACAATCCCCTATTGAATTTCATTTTACTTATTATGTATATAGCTTATCAACCCTCCTTTATCGACATAAATGTGATTCATAGTATATTCTATTATTGAGTAAATAATTTAAAATGTAAAAGAAACTTGGGGTTGAAAGGTCTAGGGCGTCACAGGTGGAGATACTTTATGACTCTAGAACAAATTTCATTTTTATATAACTTTGTTAATAATTTCATTGTGAAATAAGCTTCGTTTTCAATTTTATGATCTGAGTGCAAGTGACTTTTTGTAAAAATACAATTTTAACCTTGAACTTTGTAGTATATTAGGAAACTCATTTTCAATATTTGTAATAAAATATTTTTATATTCTTTTCTTAAAAAGAGAATAAATTCATAAAGTTTTATTTTATTTTAGTTTTGTATGATTTTCTTTTTATCCTTCTGAAAAAATTATTGATTGATAAAAAAGATTTGTTTGTTTCTTGCAAATACCAACGAGCTGTGGAAAAAATTATTTTCTTAAAATAAATTTTTATTTAAATATAAATTGAATTTAGGCTCTCATAAGAACATTTTCACTTTAAATTATATGTTCAGAAAGTACTGTTAAGATAATAGATTTTTTAAATAAGATTCGAAATAAATAAAAGAATCTGTTTCAATTGAAGGATTAGTATCACAAAAATGGACAAAGAGCTTGTTTGTATTTTACATTTAACTTTAAACATCAGAATGTACACTTTTACACTCTCAGCCGTTAAGCTCTAAGAAATTTTGTATACATGAATTGTCACATATTATACATATTAAATTTTATATTAATAAAATAAAAATTAAAGTTTTGCTCTTTGAACTCGTGAAATGACATATATTAAGCTTAGAATCTCCCTTTTTTTTGCGTATTGAGGTTTTCTAATCACATTCAAAAAACCTTCTGTCCTTATGTCATTAGTAAACATTAGAGTACATTTTTGTATTCCATAAAAAATATGTAGCTCTTCGATTTTTCTGTCTTTTACATTTTTGTTTATTATTTGTCTAGTGGTAATTGTGACAGTTTGATGACAAGAAAAAATCAAAATTGGTTGATCTATTCTCGAGACGAAAATCAAAAACGTCTATGAAGTCAACTAATGCGATTCTAATTAAAATATGGTATGCCAATTATTTTATAGCAAAATCATAAAAATTAGCAAAGTCACAAAAATTAGTGAGCAACATCAGAGAGTCAACAGTGTTGCATTTTTTTGAATCCACCAAATTACGAATTTGTTACGAATTAGTTTGAACTTACAATCAACAAGTCTTGCAGTCAGTCTTTTCCATTGTGTGGCTTAAGCCGCCTCTACACATTTATAACATTCGCCAAATATAAAATTCCTTGTAATTGCCGCCTTCACTTGTGCATCCATCCATGCATTTGATAGTTTTGACTTTCGCGTTGTAAAATTATTTATAAAGTTCGCCAACAAAGCAAACTCACACAAACTTCATAAAGTCTGGCAAACTAATAAGGCAAATGCACCCTCTACACATTCGTGTATTTTTTGAATTTGCTTAACTTGCCGAATGTGTAGAGGCTAGATTAGACACAAATCACAAATGTCACATGAAGCTTTGCTAGTTTTAAAATTTGCAAACCAGACAATATCTTCCTATCTAAACCAGTAGCGTAGATATATTTGAGTCATTCAGAAGCCAATGTGGATAAGTCCAAAAAATCTAAATTGAGAAAATTAATGTTTCTTAAGGCATTCATGACACATAACACATGCAGAAGCTATTAAAAAAAGGGTTTTTTGACCTACAAAAACTGAAAATATGAGTAAATCCTTTTAACACTAAGAAATATATTATTTATTCTATTAAAATTTGCAAAAATCAGAAAATATGAAAAAATGGACTTATCCACATTGGCTTCTGAGCGCCTCATTTTTCAGACACTTACTTTTTTTAGGTGTTTTATCCTTTTTACCTTACCCACTACCGACCTCTTGATCCCATCTTTATTTACACCATTGATCCAGTACTAGTACAATGGAACAGTTAAAATATTTTATTCTCACAAGCATTGTAATTGTTTTATCTTTTCATTTAATTAGGTCATTGCAAAATCTGGCCGAGTTATAGCTGGTAAAACAGCAAAAAACCCGCTTAGCTTCTACTAAACTTTTTTTTAGTGCTTTACGCTTTAAGCTCTTGAGTTTCTAATTGTAAGTGATTTTAAAATTCTCAGATGCTAATTGATCTTACATCAATTCCTACAATTCTTCGCGTTCTAAACTTCTGAAGACTGATGATGAAGTCTTTACAAGTTTTATTTTTGTTCCAAATATTTTTTTTATAAATTTTTCTCAAAATTTCAATGGATTGATAAATTCTAACATTTTAAAATTATCTACCACAGCTAGGCTTAAAAAACTATTCTGGTAAAAAATTTGTGGGTTCTATTGTGGCTTATTAAACTGAGGAGAAAGGTACACTTATAAGGCCAAAGACAACTTAATTTTCATCACTTTTTTGTTAAGAAACTATATTTTGATTTTTCAATCTTATAGCAAAGTACAAAAGCACATTATTCGACAAGTTAAACTAATTTTTTCACAGCAAAATGTTAATAAATAGTCGATACAGTCAGTTTGCAAAAGCCACACACACAAAAAAGAAGTTTTTTTTTATGTGATAATAATTCCTCCTCTGTGGATCAGTAAATGAAATCAATAAATTTAAGCAGAATCGTTAGCAAGCCACAGCGTGTATTTTTTAAACGAAGTGTTTAGAAAAAATCTTTTTCTGAAATGGCAAATGTTCACAAACGAAATTAAGTTTTCACCCGAAGCTTTGATTATATTTTCGGCTATAAAACATAAAAAATAACTACCAGTTGTAGATAAAAATCCTTCTTTTAAATACGGGAGAATTATATTCCCAAAGATTGGTTTTAATTTTAAAGCGATCGGTTTATTCGTTATAGAATTATGAGATTACTGACTATCTAAACGTGATGTTAAGAAAATTGTTAATATATCTCCGATTTTGAACTATTTTAGAAATATTTTTTCACTATGTTGCTCATGCAGATAAATGCTTTTGGTGCAAGCTACAGTATTCCTATGACATTGAATTTAATATCCAGTTTCTTGGATACTATTTAAGAAAATAAATATCCATTAGTTTGATAATTTATCATAAAAACAAAATTTCTTTGAAACTATCTAATTCTTATTCTAAATGCCATAGTAACATGATCATATCTTATCTTCTAGACGTGTTATGTTAACTAATTTTTTTTTTCCAACTAACCTCATCTATTTTGATTTACTAGCACTTTTGAACAAAAGATAGAAAAAAACATTCATTTGGACAAGAATATTCTAAAATTTTAACACAGCTAAATCGTTTTTATTGATGTTCAACCGATTACGTGTTTTTAGTAATCCTTCTTGAAGATTAATTGCTTAAACCTTTCCTATACGCATGAAAAAATTTAAGACTCTTCCAAATGCAGCTATATTGAATTTATTTACTTATATATTTAACAGGCTCCCTAATATCAATACCAAATGTTAAAGTTTGACAAATTTTATACATTGCATTATCCCCATGCCTCCTGCTTGTATTATAGTGTCCAAGCTATGTTATATTCAGGTTTTGTTTTTTTTGTTTTGTTTTGTTTTTCTAAAAACATAAAACCAAACCAAAGAGATATCAGGTAAAACTTAGAAAATGAAAATTTATACCTTGAATTTTGAGCTACTTTAATACCTCCCAACATTCAGCTAGGCCATAAATACTACAATAAATGTCATAAACTACAAAAAATATAACTAACAAATGGTCCATACTAAAATCTAAAGCAATCAATTTATTGAGTTGAGAAAAGTCTTATAAAACTACAATAGATTTAATGGTTTGCCAGACTGAAGAACTGGATGACAAACGATGCCATCTTTTATATATTATCTTGAAAAGTTTTATCAAGCTTTTTTCTTTTTAAATTACTAAATATGAAATTATTTGATATTGTTAATAATTAAAAGTAGTACATTGAATGATCAAGGAAGATAGCAATTGACTGTCAATAGAGAATCTTTTGCGTAGGTTTTAATGTGTATTAATAGCCTGATCAATGTTAATGCTCATTGAATTTGACAAGATCATTAACTGATCTTTTCATTTGTTTATATAAAAATGATCGTGACACTAATGCTATCCGATCGCTTTTGCTTATCTTAGTTGCTTTCATTTGTATTCAAAAATAACGATTCCATGCTGTTTTTTATCAGAATTAAAATGCCTGCCTGCGGTGAAATCAAATCAATATACTAGGAATAATTTTTAATAAATATTCAAATATTGTGAAAACTTTATTAAATTTTTTAGAAATGTTGACAATTATTTGCATATAGGTATCCATGAATAAGCCTAATAACATAAAATTTAAAAGGATTACAACCATCTTAGGCGAATAATTTGGGTTTTTGTTGTTTTTGTTGCTTTAATTTGATTTTTATTTGTCATAAGTAAGTGGTTAAGTTTCCAAGAAGTAGTCAAACATTTTTGTTTTTGTTTTATTGTGGATTTAATTAAAAATATAATTTTAGTTTTTTCTATTTTCTAAAAAACCGTTCAAAGATAAAATTATTTCCTTAGGTAAAATCTTAACTGTGGGAATTAAGCTTTAAAAATCGTTTGAAATACTAGTTATTAGTTAATTAGATCAAATACCACAGTTTTTCTTTCATGAAAATATTAGAAGAAAACGTAGCAATCTGAATTCAGAGCTTTGACTGTAATCCTGTACAGGGCATTACTGCTGTAACCTCTCACCGAATTGTTATTTGACTTTCTAAATCCTTTAAAGTTTTTTCTGTTAATTTTCAAAAAATTTGAACAAAATTTGTATTCAAAGACTTGAATATAGGAGTTTGTGTCAAAAAATGATATTTTGCAATTGACTTTAAAACTTTGAGGTGTCTTCAGGCAGCACTATATGTACATCTTATAATGCGTATTGTTAAAGTATTGAGGATATTGTAGCAAATACTGGTGAACCTATCTTTTGATGACGTCGCGTTAGGACTATTTGCTAGAATAATACTTCCTCGTGAATGCAGAAAGAAATATATTTTTATTAAAAGAGAAAAACAAGCACAAGTGAGGTTCAATAGTATTACGAATGTGAAGTCATGCAGTTTTTACACCAATTACTAAAGTACAGAATGATCCGAAAAAATTTAACGTTTTTATAAGAAAAAAAGCCAAGAGGAAGATAAAAAGTTAGATTAAAAAAGTAATTGGGAGGAAGAGGTACATCTTTTAACAAATGCAAAAAGAGTTCTTCTAGAAGTAAGAAGTGTTTTTGTATAGTGTTAAAAAATGCAAAAATCCAGATATTGACCCATACATATTGTTACATAAATCAATTACGAATAAAACTTGCGTCTTTTAAGTTAAAAAACTAAAGAAGAAAATCAGTTACCTCATGAATAAACCACATATGAAAACTCATAATTGTTTAAAATCTTTATTAAATGTAAATTTTGAGATACGAGTCTAAATTTAGTTTTAATAATTTTGACTAGAGACAAAAGATTTTCGATGATGCAGTTTTATATATAGAAATAATTCTCTCACAAGAATGTAGGACGTTTTACAGTACTTTTTCTAAGTACTGTATTTAGGTACATTGCGTTAGTTAAATTTGATTAATTTTTATTGTAGAATTAGGAGTAACTTTACTTCAAAAACTTTAATGGAAGAAGGTTGCATTAGAAAAAAATTCAGCATATTTTTCTCATCATTACAGATATGCATAATAGAAGCAGTAGTTTAATATAATAACCGGGTGACATAGAGCCTTTTCGGGATTGGTACCTTCACAAGGTGAAAAATTCACGTCACGACTGGCAAGATTTCAGCTATTTAATGCCTTTTGAAACATTTCTGCTGAATTTTGATGTAGTTTTGTCAAAGAGAGTAAAGCATATTCTCACTCGACAAGTAACCTGCATGGGACGGTTGGAAAAAGGTTCGATAGATGTCCTAGATCTGGCAAGGGAACTGGATATTAGGTTTCCATAATAACATGTCTGGCGGGGAGCACCATAGACCAAGACTGGTTGCGGTGCATTTTGTCACCCTTTGGACTACTACTACTAGTCTGTCTACTATCAAAGTTTCTTTTGGGTGTATTTCAGTCTTGATATGTAGTAAAATAAAATATAAAAGAAAAAACTAAACCTTTAGCCAAACAACAAAAATATCCTCCAGGAACCAAAAGAATGAACCAGGAATTCAAATTTAAGAGAATTTTAGCCTTTCTGAAAATAGAATATAAACGAGCAACATTATCTAAAGATATTTTTTCTCTCGTTATTCTGTTCCCCTTATGTTAACACACAACTTTATGTGATATTAGAGACTAAATAACGAAACACTTTGTCTTTGGAAATGTTACTTGACCTGTATCTTTTTTTTTCCCTAAACTCTTAAATTTTTGAAAGCTATCTTCATTTTTTTAGCTATATAGAATATCAAACTTTTTGTTATTTCAAAATATTTAAAATATCTATAAGAAAAGTTCGTCATAAAGTTCTTTTTATGTCAAATTTAATTTTGCCAGATCTTGCAAAATCTAAGTTACAAACACTACTATTATTATAGAATTATTGCCTTTCAAAACAAATAAAGTAGAATGAAAATGATTTAATTAATATGTAAGACAGCGTTGGCCCATTTTATAATATACTAGAATTCTAACCAAACTTTAGCAACACCACTCTTCGTTACAAGAAACAAAAGAAAGTAGTAGTGATGCGAAAATCAAAAAGAGAAGTAACCAGTTAAGATTGGAAAGAAAGTAAACAGTTAGTTATGCTTTGAAAGTTGTAGATAAATTTGCTTGTTATTAGATATTATTAGCGATATACTTTTTTGCTTGGTGAGTGATTTTTTTTCACCTTATTTGTTTTATTATATTTCAATTCTGACCATAATTTTATCCAATTAAATGTCGTCACTCTTGGATGAGTTAAAGGGATAAGTGGTTTACTTTTAAATTTAGACGTAATTTTTTTTTATTTGACACGAAAGTCCTGAAGTAGTGAGACAAACATTTTTCTTGTTATCTATAATTGCTACTTACGTCAGATGCCAAAAACATTGATTCCTTTAATACAAAAAAAAAACCAGAAATCTTTTTTATTAAACATAGCAATTTAATTTTCTTGTTATTATTTTTTTTTCTTTTCTTATTTTTCTTCTAACAAATCCACATCAATTTTTTCTAGTGATGATACCGACAACAAATCTTCAAATTCCAATTAACTTTAGTAGTGTAAGCAATAACTCTATCGTTCTCTGTATTTTTGTATTTTTTATTTTATTTTTTTGTACCTTAATAAGCCATCATGACATGAAATGAAGCTATCAAGATACATCTTGAGACACATGACATGAAATAGGTAGATTCCATTTTTATTTTATCTACTGATAGTGCTAAAAATATTTTATTTACACTGTGTGACTAAACAAAATACCACAGTGCATATAAATATAGAAGTTACAATATGAAATGTACACAAAAGGCTTCAAATAAATAAAAGAAATATCTCTTAATTCCAACATAACAATTAGCAATATTTAATATATATATATATATTTATTATATTATAGATTTGATTTCAAGCCTAGAAGAAAACGTGAACTTTGCGGAATACCAAAGATTGAATCCCTGTATAAATGTCTGTCCATAAATATCGAAATATCTGATTTAAAAATTGTTGGCATAGTTATCATGATGAGAATTGTCTTTGATTTCAATTCATCTTCGATGTGATGGATTTACTCGGAAAAGACAATCTTAATGGAGGATATGGCATATAGCAGCCAGTATAATTAATCATATTATAACAACTGGGAGACCTTTTTGCCATGTCCCTGCTCTACTCCCTTAATTGCCATCAGGAGTAATCATTTCATGGTCGAAAGTAGTTCATAATAGCATGTTCGTGTAATGGGACATTTGTAATGAAGCATCCCAGCCAATGCTGGTGAAACAAAAACCGAAAGTTATCTAAAAATGAAACAAAAAGAATCTGAATGCGCTGCAACATGATTAATTGTCCCTGAGACAAGTTGGATCTGTCGAGTAAACAAGTTTTCTTACAAAATGTAATATATATACATATATAGTTTTTTTTATTGTGATTTAAGTATTCATTTGCTGAGCTCATTTAGTTTGCGTTTTTCTTTAATCTCTTTTGTTTAGTTTTTTTATATTTATTGTTTTGTTTATTTCTATTCTTTAACATTTTTTTTTAATTCAAGTGTATTCTTAGAAAACATTATTACGACTCTATTTTTCAATTTTTCTTTTTTTTTTTATATACATTTTTTGAAAATTTATTTCATTACAGTGCTGGGATGATTGTGCTAAACCACCACTACCATCATTAAAAAAGGCCAACAAATCAATCTTAGAGACTTGGAAATTACGTACAGTTACTATGGTACAACAGGATTCTTTGGTTTTGGTTGATGTTGCATGGAATCCGTTTGCTGCACCAAATCAATGTCTTGTAACGTGGGAGGTGTCTGGCGGCGGACTAATGGGTAATCTACTCACAGAATCTTCAAATGTTCAATTGTCTCTATGGCCAGATACCAAGTATAGAGTTCAGGTTACTTGCAAGAATAAGGTGAGTCCATTAATTTACATTTTACTTGACTATATATTAGGTTTTTTTTTTAGGTTTATTTATTTTAACATAGGTTTCTTGATGAGTTAATATAAAAAGTGTGAATAGTATAAGTTTAGAATGGTATATTTTATACTTGAACTGTTGCTACTTTAGTGGGCGTTCGCTAATTATTTTTAAACGACTAGTAGTACAGAAGTCCATGAAAATCATTGGATCAAATGTATATATATAAATGTATAATAGAGTCATGCATACGTGATCGTTTTTGAATTTTAATTCAAAATATAATTAAAACTTGAATCCAAAAAAAAATCTTATTTTGTGACAAATTTAGAGCAATATTTTGCTACGTTTTGAATTAGATTTATTCACAATATTTCATTAAAAAAATTTTTTCCTTCATTCTCTACTCTACGAAATTAAAAAATTTTCAGATTCAATGATTTTTGTGTTCAAAGAATCGTAAAATTAATAAATATGATACCAATACGTGTAGAAGAATTAAAATTTTTTATTTTTAATATATTTCAATCTCTAATTTTCAGAAAACTGACATAATGAGCAGATCATTACCATTATCGATCGATACAGCTGAAGCATCTATTACAAATAATCATAATCAACAAACTTTATCACATTCAACTCCAACTGTAATAATTGAAAAATTATGGAATTTTTCTGAAAATGAAGATGATATTTCTGATGAACTACCAGAATTTCCTGATAAAAAACATTTTGTATTTACCATGAATAAACCCATAAATGATGTAACTGTCAATAAAATTGAGTCATCAAATCATCCAAATCTCAATCTAATGACAATAATTACAATTTCAAATATGCAAAAACCATTAATATTTGGTGTTATAACTGGTACTTTACTTCTAGCTATTATCCTTGTTTTATATATTTGTATTTTACGTAAGCAGCATCGAAGTAGTGATAAAAGGGCTCTAATTGAGGATGATGGTAATAATTATTTTAGTCATACAAATTATTTTGGGAATGGTTTAAATGATTCAACAAATTGTTTAGCTAGTGAACCATCATCGTTAACTAACCATAATTCAAGGACATTACATGTATTAACTGTGTGAATATAAAGTTGATTTTACTAAATCCTTAATTTTTATTTAATTTAAATTAAATTTGTATAAATTATATATTAAAAAAGCAAAACTTCGACTAAAGCTTTAATATTAGAAACAACAAAAACTGAAAAGAACAAAAAAAAAAATAAATTAATCAATTTTTATTTCTTAAATTGAACAAAAAAAAAACAAAAACAAAAGAAAGAACAGTTTTATGTTCACATCCTATTTGAATATATCTAAATATATATATTTTGTTTTTTATGTAAAAATGCTTTAGATGTGAGGAAATGAGCACAGGTGTAAAGCTACTAGTTCGTCCTAATTGATAAATCCTAAATATAAAATGATAATGTTTTAAGGATATTGAATAAAATGTTCATTTATTTTTACATAAGCAGAGAACGGAAAAGAAACTGGTGTCATACTATTTCTATTTTCTAGATAAGTAATCAAAACTCGAACCTAACGCAACAACACTCGTGTTGTCTTTTTTATTCATAATTATCGCTTAAAAGTTCTCTAATAATAAATGTAAAAATAATAATAATATAAAAATGTTTTTCACTTGTTTTTTTTTGAAAAATGAATTTTAAAATGTAAGACAAAATGTTTTCGTTGTTTATTTTTTTTTCAACTTTTTCTACGAACGATTCTTAGAAAGAAGAAATAATCAAATTTTAAGCTAATTTGTTTTGTGATCGACTTTCGATTATAGAAACTAAATCAAAATTCAAATTAAAATTGACTTTAAAGGCAATAAAATTTAAAAAAAAAAATTTTTGGAAAATAATTCTGCCAATCAAAAATTTTTTAAAACAAAATACTATTTGTGTATTATTAAGAGAAATTTGTAAATTTTTAAGTCAGAAATCACGTCATCCATTTTAGTAGTTAACAATTTTATGGTTGTCTCACTCGTTGCAATTTTATTAATAATTTTAGTTTAGTTTTTATTTTTTATTTAATATAAGAAAAATAGCTAGCATTTTTTCAAATACTCTTAACTTATAATATAAAATTTAAAAACATAAAAACATTATTTCAATTTAATTCTATATTCCTTAGCTTAATTTTATACTCGTTAGATAGTAACACGAATGGCTGTAAATATATTTCTAATAGTTGTAGTTTAATAGAAACTGACAAAAAGAATATCGAAAAGTAAACAAATAAAGCAAATAATACATTTATTTAAAAAAAGAAGTTTTTTTCTAATACAAAACCTATTGGAAATTTCATTTCTTTAACTACATGAATATATCCTGTCACCGATTTTAACTTAATAATTTATCTAGATCTAGATATTCGAAAATTTGCGGTAATTAGCTGATTTCCTGAAAAACTTTAATTTTTTTGGTTTTTATCTTTGATTTAACGATGGAATGGTTTTATTAGAAATTTTTCTAACTCAAGAAGACTCAGTCTCGTCACATCGCTAAAAGCTATGATCACATAAGTTTGATAGATGCAAGGTAGGCATAACATTAATTTCCATACAGTCAAGAAAGAATTTTAAATTTTGGAGCCGGTTAATTGAATTTTTAATTTTATTTACCCTAATTAAACAGTTCTGAAGTCTACCACTCGTATTTTTTAGGCATATGTAAGTAAAAGAAAACAGCAAATGCTTAAGAGCTTTAAATTTTCAAGCACTTTCTTGATATTAAAAACACACCTAAGGTCTTTGTATTTATGGAAATGACTTAAAACCATGGGACCTAATATTACATTTGGCCAACAAGTGTCGTTGAATCTCAAACAAATATAAGTCGCGCAAGTCTATAATGTCAATAAAAGTAACTTGAACCTGCTTCCATAAGGATCACGACCTAAATAAACAATTGTGTACAATTATATATAATTATTTATTTATCATTTATATTTATCATTTATTATCAACAATAATAACAATGTTAAACCATAATAAAAATAATTAACAAAGAGAAGCAGAAAAATAAGGGTCAACCTTCAAATTAGAAATTTGTAAAGTTTGGTACATTTTTTAGGATTATACTTCAAGGTGGCAGCAAAAAATTTTTATTTAGAACTCAAACAACACCATGAAGGGCAACTACTACAATCCTACTAAAACTGAAAATATACCCCGTATTCGTTATAAAAAAAGGAAGCTGCTATAAACGATTATTTATACTTTAAGGGGATATTCTAGTCTAGACCCAGCGGGAAATGAAGCGCTCGATAAAGGCTTATTCAGTGCTTCTAAAGCAGAACTAAGCGCTTACTCGCAACTTACTTTCAATTGTCTTTTAACACTACATGTCCGCCTTAGAAGCGCTTATCTTAAACGCTTCGTAAGCAGTTCATTATTTACGCTTTAGAAGCGCAGAATTTCAACGCTTCGTAAGCAGTTCATTGTGTATGCTTTAGAAGCACAGAATTTCAACGCTTCGTAAGCGTTTACCAAAAAATATATTAAAGTTAATAAACTACACAAAAAAATATTTTTTGTTCGTAAATAATTTTTTATTCAAAATTATATAAATAATTAATTTTTTTCTGTTACATTAGCGATTTTTTTGGATTCGTGATTGGCCTTATGGATCTTATTTTTGGCCAGCCTGAAACCTGACCTCATTTCTTCCTCGAACTGGCAATATCCAAAGCTCACCGATTGTACAGCTTCTGAAAGATTTTTCGTGATAAATTGTATTTGTTTATATAAAAATATGTATGTTGAAGAACTTACCGAAGAGATATTTGCTGAAGAATACATGATTCTTGACAGCTTTCTTTTTTTGGAGGCCATCCTAGTTGATCTCCAGTAAAAAATTTTTTTCAAAGAATAGATGGACGCATTTACGTACAGAAGATGCTCCAACCACCTGTTTTATATAGTTAACCTGTATTCGATATTTAAAACATGGAAGTATGATAAAAGGGTTAGAATCCAAATTGAAATATTACTAATTTAAAGGAAATATACTTACGATTCTATTTATAAACTTGAATCACTTTTAATATTTTAAAACTTTTATAATTTTTACTTTTTCACAAAACTGACTGCACTTTACAAAAAATACACTCGACTGATATCTAAAATCCTATCTTCCAATCCAATCTATTTTTAGATAAGATGAAACACGTGCGGATTCATATGAAATGGTAAACACACATTTCAGGGACCGCATCCTGCTCATATGCAAAATAAGCACACAAGAAACGCTTTCAACCTGATTCTGGCTGATATGGCAAGTAAGCGCTTACAGACCGCTCGGAATTGAAGCGCTAGAAATATTTCCCGCTGGGGAGACATAAATTTTAGGTACTTTTGAGGAGCAATAAAAAAAAAAAAACAAACAATATTTTCAGTATTCGTTATTTTGTATAATATTAATTGATTCCTAAACAATACACAAAAAAAATTGAAAAAAGTCAAAAATCAAAAAGTTAAAGGCTGATGAAGTGGGGCCAGTAAATAAAATGGTGCTCGATAGTCGCCACGATTTTAACCCTCTGAGTACTGAAGTACAAAAAAAAAAAAAGAATAATTAATCTAGAGGAGTGTCGCTATGACAGGAACAAGGATAATTGAAAAAAAATTTTTTTCGCGAAGTTGTGGCTTTTTGGACTCAAGAGACGTGTTTTTTTACCACTTATTTTACGTTTCCGAATTTTTTTGAAACAGTAAAAATTGAAATTTTTTTATAATCCTAATTCCTGCGATAGGGAAATGTATAAAAAAGAATCACACCAATTTTCAAGTCAATCGGTTCAATGGAACTTGAGAAATCATGGCGACCGTTTCGAAAAAAGTAGTTTCAAGAAAATCGCCTTCAAAGTTCCAAGATAAGTAACGCGCAGTATAAGCCATACATTACTATAACAGCTACATATATCTCCAAAAATAATTTGAATTTTGAAAAATCCCTTTAGGAGCGTTTCCTTAAAGGCTTATGCCTTGAAAATATAAAAAAAAAATCGGTTTTTTCAAATTTCTAGACTAGAATACCCCCCTAACTTTAATCTTCATGTAAGCTTTAGGTAAAAATAGAAAATATTAGCCAATATTCCCAAGACGCGTAATATTACCTGCCCCGACGATTGAGTTTTAATTATTTTTCAACTTGGAAATCTTAAAATATTGTTGACAAAAACCTTGAAGATAAATCGTATTAAAATTTGTGTTTAACCATAAAAAATTTCGAAACGATTTAATTGAACAAGCTAAAAATTAAAATACTTAACTGCTTATCAAAAAATATGGTCCCAAATAACAAAGTAATTATACATGATTGAAATCTAATAATTTCATTTTACAATTCGTTTATATTAAAGCAATTAATGTATTTAGAGAATACAAACATCGGCAAACAAGAGAAACCCAGCAGTTTCACACTCACACGCATCGATTCCAGATTCTAGAGTCAAAAACAGGAAATCGATTATACCATATACAAACTCGAGGTAGCATCATGGCAGGGGAAGAACAGCTGTGTATAACGAAGTATATATATATATTCATGTACAAGAGAAGCACAATAAAAAAAAAAAAACACACAGAATTCAACTAAAAATGCCATGCTTAGCAGCTTGCTAGCATCAACTCGAAGGCCACATTTTTTTGATACGCTTGCTTACTTATCATTTTATATATGTATACTTTCTATATATATAGTATATGCATGGAAGCAATATATGTTTCATGTATGAAATACAGTTAGCTGAAGAACAACAAAAACTTTAGGGTTCGACGTGAACACATTTATAGAAAATTTCTCTCTTTAACAAATACTTGTATGCCATGAATTTGTTCATTTTACTTGATTCGACTCTAGGGTCGACGCTGAAATACAAACACATATTTTTGTGCTATTATAAGGTTAAAAGTGTAGAGAGATAGTTCAGTTTTAAAGAAAACACTAAATAGGTTACGTGCTTGATGTTAATTGAAATAAAATTATATTAAATAAAAATCTAAAGTTGATTTAATTCGAAAGTAATTCTAGAAATGTTGAATGTTGATGAATTAATTGATGAAGTTTATAATAATAAATGTATTTGGGATAAAAAAGATCCAAATCACTATAATGCTTACCACTTAAATTTAAAATGGAGAGAAATTGGTAAAGCACTAAATATATCGAGTAAGTACAGTTTCTGATAAATTTATTTAGATTATTACCGTAATGGTTATATTTTATTTTTTAATATTTTAATTGCTTTATCATAAAAATAGCTTACTATGATGTTGTTTTTGTTTATGTTTTATTTTAGTTTTCTAATTTATTAAGATGGCAGAAAGCATGCGTGAGAATGACGTTTCATAATATTTTCAACTTTTCGTTGTATATTTTGCAACAAAGTAAAATATTATAAGAAATATTGAATGCTATAAATTGTGGTGCTTGGTTTCATTTTTTAGTCAATTTTAACTTGGGTATTGATCTTAAAAAAAAAACAACAATCCAAATAATTAATCAAGTTTAACTGTGAGTGAGCTTTTCGTTGGTAATTGATGCAACAGTTGATAAATATTGTGAAGTACAGTCTACAGTTTTATTTTTTATTGTTTATTCTTCTAGGAATAGAACGATGTAAAAAATTATTTTTCACATTTTAGTTCATTTATTTTCTGTTGGCAGTTTTCTCAAAAAGTTCCATTGTATATGCGACTAAAAGTGAGAGGGGATTGTATATTCTGTAACACGTTTTCAACCACATTGAATTTTTATCAAGTTTTTAGCAGTTTACGATTTCTTAATTCTAATCTCAATAGTTCATCCCAAAGTAGTTAACATTCTGATCTCAAGACTCTACTGTATTTGTGTCTAGTACTAGGAAAGGTTTTATTTTTACCAAAATCAGACTACTCTTAGTAGTTTATTTTATTGAAATTTGAGAAAAAACCTCATCAGCAAGTACTTTAAATATAGTAAACAATCTTTAGAAAAAAAACTATAAAAACGATTTTTTTCTGTTCAATATGATTTTCGCCACAACGGTTTTGAGTACCTGCCTTTTACCTGAGTTACATTTCAAGGTTTAGAGAACAAGTTTAGTCATAAAACCCGTTTAAAGTAAATACCCACACACATAAATGGAACTAATTATACCTTCAAAATGAAACTCATACGCACGGTTTCAGAGTTTATACTTAAGTCCTTAGCTCATCTGTCAACTAAAGAATGTAGTTAAGCAGATTTTGCGTTTAACAGTTCTTACTCAACCCTTAATGAGACTTAACTTTGTACTTTGTGTCAATTTTACTAAATTTTATGTCAAATTCCTTCGAAAAGAATTACTTATTTTATATTTTATAATTATAAAATTTATTTCGATTATGAACTCCTTTACGAACTAAATGAAATTAAAATCGTCGAAAATTTGGGAAATTATATAGTGTGTCAGCATGGAGTGATCCGCTTTCGTCCTAATCACTTTAATTTATGGACCAATCGAGAATTCTATGCAAAATTTAGAATAATCAAGCAAACAGCACAAATTATTTTAGAAAAAATTTCGAACAAAACAGACAGCACAATAACAAATTTTGTTAAAAAATGATAATTCACCACCCGTGTTTCAGGAATAGTTATCTATCAGCAGAATCCAAATTTTTATTAACATTACGTTAACTACAACTGTTGAGTTTGTCAATTATTTTGGTAAATTCGATCAGAAATTTAATTAATAATATGACAAATATTTGGTAGTTTTCCTTATAATAAACACAAGGGATACTTTTATTTTAAGCAAATTGCTGTTTAATTATTGTTTTTAAAAATGTTGTTTCTATTTTATCGCTATTTCACTTATTATAACATATCTTTATGCAAAAAATCTGCCCGATTATGATCATTTGACGTAAAAATGTCTTACAAAATTCAGCAATGATAGCTGAGTTAAGAAGATCATAAAAATGAACTGTGAAACACTTCCAGTTCTTAAGAAAAATTTACAATTTTTTAAGAAACTGAGCTGAGCAAAGACTTAATTGAAACCGGGCGATAGTGTGTTTACAGTGGCCAAATTTACTAGACAAATGTACTACCATTTGCTCCATGTATAAAAAAAGTGTTTATACTGGGCCTTAGTACGTTTTGATTAGTACATATTTCATCATTCGGAAATTTTTTTATCTTTGTTGTAAAAAATGCTTCATATCATACTCACAGTCAAACTAAACCCAACTTCCACAATTAATCACTACCAAATAATTCTTGAAAAAGATTTTAATATGATTTTATTATTCAATGCATAGAAGTATATTCTACGAAAAACCCAAAATTATAAAATTAAAATTTTGTTTAGTTCAAGAAGTATTTAATCCTAAAAAATAATTTTCATACTTTCATTTTGATATTAAATTAATTATTTTCAGAAACTGTAGTTCAAGCAAAATGGAAATCATTAAGAGATAAATATAGAAAAGACTTGTATAAAATATCTCAATCACAATCTGAAGGTAGGTGCAACGAACAAGTTTCATCTTGGAGATACTTTGATCAAATGATGTTTTTAAAAGACCAATTTGATTTTGCTAATTCCACAAATGATTTAGTACAAAATCAAAAGTATAGTAAATCTACAAAATATGATCATAACATGTCAGAAATTTCGTTAACTACAATTAAGAATGAATGTTACGATTATGAATGTAACGAAATAAATATGGAGGATACTTATAATAATATGGATCAAAACTATAACGCATTGGAAGAATCGTCAACTTTTTGTACCGCAGAATATAAAAGGAACGAAGGAACAAAATCACCAAGTCCAACTTTTCGGACAGCATCATTAGATCTCGATAAATCAAATCTAGAAAATTTAAAATGTAAGGACTACACTGAATCAGATGAGGATTTATATTTTTTCAAGAGTATAATTCCTCACATTAAAAATTTTTCGTCTTTGGATAAACTGAAATTTCGATCTAGAGTAATTGAACTTGTTACGGACACAATTGAAGAAATGACAACAAAAGAAAAACCACTTATTTGCTAAACAAAAAATATATGCCTTATTTGTAATTTTGGTTTTTTAATTGAATTTTATTGTAGAAAATTAGATTTACAATTTTTGTATTTAGGATGTTTAGTTTTTTTGTACACAGTCTAAATTTTTTAAGGTCAATATTTATGTTTTGGTCTCTTTTTTTGATTTTTATGATAAATATTTGTATTTTTGGTTAAAAAATTTATTCTGAAAATTGTATTCCGAATTTTCCAAAAAAATTAACATTTTTAGAAAGTACAAAATATTTTCAGGTAAAAATCAATAGGACAATCAAAAAGACTATTTATAACTGCAAAGCAAATTGTAGTTCTTTGATATTTCGTGTTAAATTAATTTGTTTCATAAATGTATTTATTCCTTTTTCTTTCCTTCTAATTGTGTTAAAACAAATATTCGTAATTATACGGTGCATAAGTTACAGTTAATGCAATATTAATATGTGTACGCACAAACTTTTAGACAGTTATCCTTCGCATGCGCCAACATGCTTTGCACCAACGCTTTACAAAAAAGTTTGATTACAATAAAAGTTCTATATTCTTCTAAATGATATAAGAATATAGGACTTTATTATTATGGTAAATAAAAGCAATTTGATTACCGGTAGAATAAATGTAATTACTTATTATTTGCTATCATTAACAAAAGTTTGAAGAATTTAATTATGTTTTCTTGGCCTGCAGCATTAATAACTTGAAATAACACTTTTTTCAAAGTCACATAAATTTTGATAAGGAAAGCATTTGACATCAGTAAAACTTCGTTTAGTTTTTTAAAGAATTTAGTCATCTTTTGAGTAAACCTCTTCAATAGAGGTTTGTTTTTATGAGCTAAACTTAATTTGATACACTTTTTTAGTTGCTCTTCTTAAAAATCTTGTCCTCGCTATCCGTAGTGAAATTTAGGCTAAGATTCTTGTTAAATTTTTTTTCTATCTTTGATTGCCGGGTATATTCTATTTGCACGTATCTAGCATTTTTTTAAACAAAAATAATTTAAAAATCTAAATCTAAATTTGAATTCTTCGAACTTTTTAGCAAAAAATTAAATAAAACCCTTTCCAATTTTATATATTTAAAATTATTTTTTATGTATATAGTGGACAATTTTCTATATAATTTTTATTCAAACATCTGCAAACATTTATGCCAACTAAAAACAAGTAATAAACTTTCAGCAGACACTAGAAGTGAAAATAACGATTAAGTCCTCAGCTAAAATTTGTGACTGGTGGTTAACTATCTTATCTCAAAACATGATTTCGAGTGCTTGAAATAATCATGGCGGCTATAAAATTAAAGATATGCACAAATAATGTTAAAGAAATAATATCCAAAGACGATAGGGAAACTATTCAAAAGCATTTTGTTAACTTGCTTGAAAGAAAGAACAAAAAAGTTTGGAAGCTATAAAGAAATCCCCCGTCACACTTATATGGCAAATCAACTTAGAATCCATCGGGATGTCACTATAGCCAACAATAATAATAAATTTAGGTTGTTTATTTAAATTACTAACTCTTTGGCGTATCACATGCAGAAGAATTGCAGAATATGCAAAACTCACCACGACATGAGGTTTAATGTGATAAACAGGGGCCTCCGAATGCACCAAAACTGTTGCTTAGGCTGCACTTTTATACATTTTATAAGGCTAATAAAGTTAAGGAAATGTAAGAATTCCTATGTGCACTCAAAATAATATCCTTTATACCTATACAACATTTGCGTTCTCTGGTAGTTTACTTAATTTTTATTTTAGGATTTATATAAGTATATATCAGCACAGCTGGCTAATATACATGAGCCTGTGGTGCCATTAATTTTCGTGTACACGCCTTCATACATTGGTGTAAGTTATATTCTTCCTGCCACAAATATATTGCGTCTCTTGTAGTAAACATAATTGTCTCGAAAATTACATAGCTATAGACAAAGTTTATTTGGTTAAAGAATATTACAAAATGATATGTCGTCCTGTTATCCTGTTTGGTGTATTATATCATAATTATATATATATATTTATTATATACATATAGTTTTTTGTTTAAATGGATATCTTCCAAATACTTTCAAACTTTTGAAATTCAATAGCACCGCCAGCTATTGATACACGGGTATAATTTTAATATAGCACATTAATTGACAATTTTTCTATTTTTAATCTATTTTATTGGTTGCTCGAAATTGTGAAATTCTCATAAATATTCTGAGTTATTTGACAATGTTCCGAATCTACAATTCGATTTTCAAGGTTTTTCTAAAAGCATAAAATGAGCTGTCGATTCTAAAGCTCTTCATTTGCATAAATTAAACGAATATAGACATTCGGGATATATCGAAGGATGCTACAATAGATAAGTTAATGGTTTTGAGCCTATTATTAAAATTTTCAAATTTATTCATGAGTAAAAACAAAAAAAAAAAGAAGTTTATTATCGCTAAAATCAGTGAACATTAAAATAAAATTCAATCGATGATGAATTTATGGGAAACAACTCCAATAGAAGAAAATATACATAAAACTTCTTTGTTACTTAATTTGACAAATTTAAATTTTGTAAAGCTGGTCAAATTTTGTAAAGTATGGTAAAATAGTAAACAAAATTTGGTTGAACATTAGAACTTTTGAGTCTCTTTATTCCTCTAAAGTGTATCGTGTAGTAAATTTATTAGAAAATTAGCTATTTATTATCTTTATTAAATTATGAATGCGTTAAAATAAAAAAAAGTCAATTTTATGAAAGAAATAAAAGCTTCGTCAAGTGTAATTTGGCTTTTCCTCCAAAATAGAACTTAGTTTCCATAGCAACATCATAATTGGAACCAATTCTTTTATACAATAATTTTTGAAGATTTTGGAAGTAATAAGAATTTTATATAGCATTAAGGAGAAATTTAAAATTTAAATAATTTAATTTAATCATCAAAACTACTTTTGTGGTGCATTTTGTTAATGGGAAATCACTTTTTCTTTGAGATATTATATCGATTTTTTTAATATTTATTATTAAAAAGAATCACTCCAGCTATTATTTCCCCTTTTCGAAGTATTTGTTAAATAATATATATGGAGCACTTCAGGCCATTGCCCGACTTTTAAGTTTTTGATAGCTAAACTTCCAATAGGTTACTTCAATTCAGAGACTGATTTAGTTACTTATATTTTATCTGTGTCTAAAAACCAGGACAAAAAAATATATTTAATATTCTTAAACAGCACCAAACAGCATTGTTTTTGATTCTTTGTGAGTAAACTCTGTGCTTCGCATAAAGTTCTTTCATACCTAATAATACTTTCGATTGATATCCAGCTTCCCGATATTTAGCTTCCTCATTATCTCTAAATCAACGAAATCTACTTATAGTAATTTTCTAGTAATTTATTTTCTACAATAAGTGCTTTATTTAAATGACACAAGCTTCATGCATCGTTTGTGTCTTTCTGGCCACGATTATATTCACTAAACTTCCAAAAGATTGTTTCTATTGATAAAACAGAGATCTGTTCCGAACTGAGTTTAAATAGTAAATTTATCCTTAAAAAATTGAATGTTTGAAAAGCTCGGGAAACTCGCCTTTTCAATTGTCTTTCAAAGCTATATATAACACTCAAAGCACGGGTATTCAATTACAAACGATCAAAATCACATAAAATGTTACCAGTCATCATTTCATAGTTGATACTTCATAAAAACAATAAGAATTGTTTGCTGGAATCGTTATTCCCTCATATATACCAGAACTATTTAGTTTTCGTACAATACTTCAAAAATGCGAAATATTTATTAAATTTCAAACAAAATTTCAGTGATACTCCTGGGTTGGAAAGTTTTTCATAAGTAATAATAGAAAACCTCATCAGCAAAAACTACCAAAAATAATACCGAAATATTTGACAAAACAAACTCTACGCGTAAATTGACTAAGCCATAAAATATTTTTGAGTAATTAGATCGGAAGATGACAATTTGTCTTTTTTTATAATTCTTGTTTATTGTTAACAAACAATTCCATTAAAATATTTTTTGAGTTAAACAGAATTTAAATTTTAAAAAATCTCTGAAGATTTCCTTCGAGATCTTATACACTTTTTCAGCAATAAAAAAATTATTCCTTCACAGCATGCCTTCATTGTTCAAGTATTCAAATTGTTTATTTATAACAAATCTGACTATTGAGTTTTTATGACAACCCGCTATAGACATCTTCTTCCATATCTAACATCAATGCATATGTAAAAAACTTGAAGCGTTATTATTTTATCAGATCGAGTGATTGTCAAATTGATCCATCGATTGGAATCCAAATGTCAAAGTATCAAACAAACAGAGTCATAAAAGAGGCTCAAGAGTTTGACTTAAGGGATATAAAATTCAAATCAGGACATAACATGAATAAACCTTTGCTCATCCCTGATTTGTAACATAATTCAAAATCTCCATAAAATTTGAATACAATGCAAAGAAATGTGTGATATATCTATAACATAATATGCCACTCCACCGAGTTTTGTAAATTGTTTGACATGCAAAAATCCATCATTGTCCCTTGTTCCATGGTTATCAAATACTCTGCGGTGTGTAAATGTTTAATCAATGGGTTATAAACTGTATGTGGTGTATATATACATTTATTTCATCTTGGTATTAATAAATTAGAATTAAGGGATTAGAATATTAAATTTTATTTTCATCAAGATGTTTATGCTTTAAGGATTTAGATCTATTGTTATAATTAATAAAATATTTTCCTGCTTATTCATGATGCGAGACTGGTTTAGTCAAGAAAACAAAAAAACCAAAAAAAATACACAAGTTAACAATTCTTCCTTTTGAGCATTTTGAATAAAACCACAAAAACATAAAAGAAAACCTTAAATAATTATAAATCCCTTCAACAGTACAATACAAGAAAATTTCCCATTTGGTTGATTCAACACGTACCATCTTCTGGTATTGTTTATGTTTTACGTTCCGTCCATTATCTGATTTCGATACCCATTCCTGAGCTTCTATATCCAGCACCAACGACGTGATGATAACTAAGTTTTATGATTCCAATTCCGCAAGCTTATGAGCACCGATTAACTTCAATTGTTCACAGTATTTATAAGTGTAATAAAAATCTATAGAGAGAGACAGAGAGAATGAGACAGAGACAAGAGGAAGATAGAAAGAGTCAGAGAAAAAGGATATAAAATTCAATCCTGATGCGAAACATCTTTGGACATAATAGCAAAAACAAAAACAATACCTCAATAAGGTACATGGATAGACTTATTGGACAACAACAAAAAAATAACACAGTAAGTAAAAAACACCAGCTTCTTTCTACGTTCTGGCCTGGTGTTTATGCTCGATGCCAAATAGGCGTAATATACAATAAAATCGTGCAATTAAAAACATGATCTTCAGGTGATTGCGCTTGCACGATTCTTAAACATTACACGTGTTCTCTGTGTACGCAGTCCACTCTAAAATACCTTCGGGATAAAATTTGATGGTAAATGGATTTGCCACTGCCCTAGAATAATTTTACTTTTATGGTAATTGCTTTCAAACAATTCTTCAGGATAAATAATGTGTTTGTTATAATTAGATTTTTATACTTTTACAGCATAATTTTAGCTGCCATCAATGGCAATTTATAGTTACCAAATAGTTCCGGATTCCGTAAATATATTTATGTTTTTTTCTACTTCTATATTTAAGATAGATTTATTATTTAGGTTTAAATATGATAATAGTTTGTTTGCTTGAATTAGTTAATGTTAATTAACTAACAAATTAGAACAAAGTAGAAAAGAATATCAAAATTTTAAGTCAATAATTAAAACAATTCGTTTTATAATATTACACTATTATTAAAAACATTTCTTTAGGTGTACGGTTCTATTGCAAACAAACAAAACCAAAAACCAGTACATCACGAGTTTTACAAAAAAAAAAAGAAAATAAAAATAGAGAGAGAAAGTTAAAACTGATAAATCTTCGAATTTCTTTAATGCCATGAAACGACTCCCCATCAGGTCAAAAATACTCAATTTTGAGTCAAAAAAATATTCAAAATCTTTAGCTTTTCTGTCATCTTCTTTAATTTCTAGTGTCAGAAAATACAAAAAATGACATATTCTTTATAAAGTTTTCAGTTTGAACTTGAAAGCTTAACTTTGAAGTTGCCATCAGGGTTTCATTACGTGTCATGAAAGAAATGCATTCAATATGACTGTCAAATTTTAGATTTTTCGAAAAAATACTTAATATAAATCTTTACGTAAAGCATAAATGAAATGAAGTTGAATATAATAGAATATTTTGTTATCTATTGATGAAAAAACTAAAAGCTAAGGTCCCTTAAAACACTACATAACAGAATTTTTGAAAAAAAATTACAATACAGAAAACAGTATTGCTGGCTACCTCATAATAAATCAGGATGTTCAGATTTTTTAACAAATCAAAAAATTATATTTGTTTGAGTAAAAAGGTTATATGGTAGCTGAAATTATGATTTTTAGCATTTTAGTTCAAAACATGAAGATAAAATTTTAGGCCAAATGCCTTTAGTCTTTTTTTTTCCTAGAAAATAGAAAAATGTTTTTTAATTCATAAAATGTCTCTTTTGTAGCGAGCCTCTAATTAAACGATTACAGCCATCATTTTTTACAATTCTTATACAGTACCATATAAAAATCAACAAAATTCATTTTTAATCCTCTAATTTATTATGGACTGCATCAAATAACCAAATATCAAATTTCAGTGTTCTAGACAAGAATTTTAAAAACAAACAAATTGACCTCCCTGGTAGATAATAATTCTTTAACATTAAAAACATGTTTTGAATTAATCAAAATCACGCAATTTGGACATTTTTATAATATAAGAAGCTAAATTTCCTTCAAAGTCCACAGTTGGTAGCCTATGTGCGTCTTGTTTTATGCATTAAAAAATAATTTGAAATAAAGACAAATCGATAAAAACCGTGAGAAAAACTGCCGAAAATCTATACATAACCGTCAAAAATTAAAGTCACAGCTTGAATTGTCGAACAATGATTGGAAATTCCCTCTAAGAAAATTTTTCTTTATCGAGTTCTAGAATTTTGATTCGTTACTTCTTAACAGTGGTCATCCTTCATGATGCTTTGATTATTTAAAAATAAAAAACTAAATTATGTGATGGATTTTTTATAAAAAAAAAAAAAAAAATTAAAATTATTTTCATTTCAGCAGCCAGTCATACCTCATCAGGTATAACATGCTGGGCATGGTATTGCCTTCATAATTTTAACTTGTCGAGTGTTGTTTCAGAAATGCACCCTGCTGGCCTGTACTTGTGTTGACTGTCTCAATGGTGTTTGGCCGTATCATTTGTATTCCCGAAAAAATATTTTGGTTTGAGCTACCAGAAAACTTAGGTTTGAAATATTTAAAAACAAAAAAACAACAGAAATCTTATCGTTTTTCTTTGATGAAAAACAATGATAGACATGATCTGAGTTAAACTTTTATCTTAAACTTTCTAATTATTTAAAAATATCACTTTGGTATCCTTTACTCGTTTTCTACATTCTGTTATGTATTCTATTCAATTGCAGCATCCATGCAAAAGTTCAAAATCCTTTTTGAATAATGTAAATGGAATAAGCTAAAATTATTTATAGTTTAGGCGATTAGAAGGCTAAGTTCCAGATCTTTAAGATCCTTATAAATAGTAACAGTATATTAAGTATATTTATTATAATTAAAAGAAATAATCGAAGGGGGAGTTTAAATCGTACACTTAACAAAAACTAGTTGGAACCCAAAGCTTAAATAAGGATAAAATATGATTTTTCGTTGTTCCAAAAATATACGATTTCAGCTATTGTCTCTACAGAGAAGGATTAAGCATTATTCTTACTAAAATATATTGCGTGAATTTAACAAAATAGGGATAAAAAGGACTTAGTAAGAATTTTTATTTGCAACATTGTTAGATTAAGACCTAAAGTAATTAAAATATAGAAAATAATATGAAACGGACAGCAAGGAAGGGAGAGTAGATTAACAAAAAATGACTTTTATTTCTCCAAATAAAAAATGTTGAAGCTTTAGACATGTATAATTTTTTTTTGTTTATTGGAGAAATTTGAAACTCTATTTCGTTACGGTACGCCAGCTTGAAATATTTTAAAAATATTATGGCCAAAAGTCATTTTGACGCAAAAAAATAATTTCACTTTTTAATCCAAAATTAAATATAAAAGCGATATAAATTTCAGGGATTTTTAGGTCGAGCAAGCTACACAATACTTAAAATACAATCCTATTCTTCCACAATTAATTTTATAATCTTTTTGTAAAAAATTCTTCCAAAATTTTAAAATTTTTATATTTTCTTCATCCAAGCACGAGATACATATGTGATAACAGAAATTAGTTCGGTTTATGACATGAACTATTGCGCCAATAGTTATTTTGAGATGTCACAGGGAATGAGTTTCCAATTGCTAAAATTTGAAGATTTTGAAATGAAAAATTCCACAAAAACCTATTCGAATGTGACTTTCTGAGCAATATTTGAGCGTTTAAGAAAGAATAAGGAATTTTTGTACGTGAAATCAGAATTGTGTCTACTACTTTGATTCAGAATCAAAGCCTAAAGCTAAGGTTAGGGGCAAAAAAATAATTTTTTTGGTATTCTATTTGTTCCCTATGAAATCCTATTATAATCTAAAGTACGACGAAGAACTGTGAGCAAAAAATTTTGAAGAGCTTTGCATTTTAAAAAAGTTTTTCTTATTTTGCAGAGAAGTTAATATTTAAGATATTCGAAAATTAAATTTTTAACTCTAAAAACTTTGATCACAGTAACCAAATTTATACACAAAAAGCCAAACTATTTGCCCTTTTAGGAAAATACATCAGAAATTTTATTCGCTTATTCAGACAAAAACAGTCTGAAAGATAAAATCCTTGCTAGATTTTTTATTTTCCTATATTTTGAAACGGACTTCTTAGGAATAAAACATAAAACTGCTACATTATGTTTCTGTATTTAGTAGTTCAAAAAATACCCTTAAACTTGAATTCTTCCTGGATTTAGTATGAAAACAGATATAAAAACTTTGAGATTAGTCTTATTTACCTAATCACCCCAAAAACCTTAATTAGTTCTGTTTGTTTTCAAACTTTTACTAATTTTAATCGAATTAAATTTGAAAAATGATTTCTCAAATATACAGACTAAGAATTCAAACAGAGATAGTAAACGCGAATACGCCACCAGAATAAACGATGTAATTAGTTAAAAAGATATTCGACTAGAATTTTCAGTTAACTAAATCTCTGCCGTCAGAATTTGTCAAGAAATCACATAAATTTCATGAAAATCCCTAAAAAAAGAATATCAAATTGCAGTATTAAAAGCAAATACCATGAGATAACATCCGTTTTTGTTGTTGTAATTGAAACTTGTTTAGACGATGATTTCATGAATATTATTTTGCAAGATACTAAGGTATTCCTTTGGATCTGAGATAGAAGAATATTTAGGGAGCATAAAATGAAATAGAGCGTAGTTTACTCATGAAGATAAATAAAACGACACCAAATATTTACACAAGTAAACAATAATCAGATTACGGATGTTTTTGAATCAAATTTACTTATGTCGTATACATGCAGTTCTTTATGCAGGATAAAATTTCATGAGAGCATGAAATTCTTTGTACCTGCATTCCATACTCAGGATTATTGTTTTCATACAAATAACTTATTTACAAGAACGAAAAAAAAATAAATAAAAAGGATTTCAATCAATTTTATTGGGATAACAAGGTTTATTGTCTCACAATGTGAATACGTTTAGACAAAGTTTCGATAAATTGAAAAAACTTTCCTGTCACATGATCGGATTTATTGAATTCGTTAGCGAAATGTCTGTTTGCTTTTTTGTTTTGAGGAATTCAATTTTCTTTCACTCACTTCTAGTTTTTGCACAAAAGATAATCCTTTTGAAATAATAAAAGTTCGAAAAATTTTGTAGATTTGAGGAGTCAGTGAATTAAAAGTTTTGTTTGTTTACTCGATTGTTGCATTTTAGTAGAGATTTTCTAGCGATGACAAAAACTTTTCTGGAAAAATTTTCCTCTTATAGACAGTTTGAAAATAAAAAGATAGAATTTATATAGATTTTTAATAATAAATATGAAACTGAAATTTTATTAATAAACTAGTTCGATTTATTACTAAGCACAATAAATAAAGCTAAACTATTTGTTGACTAAAATTTATGCAGTTATTTTAATTAACTAAAATAAAATAGGTCAAATAGCTCAAGGTCATAAAAACTATATAACAATCTTAATTTCTTCATTGATAAACTGCCGAACTGATCAAAATAAGAAAGTCTAAAAAACTAAACAAACATTTGAAATACCATTTACAGAAATAAAATTTCATCTAAAGATTTTTAGCTGTATATTTACCAAACGACGTAGGTAAGTCAAGAACTAATAATATAACCTAACGGATCAGGCTAATAAATCACGAAAAGACCAAAGATCTTTAAACTCCGATTGAAATTAATAACCATAAAATGCTAATCAAACAAGGGATCCATTGATCATCACAAATAATGATTCTATCTCTTAATTTAGACTCCTAATCTATTATCGGTGAATATTTTGGAAAATATGCGTTAAAGCAAAAAAAAAAAAACAAAAACAAGCCTAAAATATATAGGTATGTAAGAAGATAAATGAAGAATATCTAAAATGAAGGATTTATATATTTCCAGTCAAATATTAGCTCAGATATATTCCCTATACATTGGAAGATAAGAGGAATAAATCTCACACCAATACTAGTTACTAGTGACCATCGTTAGCAAGCAGTGTGGACGAATAAATTTTATGTGAATAGCCTCCAATTATTTGTCAATATACGTCCCCAGTTAGCCTAGTAGATCATAAATAACTCGATATTTAGTTGTTCGGATATAATTTACCCTCTCTTTTGTATGCAGGTTGAATATACTGCAGAGGGTTCTTATTGCTTCCCCAAATTTAGTTTTTTGCCCTACTACAGATTAAATCTTAAAGGAAATCATTTTCTATGCATTTTAGGAAATCGCATTGTTAAACAGCACACTCAAACCATTTTTTTCTTCTTCTTGGTATACTAGTCCCGTGCATTAAGAAAAACTCCAACAAATAATTTGGAAGACTAATGGATTTTTATACTGTGAGTTCATAAGGGACATAGCAATAACAATGCATATTGGTACGAGGTATGTTTAGCCTTTTCCCTCATTCAAATTTAGATTTACGTTCTCTTTTGTTAGTTTTGAATTGGGCTAGTCAGCCAAAAAAAGAAAAAACCGAAGGATACTGTAAGAATTTAGATGCCATTTTTATTATATCAAAGGGAAATACATAAAACATTTTCAAGTTAGTCGGAAAGATTTAATAAATAATTGTGTCGGTGTTCCTTATCTTTTTGACATTATCCCCATTGTATTCAGACAACATGATTATCGAAGTTTGAAGATTAAGTTTTATATATATAATCAACCTATGATTGTTTAGAGTATTGAGTAAAAAAAGTTGTGGTTAATACATTGTTATAGGAAAAAATTTATCAAAGTGAAGAAGGTCCGGTAAATCGCTGTGGTAGGTAGAAGTGTTCTTAAGTGAATTTCTGTTTGAATATGACATCGCTCCTGTTTTTAGTGTGAAATATCCCAGGAGAAAAAGTAAGGATATTTCATCAATGAGGTTGATTTCAGACAGAATTCTCAGGGGAAACATAATTGAATTTCGTTCCACAATGTTCGGCTAATACCCTATCTGCATAGACGTTTAATACACTGTATTAGAATATAAGATGTAAATGTCAAATTCGGTGTCAGAAAAATTCTGAAATAGAGTTTTAAAAATGTTCAAAATAATTAATTAAAAAAAATAAAGACAAAATTAAAACAAATAATAGTTAAATAAATAACATTTGAAGGTAAGACAATGTAGGACAAGCTGTAAATTCACAATAAATACATAAATTTCCCCGTTACCAGTTTTCAAAGAGTGTAACGATCCCAGCAGTCCATATACACGATTTTTAATACAAAATTCTTTCCGTTTATTACAATACATTTTATTACTGTCTGTAGAGAAAGGGTAGAAGTAGGCATTCTGGCTAATTTATGCAATAGATTTCTCTTCTATGGATTAGTTTTTATTTTATTAATTTTTATATGAGCCAGCAATTAAAATAGAATTTCGTTGATATTTTAAAAAACTTTAGTTGAACTTTTGCCTGTTTTTTGAATTTCTTTATCGTAGTTTTGATAAATGTTGGCGTCACCCAAACTAAATGAACAGTAAAAATTCCAAAATGAAGCCTAATAAAAGATTCTTCTATTGTTTTGTTTCAAAAAATTAAGATCACTTTTGGTATCAGAAAATATTTACATACGTGTATGAAAGAGAACAGTGAGCAAGAAGAATTTCATGCTTAGCTCCTTAAGGTGGGCACCCACTTAGTGCGTATATCTCAGCGGGTAACTTTTATGACGTCATAGACTCACGCTGATGTTCCCCCTCATATGTGGATATTTCAGCGTGAAACTCATTTGTACGTCATTTTGACATCAAAAAAGTTACCCGCTGAGATATACGCACTAAGTGGGTGCCCACCTTTATGTATAAATCATACAAGTTTAACATAAGCTGATGAAAAGAACTGTAAATGTTTTTATTTGTAAATGATATTTGAAATTATTATAAGATATTAATTTGGTTGAAATTTTTATTTTATTATTTTTACAATATTTATTTATATATTACATTAAGGCTTCAATAACTACTGTTTACCACAATTCAATACAATTATAAAAAGTTTGACATTTTAATTGGTATTGATAGGAAGCAAACAGCGTGTTTAAACAGGCAAAAGAACCTAGTTCTTTGAAATCAAGCCTTTTTCAAAAAAACTCGAGTTCTTTAAAGACATGACACATAGAAAACCTAGTATGTACTTTGCAAAGAAAAGATGGAAGATTAAAACCCATAGTAATATAATCAAAAAATACCTAAATATTTCTAAATTAAATTTATTGTTTATGGGTATTAAAGTGACATTCATAATTATGTGTTCAGCACTGCGTTTTAGCCTTGCCAAATCGAAACAAAAAACCTAAAGACCATTTTCATGTTTCTAGTATAAAATCGACTAAATGAATAAATGACTTTTCATTGACTTCAGTTATTTCGAAAATTGAGTAGTAAAATTTCATCTAGTGCGGCTTGTGGCATTATAAGTAATAAATATTTTGGATTTACTATTTTACTGTTAACTATTTCAAGGTTTTTAAAATATTTTAAAAACTATACATATATAGAAATTATGAAAATCCCTTTAATCCTTTCAGTTAAGCTATTTTAAAGATAAATAAAAGCAAATAAAAGAGATACATCTTTGTTCATATATTATTCGACTACAAATGGAAACTAAGCACATTTTTATATGAATTTTAGCATGTCCTAAAAGACAAATTGTGTTAAAAGAATACAAAACTTGAAACAGTCACCATTGCATTTTCTATGATTAGATTTCGTACTTCCGAAACCTACAGCCACGGAAATTAAATTTATAACTCCAATAACTCTTGCAGCTTATCGCTGTCACGTGTAATGAAAATCTAATTGACACTAGTTGTAAATTAATAATTACTTGTTTTTAAGGTACCCTCCCATTTGTCAAGAATATTCAATTTTTTGTTAAAAAAGTTATTTAAGTTAAGTTTAGTTAATTTAGTACTTTAGTTTTGAACTTAAATAGTAGATTATTTTAAATATACGTAAGTTGAAACACAGCGTCTAGATTAAAGATGTTTTTTTTTTAACTTCAAGCAATTCCTCAGTCATTTTTCAAGCAGAAAGTATTGTAGGTGATAATATATCCCCAGATGTTAAAAAATAGGAAAAGCTTGAATATGGATTCTAAATAATTTTCGAATTTTGTCTATCTTCCACAACTGTAAATAATACTAATTGTAAGTAAAATCAATAGCAATAATAGCAATAATTTACTTTTCTAGTATTTTTATTCTTTTTATACAAAACTGCCAGGTGAGACACAGTTACTAGCATTAATTTTAAGTTTTTTTTTATTTTTCTAACTGAAAAACACTTGTGGTACAATATAAGCAAAATAAAATGGAATAAAAAACATGATCGAGCATATAAAACAACAATTGCTATTAAGTTACACTTGACCAGCAGTTTTCTAATCGAAACAGCAATTCACCTGCATCTAACTAAAAGACCAGGAAATGCAGGTAATAATAAACTTAAAAAAAATGTAATCGTAGATATTATTCTATTACACCAGGATATGATTTACTTGCTTGCCAACATTTATAGATCATCAGCCCTGAAATCAGTCTGGCATTACAGCTATTGAACTAGAACAGGTCTTCAAGCGGCACGAAATATTCTAGAAAAGTTAAATTTAACGGCTCGTTAGAGAATTAACGGTAATAAGTATGAGGTATAACTACTTAACTAAATAGACTAAAAGTAATTTTTCTTATTTATATGTTTATAGGATAGCGAATAGTTCAATTAAACTATACAATTTTATTTATTTATATACGCTAACTGCTGAAGGAATAAAACTTTCTGAAAAGAAATTTCTGTTGTTGTTGTTATAGCATCTTTAATAAAGAACTTTCGAAATAAAATGCCAAAAGCATAGAAACTTAGTTGTATACATATTATGGCTCCAAAGCATTATCTGAACTTTGTATATCCTTTTTGTAGGTAGAAAATCTCTTACATCGTTTCTGTTTGTGTTAACGTAGTAAATACCAACAACAAATCAAATAGTTGGGTGGACAAAGTCACAAAAAAAACCATTAGCCTTACTAAATGCTTAAAAGAAAAATATTTCTTCTTGGATTTAAGAGAATCCTAAAGTGTTTAAAAGCTTTCATTAATTTTACTACTCAACAAAATTTTATATGGCTTCTAATTAGAAAAATAGAAAGAAAATTATTCGAAATAATCCTTTGAAAAACTGAGCCAAAAAGTTTCTTACTTAGGTTGAATAGTATTAATTATAATGCTGACGGTAATAGTTTTAATGTTTATCCATCTATATATAGAAATATAATGGTATCAGAAAATCAATTAACAGGATTTGATAAATCTATCTAACAATTCTGTTTCGTTTGATTACTAAGAGTTCTACTTTGCCACTCACACACTTGGATCTTGGCATTACATTTAAGGTATATAAGCTGCAAAGTGTAAATACAATTATCAAAATCAAAAATAAGTGAGCATCATTTAAATAACGAATAAAAACACACTCATAAAATTAAAGGACTCCATACACTCTCGGTAGTAAAATCAGATATTTGCTGAGTTTTCAATAGAACAAGCTTCACGACGGATTATCGTAAATGCATTTTCGTTTCGCTCAGTACTGATAAATTAATGCAAAAAATCTGTAGCTGGGCTTTCTAAGCAGAAAATATTGATTTTGATATAAAAATATCGGAAAATAATGCAGTCCAATAATATTAATAAATATAAAAATGAGCATGCTAATTTTACGTTTATCGAGATCCAAAAATATTTTAACTTTACCGTAAATAAATAAATTAAAAATCTTATTTTTTGTAGTTTCTGGTGAATTGGCTCATTAAACATATATGTCATATATCTGACATTGCATTCTATTTTAACTTTAACGAATAGTAATGGGGAAGATGTTGCCAAGAATATTTATAATATTTTTCCAAGTGAAATTAGGCGTTCATAAATGCCAAAAATGTTAATTAAGATTGAAATCTTGTAATTTTGAAATTTTTGACTATGTATCTAGAGCAGCGTTTAGCTTTTAATTATTCTCTAAGTTAAAATAGTTTGAAGAATCCTTGACATGATTTTATAGTGTATCTTTAAATCTAAAAAATATCTCTAAATGTACATATCTTCTATTTCGGTTCTCTTTTTTTATATTGTTTATATTATGTTATCCTGTCAGAGCTACAACATATCAAATGTACATTTCAGTAAACTGATTTTATTGGTCAATAAATTAAGAGCATCAGCAATTAAAAAACATAATAAATATCATATCAAAATGATAAAAGTGACATATTAAATATCTAGGAAATCGTTCATGTCCGAAACCGACACAAAAATCAAACATTTTCTTCTTTGATTGTTTAGTTTTTTTCTTGTTTTATATTAATTATTGATTATGCTTATCATAAATATAAAAACGCATTCAAACGTAAGAAACGTTATGCACAACAACAATTGACTGTTGGACTTTGTGTAGACTATCTAAAAAATGTTCGATCGTGTCGCGATCACATCGATCAATCAATGACAAATTTAGATGTTAATTTAATTGCAAATGTCGTCGTGGAATCTTTGATCCTTTCTTTTTCTGGAGTATTAAACGGCCATTTTTTTATTTAAAATTTTTTTTTTCACTATAGCCAAATATTTGTTTGAAAAAAAGTTTTTTAAGATGAAATTTACCTTTCATGTTGTCACATCTGCGTCGATAACACAAATTTTATGTTTTTTATGTTGTTTAACTTTTTTTTTTGTTATTTATTTTGAATTTATTTTTGCAATGATGACCTCAGGGGATATCATATATTCATACGCTAGGCTGGCTATTAATTTGCTGATACTCTTGTAAACGACAACAAAACGTTGGACAATATAAACTAAAAAAAATAAACAAAAACAGAATATTTCGAAAAATATAGGAGTTTGTTTTTGTTTTATATTTAATTTGAAATTTTGTTGTTTCAACGAATCTTGTTTTAGTATTTTAAACAAAAAAATACGATGCAAAATTTGACATTTATCGATTTTGTAAATTAAACAAAATGTTTAAAATTTATTGAAATTGTTTTTTTGTGCTAATCAGATCGATTAAAGATATTCGGTGGGCTGGTAAATATTAACTGACTGAGATAAGTAAACAATTCGGACAAGAATATTTGTGTTGGTTGATTATTCAAAACAAAAAAATAATGATATAATTCGAAGGAATTTAAAATTAATTGCGAAAAATAAATTTTGTTAAAGTAAAAATAAATAATTAGTAAAACACAATGCAATTTGTGGCAAACCATCACTTTATTACATATTATTTATGCCAGAATTATTAATAATATGTAAAAAGTTAGTAAGAAATTATTAGCTTACCATAATTTTTTTGTTTTTAGCACAAGTTCCCCTAAAGTAGGGATTAAATTGATTCATTTAAGAGCCATTCATGTAAACTCAAACAAGGAAAATCATACCAAAATTAATAAAACAAATACTCATCTATGACATCTAATTAAACCCTTTCTACAAAACCACCTATTATAATGTAAAGAAATTGTTCATAAAGAATCGTGTAGAGCTTTAAAATCCTATATACAGGAAAATTTGGGCATTTATAGGGAATTCGCAGGTTGTCCAACAATATTTTGCTTTTGAACATGTCATTTATTATTTACTCAAATTATTATTTGTTTTTGTTGTGTCTATTTCTTAGTACTCATTTTTGTTAAACAATTTCAGAATAATTGGAGGATTCAATGTTTATTTTTATGACAGATTTTTGACGCTGTGTAGAAGCGGTTTTTTTATAAGGGAGGCTAACACAGTGTATTAGACCTCTTTGGAGCTAGGGTATATACGTTTTTTCGGCAATTTATTTTGTTAAGCTTACATTTTGAATTATTTTTCTGATATTATCACAAGTTTCAGATATATATATGTATGAGTGGAATCCTCTTAAAATTAGATATGTTAAATATAATCTCCATAGTACTCACCCAAATTTATTCGTTGATACCTCTATTTTGTTCCTAAAAAAAAAAATTCGGAATTTTTACTTTAATACTAAAATTTCACTATAAAAATTACAGTAAAACGTTACAAAAAAGTAAACATATCATAAAAGAACAGAAAATTGGAATTTGTTAGAGAACAATTTCAATATCATATTAAGAGATTCATAGATAAAAGAGAAAAATTAAAGCTTATAACTTTCAATTAGTAAAAATAAATCATAAATTAAATCATTTTTTAGCATAAGGTCAAAGGTTAATTCAAGCTAAGCACAAAATTTAATGGATTTCCTTGATCTTAAAGCTAAAAGTTATATTCTATGATAATTTATTAGCATTATGTTTCCAACTTTGTTGGAAATTCAAAAATCTAAAATATACTGAAACCACATTTTTTTAAAATTTTAACTGATTTACTCTTTTTTATTCTCCTTAAATTTGATTCAATAACTTATAAATTTGTAGTCTCTTGAATGAACATTTCTTTTTGATAGAAATATTCAGTCTCTTTACTCACCTTCACGAGTTTAGGTAATTCTAATCAATTAAGCCCTACAATATACAGTTAATTATATGAAATAAATAATTAAAATTATAATCCATAATTTTATTTCAAAGAAAACAAAAAAAAAAAAAAAACAAAGAAGTCAAATTGACAAGAATTCTCGGAATACAATGCTGCTATCTATATGTTAAAATTGAAATCAAAGCTGTCAAGTTGGATCTACGCGCTTCAATTAACCAAATGTCATGACGAAGTTTTGTTACTAAAATTTTTATTTGTTTTTAGCCTCGTTTATCTTTCAGTAGATTGTAAATATGGCCAATTAAGTTATAACTCCAGTTTGAAATTCCAGGAAAAAATGGTCAAATAATCAAAATTATGAAACACAGGTTATTCATTTGTAATATACATTAAACGCATTAATATCTCTATTTACTTTTAGGTGAGTTTATGGTTTAATTAAATTTACATTAAGAATCTAATTAGATGGTCTGAAACTAAAAATAAAGAGCAATTTTCGTTATATATTCTTTTAAAAACGTTTAACTCAAACTAAGTTTTGCTTGAAAAATGCTTAAAAGAAATTTTTGCTAACCTAAGAATAAACATATAGTACAAAAATTTGTTAGATAAGCTATTTAAAATAAGTATATGTCTAAATAACAGGAAAAATGATAGCTTTTTATACAACTATTAAAAATCTGACACTCAGGGTAATCCCAAAAACTAAAACTAAAATTGCATTAAATTTTGGGGAAATATCTCAAGTTCGTAAAAAATTTTGTTTGACTCTAGATTACAAAGTGCAGATTTCTCGCAATAATTAGATATCCTTTCAAGTTCTTTGATCAAATGAAGAAAATGTAGAATTTTTATAATAGGTAGGCTTTTATGACTGTAGTAAATTTCCTGAAAATTTATTATTATGCGATTTTGTGCTATTAATTATACCAACTGTGAAAAAATGCTAATAAAATTGGTATGCATGACACGGAGTAAAGAGGTATTAACTTTACAAAAATATTATCAAAAATTTCTATAGTTTATAGTTTAGTAATAAAAAATAAATATTTCTCCTTCAATTATAATGTTGAATCCTTTCGAGGACGGAAAGCGAAGCAAATTTTAAGCACTAAATTAATGAATTTTATACTCTAATTTTTAAAAATAATCTGTTAATTTCGATAGTTTACTTATAGTTGAAATTTCTATATAAATTTTTCAATAAATGATGCTAAACACTTATTTAGTTCTTTGAAATTATTTCTTCTTTCGCTTAAATAAATTCATTTTAGAAAAATATCTGCGAAATGAGTCTCAATTAGAACATCATAATCTCATATTTGCTTTAAAATATTAGCGTTTATTCCAACATATTAGCGTTAATTAAAAAACGCTAGAAAGACTATAATTGAATACAATTATACCATAAATCATATTTTATTAAAAATCCAAAAAAAAAGAATGCTCGCAGAGCTAGGCGACACAATGACTTTCTATATTGATGGCCACTTTTTAAATACTATATTGGTGAATTTGTTTTGGAATAATTCAAGATTGAAAAACACATGTGTAACTCGCCTTACTAAAGTATGAATATTTATCAATAATTTTCAATTCCTTTTATAACCAAATTATCAAACCTCCTGGAGTTACTTATTACAATTAAAAGTTAATAACTTATCCACAATTACTATAAAATAAAAACAATACAAAAAAGGAAATTATTTAACTGTAGGCAATTTACAAACAAAAAAAAAAGTTTTGACAAGTTGTATTGTAATAATAAATAAATACATATGCAATTACTCCTTGCCATTAATTTCAATTTTTGGCAGCCATTTAGATTGCCTCCAGCTATTGCAATGGAGACGTTTCAGATAATTGCAAAGTGTGTGTGGTCTTTTTAAAATATCAATTTCGACGTCTTTACCTGACCAGATTACTTTTAAGACACGCTAAAACCAAAAATTACTTTTACATCATTTTTAAAAATCATATACCTATGGCTAAATTTTGGACAGTCAAGATGATCAGCTGCTTAAAAACACAAATCTTATTTATATGTCAGAGGTTTTTTTTTTCTTTTTTTCATTTTTATAAATTATACCCTTTAGGAGGGCTAAAGATATTTTTAATTTAATGAACAAGACTTAAGTGAAGGATATTAATTGTTTTCAAATATTAATTTCTATGTAGTAATTCTAACTTCTGGGAGGTTGTCTTCTGATAAAGCGCGTAAACTTTATGATAAATTCAGTTGGAATAAAAAGCTTATTGTGGCTTTAAAAAACAAAAAAATATTGTTTGAAGGGTGAAGGTCTAAGGGATAATGATTGAAATATAACACTTTTTCAAGGAATTTTTTTATAATGAAATTGTGAAAATAAATATTTTGATATATTAAAAATATTGTTAAATGACTTTTTAACAGCATTCTGTAAAACTTTTGTAGAAAATTATCAAATAATAAGCCAGTGGCAAAGCATTTTTCATGTCATCTTTCAAAAAAACCAATTCTCGCTAATCACCATCGAATTATCTAGAATTATTAGAAATTAAAAAACCAAATTTTATAGATAAAGCATAAGTTCTTCCTCTTCCAACGATTTTTTTTCCATTTTTGAATTTTTGTGTTTGTTTTCTCAACTAAAAAATCCACCATTTTTTCATTTACAAATCTCCTCAATGGCGTAAAGGAACAAAAAAACATATCGTAGATCACAGATCCTAAAAACGTCGTTCCTCAGTATTATTGAAAGATTTTAAATTTACATTTTATCTAATGAGTTAAACGAGTTATTTTTCAACATTCCAAGATTTAAACTTGTTATTAACTTTTTTTTTTCAAATAAGGCAAAATTAATATTTACTTAAGGACATAAATGCTACATGAAAATAAATTAAGTAGCTATTTCCAGAGCATTTTCTTTAGCTTAATTGCTCCGAACGATAGAACTGCTGTAGCTTCAAATTAGTAGTACTCAATCTAGCATCACGTCTATGATAACTTCTTCTACAGAAATTCTAGGAAAACTATTTCCAGCAAAAACTATAAACCAACATCCATATATCCTTGTGATACTCTATATATACATATATTTCACTTGGTAAAAGTAAAGAATTTTAGGTTCAAACTTAAACAATTTCGTTTACTATATTTAACATTAACTTAAATCTCTTGGAATAAAAGTGATGTGTTAAATTCTGTTTTTAACAGAACTTTTAGAATTTTAAAATACCATTATTCAAAGCTTCTTTAACACTTTATTTTATGTATTATTTCTTTTATAGTGTTTTTAAGTCAACAAATCTACAAGATGTGCAATTTTGTTATTTATTTTATTTTTAAAACAGAAATTTGTAGAAAATTATTTTTAAAAACTTTTTACTATTAACACTAGGGAAATTCTTTTCATAAATGATTTACTCTATTTTCTTGTGTACTGTACCTAATGGGATAGTGAAATTGAAATGAATTTTATAAACTAATAGTACCAAACCTTAACTACAATAATATCAGATTATGCATTGGTCGTAAGCAACTTGCAAGCTAGTAAAGTGCTTTTGTGGCTGTAAATTTCACAGACAATTTACTCCAAAAGATGCAAAAAATGCGAAAAACCTTTTAGGATTTTATACAATTTCTGAATTGTGTAGAAGGAAGAAGGTGATTTCTGGCACAGAAATATGGTTTACAGCAACAATAGGGAATATGTGTTCTCTAATGTTATGTAATAGAATAAAGTAGAAAAATTATGTCAGTAAAAGTTTTACACCATGGTCTCATATTTCTTCCTTTTGGGATTTCTTTTCCCTTTTTCTTTTTAAATATTTTCCAGTAATTTTTTTTCTTGTTCACGTGAATATGAGAAAATCTAACACTTTGTAGGATTTAAGTTTGAATATCTTGGTTCTATTGTATTAGTTCTAAAAGTTTACGTAATTTATTAGAATCTCCCTTTTTTCGGCTAATGGCAGCATATTTTTTTTCCTTCCGTTTTATTGTTGAGGGCATAAAAAAAATTTTTTTCCTTTGAGAACTAACCGTGCAGAAGTAATTCCTGGTAGCTAAAATCTAGGCAAGTCAAGCGTTAAGTAAGGTTTCATGTTATTGAACTGGAAAAGTTTTTGGTTCTAGTTTCCCTGATGTTTTTTTTTTAATTTCGACTGTCTTTGGTTTATGGCAAGTAGCTTATTTTCTAAAGAAAACTTATAAATTCCTGATTTTAAGGATCAGATCGAACGTGATAAAGAATAAAACAATAACAACAAAAACTGATGCTAAAAAACTTTAAAAATTTATAAAGACTTTTTGAAAATGTTAAGTGATACTAGACTATGATTGATTTGATAAAAGGCTTGAACCAAATAGAAAAAATTAAAAATTTTATTAGTTCGGTCATAAGGGAATAAATCTTTACTTGAGGGTGCTTGTAAAGAAGTAAAGGATATTACTCTGGAGCTTTCTATAGAAGGCGATTTCAACAGAGTGAATCTCAAAGAGCATAAATTGGTAGTCAAATGAAAAGCAACATTTTTTCATGACATCATTCGAGATAAACCAAAATTAATCCAACAATAATTTTCTGGATGAAGTCCACACCAGAGGTTTTTAAAACACAAATAACTAATTACATTACTTCCGTCTCTTAAATTATTCAAATGGATAAATAAAAACACAAATAGAAGATTTGAAAGGTAGCTGAAATCAAAAATTTAAAATGAAAAAAGAGAAATATATAGTTCAGCTTAGTTGAAAGTGATAATCGTTGGCAATCAAATCCTTAGATTTGATTACCCTACTTGTCATTTTTGATTGATGATCAGCACTAAATTAGTTCGATGGAGGCATGCGAGACCATCATTAGTGGATTGTAATTTAAATTTTTGTTAATTGTTGAAAAATTAACTTAAATCTTCTTAAAAGTTAACTTAATATAATAAGTAAAAGCATAATAAACAAAAAATATACGATTGCTGTGTGACCCCAAAAAGCATTCAATGGCGACATGATGACAAATGGTTGTCACATGGTATTTCCAGTCAGTGAAGATGATGATCACTGTGTCTTCTTAGCTGGGACTTGTCTTTATTCATTTGTCTGGGCCTAATTCTCAAGCCCTGTCAGAAGTGATTAATTAACAAATAATTATACGGAAAAGAGTTTATTTTCGATGAACAGAAACAGCTGGGTTAGTTTTTTTTTTTTTTGTTTTAAGCTTTTTGTATTCTATTTTATTTATTTTTGTTTGAATTTGGATCTTTTTGCTACCAACTTTATTTCTTACAGATTTTTCTATTTGATTGTTTTAAAACTGAAAAATGTCAAAATAAGATTCAAAACCCTCAATTACATCATGTATTTTTATGTTTTTTTGTAGCTAGATAAGAAATCAAGTTAAAATGATTTTAATATTCAATTGAAAGATGTTTGAGGAGGTATAAAATGCTTGACTCTTAGAATCTTAAAGACCTGTTGAAAATATATAAAAATAAATATTATGTTTGAGAAAGTCAATTTAAATCAATTTGACGTAGTATCTGCGCTGTAATTTATTGTTAGTTTTTGAGCAATATTTAAAAACATGAAAAAAATAGAAAGTGAAATCAATAAAACATAGTATAAGCCGATCAAATAATTATTCAGTAAAATTACAAGGCATTTAAAATTTCACTTGTACTTTTAAAACATGAAAAAAGTAAACAGTCATTGCGAAATTTTTGTAACTAACAATTAAAAATTTTAATTTGAATTTGATTTATGTTGAAATAAGTGAAAGTATCAACGATATTTTGAATATGTTTTTAAAGCTCTATAGAGAATTGGCAAATTCACACGCCTTCATACATCCTAGAACCATTCTCCCGGTTTCATTGAAAACAAAGGACTTCCATACATTGATGATAAAATATTTTTGATTGTCTGATTTAAATTAGGTTAATCTAATTTAACGTTGCTACTCATATATGTATTTCGTAAGTTTCTAATTAACAGATTTGTTCATTTTTATAGAAAATTTAACCAAATAGCTGGTAATTCAATCTGTCAAGACTTCAAGCGACTAATGATTATTCCGATTTGTACGAGAACTTGTTTTCCAATTGCATGACATCGCGCGAGAAAAAAATGCTTCCATATGGATCACAGCCTAATTGTGGGTTCTTAGGAGATTTATTATTTATAAGTTAATTAAATTTGTGCACAAGCTATCCCGAAAACAATATTCTTACGTGTATGGCGAAACGTTGATTTATTTTTACGCAAACATTTTGCCATTAGTGCTTGAAGGCTATATCACTACTTCAAGCTGTTTGTAAATGCAAGACTTCTACAAGTTAAAGGAGTTTTATTTCTTAAGGTGAATTATTAACTATTTTTTTTTCTTACATCTTTCTTAATTGTTGTTGGGGACTCTTAAAGGACATAAAAAAGAAATTTTCTATGAACATAAAAACACTTATTTTTAAAGGGAAAAAAGTAGCTTGAAAATTATTTTGCTTGCAATTCAAACTATGACTTTAAAACTGAAACTTTTATGCTTGAATAATTAAAAACAATAAATATAATTGTAGTCATTTCATATATTTTTTGGGCATGTTGGTCAATTAGTTCTATAAATCTTTCTTGAATCGGTTCATCAATACATTCTGAATTGATTTGGCAAGTTGTTTTGGTATCATTTCTCAAATGAGATTTGGTATTGATCCTTGGACTTATTTTTATCGTTTAGTACAGACCGGCAATAAGCAAAATATTTGAAAGAAAATTGTATTCTAGAAATATTGCGCACTCATTTATTCTTCTTATAATATAGCATAAGTAAACATTACTAATAAATTAACTGTAAAATAAGATTGTAGTAAAAAAACAAAAAAAAAATAAAAATTTATTCTTCAATCAATGCATGCAAAATATTAAAAGGCTTGAAATAGTTCTAAAGCATTGCGGCCAATGTAATACTCACCATCATTGAAGCCCTTCTGGAATTGTTTCGAATTCTTAAATACGTTTTACTAACATAATGTCCCTCGGGATTCCAATTATTTTGTCAAAAAGCTCATTATGACACTAGAAATAACGGAGGCATTATGATTTTCTTACATATAAACCAAGATATTAGTGGAGCTGACAACAATTTATTTAATTAATATATAAGGGATTTATATTTAATAGATTTTTTACCAAATTAATTTTTATTTATTTAAAAAAATGTATATTGTACATGTACCCAAGATATCCAAGATTCAATTTTTGTTTTTCCATTGTTTTTTTTATTTTTTTAATTTAATGTATAGCACTTGAAAATATTATGCCGAAATTTTTAGTTGATTGGTATTTCCCTGAAATTTGTTATTTCCGAAGTCGGTGTTTAAAATAACTCAAGACTTATTAGACTCATGGTTTTAAAGTTTTGTACAGTACTTCCTTATATATTTCATATTTTTCTAGTAACTGTCAATTTTGCTATGACAAATAAGTTGCTTTTTTTAGGTGAAAATCGGTATTTTGGCTTCCAAAGGCTAGTAAAAATTGAAAAATCGCAGAAAGAAACAATTCCTCCTCATTACCTCGTGAAACATCTCCTTTAATCAATAAATTTTGATTTTTTTGTTAGAGATGATTCTGTTGCGTGTAATAACGCACATCGCAATGCAACTTTTTTTCAAAATGAAAATAAATTTTCATGTCATACACTCCAAGATGTGGTTATCATAGTCGCTGTTAACTAAGGCATATATACTTTTTAAAGGAATAAGTAAGCTAAATCAAATAAGAACTAAACACATCAAATTCAGATTTTCGAGCATTGTTTGTTTTAAATTATTTTAATGATATTTTTCAATAAAATCAAATTTAAAGAAAAGCAAGATACAGATGAACACGCTTAGGCTTTAATATCTTGAACGTGTGACTAAAACATTTCTATCCACTTAATACTATTTTACATCTAATTTAATAAACTACCGTCTAAGGTGCTAATAATAAAATCTCTCAGTATTATAGTCCTTGAATTACATATCAAAAAGCAGAAAATTGGTCCCTTATTAAGAATATTTACATTGAGCTACTTCTTTTTTTCTTTAGTAACAATAACAACAATGGAATTGTTTTAAAGATCCTATTCAAGTCATACCCAGAACATCTTGAAAAACAATTATTAGCCTAATTAGGCTAAGGTAGAAAATATCTTTTAAAGATAACTTTACAAAATAATCTTTTTTTTAAGCTGAAGAAAACGTGCTTCGTCAGGTGTTGTTTGTCTTCTATTGTTATACATTTGCCTGTCGGGTACAGAAAATGATTTCTATTGCCTTCTCTTTTGATATCAGATATCACTAAATTTTCCCTAGTGCATCCTTGTATTATGTCCTTTCGTTTTATTCTGCCAATGACATATTTAGTAAATGTATTAGTTGACCTCTTATAATTTTGTACTCGTTGATAATTATAGAGGACTTTTCGAGTTGCATTAATTGGCTAAAAAGTTTTTATTGTAATTGAAATAAGTTGAGTTTATTGTTGAAGTAGCAAAGTTAAATTGAGACCAATTGAAGTTTTGAAAAAAATTTAAAAATACTCTGAACACTTGTAAAATAATAATGATCTTTTCTTTTCTATTCTCATGTAAAATTGACTTGAACAGAAAATATTTTTATTAAAGTATTTTAAAGAATTGGTTTATATATTCTTTCACATATAATTAAATTTTTTGAATTCAAAAATTAAAGTCTACAACTACTTAATAAACGTTTAATTGCCTTAAGCTGGAAATCAATATTTCCTGTCGAAATAAACTTCTGTTGACTGTCGGATGATTGTCGAAATTGTATGTCATTTCAATTATATATAATTAAACTGGAATGATTTGACGGACACCCTCTTTTCGTATTTTGTAAACAATAAAAAATCACGAGTTTCAGGATTTTATTAAACATGGTTTCTTAATGTGAAATAATACCACTCAGCCACTAATTATACCGAATAATGTGTTCTGGTTGTCCAAATTAAACCAAATTGGAAAAATGTGATAATCGAATGGTCAATTTGCATGGGATAGCTAAAATATTTAAGCTATCAATCAAAACCGTTATTTAAAATGCTCTTAATGGCTTATAGTTGTAATTTTGATTTACATAAGAGTAGTACAGAATATATTTGTCTTTGGTATTTTCGAAAGAGTGAGAAATGAATCAATTTTTTTTTCTCAAAAATGGAATTGACACTCTAATGAGTCAAAAAGACCAGCTGAAAGTCAGTCAGAATGGCCAAAACACATCAGTTAGCAGATAAATTTATGACCTAAATTTTTTTGGTCGAGTGATGGTTGTGCAAAAAGATAATGCTTAGTTCAAATATAAAGAGCGATATATAACTACGAGTTAAGACCTTAATTTCGCCACAAAAGTATTGAATTTGTCAAAAAATATCAACAACGGATATTTCTACATATCATTGCATTGCATGAAAGTAAAAATTATGTTTTTCAACAAGGCAATGTACTGTATATTATAAATTTAATAACAAAAATAAATGACTTGAAGGGCTAATTACTCCATACTCTCTCATTTTCTTTAGATTTGGTTCTCAAGGATTACTTTTTATTTAAAGAACCAAAAAAAAAAAATAATTGGAGCAAATGATGATGTCATTGCGATTATCATGGATACTTCCCATGAAGGCATAGACAAATCTTTGTATACAACAGAAATAAAAATGTTAAATAAGCTTTGAACCATTTGCAGTATTCTTGAGAAAAATTGTGTTGATGAATTAATTTACTAATTTTCTGCTAATCTGCTCAATATCTCTTTAGCAAAATGAGATTCCATACATCCTGAATAATGTTTCCTTTCCTAAAAAGCGTTTTGCAGTTGTGCGTATAAGCATCTCAAAAATTAAAAATGCATTTTCTTGAATTGAATATTTTACAAATGACAAAATTTTTTTTGTGTCCACAATTTCACCATGTTATGTCATTCCTTTGATTTCGGTAAACTTGATATTGAAAATGCAAGGTAAGCCTGATGAAATAGTATTCCTTATGAACAATGAAAAAGACCGTAGTGTCACAACTGTAGCTTACGAGCTCTCACCGATTTTATTCTTTTGCGATTTGGCATTTAAATATGACACTATAATCACCAAACAAATGTCACTTTCCCATGGGAACTCGGAAGAGAATGAAATGCGTGCAAATTAATTTAGTTTTTTGTTAACATTTTCTGCAGATACCTTTGACTGAAGTCAGCTTAGAGAAGATTTTAATGGCTGCAGGGCACTTTTGTCGATTATATAGAAATTTTTCTAACTTGGAAAGGAGTTAAAACATTTTATTATTAATTTTTGCTACTCCAAAAATAGGTATAATAACAAACTTTTAAATAATCTTTGTTGTTTAGGGAAAAGCCATGGGTATTTGAATAATGTGAGCTATTTGCTCGACAGCCCATAAAAGAGGCTGACACAGGAGGCGTCTACAAAACTAAAACATCAATTAAAATGCTACAGCTTAAATAATACTCAGATTAATAAAAAAATATATGTATATATACATATATTAAAGTTTTCAAAATAAACATTGGATGCGTATGGATTTTATTGAGTTACCCTGGAAAACGAGCTGATTATAAATTTTCCTTGAACGAATAGATTTTCCTGGCAGATTCGCTCGTTAGTTAGACAGAAAAGACCGGCATCTATTACGTAAGCTGAGATCATTTTTAATGAGTTTTTATTTTTTTTGTTTTTTTTATTTATCTAAAATTTATGATCCTTGTCGTTAGCTGAGCCGATTGTAATAATTAATTGTCATCAAATTAGATATTTTCTATTTGATAAAATTTGGGTATCTAAGATTCGAACAACTTATTTGATTTATAGTCCAGGGAACATATAGTGTTATGAGGCAAATTTTATCGTTTTCGAAAGTTTATTGCTTGCCATATACAAAAATAGTTTTTGATATTCCATAAAATTATTGCTTTGAAAAGAATCTTCTTTTTTTTTTGAATTGGGCGTGTGAAGGGGAAAATAAATTTTAGATTGTCGTATTCAGATTTATAAATAGTGTCCAACTAGATTTTATTTATGTTAAATGATTATTAACGAACACTAAAAAGTATTCGATTTAATTGTATTTGATGGCCTAGTTAAAAAAGAAAATATCAGATTTTTAAAAGACAACAAAATTAAAGAACATAAAAATTCACTTTGATGGCTGACAGTCAAAATATTTGACTAGTAAAAACATCATATAAAATGAATGGTGCCAAAATACTAAAAAAATTTTGATTGACCTGAAATAACTCGGGAAGTTATAATTTGTGGCCCTTTTGAAGATTCTTTTTAAAATGGAAACAGTTCGTCAGAAGAAGCTTCAAACATTCACCATGGGCTAAAATTTAAATTTCTAGAAAAAGATTTATTAAAGAAATTAAAATAATGTTGAGAACAATGATTGACATGTATAGTAAACTACAGCTGAAAGCTTAGGAACTACATTGCATGCAAAATTTAGTATGGAAGTTTACGTAGCGGGATTTGTTTAATCACAATACCAAGTGATCTAAGAACTTTAATGCTAAATTGTAGTCTGAATTTATTGACTTATTCCAAGAAAAGACATCCTTTAAATGGAGAAGAAGTAATCATGACGAGGCAAGTAATCTAGTCTGTAAGTACCTCAATATTCTTACATGATCTATCACGGCTCAGAATCAGTTTTCCCAACATCTTTTTAGAATAGAAGTAAAATGTGGATCTCAGGTAGATTTTGGAAACCATAGGGTATCTTGGTATTGACTTTCTAGCCTGGATATGTCTACTGGCGAGATATGAATGAATTTATTGTTTAGATATATCCGTCATGACGTAGTATGCATTTCAGCTTCCGAATATACCAAAAAAGAAAGTGATAGGAGCCAAGCTACCACATACATATTTATTGTCTTTCATTTAATTATGGGGCTGAACTTTTTTGAATTTACGAACAAAAATTATTTAACTATATTTGCTTATTAGGACAAAGCTTTTTCCATTACCTTTCATAAAATTTAACACGAAGCAAACATTCTGCTTATTCAAGAAGCAGACTTCTTAATCTCTTAGGAAAAAGAGTATTCTACTTAAAGTTTATATAATTTCTTTATTTAAGTATCTAAGAAATGATAGAAATCCTTATAAAATATAGCAGTTAAATAAAGGTTCAAGAAGTGTGACAACATTATTCAAATGACATCGCAAAATGTTTCTCAATTATAATTTCAAAAGCGCTTTACATCCTTAGCTAATTCTTACTTAAATATTCCCTTTGTAAGAATGTTTATTTGAGCATACTAAAAATATAAAAAACTTAACTCTACAAAATGCCTTCTTAGTCTCGTATGACAAAAGATCAAATGAATTGCTAAACAGGTAAGCAAAAGAGCTAAAACTTTTTAAAAGTTTCAGGGTGGTCTATGTTAGCTAAAAATTTACAAAAATAATTTAATATTTTGAAATGTGTCATGCTTGGCTACTGTTTTTTTGCTATTTATTTGTCTAATTTATTTATCTTAATTTTCAAAAACATTTTCAATTATTTATCAAACTAGAAAGTTTCGTAGTTTTTAATTTTCCCACAAATAATATAGAAAACGACATTCCAACTAGTTTACCTCAATCCAAAGCTCATCAAATCAGGTGTTTGCATAGCATAGTGTGCAATTAACACGACTGAATTTAAATGTACGATTAAAACGTTAAAAAGGCAAATGAGGCAATAAAGAATTATAGCCATCATCATCTTGCCTTAACACCAAAGATTAAAATGGCAATCTGGTATTCATTATCGCCAAAATTACCATATGGACAGGCAGAAATGATAAGCTCTGATATGAATTCTATATTATGCCATCTCAAACTTATGACCACACCAGTAATCTTATCGGGAGGACATTCAATAAAACGATTACTACCCATGTACCGCGATTGTAACTTATCTGCCGATTACCATTGATTGCTGATGGCCTCTTCATATCGAGGCAATACGGCTACAGTGGTTCGTTTGAATAGCTGTAAAGAAATTATTATTGCCAACCCAGTTTTGCTGGATTTTTTTATATTTTTTGATAGCTTTATGAGAATGTGTTTAGAGTATTTATTTTTAAATAATTTCCATATGGGTGATGATAGGATTTCATTTTGAAATTGATTTGTGAATTTATGGTTTTTTTAACTACACGTTTTATGATCTTTAAAATTTATTTGTTTTAAATTAGAGCAAAAGTTTATTTAATTTTAATAGCTTAAGAAAACAGTTTTTGTGATTGTTTAGCTCTAATCTGTAAATTTTTTTTAAAGTTTGCTTAGTGCTAAGCTTACGTACCAAATAACCATCTAATATTTTTAACATATTGCTCAAAATAAATAAAGTTTAAGTAAAAAAAAAGAAAAAGGGTGAGTGTTTATATTTCGAATTCTAAGTTTTTAATCCAGATTAAAATTGTAAAAATAACGAAAACAAAGTTAAAAAAATTAATGTTAGAAATCATTAAATACAATCCTAGAAAAAAGACAAATTTAAAAATCCTAAAATCATCATGAATTCTAATGCTGAAAGTACCTGATATTTTTTCTGCTTCAATATTTAAGTAACATCAATTTAAAATTATTTTTTGTTAAATTAAAAAAGTTAAATTTTGTGGCAGCATGGAATATCCTAACATGGTAGACGGTAAATGTGAACTTGTTAGATCTCTACTAACATCCCACGAATGGAGTCAACATTCGATCTCTATACAAGCAATTACTGTTACGGTTGCAGTTTGTGCATTAAAAATGAAAAAAAGTTCCAACAAGTGCATCTTATAATAACCAAATGGCTAGAGGAAAAAAAAAAGAAGAAGAGATACAGAAGGGCATTCCATTCATGTGGATCTTATAAGTTTTGATTGCTACAAAGAAATAATATCCCGCCCCAGAGCGGCATTTCTTTTTTCAGCCACCGAAAGTCTTCTTATATATATTATCTTATTTGTATTTTCTTTTACTTATTTATTGTTGTTGTTGTCTTAAGTTGATGATTATTTAAGTTTGGTCTCGGTGTGATTCAATGTTTTCTAAAATTATTTCAAGTTGTCTGATTTAATGGGATCTTCTTGTTGTAGAAACATTTTTAATACCTCCTGAGTGGCTTCTGACGTTCAATGCAAGTGAAATTGGATTTCTTGTTTTCTATGAAAGGAAATAGCAGAATCTACTTAGATGCAATTTTTCTGTCTGTGTAGATGTAATTGCATAGAAAAAAATGGACAGTTCTATAGTTTGCTGGAATTGGTTTTCAAATACGTACTCCCATAATTTATTATTTTGATAGACATATTGGCTTGAAAACATCAAAATTTATGACATTGAAAAATTGTTTTTTTTTTTATTTTTGTTGTAAAATTTAAAACTAGAAAACGTTTAATTTATATGAGCGCAAGTAATAATCAAAATTGATGGGAGTAATACAAAGTGAAAACTAATTAAAGATATCAATTTTATCAAATCTAATTAAAAATACATTTTTTTATTCAAATTGTGCTTTTTTAGTAATTTATTTAATTCAAATTGTTATTCACAACCAACAAAAAGAGCATACCATGATCCAAAAAAAGGGGAAATCGGGAAATTTTGCATTTTAAACTAAAATTCTTGAAGGGAAAAATATATCTCATTTTCCAAAAAATTTTGACAAGATAAAAAAATTTTTCGTTTAACATCACTAAGCTAAAAAGCAAAAAACTTACGTTTAAGTTCTACAGTTTAGAGATGTTTCGCCAAAAATTCATTTTTTTATATAAGTTTTTAAGTAGTTGGCTGTTAAAAGTAACTATTCGTCAAAAAACTAAATGCTTTCTATGAAATTCAAACTTAATATTCCTCTATTTAAGATCTTATGGTCGCCTGTAAGCTTAAGGTAGATGACTTTATATTATTTTCTAGCAGGCTTCAGCAGCTGAGATTTTGAACGCTGACTATTTGCTGTACTATGTAAGATGGTGACGCCATATTTTATATTTTATATATCACCTCGGTGAAAACCAGACGGCACCTAGAAAATTCGAAACATTGATGTAATGCCTAGAATTAACTAGCACTTTGTGGCACAAAATTTGCTACGAAATGCTACTGAAGCTACAGATTCTCATTAAATTTGTGTATTATGGCGTGAGACAAAAGTGCAGCTGCTGAATAACTAAAGTGCACCCGACGCTTCATAGACTCACAAATAACTCGTAGCTCTTGATTCTTTTTATTATTTATTATTTTTGTTTTATGCATTAGTTTTATTAATTTGCTTTTATTATTTTCATAAATTTTTAATATTGTTTAAAATTTCTAATAAAAATGCACAAAACCAATAAGGCGTTAAAGTTTAGATCATCCTTCACGTCAGTTACATTTTTTCTTTCGTTTTAATTTTATTAATTTTAATAATTGTAATAACTGTCAGAATAGAGAGCTTTATTTTAAAACTTTACGGCGTTTCACTTGCTAATTTCGAAAAAGTCAAAATTACTGCTAATGGCTTCAGCCATGCAAAATTTCATAAATTATATTTTATTTTTGAACTCTGTTGAGTTAAGTGTGATTTATTTACATAAAATCATAAGTCTAATCTTTTTTAAGAATAGGAGATATATAATTCTATAATTCTTGAATGATGTGACTACAACGGGTGCAGCATTCGAGTAATAATTAACAGGACTACCTTCAAAATTACATGATCTGATTACTTACAGGTAACTGAGAGTCGATAATTCGATCACCAAATAATTTAATGTGATCTAAGGCTGAATCAGTAATAAATAATAATTTTTCTTATAGTATAAATTACTACTTAGGATTTACAATAAGAAATTAATTCCATATACTTCAGTGGACACAATTAAGATCTTTTTGGTTAATTAATGTCAGATGTTTAATTTAGAAGCAAATTATTGCTTGTTTGCTTTGAAAATACTCAATTTTCTTTATTCAACTATAAAGAAATACTTAATAAAATCTTTTATTTAATTAATATAAAATTTCAAGTGTTTAAGTTAAAAACTTAACAAAAATTAATATTTAAACAGCTCTTCGGATCTCTAAAGTTAAAGCTCTTCCTTTCAGAAAATAATTGCTTAGGACACATTCTTCTTTTACAAAACTTAACTTAACTTTGTGATCCAAATACTAAATCCTTAAAAATTCAATAGAGCACTACCATTGTACTTTTTGCATTGACTTTTTTTTATTCTCTGTGCAAAGTATGTAAAATTTCAAACGTGCAAAGGAAACTAATTATCATTCAGGAGAATTCTTTTTAATTTTTGCTAGAAACTTGTGAGAAAAAATGGTTAGTACGAAAAAATAAAAAAAAAACATAAGAGAAAGGAAGCTAAAGTAAAGAAATGAATTATAAAAGCATTGTTTTGAAAGTTACAAAGGATTAAAGAGAAGAAATTGTTTTTTTTTAACTGGAACGAGGACCTCTTCCTTCAAAAACCTTTTTAAAATAGAAAAGAAACAACTTGAAAATTGTTTTTTTTTACAAGTTGGATTTCAAATAATTAAGCTTAGATCTTATCATTTTTTGATTTAGAAAAGTCTTTTACTTTTAACCTGATTTCATTTTTTTGCTACAATCCCGAAGTATTGTTATTTTTAGCTTACTTTGAGCTAGCTATTGAAAAAATGATGAAATGGATTTTTTTTTTAAGAAAATTTGAATTTATTCATATTTTTCTCAAAATATCAAGTTAAATGCCAATCACTAATATATCGATTAATGATATTATAAAACTTTTTTATTCAAACATTGACAAATAAGACTGCAAACAATAAAAGAGGGTGAAAAGTGATATCCTTATTCCTGCTTCTCCTGGCTCTACCTCATTCAGCCAGAGTATTAAATCAGCAGAAAGAAATTGGTGGCAAATGAAATTATGTTTTATCTTTAATCCCAAACGTAGCAAGAAACAAACGATTTATCCGTTTTGCGTACATTAGAATTTTCAGAAATTAATTTCAATTTATCATTTTTTTGAGTCTTTTGAAATTTAGCAGATAAATTATATCATAATATTAAGTCTTAATACTTCAAGCTCGTTTAATTGGACAGCCACCATTATCAGGAAAAATGACAATTCAATTCAATTCAAAGTAAGACATTTGAGCAAATACAAATAAATATAAATTAGTTTTGAGTTAATTCCTCGTTTAAATGTCTATACATAAAAAGAATCAAAGTAAAACACAGATTGGGCTCTGAAACAGGTAATAAATTCAGTATTACTTAACGCATAACTTCTAAAATTAATATGTACATACCATGAAAATAAAAAATACAGACTTTGACAAGTTTTTGCGCTAAAATTCAACATAAAATTACTCGTAAAATGCTTTAAAGAAATTTGAAAATACTCATTCAACAAATATTACATTTAAATAAATTTTTAAAATTTATTTTAATAGCAAGTATCCGTTATTTTTAGCGTGTTATATGATTTTTAATAGGTTCAGGTCATCTTTAGACATCAAAACTTGTAGAAGAACAAGAGATTTCTCTGATAGATCGTAAAACTTTTAGTTTCAAGTAATATATGAGCTTAGTTGTTCTCCCTATGATCGCATTTAATTGCAAATATTTTAAGATCAAAGAATCAGAAAACCTTTGACCTAAAACTAATAAAGTTTATATGATAAACTCTAATGTAACACCTTTTTTAGCTTCTTGCGCAATACTTCTTCTGACGAATATAAATCAAATAATGCTGTTGAGTACTGGAGTTACAATCTTTAAACAAATCTCACGTTTTGTCTATGAAATGCCTATCATAAATATGATCAATTTTTTGTTTTGCACACTATACAATGAATTCGAAGGTCAAATCAATAAAACAGGTCAATAAATAAAATATAAAATCTTAAGGAAGTCTATAATTCAAAAAAAAAAAAAATATATTTATGAATAACTTAATTCCTAGCAGGAGCTAGATATTTAGTTTTAAAATTATGTTTAAATGCAACTGTGGTCAACTTAACAACCGAAAAGTATCGCATGGCAAATAAATCATGAAAGACAACTTTAATACTAGCAATCGCAAAATTCTAGTTTGAATATCTTAAGTCTACTTAGACACTATATTCAAAGTCACAAAATTAATTACTCTCTTCAATTTAAGAACTAGAATTTCTCTAGCAGCAGGGATTTTCATACAATATACAAATTCCTGACTTTAATATGCATTAAAGATATTCAAATGCAAGGAACTGACAAGTATTTAGAGTTTGAACTCAGTTACCAAGTGCATTATTTTATGTAAATAGCCAAATACTATGGTGCATTAAGGATAATGCATGATTTGGATTCGTGACACTCCATTGCAGGAAAGATTGTGTCAACTATTGGGACTCTGTATTATGCAAGCTTTTTTCTAGTATATAAAGAGTGTTCAATTTTAATGGTAATGAAATATTTTTCAATCCACTTACAAAATGCAATGTTTTGGTATTCTTGGCACTTCTTTCGATAACAGTAAAAGAAAATATTTTATTTCCATATTCGTATACTGTGGAAGTGAGTCTTTGACTAATAAATTTTGACAACATCAGAGCAAAATGTATGCTTAGAGACATTTATGTAATAATGGAAGCTCTTTTTTGGAATTCATTTGGGGTTTTTTTAAATTTCGGATTGAACCAGAAAAATTGTTGAGCTGCGAAGTATTATAGTTCGATATAATTATAACGATCAATTGATTGTTTTTATAGGTTTCGTTTAATTAAAATTACAAAAACTAATCTTACTATAGGGCTGAATAGTACCAAAAGCTTTTCCCATATAGAATTACAGACCATCTTACTACATAAATTTTTAACATTAGGGAAATCTTTACGTTTAAATTAAAAGGCTTTGGTTTTAGAAGAGAATGAGAGGAAGCTTTATATATCGTTAGAAATTTTCTGTGAAAGCTACTTTTTCTTCTCTAGCTTCTTCTTTATTTCGAGGACAATCAATTATTTCAACTACTATTATTTCATTTTTTTTTTGTTGAAATAGTTCTCGATCTGTTCTCAGTTTAAACGCAAATTCTAATAGTTCTCAAATACGCTGATAAAATAGAGTAGCTTTGAATAGTTGCACTACATTAAATTATAATAAACGCGAAAACTGTCAGAACCAAAAGTTACAATAAAATAATAATAACTGTTTGAATCGTACTCAAAAGTCCTGCTGTGCTTTAGAGTTTGTTTATGACAACTTCTCATAGGTTCTTTTTGTTGAAATATACAAATACATATTCAATTAATTTATTTTTCATATTTATTAATGACTTTGTGTTATTCATATTTTAATAATTTAATATTTATTAGGCCATTATTGCTACATAAAAATATAATATAAAGAAATTTAGGCAAGCAATATTTAAAAAATGTAAAAATTCATAAAGAATGTTTTAATTTATTCTATCAGACAAAAATATTTTCTAAAATTATTTAATCGAATCGAATCCCTGACCAGATGGTAAAATATAAAAAAAAATATTTCAAATATCTTGAAGTTTACGAAAATATTTTAGTTTTTAATAAAATTGTAATTTAAACTGTTAATTTTACATGAAAAATATACTCGTCATAACACAAATTTCAGTACTTTTTATACTCGAGTACACTCGTCAAAAATAATTAATTGGTTAAATGAACATGATACGTTGTGTCAATATCTGCTGACTTTATCAATCAGACAATGATATGTTTTGTTAAACAAGCGGTAAGAATTGCAACACTAAGTGAAAATAATTTTAATAAAAACTATAATCCATGCATCATGGGTAAATTACTGATATCCATTTCTAGTGACGCTTTTTATGTGTAAAAAATTTGCAGAAAGCGGCAATCCCTTTTCAGCACTTTAACATTATATCTATATTCTTCCAACCTGTGGCACTTTATGTAGAATAATTTTCCTTGATCTCTTCCAGATTGATTTCCCACAGTTGAACAGCAGCTGTGCAGACTTTCCTTCCATCTAATTGTAGAACAAGTGTTATTATTTAACTATAATGAGAAAAATTATATTTGTATAATTTAATTAATAATTCTCTTAGCAAAATTTTTGTACAATTTCTTTGTCATAAAAAGAAGGTATGATCCTTGACTGTTTTTTAAAACAAAAGCTTTTTAAAAAAAGTAGAGAGATATTATTCTAAGAAAGTGTAGAAATGCTTAATAATTTTTATCTGTTGTACCAGAAAAAAAATATTTGCGGAATTAGTAATAATTCGAACAGCAGCAGCTATACTTTCACATTTGAATAATTGAAACAATGCTAACTTGATCCTTTCTTATTGAAGTAAGTCCTTTGAGATATAAAACTTTGTGTTTCATTTTAAAAATGCTAAAAAGTGCTGGACCTAATAAAGTTTTGGTATCTAAAATAGACTTACTCGAGCTAGCTTCTAGAACAAAATTAAATCGCTTTAAAAATGTTCGATTCATCAAATCAATACATTTTTATTATTAGTTATAAAAAATATGTTATATATGATCATTTTTTGTTTCCAAAACAGCTGTTTAACTAATTATAACATTTATTTCTACAACTATTTCAGTTTCTTTGTCAAATTAATTAAATTCAACCTTAATATATCAAATATGCCAGCAAATTTAAACTAAAAATTTGATTGTAATCTCATGAATTCCCTCTTAAAAAGTATTAAACTTCTGCATATAATTAATAATTAAAATTTTAATCCTTTTTGTTTTTATTTTTTTATGAGCTGTCATCTCAATTGATTTATATTGATTCGCTTTGACTCCTTCAATGATCATTAAACAATGTGAAAAGAATTCCGGTAATAATAACCCACAATAGAGATTCAGTTCATAAAATTTAATAGCTTTGACTATTTTAATCAAATTGCAATAAAAAAATTTTGTATTTTGTTTTTTGTTAATTTTTTCTTAACTAGTTTAATCGTCCGTATAAAAAAACTATTCAATGATTTTAATAGCATCTTTCTTAGTTTCATCTTTATGGGTAAATCAGACAAAGATTGGCATATCCTATTTTTGTCTTTTTAGACAAAAGTTAATCGTTTTTGACTTCTGATGATAGTTGAAATTATTTAATTTTTTATTGATTCAGGATGTGCAAGAAATAAATTTGGTAATTTATGGAAGACATTATTTGTTTGGACAAAATTACAATCGTAAAACCACCAAACATTTGGATACTGTAAGCAATGTCCTCCTATTTTTTAAGGTCTATCTAATGAGTTAAAGTAAAATAAGTTTTTTTTTATTGAGTTTTAAATAGGGTAATATTTTTTGTAGCTAAGATCGTGGGTATATTTACCTAAATATTACTACTTTGAAATTAAATGCCGTAACTTTTGGCAAGAAATGTGAAGCCATGTAGGTTTTATAACTGTCAGTAATTTGATAGCGCATCAAAATTAAGAAGGTTAACTTTTTTTTTGACTTTATGAAACAAAGTCATTGTTTAGGCGTTTATTGTACTCAATTCATTAGCAACATTGTTTAAAAGGTCAGGCCATTTTTTACCTAGAGTCTAAGATATTCAAATAATATATGTTTCATTGTATTTCAAACATCTTAAATTTAGGGAACAATCTTAAATTTTAGGTTATAAAGGGGATTTCGTCTAATCATAATCATCGAAAACCTTTGTTAAATAAAAAAAACATTTCATAGCTGCAGACATTTTAAGCTCAAAATTTATTGTGAGTTGAAAAGAAGGAAAAAATTTGCACTCTATAATTAGATAGAAGTCATCTAATTTGATGTTTGGGATAAGCTTACGGATCAGATAAGAGAATACCTTCATATAGTTCTACTTGTTGTAAATGTTTTTCACTATCCAACAGCTATAAACACAATCTTTTAACATATAAATAACTTAACCATTTTTATCCGTAAAAAATTTCAGATTTAAAAAAAAAGCTTAAAAGAATAAGGTTGTTTTAGGTCAACAGTTGGACAGTAGTACGTTCTAATGATTTCACAAAAATTTTCTTTTTTTATTGCCAAGAGTTTACCTATATCGGAAGATGAAATCTTAAGAAATATTTCAGAAGTTCTTTGATTACGATTTCAATGAACTTTAGCTTTATTTTCACTTCATGTTCATAAATATAAACATTTAGAAAAGGGAGAAGACTATTTGTTTCATACACCACTTTCATACATTATATCAAAAGAAAGTTTAAGATGGGTTGACTGATTTTAAAGAAAAGGTTATTAAAATATGTTTTTTTCTTTCCTTAGACTTCTAGTTCTAGTTTTTTATCATCTAGAAAAACTTTTTTAAACATTTTTAAAATTTGAAATGTATTTTTTTTATGAAATATTTTTTATATTCTATTTTCCAAAAATATTTATACAGATACAGATGTTGTCCTTTTTATAAAATATAAAACCTATCTCACTATAGCTAATACTATGCCTAGTATTTTATTATAACAATTCAATTCAAACTTAACCCGATATTTTTCTATAAACTTAATTCAAGTAGAGTATTTTAAAAAAGAATTTGAAAGCAGATTTTGGTTTCTCATGAAACTAAATAAATTAAATTTTACAATTACAAACAAGATGCTACAAAGAAAATATTCCCTCTAAATTCCAGAAAATTCCTTGTTAAAAGTCCAAGCAAAACTTGTAAAGTTAGTTCCTAATTTATTTACAAAATAAGATTTCTAAAGTATTCAAGAAATTTTCATAGGGACAAGTACCGAATTAGTTTAGCCTTAAGGATATTAATAGTTGCGAAACTTCAGCATATGCATCAAACTTATAAACGTCATTCTTGAAACTTTGTAAAAAGTTTCAATTTCGTCTTTTGAATTCAAATTTTTTTGGTCCCCTTGTTAACAGTTTTCAAAGCAAATCATTCTGGAATATGTTATTTATTTAATTTTATAGCAAAGTATAACATTTTCATTACGTATTTATTCATAACTTATGTCCTGATCCGGTTTTTAGAATTATTATCAAATGTTGTTCAATTAACTAATTGGATAGAATTGTGAATGTAATTATTCTGAAAATTTTGCTATACCAGAATCTATTAAATTGGTAACTTTTATTTGTACCACTTAAATATGGTCAAACTGGACACGTACTTCTTGTCCATTTGGTTATCAAATTGAATGAACATCGATTGCCCATTATCGTTACATCTTTCTGTTTTGATCTGTTATTCCTATTGCTGGTAAACGAGTCAGATGAACTTATCCTAAGATATTCGAACAACATACCATTGGCTAAGTTTCACAATCTTGAAACTTAAGTGTTTGGACAAATCACATCACATTCAAAGGTATTGACGATGTTTAACTTAGCTAAGATATAAAAATACCGCACATGTGCAGTGATATTAAATTACTTGCGCTTACATTTGTTGTCTGGTAATTGGATGATGTGCGAACATAAAAACTGTTTTGTAACGCAATTTCATTTCAATTAAGTAAACAGACAAAAAAATGATATAAATAGAAAAAGAAATGAAATAAAATCTTTAATGGTGCAGAAGTCAAACAAGATTTAAGAAAATCAATTAACAAGGACATGCACTTTAAAATTGTATTTACGGATGCAATACAAATAGTCAATTATGTGATTAAAAGCTATGCTAATCTTGAATAAGAATTTTTATAGCAATTTTATAATAAATTAAAATTTATGATCATTACTCATTATTGCCTTAAGCACTTAAGGTAATTTAAATCTTTATTATGCTGTCTGAAAAAGAAAAATTCAAAAATAGGAAATGCCTCAATTTAATATCATTGGAATTCGTAAACTTATTTCAAATCATTGAGGTAAATTAGCCAAACTAGTTCTTAATGTGGAGCTAATTTCTTGGCTGACAATATCTGATTTTTATTCCTAAAATAACTTTAATTGCATTTATGTAAAAGTTAAATATAAGTTAAGAACTAAATAATCGCTTTAAATGAAAGAACAAATAAGGAACAAACAAGATTTTGATATGATTTACAAACAAAAAGAACTCAAAACTATAACCAGGTAATAAGTAGTGTAGCTTTGGACTACTTTTTTTATTAGGTAGTTTGTGAAAATAAAAACTATTTGAAGGTGATTTTAAATTTAGCAGCCAATAGCTGCCATTTTGATTTTGAAAAAAGCTGAAATGAGGCTTCAAGACATCTAAATTGATTACCTAAGCAAAGAGGTTTCTCGATGTAATGCTTTCGAGTTTTTATTAATTTATGACTTTTTGGGATTTTTCGACTTTTCATATTACTATGAAGCAAAATTCGCCATTTTGTTGTTAAAAAATTACTAATTATTAAAAAAAATGAAAAAAAAAATCGATTTATGTATAGAAGAAGTGTTCAAAATTTAAAAAGGGTCGATGCCAACTGTGTACAAAATGTTTAGTATGACAAAAATGCGTTTAAAAATTTACAAGTAAGGATTCAACCTCATTTTATCACCATTTGGTCAATCTCGTCGGACTACTTTTCATGGAACATTGCGTGGATTGGAAACAACGAAAAAAGAAATACTAGATATGGAGCAGTTAGCTCGGATAGTTGATTCGGTAAATCAATGTCCCCAAATAGATCGTTTGAATGTCGTTGTGAAAGAAGATAAGGCAAATTAGTTTTTGAGATAAATATTAAAAGCATCGCTAGTATCGTATTCTTTTTATGATTTCTCCTATTTTAAAGATTAAATACCTTAAAAGCTCCTATTAGATTCTGGCTAGGAAAATTTGCACAACTTGCAAATTCCAGGTAACATCCGAATTCTTTTTCGAACTCTTTGATATGTTGCTTGTTACAGTGATCCATATCAAATGGATTGTTTAGTGTTTGCTAGCGAACAGCATGTACCTTTTTTCACACTTCCTTTTTACTGTTATCTTTTATAATGTGATGTTGTTATTTCTTTCAGCTAAAGTTCATAACAGAAAAATCCAAAAATATCACTAAATCACAACCACAGACTTAGTGTAGACTATAGAAAGCTAAGTTTTAATTACAAGCATCAGCCTTGCTTCCTTTTTTTACTTGGTAAGGCGATAACAAAAAATGAATACAAAGAAAAATTAAAAAATGTTTTCAAATAAGTTCCCTTCGGTAATAGTGGCATAGCCTCAGAAGTTCCTGGAATCGCCCACTGAGAGAAGCTTGAGTCAGTATTTGATTGGATACAAAATTTGCCATTCACACACACATTTTTCGCACAGCTCTTCTAATTTTGACTGCAACTTATAATTTTGTGTTTTAAAAAATCAGGATGAATAATTGAAATCGAAAAATAAGAAGGAAAAAGTTATTTGAAGCAATAAATATTCATATAACAAATAAGGAAATTAAAATTTTTCGTACGAATAAAATTGTTAATAAAAACATATGAAAATATCCCATTAGCCTTAAGTGCAATAAATGAAATCTTTGTAGTGTTTTTTGAACTTTTTCTTTTATTTCAAAGAGCTTTATCTTTTACATACTTCAATTATACAACAAAGTTTCTGTTTCAACAATCAAAAGAAATTTTAACAACTCATACAATTCTAAGATCAAAAATAAAGTTTTCACAATCCAATTGTAACACACGTTCTACCTGGCAATCAACAAGTTTTTAAACAAACAGAAAGTACTACTTGCAGGTAGCTCTGCAAGTACTAAGTTTTCGTTCTTAAAGTAAAAGTTTTCAGCTAACATACAAAATACACTTACAAGGAAGGAAAGTTTTCATTGAAGCAGAATATTTGCAGTCCCTTGAAACGTAATTTATTTTTCAAGACGTCACTTATTCTGTGTAACAAGTTTTCGTTTCTATTTTCCTTGGCTAAAGCAATAAATCTTAGAAGGTTAAATTGGATAGAATTTGCACTGCAGTTGAAACTGAAGGGGTTGTAAGTGTATGTGTACCTTCTAAACTTAAAAGAATTCCATTTTGTATGCAAAAGTTTCAAAGTAATCCCTAGTCCAATTTTGATTCTATGGAAAAGGGATGTTTTGTCTTTAGTCTTCCAGATTGAAAACAGAATAGCTAACTGACATTATCGATGGAAAAAATATTTAAGTGGGTTTTTATATATTTTGTTAATTTAGGTTAAAAGGTGATGTCAATGGTGGATAAATTATAGGTTTTAGAGGGTATAAACTTTTAGGGGTTTTAAATAGGTAGTGTAATAAATCAGTAGACAAAAAATAAAGCTAAAAAGCGCAAGCATTTCATTATACTTACCTAAATAAGTTTTTGATCGTTTTTAGATAAAAACTGACAACCGAGACGAATTTAGCTCCTTTCAAATTTTTCAGATGTAAAATCTTTTGGTAATTCTAATTTTTTAATGTAGAGTTTTTTTCAATGTCAAAAGACTTAAGGCACGTACGCCATTTTCATTTTAATCCTATAATATTTATAGCCAGAAATATAAACTTATAAAGTAAAATGAAGGATATCGTATCCTTTTTTAAAAAACCAATAATTTTAGTACCTAAGATTTTTTAGTTATGTTATATATTTTAGTTATGACAAAATGTACATAACGGAATTCTATTAAATATTAAAACTTGAACAAATAAATAACATTATAAATAATTCGACATTTTGTCTGATGAAAAACCAAAAAGGCCATGGGGAGTCCTTGTGTAACAAGTGTTCTACAATTCTCATACAATACTCATAAAAATGCAATTGGAGTGTTTTTGGTGGCCGTGTGAATACCAAAATGCAGCATAAAAAAAACACAAAGCCGAGAAAGGAAAATCAATAAAGAATGAAAATTGCAGAAAAGTTTGTAATTTTACTGCCAGTTGCATTTTGTAATATCAAATAGTATATGAACACGTTTGACATTTTTGAATTTTGTTTTTATCAACGCTTGGTCAACCACAAAATTGGACAGTCAATGAGTATAGCCCGAAAAGCTATTTCAATCCCTCTCTCATTGAACTGCTATTATGGTGATAATAAATTTTGCAATGACATCTAGAATGAAATTTTTTGGCATCGATGAGAGGTAATTTTCCGGTCTGTTCTTTTCTATAGTATTCTTTTTTATAGCAAATTTTCCGTTGGAAACAATTTTGCATTTTTGTTTTTGAAAAAAAAAAAAAATATATATATATATATATATATATATATATATATATATATATATATATATATATATATTTAGGTCCTTTGTCCATATCTTAATATGAAAAAATGAATAGCAAGATAGACAAAAACACAGAGTATTATATTAGCATTATGAATAAAAAGGATTTCGTGTTCAGCATTCTTTAGGCAAAATTACCATTTTCAGCTTCTTGCAAATTTGAAAATGTTGACTTTGATTACTATGAGTCTAAAGGTTCTTGACTTAATGAAAAAGTGTCATGAATTGAAAAATATGTTTTATTTGCTTAAATTTGAGAGAAAATATAAAATTGAAAATAGTCTTTATAAAACCAAGATGAAAAATTTAATGAAAGATTTTTGATCAAAGGAAGAGGATGCTATTGTTTGATGAAAAAGTTTCTTTTTACAAAAATTTTTCTTATTTATGTTTGAATTATTTTTCTTTTAGCTTACAACAGATTCTATATATTTTTCATCAAACAAAAATTATGAAAAAACTGTTATTTTGATATATTTAAATTTGGAAAATCATTATTTTAGGGACTCGTTATTTATTTCTTGTTCACGGTTCTTATATGCAAAATTTATTGAGTATAAGTTGATATATGCAAAGTTATAAAAAACATGTGATTTAATAGGTATGCTACATAAAGTCATTATTTGGATAAAATTGAGTCAGATATCTCGTTTTACTAAATTGAGTTATATGACAGTAAAGTTTTATATGCAGTTTATTCCTAAAAGCTTTACCGTAATTCATAAATGGTAAACTAGTAGCATGCGATAGAAAAACTCAACCAAGTTAATGCTATAAAATAACAATTGCTGTACAAAATATGAGTGGCAAATGACAAGCTTAGAAAGTAGCGTTGAAGAAACTAAACGTAAATAGTTACTGTCGGGCATCGCTTTATCTTAGCAAACCAAATGTTGAACGAGAGTCACCTCTCGAATTGCGGCATCACCACATGGTGAATAAAAACCACCTCTCGAGTTCAAATGATTGAAATAAAAGTTTTTCTTTTCAGATTAGATTCTTATTCAAATAATTTATTCAATGCTTTAAAAAACAAAAACATTTTTTCATTATTCTTAATACTTTAAACCTCTTGACTTTAAACCTCTTGACTTTAAAATTTAATAAAATAATTAATAGTAATCTCCAAAAATATCCACAATTATTTAAAAAATTTTCTCAACATACTACATAAGTGAACAATTTTAGTCTATCTAAATTGGATCTATTTAACCCCAGCTCCTAAATGAAATAACATTTCATTTTCTTTGAAAAAAAAAAAATAATAATTGGAAACCTAAGTTTTTTACCCTTTCACTAGTATCCTTCAATTAATCACGATGTTAACATTTTCAGAAGTTCCGAGCTTTATTACCTCAATATCGATAAATCAGAAACCATTAGAATTTATATATCATTTGGACATTCAAGGAATAATTCTTCCTTTTACTAATCGTATAAGCTCATGAACTGTAGATACTTGATTTATGTTTTAAGCATTTGATAAGTAAATAAATAAATTTATGTAATTTTTCTTTATTAACCTGTCATCAATTCTTTTTGTCTTCAAATGATGTCCATTATTTGACGGCTAAAGAATATAACTTTTAAACAGAGAAAATATGATCAGGTAAATTATTTTTTGAGTATTATCAGCAGCAATAGAAAAATCATCAAGGTTAACAGATTTTATTGAAAGTCAAAAATGATAAACTCATGCAGTAGAAACAATACTGGAAGAGGTTTAATAATGATGATAGAAGAAGCCAATAAAATCTCTGTTTCCCCTTAATCCTTTTCTTCTACGGCACAATGATATAATTTTTGGAATATAACTTAAGGCATTGCTTATAGAATTGTTGAATCGAGCATTTCTGACGTTTGCAATTAATGCACTAGAGCCATCGTCACGTTCCTTTTAAGATGATTACAAGAGATTCCTGACATTAATAAGAGGAACAATAAAATAATTGTTGCCGACTCTTTATATATAGTGAACACAATGACCTGTTCGATTCCGTTACGGTTCATGAATTATACTGCCCAACCCAATAATATCTGCCTTTATTATTTATAAATTATTGTAAGCATAAGGTATACTCTGGTGAATGTTATGTAAAGATGAAGCCGGAACTGGTATCTGATATGACACCTTTATTAATTTAATAGGGTACTGTTTTATGCTACATAAAGAGAAAGTTTCTTGTAAATCCTCGTAAAGTTATATGAAACTTCTATAAAATCTGATAACTGTTCTTCTGTACCCATTATAAAGATTTAAACTTAGCAAGTTGTGTTTTATTTTAGTTATTTGTGTTACAAACAACTGTATAAACTACAATCGTTTTATTTTTGCAATATTTTAGTTTAATTTTCTGGTCAATTGAGGGACACCCAAAAGGGTTTTACTCCAATGTTAATGTTCAACTTTTGTATGGATCGGTGGTGAAAAGATAAAAAACAATCTAAAAAAATGAGTCAAAAATTGAAATAATTTAATTTCATTTACTATGATAAAACCACATTGTGTCGAAGGTTATTTTATTATGTTAGTTCAATACATATGATATTAGGCCTTCCATAGCCTAATAGCACATTTAAAGCCTTCTGCATCGTTATACCATGTTCCGAGGTCCCCTTGCTAAATTCAAAAGGGTTGAACTACAGTAAAAAAGCAAAATAGAGAGCCTTTAGTTGATTTGATGGGAAAAAAGAAGCTAGAACTAGTTATTTATGGTCTTTTGTGAGCTATTTTGTGTGATAGTGCTAAGAATAAATATTTAGAGATTTTTGAATGTGCTATGAGCTTCTACTGCGAAACTCCAAGGAATAAAACTTAGAAGAAAAGCTAGAGCTTTTGAATATGGTGGAAATAAATTAGAAATTCTTAATTACTACTTTTCAGGAGTTTATTATGCATTTCAGGGCCCTTTGCTAAATTCTATAAGTAGAAATTCCGGTAAAAAGAGCTAGAGCCTCTTATGAACTTTATAGTGGAGTAATGCTGACAAAAGATAGTTTAACTTCCTTTGGGTAAAAGTGTTGAAAATAGATATTGAGAACCCTTAAGGGTCTCTTGCTAAACTTTAAAACTAACAAAATAATAGCTAAGACATTGTGCGAATTTAAAGGCGGAAAAAACTGGAAATAAGTAATTATGGCCTCTTGTAAGTTATTTTACGTAACAGTGCAAAAAATCACATTAAAATTTATAGCCTTCTTCAAAATAATATTTTGATGAGAATTTGATTGCAGAAAAATGCTAAAGTTTGGTATCTAAAGCCTCTAGTAAAGTTTTAAAGGACAAAAATGAATGCAAAAATTTATTTCAATTTATATTTTTCATTCAACATTTTAAAATGTATTTTAGAAAATATATTTTAAGACTAAATTTAATGCTTTTTATTTTATTCAATAATTGAATTTATTTTTCCAAAATTTTTCTAAATCATGGCAAAAATATTGTTTTTCAAAACAGTTCAACACAATTATTGTATTTTTTAGATTCAACTTAATTTTATTTATTCAGAATTGGTCTAGAGAGTGAATTCTAAAGAGAGTTATTTATCTATGCCACATATAGCTCTAAATATTTTCAAGAATTTTATTCCTATATCAAGGATTGAAAATTATGACGAATAATTTGATTTAAAAAAAGAAAATAAAAAAAAGGTAATAGTTAAAGAACAAATAAAAATTGAGAGTTGAAAACATTAGATTTTTCAATTATACTCAATTCGAAAACTTTAAAAATCCCCTTAACATATAAACTTCCTTCAAAAAATTGTAAAAAAGCTTATTTGAATCATTAAATATTTTAAAAATTCAAAGAATCATAATAATCCATATATTTTTTGAAACATCTTATTTTGAATCTAAATTTAAATAAATTTTATTGCTTTTTTGATTTTATACGAACACTGTAAGAAAATTAAGTTTGCCAAAAAAGTCTTAAGAGAGCTACTTGCAATAGAAAAAGATTTAAAGCTCAAATGAATTTTTGTTAACGACTAGACGAATATAGAGTAGCAACGTTTTTAATATCGATGAAGATTTATCGATAACGACATTTGTAATTATTTCTAAATAAATTTTATACTTTTTGTGACATCAACCAAAAGTTTAAAAACTCTTCTGCAAATTTATGTGGTCTACAAAACTAGAAATTAGATCTTATCTAAGAAAAATCGTATAATAAATGTTCAAAGTTATGTCCAGTTAAGATAGACAAAAAAATAAACAAAAGGAAAGTGATAGATACAGCAAAAGTTTGCAACAAAAAAGGTTCAACACTATTAAAAATTTTGAAAACTATTAAAACCACCTACAATAGCTTTAAAGCTATTCTCAGTGTACTGAGATTTGTTTTTATGACTCATAAAAGATCAGCGTAGTCATCTTAAATTTTAATTGCCAAAAAATTTCGAAAGATATAAAAACTATTTGCAAAAAACTTAAATTTCTTTTTTGTATATTTTTTTTCCTTTTATAATATTTCGTGTTTTTTTTTTTTTTGCATTTTTATCTAACCAAAAGATTGCAAAAGATAATTAGATTTGTCCTGAATAGGACTATAGAGTTGGCTATGTTATTTGCCTAAAACTGTCCCGATTGGAATAATCCGCCTTATCGATTGCCCTAGCAAAAATTTTAATGATCTTGAAAATTTATGATCTTTGCCTAATTGAAAACTTTCAATGGACGATCTACGTTCGATCAACTTCAATTGCAATCGTTGTAGCCAGCATAAATCTGGTTTCATTTTGATAGTTTTGCTATACATACCTATATACATATATGAAAAGCATTGTAAGAGAGCACTCATGCCGGCCTCGATTAGAGCCTTGTCTTAAGCAAACAGACCCCTTACCCATATTCGGTAATAAATCTTTCAAAATTATAATCACTATTTTCATTTTTATTATTAATAATAGTCGATGTTTAAAAATGTTTTAATCCCCCGGTACTTGTGGCCTCTCCATAATCATTTCACTGAGACTACACGATATTCCAATGGTTTAGTCTGATTTTGTTGTTCTTGAATTCCATTAGAATGGGATGACTACGGGGGGCCATCTAGTGAACGTCATTATATCAGCCAAACAAGAAATGTTAAATGCTAATAAAAGAGACGAAGAAATAGAACTAAAGAAAAATAGTAACTAAACAAAAAATAAAAAAATGAAAACAAATTATAAACAATCACCTTTGAGACAAACCTTCAGTTTTATATTTATAGCAGGTGTTGGAGACGTCTGATGACGATTGTATATATATGAGAAAAAGTGCTCGAATGGTTTTGTTTTTCTATTTTTTTGTTGAAATTATTTGAGTATATGCAAATCAAGTGAAATATGATGCTGATAATAGATAAGAAATATTTTCAGGCTGTATTATTAATATCTTCATATATTTCATTTTTGACTTGTGGGATTTATCTTTGGTGTCAGTTTGCAACATGCACGTGCTGACACAATTCTCAAAATTGGAATGTGTGAACTCAAGTTTACTTCGATGAGCTTAAAAAGTTATGTAACGAGCACACTTCAAAAATGATATTACAACAAAATGAATATACATTGAATATGATAGCTAAATAAAATAAAAAACAAATTTTTAATAACTTTTCTGAGTTATTATTTTGTATAAAATTTTCATAACTTATGAGCAAATATCAATTTTTATTTGAGTTTTTATAATAATCTATAAGTTTTGAATGGCAGATTGCATAATAATGGGCAATACCTAAAAAATAAATTGTTAAAGATGAAGTTATAGCCGAAGGTTAACTTGAAATAGATGTTGACAAAAATTTTGAGCTTACCTTGGAGTGCAAATAGAAATCGACGATATAGAAATATATGTTTGAGGATGAATTTAAGACTCCGATTTAAAATAGCCAATCATACGCTCATTAAAGCTTTGTGAAAAGGGAGGAAATCTATAATAGTGATCCTGGGAATTAGAGCTTTCTTTGAACTTTTTTTTTGTGGCAACAAAAATGAACTGTATATTTAATATGTTCCTAAAAAGAAATAATAACCTTATTGGCTTGAAGTAAAAAAGCTGTTAAATTTCTTGTAGAAAAACAAGCAAACAATTTTTTTATATCTCCAAGTAATAAGAACACTGAAACTACAAATCATAGATTAAAACAAACGAAAAAGGGAAAACTTCGTACTTGTAGCAAAACTAAATTAACCAAGAATAAAAAACAAAACAAAATACAAGTATCAATTTCGAATATAGATCCTAAGCTAAGAGAAATTATGTGGCGTAATTTGATGTTATCGCAAGGATATTCTTACTAAATTAAAAAAAATAATAATTACTTTTTTATATATTAAAAGTGACATTATCTTTCTTAAATAGTATTCAAAATTAATCACGTATCTTCATTAATTAAAAGAATCTAAGGAAAACATACGCAGGGTTTGCTGAATGACATTTGTTTAGCGTCTTAGCGAGCGTGTTATTCGTTGCTTTTACAATGGAGCTTAGGAAAAGTTCTTCCCACTGATACACTGCCTAAATTCTTACTACTGTGATGAGTACTATAACAGAAAATGAATCTTATGCTCTAAAGATCACGAATTTTGGAGCTGCATGCAATAAATTTTGTCAAAATAGAAAAAAAGGACCTTTTGTCTATCCTACTTCGGGTTGAGGTAGCTGACCAACATATTAAATTAAAGAGAAAAAGGGAATTTTTTAGGACTAATTCAATCCTAATACAGATATAACTTAAGTCCTATTACAATTTCCCAAATTGATTTCTGCAGTTTTTTCAATATTTCATACAGCTAAAAATGAATCTAAATTTTGAGTATAACAATAAATATTTAATTTAACTAAAATTACATTATTCTCATACCCATGTGGTTAACAATTCCATAATCAAAAATTTTTCTTCACTACATAGAAACACGTTTTGAAAATCTAAAACGAAATTTCCTTCTTGAAAAGGATAAATTGCTGACAGACCATTTGAACTTTGAAATCCTTCCGGACAACATTAGAATCTTCTCACAAAACCTTACTAAACAACATAACTAAAATAAGGATAACAAGAGTATGGAAAACATGAAAATGTCCATGATATATATACATATCATAGCTGTACATATAGAGGCAGTATCCATAAAGAAGCTTAATATATACAATCTCTTGACAAATATACATATATTGGTGGTAGGGCACTATAACAAATAATAACAACAACAACAGAAGCAAAAATTTCAACAAGCAAAACCCAACTTTTGGTTGGGATAGTAAGTAAAATGGGTAAGATAACAATAAAAGCTGATCGACTAGAAGGATTTGTACTTAAATAGAAAACTATTGAATTTTGTATAACACATAAGCACTAACACATTTTTGAGACTGATGAAAACAAGAGCGAATATGTGATGCTCATGGTATAAGTGGTAGAATCATCATTTAGAATATTACGGTGGTATATTTGAAATGCTATAGGGAGCGACTATTATAGGTTTAGTTAGCCCATTGAGCCTAGATAAAACTATATAAGCTTTGTTCCAACTACCATTCAAGTAGAATGGATACAATATTGTGAACAGAAATAAAGTACACCTCAGCAGCTTAGTAATTCATTGAGGACCCTCAAACATATTTTATATTTAAATGTGTTTCTATAATGAAATTGGTTTTTTTTTTTGTTGCATAAACAGTCAAAGTGTTTTATTTATAATGCAGTTGTCTAGTATGGTGCAAAATTTTCTTCTTAATTTTTTCTTGCTGTTAAATTTTCTTTACACTAGAGTAAAACTAGAAAACTCGTCAACAAAAACAAAATAAGTAGTTATTTTAGTTAAAGTTTTTAAAATTGGTTCAAAATTGATGTTTAGGAGCTATTTTTATGGGATAAAAAAATCATTGAACAATGTATTATTTCAAAGATTAAAAGGAATGAGATAATTCATAATATCATTTATTTGCTTTTAATTACTAACAATTTCACGTAATTTTAGCATTTTATTTTAATTTAAATGCATGCAAATTAATTTTAGTACTCAATTAAACTTAGAATATTGACTTACTTGACATATTTATTATAAATACTTAAGTCAGTAGGTTGAAACAGTCAATTATTTCACTTAGTTGCTGCAATTTAAAATATTTCAGTACAACTGAATTAGAGGTGATTTTAGCACAGGTTAATATTAATTCAACTGTAGATATGTAACTTTTAAAAAAGTGTTCTAAAGAAGTAAAATATGTTTTAAAAATAATAAAAACAAGCAATACGTATGACAAAATTCAAGAGTTCTACAACATAACTATAGAACCTTTCTTAGCCCTTTCTTATGAAAACGCCAACTTATCTCATTGCTAAACCTAAAGGCAATTAGGACTATCCTTCTGTGTTACTGCAAGGAAATTTATTAACACCATTTTTTAGGGGTTGTGTTTTTCTCAGAACAATTATAAATTTTTTGAATTACAGATCATTTTAATAAAATTCCTTTGAACTCTTTATGTAGCATTCAGAGAATAATTTAATGACCTTTGTATACGCAGAGTCCTTTCAAAAGGTTTTGGTATAGCTTCTACATTCAACGATTCAAAAATTTCACTACAAAGCTCGAAGGGCTCATTGAGAAATGTTATTTTCTAAAAATCCTCAAGTTAATCCTTAAGGAGATGCCCTCGTTTAGAAATTCGAAAAAATCAATTTTTCCATAGTTTAACCCTCTTAGAAAACTTTCCTAAGAGGATTTTTCGATATTTAGTACTCAGTTCAGTCCAGTCTTTGAACCTTTAAACACTTTTTTCGAAACTATTTTTTTGAAATGGTGCTCGTGATATCTGAAGTTCTACTTAACCAATTTGAAATTTGGCACAAAGCCCTTTCATAATATTATAGCATCACACTATGAAGAGTTTTTTTTAATAAACTTTTGTTTTATTTTAAAAACAAAACCAAAAGGCGAAAAACGAAACTTATTTTTCAAAATGTGGCCATTTTGTGAAAAAAACTCCTCGTAGTGTTGTAACTACATTTTTTTTCTTCAAACACTAAAAAAATTTTTTGTCAGATTACTGGAAAGACTGGAATCCAACACACCAGGGCACATCATTTTTTCATGAGTCTCCACTTTGCTGGCCTACAGTTTTATCAATTTTGATTTTGTTTTTAATATTATGTACTCTTAAAATATCATAAATAAAAAAAATAAAAGTAAAAAAATGGATGTTGTAAAAACCTAAAATTCGAGCGTCTAATCCAGAATACCCCCTTAAGTTCTTATGTCACTACAATCATTTTTATTTGAGAAAAAATGCTATTGTTTTGTTTACCATTAAATAATTAATTGAGCTAGGTGTCTTAGTTAAGAATTGTATTTATAAGAAAAAATATCATTTAAGCTTAGCAAATACTTCAAGAGGATTATAGTAACGTTTTTCTATTAGAAAGTGAGATTTTTCGTTTATTAGTAAAGATTATCATCCATTTTATAGATAGAAATGCTGTTTCTGTTCATTCAATTGACGCAATTATCATAGAAAAAACAAAGTACACCCAAAACTTTTTTCCAAGATTCGGGATTCTTATCTAAAAATCTGAAGCTTTTTAGGACTCATAAGGTGAATTAATATAAAGTATTGAAGTATTGAGAAGGTACATAAATGTCAGAAAAATGGCCATAATTGCAAATCAAAAAGGCATTCTTGTAGCATGACAAGCAATCAAGAGCTTATACAGAAACTATACAGAAGCTTAATATCTGTTAGTTAAAGATCTCAAAAACTGCTGCATAAAAAATATGGAAACGGGTCTATTTTGGCCCCAACAATAAATTTCCAAAGAACTTTACAATTTTTTTAATGCTCTTGAAGGAGATTATGCTCAAGTTCGCAACAAAGAACCTTTCTTAAACTGCTAATCTGAAATCTTTGTAGGCGATATAAAATTGGATATGGCACCCCTAAACAATGGAGCTTAATTATATGTCGACTTTGTATTAATGTCTATTAAGTTTATTTAAATTTAACACAAAACTCCCATTTCTCATTCGTACAAGCTTAAATAAAAATTAAATCATTTTTTGGACAATCATTTTTAATGTACTTACGTTTCATATTAAACTTTAAAAAGGAATCGACAATCAATGAAAGCTTTAAAAATGTCACATAGTGAATGGATTTCACCAAAAATATTCTTTCCACTTCGGATTTGATCAAGAATAAAATTCCGTAGGAATTTTTGCTATAATTATAACTTATGAACTCATCTAACTATTTACGTGTATTGACTTTTAAGAGAATTTTCTTAGAAAATCAAAAAAAAAAAAAGTAAAAACATCCGTTAGCTAACAATCCTTAACTTTCAAATTTTGTCCCGGATCAATTTGTCATAAATAAAAAATTATTTTCAGTTTATTATATAGAAGCGATACGGACCACTTTGAATACACAATTCATTGGGCAATTTATTAATATTCCATTAACATACTGGCAATATACCATTAATATAAATGAAGGAACTCCATCAGAAGTCCAATTGGCTACCATACAACAAGTGATTTATGCCCACTAGCAGCTAGTTAGGTTATCATCACAACGTGCGCCAAGTTTTCCTCAATTCAAGCTAAGAGGCTACACTAGCCACAAATAGACTATTTGACATCCTAACTGATGAGATATCCTATACTAGTGACTTAAACAATTCCCTTTTAGTTTCACCTGAATAAGTTTTCGTTTTTTTTTTCTTTCTTTTCCAAGGAATTCGAAATTATTAGTCAAACTTCATTTATGATTTATTGGGGTTCTCACAGAGACTCCTATAATTTATCCATAAATAAATGAGATATAATGGACTCTACTTTATTATTATTATTATTCTGTCTTTCAGAGACTGAAAAGATGCCCTGCATTTTATGATGATGACTACAATTCTCATTTCAAATTATTTTATGAGCTATCGTCAGCTAGAATATATTTTGTATGAAAAGAGAACCAATCTTAGGGCAGATGGAAATAATTGTTAGCTTTGCCAATTTACTGCCTTCAATAGCCCGCAGAATAATTTTTTTACGATGGAACTTGAGATGACATTTATTCACAGTATTCAGGAAGTGCTGAATGAATGGTCGATAAAAATCGAAACTAAGGTTTTTAATTATATTGCTAGAGCTCTTTCACCTTTTGAAATTATGAGGGCAATTGATAATATCTCTTCAGGAAAAATATTTTTTAAGATGGCTATAAAAAGAAGAATATAAAAAAAATATAAATTATATTCTTTTTATCTAGAATTGAATTTAATTTTAAGAAATTTGGCAAATTATTATTCCTTAGAAAAATTTAAATTAATTTTATAATTGCAGTGATGTTGATTGATCTAGTTGGGTACATATTATAGAGATTGAGATTAAACATGAATGACCCAGTTTCCTGTTGGGGTAAGTATGCAATCATCATCAAATCAGATTTTTAGCTATTTTTTTTATGTTTTCAGTTAAAAGCTGATTTTATGTTTTGTGTCATTTTTTTTTTGAGTAGCTTGAATTGTAATTTTGGTGCTCTTTTATATAATATTTTTTATATTTTATTTTGAATATATAAAATAAACAGTGATAATTGCAAGCAGTCTGTACTTTTATGCAAATAAAATAAAAAATAGTAGAAATATGTTCAATATTTTCTTCAACAAAACTTATATAAGTTGTTCATAAAAATATAAATGATTTACTCTTTTGTATTATTTTTAAAGTATCTTTGAATGACAAGCATCACAATATTCATTGGTAAAAATAAACGCCAAAATGACTTTAAGAATGCATAAATATCCGAAATGGCTGACAATGAAGTTTTTATGTTTCGCTAGCATCCTTTTATTGAAAAACTACTTTAAAATTGGAGTGATTATTCACAATTTGATTTTTCTTTATTTTTATTACTCATTTTTAGGATGTTTATCGCCCATTAATTTCCTTCTAGACACTAACCGCCTACTTTGTAAATAGCTGCTTTATACAAAGGAAATGTGAGGAAGAATCTTTGAAAGTAGGATATTTCTTGGAATTAGATTATTTCCTTGAAACTTTAAGATCCATTGAAAACATTTTGCTATAACTTATTTTTTCAATTTCACCCTTTATCTATTTTAATTCAATTTTATTCTTAAACTCATTGGAAATTATTTAATCGCTTTAATAAATCTTCAGTCACAGAACATTTAATTAAATATTCTCCAAACACAAATTTATAAATTATGCAATAAAGAATTAAAAGGAAATTTTAATTATTTCACCTAAAATTATTACGAATTTTAATGCCAACATTATTACTAGATTTCAAACAACAATTAAAAATTTTAAATGATTGTCATAGAGACTTAAATAGTGTCTCAGTAAATAACTTTCGCACATAACGATAAACTCTAAAATTTTATTTTATTTGTTGTATTAACTCACTCAATTGTTATGCAAAATGCAAAAAAATATTCGAAAAAGGAATATTTATTCCACAAGATAAATGGTGACTTTTAATAAAATCGTCTCTGCTATGAAAAGAAATGTATCCATAAGCTCCTGGGAATTCATTAAATACCACATCGTCCATATGTTGTGATTCACGAAGGGATTACTTTCAAGTGTTATTATAAAGTTCACATATATACAAAAAGGTAAATTTATTTTCGTTATCTATAGAAAAGGATACCATAAATATTTCAATAGAGAAATTAGAGCTGATTATAGGTCATTCCAGATGAAAATATATTTTATTTACCCTGTGTTACCAGCACACGTACAAAGAATATTTACGTGATCAAATAGGATTAATCAAAATGTTTACTTATTTCAAGGAACTGCGTGATTTTTCTGATTGGTTATTTTGAGGACGTTAATTGCATTGGATTAATTATCTTAGCACATAAATGTATTACATGGCCTAGCTACGTTATAGGTATATAGATAATTTTTTTTTCCTAAAATTGCTGAAATATCAATAGATCTGTCAAATAAAGCTAAGTAGGGCATCATTTTATCCAAAAGCTAAAATAATATTCCTAAATTAATTAATAAATTTCATAATTTTAATCTTAAGAAAATGATAGCACTACAGCCTGCTTTAATTTCTCTTTTTTTTCCAAATTATCCAAATTCGTGCCTGCAACTTGAAATAAATTTCATTCCAATAAAAGAAATGATTTTACCGCCCTTAATTAAAGCCGAAGAGACACAAATAATCCATAAATGCTCTCCATTGATAATAATTACAAAAAGGAGGAGTTACAAACATTAAATAAATTTCAGTTTAAACCATAATTGCGGCTCTCTTTGATTTAAGGTGCTAAATTATCACAAATCGAGCCGCTTCGTTATGATATCCTGATATAGCAATTTCAGTTGAAATTGGACCAAAATTTATTTTATTATCATTTCAAGTGTAATATCAAAATAAAATAAAAAATAATGCTGTAGATTTAATCTACAGTTAATTGCTGTGTAAATTACTCATTTGTTATTTTTATTTTATTTGATTTTAAAAGATCCAGATTTTAAAATTTATGCTCAAGGATACCCAAAAAATACTGTTGGAGAAGACTTTTTAACATAATTTCATGGTTTCATTTCAGCAAAAACATTCTGGATAAAACATAAAAATAAATCTAAGGATATTTTCTTAAATACTAAATTCTAGGCTTGTATTCTATGTTAACAAAGCAATTATCTATAAATCTATCTCCTAGAATTTTATGGGGCTGAAAAAAAGGAAACAAATGTATGAGGAAACAAACTCTATTTATTGTTAGGTTTAATACAAGAACTTGAGCTTTAATCAAACTAATTGACTTGGTTTTTCTGTTTGTTGAAAGGTTGTGTTGAAAATATAATCAACTTTGACTGTATAAAAAGTCAACCCGAGTAGAAAATAGATTTTAAATAAACCAACAAAATTTTCAAAATAATAATTTCAAAATAGATAATGAAAATTTGTAGCTCAGATATTTAATAAATTTAAGTTAAAAAAATTATATCAATTTAAAATCAATAAATGTTATTCTAGAATCATTGCAGTCTTGACTAATGCATTTCTACATCGTAAGAGTGAAGGAACTATTATATGAATATTCACTGATGCACAATAAAACTCTCGGTACTCACTACAAAATGGACATAAGAACTTTTTTTTAAATTGCTTGAATTTTCAAATCTAAATTTGATTCCATGAATAATGATCTTCTTGGAAAATTTTCTAAGGTTTTTTTCAACAATAAATAATTAAGAAATTTTTCAATAGTTCTCCTTCTTTGCAAGTCCTCTTATTAATCATTTTTAAATTATTTACTGTTCTGAATTCGGATAACAAAATATAATTTTGATGTCTAGCTTTTGTAAAAGCTTCAAATGATAAATTTTCCAATTATCCAAAATTTTATGACTGCTGTAGAAAAGTAACTTTTTTTTTACCTTAAAGAAATATATAAAAGCCCAAAAATTAATTTTATTAAAATATTGTTTAATAATCAATAATTTTATTAAAAAATAATTTAATTAAGTAAAAATTTATGTAAATTATATGAACTTTAATTTAACACTTCGATTTTAAATCTAATAAATACAAAATATTGTAATCAAAAGTAATTAAATATGCCTTGCTGATTTAATTCTTTTTTATAGATAACAAAATTAAAACAAATTAAATTATTTTATTAACCAAATTAGCATATTTGGCCCTAGATTATCTTTATCGATGCTTTGATTTAACATTAATTTGTACACAGCTCGTCCATTAAATTTATTCGCCATTCACTAATTTCTGTCAGTTATTAATTAAAATAAATTTTTTCGTCCTTCCAGAAATTATGCACTTAACTATTTCATCATTTTTGTGAACGTATTAATCATTGAACTAAAATAGTTATTGAAAGTATAACAATAATAATCATTTCAAGCATTCACCTAATTTACAATAGTATTCTTAATTAGGACTACTCATTGTCAGACTAGCTTTAAGTCAATCATTTCAAAAACTTTAATTTTTAGTTTTGTTTTTCCCAAAAGCTCAAAATTTTAAAATATTATTAAAAATTGTTTACTCAATTTATTTTTTGGTTATTTGTTTAATCAATTTTTTTATTATGAAAAGAGAAAATTTTTGTATTTCGATTCAAAAAATCGTTTTAAATCATGGAGTAGCTTAAATATTGTGATTGAGAAGGGGAGTTTCTAGTGTCTTAGGATTTATTCAAAAGTTATTGTTCTAGAGAACTGGATTGATCTTTTTCATCCCACCTCTCTGCACACCAATAACACTATGCTAATTTTTAGATTTGGAGCTACTCTATAAATTCATCTAATTGACTTTAAGCTGACAAGTAATACCAAAGCTTGAAAACAATAAAAATCTTGAAATAGTTTCGAAATTTAATCAGAAACAAAAAATAGGAAATATCGGGAGAATACTGAATAACGAATGTCAACAAAAGCACAATTTTCATTTATCAAACTTTTATGATATTTGAATCGATTTTTCTTTTTTCTTTAGAAGTTTTTTTGATGAAAACTAGATGGGCGTAGAATTCATCTTATATTTTTAGATATTCCCTTAGCTTTATCTTACATTTTATTTAAAAACAAAACAGAACCTGATTTCAAGTAAATAAACCTCTTTTTTGTATTGTGGCAAAGATTTCTTAATTAAGAACTTAAATTGGTGTTTATGGGGGTTTTTTTTTTCTCATTCAGTTTTTAACTAATTTTGGTTAAATTTACTTTTATCCAGCTACTGACCTAAGAAGTTTTAATTTACTAATTAATCAAATGTGGCTAGATGCATATTGAACAACTTTTTTTAAAGAAAATTGTTGGTGTTGATTACATTCAGCTATTAACAATCAAATTAGATACATCAATTCTTGATTACAACAAATATTTTTGTTATTGTATTGTTTTTATTTAGTAATCAATTGAAATGAAAACATATATCAAATTTTCTTAAATCTTTACAAAGAAATGATGTTAAGAAAATGAGTTATTTGAGGTTATTTTTTATTTTATTTTCTTTTCTATAGTTTCATTTAAAATTTTTAGCTACTTAACTTTTAGCATAGAATACAAAGTCATACAAACAGATCTTCATGCATCTAAGATTTTTGAAAATGTCCTCTTCTGGTAGTTGGGATTGCATATTATGAAGTTTCCTTAACTGTTTCATGTAAGATGGTTTCTCTTCTTCCTATCCTTCTTTATTTATACTCACATCTTTCACATATTTACTCTATTTCCAAGTTAAAAGCATAGAAATTATAAGGTTTATATGGTGGCCATAATTAACATAATCTGGTGAAACGATATACAAAATAATTTAATACTTGTTTTGGATAATAACTTATCTTATACACATGCATTTTTGAATGATTGTGTAACTCTCAAAATAACTTTTCCAATTAGTATTGTTTTCTTACTGCCACTAGCAATTAATCCAAACCTATCCCAAATTTTATGTCAATTTACGGGCCGTCATATGTTTATTTTTCTGATTGAATTTCTTGAGTATGATACGAAAATGAAGTTTATTCTAAGTTTTAATCTTACATTCAAAATTCACCAATCATCTTGACTAATTATGTTTGTTATGATGATATTCAATTAAATGTCACTTTAAACGATGGCAATTAAAGGAATTCTGATTTTTGATTGATTTAATCCTTTTGGTGTGAATTTTTCTTTATCTGACATTAACTAAAGTTAATAAGTTTAATAAAAAACTTTGTTTTTGTTTTTGTTTTTTTGTTTTTGAATATCGCTTCAAAATAAAAACTTTTTTTGGAAAGCTTTTTTTTATGACATGCTGTTAACTACAATGAAATAACTCCTCCCAGTGTTTTTAAGGAGAAAAAATATTAATCTTTTTTGACTATACCCAATCAAGCATGAAATTTAACTACCTAATTATTTGGCACAAATTTAAGATTTCACACCAGCTAAAACACAGACAGGTATTATTATTTGGCATAAAGAATTTGCCAATAAAGCAAAAATTATAAAAAGAATCAAATAAGAAATGCGTGGAACAATCAATCAAATAGGCAGAAATACAAATACACAATTGGTAATATCCCGCCGAGTAATATTACCAACAAATTAACAGGTGAAAATATAAAAATTCCAAGGAAATCACGAGTTATAGAGAGATATTAAAAATTCAAGGTCATTGGGTTAGATTTCAATGAAAACCTTAAAAACAAAAAAAAATCCATACATATCTTTGCAGTCTTTTAGTTTAAGACCTTTATTGATTATTTTGCAATAATCGAACTGAGCTCGGTGGTTGGTCCTCATCTTTAGCGGAATAGACAACAGAGATCTGTGTGCGTATAAAACCAAAACTAATTACCAAATTTTAATTTTCAGATGATTGTTCTCAACATTTTTTTGTTATTTTTTTCGATACCCTGTGGTACAAGTTTGGTGAACTTGCAGATTTTTATCTTACTGTGTAAGCTAATTGAGTCTCAGTCTGGAGACCTGGCATAACTACTTTTTTTGTTGTTATTTCTGTAGGTGTTTTTTTTCTTTGTTTAAAATTTTTTTATTAAATATAATCGAAGTTCAAGTGAGATATTTTGGTACCGCTTTGCAATATTCTTTCAAATCATTTCTAAACTAATTATAAAATGATTGTTTGAAATCGAATAAAAACAAGCTTTACTAATATAACTTCCGGGAATTAAAAATAAAAAAGAATAATTTATAATTAGACACAGTGATTAGATTTTTTTGTTTTATGCAAAGACATCCTAAAATATTTTTAGTTTTTAGGAAAGAAAAAATTTTTTAAATCATATTCAATAAGCTAAAATAATTTTAACTATGACTGCAGGTTTGAATGAAATGAAACTGATGACACATCACAAATTTCATAAATCCTTTAATCAACTGACGGTGATCCAAGCCCTCAAATCAATTTAATTTTATGTGAATAATAATTGGAATGAATGAAATGATTTTTATAGCTAATTAGTAAACGATGATCAACGGGAACTAGGTGCAGTATATCTTAACAGGGAAATATTACAGAAATTAATATAATAGGAAGACACCCAAGGTTTCAAATTTGACACACAGGCGTTGAAATATTTTTTTCTGTAGGTGGTGACTTATGATTTTGTTGTTGTCATTGTTAATAATTTAAGATCTATCATTTAACATATTTGGCCTTAAGTCATTAGCCCTTTAGTGCCTAAATATTTTGGTTCATGTTTCAACAAATTAACAGCTCACACCTTTTTCTCAAATACTAAGATTAATGGATAACAATTTATAGGATGGTAAAATCAAATTTATTAATTTTATTGAAGTATGTCCTATTGTCGTGACATCCTAAATATGGTCAAGGTTGTTATTTTCTTTAAACTTATATTTTGAAATTATTTGACTTTCATTAATTAAGCCTAAAGAATTTTTTCTACAGTTAACTTCTATTTTTGGTTTTATGTGTAAATTTTTTGCTTTCTTACGCATGTAGCTATGAGCACACTAATGGCACTAATTTGGTCAATTGTTTTGCTACAAGAGCTCACTTTCTCAGTCAGTAAACAAAATTTATGAAAAATCTTAACAAAATAATTCAAAAGAGTGCTAAAATATCATAGAAAACAAGGTTAACTACAGCATTTATTTTTAAACTTAAAATGGGAAATAGTCTTTAAACTAAACTGTAAAAGAAATTTGATATAGGATCAAATCGTAAGAATAAAACAATTGAAACTCCCTTTTATATTTTGTAAATGTCCTACGAAATATAGTCCTTAAAAGAATATGTTAAAAACTAACAACATGAAGAAAATAATTAGATTTCTCTTGCACGTTTTGTGCCTAACTTTATTGTTATTATTGATTTTATTAATTTATTCAAAATGCTTTCTTCTCAATTCTTCTCAATGAATTGAGGGTTGCTGGTTGCTTAATATTTGGCCAAAAACTCTAAGAGAACGATCGTAGTTTGGAACTTTTTTATTTAAAAAATCGAAAAATTCTTTGACACAGTGCTATAAAAATGCTTAAAGTTTGGCAAAAAATGTTTAACTAGGCTATCAACTTTTAAAATTTAAATTGATTTCTCAGGCGCGAGCTGTAGGATGTAAAATAGCGCATACATATATGTAAGTAAACTTCAGCAGCAAAAAGTTTTATAATCACTGAATCGCTCCATTTTATGTGTACATTTTTAACGTTGTCTTCGCTTTTTTCAGACTTAATGACTTTTAATAGATTGTGTACCATCATTTTCTAGCTTTAACGGTAACAATGACATCATCAGGATGTTATATTGTTTAATACTTGAATCAGCTTAAGAAAATTAACGTTCCTTTTTATAATAGATAGTTTCATTTTAAAGGAATGGCTTAAAAGGCTTGTTGAAAGCATAAAGTGTGGAATCATGGTATTATAGCTGAGTTCTGGGCACACAACTGAATTTTGTGAATATATCCTATTATTCTTTCTAGATATCCTATCTAGATTTTATAAAGTTTTTACAATTTTTATATTCTCATAGTATTTTCTTTGCGTTATTTACTTTGAGATAAACAACAAACCAAACAATGTCTTCAAAATCAAAGAAACACCCATAAAAAATTTTAAATTCAAGTAAAATAAGATTGAAGCAAATGAAATTAAATAAGTTTCTTTTGTATTTGTACATAAATTACATTTCAAATCTAATATTTAGGATTTTAATAAAAATTCTTGCGTATTATTTACCATCAGCTTATAAAAACATAGTGTAATGAAAAAAGAGTGCGTACCATATGGCAAAACATGAAAATTTCATAAATTTTCCATCACAATATCGGCTCCCTTTATTATTTCTACCAAATCTAAGCAAGATTTGCATATAATTTCAAAGTTAGTCACCAAAAATTGCTATGATGGCGTCTTGTTTTCTACCGTCATTTGGTGTTTGACATCTTTTTCAACTGTAAATTCAAATTTTTCCAGATACGTCAGTTAGGTGGGATGAAATTAAGGGATGAAAAAGGAATAAATTAATCTAATACGACAAAAAAACCAAGTTCTTTAAATTAAAAGTTTTTCACCCTGATACAAGTTAAAGAGGGTTCGAAATTTAGAATGGATTTAATTTAAAAATTCGACAACTTGAGTTTGTTAAAGATTTTGCATTTCAAAAACAAAAATAAAACAACACTTTATAGGCACAAAATAATAATTTAACCTTAAATTTCTGTATAATAAGCAAAAAGGAAACACTTAAAAGGCTTTTAAGTATTGTGCTGAGTGCACACTTTCACTCTAATAAATTCATTATTGCTATTATTCGCATTGTTACAAGCTATCGAAGCACAAAACCTACGCCTCGGTAATTGTACCTTTTAGGTGGTAATTTTATAAGGTAAAACTTTAAATCAATGGAAAAATTTCAGGATTTGTAATTATTGCACAAACACGATCACGGCTGGATGAAGACATTAACTGGGCGTCCTAATGGTAATAATTCAATTTTTCCTTTTAGTGTTTTTCTTAATTCTTAGCATGACTTGTTAACAATACCGTTATATAAGTAGTAAAAAATAGTTTATGTATAAATTTTGTTATTAAGGTCACGCTAACAATAAAAGTATGTTGCACCCTTATCGAGTTTTAAATCCTGTTAGAAACTTTTTTAAAATTTTGAATAAATAAAAAGCACGCACCATAATTCCTTTAAAATAAAATTTAGCTCTTTTTTTTTAAAGGTAAAATAGGGTATTTAATTCATTTTTATAGCCCTAAATTATTTTTAGTGAAGTTAAATGTCAGAAAATTTGAAATATGAATGAAAATACGAGGAAAAATTTATGATATGAAAATGATAATAAATTTTCATTTGTAAGAATTAAAACTGTCGTATTGTATTATTTACACATTTCTTTAAGCACAGTTTTTTTCATGAAAAATTTTCTTATTTTTCAACTGAAAGACCAAACAAAAATGCTTTAAATTTAATTTTTAAATTATTTTGAACCCAAAAAAATTGGCCTTTATATATAAATTCAGGAATTTTTTTCTTAATGAGATATAAAACAAAGAACTCTTTTTTGTAATTCACTTTTGTACGCTCATTTTTTATTAAAATTTAATCAGTGCTAAAGAACATGTAGTGGAATTTTTCAATTAAATTAATGGAATTTTTTAAGCTTACTTTTTATCACAAGAATTGTAAGCTTATTTGTGAATATATTATCCTTAAATATCGAGCTGATTCCACTCGTCAGTTGATTTGATTAACAAATTTTTAATTTGTAAATTTTAGCAATAATTTAACACAGACCTACACAATTGAAAAAATGAGAACGTCCTTTTTTATTTACATTTTCTTTAATTTGTAACTCCATCAGCTCAACTCCAAAATTTACAATTGCAGTGACTTCTACACTTATTAGGAATCTAGTTCTCACGTCTTACTTGTCTGGTTTTAGCTTTTTTTAAATTTCTCGCATAAAGCAAAAAACTACGAATAGATTTTTATTTTTCTCTTTAGTTTTTGCTGATTTGTTCTTTAGAGGAAAACGAGGATAGATTGGTCTTTAGTCTCAGGCTACTTAACTCCATTTGTATAATGAATTAGTACATAAACAAATGGACCAAAAACGTACGTCGAACGTACGTCAACTCGCTTCATGCAAGTAAAAACATTCTTCAAGTATAGTATAGAAAATTATGAAAAGCAATTAAATTAGAACAAGTATTTTGACATTCTCACATTGCTTATCACAACTCATTGATACTTATACGAATACTTTTACATGATACAAAAAACAAAAGGTGTAGATTCCCCAAGAAGATACCTACCCACCGGATTTTTAATTGCATTGGATTACTGTCGAAGTTATTACTTCTTAAATAGATAAACTTGTAAAAACTACTTTTTTGAGTCTGTGTAGTGGATCATCTATAACTTTTCGCCAAAAGCACGGAAAGCAATCGTTCTTATAGAAAATTCATCCAAACTGACTTAAACTTTTTTATTAATTTTCAAAAAGTTTAACTTTTTAAAGATTTTACTCGTAATTTTCGCCGCGAAATTTGTGAACTTAACAACAATTCAATAATAGAATATTAAATTCCCTTTTTTCTCTTTTGTTAAATTAATTTTCCAAGTCAGTATATTCACTCATATTAATTTGCTGTTATGGAGTTTATTGAGAGCCCTACTCAAAATTCATGCACTCAACTTAAGTAAACCTACAGCACACGTCTTCCTTTCTTTATCAACTAAATTAAAAGCTTTTGAGCTACTTTTATTCCATTTATGGGGCTTTCTCTTTTATTTCAAGTTTGATATTTTCTTTTTTCCACAAGACCTATAATTGGATCTAAGCACATAACATATGTGGAATAGAATTTTTTAATAGAAATAAAAAAAAAAGATACTTTTATACTTATTAAACATTAAATCTAGATATTGTAACGTATATTAAAAACAAAAAAATAAAACACAACACATTTATTGGTCTTAACGTTCATTATTCTCGTGTGCTGGTATCAATATTTAACTGCCAGCCTTGATCTTAAATACCACTCGAAACTCAATTATAACTTAAAAAGTAATCTTTCACGACCATCAGCCAAGAGTCTTAAGAAAATAGTTTCCTAGAAACGTTTTAATCGACTCAAATCTGACTATCGTCTTCGACACCTCGATCAGTTCCTCATTCGAGGGACATATTTTTTTTTTTTGTTCTAGTTCTTTTTATGGAGTTTTTGTCATATTATTATTGTTGTGTTTTCGGTTACTGTTGTTTTTTATTCAATCAATGTTTGGTATAAGCATAAATAAAACCAAATATGAGTTAGCATTGATGACAAAAGTGCAGTAATAGCAATGATATCGATGATTCCCTTAATAAGAACTAGTTGAATATTGTGATTAAACTAATTTTTAGAAGTGTGTCGAGCTCATTACAATAAATAGTGATCATTATTTATTCGATAGGGAAAAAGGACGGTTTCTATGGCCATTCATGCCAGAATATGTAAATCAAATTGCCGAGTTTTATGATACTAGTAATTTAATAAATGACACTTTTCTGATAAAAGCTGTTGATTTTCCTTGAATACATTTATTAACCACATGCAAAGAAACATCTATTATTGATCGTATTAACTCTGTTCTTATAAGAGGTGTTGATCCCAAGAAATTAAATAAATATCAAAACAAACAGACACCAACAACAAACTTGTTAGAAAGAGTATAATCGACTTTAGATTAAAATCTATTTCTAAAAATATTTTGACGATGTACAGGTGGCACAAGTTTAATAAATTCAATTAACGAGTTTTTGAAGAGGTTCGTTTCAAAAAGGTTTCCCTAAATAAAGTCGTTTTTTCTTTGAAAAACAAGCTCTTATAGTGAAAAATAAAAAGAAGAACAATGTAGCATACTTTATTTGAAAGTAATAGCTTAACACAAATATAGGAAGTTTGAAGAAAAAAAGGTTAAATATATACAAACATAGCATAAATTAATGAACAGCCCATTTAAGTAGTTAAAAATTAAAGAAACTATAGTTGAACATAAATATTAGGTATAAAAAAAGGCACAGAGGGGCTCGATACCAATTATAATTTGAATATCTAGATGAAAACAAAATCCTTTCAAAGAAGATTACAATATATGGCAGTATGGTAGTTTTTTTTTAAATTTTGATTCTTATTTTGCATAGCAACCAACCCGTAAAATAGTTTAATTATTTACGTCAGTTTGTCCAAACTTTTATAATAATAAATTTAAAAAATGAGAAATTAAAGTGGATAATGAATTTTTTTGTGTATTCTAATAACATTTAGTTTTTAATTATTTTATTAATTGATAAATTTATTAATTTGATTATTATCAAATAATGAAGTATAAGGACCTTTTATGACATATGATATCAATAATTGTATTAGTTTAATTTTAATCAATTAGATATAAAAAAAAATGCTTTTCGCTGTTGGCATATGGCATAAATTAAATAAGCTGTAACCTTTTTTTTCCGTTTCTTTTTTACGCTAGATTTAAAGTAACGATCAGACTATCAAAAAATCTAACTAGTACCATTTTTGAAAAAATCAATTTAAAAGACATTATTTAATAAACTTTTGCTGGAGATGTAAACTGAATGAGATAAGAACAGGAAAAAGTCATCCAAAACTAAAAGCCGTAATCTTAAATGACCTTAAATAAAACTTTCAAATATAAAAAATATCTTTCTCAAAATAACTTTTAATCAGTATCATACATTTAATGGCAGCCAGTAGCCAAAGATTAGGCAAACAAAATTCAAGTCACCCTTAACACTTAAACTTTGAAAATATTTCTAAATACTGCAGATATCTTTTTTAAGATATAAAATCGGATTTATGTCACCCTTATGGCCATTAAGTCGAAGTTCTAACACACAAAACAATTTCCCTAACAACCCCAAGGATATGGCTACAATTTCTTTTACATTTCAACGATATATGCAATAAGAAAAGTGCAATAAGTAGATAAAATAAATCCTTGTGTATAAGGATAGTCGACATAAAGTCTATCCTCAGCATATCGTAATGTATTTTTCCTCTCAGATCTCAGATCCAAGTGTCGATTGCGTCCGATATAGTGCAAGTGATTTCTATATCCGGGAATAGCTTGTTATAAAAGAAAATATAAAGATATACGAAAAGCAAGATTTTTACTTCCTTAATTTTCTTTTTTGTCCTTTTAGTGATGACACTAATACCCTAAGCGCATTATGTTTCCGATTTCATCTTCTATTTCAATGATAAATAGGGGTTGAAAAACTAGTATCCTTGAGGCAAGGACATGAAACTAAATGAACTGCAAGGGGTATAGTTAATCTTATAACCAATTCCTTAGATTTTCTCAATTTATTCAAAATCATTGATGTAATTTTGTATACTTGTAGGTCTGTATTTTTTCTAATGAAATCTAATAAATTGCTTTGACATACACGATGGTTTTTTTCTATTTTAAATAAAATTTAATTATATTTTTACTATAATTAAATTCAAAAATCTTTTGCGCCATAATTCCAAATATATCAGAATTTTTGATAAGTTACTTTTTTTATGGTAAAAGAAGTTATTTTCTAGCTATTTAAACACAATTTTCATATTTTTTATTATTAGCAATAAAAATAAAAAAAAGCTGAGAACTCCTAGGAAAATCTTCACTTCACTGTGAAAAATTATCTTCTGGCTAGTATCTAGCAACAAAGCTTCTAGAGCTCTATAACTAAGCCGCAGAAAATTAAAAAAAAAACCTGAAAGTAAAAATCATAATAAGAAAAAAAGTTATGGATACTTTGATTACTTCAAAGCTTATCCTTTAAGATACTTTGGTTATCTTGTGGCAGCAGTTCAAACCAACTTTGGGTGAGCTTTCGAATGCCTTTAGTGATAACTTTTCAGTATGAGATCTTTGGATAATGTCTGGGAATCTTTAATTTAAGGGATAAAAAGTTTCCCGTTTGGATTTTATAGGAATATGTTTTTTTTATTTTGTATTTTAAGTATCAGACGTTATCTAAATCTTCTTCAAATGCTTATTAAAAAAGTTGAATACAAGCAGTTTGAAATCATTTAGATATTTAATATTTTAGAGGATTTTGATTGTATGTTTTCTGTGTTTGAATACTTTGAAAAAAGTTTTCATAACGATAAGAAAATAATTTTTAATTCAATGCAATTTTAAAAACGTTCCTTTAATTATTTTAATTATTTTAATTGCAACGAAATCATCGGAAATAAAAATGACGAATTGTATTTATATTCAGAACCGGGCTTCGCTCATCTTAAACAGGACTTAAATTGACACAAAATGCCAAAAATTCTTTAATATTTTTTGCTGTATTTGCTTCACAATTATCATAAAAATTTTGTTAAAAAATAGTTTAACATAATATTCTTCAAGTATTTGCCATCCATCCTTTTGTTCAAAATTCAAAATGGATCTTTTCTTTGAGATGATATATCTGTGCCATCAAGGGATCTTTATACGATATAAATACGTATATGTTGTGATTAATAATAATAGTTGTCACTTTGTTTCGATCTTTTGAGAAAAATGCAATTTTGTTAGTCCGATGCTTTTTTGTATCAGCCCCAACTATATTCTAATCTTTCTCATTTCTTTTTTATTTAATTTCTTTTTTCTTAACTCTATAATTGTTATCTTTGGGTTTCATAAATTTTATCTACTCCATCTCAATACCTGGAAAGTGAATTTGAACGCGGCAAAATCGAAACAGATAAATTTAGTTTAGCATAAATACAAAAAAGGTTTTTTGTTAAGACAAACAAAGACTCACTTTTAAACTTACTCTTTAGTAAGCTGCTTTGAAGTATAATAAAATAGGAGAGATATTTTTGACACTTTTTGATCTAAGTTTTATTAAGATATTATACTCAACTTATATTTAACTAAAGCAGCGTTTAACCTACTACAAGGTAAAATTTTAATTATGAAAAACAACTCACATCAAGTATACCATTCCCCTTTTTAATAAAATTACATAGCATTTATTTATACGCGTATACCATAATTTTCATGTTTTGTCCTTAATTAGCTGAAAACTTTGCTCAAACATGCCGCCTACTTCATACTTAATGAGCTAAATAAAGGCACAAGAGGGTAGAATACAATTAAATTGGTACAATAATATATATTTATATATATATATATATATGTATGTAGTTATTTATATAATACAGTGGACGAGGGTCGGAAAAAATTCAACCCTTGATATATGTCAAAATTTTGATATGCTTAATGAATACCGACGATGTTAAAGATGGAATAAAATAAGAACTACCGTGCAGAAAACAAAACGATCAATCCCTATTGTGTTTGGTTCCCTGCTCAAACTCATATTAATATCCTTAGCTTAGAGTTTAGGGAAATTTTAAAGGTCAAATGAATAACGATACCGGCTCTTGTGAAATTGATATCCATCCTTTATAAGGGTGGTTATATTAAAAAATATATTTTTTAATTCAAAATTTTTTTTTGATTACTTAAAAAACAATTTAACGACCCAGCACACAAAAGTACAGATTTTTAAAACAAGACAAAGGTTTCAAGGTCACAAGCACTTCATTATTCGTGTTAATTCATTCTTTTTATCTGAAATAAGTTTATTTTTACCTTTTGATGGATTTAATCAGTTTTATGTCTGTGGAATTTAAATTAATGTCAGTACATAATTTAAATTACTTCCAGTTTTACCATGTGTATCTCATAAATTTGTTTCTGTCTATTTTATGTGATGTTATTTGCAACTTATAGGCTTTAGGAAAAACTTCCTGATTTTTTATAAATATAATAACTCAAAGTCCCTAATAAAATTAAGTAAAGAAGTTACATAAAATTAATGTTTAATAGCAATAATGTTAATGCCACCGTTAAATGATAAAATTACGATACATGTAGTCTAGGAAATCAAAAATAAAAAAGAAATCAAAAGGCCAGTAGAGTAAACCTCGATATATTCATGTATATAAATATATCCACCACAAAAAAACACCTGATGTGGGAAGTTCAAGTATTCATGCTGCTTCTCTAGCCTTAGGTATCTTGCTCTCTAAAAGATATATCTAGTCAAATCCTTTACAATTTTCTTCAAGTCTTTTACTGTAACTAGTTACACTTTGTACATACTTTGCATATTATGAGAATTAATTAATATTCATATTGTTAAAATTAAATTATACGTTTATATGTCAAGGTATTTAAATAACAGACTCAATAATTATACTTGGTATTTCTTAGCAAAGCCAATGAACAGAATCTGATCTAGGATTGGATATGTTGTTCCTTTCTACATTTTAAATAAAAAATTTACATAATTCTAGCAAAGATGGCTTAAAGAAGATCATTTAAATGTATTGGCAAGAATTAAGTAACTTGCTGGACTTAAATTAATGGTTAGTGATTACATGTGGAAAGATTTTACATTTTAAATAATTACTGTTAATTAATATAATAAATTTTTGAGCGGGTTGAGTCTATGTTAAGAGTACATTCAGCATATAAATTTTGTTTTCACTTATTTCTAAAGTTTTTTTCTATATTAAGTACTGCGTACTTATGATAGAGGTTCAGCTAAATTTAAGATCAGCAAGATTGGTTTGACTTGTAGAAGCTTTGTAAATTTTGTTATAATTTATAATTCAGCATAAAAAGATACAAAAAACTCTCTGCAGTTTTCGGTGCTAGATAACTTTATTTTAGCTCAAGCAATAAATATGGCAAAAAGGAATATTTGTCAAGAAATATTCATTTGCTTCCCGGATTTAGTTGCATAGATTTATACATTTAGTGATCTTTATTTGCCATTGGGTAACAATCAGCTAAAGTTTTTATATTAATCAGTTTTGTGATATACCACATAATTGTGTAGTTTAAGAAAACAAAAACTCATCCCCAGCATAATTTAATCCAAATTCTAAAATCCTTCAAGAAATACGGGTGTCCTTAAACTTTACAAAAATCACTTCCTCAACATATTTTTTTTTTCAGTTTATGAGAAAGTTTTTCTAATAAGTGAACATTTTTTCTTGTAATTAAATACCTTAAAGTTTTTTGCTCAACAAGCAAAAATTTAATCCAAATTTACATAATTCTTAATTGTTATTACTTCCAAAAACAAAATACTTAAAATTAACTACTTAGCACGATTTTTTAAGAATATTATCAGAAGAATCATAATAAATCAGTCAAACTCGTTGTTTCCCCTTTAAAATATTTTCAAAATTAGCATCAGATAACATCTTCCCTTCTTTTTTTTTTAAAATAATCCTCATTCAATAGCTGTATCTAAGTGTATGCAAATCACGGCCCCAAAGATTACAAATAAATGAAGGGAAGAAAATGATTTTCAGGAGTCGTAGTTGCAAGTTGTTTCCACACCGTAACACAACATTTCCATTCCTTATCACAACACGTTTCGGTGTTCTGCCACATCCACAAACAATTAATCATAATTTAACATTCATAAGATGACAACAGTACCGCGAACAAACCCCTTATTCAATGTAAAAAGTTATATTCATGATACCTAGCGTGCTATAAGATGAATAAATGCTGGTGACCAAAATGATTGTATTAAGTGCAAAAAAGAGGAGTTGTGTACAGGAAAGGGATCCACTAGCCTTGAGGATGGTTCTTTTCTGGTCCAATGCTGTGGATAATGATCGCATTCGGTCTGGCCAGGAACAGCATGACTACAATTTGATGATTTATCACTCATGGACTTCATTTATAGCCAATTTATGATGTTAAAGTTGTGAATTAGGCTATTTTTAAAAGTAGAAAATTTTTTTCCTTGTTTTTATGACATTGTAGTAGAGTTTGAGATAGTATTTATTATTTATTAGAGTAATAATAAAAAACTGATTTAATTTTGTTTTCAAGAACGTAATTTGTGCTCTATGGGATTATTTTAGTAGGCTAAACGGTAATTTCTCAATTATAAAATTTAATTTTTATTAGCATAATTGCAAATTAACTTTAATTTTATTTATGCAACAGCTACAAGCGACATTTTCCTATCATAATAAAATATAAAAAATGCAAATCAAATACTAGTAAAACGCACAAAGATGATCTTAAACACACGCCTCCTTCTTCTTGAACTTATTTGGATAAATATTGTAATTAAGGCATAGATTTGGCAATAATCTACTTATTTTTACTGGACTGCACTAACTATCTTGTAAAAGTTAATACTTAAGATATTTTTTCTGGGTTTTTCAATATGTTTGATTTTGAAGTAAAAATATTTTATCTGGTTATATTCCCTTTTATCTGAATTACATTTGGTATGTAATTAGTTCTATGTATGTGTGAGGTTTTTACTTTAAACACGTTTTATTATTAAATCCGTACCCTATACCTGGAAACGTCTATAAGCTCAACCTATTTCCAATTCTTCTTTGAACACGTTAGTAGTCCAGATAGTTTTGTTATCTCGATATTAATATTTATACTTTAATTTTATTTACTATTATACAAAATACCATACCAGTTATAGGATGGCTACAAATTTAAATAATTTGCAAAATATTAATTCAATTAATCAGACTAGATTAGAACTTAAAAATCTCTTTTCTCAAAAAATCATAGAGGATAAATTTTGTAGGAGAATAAAAATTAAAAGCGTATTAATTTTAAACAATTTTGTTCCCCTAAACTTCTAATTTGGCCCACACAAACTATAATTCAATTTATTCATCCAATGTAATTTAATTATAACAAATCAACCACTTCAAATTAATTACACAACTTTGTTGAATTTTAATTAGAAACCAAAAACCATAATATTATAAAATTCATTACAAGCATCAGTTTAAAAAAATAAAAAATAATAATTTGATTTTTGCTGTAGTTGGATAAAGTGTAAATTATTCCGAGGTTAAATTGTCATATTTCATGCTACTCTACATATCAAAAAAGCATACAAGCAAACATGAAAAAAATTTCATTTTCTTTTTATTTTTTGGAACCCTTAATAATATGCCCCTCCCCGCAAAATGCATATTTGTCCATTTATTGGATACAAGAAAAAAAGAGTATCCTTCATGCAATTTAAGTAATCACCTCGAATATGGTACCGGTGATTGTTTTTACCAATTGTGTACATCATAGTTTATGTATAACGGTCATTGAGCAGTATATATGCTCTAATTACATCCATGAGCATATTCAGAACGGACTAAATTTTTAAACAAGAGGAAGTTTGTGTTGAGCTTGGTTAATTATATTTTGGCCAATATTTTCTTTTTTGCTCTTTATGTTTTTTTTTCATATTAAATTTTATTGTAATCAATTTAATTGGATATACTTTGAAGGGTGGAGGAATTGGTTTGTATTCAGTATTCAGTATTAGACTCTTTGTTGGGATTTAGGAAGAAAGACAATCAGTAATGGGATGGGAATGTGTTTGTATATGATTTGTAATATAATAAGCTATAAGCTTAATTATTGAATTAGGTGTATAAAGACTTTGATCAATATTTGGTTAGTATTTTGTGATACAATGATAAATTTTTGAAACAATAATTAAGACATAATTTTCTCTTTAGAAACTAGAAACATGACAAAAAATCACCCCTGAGGAGCTCCTAATTTATATTCAAAATTAAAAAAGTTTTTTGTTGGTTTTTATGTTAATCTGATGAAGAAGTTACATAGTCTCATCCCTTTTTAAATTTACCACAGGTCTTTTAAATATTCATAGAACTTAGTTCGTTCATTTCTTTTAAATGAAATTAATATGCCAAAGTGAGTCATGATGTAATATTTTGTTATGTTAGTTTTCGTTTTTAAAAGAAGTTTGTGGAAAAATGTAAAAAAGTTGGTTTTAGTAAAATATGTTTAAGGATGGGAGCATATTTTAAGCGACTTCTTCCGAATTTTTTTCATCGGAGCTCGAAATATTGTCGCCAAATGCAATCTAATTATTTTGACCGTTGGCAAACAATTGAAATTATAAAGTAAAATCTAATGAATATTTACCTGAACTTTTTTTGTACAAATGTGCCATGAATTCTCTTTTATTCCTTGCAATTACTAATCTCCGCCGTAGTAATTTTACATGAATCTCAAAGTGCGGCTACAGTAGCAAGAATTCTTCATACTGAACATATTTTTTTTAGCATTTTTACTCTTAATCTTAATGCGTTTTCACGAGTTAGATTACAAAAGTTGAATTATTAATGTTTCAATTTTTGTTTGAAATTTCCAGTGGATTATTAAAGTAAAGCAAATTTATCAAACTTATATTAGAAAAACCATTGATTGCTAAGGAGATAAAGACCATATTAAGGGGAAGTAATTGAGTAATTTTTCAAATTATTTTATGAAATTGTGGAAATTTTGTTAAATAAGCACATAAATAATGAAAAAAAATTGAAAACTGTTAGAAATTTAATAACGATAAAATAAATTAATGTTTCAAGAAAATTTAAAAGAATTAAATTATAACTTAAACATAGAAAATTTCAAAACATTGCATTAAATTACTTTAGAAATTGTTATAGTTGTGGTTAAGTTTAATATTGTGATAGATTTCTGCAAAATAAATAATGCAAAAATTAGTATAAAATTGCACAAGTGAATAAAAAATTTACCTTTCTTCCCAGTGGATCAGAAATTAAATCAAATATAAATACAAAACTGCAAAGCAATCAAAGAATTATTGTTTAATTAAATAAATCGATGAAAATTTTGCTGTCAGATTTAATCTAACTGTCACAAAAAGTTTCTGTCTACTGGAACTATTTCCAAAAGTGAAATTTTAGAAAAAGATTCAAAACTCATTTTGTACTTCCATGAGTTTTTTAGTAATCTTTTTCAAATACAAAATAAAAATTCCAGTGTATTTGTAATTTTGAGAAGAATTCTAAAGAAATTGAAACCTTGGTGCTCTTAAATTAGTAGTCAGTTAAAACCAATGAATGATACAGAAACAGAAAATTTTCATATTTTTATGTTTAAATTTTATGCTAAAAATCTATTTTCGCATGGTTCAAATATGATTGACTCCATTAATCTCTTTTATAATAACTCTGATGAAATGTTCAGCATTTTACTTCACAATAATTGTGAAATTGAAGTGTTTTCCTTAACCATCAATATCCTGAAGAAAATTCATTTTACTTAAAGACTAATTTCAATAACTATTTCTTTAATAACGTTGTCTTGCTTTAAGGCACAAGTCCTAATGAAAATCTTTTACCAACTTGAGAATATTCTTAAGAGGATGTGGTTTATTTAAGTGAAAGGCTTAGGAATTTCGTTAATCTTCTTTAAGAAACCGATGCTTAAGTTAATATTAAATTTATTTTATGAAAATAGTTTTGTTTGCCTTAAGCTTGGTGGTGTAGTTAGTAGATTTCATGGAGTAGTAGAACAAAGAACTAAAAAGTAAAGTTTTTTAATTAACAATAGAGAATAGCTAAATTTTATAATCTTAAAGCTTTGAAGCTATAGAAATGTAGCAAAGTTTAATTTTATCAATCTAGATAAATGTTTTTTTGACAAATAATAAAATTTATTGTTTCTCTCCTGTTCAACTTATTCCCGTCTCATAAGTAACAAAAGAAGAACATTCTATAAAATCAGAGGGTCATGATATCATAAAATCCTGTTTTGTGTAAATCCTATCACCATTACTAGTTTCAGATATATTTATGGTAAAATACAATGACATTTGTTTATCTCAAGCTCCCTTAAGGTCCTATTCCCATTAATAATGTATTTTCCAATAAATGTAAAAACCTTAATTCTGTTCAGGAATATTGAAAGTATAGTTTCAAAGCACTTAAGATAATATCCACCTGACCCAAACATTTCATGACAATCCATGAAATGTTATTTTAGTTTACAATAAAATTTATTGACCATTTAATTAAACGCCACGAATCTCTCTAAATTCGTGACCCATAAAACAATAACCAGTCAGCCTTAATAAATTTTAGTTTATGTAAAATTATCTTCACTATTCTATCTGAATGAAGTAAAAGGAAGCCCAAATATATGTAATTTTTGTTTTTGTTTTATTAAAGATTTTTATTTGTTATCAACTCGTTTTTCATGGTAGGAGCTTATCATCCAATTGGGTATTTTTAGTTCTTTAGTTTTGATAAAATAATATTTTTTATGTAATGAAAATGGACAAGTTTTAAGACATCAGTGTTTGTCTCTTTAGTTATTTATCATTTACTGATGTATTCCAGAATAAATTTTATCATTTTATTAGAAATTTTACTTTCAAATCAGCATAAAAAAAGAGAAAAAGATTTTCTAAAAAGTTTCTGAATTTTTGTAGTTTGTTAAGTTAAAGAATATTTCCAAATATTTGTTTGAATTTTTAGAGAATATTCAAATAGAAAAGCTCTGTCGCCATTAAGACGAGAAAATCTAGTTTTCTAGCTTATAAATAAAATATGTAGTAATTAGCTATGTAAAATTTGGTAGCTCATTGATAACTTACTATGAAAGCATGTAATCAGGTATAGAGAAAAGGGTTTAGGACTATGATAAGGCCAAGTGATTGATATTTTATGCAGTTGTTAGTTAGAGTCCCATAACAATATATTAAAAGCATTTAGTCATAAATACGGGCAGCAGTAGAAATTTTATCAAAGACTTTGCAACAACAACAACAACAACAAAATGCATTAAAGACAATTTTTAAAATAGATTAATATTTATTCAAAGGCTTTTATGCAGTTTTTGCGCTCATTTTTGTGTCACTCGGGAAATGCGAAGAATAATTTTTAGATGTGACTCAATCCTCAGGAGCAATTTTTTTCAGTTTTCGTTTTAGGTTACACATGCACTGAGAAATTACTAGAATAACACTAAATGATGTCTCACGCTTCTTCACTATCAGGGTTAAGTTTTAATTTATAGACTAGGGTGGAATCAGGTGAGGGTAAAATTCTAAATATTCAAACTTAATATTAGTCTGAAAATAAAGCGAGCTCCTTTCTAGTTTACGAATTCGTAGATAGTTAATTATTATAGGTCAGCCGAGTTGAAATGTTTGATGTTGATTTCATACTGAATGTACTGAAAAGTTTGTAAATTTAATACTGATTTGATACTGGTAGTATTGAATCGTGACTAATCTAAACCTTTCAGTATCCATTCAGTGCGAACTTTTAGCACAAGATTATACTGATTTGAGTGTAAAGTAGTAGGATGAATAGTACGAAATCTTTATCAAACATTTTGACTCGGGCAAATATTTGCTTAGAATAGTTTGGACATTTCAGGAAAGCCAATGATTATTTTCTTAAATACATTTTTAGTGACTCAAATTAATAACAACATGTAAGCTTAATTAGAATTTATAATTATTAATAGTGCTTACAATTCCTATGAATTAAAATGTATTAATTATGTTTTCCAATTTTACTTTTAGACATTCTAATAATAAATTTAGTTTATAGTTTATTTTATAGAGATATTGTTTTAATATCCAAATATTGTGAGATACTCTGAACTCATTACTGCCTATACATATTGAAAACATAACTATAAAAAAGACAATTGCTTTAATTCTCAAAACCACGATATGTGAAGAGTAAAAAATCGATAGATTCTTGTAAATCGTTCTAAAAAAATGCTTCAAAACTTCACCTAAAAGCAAAAAAAGTAGAAAATTTATATAAAAACAGCAATCAAAATAAAAATTTATGAGAAAAAGCAGTAAGAAAGTAATGTCTTATAAAAACAACTTGTGTTAATTATTTCTTAGGTAAGTGGTTTGGGTCTAACATATTTTCGCGAGACCTAAAGTCTGTTTTTGTATTTAGCTATGCCTTTCTATTCAACTTCATTTACCAAAATAAGTCACACTATTTGCCTTGCGGCCAAATAACTCCCTTGAAAAATTTGATTCCAGCAGCTTATTTGCTTACAATAGTAATAGTTAACCTCTGTAAGGACTTTCTGATCGATTATAAAAAGTATCTTTAGACAACAAAAAAAAAAAAAAATTAAAAATCAAACATTTGTAGGAATAATTGAATAGATACAAAAAAAACTAATCCATGATAATAGTATTCAGATAAAAATAAAGTGTCAAATATATCTTTAAATTTTTTTATCTAGCATCTTGGTTTTTGTAATCGAAGTGGTTATAATTTTAATATTATTTGATTAAATCCATTTAAAATTTTAATATACAGTTATTATCAAAAGATGTGACGTTCGTTTTTTTTTCTATTTTTTTTTGGTTATCTATAAAAATATACAAAAACAAACAATCAAAATTTGTCTAGTATAACGAAATCAAATCTGCTGCCATTGTATCTGCCACCCACGGTGTTATTTAATTATTTCTATCGATTGATCCCCAAGATAAGCCAAACCCACTATTGGGGGTATATCTATGATAGACGAGTGTGCCAATGACTAGTCAAAAAATATTTCATAAAGCGTAAATTTGAAAGGTGATACTATTCTCACACTTATCTAATACTTATCCCAGACTAGCTGGTAGGATATTGACAGCCTAATAATTTTGTCCTAAGTTATACCTCCAGGAGGATATTTAATTTTAACTCTATTTTTGTTGTTGTTGTTTTTTTTGACGTACAGTCTATTAACTGTTATGCTGTTGCTTATACGAAATTTGTCAATTAAGATCTTTGCTAAAAAATCAAATTATTATTCTTTGTTTTCTTTATAAAATATTTACATTGAGTGTCAAATCTGTAAAACTTTAAAAATAAAAAAAATTTTGAAAGAAAAAACAAAGTTAATAAATGAACGCCTTTAGTTGAAAATCTTATAAAGAATAGGGGACACTTTGATTGATGGTGATTCCCTGTCGGCGTCGTAGTTATCGTAAATCACGCTTAATACAAAAAGGATCTAATTTGATTGTATCATCTCTAAAGGACCTTATCAGCTAGATTGCCATTTAGCTAACTTTTTTATTTTATTTTTGTTGTTGGTGTTGTTGTATACTAAATTTAAAGGCATATTGACTATGTCGCTTGATTATATTTTCTTTTCTTTCCTTTTCTTGTTTATTTTTGACTAGAAAAAATATTTTTAAACAAAAGTTAGCCAAGTTTTGGTATAAGGGCTGAGTTTAAATTTCCTGATGATCAAATTTTTCATCAGGATTTTTGTAAAATTTTATAGGACTTTATTCCAATTTAATAGGACTTTAATTCTAATTTAAAATATTGCTACATCATGTGACCTAAATATTCTGATATTATATTTCGTTGAAAAATATAGTATAAAAAAATAATTTTCAAAGACTTCAGTGCAGTTTTCTCATTTTAAGAATTGTATTTTTAGATTGTTATCCTCAAGCTTACACCTAGTTACACCTAAATAAAATATTTGAAACTATTTATTTGTAAGAATTAAAGCTTTGCTGATATAAATAATTAACAATAATTAAAATAAATGTTGAATTATCTCATTCTGTTTAATTATTCCAAACTATGTCACTGTTTAACAAGTTTTTTAGTCCATTTTATCAAATTTGGACATTTTGTTATGAAATGGACTACAGAAGATAAATGCAGAGATTATTTACCAAGTCACTCAATCGCTACACCAGTCGTGTTCTGAATAAACAGCTTTTTGGTAAGTTTTTGACATGTTTTGCTAATTTTAATTTCGCCATTTAAAAAAAAATTTAAATCTTAATTTAATTCCTCTAAAGCTCTAAAACATTTTTTTATATGGTTTAAAAGAGATATTGGACGTTTATATCTCTCAAATTACAAAAACTTTTTCTACTTCACTCAGAATCAAAAGTTAACATCAAACTATAACGTCAGATCAAATAAAGATATTTAATTTATGATTCTTATCAAAAAAACTTTTGAGTGGATTTCTGAGAGATTTCAATTCATAATAAAGGATATACCGAATTTTATAAAGACTTAACTTAATCTGTTCTGAAACAATATTTTTTATAGGCGATCCCTTATCAATACAAAACCAAAACTTTTTCTACCCTTAAATATACATATATTCTATTTTACTCTAATCAAAATTATTATTTTAACTAAAGCATTTTTCAAATCTCTAATCACCCTTTTATTCTCCCTCTTTTCTGATGCTTCGTATAAGTTAAATTTTCTAATTTCTTCTAACTAGATAAACTAGGATCAGCCAATAACCTCTACTTTATATTACAGAAAAATTTTTTATCTGACAAAAGAAATCTAATGATTTATTCTGTAAAATCTCCTGGTTCTTATACCTACACCCCGAAACAATCAGTGAAAATAAGAAATAAAAAAATGAAAAACTTAGTAAATAGGGATATCTTTGAATGAATAAATCACAAGCTCTACCTTAGATAAACAGACCTCCATCTAAAAGTAAAATACTCGATGAAATAACAACAATGTCAGCCTTGGTAGATAGGATTGATATAAAAGAAATCGATAGAGTATAAATAAGTGGAGCTCCCTAGTCTTCTCTAGAAGTCAATTTAAAACGATTTTCACGGCTCAGTGCCAAACTAATACACAGGGTCCTCTGACTATATATCTATATAGTATTCCTGCAGGCTGTTCTCTCTTATTTAAATGGCTCTTACAAAGGATGCACACATGTGTGAAAAATTAAGGACATTACTATTTATATAATTTTCACTTGTTTTTTTACTTCTTGTTGTTTTTATGCCCCTATTGCTCCTTAGGGAATTAAGTTATAAATTTACTTTGCTTTGTATTTTTATTTTATTCCCGTTTTCAACCCTCAAATGACTTATGAACAAACATTATACTCTGTTACTTTTGTTATTGTAAGGTATCATATATGCTCCTTGAATCCTCTATGAATAGCAAAAAGATATAATTCAAGCTGTTTTGCGCCAAGTTTATTTCAGCCTCATGCTATAATAGGCTAAATTAGTACAATACAAGAAATTATTTTTATTCCTATATTTATTTTTATTCCTATCTTTAAAGATATTTATAAAAATTAATTTTTCAGTATTTTTCAGATTTGTTTTCTGGCACCATGAATTTTGTGATAAAGAAACTTCTATAATATTTTACCTAATTATTAATTTTATGCTTATTCAAGAAAGAACAGAAGTGCAGGGATCTTAACAATAGCTTCGTAACTGATCAATATTTTTTTGTTGAACGAACGCAAGATATAAGCAAAATTTTTTATCAGCCAAAACAACAATTTTCTGTTATAAATTAAAAATATTAAGTTTGACAACTAAACATTCTTTTCAGAAATGATATTGCCTGCAAAATCAGTGTTGATTATTTAATATCAAAATATTAGTTCAGAAATCAGCCCCAATTCAGTCTCAATACAAATCTAAATGCACTCAATTAAAACCTGAATAACTTAAAAAATCGATGCCACTGCATTTATTCAACATTATTATAATTTTATTTTCAAATTATTATATTACAAAAAGTAGCAAGTTACTACAGAAGTTGTGAGCTCGAAAGATTTAAATGTGTGTCATGCATATTGTTTTTTTAAAGTTAGTATTAATTGTTTTCATAATTTCTACAGCATTTTAGTAGACAGTAATGTTAAATTACAAAAAACACTTCTGATATCTTTTTCTGTTCAACTAATTTATTAGGAATTATTTTAGATTTCCAAATCCTTTGGAACTACCTTCAAATTTCTAATGAAATAGAGAAAACCACAAATTTATCTTAAGTAAAATATTATTCGCCTATGGCATAATTTTGACAACATTGTTTTTTGTCGATATATTTTTTTGATATTAATATAAGTAAAATATTCACGTTGAGGACTGAATGCCTAGTTGAATACTCAAAAATTAGACGTTTTTCGGATTTTTCTTTCCAAAATATATTAAACATTCAAAATGAAATTTTTAGGATCTATTATGTATTTAATTAAACGAAGAAAACGTTAATTTTTTTTCTACAATGTTTGCAGTGCCTCAAATATTTGAAGAATCATAGCATTTTTTATTTTTAAAAGAGTCCTTCCGCATGCATTATTAAGGCTTCCTTTTATAGACAACCTATTCAGTTCCTGACGTCATGAAAACTATTCCCAGGGTGCCTTAGAACAAAAAAATGAATTAGGAGATTCGGGATAATCCAGACGTAGATCCCAAGCTAATTACTTACTCTGTAGGATTACCAATATTGGCAGGCTACCAAGTGTAACGAATTAGATATCCTGAAACTTTTGACTGGTAGACTGACAATTACTAAAAATTCTTACAAAAAATATGTCGAAATTTTAAAGTCTAGCTAAATAGTAATCTGTTGCTTACTAAAGAAATTCCTTTTTAACACTATAAAGTCATACTACAACCAAATCAATATTTCAAAAATTAAGAATTTGTTTGCTTAGGTACTTGCCAATATATTCAGCTTAGAAGGATTGAATACAAACACTCAATGTTCACTAATATTTATATTTACAATCACCTAGCCCTCTTTGTTATTCAAAATAAATACTGGCCTAGGTATTGTAAACTGCATCTGTTGATTTTCCATTATCATCATAATCATCAAAGCGGAAGTGAATCTGAACTTTCAAATAACATTTGCTGCTATATATTATTATTTATTTATGAAAACCTTTTGTCATCCCTCTCCCATACATTTATTTGATTTATGAAATATTACACAAGGTCAATGTTTATTTTATATAGCCCTGAATATTTGTATATCTAGCTCCAAATTTTTAGCTTTTAAAAGTTAATAAAGAGGTGAAAAGATCATGTTAAAAATTTACACTATGAAGCACATTTGAAAATTTTTGAAAATCAGCTAAAAGGATGAAATATGTAACTGTAAATATTTCGCTTTGTTTTTGTTGAGAAAAAGAATTAATTGTTATTCCTTTACTAAACATGCATAAAGTTTTCATATATTCTGAGTTTTATGAGACTTGAAAGGGTAAATTTTACAGAAATTATTGATTTTTAATTGCTGAAGGATTTTAAATAACTATTATAGAATTGTGATATTAATTTCATACTGAACACCTTGCAAAAGTTTTTTTATTTTCATACTAGTAGTGTCGGAATAGGAATTTTGTGGTGTATAAAATACGAACTAAGGTTCAAATTTTAACATAAACATAAATGGAAAAAGTGATACCGATTTGAGTCTGGTATATCCAAAAAATAACAGAATAATGAGTATTAAATCCTTCCGAAAAATTTTGACTTGGAGTCTCATTATATTTAAAAAATGTCCTTTTACAATCAATAAGTCTTTTAAATCTCATCAATCACTTAAATAACACAACAATTATTATTGTATTTAAATAATTTATCATAAGTTATAACTGTAATGAAATAATCAAAATACTGAACTGTCACTTTTCATTCTACACAAAAGATATTTCCATAAGTGAGAGAGGTTTCTCATCATTTCCTTTAAATTAATTAAGTTAAAGACTAAACAATTTAAAATTGAACCTTAATTCATCCTGCTCAAACTGACATGTGAAAATTCCTCTATTTTTAGGATATTTAGTATGAAGTGAGATTTAATTCATGTTGATTAGAATGAAATTAATACGAAAAATTGAGATGAGTTTCTAATAGATTTTAGATCTGAGAACCATTAATCATTTACAGTACTGAAAAAGAAATAAGTTTTGGAATTATTCCTAGATATTTTGAGCTGATGATAATAAATATAGCTTTTTTTTGAATTACTGATTCCTTAAAGGCGCACTCCAAGTACGAAATATACTAGATAAAAATTTTCATCCTATCGCTGACCCTAATGAAAATAAAGTAATCACCGTTTTTTTTGTTGAAGAAATTCATTGTTCAAGTGTTTTTTGAGCTCTTCAAGTAAAAAGGTAGTTTCCCACTCTTAAATTAATTTTAAATATTTTATCTTCCCAAAAGCTTTTCTTTCTCTCTCAGTAAACATTTTTTTATCGTAACGTACCAACGGTTACATGAGCATCTTTCTCTCCAAGAACTTTTTTGAATGATTACAATGACGTTTTGGAGCAATACCTAAAGCCTTTACATTTTGACTAAGAAATTCGCAATTAATTCACGAATCTTTATACGTATTTTTTATAAGGTTTTTTATTTAGTAGTTTTCTTGTATTGTAATTTTGTATTTTTCTAATTTTTTTTTTTAAAATGTAAGTTTTTTTTTAGAATTTCGCTGAGTTAGGAGAGATAAATATATATCATGAGTGAAAAAGGACTTTTTTTTTATCTTCAAATATTAAAATTTCCATCTAACTTTTCACTTACGTGACCTGTTAAAGGAGAAAATTAATGTCTCGTATGCACTGGCTGAATAACAAAATCTCTAATATAATTGTATCCAGGTGAAAAATCTTTTCTACACGTCCCATTCTTGTTAAGAAAAATATTGCAGCTTCATGATTACCACAAAAATAAAAATTCAATTCAAAAACAAAAATAATTTTTAAACAATAGCATAAATATATCAACCAATAATCCTGTTACTAAATCAAAATAAGAAAACTAAGTAAATAAAGAATACAAGTAAAGAATGAAATAATAATAAAATAAAATAAAGAAATAAATGTAGAGACAGTGAACTTGGATATTCCGCAGACGGGAAACTTCAAACAAAGTTAGCAGGAGACTGTAACTAGGGAAAATCTTTAGTGACACAATTCTTCAATTAGTAGACAGCGGCTGTCAACAAGTTCCTGTCCTTAGCTACCGTCCATTTACCGCTCTATATACGAATAATATAAGATCAAAAGGTACGCCTGACAGTCAACTTGTTTAGTATTTGACCGTGAATGAAGGCTGCGCCTGTCTGTCTGCAAATGGAGTCCATTGAATTTTTCATGACAAACTCTAATAACAGTGAGAACAAATTTTGCTGTTGAATATTTTGTATTTTACTTGTGGAATTTTAGGGCTAACAATTTCCCGTAAAGTGGTTTAAGTAGTTTTTGGAATTCAACTAAAACTACAAAAATGTTTGTTTCACTTTTTCTTGTTTTGTTAACTATTAATATGGCTGTGAACTTTGGGTGACTTTTTGGATTGTAGTTCAATAATTTTTTTGACTTCTGAGTTTTCAAGTTTTTAAAATAATTAAACAAAAAATCTAACGTTACATGAAAAAAAATTTAATGCATAAAATCTATAGATATTATTTAATTGTTTTGTCTCTGGTTGATTTCGTGCTGACATCGTTTCTTGTCTCGATTCTCCTCGTACTAGAAAACAACTTAATTCAAATAACAAGAAAGCAGTTTATTTAGTTTATTTGCATTTATTTTCAATGTCTCTTCTTAATTCGGTAGTTTTTAAAATGCTGACTTTTCTTTTGCACCGAATAATATTAGATCGGACAGCCCATCTATTTATTAAGAGTAAATCAAAGTCTTAAACCCTGAAAGCAGCTTCTCATTGTGCTGTCAATAAAATTTCTTTTCTTCAAAACTAACTAGTGAGAGGAATTGCAAACAAATCAACAATGAAAAACTGATACCTTCAGTCAAAACAGCTATTTTTAAACAAATGCAACGATAAATTTTGTTCTTCAGGTAAAATAGCATGACATATTCATACATTAAATTTATTTCTAATCATCTAAATGTTTTTACTTTTTTCATCTTTGCTTGGTTTGTAATCGAATAAAATACCTTACAAGGGGCTTATTATTCAATTTAAAAAGGAATTTGTTGAAAATTTTCAATTTTTGCTAGCCTTCTTTAAATTTATTTAATAGAATTGTTGTAATTTTTTTATGCAAGATTAAACTGAGATATGATGATAAATTTGAGTTAAGCTCGCACTATGAAATCGGGTGTTTTGAAGTTACGAAAACTAAGAAGAGAATTATGATTTTTTTCTTAAAAAAATTAAAAGATACATTCTATCAAGTTTAAAAATAAATTTATAGCTTCAAATGTTCATAAAACAAAACAAACCCGTTGCAGTTTCATTTTAATATATTGAATACAACTTGAGATATGTTTTAAAGATTGTTTTTGGTGGTAACTTTGGGTGGAATTTTTCAATCTCTTAAAATGATTGACTGCAGGTGTTTTAGTTTTAATGCCTTACGCTATATTTAAGCCTTAGTAAAATTGGTAAATATGGTTCGGAACGCTGTTTTTGGAGTCAAAGGGTTACCTTAACTTTTAGAAAATTTTTGTTGTATTAGAATTTTTATTTTATTTAAGGAGGATCAACCTAAAAAAATTTGTTGTCCTGAAAAGCGTGCAAAAATTTCTTCAAACATTGAGCAGTTCCACTAAATTTTTTTTGCCATGTAATTAAATTATGAAATATTTGCAATAAATTAAAGTTTTTAATGTTTTCTTTATTTCTTCTCAATATAAAAACAAAGAAATATTTTTAAAAACTTTTTCAACCTCGTGTACTATATTGCTCCCTCATTTTGCCGAAAATCTTTTAACTTTTTCCCTTAAAATATGTAACTACAAAAATTTTAAACTCAAAAACTTATACTGGAAATATCTTTTCTTGATAGATACATTAAAATCTATATTTGCTGTTAGGATTTTTAAAACTAAACTAATAAGATTCTTTTATACCATCAAATAAATCAATAACCCATCCTTCGATTCCACTGGATAAAAATCTGAAATGAGATTTCTTTAAAGCAATTAACAAACTTTTGACAGTTGACAAGAAATTTTTACCCTGGAAAAACCAATAAAATTCTGTAGTTGCCTTTTAATAAATCTAAGCCACGTGCAGATCTTTGCACTAATATTGTTTATCATTTAAGTTATATACATATTTCTTTAAGCCACCCTAAACCACGAAATTAGTATAAGGTGTCAAAGAACTTAATAAAGACATCAATGATTTTATCCCTTTTTCTCTTATCCTAAATACTGAATACAGAAAAGTATTTCGCTTCAACCATGTGTTTCCATTTATGACAAAAGAAATAAATTACATACTATTACCGACGTATTTTGTCACACTAGAGGGTGGTTTATTTTGTTGGTAATATAACCAAATATATTTTAGGGAATCAAATAAAATTTTGTACCATTGGGAACTAACTTTCCAATTTGGGGAATTCACATGTTATATGTAATTTTGCTCCATTAAATTTGTGGGATAGAGAAGACTGGTTGTAATGGTGAGGAAGTTATCTAAGGGTTGAATATCGGGAATATAGCGTAAATAGAATACTATCAGAGCAAATTATTACTAATGTTGAGATATACTCGAATTGTTGGTGTAGAAAATTGCATTAGCATAAATCTATTTTATTTTATCTATGTTAAAATAATTTCATTTTTGGTACATTGGGGTTGCTGAAATTTTCTTTAGAAATAATAATAAAGCTACAAAAAAACGGAAATCTAATCAAAGTTTACGCATTTTTTTTTTCTTTTTATACGAGTATATATTGTATTTTGATCATGCTACAGAGCAATTATTCTTACTTACATAACTTATTACTACAAAAAAATTTGAATGAAAATATACTCAATAGTGTTCCTTTTTGCATTTTACATTACTACGTCCTAATAACACGTATTTGTCACTTTATAATGCTATGTTTTAGCTTTTAGACTAATTCATGAGCAGCACAACAGAACTGTCCCTTAAAATAGCTATTTTATTATTTTCTATATTAAAAATATCCCTCATTGCTTATTTCTTTTCTAGTGATAAAAATAATTTGCTTTTCTTTAGGCTAAGGCCTTGCCAATTAAACGCGCTATCAATTTGGAATGTTTAGTTTAGATATTCAAAAATTTTTTTGATTTTTTCAAATATCCTTTTTCTATCTACTTGTAAGAAACATTGGAAATTTACAAGATTGGCATTTTTAACCTTTGCTGAATGGATGGATATAATTTTTCTTCACTTTCTTAGACTTCTTAACTCTTTTCCTTCAATTACCTAGGTAAGACATCCTTAGATCAGCTCCAAACTAAATTATTATAGAAAAGGAGGTAAAATAATAGATTTCAGGACAATTACATATAAAGCAATCAAAACATTATTTTTGTCCGGTTAAACTTTAAAACTTTTTAAAAGTTTAATTGTTTAAAATATTGAACTTATTGGAACAGCTGTGTTCGATTTTCATTTAAACTTAATAATCTAAAAGCAAAGTAATTTTCATTAAATTGAAAAACATTTAAACTTTTCCAATTTATACAAATTCTAACTTATATCACTCTGAAAAGAAAATCCTTTTATATTACACGATGAAGTTAGATCTAAAGAGCTATTAATGTATGCAATGGGTCATTGGATTCTCATTAGTTACACATGTTGCACATCAGTGCAAATTTCAAGTAAAACAAGATTTATGTCCGGTTTATTACATTATTTAAATAAATTATTTTATCGATCGGAAAAGAGAAGGAAAATAATATAAAAAAAAAATCCAAAAAATATTTGACATGCCAAAACTAATTTAAAAACGTTTTATCAAACGACATACGTTAGTATACCTCCTAAATGATTCCATCTCATGAATAGAAAATTATTCGATTTAGTACAAGTGTCTCTTCGTCCTTTTTTTACCTCTTTATGATTGAAAGTCTTAATACTTAAATAGGATTGTGCTACAAGCTCGTGGAATATTCTTCAATAATTTTCTAAGAATTTTCACATCTGGTAGTTGACATTTAATCTGTGAGTAAAACTTTCAGTTAAAGGTAAGAAAATCTCTATTTCAGTATGTTTGTAAATATAAATAATACATATATACATATATGTATACATTGGACCGACTGATACCACCCTAAGCAAACTTTAAACCATTTAAAATGGTGGAAGGAATTAAATTCTATTCAACGAATTTTAATGGAAATTAATTGAACTTTCTCTAGATGGAACGGAATTCTTCAAAAAGGCATTAATTGAGGGTGAATGAATTCTTTGAATTCATATCCATAGTATAAGGGTGAAAATAGATTAAGATAAAAACGAAAAATTAAGAATATTTGTCTGCAAAATAAAAATATATTCAAATATTTCTAGGTTCAGATATTTTGGGATACATATTTATCATGAAATGCTAATGATGTAGAAAATTTGACAGACAATTTGTCTACTAAAAGTGGCGAAAAAAGAAATTCCAATAAATTTCCTTGAATTAATGTCACGATATACTGATAAACTGAAAACTTATAGAATTGTGTTATAAAATTTTAAGGTAAAAAGCTTATGCTGTTTATTTCCTTTTAGATGATGCTTCTCTTTTGTACAAAATATTTATTTATCAATTACAAAGAACTACTGAAATTTGGGCATGTAAAATACTAAAATAATTGAGATGAATTCAATATAAGATTAGACATTTAATGCAAAGCTTAAATTCCTTTATGTGATAGACATGAATATTTACTAAAATTGTACTGGTATAGTTATACGTATCAAAAGTGACGGTAATTTCAACAAACCCACAAATTTTTTCGGAATATTGATTTAATTGTACCGTAGTGGATTGTGTTGACCAATGTAGTTCAGTAGCATAGACCAATTTTTGTAATTGCCTGAATATGGTAGCATAACGTCTTAATTTTTCCTTTGATTACCACTAAAACTTCATTCGCCAAGAGGCCCGAGACAGTTCATTCCCACCACTGATTTAATTCACTTTATATTCATCAAAAGTTATATGTTAACTTTCCCAATGAGCTACTTTGATACCTATCTGACCTTGAATTGAGAGTAACACATAAAGAAGCATATTTGAGCTTCTGCTGCATTAAGGCTGAAGTAATATGAAATACTACTTTAGGACCATTTTCGTATCTAATATACACTGCTAATATACCTTAAAAAAAAAATTATTCATTTTTATCTTTACAATTATAAGGGTAACAGATGATATATAAGTGAAAGCCACAGAAAATTGGTCATCAATTGGTGAGATTATTTGAGATAAATGAAAAAATCATCCTTTGTTTTCTTCCTTTTTATATACATATATTTAAGAATTTAATATAATTTATTATTTAAATTTATTTAAATTTGTAAAAGTCATAAAACTAAAACATTTTACTTCTCTTCGACTAGGAAAACGCTCAAAAATTTTCACTTTCGAAGCACCACAAGTTCTTTGTTCTTTGAAAGAAAATCCCTTAACATTTCAATCGTCGACATTTTGATTGACTCTTTACTCAATTAACTAATAAAGTGGGACATGAAAGTGTGTCATGTAAACACAGCTCCGATTGAATAATTTATGAGCAGTTGTCAGTTCAAGTACAAATTTACATACAGTGATTTATAGGTTTTCATACCAAAACATAAAACATTTACTCACAAGCTTAAGACCCAAACAACTTACTATCCCAAAAGCTTCATAAGCTAAAGCAAATCTTGACGATATTTACTTTTGTAAATGCTGTTATTATTTTATTTTATATTTTTCTGCATTGCATTACATTGCATGGGTGTACCCTTGTGGTAGGTAACCAAAGCAAAATGAATTATTTGTCTGTTGAGACATTAAAGCAGGAAAATTTGCACTTTAATAGACAAATTTATTAAGTATAGTATAATAAATTAGTTAAAGGTGGCAACTGGCAATCTTTAGTAGGTGGAGTCTTTTTAAATATTTACATAGTGTTTATTTTATTTAACTTTTGGCGTGGGTCGTATGCTAGTCTCAAACACTGAATAACTAGAAAATACTTGATGCGATGAAACTTCTTAATATCATTAGACAGAAATCATTTCTATATTCATCCAATCATCAAAAGTTTATTTGTAGGTGATTCCTAAAATAAAAATTTGTGTGACAAAAAATTTTGTACAAATCTTTAGTTTTGATAGGTGGGTGTTTAATTTAAAAAGGCGGAGTAAAATTGGATTTAAGATAAAATTCTATTAGCTGAAGAATATTAGAAATTATAAAACATGACATGCTTAAAATATAAATATAATTTTTTGTATTTTTAGAAAATTTGTTAATATTTTATTCAAGAGCTTCTACCAAATACGATGAACTAATATTGGCTATTTTATTTCAAGTGTGACTAATTTCATATTAAATTTAGGAAATGAAATAATCCAAGCTGACTTTTTTTATGGATTCAGTTATTTAAGTCTTATATGTATATGTGCGAAAAGTCTTCATTGAGTATTAAATTATTTTTGTGCTTTTATTTCGAAGTGAATTAAAACTCATTTTTATTCTTGATTTTCACGAACTTCAAACGAACAAAGAAAAATAGCCTCCAGATTTCCTTTAAAACTTTAGCTATAACTTTTTATACAGCTTGTGGCATCAAAAATTCAAACTTCTTTGTGTAATAAAAGTAAAAATATTTTTATAATTACTAATCAAGCCTTTTTTATACAATGTTGAACAACATATTGAGAATTAAATTTAAATAACTTGCATTATATTCCTTTAAATTAAGTTCTCAGCATTACCTAAGCAAAAAATCTTTCTTAATTCAATGTCAGAAATTTTTAAAATCATAATGCTCACCAGCTTAACGTTTTTATCATAATATATAAAATTTGATACAAGTCTGCAATTAGAGTTCCTTGCTGTTGATTCAATAGTACCATTATCCAAAAAATTGTAAACTTAAAATTTCACCAAATGCAGCCAACATGATTTTAATTTTTCCTGTTCATAAATATTAAATAATTTTTTAAACAAATCCAAAGTCCAGACATGAAATTTTTTTGATTTCTTTAAGCAGTTCAATTGACTTAATTTAAAATTTTCTGATATAATTACTTCCGTTCTTTAAGCAAACCATAAACAACCCGCAGTTAAGCCTTAAACTCAAGCCACAAATTATTATTCTATAAATTGTTCTCTCTTTGAATATTTTCCCAAAATTTTTCATGTCGTAGATTTTGAGTATAGCCCGCTTAACCCATTCTAATTCAAATTTCAATGCAAAATCAAATGAATCCTTCTGGTATACTTTTGTTATATATTCCATTTAGGGTGTTATTGGTCTTGTTAATAAAATTTAATTAACAAATTTTAGGGTACCCGCATTGTTTATTGCATTTCTCTTCTTCTTAAATTGTCTCTATTTAAGTCAATTAAATTAGTACCAAGTACAAAATAGACAAACTTGAAAATCTTTTTGTAATATTGAATCATGTTCTTTAGGTCAATTTTTGGCCACGGTAACAAAATTGAAAATTAATTTCTCTATGTATTTGGCATAATTAGAGAAGTTTCTCTGGATCTATTGGAAAACTATTTGAATAAGTTTCCTTTTTGAAAATTATCATACCAAATATTACACTTTGTGTTTAGTTTTATTTATCTCATTTAAAGGAATGAACGTGGTCAAAATCAATTTACGTAATTGGAGTAAAATTTAATCTGATAAATGTTTTGTGTGATACAAAGTGGTTTAATCAATACAAATTTGGGATCGATAAAAGTTATTTAAATTTAAATTGAAATTTTGATGTGAAAATATTCTATTATTTCTTATGCATGTTAGCCAGGAATCAATCAAATTGATTGAGCTTACAAAAAATTAGGATATGAATAACTGAAATCAATTTACTATAACTAAGCCAAAAAGTAAATATAAAATAAGATAAATAGTTTAACTTTTTTATTAATATTAATAATTAGAAAATTTGCAATTACTTTCCAAAATTTTCGCGTAGTTGCATTTGTATGTCATTTTTTAACAAAGAAAGTATTCCAAGAGTCTTTTGTCCAAATAGGGAATTTTTTAAAGATGCACATTTCAAATCTATCAAACCTAACCAAAGAATTTTTTCTGAAAACCCAAAGCTCCTCAAACCAACCAAATGTTTTGAGTAATAATACTTCTATTTCAAAAGAGAATTGCACAAGCGCTCCAATTTAATAAAATATTTTCATATCGAAGTCACCACATCGGGTAAAGGTAATTACTGCTCTGTCGTCTAAAAACTTTATACTAAATGTATAAATGTAGACTCTTTTTATTACAGACTTCAATTTAATCCAAATCTTAAGCTTCAAAGTCTTCTTTCTGAGAAGACCGTGTTCACTGGCATAATTATCAAACCGTGATTATCCGTTGAGCCTAAAATTTCCAAAAAATCCTTTGAACTCTAAACTAAATTGGTACTTTTGACCAATTATACCATTTTTAAAAGGTTTAAATTATTTAAAATACTAACAAAATATCCAGCGTAAAATATGTTTTTTTTTTAATTTTTTCTGAATTAAGCTAATTCTACAAACTTCTAATATTTTTTCAAACTACTCATATTTAGTATAAATAATTTGATTACAAATCCTTGTCACGAATACAATATACCTTAAAATTTACATTTTAGATAAACTACATTATCTGTCTAGTGACAGAAAATCACAGGAAGCTTTAGCCATAATGTAACTTCATAAATTCTAGTATCAATGAGGGAAGCTTAATACCTCAAAGTGATACTTGATAGCGTGTTAGTATCCGGCAGAAAAATCGTTTCAGCTTAGCATAAGAGAACTTTATCATATTTATCATTAAAACCGTCAAAGGTCATATATCTTCTCTTATATTTACCTGGCCTTTAAACAGCCCACAATTTGATAGCAAGGCAAAAGAAGAAAAAAATTCATTTTCCTGTAAAATGTCTTCCAAATAAACCTCCTTATACATTTTGCACATAATAAATCTTATACGACGTTATCAAAACCACTTTGTAATATTCTTACGCTAGAATCCACCTACTTCCAGCAATCATCCAGCTATATAGCATGACTAGGATACTAATTCATGTATCTAGGTGGATATCGTACACATAAGGATTTGTGGGTGGCAATATAACAGTTTGATGGATGCTATCGTTTTCTGTATATCAAAAGCCCTAAAACACATATAGATATCGAAATTCTTATTCCAATAAAATAGAAGTAGACCCAAAAATTGAGAACAATACCTTTATGAGTTTTAAGATATAGAATCGCAAATGAAATATTAATGAACAGTGAAAAATATTAAAGGAATCCTGCCTTACAAAATAAATGTAAAAAGGCATGATGAATGCCTGCCACAAATATTCTTCAACAATTTCTAATTTATTTACCCTGGGGAAATTCCAATTGTACAGCTCAGTTGCGATGAATGCCTTTGTGTTAGATATGACTGTAAAAAAAGTCATACCGTTTCCAAATGGAGTGCTCTAGGCTGACTTTATTATCTTTTCAGCTACCGTCATGCGGAATTGTCATAAATTATTCATATCGTATTTTTTGTTCTCTTTCTTTTCTATCAAGTATTTTTTCCCTATTGTCCAGGCTATAAATCCTTGCCTTTAAATCATCTTCGGAAAAGTCCTTTAATATAGTAGGAGAGTAGTATTTCCATTGGTTTATTAAAGATTCTTTTACCAAGCTGATTAATTGAATGTTTTATTATTTATTTTTTCAATTAAATGCTAGTATGAATGGATAGAAATATTTCAACATCTATATTATATTGTAATTTTATTCATTATCCTTACAATATGCTCAAAAAAGATAGCAAACATATTGAAATACAAAAAAACAAATAATTTTTTCCCTGCTTTGTTTTTGTTAATTTAATGCCCAGTAAATATATTTACTAAATATAAAGAAAAAATTTTAATGAAATGTTGAAACTCTTCTATGGCCATTCGACGGATTTTTCACTATGGAATTGCAGCAAAATTGCAATTAAGGCTAAAAACTCAAAATAATTAAATCCGAACTTTTTAATTGGATCTACTGCCTTTTGGGTGTATTGCTCTGTTATTTAACAATCGCACCAAATGTTTAACTTAAATAAAATAGAGGATTCAAAAATAATGGGCGGCTGTTGCCAAATTTAATCACTCTATTAGTTTATAAGAATATGAATATTTACAGCTATAATTATATTAACACTGAATTTTTCTGAAATATTTAATGAAAGATTTCTAAAAGGTTTTAAGCAAAAAAATATGTTCTTTTAGTTAATACTTAAACTTTATGTAAGTATGGATAATAAAACCTGATATATTTTTACCACTAATTATATTATTATTTTTAATTATAATTTTAACAATGATTTTTTATTATACAAAAAGAACTTTCATTTATTTTTAAATATCTTTTTTAAAAAAACTTAAAAATTACCAATCGTATATAATTCTGAATGCTATGTTGATGATTCAACTAAAAATGCTAAACTGATTTAAATGATATGTCAGAGTTATAATGAAAAGAATCATGAACTACTTTGACACATCATTTTAATCGCAGGTATGTATGGCATATAAAAAATATGTGCTGTCCCCACATAAGTTTCCCAACTAAACATTAAGCACAATATTTCAGGGAATAGACACCCTTACTCATTAGCATTTTATCTGATAGAATTAAATCTTAATAGAAAACCTTTTCAAACTTGGTAATTGGTGTGATTCTCCAAAAGTAACGCACCATAAATTACACGTAAATTACTTCTTAAGTCATATTATCCTGATCTCATAAAAAATGTAACTTAAAAGATCCAATCAGAATCCATGCGCTATACGCCAATTGACTTCTTTTTGGTCTTACGCTACTTTACTAATTAGCATTGAGAAATAATTTTTGTAACAAATAAATTTGGAGAATCAAATAATTCCTCACTGGGGCATGAATAGCTTTAATTTGGATACAGAAATTCATAAGAAAAATTCTTTTTATTTAAAATTAGATTAAATAAAATTTATCTTTTATTTGGAATTTTTTACGATATAATTTCTAAATCTACAACATAAACAGTTGCGATGCCCTTTTAAACAGTAAACATATTTTAAGAAAAAGGCAAATATTTAACAAAAAAAAGAACCTGTGGTATAATAATTTAAACAATATTAAACCTACTTCTAATTATATGCATCGCGAGCTTCTATTTGCATTCACTCATCATAAATAAATAATAATAGCACTTAAATATATAAACAAGCATAGGAACGGTGCACTGATCCCTCGATCTAATAAAATCTAATAAAAGATGCATCAAATATTTACTTGACAAACAAGCAAAGAAAAAAAGAACAAGATGTTTACTATTAAATGGAAGCTGCAACCCGTTGGATATAACTCTTTCACATTTTTGATTAACGCAGTACTAGGAGCTGGTGCAAGTTTTAGCCCCTTCCGACAACAAATCTTAGCTCTGTTAGCATACCAAAAGTCTTGAAAGTATTAAATTTCTTTAAAATCATCTTATGGTTCTTTTTGGAGATACCTACATGGCATCAATTTCTTTTCTTCCCTTGTTTTTATTTATCCTATTACTTGTTGTTGTTTTTGTAATTTTGTAGTTTTGTAATTTTAATTTTGTTGTTTATAAAAATCTTTTCTTAGCGACCAAGATAAAATCTTATAAACTTAAGGTGGTGTCCCCTGAATATCAATCTAGGCCTGTGAGTATCTAAAGAACAACAAGCTCGAATTTCTAGAATGTTGGAATTTTTAAAACAACTTTTCCTTATATATTTTTTATTTTTATTTCTTTAATTTTCTTGCTGCCATTTAAAATTCTCTGGTTCATGTGTTTTAGATAAAAATAATTTTAGATAAATTTATTACTAGAAATTTGTCATCTGAATTTCAGTATAAAATATTAACATTGTGTCAAATTATGGTTCTTCATTTTCATTTTTCATCTAACGACTATTTCTCTTGGAAATTAGAGCTTTTGTGATAGCCTACATTGGTAAAATTGATGGGCCCTACAAGATTGAAGCATTTGTCTTTGGATTATTACAAATGAAATTAAATTTTGTCACTTTCATCTTATCATACAGAAACAGAGACAATTACAATTAAGTTTTGAAACTATCCTATGCCATTTCATTAAATGTGATTCGTTAACCTTAATTAAAAGAAACTTAGCTCAGCAGGAAATTACGTAATTGATTGTAATAGTAAAATTTGCTTACAAAAATCTTGTAATTCTTACATTTTAAATAATTTACTGAATAATTACGAAGGAAATAGGCGATCCATCGATCAAAAAGCTCTTTTATTGTTATATTAATTTGATTTTTCAAGATATATATGTACATAGGAAGTAGACTAATGCAATAAACACCTTGAACGCACAAAACAGTTGGGTAACAGTTGACAACACGGAATATTATGAAAACAGGAGAAAAACTGAAGTGAAGGAGAATCTTTGATATATGATTTTGAATTTTAATTTTTGTTGTAAGCTTTTTATTACCAGTAATGATAGCCAACGTACACATTAGCATTAGTCAAGATAATAACAGCAAAATATAAAAATCTATAGTTTTCCTGCAACGATGACAGCCAAAGAAATTATAATATTTGTAAAGTCATCCATTTTATTTTAGTATTTTTGTGTGGATGAGGACTGATTTTTGTACCAGAAACTTGAAATATTTTATTTAGTAAGAATATTTAGAGATAACAAATTATGACATATATCAGTTTTACCAATTTTAATAAAACTTTAGCGATTAGGATGTTATGTGCTCTAATTAGAAGTAAAACTAATGTTAAGGTCGCTTTCTATCTCATTAAATTACACAAGTATTTATTTTCTTTGCCTTGTAAACCAAAGCAAAGAAATATTCTTACAAGTGATCACCGATGTAAGCCCAATCTGACACTGAATCTATTATTTATTTGCATTCAGCCATAGATTAAGGATTTTTCTGAATACATTAGATAATTTCGTCTACTCCTTTTCAACGTATGGCACACATAATTGTGGAAAAGCCATAAAAGTCTTTGGTGTGATATAAAATTAAATGCCAAAAACCTGCAAATAGTAAAAACAACGAGCAAGTAATACAGTAATCGCATTTTCGATTCTTAGGTCACCACATTGTCCAGCAACTTATAGTTTTTTTTTGTTTAATAGGAATAGCTATGTGATATATTCTCCAGATTTTCCGTCAACAATAAAACTTAACCCTTATTTCATCTTTGGCTCATTTGTATATCTAGAACGCAGTCGAATGTGATAATAAAACATTTGCCTCCTTGATATCAATGATCAATATTTCACTTTTTATTCTTCAGTGAAATAATAGAATACCTGACATTTTCCAAACTAAGAAACGTAATTGGGATTAATCTACAGGGAGATCAGAAAGAAGAAGTTTTCCTCCTTCCTTTTCATATAAAGTTGAATTTATTCTTTAGCAATAAATAGAGATCTGGAACATAATTTTAAAGAAATGATGATAGGCAATTTTACGAAAGATAGAGTACCCTCAACCTTGTCGTAAGTTGCATCAGGATTAAAACAAAACATTTGCAATTGTTTGTTGTCAAATAATTTTGGCAAAATATTAATTTTTTAAGGAAACAAAATTTATAGACTTTTTATGATTACTAAATTTGATCTTTAACTTAGCTCATCTTAGAGTATTGTATGAGATCTATAAAGTACTTTTAACTATAAAAAGAAAGGAAAATATAAAAAACAATTCGTGACTTGGTCTTCACATTGAAATTATTTAGAAAAAAGTGTATTCATGCTTTCAAAGATATTTATATTTACATTTGACATTGTTGGAGTTCTTGTGTTTGTACAAACTTAAGAAAATGCTGATAATAAGTCCTTATATGAAACCTGGCTTAGGTTTGATTAACATTGAGGAAATTAAATAGTTTTATTTAACATTGAAAAGATGTTAGAACAAATTTGATTTTTTTTAATGAGGATTTCACCATGCATCATTGGTTTGAATTTCCTAATTGTGATCAGGAGGGCAAGAAATTAAACAAAGGAAGCTAAACGTTAAAAAAAAATGTATTAACCGACATTTTGTTATGTTTGTAGCATTTTTGCTGCTATAAAATTTCATGTAAAATTCACGTTTACATTAGCATTTTGGCTAGATGTTGAGAATTGTAAATATTTTTATTTTTGTATAAGAATTCCAGGAGAATACTATCTCAAAAATTGCTAAAGAACTTTTTGGACTTTTTCCATCTTTTTCGAGAATGGTTGGATTGCGATTAATTGTGATAGTGAGGTTGAATCTGATTTTAAAACTGCGAGGAGCACAGGTTTAAAATTTAATTCTTAAGCTTAAGCATTGATGTATAATAGTTATAATACAATATAAAGCTCACTACACTTGAACTCGTAAATACATGTATTGCTCAGACGAAAGTTAGGAGAATTTCTGCTTTACGCAGTTGTTTGGATCGGTTCAAAATGTGAACCCCAATTATCTGAATTATTAAAGTCCCAATACAAACACAAATTTTTTTATGTGGAGCCTAACTATTTTAGTAAATACACATTAGTAAACTTGCAATGAAAACGCATTCTAACTCAACGTAATTCTGACTTACACTTACTTTAATTTTATAGCCTTGCATAAAACTTATTGTTTGTCTAACAAGACATTTCTAATAAAGCTAAATAAAGTAACATTCCTTCAAAAATTCATAAAACTTATTACCTAATTCTGTATAATGAAAATACACATAATGTTTCCCCATCATTTCAAACGTCACTAGCAATCAAATTTTATAAATATAAAAAAACAAAGGAATAAAACCCAATCTCCGACAAAGAGTTGTTTACTAAGCCATCACTTTCGCGTTTAGATTGAATGTCCCAATGTTTTCTGGTCAAGTTTTAGCTGCACATAGATGGATGAGCACTTTACTATTATCCACCAATCAATTGTCCTTCTAAATTGATCGAACATGTTTAATTCATTGCATTCATTATTGGACATTTAATTGAAGTTATTGTTATTGCAGATGAATAGAAAAACGAGTATCTCCTTGTTGTTTTTTTTTAATTTATATTCTTTAGATATGACAAGTGCGTGCTCCGTGATTTCTAGTGATCATACTGTGTCCACGGTATTTATTTCGATAATTACTTAAGCCTTGCTATGTATTTTTTGATTTTTTGCTGATATCAATGAACCATTAATGAAAAAAAAACATAACAAATTTTACTTAATTATTTGTTTGTGTCTTATTGAATTGATGATTGATGATGCGCAGGGTTCATAAGTGCAAAGCAATCGTTAATCGACAGGGAAATTATATTCTCTACATACATCCAATTAATAGGATTGACCTTATTGTTACCAAGCAATTAGTGAGCCAATTCGTGTATTGGTTGTTTGATGTATGGTGTATATTGCGGTTTTTAGAAGGAATTTATAAATCACAGTTGTAGCCTTTTATTATTGATAATAGGTATATCACCATAGGTTTTTAGATAATCAAGGAAGTTCCTTATTTTTTACTCTAAACAATATAATGTTCTGTACTTAGATATTAAATGAGTTATAAATGAAAGTTTGATTAATGAAAGGACACCCCATGAAAATGATTTTAATGCAACCAAAAAGAATAATGCTACCAAGAAAATTAAGTTGCTTTTATATAACACCTAATATCTTAGTTAATATTAACTTGTATCATAAATGTAACTTTTTCAAAATATTTTACCATTAAATCAGTCATAGAACTTTTTGATTCTTTATTAAAAGGGGCACCAGTGGTTTTAAAACCATCATTAATCATTTCAAAGATATGTAGTTTAGTTTCAATAAATACACAATTTAATATAGTTAAAGAGGAGAATTATTAAAATAATAATGTATCCCTTCTTTTTTAAATTTCACTAAAAAATTAAATATTTTTCTTACTAATACTCATATATGTATTAGAAATGACTTTTCCAAAAAAAAAAGAACTTAGTTTTAGAAAAAGCGTCTACATAACTAATGTAATTTATATCAGTTTAGCTTTAAATTCACAAATACTCAAATTATTGTTAAAATTGCCTAGTCAAATGCCTAGACCCTTGTCAAATGTCAGTAAAAAAGCTTACAACAGAAATTTCACTTAAAAAAAAAATCACATAAAAGTAGAACTGACCTAACTATAGAGGAAAAAAAAGGATTAGATTTTTTATTTTTGGATAAGAAAATTTGTTATATACAAGGGGTTAACGAGTAAAACATTTTTAAACTTTTTAGTTGTATAAATAATGATATTGGCCAACGGATGATGTAGTTCAGGATTTTTCATAGTTTTAACAGGAAATAAGTTATTTAATAAGTTTTTTTGGCTTGTACGAACTGATGAGTTAAAAATTGGTCTTTATTTAAATGGTGAATTTTATAATTTTTCGATAATTAGTAACACAGATGACTTCTTCAACATTTTTAAATATTTTATGGTGAAATTCTTTTTAAGTATGTGAAAAGACACAGGTTTACGCTTATTGTTAGATTATTCTGATAGAATACAGATCAGTAAAATCTGTAGTATATTTACAATTAATAAATATTCAACGACAATTTTCAAGTAATCATATTTTTAAAAAGATATTAATGCTATAGTAAATAAGTGAAGAGAATTTCAACTAATCTCTATTACACTTGTATCCGAAGCAAAGAAAATAAAACAATAAGGTTTAGACAAAAAATTAATTAATTTGAATTACTCCAAACAACGTTTCTTCTATTTTGTAAAAATTTCCTTACAAGAAGTTTCGATTATCTGAAAAAATCGTTAAGGAAAAAAAATATATAAATCTTAAAGAAATTGCTACAAAATTTTATCCTTAAGCGATTTTGAGAATCTATAGGCTCATAAATTTTTATGTACATACCAAATATCATGATTTTGTCAAAATTTAGTACCGTTAATAATATACCACAAAAACCTAATTAAATATTTCATTTTATATAATGATTGGAAAATTTTCCTTCAATTTTCATTATAATCAATTAAAATACTGTGAAAAGTTAACCAACAATTTTAATCAAATAATACTTTCGAAGGATAAAAGCTATTAAATTCAGCGTATTTACACACATCATAGAAAATGTGGTATTACAGTATCATGGTAACCAATTAAAAACAATAAAATTTAAATTTTCTCCATGAACACCTTTAGAAGCCACAATAAAAGTTATTGAAAATTTTGTCATTGAATTTTAGAAGTTTGTACTTGACTTAAAAACCACCCTAAGGCCGTTTTATGTTATTATACTATGAAAAACACCCTTCTTTCTATGAGCCCCTTAATAAAAATAAATTCAATTTAAGGTAATACTTTTAGCATTCACCTTAAATGAGGTGAGGGTTGATGTGATTTTTTTATATATTTCTAATACAGGGTTGGTAGCTTATTGTAAAGCTGAATTTTATCGCTTAGTTATAAGCTCTGCGTGCTAGAAAAATCCAATTTAAACCAATTTTTAGCACTACTTTGGTTTAGTTTATTTTTAATAGTGCTTTGAATTATTTATTAGAAAACTAAGAATAAAAAAGTGGATATTTTCAAGGCTCATTATACCTTTTATTCTAATAAATACTTAATAATAAATTTGGTTTTAATAATCATAACATTTATTTGTGAACTAACTCAAGGTTCGTGTGTGACTTTGAACTTCACCTAACACTAACTGAGTGGTGGATTTCTTACTTATCACTGCATTTATGGCCATTTAAATAAATGCTTACTTCGATAAGTAAAAATCCCAGGTCTATTTATTTAAAAAAGCTCAAATTCGCCACAAATTATATTTTATCTAAAATATGTTTGTAAATATTTATTTTTGTTTAAGTGATTTTCAGATGCTTAGGAAAGTTGTAAGTTACTTTTTAGGCATTTTTTTCCAAAAAAAAAACGAGCCTTTTATCTCGTACTTTGTACAAATGGCGATTAAGGCCTGTGAAGTTTATTCTATTGATCTTAAATTGACTTAGGGTACAAAATTTACACTTGTATCTTTAAACTTGTATTTTTAAATCAATCATAATAAAAGTTTCCGAATTATGTACAGAAGCAAAATATCACATTGCATGTTGGAAAATCACTTAAAATAAAAATACAAAATGAGGTGTGAATTAAATTCTCTTGATAAAATTAAATTTTAGATTAAATTTTTATATCGGATCGTCTTAATTACATTAAAACTTTTGTAAACTTTTTTTAAAAACAAAACAGCAAAACTTATAACTCATCATATGAAAAAACAATATATTAAATGTAGGGAACATTATTTAAATCCTAGTTAAAAAATTTCATGCCTAAGGAACTCATTTGAGATAATAACTTCTTAGCCTCAGTATTATTCATAATTTTCCATTATAAAAGAATAATTTCTCAAGTGAAAGAGAAATCTAGAGTAAATATAAAATTTTAGCAGTAGATTAAGAGATCAATGGAGTTCCATAAATTATTTATCTCACATTATTTACAAAAATGAAAAAAAAAAATCGGAAAATGCTGTCTCAAAATGATCCAGCAGTTTTTATATGAGTGGCAATAACACGAAATAAAAGCTTAAGATATGAAAATAAGAAATAAAATATTATTTTAGCTCACCCAATATTTAGTATTCAGCGATCATTTCAATCCCTTATCCTTCTATATGCTTATCCCAATTGCCAGTGCTATAACTTATTTACGCTCTAAAGGATATTTTCTTAAGGTTTTGTAAAATTTTTTTAAAAATGAAAAACTTAAGCCAAAGATATCTATGGAAATCGCTTTTAAATGCAAATTTGTAGAGCTTATTCACATTTTTAAAAAAAAACGAAAGTAAAAAAACTGAAAAGCAAGTCTCCGAAATTGAACCTAAAATTAGCCACCCCAATCGTTTCCTCTGGTTTTAGAAAACATTTCTGGTAATTTGATTTATACACTTGCAGAAAAAATATATTTATATATATATATATATATATATATAATAAAATAAAAAACCAGTAGAAAATTCTTTATACCACCCTTACGCAAAAAGTCACGTCTATAGCATAAACTGCAAGATAAGAGCCAGTTTATTAGGTTCATTTTTATAGGAGTAATTTTGCCTTATATTTCATGGCAAATAAACCATAGAAGCAGGAAAATGAAACCATAATTCAACCCTCTAGGAAGAACCATGAGGGTGGAGTATTAAGCTTCAAATGTCATCCGATTGTATAGTTAGATACGCAGGAGCCACTGTTACTTTTCTAAGGGTTGGAAAGTACGATTATGACGATGAAACAATTCTTTTTCCAGTTATCGTGTAACAAAATTTATTTCTCACCATTATTTAGCTTTGCTATTCGCATTCCTGTTTTTTTTGTACTTTTTTGTTTTATTTATTTTTATTTTTCTCAGTCCCGGCCGTTTATAGTACAATAATTTATAGGCATAAAGTGGCAGATTCAGAGCATCATGTAGCCCCATATATATATATATATATATATATATATATATATAATAGCTAGAGGGACGGAAAACTTGGTTTCCAGTTTTACCTCTAGGCATTTCAGAGAGCATAAAAATTTATTACTTAAACTGGATATGCATGGAAATTGTGATAATTCCCCGGACTCTAACCCAATATAGATTTCCTTTTCATCTTCTACGCTAGATAGATGATTACGCATATTTTGTTTCAAGCTATTATCTTTGTGGTAGGTAGCTCTGTTCGCAAAATACTTGTCTCAGGATGGAAGTAATGAAGCAATCCCCTTCCTGACTTTAAAGGTAATTTACAGCTCTCGGTAATGAGATTCAATAACAAAAAAAAGGGACTTTGTTTAATTAGCAAAATTTTATAGCTGTTTTAAGAATACTTAAAGAAAGCTTATTAACGCTTATTGGCTGTTAAGCGGAAAAGTTTTAGACATGGTCATCAGGATTCAAGCATTTTTGTTTTGTAACAATAAAAACTTTCATAATGATGTTGTCTGCTTATTTGTTTTCTCTTTTACAAGAAGTCTTGTAGGGTAGATTAAAAAGAATCTGGATATAAATTTAGGCACAGAAATGTTCTTAATCGCCTATTTTCATCTAATTACAAATTCCTCAAAGTTGAATATATTTTTAATTACGATCCTTAAGGGATTTACCTAAGTAACTTTTTACAGGTTAGCCTTTGCAATAAAAATTAGTTTCTTTGAAATGCTGAATATTTTGCTATGTCTGTTTTGAATGATTTAAGAAATAAAATATAAAATTATAAAAATAAAGCTTTTGACCTTTTCTTTAGAAATTTTTTTTTCTGTATAGGAATAGCAAAAATAGTTAAAATTATCAACTTTCAAGTTACTCAGAAATTATCATTCAATAAAATAAATTGTATTTTTGTTTTGTCTTTTGTTGTATTTTGTATTCTGTTTCCAAGACGCCGGATCTGTTAAGGAGTGTAAAAGATTTGTCTGGATTACGTTATATCTAAGTTGCCTTAAAATACACCTACGAACCATACGCAAGACACTTTTATACTAACATAATCAAATTCTAACTTAGGAATTTACCAGTAGCGTACTTAAGACGAACTATAAATTCATTCCGCTTAACCGTTTAATTCAAGCCTTTAGTAGTGAACTTTCCACAATCTTAAATACTCAAAATATTATTTAAAAATAAACAATCTCTTAGATATTAATTTCAAATTGTATTCATCAACTTAAAACAAAAATAAATTTCTATTTCTAAAATTGATTGTGTAAACAGAACTGAATAAATTCCCAAAAAAGCTATTAAACAAAGTAAAAAGCAACACACAAAGTAATTTCTACCCTTAAAATAAAATTATGTATTCTAAAAAAATAGAAATTTTTATTTTTACCCTAAAAAAACAAAATTGCAACAAAATATCCTGAACTTAGTGTTCCATTTAACTGATTTGTGTGCTTCCTATAAATCTGTGAACCATACAAAATTCTACATCCGATTCGACTTTCTTTTTGGGTACTTCTCATTGGCCTCTGTTGTCTCAATGTGTCCATGCTGTAAGGTCTTCCAAAGAATCACTTGAGATCGTATATAAATTTTACTTTCAAGGTGGCTAAAGCCGACAGTTAGACAGGCAGGTAAGATATATGCCGTTGTTGTCTCATCGAAATTTATAGCCATACTCAGTCTCTGTATAAGCTGAAATTCGATATATATGAATATCCTATATACCCCTTTTTGCATCCAAGAAGAGTTACAAAAGCTATATATACATATCCACTTATATAAATATATTTGGGTTAAAATTGCCATGAATACATCTTTCATGGCATTGTCGTTTTTAGTTGAAAACAAAATAATGAACAGTCTGAGAGAGAATCTGGCCAAGGAAGACCCCTAGTATTGTTGCAAAAAGAGTTGTTATATACGTTTTATTCGGTATTCCTTACAAGAGTTTGACATCATGTTGACACTTGAATTTGTTGATTGTAATAAAAGAAAAAGTCAAAGAAACAATTGCCTTTACTGCTTGCCCAGACATATGAACTGTATTCATGCAATGAAAAAATAAAAACATTTTATTTTTTGAAAATATATAAAGGGTAGAGTACTCCATTTATATGAATGTTTTAAAATTGGATACAAATGACACCATATATTCTGTCAATGACAATTTTATATCACAATAAATATGAGGAAATTTTTATTTACTATAAAACTAGATATCTGTGAAATTGTTCTTCAATTTTTTTTTGAATAAAACAATTGTTTGATTTTAAATCCAATTTGTAATGCTCAATTTTTTACTTTTCTATACATCTGGTGTTATAGATAAATGTTAGTGTTATAAAAATGCAAGAATAAAAAGAAAAAACAAAAAACCATTTTTTTTTAGCAAGGTGAAGATTTACGTATCTCATTCAGGTTCAATTGATTTCAAACTTTAAAAGGGTTGAAATGAGGGTTCAGGTGTTAGTAGCTATAAATTTTTCAATTCTTTCTTTACCATATATTTACCATTCTCTACCCTTATTCTTTTTGTATTAACAATGAAAATCTATTGCAAATCTATATTCCATGTATTTAGTTTTTCATGCATGAATGGGTGGTAATTTTTTTCCTATCACAATCAATCCCATTCCATTTCAATCGTTACTTTAAATATCTTGAGATTTATATTGATATCTTTAGTGGCACCTTTTGAATAAATATCCTAAATCTATTTGAAAAATATATAGCTAGAAAATAGGTCTTTTTCAAAATGAAGAGCCATTGATCTAAGACGATTTAAATAAAATTAGATACTCTTATTTGCCTAGGAATATTTTGAATAATCTAAATGTGAGGGATGGTTTAGAATGAATTGATTTCAAAGGATAAATTGGATTTAACAAATTTAAAGTAATCGAAAATTTAAAATGAACTTCAATCAAAACATGTTAAATTGGTAATAGAATGTAATCCTGATGAGCCTTTTTTCTTCTTTTATTTATCATCGGATTTGTGGCTTTTTATATTGCTAGAAGATTTTTTTCTTTTTGGTAAATTATTTTTTGTGTATCCTTTTTTCTATTTTTAGAGCATAAGATTACTTAAGAATATGAAATAAAAAACATTTTTGCAAAATTGACTTTCATTTCAGAGTAAAAAAAATGTAGTCTTAAAATTTTTAGCACAAAAAATATAAGTTTGAACTAATAACTTTTTGCACCTAAGAAGATTTTCTAAGTTTAATATTTTATTTGTATAATCAAAACGATTAAAGGACTTAAGTCTCTTCTATATTCTTTTATAGATAAAGGGGGTTTGATTATTTATTAAAAAATTTTGATGTTAGCAGTTACATTTTTATTTAAGTTGAATTTATCTATATAAATATTTATATAACAAAAGGATGTACCAGCATTTTATAATCTCTAAAACTATTGAAACAACTAAGCCCCAATTTGAAAAATAATTTATTTTATTCCTTCGATATCATTACTGTGAAATTTCTTGAAATTTTAATAAAGCTATTCCCCCGCGATTGCATTTTTTGTAAAGAAAAGGTTGGAAAATTGTTAAACAGTAAAGTGCAATGGAAAATTCCAAATCTCAACAAAAACCCATTATTTTTTACTTTGTTTGCCCAAAAAGTGTACTGACAAAACAGGCATCCAAATATTCTTATTAGAAATCAATTGGTGTATAACAGTATCACCTGGTTTGCATATATAAATTTTAACGTTCTTGTATATTAAATTTATTCATTAGTAATATACATGTTGTTTGATTGCATAAGTATTGACATCTGTAGAAAAGTTTTCCTTACTTGAAAAAAGGATAAAGTTCAAGTCAGCGTCATAACCTCCATGAGTGCAAATAAAACTCTCGTAAGTGACTTTGAGATCTGTTGTTGCTTTCTGCTAAGTTTTAATATAATCAAATAGTAAATTTTTTGTAACTTCATTTAATAAAATTTGTTTTTACCTAAGAATTAGTTAAAAAGCAAAAAAGGCAACAAAAAATTTTACTCCAATGTTCTAAAAGAGAAAATCTCAGTCATAAATTCTATTTGACTATGAAACTTTGTATTGAACAAAGAAAATATCCTATTTACTTACATTTTATTAAATATAAGACGCAAAATATTTTATCGTTTAGTAGATTCCATTTAGAAATTTTACAATAATTATTAGTTACTAAATCTAATTAAATTTTCTCACTTGATTCAGATACTTTGGGAGCACTTTTGAACCACAAAATCACTATTAACCAAGATTTCACCTCATTCACATGGAATGCTTCGTTTAACACAATACTTTAAGTTATTTTTCTTTTGATTTTAAATTTGCTAGTTAAGAAATCGTTCAAGACTAGCAAACATATATTACAAGTGGGAACTACATAGTTACAAAATAATGTAGCTTAAGTAAAAACAGTTAAGTCATTTTTTATTTTTTCAAGTGTCAGTTCGTGCTGTTCATAGAGACCATTCAAGATTCTAATCGTACTTAATAAGCAGTTAGACACAACTTTAACATCTTTCAGTGAATAAGTTAAGCCCTTCTTCCAAAAAATATAAAAGACTAAAAAAAATAAAGCTAAAGAACAAAATTTTCGTTTTTGTCTTTTTTATATATATATATAAAATATCTTTAGTTAACTTCAACAATATCAAAATTCATTGCGCAAGTGTTTTTGGAATAGTTTTCTCGTTCAAGATCATTAGGTAAGGTGTTAGAAAAAAGATTATATCATGAAAAAAGACGTGTCTTAGTTTTAATCAGTTAAATTGATGAAGAAAAAACTACAAGAATTATTTAAACTAACAAACTGATCAGTATAGCAAAAAGAGTAAATAAAATAATAAGAATTTTAATAAAAATAAAATCATTGAAAGAAAACAACATGCCATTAGCAAGAAATCTTGATTCTAGAGAACCGTTACCAAAGAACAAGTGGAATTTAATACCGCATTGAAATAATGTAATCGTAATTATTGCATCAAATCTGCATTTTCTCTCATATCACCTGACCAAGACTGGACCCTGAATGAAAGTATGAATCTTTATCCATATGCATATGGATCTTGCAAAAAAAAAATTTTAAAGTTGAATTTCTTTACCTATAAATAACGGCAGCATATTCTTTGATTTCCTATGCTGAAAGCATTACTAATGGTTAAATAAATTAAAAAATTACGATCTTCATTTAGTCATTGGGGTCTCTGTATTTACAAAATATCTACACATTTACATATATAAATATTTGCCGACATAAAGAGAAAAAATCTTTATTAGATTTGACTATCTTAAGAATCCAAAAGATTATTTGTATAGATGAAACCGAGATTCTATTTCTAGGTACAAAAGAAAATAAAAAAATTAGTTAATGCTATATAAGTAGGAAATGATAAATTCTGACCACAACAAAACTTCTTCGAATGTTATCAATGCAAATGCCGTTAATTATCCAATTAGGTTTAGAGAAACTTGAGCATCTCATAAATCATCTTTGCATCGTTTTATTTTCAATTAAAGAATACGATGTGAATTTTATAAATTCTTTTTTAAGTTAACATTAGATAAATGCAGTAGAATTTTCTTTAGATCTGGTAAATCATCTTCCGGAACAGCTGCTAGACCTAATTTTAATCATGCTTACTTCGATCACAATTATTTATACTGGAATTTACATAATTTTGTACATTTTTTCACAATATAACTGCACTTAAGAGGAAATTTCTTACTGTTTAGAACAAAGATGAACTCGTTACCAGAAGGTCCCAATGAATATATCTTCCCATCTACGTGCCTAATTTTTTATAATTTTTTTTCACAAGATTGTGGGAAAATTAATAATAAACGATATAAATATCGTTCAAAAAATTAAATGATTATCAATGATTATCAATTCGATAAAAGCTTTTTTTTCAGTATCTGAGAGTCTAATGACAAAATTAAGGGATTCAAATTGAACTGGCAAAAAGCACAAAAAATCATTATTTTCAGTCAGAATTGAAGTACAAAGAATTTCTTTAGATTTAAAGACTTCCTGAATTGAAGACGAATAATTTAAAAAATTAATTACATGTATTAGAAAAAAAATTTTTAAGATGATTTTATTTAATTGCTTTTTAAGTTTTTATATGATAAATTAGTTTTTATTCTTAAAGTTTTATCTTGTATTTTGTACTTTCAACACCTGATTTTAACTCAACCGACTGACCCTGGAATTTTTGCATGAAGTTGTGGATCCATGTTTTGTTTGTTGTCATATTGTTACATTATCCCTAACCCTTGAGAACCAAACATAGATATGATTATCTAAGTACCATTGTGTGTGGTATCGTAGTGTGTCTATTGCGTTAAATTTTTAAGAAAGTAAAAAATACTTATAAGGCCAACTGCATCTTTGCGATAACAATATTTTCTCTCCTCAAAAAACAATTAAAAATCAACGTATAGACCCTATGTTTTTAAAATAACAAAAGTCGCATTATCAAAACTACTTAAAATTCTAAACTAAACATCAAATTTATTTTGTTGGAAAATTAAGAGTATGTGTATTTCTGAATATCCTAGAACATATTTAGCAAATTGCTAATTAAAATGAAATTTTTCTTGATTTTATATTGGCTAAAAAATATAATAATTCACTTTAACAACCTAGCCACTGTGTAAATAGCTAATTTATTTATTAAAAAAGTTTTACTACTTGGTTTTATCCGAAGTAGCCATACCCTGATTTATAGATTGGATAATTGACATGAAACACGGTAATCATAAGAGATCGAAGCATGATAGAAAGCTTAGGTTAAATATGGCATTATAAAGTACAAAAAACAAGGAAAATTGTATTAAGCTAAGTGTAAAAATGTTAAAGAGGAAGGATTATCTGATGATGGATCTAATACTTGTAGATTCTTGCTTACCTATCGATGACTCAGTAATTACAGAAAAATAATTAGATAATATATCTTTAGAAATTTTTGAAATAAGCCCTGGATTCAATCTAGTAACATCTTATTTTCTCATACATATTTATCGAATCTGTTTTTAATTCTTATTAATTTTCACTGGCTTTTTTTTTATCTAAGACATTTATAAGATATTCATAAGCAAGTCTTATCTTTATGTATTTTCTAAATATAATGTGACATAAAACAATCAATCATTTCCTTACTAAATAAAGTATGGGAATAAGGACATTTATAGCATATGCAGAAAATGTATAACACAAATGGCAAAGAAGAAAAAACACTAGAAAAAAATTTTTTCACAGCAATATTTATGTATCTTACTAACTATATTAGTACAAATAAATACTGAAATATATTTATGAACCTTTTTTTGCTAGTTATTTTAAGGCTTGATTCATCACGAATGAGGAAAAAAAAGTACAACTCAACCCTAAGTAGGATTTTTTCATTTTTTACACAAATAGAAAAGCTTGAAAAACTTAAAGATAAAGCATGAATAGACAGATAATAAGTTATGCGGTGTTGACATGTGTATGTAATGATTTGGTCCCTACTATAGGAGCACATTTAGCTGAAGCAGAACTCCAAACATGTAATCTACAAAAAATATAAAAAAAAAATGGAAATTGATGCCTTTAGAATAGTAAAAAGCTTTTTGTACGTGTATTGTTTACAAAATCTTTAGAACATTATTAAGTAAACGGATGGTGTACAGCATTGAAAATATCTTTGTCTATCCTTAAACTAAAGTTTACCTATTACGATAGAGAAATAGAATCCAATTACTTCAATAGTTTTACTTTTAGAGTGTATTAGTTTTCAAACTAACCAATTTGTTTGATTTGCTTTTTTTTCTGTATATTTTCTACCCTTTTAGCAGGAAATATGCCAAACACGAACCAAATATGATTATTCTATTAGAGATAATGTAAGGCCTAAATTTTTGTTTCCAATTTTTTGTATAAGAATTATTTGGTTCAATATTTGGATAAAAGTAGAAAGTTCTGTCACTATGAATTATAACTTTTTTGACAGTAAATGTGTTAATATGTATTTATTTATATTTTACTACTGTACATATTAGTTAACACATCCTTTTTTCAAAATCGAAATATATTCACATCAACAAAGTCACCAATGATTTTGTTATCTTTTTATCTACCTAATTAACATTTTTGTCAAATTACAATATTTTTGTTATGATTATTATTTTTATAAAATTTTGAATCCTAAAAAAACCGATTTAAAAAAATAACTTTCAATTTGAAAGTAAAAATCAACAGGGCAATTAGCAACTTTTTTAACGTCACTGACAGTTTTTTCCATATCGCGTAAGTTGAGGTAGCTGAATGTTCTTTTTTTCATGTAGAAAGCCCCTTGGAACTTAAATTCAAGTAGCTAATAACAGAAACACCTATTCTCTTTAAAACACATTTAGTTAATGCGCATCAGTCATTTATATATCATCTTTCTATACGAAATTATACAATATGTGCTTAAAATGTATGCGTGTCTCCAGTGTAAAAAATTTAAATGAAATTTTATTTCTTATTGCCTAATCTGGCAATTAGTGTTCCAATGCAACTGATTTATAGATGAGTTACTTAATATTACTTTCGTTGAATTTTAAAAAAATGACATTGATGAAAAATTTAATTTAATCTACAGAAAACTAAAACAAAAAAAACTATAAAAGCTACTCATTCACTAGACAACAACCTTTTTTAACTTTATATTAAACTTTAACGACAAAAATTAATCAGGTTTAATTTATTTTTGATTTTCTTGAGTTACAAGATATAATTGTTTTCTAACCTAAGTAATTAAAAATACAAAATTTTAAATTATTTTTACCTTATATCATAAAAATGTTTTTTTAATAGAAAAAAAATTACAGAACTAATGGAAAAAGTATCATCTATTACTTGCACATATTAAAAAGATACAAATTAAAATGTCTACTTTCTCCCAAGTTACGATCAAAAAAACTAAAGCAGCCCATGTCAATTAATCTTCTCATCGTGTATTTCCTCTGAAGGTCATTTGCAGCAGTATCACTTTCAATATGAAAGTGATAACATAATTGTGCCTATCTTTTTTTTGTTTCTTTTTTTTAAATTTTTAATTAAAAATTTTAGATTGTGTGATTTATATCAACCTAAGTTAAAAAAAAGTGAAAAAAAAAAACAAAAAAATTGATCTCTTTCATTTATTGTTGCATTTATTTTTATAACCACAAGCGAAGCTATTTGTGGTCATTTCCATCAAATCTTTAGCTTTTGTTCACAAAATTGGTTGGTGATTTTATACATAACAATTTCAAAGACGATATCTTACACCTCGCTGATGGAATTTCATTAACTAAAGCCAATAATAAATTTTAAAAAGGGCCAATTAATTATAAAATCAGCTTCGGATCACATTGCAGGCAAGAAATCTGCGGGAAATATGAAGATGTAGCAACAGTGTTGAAAATGATTTATTTGTGGTGTCTGTGGTAATATTTTTCTACTCGTGTAAAATACAGAAAGATGTTCAGCAAAATAAACTTAATATATTGGTTTACAAGAGTCCTGTGGCTTTATGAAAAATTGCTTATACTACACAACAATTTTGTACTATGTAGTTAAAAGGATATTTGAAATAATTCAATTACTTGTATATAGCTGAAAACAAGATTGTTTTAGCTTAACACACAACAATTTTTGTAAAAACATTTCAATAATCCTTAATAGATAATTTAGTATGGGTAAAAAAACGACAAGTTTGAGTTTAATAAAATTTGCATAGTTAGCTGTGGAAAATAATACTCTTCAAACTGCAACAGGAAAAAAGGCAAATTCAATTGTCATACATGATGCTCACTAATGGTCATCTCTTCTATTCAACTAGAAGGAAGGATTTGTTCAAAATTTACATTCAATGAAACTCATCAGGGGTCAGATTGAAAATCAATTCCCAAAATAACTATGTCTACATCAGACTAAATATAATTTTATGTACAAAATACAATCAAACTTTTCCCAAACAGGATAACAACCATTAAAGTCAATCATCTGCTGCACCAGCTAAAAATATTATTTAGATTTATGAATGAATCTACCCTATACAGTTTTCAAGTATCCTGCAGGACATTCAATTTGCTTGTCCATACTACATTTACTGTTTTTTTTAAGTTGTGCCGCTGTACCATTTTGTCGTTTTTCATTCTTTATATTTGCCTCTAGGTTTGTATTTGGTTAAAATTTTCCTCTCGTTTTTGAAAATTATTTCTTTTGTAAAATAAATAGCAATCCTGTTGTTGGTGGTGTTAGTAATACAGTGAAAAAGAGCACAAAGTATATGTGCCTCCTAGTTGAATAAAATGAATACTGTATACTATATACAAAATTCATTGGCAGAAATAATTTAAATACAGGACTGTATATTGTAAAATAAAAAATAATGTCGGAGTACAATAACAAAGATAGTAGGAAAAGTACTCTAGGGTTTTGTGAGACTATTAAACTTTCATCGGCATAGAATGCAGTTTTCATTAGAAACAATTCCATTGTATTATTAAATTAGCTATGATAATTATACAAACAAAGTTATCGTACATTTAATTTAAAATTGAGATTGAAATTTTAGTATTGATAACAAATGATATAAAAATTTACTTAGAAATTCAACTAAATCTTTAAAAACATAATTTAATAATTTCTCATTGTAGATACAAAGAGTTCATCGTCAAAAATAATTTCTAGATTATATATTACTGTATATCTGAAAAGCGCAGTATTTGGGAAAAATTTAATGGGCACATCTAGTTTGACGCTCTTAAAAAAGAGTGATATTTATGAATTTTTTTTGGAAAAAACTACTGCACCGAATGTTTTGAAATTTCGCACATATATCCTTGCTTTAATAGATTAAACAATATAATTTTTTAAAGTAAAAATACTAATTGTTCTGAAAGTTATCCACCATCTCCTGAGGCTTCAAAAATGAACAGTACTCCAACTGCTGAGTGATTCTAGCGTTCAGAGTGCTTTAAATCGAAGAAACTAAAATAACAATTAAACTAGATAATATTTTCCATACAATGAACCTCGGTTCATTAAAATTCTACGAAATCATGGAGTTTTCAAGGAAAAAGTTAAAATTTTGCTGAAAAATCTGATGGTGCCATGGAAAATTATATTTTTTATCCAATCGTAAAACTGGAGGTTCATTAAATGGAGCAACAGATGCAAAGTATGCTAAAATAGGAATCATATCGATCGGATAATTTGTTATCGAGTTACAACTGTAGCAGTTTTGACAAACGTAGTTTTGACAAAATTCCTTTTAAAGATAAGTAGCGTCCCTTTCTAATAGAGGAGCAGCGTCTTTTTAGAAGGATGCAACTCGTAAAATATTTGAAATTTTCACTTGAAATTTCATTTTGTTATTTAGGAAGATACAAATTATCGAAAAATGGTACGAATGGATTTAACAGCAAAAGCAGCAATCTTAATAATATTAAGAAGTGGGGAAAATTAACTAGTGGGAACAATCCTCCGAGGATTTCCATCAGGATATAAACAAATGAAATCAAAAACAATTTTCTATACACTTTTCTGCTAGAAATATACAAATTTTAGAGGGCGAATATATTCAAAAAATTTAAACAAAAAAAATGCAAAAGAAATAATTCACTCAATTCACCCTAAGGTGAATTCGCCTGAAAATAGGCAAAATGATTAAATTTTATTCTTCGCTTTGGTTGCTAGAAAAGGAGTGCTCAAATAAAGCGATAATAATTCTGTCAATTTCAAGTATGAATAAAGGAAATTTATTAATCTCTTCTTATACATAAAAAAACGAAAAAATTAACTTGTATTTTTCTATAATAAACAACGAAACTCAAACAAAAAATTAACTTTTTTTAAATTTAAATTATTAATCATCATGGGATCCATTTCCAAGTTTGATTCACTAATAGTAATAGATTGCGTTTTCTTCATTCATCCAGTCGACAATACATCCTTTAAAATATTTTAAGTTCTATACAAAATTCCGTATGCAATGTCCTAAAGCTTAAAAAATTTTTATCATTCAAAGAAGTAATTTCAACTGTGAAATTATACCCAGTGAATCAACAGCAAGATAACATTTGTAATTTATATAAAGAAAACTATTTAAGCTCCAAGCTGGCAGCTGATAAAAACACTTTCGGTTACATTTTTATTTAGTCATTATCAATTTTGTTAAGAGGTGCACTATATTCAGTAGATTAAGACAAACAAGCAAGCAATTCAATGTGTAATCAAATTTTATAACAATAAAATTTTTTAATTACTCAACTCTAACACATACTTGAAATCATTATTACAGGCTTCAGAGATTAGCCATCCAATCTTAGATTTCTTTCTAACAGTGGCTAGAGTGACGTTGTCTTTAGAGATTGTGCTGTGAAATTATTGTAGATTTACGTGAAGTATTTTAGTTTCTAGAGCTTTTTAAAGGAGCCCGGTCAGTTGCAATTCTTTTCATACTTCAAATTTTAAAACTCGTTTATCTCGAAATTACTTTTTTTCGATTAGCGAGTGGTCTAAAAAAACTATTTGGCCGAAGCATTTGAATATGTTATTTAGAACATTATTGTACTATCGCATAATCTTCATAATTTTTAGATAAAAAAACTGATTAAAAAATTGTCTTTTTACGAAATTTTAATTGCAATGCGCGCCATTTTTTCAATTATTTCTTTTCTTTTTTTGATTCTACTACATCCGATAGCCATGCTTGTACTAATTAACAATTTTTAAAATTTGTTTGGTTTTGATAAGTAAAGGTTTGGGCAATACAGACGCAGGAAAGTAAACGTCAATTTCATGGGGAGGCCATTTTGAATTTATGTCATTCATATGTCAGTTTGTTAGTTGAGTGTTTGACATTTAGCGCTATGAAGTCGTATACAATCAAACAACGCATTAAAGTTATTCAAGAGTACTATAAAAATGGTGCAAAAATAAAATATATGTTTCGCGCATTACGTGATTTTTTTGGTTTCATGAGCGTCCAAATGAGACATCAATCGGTCGTTTAGTGCGTAAATTTGAATCGACTGGCTCAATTGGTGATTTACTTAAGTCTGGCAAACCAAAAAATGTGTGTACACCAGAAAATATTGCTGCTGTGAAAGAAAGTGTAAGGAGAATCCAAAATTCAGCACAACTCGTCGATCACAAGAATTGGACTATGATAGCTGATTATTTTTTTTCAAAAATTAATCGTTTCGACATAAAAGCTTTCTTTTTTCAACAAGATGGTGTGGCATGCCACACCACTCGTGCCAACATCGAGTTATTGAAGTCAAAATTCGAACAACGCTTAATTTCACCAAACGGAAATGTGCCTTGGCCTGCTCGCTCTTGCGATTTAATACTGCTTGACTTTTTTTTGTGGGAAGTTTTGAAAAGCAAAGTGTATGTCAATAAGCTAGCTACCATTCAAGACCTTAAAAACAACATTATTGCTGAGATAAAAGCGAACATGTTGGAAAATGTCGTCGAAAAGTTTTACCATCGTATCGACGTATATAAAAACAGACGTGGTGAACATTTGAGTGATATTATTTTCCATGCATAAATGTCATAAGCCAATATTCAAAATAAAATAATAAATTTAGTTGAAATCATATTTCTTGTATTCTTTCTTGGCGTTTACTTTCCTGCGTCTGTATTGCCCAACCCTATAGAAGAGTCAAAATTTCACACGCCACCAAGTAGGAAAATTTCTTCTGTATGCATAATAAATGTAATAATATACCCCTAAAACATAAATATCGTCATTCATTATTTTGCCAACAAAAAAAATATTTAAGAAACCCTTAAATTTCAAGCCGCTAGACCACCGTCCCCCCATAAATAAATCTTTTTCCTTTGCAAAAAGAAAGCTGCCTATTGCGTTTTATTACTCAAAATTTCACTTAAATCTACATATGTCTGAAATTAAAAATATTTTCACTTATTTTATAACATTTTTTACTTAATTAATTAAGTTCTTCAAATATGTTGTTGTATATCTAAAAGTTATTTCTTTTCATATAAAAGCGGTACATAAAATAACATTCACTGTTGTCAAGACAACGATTTAATCCTTTTCAATAAATCCCCATGGACCTTATATATTCAAAATTTAAATAAAATTTTCTCATTCTTTTATTACTAAACAAAGTTTCCAATTTTGCATAACTAAACATAAAAAAAAAAATTGTAATTCCCCTTATAGAAATACTAGTGCAATGAACAAGGATATATATTTCTACATTTAATGCTGATGACAGCAGGTTTTCGTAATTTGTAGCAAAATCTCTGCCAAGTACTTAACATAACATCAACTATGCCCTTGGTGATAAAATTAAATGACAAAGGGATAGATTTAGTATGAGATAAACTGAGGACCAAACTGAATATGTAAAATTGTTTGTCTAGGAGAAAACCTTAAGCAAAAGCAGTCATATTTCAGATAAATGCCAGGTGTCGAGGAAATTATTTACGAGAAATTCCTCTTTTTGTTTACTCATTCCAATGCTTACAGTTCTAGCTCGATGAAGGTAATTTACTTTCCAACAAACTTCAACTCTATACACATGTATACATTTGTAACTTTTAAGCAAGGATCAAAGAGAATTTAAAAACATAAAACAGAGTACTGAGTATTCTACCAATCTTTTGTAAATACACAGAGTTGTGTATATAGTGCGAGACGACCTCTAAATTATGCAAAATTTGGAAGACTCAAATTAATTTTATATTGATAGCTCCAGATATTGTAAAATAAAAACGAAAAAACAATCTTTCAATATAAATTTTCAAATAAAATAGATTTTTATTTGAAATAAAAAGGAAGAATTTCTCTGCATTTACGTAAACTGTCAACATACCTAAATCCCTGTCAATGATACTCTGGTGTAAAATAAAAATTTAGATATTTGAATAGGATATTGCGATATAAGAGGAGAAATTAAATTACAACTAAAGTAATGTTTTTATTGAATCAGCTAACAAAAACCTTTTTTAAAATCAAATAAAACCTAAAAAAACTTTAAAGAACAGATGAAAAATAGGTTTCTTGAAAATTTTCTATGATGTTAAATATGCTACATAAATCATAAGTATTTTGTCACCTGTCAAGGATTAATTTGATTGCTGTTAAATAAAATTATTAGAGCATATTTAAAAATTTACTTTCATTTGTTGCCATTTTATAAAATAAAAGGAGAAAAAAAAGGTTGAAATATTAACAGAAATTCGTTAAGATGTAATGAAAAATGTAGGTGTTAAGGATTTTAAGAAGGCTTTTTAGAATTCTTTACTAAACGAAAGTTAACTTCATTCTTCATAAGTAGCATTTTTATAATAAGTTTAGTTAAAAGGAAGACCTAATCAAATAATTGAACCCATTTAATATAATTAATTACTTCTTAGGCTAATTGGCTTAAAATTTTTGAAAACACTTACTGCAAATAATAATTTATGATTAAGCTAATCTTAAAATAAAACATAATATTTCAATTGTAGTACATAATTTCAGGTGAGTGTCAAAACAATGTCCAACTACTGCTCAGACCATCTTAAGCCATCGTAGGGAGCTCGTTTTCTGCATTTCACAATTAGATCAAGAAATTGTTAATTTCGGTCGCTAAGAAGAACCTCAAAGTATTCTTTGTAGGGACAAAGTTTTTAGTTTTTATACAAATTGCTCTCATTTGGTGCAAATGTTAAACAACTAATGCTTTGGTAACGTTTAGTCTTCTGCAATTATTTGAATGGTTTGTATGCATCAGCTTCAAAAATGACCTTCAAATGTTTCTCACGATCTTATTCCTTGTAAGCTTTTTTCTTTAATGGGAAATTTTTTTGGAAATATTGCTTACTTGTATTTTTGATGATGATCCCTTAACTAAATGAGTGGCTGATTTTTTAAATTCAAAACTTGCCTAAACCTCATTTCTAAGTTGATCGCTTGAAATACCCTAAAACCAACACTTATGCGTCCCGTACATCAATATTAAAAATTAGTTTCATATTGAATTAATTATTTTATTATCATATAAAGAAAAGGATAAGGTCTTAAGAATTAAAGAAAATGATAAATATTTTTGATTTTTCTTTGGTGCTAGGCCTAAAGCTTTAGCTTTAAAGAAGAGAAATTATTGTTTTAAAACTTGGTAGTTTAACTTAAGTAAATTTTTGTTTGGAAGTTTTTGGCAAAATATTATGTAGAAGTATTACGGTTCACCAAAGAATTAAATCGAAACAAGCTTAAACAAAAATTTATCATTAAAACATTAAAATACTCTCTTACTGTAACCACGTGAAATTAACGCTTCCCCACAAAAATTAATAAATCATCAACGGTAGCGTAATTGCGTAATTAAAATACAAAATGCACTTGTTCTCGACAATTCTTCTCAGCTAGTAGACGACGACAAACTTATTCAACTGCAAAGATAGGCAGTTTGTTGTTGATGCTTTTTATTAAGATGTACTTTTAAGTAAAGGGAAAGAGGGCTTATATGTTAGTCTTCCTGGGCTGTTTAACTGTACACAATTGGATCAGATATATATGAAAATATAATTACTTGAGGGCAAACAGCTTGAACGGAGCAATGTTAAGAAATCGAGAAAATATTTTTATTAACCGAATTGGAAGTCTTAAATTAATGGCTTAATTCCAATGAAAAGAAAACTTCATTATTGCGAAGTAATTAGCAAGAGTACACAACATTAGCAGGCAATGTAGTACTTTTAATGGATCTGAGATGGGTAATTGGAGGCGTTTCACACAACTTTTACAAATTGTCGACCTGAATTCTCTGGATATATTTAAATGGTACGTGCCCGTGATTTTGATTGTAATCTAGATCGTAATATAAAACTTATATTAGTGAATGGTATTCACATGCTGTAGTCAACTGAGTTTAAGAAGATGTGCTGAGATTTATCAATGAAACTATCTTTTAATTACTTAATTTAAGTTGCTTTTTGTTAAAAAATTTGAAAGGCTTCGTTTGTATGAACTTTACCGATTTGCCTTGTTTGAAGCTGTTTTTTTTTCATAAAATAGTCCACGATTATAGCCTTTGCATCGCAGGTTACAGCACCTTTCTATTGTTCTTATGTTACCGTTAGTTGGACTTTTACTTTAGTACTTTTTGTTCTCCTTTCACTTCTAAAGTATTATTATTTTTATTTGATTTAATTTTTTGCTTTGCATTGCGTTTTAAATCGTATTTCAAAGTAAATAATTTATTTGATATCTAATTTATTTATCCTTTTACATTAGTGTTTTTTTAAGAAAATGAAATTCAATTTCTGTCAAACCTTTTAAATTATTTTTTTATTAATAAAATACCACATGTAATTAATTTAAGACTTTTAACATTTGAGGGTTAAAACAATACCAAAATCAGTATGAAAGTTTATTTAAATTCGCAGTTTTATTATGAAATAATTTTATAAACTAGTGACGAACTTAAAACTTAAACTTAATAAAATAAAACACAGTTTTCCAATTCATCATTCAAGATCTACTAAATTCTTAATTATAATTTTGATTTATCTAATTCCATAAGACAAAGTTATAAAACCCTGATAGTAAGCAATCGGTCAATAATTTTCAAGGTTGAAACATAGAAGTGTTTAGTCTAAAAATTCTAAAGATTTCAAAAATATAACATTAAATCTACTGAAGCTAAACAATTAATAAAAATCTAATGAAAATATTCATTTTTGGTGTTTCAAATTCAAAAAAAAAGATTTAATCCTCCTACTGAAGCTAAACAACTAATAAAAATCTAATGAAAATATTCAATTTTGGTGTTTCAAATTCAAAAAAAAAGATTTAATCCTCCTGAAGTATTTGAAGTCAACAAAAAACTACTTAATGCAGAAGCAATTGTTTTTTGTTTCTTAAAATAATTTCAATAAACTGAAGACAAATTGAATATCATAATGTTTCTTTTAATATAAGTATTCTAATTTCGACAAAATAGATTTAATTTATTAAACAAATAATATGACGCAATTTAAACTCTCAGCTTTGGTAAATCAAATACAGGCAACATCATTTGGAAGATTAATTCTATTAATTTTTATTGGCTAACCTTAAAAATATAAATAACAAAGCTATGTAAATTTAAAATTTGCTACAAAAGTGTACAAACAAAAAATAATTTTCAGAAAGCTGAAATTATCAAAAAGTTATAACTATTAAAGAAGAAAATATATTTTAATTTAACAAAATAATTGCTAACAGTACAATCTTGAAATTTATGTGTACATAAAACTGTTCAAATAGATAAATAATTCTCATAGTATAGCCTCAAGTCTCCCCTTCATAGTAGTTAATCGAGAAATACTCTGAATTCAGCTCACATACGTTGAACAAATATTACCGTGGGGATGAATAGTATTTGCATTAGGCCCTCAGCCCTATTTTCATCCGTTAAATTAGCAGCTTTACATATATATAGTGAATGAGATCTGTCCCGACAAGTAAATATAATAATGGCTGATGGCTCCCTAGGGTTATATTCACCTCTAATAGTATTCTGGACGTGTTCCTATTCCTTTCATATGGTTTTGTGATGCGCATAAGTTGAAGTTTCCTAAAACTCATTCCAACTACTTCAGGATCTCTATATATATATATATACATATTCTTTTATTATCCAATCCTTATATGTATTCTTTGAATAAAATAAGAAATGTTAAATCTCATTGTAAGCTAGACACGTACATTTGTGAATTCTTTCCGCTGACTACAATTCGATGATAACAAGCTTAAATTTGATGAGATTAGAAGTTCAAGGAAGTTTGTATTGAGTTTGAAAATTTAGCTAAAAGTTTAGTTTTTGTCAAATCAAAAAAAAAAAAAACCTCCAGACTGAATTTTAGGTATGTCGTAAATAATAATACTTCTAAGAAAGTATTTTGTAAGTTTGAGTTAAGACAAACAATCATTTTTACATACAAACATATTTCTAAAACTCTCAGTTAAAATTGTTTTATAACTATGTCAAAAGTTTAAGCTTATTCTTTAGCTGATTTCTTAAAAATGGAATTCTTTTTTCTTTGTTAGTTGAGGTAATATCCATGAAAACACTTTAAATACCAGAGTTGTAATTTATTTCAATTACTTTAATAAAATGATTTCAGAAGAGAGTAAAATTGACACCAAGTTCGATCGCAGACGGTTGATTTTCTAAACTTATTCACCCCCTTTTTTGATCTCAAAATGTATAAACATTCATTCGAACTCACCAGCAATTAATCGTTAAAAATTTAAAAATATATCGAAATTCCCTTAACTGAACTAAGGATCAATTTCCTCCTCAGCTGCAGCTTCTTAAACAATGATTAACAATTATAAACAACAATAATTACCTTTATAAACAAGTATTTACAACTATTAAAAATAGCAACAATAATAATTAAAAATATTTTAATTAAAACCTAATTAAGCGGATACTTTATTTTTGGTGTTTCTCTTCTCTAATATGTCTAACCGGCTAAAAATTTTTATTCCATATTTTTCATACTTTCTTATGTAATACCATACAGAAAATACTACAAATTTAATTGGGTTGACATATGTAATGAAAATTTGAAAGTAATCTCGTTAAAAAAAGACTTAATTAGAAATTTTTCTTCTGTGACTCTAAGAAATGGTTAAGTGCTGCAATGTGATACGATTTTGATTAAAATTTAGACATATTTGGCTATGCTTTTGAAGCAGAGTGGACATGTCAGTTTCTATTTGCTTGTTTTTTTTTTTTTGTTGTCTAAAAAAGTGCAGATCCTTGCGAAAATAGTTATATGAAATTACTTTGGAGCCCAAAATTTTATATAGCTATGACACGTTGTATTTAAACTGCTACGAGAGTAGTTCTTTACATTTTATATATTCCCTAAATTTTTAAATTCCTCTTTTAAAACACTAAAATTCAACAATTTTAATTATAAAGTTGACAAGACAATACTTGAAATACACGAAAGATTTACTTCTCACTTTGCTTGCAGCTGCAGGAGAGGCTGATTACATAATTAAATTATTTATTAAAATCTATTTAAATTGTTGCAAATGCAATATATTTTCCACTTTTGTTTTTAATTATAAATTCTGAATTCTAGTTCTGTTCTTTTTGTTAAAAGCAGTCTAGTCTAGAGACTCTATCAGCAAGGAAGGTAAAAGAATAATTTATAAATTGTCTACTAAACTTTTTTTAATTGGCCGTTATCATAAATTGGTACCTATAGTTTTTGTTTGAATGGAACTAGTTAGAAAGTCAATTATTTTCGCAAATCGAAGAAAAATTGAATCATGAAATATTATAAAAAATACATAAACAAGAAATGTAAAACTAATAAAAAAAATAAAAGATATCCTGCATAGTTATTAAATTAAATTCTTTCGAATTCTTTATATAATTTCTTGAGTTTTGACTTCAGATATGAATTAAGAGCTTTTAGTCGAATTTCTATGTATTAATCAAAGCAATATAATATTAGTTTCTTTTTAAAATACATAATCTCACTCACTGCACTGAATTTCAAGCGTGTAACTAATATTAAAATAAGCTATAACCCTTATTGCTTGTCTTGTTTGTGGCTATTAAGATTGTAAAACATTCTCATAAATTAGATAAACTGTTATAAAGGCATTAGATCAACTCTGTCATTTCTGAAACTCTAACATGGATAAAGCATTAACTCATAAATAATTTTAGATCCCTTCTTTTGGGCCTACTTTTAAGGTGCTGCTATTAATTTCAATCTACATCCGTTGTTCATTTTTATCACCCATAATGGCTCAGTTATGACATAATTGGATTGTCAGTGCCCACATAAGACATTCACAAAAAAAATTTTGTTTGATTTTTTTGTATTTTTCCTTTTTTATTGGACAAGTACAATCTGACGTGTTTATCTCTTGCTTAAATAGGAAATAGCATTCTATAATTTTTGTGAGTTATTCTGATTCTACTTTAAAATTCAAAATCTTACAAAAAAAAATAATTTAAACTATTTTTATTCTGTGAACAATTTAATATTTTTTTCTCTAGACAAAAATTTTGTTAATCTAAAATATAAATAGCGAAGTAAAATTACTTTTTTCAGAAATCTGTTAATAACTAATCGAATAATAATTATTTTTAATTAGGAGCTTAATTGTATTTTATTTAACTTATCTGCGTCATTAAAATTAAAATTTGACGCAATGCAACTTTCAAAAGATCCTAATTTTGGTAAGCATTCTTGACATTAAAACTATTTAAATAAAACAATTTTTTTGTTCTTTCAAAATAGTAGATTTGAAACATATGGCTGGATCCATGAAATTTTTAAAGTCAATTTTAAAAGCACTTAATTAATTCTACAACTTTAAAACTGAAGCTTGGCTATCAAAAATGTAATTTTGTTGGGTTAACATAACTTGTTAAAAGTTCATAAAAAACAATGATTTTACTTATCGAAGCTTTGAGCTTACTTACCATGAAAGTAAAATTAATAATTTTGTTTCAACAATCCTTGAAAGAGAAATTATTTTACAATAACATAAAATAACTAAAAACTAAAAATTTGTTAATAAATTTAAAATATCTTGTGAAAACCGTTGAATAAAAATAAAGCCATAGCAGACATTTGCAATAAATCTGTGAAAATGAATTAGAAATAAAAAATGCAAGGAAATTGCATTGAAGATATTTTCATATATCACCAGATTTTTTAAGTTCATACTTTACATATCCTTATTATATATCCATATCCATATTTAGTGCTTAGAAAAGAAACTTTCTGCTCAATTTTTGAATCCTACAGTTAAAATCAGTTTATTTTTATCAATAAAACTAAAAATTCATGCACAGATTGTAATTTTTTGTTTTTTTTTAACTGCAATTTCTAATTAAAGCTTGAAATTAATACCACTGTCTGTACATATTTCTACATATTTTCTTGGTATTGAAAAGCAAAAAAAATTCAAACTTCATTAATCTCATCTGTTAATAATTTAGATTACTTTAAGCAATGGAATCGCTTCACTAAACTTTTCCGAAAACTTTATATTCTCAATTAACTTAGAACATGAACCCAAAAGTTCGTGTGTGGCCTCATTGGAAAGAACATTTAATAAAACATTTAATGTGCCGCCAAAATTCTAGGAATTGTTGTTAAAAAATGCATAAACATATATATGTAATACAAATATGTTTATATTTGCTTCGCAGCTATTTTCCCTTTGAAAATTGATATTGGCCGTGTCTCCATTTTTTGTCGTCCTCATGTCATTCTTGTCATAGCTCCTGTCATATCTTCAAAAAAACTTTTTTTCCTTTTATAGTTTTTTTTTTGTATATATTTATTTCTGGTAGTTTATTAAAAAGATGCTCCCAATTGAGATTCCATCATGTCATTGTCAACGTCATCATCAAAAAATTTGCAATACAATTTTTTGATATTTTGGATTGTTAATTGCAAATTCTTGAAGTAAAAGAATTTCTCTTTGTTCTTGGCGCTGCATCATTTTGGCAAGTTTTTCTTTTGAATGCTAAATTAACTAAAAGTTGAAAATTTAATTACAGTAACAATTAAAAAAGTAAGTAAAATTTTAATTAAAGTACCTGAATATCTACAAAAATTTACTAATACAAAGTCTCTGTCTTATTAACAAAAACAACTTTTAAATTGTCAAATTCTGTTTGTTTAAGTTTTTAGCATTCATTTTAATTGAATTCTCTTTCCTAATTTTAAGTGTATTTCCCACGACCTCATTCGTCTGTACTATAAATTTTTAGCTACATACTTTTTGTAGCTGTCCAATAAATATAATTTGTTATTATTGTTGGTATACCACCCACCTAAAGCAACCAATTCTTGAACACTAAAGACTCTTCTTAACACAGCAATTCTCTTCTAATTATAAGTTTATATGAAAAATTTATTGCACATTTGATAATTGGCATTAAAATCGATCTACCCACACTCCAAACGGCAGCATCTAAATGTAATTTACAATAAAATTGTCGATGTTTCAATAACTTAACATCTACCACAAAATTGTCGTTTTGTATATTAGAACATAATTTGACATTATTGAATTCTAGTGCCACAAATGCTATATATCGTGATTCCATTTGCAATAATCTCTAAGTTAAAAATCAATACTACTGGTTTGGATTTAGTTTAAATCCACCAGACATCCTTATCAGTGTTGACCGCGTTAAATAACATGTGAATGGTTCCCATGCTTGGTAATCGACAGTTAAATTATGTAAGAACTGGTGGAACCACTTTACTAAGGTTGTTTTTTTTTTTTGTATAACTTACAATATTATTGATAGTAAGCGTTGCTCTTTGAACACCTCCTCACACCTGATTTGTACTGATAAAGTTAGTACTGTCGGTACCTTAGGTTGTTTTTCTCATAATGATGGTGGAGTTGTTAGCTAAATGAAGCTGTCTTTGAATTGAAATATGCTCATTAAAATAAATAAAATGTTTATATGTTTTAGTTTAGGCATCAACAATGGAATGAATGCTTCTAGCAAATTTAGTGTATGAAAATAAAATGAGGTCAAAATCCTAGGGCATTTGTGTTTATAATAAAATTGAAAGAATTTAAAAAAAGATTTAATCAATTCCTTTTTTTATCACCAGATAGTAGTGAAAGAAGCTTTAAAGTGTAAAATACTTTTAATTAAATGGATTTGAAAAACTATTGAATTTTTTAAGGAAATATTCACAGAGAATTTTAATATAACAATAAAGTCTCATGGGCTTCCATCGAGGAAATTTCTTTATCAAATCAACAAACTTCAAGATTTTAACATTTTATTTTCAATAGATAAAAACTTTTAAGAAATTATTCGTCGTAAAAGGTTTTTATAGATTTATGCTTTGAAAATCTGTTGTTATTATAAAATTCTATATATTTCTTGAATATTGCAAATTTTAATAAATTTCTAAGCTATTAAATATAAAGAATTTCAAGTATATTATCTCTAATTTTAACTTATAAGCTAAATTCTATGATTCAGCAAAATCATATGCCAAACTCAAATAGACAAATCGAGTCCTACGGATTGAATACCAAATAGTAACAGCTGTTAAAATTACAATACACAGAATACAGCATTGTCACTGAAAATTGCTCATATCATAATCCCACCTCTCTGTTTATTATTGATGAGTTTTGTAATAGATAACACATTTTAAAAAATAGAATGAAAAGGTTTTAAAACTTGAAAATAAAAGCTGATTAAGAGAAGCAAATCATAAAAAAATTTATAGACACGCTTATGCACAATTTTCGAATTATTTTTTTTGAAAAACAAAAAGTTCTAGATTGTTTGCAAGTATTTGAGACTAATGATAACATGCAACTCATACGCACATCCTATAATAGCCAAGATTGGGTATGTACGTAAAATTTAATCAACAGCTCACTACAGCATATCCTTAATTTTTCTACTAAGTTAATGAAAATATTCCTATATTTGCATCCTTCACTCTGAACTGATACTACTTCTTTTACATGATTTATTTTTGTAGCTTATCTAAAAACTTTTTGGACTAAAATAATTTATATTTTTTAACTTATAACAATTGTAAATAGTCTTTAATTTTTTCCGCTGTTTTCATAAGCTATAAATTATGTAGGGAAATCATTTAATTTTCAGGATATCAACTTGTCAAAGTCATTAGCCTCTTGAATGAATTTAATTGCACGCTTAATGTTATCATATCAATTGTGCAAAAATTATTATATTTATTTATAACATTAAAATCCACCGCTATAACTTGAATTTCTTGTTATTAATTTAGAATTCATACTTAATATATTTAAAAACTAAATTACTTGCCCATATTATAAAATTCCTATAGTATATTAAAATTTTAATCCTTAAACATTTTAATCAGCAAATTATTTTAACTAGTTCAGAAATTATTAAATAATTATGTGACCAACATTAAAACTCCTAAGAATTTTTACTAATCAGTAATCATCATTCAGAAATTTCACCAGAATTTCACAAAAAGTGGTCCAATGGCTTTTTACTTATTTTGTTGGTTTAAAATTGATAACTTTACGGACAAAAATGAAAACTCACAGCAAAAACTTAATAATAACTACGTTAAAACAAATCTTTTTAAGGGTCAAAAAGTCGTCTTTCATACCTCAACTACCTTATCAAGATTCCGGGAACACTGTCAATGTTTTTGCTATTACGCTTTGCTTTTTTATCTTGTTTTTTTTTTCACTGGTTTTTTAGCATCTTTCAAAAAATCCTTTGAAGGAAAGCTGCACAACATCAAAAATTCCACAATTCATTGTAAATCTTTTTGCTCGGGTTTGCGGCACTTTTACCATTTTTCAATTGTTTTGTTTAAATTTTGCTTGAAACTCTAATGTATAACCATGATCTGGTCATCACTGATGTTTTGCAAGAATAAAATCAGAAAGAAATACAATTTTTTGTAGCTTTTTGAACATTAAAAAAATATAACAATGTCACACAATTTTATACCTGAAACCAAGATTTGAAAAAAACTGAAAATTCTTTAACAATATATAGCGGTTTTTCGCGATTTTCACTTTTATAAAAAGAAATTTTCAATATTCTCAAAAGCACACGTACTTAAAATTAAATAAATAAAAAAAAGGCAATGAAATTTATGGATGCTCACTGGCAACTACATACATAAAACTATTCAGTTTGAAGTAATTGAATTAAATTCACTCCGTACGGTAGGAAGCTTTTAAGAAGAAACCGTTGAAGAAATTGAAATTCGGTAGCTTAAGAAGTTTGGGTTTTCCTATATATAAAATTTATCGATGACAGGATTGCCGTTTTAATTTATTTCTTTAATTTTTGTGTTTACTAAAGTGAAATTCGCCACTAAATAGTTTGGCTTACGATGTTATTTATTTATTTATTCTTTTTATTTCAGTAAAGTAAAAAAGTTAAAGTGAAGGAAGGTGAAACATTTTGAATGACGATATTTATGAATAAGTATATGCTCTCTTGGGATTTTAAAAAACTAATCTTAGGATATTATAATTATTTGTGCTATAATTATGTTTACTTTGGACTCTTGATTTGTTGTAAATATTTCAACTCCTAAATTTCTCGTTTAAAATAAATGAATTAAATAAGTTTGCACCTTATATACAAATGTTGCAGATGTTGATAGAAAAGATCCTTTTTTAAAGTATCTATATCTTTGGTAAAATCATTAATGCTATTTTTAACAATAATAATAATATTTAACATTCAGATATTATTGCAAAGCCCTCTTTTTTTCGTATGTGAAAAAGGTGAAACTTTTAGTGAAGTATTGATCTTTTTATTTTTTTTTTTAAACTCTGATCATGTGTACAATCCTGTGCTTTAATAATTATTAATGATTAGTCAGGATATCCATTAAACGGAACCATACAAAATTTATTTACCGCGCATTAATAAAAATTTTAAAAGTGATTTGTAAGGAAAACTACCTTTCTATAAGTGAGTAATCGAGTAAAATATTTAAATTTAGTAATCGAAAAAAACAGAAAACAGAAAGGATAAAACTTTTTCAAAGCAAAATTTTTGCAAAAGAATAAAAAGTCATCAAGGCAAGATGAAGTGACGATCACTTCCAAACAAGAAAGTTAATATATGGCATAAGAATTTTTGTAACAACATTGTACTTGCAAAAATAATTACATAGCTGTGCGTCTATATTCTTCCTAACTGAGCCACACATAAATAAATAAACACAGAACTAATAAAACGTGCCCTGAGTGTAAATTGTGAAAAATTGCAATTAGGAGGGCTCCTCGTTAACAGTTCTCAAACTAAAAATTATGTACACAGACTCTGACAGTATGTCTGCACCCGATTCAATGGTTCCTGGATTCTAACAAAAATTAGCATATTTATTTATCAATGCCTTTCATTTAGACTCAATGAAGGATTACGTGAACCTTATACATAACTAGATCTGGTGACACCTGAAGTCATTCTGGAAACAAAAAAATAAATTAGAAGAAAACTGGTAATATCTCAGTATTTCTCATACATAATAATAACTATTAGCATGAGTTATATATGCAATGACTTGGACAACATTACGATTAGATACTTAATTTTTGTAAAATACCCCTAAAGATGTCTTGCGTGCTAAGTTTTCTATTCTTGTTTCTTGTTATATACATTTCTGAGATCTAATTACTTAAAACTAAGTGGAAGCATGCATATATTAACTACTTGTGTTTATTGTGATTCTAAATTTTCAAATTAATTTTAATGAGTTCTAAGAAAATTTATTGAATGGGAATGTGCCATTTTTGATTATTGGTTAAATATTTAAAATAGTTGAAACTACATAAATTGATTCAAGAAAATTTAAGACAAGATCAGAGACTGATAATGATCTTCGCCTTTTTTTTGTTTTTGTATTGCAAATTTAGCACTGCATAAACTTTAACAAACTGTTAAAATTAAATAGCTCTTTTAGTTTGATCAGTATTAAAGCTAAAGAAGAAAACATAAAATAATTCTGAGTAATATACGAGCAAAAAAAAATTTAAAACACAACTTTTCAGATACATGAAATATTTTGAATAAAATTATTTAAAAATATAAAATGAGACAAGAATCAATAAGAGAACAACTAAAAAATTTACAATATTCTATTTCGTGTTAATGTAGGATAATAATTCTGACCATGGGATGGGATCATATTGTATCGCGATAATAATCTTAAAGTCTCATCTTCTACATTTGTAGTGCGATCAATATTTCCTGAAAATCTTAAAATCTAGCAGCAAGAAATGATCATTCTGCACGGTACAGTAGTCGTTTAAAGTGTTCGTCATGAGTGATCTTTATCAGTTTTACACCATCCACTAACATAGTAAGCTATTGGCCAACACCTTGTAGTGTTCTACAAATATATATATATATATATATATATGTATAAATAAATGTATAGAATACTTTTATATAGAGAGATTATTATAAACTGATCTACACAAATGTCCAGGAAATTGTCTCTAGGAAGATCGTTTCAGATCACGCGATCAATTTTACATGGTACAATCGCTACCTGATGCACTGGAAAGTTTTTATTGATTTCATGGTAAAGTTAAGGCTTCCCTTTCATTAAATTCCTTTATAGATAGGATTTTGTACATGCAAACTGAAAAATCTTATATTAAATTCTTAATTGAATTGTAATAACATTTTATATTTATTAATGGGAATATCTGTAGATCAAGGTTAAAATATTTTATATTAACAATGGCAATATGTTTAATAAATTGCTATCTATATATTATAATGAATGAATTTTATTTTGATAAAAAAAAAAATGCTGATTAAAATCAGTTAAAGATGTACAAGCTATATAAATATTTTGTTGGTTAGATCGTGAGATCATTCTGAATAGTTTAGAATTCATTTATGAAGCAAAAAAAATAAATAAATAATGATTTGGCAAGGCTAGTATATCTATGTGATTATGTTTAAAATGATAATAAATTATAAATTTTATGAATGCTGAATTGTTTTTAATGTTTTTGAAAGTCACTTTGACTACTTTTACTAATAAACTATTATCTTGACTAGTAAACTTTTTGAGTAAAAAGTAGTTGATTTGATAAAAAGATTTTGACTTTTGAATTATTCATTACTGCATTTAAATATTACTATTTTAAGCTACTTAGTGAATACTTTTGTAAGTTACAGCAAGTTTAATGTTATTATTATGTATTCACGTTCCTAAGGCTAATAACATTTTCAGGCAGGCGTCTAATGTAGACTTTGCAGATAAATTAAATCCATTTGCAAATGAAATTCATCTTTTTGCAAATGTAGTTCATTTTTTTCCAAGTGAAATTCATCTCTTGGCAAATATAATTGATACTTTTGAAAATAAAATTCATCCTCAATAATAATAATAAAAGTAGGGCAAGGACAGTTTTAAGTGTTTTAATGGGTACCGTGGGTAAAGGAAGATTATATTTTTTGATTTACCTGCACCCTAAAATTATCCAGATCTATTTGCTAAACACTTTCTTATCTCTCATGACTGCCCAAGAAAACTGATTCTAAATAGCTACATTGAGATAAATATATATGATATATTTAGTTACATAAACTTAAAATACAGCTAGGTAAGTGATGGCACATTCAAGAATCCCATAGATTAAACCTTCCATGAGAAAAATAAGCAAATAGCCCTAGATTATATAATTCAGTAATAAATTTCAATGTTAAAACTATTCAAAATAATAGAAGCTACTTGAATGCAGTTCTATACCCTAATTTTTACTTAAAGGATAATAAAAGTTCAACTTACAGCATTGTATACCAAGAAATTATAACTATAATCTGCTAAAGATATTTTACATTCTTTTGAAAAGCATTTTGAAATAAAGCATTTAAGATACATACATACCTCAAGAATTATCCATCCTGTGTTCTGTTACAATCCTTTAGAGTTATTCAGTTTTATGGTATGAAAAAAAAATTAAATACAAAAGAATATTCTTGTGAAAACATATTTAAAACACATTTACTTATTTAAATAAAAATCTGAAAGAATTTAACCTATAGCCTAGAAACTTTTATTTATACCACTTTAAAGGATATTTTAAAGGTGAAGAAGAGATGAACAGCTTCAACTTAAATACGAAAAAATTTTTTAAAAACATAAATAAAATAAAATTTAAACTCAGTAAGGAATTCTAAAGCAAACAAGACAATAACGGGGACACATAAGATTTCATTTTAGATAGATATGCTTTAAAGTAATATAGATGAAGACATAAGATAAGCTTCAAAGGAGCAACAAACAAAGTACAGTGACAGCAATAACAGTGGCGGTACGAGACGAAGGATATTCTCAAATAAAACAATGTCAGATCTGATAAAATATTATATATATATATATATATATACATATATATGGACGCGTGCATAAAGTTCGAGATAGAGAACACCAGGCCACATAAATATGTGACAAACGAGAATGCATGCTAAGTAGAAGCTTAAAATGATAATGGCCTAAAATGGTAGGAGTTAAACAAAAGCACGGTTTACATTCTGAGAAATCATTTTCTTCGCTAATAGAGGCAAATGTGTTCCTTTAGAAATCATCATCCCATAAAAAAAAACTGTAGTTTGTTTCTTATGGTTTTTGCCGAAAAAAGGGAAAATTAGATATACTATATACAAGTTCAAAGACCAAAACGATTTTTTTGTAAAAAAGGAGCATGATATGGATATGGTAGATATGATGATTAGAATTATAGGAACAACCAAATATAAAAATTAGTAATGGTTCTAATAACTTATATTGATATAATTTTTAATTCTTTATAAAATATTTAATGTAGTATGAATTTGATTTTATACTGAATTTTCCTCCAGTATCGAACACACGTCAAAACAAATAGTATCTTCCATATTTTACATATTTATCTGTTGAAACCCCAGCTAATAGTCTAACTAATTGAGAGTTTTCATTCCTGCGATAATCATGAGTTAAGGGGGGAGAAGGGTATTTAATTTTTTTTTATTTTTTAAATTAATGCTTAGCATCTTCAAAATATAATGTCAAAATTTCAATTCGATCGGAGTAAAATTACCGAAGTTATGACCATTTGAGCATCATTTGCTCTAGAGCAGACAGTGAGTGAACAAAACTTTAAAGCATTTTTCTGAGACTTGTTATTTTTGAAGTCGGTGTTCACGATAACTCCAAATCCACTAAAGCGATTGTTTTGAAATTTCGCACACTACTTTCCGACATAATTTTCCACGTAACATCGAGAGCTTTTTTTTTTTTTAAAAAAATTAGTAATTTTATAACAACAAATAAGTCGGTTTTTTAAGCGAAAATTGGAATTTTGACTTCTAAAGGCTACCAAAAATATACAAATTGAAAAAACAAAACCCCTCGATGTTACCTCAAAAAACATCTCCTTTAATAAATAACTTTTGATTTTTTTGTTTTAGATGATTCTGTTGCGAGTTGTGTTGAACACCGTAAAGCCATTTTTCTGCAAGGCGCTTCAAGACATTCACTCACTTATTAATGTTTTGAAATTTAAAATTTTAAAAAATATTATTCAAATATTGTGTTACTCGTCTTATATAAAAATTAAAAAATTAGAACTACCTGTATCGCCAAAAAACATTCTTGAAAACATGCCTTTTTTAAGCGAATTAACCGAACTCCCCCCTTAAAGAAAGTACCTGTTCTAATGCAGCTATATATATATATTTTATATACTATGTTAAGAGCTATTCAAGCAGGGAAATTCTTTAGTATATTATACTTAACAAATTTCTAAAAATTTCTAATTCCTTTCAGAAATTTACCTTTAATCCAAGAATTAAAATCATCCTAAATTTTTAGTTTTTAGTTCAGTATTAGGCAAACAAAGCACTGATTGCACTTCAATTACTCTTTAATCGAATTTAGCATCAAAAGATTATAAAGTAATTATTATTTTCAAGGAAATGTAAATATTTTCATCAAAAATTCCGCAATTTCAACCTAGTTTTAACCTCATTCAAATTATTCACACAAATAGAAAAAATATTGATATTTTATAAATTAATTTAATAACTATTATATCCGTTGAAATATTTAGACGGCATTTTTATTAAACAGTTTTCATAAATATTTTATATTCTTTTTTTATATGTTTTATGATATACAACACTCTCTGAACTTTTTATAGCCAGTGATCACATAAATTTACACCAAAGTTGTAAAACAAGTAACTATCAAATTACATCTTTGTTGTACTATATATTAGAAAATTAATGTAACTAATATAAAAAATATTTTCATACTAATTTTGTAGGTTTTTGGAATTAATAAGTGCTTAAATTCTAAATAAAGTTGTTTTTTGTACATTATTGTTGTATTTTTTATTTTTTTTTTTTATTTATTTCCATTTCATCTAAAAATCTTAAAATATTTCTTTATTTAAACTTTTAGTTTTAGAAAACTCATAAAAAAAATCTTCAATAATAATAACCCATGTATTTTTTAGCTCTTAGCCTCTTCTTATTGTTTATACTACACGAGTGATAAAACAAGCTTGAATAAAAATAGATATATTTCTTTAGAATAATAAAAATATTTATAAGAAGCATTCAAACTTAGAAAGGAAAATTTTTATTATTTACAAATAAATATTATAAAAGGATTGATTCAACACTAGCCGAAGATTTAATTATGTTAACAAATACGACTAGTTTAATATTGTCATAAAGATTTATAATATTAAACCTTTTTAATTTAAAAGGATGGTTCGGTTAATTAGTTGATAAAAAGGCATGATTTCAAAAACTTTTTTTTTAGCAATATAGGTTGTTTATTTAATTAATTTCTACATGGTAACACAACATTTAAGCAATATTTTTCCAAAGTTTTATTTCAAAATATTAATAAATGAGTGAGTGGGAAGGGATATCTTGAGCCGCTTTGAAAAAAAGTTGTTAAGCATTGCGCATCATAACTCACAACAGAATCATCCAAAACCAAAAACTCAAAATTTATTTATTAAAGAAGATATTTTTTGAGATAATGACGAGTGAATTTTTTTTCAATTTTTGGTAGCCCAAATATCGATTTTCACCTAAAAGGTCGACTTATTTGTTATTGTAAAATTGATAACACAGGCCGACGAAAAAACTACTTTTAAAAACTTTTTCAACCAATTTACCTCTTTCTTATGTATTTTTTGGTGCTAAGACCATATTTGATATCAGTTTCTTTTTATCACCCACAGATTTCTCACAATATGGCATTAATTGTATATTTTAAGGCATAAGAAAAATTTGGAAAAAAATTCTTTTTATTTTTAATTAAGCGACAATTTTTACTTATAGTAATATTAAATTTGAAAAATGCGAATATTAGGTGTTTATTTTTTTGTATTTTCTCTCCCTTTTCTCTGTAAAATTTCTTGTAAAGCTTTTTTTCCGATGTGATGCATTTTTATTTTCCCATTGGAACTCATCAGTACTCGTTTCGGAACTGGAATGAAAAATGTGATCATTGGACTCAGGTGGCAAAGGGACAGGAAGTCCCGGTCCATGTACTACTGGCCGATCAACTGAAGTAAGGTCAGGATAGACAATTACTTTTTTATTTTTCGAGTTATATCTAGCAACATCTATGATGCAAAAATAACAGTCATTTAAATGATTTTTTTGCTCTCTCCATATCATGGGTATAGCAAATTTAAAAGCAATCTTAGACCATTTTCTAAGATCTTCAACACAAACATAACACACTTTGTGAGGAGCCCAAGATTTGTCTTGATTACCGATTTCTATACCAAAATAAGCAAAGTGCACTTTTTTCACAAAGTCGGTAATGTTCCTATGATGTTTTTTAATTGTAAAGTCACCACATATATAACAGAAATTGTTGGGAGGATTTTTACAACCACGATTAGGCATATTAGAGTCTAAATAAAACGCACATACATATGTCAAACACTGCAAAGCAAGTTTATATTAACTGGAAAAAAACAAAAAAGTTTTTTAATACGTAATTTTTTGTCTGCTGCTGCTGTTATATCAATTTTATTTCTGATGAATTACAATTTTTTGGAATTTTTTTTTCTGATCTATAGTTTTTACGGTGTTCCGTTGCTGTTTAAGTAAAAGTACAAGTGGGGGTTGGTGCGCGAAGCGAGCAGGAGGCTTGCCTCCTAGCTTCGAATAATAACATTTTAACTTATTCTATATTAAAATGTGAGATATTGGGGGTTGATACGACTTTTTTATTATTATATTCGAATTCAGCACACCAGATAACATAGGAATAAGCTTAAATTATTGAAAAAGTTTTTTTTCGTCGGCCTGTGTAATTATTGCAAAAAAATCTCTTGTCAGTAACTGTTAAAATATGTCAAAAAGTAGTTTGCAAAAATTCAAAACGATCGTTCCAGTAGATTTTGAGTTATCGTACCCACCAACTTCGAAGATTACAAGCTTTAAAAAAACGCTTTAAAGTTTTTCTCAAACACTCCTTGTTGAAGCTAGACTCTAGAGCAAAAGACGCTCAAATGTTCATAACATCGGTAAATTTACTCCGATCTTCTCAAAATTTTTTCAAATATTTATAAAATGTATAAACATTAGTCCAAAAAAATATGCAAAAATTAAACACTACGTGCCTCTGACCCTAAAAATTTTAGTGGAAGAAAAACCTATTTATTCTTTTCTAAATAATTAAAATTTTTGAAGAAAATTAAGGGTAAAAAAACTAATCATGATAGAAAGAATGACTTTTATTACAATTTAATGAATAACATTGACATGTTAAATCATCAAATGCTTAATAACTTCCAATGAAATCCATTTCCTAAATGTTCAATTGCTTAATATTAAAACATTACTAGCTAAATAAGAAATCCGAAAAAAGCAAGCAAGTCGGATATTTTTTATAAAGAGTTGATTTGCTTCCGATACTACTTGAATTAGCCTTTCGTGACAAAACCTAAAAGATTCCATCATAAGAGTACAAAACGCACATCTTAATTGATTTCTAATTATAAAGTAGCCAGGAACAAGTTAAGCAGGGGTTCAATTAAAGCTTAAGAACCAAACAGAGGAAATACCGTAGTTTACCCGATGCTGGCAATAATCACAAAGTCACCACAACCACGCCTTAAAAAGTCGATAATAATCTTTAAAGACGGTTATGCGTGCTGACCACTTTATTAGCCAACAAATTGCAAGCCTCATGATCAACAGCTAAAGGCAACAACGAAAATAATAGGAGGAAAAAAGTGTTTTGTATTTTAAGTAAATAAAAACTTTTTTATTAATTTTTTCTGGACTTCACTTTGGTTTTACTGAGTTTTTAATAGATAACAAAACCAATAAAACAAAAATAACAAAACAAAATTTCGGTTTATTCATAAAAATTTTTGTCTATGGGGAAAAATTCGCCAACAAACTCGCACGATATTCGAAATATAAATCTCCTTTTTACTATTTTATATATATAATTTTTCTCTTTACATTTGCCACTATTTTCTCTTACCTTTATTTACATATTTCTAAGGAAACTTTTATCAAAAGTACTCTTTTTATTTACACAGAACACATGTAAAGAAAAAACTTTTATTATTTTATTCCAATACACTTACCAGTGTGAGTGCTATCTAATTAAGAAGCTACTAGAGTAATTAAATTAGGAATCAAATAAAGAAAACAACAACAGAAAATTAAACGAAGTTTCCATAAATTTGAAGCTTCTTGTGAGCCGTTTTTACTTTGAGTGGATGAACTAAATAGCCCAATAAAAAGTTAAAATAAGCATGAAAGGTGTCCGGACATATAATTCTTTTTAATAGTAACGAATGAAAGCAGTTCGTTAAATAAATGCCTACAAAAACAATAATTACATCTTTTTTTCTACAAATTGGTAATGAATTTTTATGTTTACAATGAGATAATAAATAAAGTGTAATATTTAAGGACACTTATATAAATTTCGTATTAAAGAAGGTATAATTTTATAGACTTTTGATTTTTTCTTTGCTTTTTATTCTGCAAAGGCCTTTTAACGATTATTGAAGTACCTTTTAATTTTTAATGCTTTACACAACAAATATGTTCAGCTAAAGGAAAATTAAACAAAAAAATTGACATGATGTTAGTTGCACTCTTGAATGTTGAATGTTGCATTATTTTTAGAGAATATGTGCTAACCAGAAGCGATAATTATTATTAACATTTTGAATTCTTTGTGGATTATTGGAGTCCTTAAAACTACTCATATTTTAAAACTGATAAAATGATTGAATGTCGAAGAAAATGGTTAAAAGTTATCATTTCCTGGGTAATCAAAAAGTTTAAAGCCCGCAATGGCGAAGGATAGTTAAGCTAAAATATCTAAAGATTTATGTTCTAGGTAATCTTAGTAAAATAATTTAAGTGTAGAACAAGCCCAACATATATACTAACGAAATCCTTTATTTTGAACTTGATAAACTTCAAGGCTCTAAGCAAATAGCAAATGCATGAAAATTCTTTAGCAAAACTTTTTGAGTAAAAGGATATTTATCTTATTGTTAATGCTTTATTTTGAAAATGGAATGGTAATAGTGATAGAATACATTCAATGTTGCAAAGCAGGAGAATCTGAAAATACATTTTTTAAATTTACAAAACCGAAAATGTGTTTGAAAGTTTTCAAATTTGGAATATGATGAAACAAGGTAGAAAATGCATTTACTGTAAAGGTAAATAGTCGAGTCTAGATTTTTTTATAAATGGGCCGTTTTCTTGGTGTAAGTGTAATTTATCTTATATGGATATTTTATCTTTCGCCTTCTTAGATTTGCATCTTCTAAGGAAGGGGTTTGTAAAAACAAAATCAGCTTGTTTCATTTCATGCAGAATAAACTTTGTATATTTTCGGCACTGTTTTATGATAGTATAACAGTCCTTAGAAGCATACAATAAATCTTTTTTTCTTATAGCACTCTCGATAGTTCCAAATTTAAATTTTCTTCAAGATAAGTGAACAAATACGATACATTACTCTATATCATATAGTGACTCAACATTTTGTAAAAAAACAGGGAGAAACCAAAATTCCGAGAAACCATAATGTCATTTGCAATGTTGCTACACATGTAAAATCCACATAACAAATTGTATAGTACAATTTAGATCTGAATAGTAGTATGTTTTTGAGGAAAATAAACTTACACCATTTTCAAGAAATTATATTTGTAACTTCATTGACTACGAAAATTTGTAATGATAAAAAAAATGAAAATTATAACAGATTTCTCGGGAAAAAATTTATAAATAAGAAGTTCATAGTAAATTGTATTAATTTTTTGTAAAAAATTACTTACACCACTTTGGAAAAAAAACGGCTCAAATAAGTAATATGATAAATTACAGTTTTTTTACTTTAAAAAAATTCATGTTAAAATTGTTTCTTAGCACTTATTTCATACATACATTTAATACTCACTTTTTATGTTTTTTCTAAGAAAATATGTGTCATTTGTATTCTTTTATGTGAATCCAGCTATGATACAAAAAATCCATTTTTTGAATATTCCTTAGTTAGTATGAAAGTGTGTTTTTAGATATAATTAACCAATGAAATATTTAATCAAAAGTAACAAATATCCGGTGTAGTAGAACACGCCAAACTGAGATTCCATTGGGTCATAAAAGGGCAGTAAAATACTGAATGATAAAAGCTACTATAATATATTTCAGCTTAGAGAAAATGCTGATAGTGTTCAATTTTGTTAATTTCCCTAAATCGACCTTTATGCACGCAACTCTAACAAAAATCTTTACTTTTGTCAGTTTTATGGATTGCCAAAGAGTGTAGACTAAATCCGTTTGAAATAAATAACTTGTAGCTAGATGAAGCTAATAAAACCCAGTCAAGCTAAATTAATGGTTTTCCTTAGTTAGCACGTGTTTTACTGACTGATAGGACTTCTGATATTTTTGTACCTTCTCTTCTGGGTAAATTAATCTTTACATTGAATGAGGGGGAGATCCTTTATTTTATATCATATATATATATATATAGTGTATCCTTAATTAACAGGAGTGTAGATGGTAAACTTTCTTCGTTAAAATCTTTCGTTATCATAAAATGAAGTACATTTACTTTATTCAAGTTCAATTGAGTATGAAGTTAAATTAATTAAGCTTAAGGGTTTTGTTTAAAAAAAAAAACACGAATACAAAATGAAATAGGTTATTGAATTGGAGTTTAAATAAATGTTATCAAGTTGTATTGATGTAATTTATTAGTGGTTAAATTAATTAAAGTTGTACTGAAGATACTGAAGTAATTCAAAAGAGTTCTTTAAATATGTGTGATAAAAGTTGAGGAGGACGTAAAAGTTTGTTGGAGATTTAAATGGAAATGTATATTCTAGTTGTCAGTGTCATATTATTAATGAATTGCTTATTATATTACTTTTAATAATATTTTAATAATATGTCATACAAGCTGTGACCTGGTATTTTGAATGACATATAGTTTTGTTATATAACTAAGCAGAATTTTTTGATTCATTATTTGTTCTTGCAAAATAATAAAACAAGGAGTAAATTTTTATCGATTAGCAAAATATGAATAATTTAATTTTAATACATTTCAAATAAACTACTAAATAAAGCTACAGACAAACTGCTTGAAACATTGGTGATATAATCCTAGTATTTTTTTACAATTTAATAAAATTATTAACCTAGCCAAAAATATAAAACTTACTAATTACTAACAAACTACTAACAAAAGCTTCCTTAAAACATATTAGGTGGGGTAAATATTTTGTTAATCTCCACATTTTTACTAAAGCAAATAAAGTTAACTCGTAGCCTGTTTGTCCTAAAACCTAAGAATATTTATATCGCTCTTTGTATTTAATTGTAAAGTAAAAAATTTAAATGAATTCTCCACCCAAGCATGCCGCTGCTACTTCTACTAATACCACTTTTACGACTACTACTACTAATTAAAAACTTCAAAACATATCAAGAAATAATTATTTAGTAGAGTTGATTCCTAATTTAACTTTTAGCGATATATTCACCGCAATAAAAACCTTATTAATATAAATAATATAAATTATATAAATAATAATAAACATAATAAAACATCAATATAATTGTTAGTGGCTGGTTTTTACGATTACACTGGATCTCTATCTGGCCTGTTATAAAAACCAAAGATGCAAGCAATTAACTAAGCCTATCATAATGCTACCTTAAAAGAGCAGTAGTACAGATATTAAACTCTTAGCTATTTGAAAATTTATTCTAGTTTAGGAATACTATTTAATATTAAAGTTAAATCCAGACTAACAGAAAGGACCTTATCTTAAAATAACAGTAAAATATTCAAAATAACATTGAAAAATTTTGTACATCATTATCTGATCGAAAATTACCAAACTTATTTTAATAATTTGGACATAATTCAGTGGCTGGAATTCACAGAGTGTGAGAACAAACCATCTAAATCTGCAAAGAGCTTCTAGTCTGATCAACAACCTCGTTATGATCATTTAACCACAGCAACAAATCACTTGAAATCAATTTAGATGTAGCTGAAGACATTAATATTTCAGCACATGCCATTTAATCGTCAGTGGTTAACGTTTAGTGTCACGTTTAAAAAATTAAATTCATGCAAATGTTCAGTTCGATTTTAAGCAACAGCTAAAACTTTGTTTATTGTTAAGTAAAACAAAAAATGTTTGAAAATAAACAAAGTATTTTTTGCAACTGAATGACATGAAACAAGAAAATCTGCCAAGAAAACCTCATGGAGGGATATCTTAAAGTGACCTACGACGTTCTTGTGTCAACAAAAGGATTCCCTAATTACTTCATGGATATGCAGTTCCAAAAACTGTGGACACAATTTGCAAGACATAAATTAAAATTTTTGGTCATTTTCAGCCTTCTACCATGACTGGACAATGGCAAACAATAAAATTTACTGCCCGACGAAAAATCATTGCCAGAGATGTTATTTCTGTTTTTTGTTTTATTTATTTTAGTTTTATCAATTTTGTTTGCCAACGAACACAATTAGTGGAAAAGAAGTTGTGGCATTTGGAGGTTATATAGCTACCAGGCTAACAATGGATTTCAATTTGGAATCTCACGATCCATAACTACTCGTTCTGTGGTCAGTAATACCAAAAAAAAAAAAAAACAAAACCCAGATAACATATAAAAAAGTAAGAAAATTTGGTTTCACAATCAAAATGGAATTCTTTGAGTGATACCGAACACGGAAATGTGCGTGCAAACATCTGAAATTCCAAAAGTATACTTTAAGGCTCCAGGATCATCAGTTGATTGCTTGCTTACATTCTAATTGCAGTAACTTACAATCTATTGTTAGGATGAAATTTTCATGTATAATGTCACCATAGACATGAACTAAACTTTATTTTACAATTGTGTAAGGATGTTCTTTTGACCTATGCAAATTGTTAATCGTCTTTGTGAGCTGTTATAGACCCAAAGATTCACATCTTCAATGACTTTTCTAGGCGTTAAATGAAAAACAGACAACTAAGTATTCCGACAAACATTGAAAATGCATTCCAATTATTTTTGCTCTTATTACTAAGAATAACTTTTCTAATAAAATACTGCCTTGAGACAATTCCTTTAATCGGTTTTCATTTTATTTTATACTAAATTTATTGTATATTTTTAGGTCCTTTTAAAAAAATTTACCTAGGGAATAGAAGTCGTAAAATAAACAATACATGAAGCGAATACAATTTTTTTTTAATGCATTGTAGGGAAACTTTTAAAGAAAATACGATTCAAATTTTAAACAAAATTTACGATAGTAAATTAGTCTTTGGCTTATTAATGAAAAGGAAGCTTTAAAATTTGAACTATTATCAAGAACTGCAAAATTTTTAAAATCTCAACTGTTTATATAACAAACCCGGATTATTAGAAAATTAGAAATCTTATGAGCGTGGAATCAATCTCCTGCCCGTATGCTTTTGTGTCAAAGAATCAACATTTGATTGCAAGAGCAGAAAAGACGAAAAATCATCCCAATTCATTCTAGAGAATTAAGATTCAATTTCACTTTGAAATTGCTTCTTTAGAGGAATTTTCTTTATTCATAAGCTTTGAATGCATTTGATTAAGCCAAAATAGGAAAAAATTAAAAAATAAAACTAAATAGTAAAATTTATTTTTCAAGCTATATCACACATTCCAAAATTATAAGGAAATTTATAATTTTTTTTTTGTAAAAATATACTTTAATATAAATTTTTAGTACGTGATTCAAGGATATTTATAGAGTTTACTAAAAATATAAATTCATTTACCTGTCAGTCTTTAAATGGGATAAAGAAATTCTTGGAAATTTTAACATGCCTTCTCTTTTTCTTATGATGCCAAAAAAAGGTAAGACAGGAAAAAGGAAATGCTGAATATAAAAAGTAAAGCGTGTGGATACCAGGTCGCTGGCATGCTCCATTACATGTTCTGAATATAAATTTATCTCAAGGATATTTTTAATTTATTTCTATTTTTTGTATTTGGTTTTACCTTCACTTTTTCACATTTTATTACTTATTTTTTAAAAAATTCAAGTTTGATGAAATTGTATTTTAATACATTTAATTTTCGTTTTTGAATATTTTCCTTAAATTTAATTTAAGTGTGTCTAGTTTTTCTTTTTGTGCTTGGTATTTTTTAGATAGAATTTAACAGGATGAACTGCAACCTGTAACCAATTTATTAATTTAAATAATAATTAATTAGTTGCTGGACTACAAATAATTTTTAAATGAGTACTCAACTCTCAAGTTTCTGTTATTTAGTTGCCAAGATTAAGTAGAAAAACTTTTATTATCCATTGCATATTGCCAAGAATAATTGTCAAAATTTCTCAAGTAAGTTTATATTAAGGTTAGCTACATTAGTTTTGTTTAATTTAACATCACTTACATGCAAATATAAAGAACATAAAATAGAGCTTTTGCCTGAGCTTAAGATAAGATCAATTCATACATATATGTGTATTCCAGTTGTACTAACTCGTATGAATGTATATTATTAAGTTTTAGTTTTAACAATTCTATAGCGATTTTTGAAATAAGAAAAGGAAACAGCTCTGAAAAATAAATACTATAATAAGTGTAAACGTAATGACTAACCCCTATTATCATAATTCAACTCAAACTTCAATTCAGTATAAATCCAAGGATGAATAGAGTAATTCCCAGAGTGCCAAAAAATCCTTAGAAGATTCATCGTAATTCTTTTCAAAAAAGTATTTTAAAGATAGTTAATACTGAATTGAACTCAACTGAGTAAAACTTCAAAGAAAATAACTTTAGGCCTTCTGCACATTTTCTTAATTTCCCAGTTATTTATTTTCTTGAATAGATATCATTTGGATGAATGAAAACATTTGCCTCAGCAATAAAACTTATTACAATCACTTACCCCCAAGAATTTTTGTGTTATATTTGTATTCTTTTTCCTTCTGATCTAAATTAAATATGCAGAAAGGTATAAAGAAAATTATTTTTATCTCCAAATACCTTTAATAAAAGTTCGGAATAGAATTGGGCATTCCTGGGGTAATTTTTATTCACTTTTATGCGTCAAATAAATTTTCATAATAACACAAAGTAAAGTCAGTAGCATTCAAAATCCTCTAAGATATCTTAATGAGATGAATTTTATACAAGGACATAACGAAGTATTTTTTATACTTTTTTTAAAAAAATTTTTATTTTAGCTAAATTTGTGATGTAAGATCTACTTTGATTATTTAACTGTAGATTATTACATTTTTATACTTCATTGTGAAAGTTATTTTCCTTTGAGCTATAAGAAGAACAGCCATAATTATGACAGAAAGCGTTTGAGTGTGATATACAAAAACAAGTAAAACACAGTATGGGATTTGAATTCAGGGATAATTCAAAATAATCAATAATATCCCTAAGCTTTTTGAAAATATATTTGTAAATTTCTGGGGACGCATATAAAGGTTCAATAATTTTTTATTTTATTCAAACATATTTTATACTTTCTTCATTTTCAATAATTTCAGATCCTAAATTCTATGTTTTCTAATATTTAAAATTATAATAAATTCGAAATATTGCCTTCTGACGGTTTAAACACAACTTTTCTTTTAAAATTACTACTGCAACTTAAGTTCTAAAGATTCCATGTACTTAAAACATGCCTTACCGTCATTTGAACTTTACATGCTAAGCCTAGCAGTTAACAATGTTATCAGGTTCATATGTCAACAAGGGCTCAACAACAACAAAAATTGCCTTTTTTCTTAGGTAATAAACGAAGTAATAAGGCTTAAATGTGGCTAAAGCTAAAAAATTGTTTCCATAAATTTCAGCTTAATGTCAAATGTTTGGATGAAATCTTGCCTAGAAAATATCCATTTTTTGATAGATTTTGGTTAAAAATCAAATATCTCTAATATTAAGCTTAACTATTTTTCAAAAAGAATATGGCTTAAATTTTTATAGTTTTTAAGATAAAGTCTTGCCAGGAAAATCAATTCCGCCTAATGTAATATACTTTATGAGACCTTAAAGTGGAGAAATATCATATTTTCTAAATTAACATTCATCTACATTTATCTATTTTTTTACTCGTTTCCAAGGTTTGCTTTATAGAACATACATACACTAAAAAAACATGGTGGAAGGATTCCTAAGTTTGCATAATATTTGGCGGTTTTCAAATACAGATAATATGGAATTAAGGGATGGCTAAGAGTTTCAGCGTAAAAGCAAAACACTTTTTCCGTGAAATATTTTATGAATTTAGATTAAGCAAACTTATTCAAACTTTCTGTAGATTATTGGTCATGATCTTGACAACATTATTAAAAAAATATCTACAAACAAGCCGGGGGCAGAGCTTTACCAAAGACGTCTTTGGAAACGGATGATTATGCACTTTATCTCAACTAAAATTAAAAACACATAAAATCTAGTCAAAGTATCATGGAATCCTTCCCCCAACGTTGTCTGATTATGTTTTTTTTTTGTTTTCATAAAAAATTTTTGATGCTCGTTAAAATGTAAACTGCTATTTTCGTCGAAAAATTCCGCCGTTTTGTAAGTGGAGCACTCTCTTAAGGTAAAAAAAAATTCTAAAAACCAACGTAGGGGGGGGGGGGTATTTTATATGTAGGAAGGGTGTACCAAGCGTACTAATTATCGAAATTAATTTAAAATATCCATTTGAGTTATCTAAGAGTTTGTTTCAAATGACAATGGCTACCTCAGTATAGCCATTTTAATTTTTCTTAGAATCGAAATTTCCCTTAAACTTTCCTCCTTTTCTTTTTTGATTAAATAATACAATTAAATAATACACACTTGAGTCCATGACAAATAACAACTCAAGAGATTAACTCTGGAAAACTTTGAGTTTTACTAAAAAGAACAGGGATTGAATATAAAAATAAAAAAGGAAAACCCTACAAGCTTCCAAAAAAATCAACAACAACCTCTCAAGAATTATTTTTAATTTGTTTTATTTCAAATGTTTAAAAATCAAGCTATAATATTAAATGGTATATTTATCATAAAATAACAATAAAAGATTTCTCATTTATATACCAGAACAGAAAGTTTTATGCGTTATCGCAAATATTACAACAATAATAAATATGTTTTACTAGAGTATTTAAAGAATTTCATTATTCACCTTCCCAGAAAACTAGATACAAATGTTTGCCATTGTTGCAAAACTCTTTTATCAAAGGAAACAAAAATATTTCAAGCACCAAAAGAACACATAAAGTAGCTCCAATATTCTTCAATATATCAACGTTTATATATACATATATAAGAAGAATATAAACAGCTAAAAAGAATTTGGGGCTATAAAGAAGCTAGTTGCGGTTTTTCATTTAGAAAATACAAAGACCTCCATAGCAAGGCTCCATTTCTATTCAACATAGTCATCTGGTTTATCGGTTACATTTAACATAAGCCTGGTGCGCATACAATTCAAGACAGCATCACTACTTTTCCGTTTAGGTTATTCGAGTTTTGTCACGATTTTTAAATAAATTAAGTTGTAAATTGTTGCATTTTGTTGTTTGTTGAACAGTTTTTGGTCGTTTTTATTTCATTTTATTTTTATTACTTGTTCAATGCACACCAATGGCTTCTTCCTATAAACTATTGTTGTATTTAAGACCCTTTTTTTCTTTATTCTGACTTTTATTCTTTTAAATTGTTCTGGCTTTCCGTCTTGCTAACATAACTAAAGAACTGGAATTGCCTAATCAAGAATCAATTTTCAAGAATTTCAATTTGCAAATATTTTCCTGAATTTAATTCTATTTCAGGATAAATTCGATTGTTTGAAAATTATAAATATTTCGTGAATGTTCTCCAATGATAAAGTTTTATAGCTTCATTTTGGGATTCTTAGGAAGATAGATGAGCAATGATTACTCGTATTAGTTTTTAATTTAAGTATTTTACGATATTTTCTTTAAAATTGCAAAATTTTATTTGCAATCTAGGACAACAGAAATAAACTAATCAATTTCGCTATTGACGTATTCAAATTTCAATTGGATTTAATTAATGGATCCCTTTTCCCAAACGTATCCATACTATTTCAATGAATTTTCTTTTAATTTTCTAAACGAGCTATTTTTTTCATTTCTTTTTTCTTTTAGAATATACATTTATTCTTTTAAATTTCAAAATTTAATACGCTGAAAGAGAAAACAATTGAATAAATAATATAACCTTCGAATAATTAATAAAGCTTACTGATGACACTTGACTATTTCATTTTGTATTTAAGTACAAAATGGAACAACAGACAGATAACCAAACAACATTAAAAATTCAATAGGACAATTGTGAAAATCGTTCACATTTATTAAGGACTTTTTTGTAAAGGACAAAATAGTATAAAAGCAATTTTGGTTATGAAAATTTTCAATGATTTATAGAAGTGGAAATATTTATTTCCGCCCTTCATAGTAAATATATTGTTGCGTCATGTGCTCAAGAGCCTACTCTGAGATCTATTAAAATTTTTAATTAAGTTTTTTAAGCTCTTTTAAGTTACTAAATATTTATTTCAATAGATGGATTAATTAAAAATTAAATGATATTTAAAAAGGTTAATTCTAGTCAAGATCCAATTGTTGCTTAAATATTCAATAAAAAAGCTTATGGTATAAGAGTTTATCCTTAACTGTAAATTATTGATATTTTAAGTTTTACTTATAAAGACCGTACTGATCCGCTTAAAGAAAAAAAAAATGCTCTTGTTTATATCTCAGAAATTGTTTATTTTGAAAAATCAACCATGTCACATGTCCGCAAACTTTGCCTCTATCTTCCATTCGCTAATGACTTCCTTACTATAATTTTACTCATATTTATTTTCTAAAAACAAAAACTTCTTAGTCATTATTTTAGCTTTTTACTATTTAAATATATTTGAATTTTAAAATTTCAATTATTATATACATTTCATTGGTTGACTGTACTTTTATGTCTTTGGTAGCTTCTTATCAAGTTTTGAGATAATTTTTGAGAAACTATTCAAATGCTTCAAATTATAGCAGCATAAACTGCTTATATGACCGTGTAATATTATTGAAAAAAAATTTTACTAAAAGCTTTACCCTTTCATACTAAGTTAAAAACCAGCCCTGGTACGTAGTGGAATCCTATAAATGAACTACTTCGGGGTGATGCACTAAAATTAAATCTTTTAAAAAGTTCTTTCTATGTTATTTTTTACTAACAATAAGCTTATTAGTGAAATACTTTTATTTTTTCTTTTTTAATATCAAAGCACCTCAGAATTTCTGAAATTTAAAAAGAGAACAGAAAACTTTCTTTATCTTTGGTAAAATATACGCTTTACCAAATACTTTTCTAATCTTTAAATTATCCCTTTCCATTATAAATTTTAATCTTATTTTAGGACTTCACTTCACGATAAAATTCCCAAATTCTTGTATTTTTGGAAAACCAAAAGTTCTTAAAATTATTTGTTTTAAAGTATACTTTAGGACTTTATAAAGTCTATAGCTACAGAATTTTTCAAAACAAGTGAACACGAGCTAAATAAGAAAAATTCACATTTTTTGTTCAAATTAAACCAAATTTGTTCATTAGGTATAAATTTTTTTCCTTTTAAATAAATTACTTTAAGCATATGTTCATTTTGTCTTTCTATGCGAACCAATTTCAAGGTTTGTTCTGCAAATTTATTCAGTTAAAAAGCTTGGTTTCAATAAAGGTCATGTATTTGTTTTGGTGGTAACTAAATATAGTATTTCTCAAATTCATTTAAGCCATGTCTACCCAGGAATACTTTTGCTTCGATGGCTTCCTCGAAGTTTCTTTTGTTATTTTTAAGGACTTGGAATTTCACCTCATTAAAAAATACATCCAACTGTAGCTCTTTTTGGATATATGTCTATTAGTTGTTTCAATTGATTTTCATTGCTCGAATTACAACAATTATGTTTATTTACATGACTATTCATTTCAAAATGCACTGATCACTGAAGAGCAAAACTAAATATTTCGAATATCGATCAGCTGTAAAAATTTTCAATCAACAAAACAGTACCCTATTTTATAGTCCACCAGATTCAAACACTGAGATTAGTTCATTTCACATTCATAAAACTTCAAATCAATCAAATTATAACTAAGAAAATACTATGAAAATTTAGAATTTTCAGAAACTTATAACTGAAATTGCGTTACATATGCCCATTATATGTTTATAAAAGCTTTTGTAGTCCAAAAGATTATGGTTTATCTAATTTTAGAAATTATGACCTAACTCACTAACTTAGTTATTATGAGTGCCAGGATTAACATATACAGCGTAAAAATATAATAAAACTCATTATTTTAGTTGAAAGTTTTAACAAAGTTTAAACATTTGACTGATTTCTCTGATTCTGTTATTGAAATTTTCTATAGCACATTAAAACTATTCATAACAAAAAAATCACAAAAGAAACATAAATTAAGACTTATATAAAAAATATTAGATGGAAAACATTTTTTAAGGTTTTCAATTTAGTTATCTCTCCGGCTATAAATTCAGAGAGCTGCACTTAAAACTATTTTTAATAAATCAATAGAAACCTCAAGGAATTAACATTGCAATATTGTCTAAAATTTCTTTCCTTTAATAATCATCAATCAAAAACCAAAACCCATATCGACTCAAGGCTTATTTTTGTCAGCTAATTACATTACATCAGTCTTTCAAAAACATACGAAATCATGTTTCATATGATTAACAGCAACTAATCCAATTTTACTTTAAAAAAATGTGTATATAAAAACTCCTTTAAAAGTTCCCAAATGCTGGACTAAATAACAAGTATAAAAAAGGAAGCTAAAATGCCTGAAGCTAGGACATCCTTGAATGGTATCCAATATATCGGCCAGACAAGTAAGGTTTTAATCGCCTCCAGTTGGATATTCTTCAGTTTTTATAGAGGACATATGTTCAGAATTTTGATAAGTCTGTGATCATTGAAAGTAGTCGGACATTAAATTTTTGCATTCCTGATCATTGATAATGGCTACGGAATTTAATAGATTGATACAAGATGCCTTACATGCCTGATGTGTCGATATCAGACAATACGATCGTCATTAATCATACCCAAAAATAATTGAAATGTGATCGTGTTATTAAGTTTTTATGATTTCATTGTAAAGGAATGAATTCTTTTGATTTTAAACGGTAGTCGATCTAGATAGACATATTCAATTAATAAAATGTTTAATTTATTAAATTTTCTTATTTTTTTGTCCTTTTGAAGTTTTGACAAAAAGTTCAACTTTTAAAAGATGTCAAGAATTTCAAAGTAGTTTATACCAAATATCATTAAATAACAGACAAATTAAAAATCCAAAAATTTAATCGTTTAAAATTTTCAGAAATTGCATATTCCGTAGATAATTGCCCAATGATAGGTTATTATGAAAATTATAGGTCTGATGGTTAAATCATTGTCGTCTGACTCTTTATGATTCCTTTTTCGTTTATGTGGTTGCATATGGAGTGCCCGACTCTTTTAAATATAAAAATTAAGTTCAAAAAAGAAAAAATCAGTTTTTCCTTCAAAGGTTTAAAGTAATATATTTAGGCAAATCATGTGTTTCAAGTGGAATAGGTTATTCCTAACCACTTAATATTTTATTGAATTTGTTCCGGTTTTTAACTTTGTTTGTGCATGGAATGGAATTTTGATTCGCAGAAAATTAGTCTAATTTACTTTTTATAAATGGCTTTAATTATTGTAGGACACAATTAAACACTTTTTGATAACTTTTTCTTTTTATAATTCAGGACAAAAGTGCAGTAGTACAAAAGAAGAGCTTTGTTTTTTATTTTATTTCCTTTTTTTTCTTCCCTGTATACTTGAGACTATAAAATAACATAGTAAATGTGTAAATTTAATTATTATAATGCCAACTATACACATTTTCTCGTTTTTATAGAAAATTCAAAATACTCTCCCTCAAATCAAAGACCATTTTGATTTGAATGCATTAATTCTGCAAAGTAATCTCAGCCATGTGAAAAAATAAGGGCTCATTGTGATATTAAATAAATTCCCGAGTCGAAATTTTTAGTATTGATTTCATGCTGTTCGATCTTAATCCTAATTAGGTATAATTCAATACCGAATGTCCTGAAAATGTTGAACTTTTCATGTGTCACAATGATCAGTATGAAATCATTGTTCACTAACAAATTCTTTTTATTAATTCTGAGCTTGTTCTTATCATCTTTTCAACAAGTAAATTGCTAGCTTTTATTTTATCCTTAAATTCGATTTCATTCTTATTGCTCAGATAAGACTGATTTATAGCACTGTATTTCTTAAATTGTTCATAGCATCAAAATTTAGATAATTTTATAAATGATTTGACTTTTGATTTGACAAGTAAACTTATTAATAAGAGCCCATAGAACAAAAATATCCCTAAAGTAAAACCTTATTTTTAGTTAACAATCATAGTCTCCAATCCAAATCATATTGCACCATTTATTCGCTTATTATAAGTACGTATATATAAGTGAAAATTTACTCTTTCTTAGTTAAAATTGATATCATTTATTCATAAGGATAAAGGATACGAGTACATAGGAAAAATGGATGTTTATCGCAAAGCAAAAATAGTCTTATAAAATAGCAAATTTGGTCCGAAGTAAATTTTGTTAAATTATATTTTAAGAAAATTTTATTTTTTCTTTCAAAGATGTTTCTATACAATTTCGGAACCGAATGAAACTCTTGTGATGGAAGATTTAAATGCTAGTGGGTATCAGCTTGCAGAGAGAGAAGCTGGACTAGATGGAAGACATTGTAAATTAGTCTTACGACATTGGGACAGTTTCACACAGCATCCATGGTTTTATTTGAAAAAGTATTTTAAAATAGTTCGGTACATGCGAGCGGAGAAAATAGGTTTATATTTAACAAATTTATTAATTTAGTTGTTTTCATCTAGATACAATCCAAATAAATCACAAAAAAAATTAATTGAAAATTTATCTTTACAAGCTTAAAGCTGTAAAATTATTTTCCAATCACTCAAAATACGATTTTCGTTTAAACGATAAAACGAATTTCTTAATATTGTTCAATAAAGATTACAAAGTGCATACATATCGGTCATAGTAGTATAATCTTAAAACTTGATAGCTGAGCTGGGTATTAAAAACACACAAGACTTCAGAATGAGGAGAAGACATCTTTTTTTTACTATTAAATAAACTGATAAAAATAAATATTTGAAAAATAGGCCAACAGCCACTTAAGAAAGTGATATAAATATTGAGAGTAGTAGTAATGGCGCTTCATAACAAAACCATAGTATCAGAAAGCATTAATAAAAACGTGGTGTAGTTTTTAAGAGTGCTGGAAAAAAGTAATTTTATTTTTTATTAATCATTTAAGAATTCGTGGTTCAGTGCTAAAATTTAAACTGATTTTTGTTGAGGTTTAATTATTTACCGAAAAATTTCTGAAAGCTCAGTTTTACTTATCAAAAACTCTGGTTTCTAAAAAATATTTCTTAAAATAGAAAAATTCTTAAAAAGAAAAAATTTAAAGAATTGACGTAGTAATAATTTTAATGAGTTTTTATTTTCTTAACTTTTCATTAAAAAACCGTCGGATTTCTCAAAATACTAAAATTATTCGACAGACATGGGAAACTATTTTAAGTTTTTTGAATATTTTCTAATTGCTGCATATAAAATTATTTCCGAAAAGTATAAAACCTTCCCTTAACCAATCGGAAGAAAACAATTTCTTCCAACTTATTTTTGAAAAAGTCAAGGATTTGAAAGATTGCTACAAATAAATTTCTTCTTTTTGGACTATTCTGACTGAACACAATTGAATTTGTTATTAGCTTACTCAAATTGTCAACTGACAGGATAGATAGTAGATTAGCCTTTATGAGTCAAAAGGAAATTATTACATATTTCAAACATTTTAATTAAAATTAATTTTCATCGATTATACGTGATTGTGGTTAATTAAATAATTATTGAATAATTTCGTGACTTAACTCAAATCTAAAGTGACTTAAGTATTCAGAGAGTTATTTTTTAAATGTTTAGAGCATAGTTTAAAAACAATAGCATAACGTTCAGGCTTGTTACTTAAACCATGTGTCCCTCATCTAGTAAGAAAAGTAGAATTAAGCCACCGATAAAACTTACTTTTCCAGTACAAGTATCAATGCAACATTTTTCTAACCCTCTGAATAAAATATTATTGAAGTTCACACATAAAATCCATACACAAAATACTTCTTGATTAGTATTTTCTCTTTTGCAGGACCACAGGTTCTAAAGACTTCAGGTTAGTGCTGAACAATTTTGTCTTTAAGGGTTAGTTTAGTACCAAAGTAGAACTTTATTTTTTATTTCGATTCGGTTTTTGTTTTTCTTATTTGTTTAAAATTATGGAAAAGCATTTCCATACGTAAATTTGATTGTTATGATGCGAGTTTTATATTATTTTTTTTTCTTCATTATAGAAAATTTAAAAAACACTCCCTCAAATCGCAACTGAACTTAAATGTTAGGTCTTTTCATTTAAAGTTATGAGTTTATAATTTAAACTAAATCCAGAAATCCATATCATTCGGCCATGAAATATTAGTTGCTGTTTTTGAGAATCAATATTTAATATTTAAGGTAACCAAACACACAACAAAGCAAATAAATCAAAGCATGTATGTAAAGAAAAACAAACTCCAATTGATTCAATAAATTCAAAATTGATTAAAAAAAGTAGTTCTAAAAACAATAAGAAAAAATTCTTTAATATTTATGATGATTAACTTTATATTCAAAAAACTATTTCCTTTTAGAGATAATATGGCTGGGCCAATTAAAGAAAGCAGCATTCCTTTGGAGTATAATGAGAAATTCTTTCAAAATATCCTATCTAGGAACAAAGACAATCATGAAGCTCATATAGAAAAATTTGAAGTGTCAGAAATATTGTTAGCTGGAGACAATTATTGCAGTAAGATATATAGAGCTTTAGTCACTTTTAGGAAAGGTGACCAAAACCATCTCAGCACATCCTTTGTCATAAAAAAGCTATTTAAGGGTAAAGGACACGAGCACATAGAGAAAATGGATGTTTATCGCAAAGAAAAAACAGTCTTTTTAGATATTCTACCACGCTTGGAATCATTACTACCAAATAGCAAATTTGGTCCAAAGTAAATTTTTTTAAATTATATTTTTAGAAAATCTAGTTTTGATTATTTTTTCTTTCAAAGATGTTTCTATACAATTTCTCAACCAAATGAAACTCTTGTGATGGAAGATTTAAATGCTAGTGGGTATCAGCTTGCAGAGAGAGAAGCTGGACTAGATGAAAGACATTGTAAATTAGTCTTACGAAAATTGGGACAGTTTCATGCAACATCCATGGTTTTATTTGAAAAGGTACTTTTAATTGATCAAACTAATATTTCTTCCATAATTTTCACAAACTTACAAGAAAGCTTTTCAATTATTTCCAAAAGAAAATAGAAAAAATAGTCTTTACTAATGCTTTTTTCATCTACCAAAATTCTTTAAAACTCCTTTGAAATAATTAGTTTATAGAATTTATACAGTACAATTTTAGCATCCAAATATTTATGAGAGATTCCAAGAAGGAGTCTACAATGAAAAATTTATAGCATTAGATATTTTTGATGCAGTTTATCGGGGGCAGCTTTCAACACTAATCAGTGTGGCAAAAAGCTGGAAAGGCTTTGAACTAATTTCAAAAAAATTAGAAAATATTAAAAAAAATTTAGACGTTATTAGCTTAACATCTGTTAAGAGTAAACCAAATTCAATCAAAGTGTTGAATCATGGGGATATGTGGACAACTAATTGCCTTTTCAAATATAAAAATGGGTACCCAGTTGATGTTATCTATGTCAGTTTAAGAATATAATATCTGAAAATATTTATTTACTTTCTAACTATCTTAAATAGGTAGACTACCAAGTATGTTTCTATCATAGCCTGGGGCTTGATATTAATTATTTTTTTGCTACGAGTGTGAGACTGGAAGTCTTAAAAACACAAAGAGAAAATCTTATTAATGAATATTACACCTCATTATCAACGGCATTAAAAGAATTAAATTATGAAAAAATTCCAAGTTTATCTGATATTAAAAAAGATATTTTTGATAAAGAATTGTATGGATTTTTAGCTACATTTAGCGTTTTACCAGTAAGTTGGATGGAACGATCTAAATCGACTGATAATTCATTGGCTGCATTTTGTGATGAAAACATTGGTACACTAAAACGCGAAATTATGTTTTCATCAAAAAGTGTTATTGATATCCTCCAATATACCTTAAAGCGTTATGACCAACTGGGAGTATTGGACCAATGACATATTTATTACTATCTAGATAATTCTTTGATTTCAGAACGAAGCTATTTGAAAACGAATTTTAAATAAAAAAATATTTTTTAAAGCAACTTTTATTTAATATTTATGCAAAAAGTTTTAGAAGAAGTTGTATATTGAAAACTATTGTCGATACAATGAGCTTTTTCACTGTATTTTCTACTGAATATAAACAACAATGAGGTTTGTTTTTATGTGATTTTACTTATTGTAATTTTATGTTCTTTAACTTTGTAATATTTTTATAAAATGAATAATTTGCAAAACAATTCATGAAATTCAACTTATAGGTGCTATTCACTTGATAGCTGCACAACAACTGCCTGATTTTTTCGGTAACTAGCTTGCATTCAAGACCTGAACTTACAGTTAAGTCAGGTTTTTTGATGTAGCCAGTTTTCTCGTCTCAACATACTCCCCTCTTGACAACTCTGTAGGAGTCCTTTGGCCAGGACTCTACTGCGTGAAGTAAAAATGCTGGTCCTTTAAACCAAATCGATTCCTTTATTTTATTCATGTAATGCTTCTGGAGACAAGGTCTGCAGGGTTTTGTTTACTCGGAACATATCTGCATTCACTGTCTTTAGTCAATTGTTATATTGAAAGACTCTGTTACAAAGAAACGTTTTCCATGTAGATGCGTGTGAACGTAACCATCCCAGAACTATTTTGGAATCTGTCCACAAATATTTCCTCCTTATTTCAACTTTTAAGCATTTCGTAACTCTTCGTTGAAGTTGACGACGTTCGACTTGAAGCATCGAAAACAACCCGTAACTTCGTTGAAGTGCTGTTTGGTTGGACGATGCAATGAAGTGGTATGTAATAGTGTAATCTAGGGATTGTAGAAGGTTTAATAGGTTGCATGTGATCTAAGTTCAAGTATTCTTGTAGAAATTCCTAATATTCAAATTGCAGTTCTGATGATTTATTGAACCTTTTCTCTAATGTAAGAAATCAGCGTTTTGCTGCTTCGAAAGAATTTCCCAAATCTTCTGGAGAACCTTTGAATGGATAAGCTACGACTAGGCGTCCTTCCTTTGTTTCGGTAATAGTTTCACAAAATATGTTTTCACATTTCTGTTCCTCTTCGCTGTAAGCAACTAATTTCTTATCTGTATTTTCAATTTCCCAAAATCTTTCAATCAGGTGAGTTAATGACGTATTTTCTAAAGCGTAACTCTCAGGTGTGACTAGATTACAACAAAGCTTGGAAATTTTTGAATTGAATTTTCAACACACAATCCATCCAAAAAGAGCTTTTTGTAATACAGGTAAATCTGGGCCTAATTTTACCTGCCCTGCGCAGAGAAGTTCAAAGAACTTGTCTGCACCAATCAACAAGTTTGAAACTTGGATCTGCAAGTTTGATATTGTTAGGAATGTTCCAATCGTGTATTTTTATTTTTCTTTCTGGTTAACTACTAGTGATTGACGGAAGAATCCACATATTTATTTCACTTTCATATTCATTTAGTCACGATTTTATTTCTGAATGTATCTCATATTGAATATTGGTCGATATGTCACCTATTCCATTTATGTCAGCGTTTATAGCCTTTCGTTTGAGAAGGAGTCTTTGTTTAAGTCCCAAGTAATAAAGTTCTGTTCAGATCTTGAATCCAATAAGACCCGGGCAGTATGATAGCAACCAGATCTATCCCTTATTTTTATTATAGCCGTTCCCAGAAATACGTGATTATAGGATTCTGATATTCTCTCACTGGATGAACATAGAGATGCCCTTGTAAAATTTTGCTGAGAAAGACCTGAGTTAGTGATGGCTTTGTTGTAGAATACCTGTGTAGTAGAGTATGATAAGAACTAAAACAAACTGTGCAGTTGGAGAAACGACACTGTTTTACTGTGTACTTGCAATTAAATATGTTATGTTCAACAGCATTGCAGATACTACATACTATAGTTGTTATCTTTAACGACATTTACCTACTATTAGGATTTGAATAATTGCGTTTGGACTGCTGTTCATGATGGTTTAAGTTTCCAGCAGCTTTATGTTCTCTAGATTCGAGGAACTGATATCTTCGACTTAAGATTTTTTCACAGTCATCCCAACTGGGTAAGCGATTATAATCCACACCTTCCTCCCATTTTATTTGGGTATCCGAATCTAATTTATACATTACAATATGAATGACTATTGAATTAGTTATATTCTCGTCACTACCAAGTAACCAAGCAGAGTACATAAATGTGAACTAATTCCATCAGCTAACTTTCGCAGTAGTATAGCATTGGACTTTGTTACTCTAGGCATTTCAAAGATCTCGGCTATATGTTCCTGGAACATTAAATGTTTGTTATAATATAATGTTATAATATCGGATGATTTTCCAAGCGATTCAATTGTTTGAAGAGCTTCACCAGATAGACAATTTCTTAAGTGGCTGTACTTTTCAGTCAGTGATTTTTCGGGATCATCGTCCGCCAGCTTATTAAAGATTGATATCAAATTAGGGAAATCAGAATACTTTCCTGTAAATTGTGGTAACTTCAATGGTGGAAGTTTCGCCTTATTCATTGGTATAACAACTGTTGTGGTATATATGTCGAATGTACTAGTGCGAGTTTTCGGCAATAAAGATAATATTTTGACTTTGTTTTCACAGTAGAGGTCTTCTAGTTCACCTCTTTCGGTGGCTTTTGCTGTATCAGTAGGTGCCAATCGTTCCATAGAATTCTGATGTGATATTAACAGCTTCCAATAGGATTCTAAGATTTCCAGTCCACATTGAAATTCATTACTATTCAATGAATCGGCCTTACTGACAACATAATTCTTCAGGTTAGTAATGGAAGCAGTAAAATGTTTCAAAATGAATGTTGTCAACGATTCTTAGAAAAACTTTTGTGATTTTATGAACATAGAATATAAATAATCAGTAACAGCAAAAATTGGCCACAGTAATCTAACAAAAATTGGCCATTTTCATTCTTAGATTCGCTCATAAGATCAGCAAATAAAACTTTTTTTTTTGCATTTCATTATTTTATATAAAAATTAACTAATTATATTTATTCCAAAACTAAGTAAAAAAAATATGTATTTAAAAACAATTATTATATAATTTTGACGTTCTTTTGGCATGACTTTACAACACAATTCCAGCAACCAAATATTTACGTCAGATTTCAACAAGGGATGTACAATGAAACCTTGACTGAATTAGAAGTATTTAATACAGTTTTTCTTCAACAATTACTAACACTTATCAACGTGGCTAAAAAGTGGGAAGGCTTTGAAGAAATTTTAAGAAAACTTGAAAATATCAGCAAACATTTTAAATCTATATGCTTAAAATCGCTCGAAAGTAAACCCAATTCAATAAAAGTTTTCAATCATGGAGATTTATGGACAAATAATATGCTTTTCAAATATGAAAATGGTTCCCCAGTTGATGTTGTGTATGTAAGTTTTATTTTTAAATTTTAAATATCCTGTGCTCACTTTTAATTAACAGGTAGACTACCAGGTATGTTTTCATCATAGTCCTGGGCTTGATATAAATTATTTTTTATCTACAAGTTTGAAACTAGAAGTTATGAAAACAAAAAGAGAAAATCTTATTAATGAATATTACACCTCATTATCAACCACATTAAAACAATTAAATTATGAAAAAATTCCAAGTTTATCTGATGTTAAAAATGAAATTTTCAACAAAGAATTATATGGATTCTTGGCTACGTTTAGTGTTTTACCATTAACAAGGATGGATCGATCTAAATCGACTGATAATTCTCTTACAACACTTGCTGATGAAAAACTTGGAAATCAAAAACGAGAAATTATGTTTTCATCAAAAAGTGTTATTGATGTCCTTAAATATGCCTTAAAACGTTATGATGAACTTGGGGTATTGGACCAATGAAATATGAATTGCTCTCTAGCTAAACTGAAAGTTTTGTCTAAAGACAAAATCTTAATAAAAATATTTTTTTGCTTAAAAACAGTTTTAGTTTTACTTTAAACTTTCACTCTTTTGAAACTAAAACCTTTAATGAAATATCCCATTCCAATCATCGCACTTTACGACTTTGAGGCAAAAAGGAATTTGCATCCCAAGAACTATATAAATCCATTAAAAAAACACCTTTTACTTCTTCTCAAAAAATGTTCATTCTAGCTGTGTATCTAATGATAAAAACTTTGTAGCAACTTTGCTCATGAGATACAGCAATGTCAGTTTTCAAAAACAAAACCTTTCCAAAAGGAAATTTTTAAAATGTTTTTATGGATCAAAACGGTGCAGTTCCTGGATTGCAAAAACTTCTTTGAAAAGTGAATGTTGTAAATATTTTACAGTATTAACCAATTTTCAAGCAAGAATTAATCGGAAGAGGTATACAAAATGTTTTTATTTGAATTAAAAAATATTAAAATATTAAAAATTGCCAAAGAGGTCAAGCTATAAGCAACCCTAACTAAAAGTTCCATACTTTTAAGACTACAGTGCTGGAAATAATCACAAGCTCAAGGTATTTCTTTTGGGTTTTTCCATATTTCAAATTAAAAATATTTTATCAGGTTTTCATAGTTTCCACTTTGCAGGTAATTAGTTCTATGTACCTACACCAAACTAAGAAAAAAATATTTAACTCAACCTAGTTTCATTTTCTTTTTAATTTTAAAATCATTTGTTATCTGAATATTAATATTTCTATTTTAATTATTTACTTCTGTCTTGCAGTTTTAATAAAAACTTAGTCCTTTCTCTATTCACATTTTGAGTTTGAATTATTGAATGCCGCGAGATAAAGAACTAACAAATATTGAAAAACAAAGGATATTAAATTTGAAACTCCTGGTTTGTCACAAGGAAAAATTGATACAAAAGTGAACAACTTTTTACTTTTGGGATAAGAAAATTATGGCTCTCGCCTTATTAGAAATTAGGAAAATGACACGACAATTTAAAATATGAGCTGTTTGCTTTTGAAAGTGGTATAAGTCCATTTTTTCATGTATCAAGATATTTAAGAGTTTGCATTTCAATTAATTTAAAAATATTGACAAATGTTAATCAATTCTAGTGATGTTTTTAACACTATACACCTTTTATATTTTATTAAGGAATATAATAATTATTGACAAATGGACTTATACCACTTTCAAAAATAACATATAAGACCATATTTCTATAGACATTAGATTCACTGAAATGTATTTTTTAATGTCAAAAATTGAAATTAAAATGAAGACACTTAAACAAACACACGAAGAGAATTTATTTTAAGAATTAAGAGAGAATTTATTTAAGAATTTATTTTAGTTATATTGAAAAGAGGATACAAATTAACAAATGTAAAATGTAAATTACTTTGTTGAGGTAACAATTTATATTTTAAACTTATTTTTCTTTTACAGTTAGCATATTGAAATATTCATGGTAAATTTGGTAAAGTTGTATTTATCTTTTGTTATAGGTCTTGAAGTTTTATATAGTGGCGACAAAGTAATTTTGCTGAGGTTTTTAGGTCTTCCTTTTTTTTCAAGTAATAAGGAAATTATTTTAAATGGAGCACTTTCTTCCATAGTAGTTCTGTAAAAAAATTTGTACGGCGCATCCCTTTTAAACCTCATCCAACATATTTTCAACCATTTTATAATTTCTCCATCTGTCTTTTTTTTTCCTGTTTGATATTGCCTCCTCTAAAGATTTGGTTGAGATAAAATCTTCTCTTTTATTTTCATCAAAAATGAATCTATTCTTTTTTCGGCAAGTTTTTATTGCACTATAATAGTCTTGTGCAGTATATAATTGATCCTGTTTTCTTAATGCTGTTTCTAAAACACCAACATCGGATATTGACATATTATCATCGTTTTTATAGTTGTGTGAATTCATTACAACTGTTTATAATAAACAATAATAAAACAAAATTAAATTTTACAATTTTTATTTTTATGTATTAAACATTTCTTAAATTGTTAATAGCATCAAAATTTAGATAATTTGATAAATGATTTGACTTTTGATTTGACAAGTAAACTTATTAATAAGAACCCATAGAACAAAATTATCCCTAAAGTAAAACCTTATTTTTAGTTAACAATCTTCAGCTTTTATTTTCATTTGACTCAATATTTTTCGGAGCATAGTCTCCAATCCAAATCATATTGCACCATTTATTCGCTTATTATAATTATAAGTGAAAATTTACTTTTTCTTAGTTGAAATTGATATCATTTATTCATGAGGATAAAGGACACGAGCACATAGGGAAAATGGATTTTTATCACAGCAAAAATAGTCTTACAAAATAGCAAATTGGTCCGAGGTAAATTTTATTAAATTATATTTTAAGAAAATTTTATTTTTTCTTTCAAAGATGTTTCTATACAATTTCTCAACCAAATGAAACTCTTCTGATGGAAGATTTAAATCCTAGTGGCTATCAGCTTGGAAGGAGAGAAGCTGGACTAGAAAAAAGACATTGTAAATTAATCTCACGAAAATTGGACAGTTTCACGCAGCATCCTTGCTTTAATTTGAAAAGGTATTTTAAAAAAGTTCGGTAAAAAAGGCATGTTTTCAAGAATTTTTTTTCTTTTGACAATACAGGTAGGTAGGTAGGTAGTCTTTATAAAGAACTTCTAAGACATAGAATTTACTAACTTTATACTTCATATAGTAGATTTTGTGGTTTACATTTATTTGCAGGGACTAGAGGCCAAGTCTCCGTAAGTCCAAAGACATTCTAGTCATAAGATATAAGTTTTTAATTATGTATTCTAAGTATACATATACAAAAATTAAATATAAATAAAGAAGGAACCAGATATCCGTTTGCAATCTGATATTAGGCATGCGAGCGGAGAAAATAGGTTTATATTTAACAAATTTATTAATTTAGCTGTTTTCATCTAGCTACAATCCAAATAAATCACAAAAAAATTTAACTGAAAACTTATCTTTACAAGCTAAAAGCTGTAAAATTATTTGCCAGTCATTTAAAATACGATTTTCGTTTAAACTATGAAATGAATTTCATAATATTGTACAATAAAGATTACAATAGGAGGGAGGTAGTGCATACATATCGGTCAAAGTAATATAATCTAAAAGCTTGATAGCAGAGTTTAGTATTTAAAGCACACAAAACTTCAGAATGAGGAGAAGACATCTTTATTTTTTACTATTAAATAAACTGATAAAACAAAATATTTGAAAAATAGGCCAACAGCCACTTAAGAAGGTGATATAAATATTAAGAGTATTAGTAATGCTGCTTCATAACAAAAGCATAGTATCAGAAAGCATTAATAAAAACGTGGTGTGGTTTTTAAGAGTGCAGGAAAAAAGTAATTTTATTTTTTATTAATCATTTAAGAATTCGTGGTTCAGTGCTAAAATTTAAACTGATTCTTGTTTAAGTTTAAATACCGAAAAATTTCTGAAAGCTCAGTTGTACTTATCAAAAACTCCGGTTTCTAAAAAAATATTTCTTAAAACAGAAAAATACTCAAAAAGAAAAAATTTAAAGAATTGACGTAGTAATAATTTTAATGAGTTTTTATATTTTTAACTTTTCATTGAAAAACCGTCGGATTTCTCAAAATACCAAAATTATTCGACAGACATGGGAAACCATTTTAAGTTTTTTGAATATTTTCTAATTGCTGCATATAAAATTATTTCCGAAAAGTATAAAACCTTCCCTTAACCAATCGGAAGAAAACAATTTCTTCCAACTTACTTTTGAAAAAGTCAAGGATTTGAAAGATTGCTACAAATAAATTTCTTCTTTTTGGACTGTTCTGACTTAACACAATTGAACCTGTTATTAGCTTACTCAAATTGTCAACTGACAGGATAGATAGTAGATTGGCCTTGGTGACTTAAATATTCAGAGAGTCATTTTTTAAATGTTTAGAGCATAGTTTAAAAACAATAGCATAACGTGCAGGCCTGTTACTTAAACCATGTGTTATTTTAGTCAAAAGAAAAACGACAACTTAAATGTTAGGTCTTTTCATTTAAAGTTATGACCTTATAATTTAAACTAAATCCAGAAATCCATATCATTCGGCCATGAAATATTAGTTGCTGTTTTTGAGAATCAATATTTAATATTTAAGGTAACCAAACACACAACAAAGCAAATAAATCAAAGCATGTATGTAAAGAAAAACAAACTCCAATTGATTCAATAAATTCAAAATTGATTAAAAAAAGTAGTTCTAAAAACAATAAGAAAAAATTCTTTAATATTTATGATGATTAACTTTATATTCAAAAAACTATTTCCTTTTAGAGATAATATGGCTGGGCCAATCAAAGAAAGCAGCATTCCTTTGGAGTATAATGAGAAATTCTTTCAAAATATCCTATCTAGGAACAAAGACAATCATGAAGCTCATATAGAAAAATTTGAAGTGTCAGAAATATTGTTAGCTGGAGACAATTATTGCAGTAAGATATATAGAGCTTTAGTCACTTTTAGGAAAGGTGACCAAAACCATCTCAGCACATCCTTTGTCATAAAAAAGCTATTTAAGGGTAAAGGACACGAGCACATAGAGAAAATGGATGTTTATCGCAAAGAAAAAACAGTCTTTTTAGATATTCTACCACGCTTGGAATCATTACTACCAAATAGCAAATTTGGTCCAAAGTAAATTTTTTTAAATTATATTTTTAGAAAATCTAGTTTTGATTATTTTTTCTTTCAAAGATGTTTCTATACAATTTCTCAACCAAATGAAACTCTTGTGATGGAAGATTTAAATGCTAGTGGGTACCAGCTTGCAGAGAGAGAAGCTGGACTAGATGAAAGACATTGTAAATTAGTCTTACGAAAATTGGGACAGTTTCATGCAACATCCATGGTTTTATTTGAAAAGGTACTTTTAATTGATCAAACTAATATTTCTTCCATAATTTTCACAAACTTTCAAGAAAGCTTTGCAATTACTTCCAAAAGAAAATAGAAAAAATAGTCTTTACTAATGCTTTTTTCATCTACCAAAATTCTTTAAAACTCCTTTGAAATAATTAGTTTATAGAATTTATACAGTACAATTTTAGCATCCAAATATTTATGAGAGATTTCAAGAAGGACTCTACAATGAAAAATTTATAGCATTAGATATTTTTGATGCAGTTTATCGGGGGCAGCTTTCAACACTAATCAGTGTGGCTAAAAATTGGAAAGGCTTTGAATTAATTTCAAAAAAATTAGAAAATATTAGAAAAAATTTAGACGCCATTAGCTTAACATCTGTTAAGAGTAATCCAAATTCATTTAAAGTGTTGAATCATGGGGATATGTGGACAGCTAATTGCCTTTTCAAATATAAAAATGGGTACCCAGTTGATGTTGTCTATGTCAGTTTAAGAATATAATATCTGAAAATATTTATTTACTTTCTAACTATCTTAAATAGGTAGACTACCAAATATGTTTCCATCATAGCCTGGGGCTTGATATTAATTATTTTTTTGCTACGAGTGTGAAACTGGAAGTCTTAAAAACACAAAGAGAAAATCTTATTAGTGAATATTACACCTCATTATCAACGACATTAAAAGAATTAAATTATGAAAAAATTCCAAGTTTATCTGATATTAAGAAAGAAATTTTTGATAAAGAATTGCTTGGATTTTTAGCTACATTTAGCGTTTTACCAGTAAGTTGGATGGAACGATCTAAATCAACTGATAATTCATTTGCTGCATTTTTTGATGAAAACATTGGTACAATAAAACGCGAAATTATGTTTTCATCAAAAAGTGTTATTGATATCCTCCAATATACCTTAAAGCGTTATGACCAACTGGGAGTATTGGACCAATGACATATTTATTACTATCTAGATAATTCTTTGATTTCAGAACGAAGCTATTTGAAAACGAATTTTAAATAAAAAAATATCTTTTAAAGCAACTTATATTTTATATTTAAGCAAAAAGTTTAAGAGGAAGTTGTATATTCAAAATTATAATGAAGCAATTAAAATAACAACACTACTAACATTAGCTAAAATATACTTAGCCAACTAACAAAAACACAAATAATTACTTTTTGTTTTAAGAATTTTAATGCTGTAATATCTAAAAAATATAAATAATAAACTAATAGCCAAGTAGCACATAAAAATGGGGAAATTTTCCCTTCGATGCAAAAAATTAGAAGCTGGAAAACAATATGCAAGTACACAAGACGCCAGATGCTGTTTCCAACTACGCAAGTCCGATGTACAAAAAATTATTGGATTATTGTATTGATAAGATGTCAAACTAGTGCAAATTTTCAACCTAACGGATTTGTTTGGAATGTTTCGTCAAATCTCCTTCTTGTCTTTTACTTCTCACGCCCGTAGTAGTAGTAACATCGGTCAGTGATTGGTCCAGTGTGCACTGGCCTAGTAATCTACTGAAATAAATTAACGAACTATCATCGTTGAATGCAAAAGTAATTCTAACAAGTGTGATCACATTTAGGGCCATACATAAGCCTCCAATGTTTTTACCACAAAAGCCTCATGCTTCTGTCATGCTATGGTTTCGCTGACGCTTAATGTGATGAATCCACCAAACGCAATAATTCACATTTAAAGTCTATATCAAATAAAGAGAAATATATAACAAAAATTGAATTCAATGAGCATATAACAATTTCCAGTTGACGTAAATCTTTCTATTAATTGAGCACTATAACAATCTTTTTCGATTCGTGGCTTCATTGATGTTTAACGTAGCATTCAGTCTTAGTGAAGGCGTAACATTACAAAAGCTCATTTTGTTTGACTTAAAAGATATTAGGATTTTGTTGTAATTGTCTTTGTTCGATAATTTTGGGTTATTTGATTTCTTAATTACTAGTTGCAATGAAATGTTTTTATTTTTCTTTTAAAATTAAGAAACTTGACACCAATTCAAATCTTCTCACCCATGGTTTTTACAATGAATGCTTACCTTAAAAATCAAATTAATCAAAATAAAATTCTATTAGCCGTAATGGGTAAAAAAGTTGTTCATCTATGTTCAATTCAAAAATGACACTTCTCCTACTGAATTTGATCAGATTGGAGCATTAAGTCTAACTACTGCTAGTTTCCTTTCAATTTAGTTTTTAAAAAATATTTATACTGCATAAAGACAATTCCTTCTTGATAATATTACTTTAATGCTTGGGTGTTACCTGATTATTGTATGAACAGATTTAAATATATAAATTCTAGAATCTAGAGTTTCAGTAAAAACTTTTTTTAAATCTCCAACAAATTTCCAATGACAAACATCAAAATAAAAAGAAATTCTAAGAATTAAATATTACCCATGTAACATTAGCTTTTTAGAAATTTTTTCATTAATTTAAACATGTTAAAAACATTTAAAAAATTTATATAAAATAATCGCTTGTCAGAAATTTATAGTACACTGATTTTTCCCCAAATTTTTATTTTCTTTAAAGTGCATTGGAAAGGATTCCAAAAACTATCCTAGCTACTAATTTGAGAGTTATTAAATTTATGGCCGTATGAGCTTTTGTCTTTAAGACAGACCCAATTTCAAACTCAACCTATGTATGTTGTAAAATGTTTGAAAATGAATGCTGTGACCGATTCTTGAAAAAGCTTTTGTGATTTTAAGAACATAAGAAAATAAATGACAAATTTTAAATATACAATGTCCATGAGACTATAAAAGCAAAGCATCTGTGAAGAATTGAGAATTTTGATCAGTGCATTGAGCTAAATATGTATAAGTATAAGAAAGTCACAATTTTCTTTGATTTCTTTAAGAACTGCTCAAATATATACTGTAGTTTAATTGATTTCATTTGAAAAATCAATCATTTATTCCAGTAGCCTTGTTAAAATGTATTAAAACAGTGTAAACTGTCAATTATACATTACCAAAAGTGTTAATAAATTGTGCATGACTTTGAATATATACCACACAAAAAGGTTAAAAATATATTTGTAAATGAATGCTGGTATATTAAGCTACAGTATTTCTATTATACATCTTGTACGACGTTATGTGGCATAAGTGACAAATTTCTTTTAAGTCAACCTCCAAGATTTTGTGTCGATATTAAGGTTAAAATTGTTTTTTGAACTTGAAAATAACTGCGGGCAAAATATAAAAGTTTCAACAAAAGAAGTGTTTTGTATCACAAATTCGATGAAAGTTCGTCAAAATTGGCTATAATTTCAGAAAAAACCCAATATAAAGAAAATGTTCTGTTAAATATTGCCTAAAATTTCAGACCTGGTTTTATTGAAAATTTAAGAAGTTGATGACATGATTTTCCTTTGTGATAACTCATAATAATAATATAATATTTAAATTTTTAATATTACAAATAGAGATCACGTCAAAATCTAACTTTTAATTCTAATTCTCATTTTTCACAAAGAAGAAATTGGGGATTTTAGACTAAATAAAATCATTGCACAGTAATCTAGCAAAATTTGCACCATTTTCATCCACAGATTCGCTCATAAGATCAGCAAATAAAATTAGTAACTTTTTTTATGCATTTCACTATTTTATATAAAAATTCACTAATTATATTTATTCCAAAACTAAGTAAAAAAAATATGTATTTAAAAACAATTATTATATAATTTTGACGTTCTTTTGGCATGACTTTACAACACAATTCCAGCAACCAAATATTTACGCCAGATTTCAAGAAGGGCTGTTCAGTGAAACCTTCACTCAATTAGAAGTATTTAATACATTTTTTCTTCAACAATTACTAACACTTATCAACGTGGCTAAAAACTGGGAAGGTTTTGAAGAAATTTTAAGAAAACTTGAAAATATCAGCAAAAATTTAAAACCTATATGCTTAAAATTCCTCGAAAGTAAACCAAATTCAATCAAAGTTTTCAATCATGGAGATTTGTGGACAAGTAATATGCTTTTCAAATATGAAAATGGTTCCCCAGTTGATGTTGTGTATGTAAGTATTATTTTTAAATTTTAAATATCCTGTTTTCACTTTTAACTAACAGGTAGACTACCAAGTATGTTTTCATCATAGTCTCGGGCTTGATATAAATAATTTTTTATCTACAAGTTTAAAACTAGAAGTTATGAAAACAAAAAGAGAAAATCTTATTAGTGAATATTACACCTCATTATCAACCACATTAAAACAATTAAATTATGAAAAAATTCCAAGTTTATCTGATGTTAAAAATGAAATTTTCGACAAAGAGTTATATGGATTCTTGGTTACGTTTAGTTATTTACCATTAACAATGATGGATCGATCTAAGTCGACTGACAATTCTATTACTACACTTGCTGATGAAAAACTTGGAAATCAAAAACGAGAAATTATGTTTTCATCAAAAAGTGTTATTGATGTCCTTAAATATTCCTTAAAACGTTATGATGAACTTGGGGTATTGGACCAATGAAATATGAATTGCTCTCTAGCTAAACTGAAAGTTTTGTCTAAAGACAAAATCTTAATAAAAATATTTTTTGCTTAAAAACAGTTTTATTTTTACTTTAAGCTTTCACTCTTTTGAAACTAGAACCTTTAATGAAATATCCCATTCCAATCATCGCACTTTATGACTTTTAGGCAAAAAGGAATTTGCATCCCAAGAACTATATAAATCCATTAAAAAAACACCTTTTACTTCTTCTCAAAAAATGTTCATTCTAGCTGTGTATCTAATGATAAAAACTTTGTAGCAACTTTGCTCATGAGATACAACAATGTCAGTTTTCAAAAACAAAACCTTTCCACAAGGAAATTTTGAAAAATGTTTTTATGGATCAAAACGGTGCAGTCCCTGGATTGCAAAAACTTCTTTGAAAAGTGAATGTTGTAAATATTTTACAGTATTACCCAATTTTCAAGAAAGAATTAATCGGAAGAGGTATCCAAACATTTCATACAAAATGTTTTAATTTAAATTAAAAAATATTAAAAATTGCCAAAGAGATCAATCTATAAGCAATCCTAACTAAAAATTCCATTCTTTCAAGATTACAGTGCTGGAAATAATTACAAGCTCAAGGTATTTCTTTTGGGTTTCTATTTGATTTATTTTTTGGGTTTTTTTATTGAAACTAATAGTATATTAAAGTACAATATTTACAGAATATTGAACAAAAACAACAAATTAATTTAAAGAATATTCAAGTTAAACAAATAATAACAGATGCTTTTGAAATTATCTCAATTCAAATAAACACGGAAGCAATCATTAATGAATTATGTAGGGCTCATCAAATAATAAATTATATTATTAAATGATGATAAGTAAACATTCTCTTAGATAGGAAACGACTCAAGATTATTATATAAAAGTTAAAATAATGCAATTTGAGACACTTGCCTTTCGTATTTAGTGCAATAGTGACAAACATATTAGGTTTTTTTTTTTTGAATTTCAATTAAGCCATCAATCGATTTTTTGCCAAATTTCAAATAAAAATGGTCAGTGCAGTTCAAAAAATGGATATTCCCATGGAATATAATGAGAAATTCTTTGAAAATATCCTTTCTGATTATTACAAAAATAATAAAATTAATATAGAAAAATTTGTTATATCAGAACTACCACTGAATGGGGATAATTATTTAAGTAAAATATATCGAGCTTTAGTTACTTTTAAAAAAGGTGACCAAAATTATCTCAGTATATCATTTGTCCTGAAAAGACTACTTCAAGGTCAAGAAAATGAATATTTGAAAAAGCTTCAATTATTTATAAAAGAAAAAACTGCATACATAGAAATTATACCAGAGTTAGAGTCATTGTTAAAAACGGCTAAACTTACACCAAGGTAAGTTTTTTCATCATATTTTAATTTTATAGTTAAATAAATCGTTTTTTGTATAAAAGATGTTTCTATACAAATTCAAAACCAAGTGAAACTTTTGTTATGGAAGATTTAAATGCTTTAGGCTATCAACTTGGTAACAGGATATCGGGGCTTGATGAAAGCCATTGTACATTAGTTCTAAGGAAGTTAGGACAATTTCATGCTGCATCTATGGTTCTATTTAAAGAGGTAGGATAAGTATTCAATATTGAGAAAGTTATCAAATTCTCTTTTATTAAAAACTTTAATATTTAGAAATTCTATTTATGAAGACTAAAAATATAGAATAAAATAATTATAGATTCATAAAAGTAAGCAAAGCATAGTACTGAGATTCATTAAGAGTTATTCTGATTATTGAATAGCTCGAAGTATATCGTTAATTGGTATAGTTAAAAAATGTCACTCATAGCTTTAATGCTAATTTTTGATGCTTTAAAACTTTTTGCTTTATGATTATTAAGTAATCTTTAAGTGGAACAGTTATGTTAACGGCGTAGTTTTTAATACCTATAAACAAAACAGGATCACTTTATTCCCAACTCACTTCCACCTTACCATTCAAAAGTTCAAATAATTTGTAATTAAGCTTCCGGCGCTTAAAGGGGACTATTTATTATTATTGGCAAATCATCAAATCGGCTCTGCCATCCCATTTATAGTACATGGAAGTGGTGATTTGTGAGAACAAAATCAAATATAATATGTTTCAAAAAACAAAAATCAGACATACAAATGCTCTCCATTTGTTTACTCTGAGAGCGAGAAGAGTTCCTTCTTTGCATGCTATTTCCAATCTGATACGATTTTGCTTTGCAGAAACTTACAAAGTGTGAATTTTAACCGCAGGGTATACACACAGATACGCACTACATATTATAGTACATATTTATAACTGCCGGAAAACAAAAAACTTCATCAGAAAATCGTAATATTTGCAGGTTTTTATATTGTAATTTTATTACACATCACTTAATAAGCTCAAAACGGTAGAGAGCCTGATGTCCTCCTGCAGAATTACTATCTTACTTTACGCTAAGAATGACTTTACTTTAAATTCTGGTTGTTTTAATAAATTCAACGAGTTTCTTAAAATAAAACTTTTTTATAAAAATTAAAAACTAATCAAATTAAAATTACTATTATTTAATCCAATTCCAGAAACCACATATTTACGAAAAATTTGATGAGGGAATTTTTTCCAAAACTCTGATATCTTTAGATATTTTGCAAAATATATACAGTCAACAACTTTTAACACTCATTGAAGTGGCTAAAACATGGAAAGATTTTGAAGGTATAGTAAAAAAGCTAGAAATAATTAAAAATAATTTTATAGCAGTATATGCAAAATCTGTCGAAAATAAACCAAATTCAATTAAAGTCTTTAATCATGGAGATTTGTGGACAACTAATATTCTCTTTAAATATAAAAATGGTTTCCCAGTTGATATTGTCTATGTAAGTAATATTTTTAAATTTTAATTATTCTGTTTTCAATTTTCATAATTTTTAATAGATTGACTATCAAATGAGTTTCTATCATAGCCTGGGAATTGATATAAATTATTTTTTTGCGACAAGTCTGAAACTAGATGTTATGAAAACAAAAAGAGAGAATCTTATTAATGAATATTACACCTCATTGTCAACCACATTAACACAATTAAATTATGAAAAAATTCCAAGTTTATCTGATGTTAAAAAGGAAATTTTTGACAAAGAATTATTTGGTTTTCTGGCAACGTTTAGTAATTTGCCAATAGCTAGAATGGATTCAGCTGAATCAACAGATAACTCAATTAACACATTTTCTAATGAAGAACTAGGCAAAAAGAAACGAAAAATTATGTTTTCATCAAAAATTTTAACTGATATTCTGCAATATGCCTTAAAACGTTACAATGAATTAGGAGTATTAGACCTTTGAGATATAAGAATTAACTGGCAATAATCAGAACTAAATGTAGAAGGATAGGAAAAAATTATATAACAACAAAATAGATATCGTGTAGGCAACATTCATTTAGCCCAATATTAATTTTTTTTTAAATTTATTTTTACAAAATGTTCAAATACACTTCTACCTTTACGGCATCCTTACACGGATGGCAAGATATCCCGAGGGTCTCAGGCACAATATATCCAATGTTTAAGCATATACGCAGCAACATTGCCTTCGGTGTGGCTTGGCTACATGCAGTAATTAAATTAATACTAATAAATTTGCTACATTAAAACTATTAATATTATTTATATAATGTCAAATAAATAAATTTTTGGTAGCTGTAGTAATAATTTGATATATTTGCATTAATAGGGATGTCGCAATGATCTGCTTATTTCTAGTGACAACATTATGCTCCCTTTATTTTTAAACTAGTTTTTTCAAATTTCCTCTTATGTAATTCTTCGTTATTCAACATAGTATTAGTACTTTTGGGACTTTTAATTCAACCAATTTCGGTTTTTGATAGATTTCGCTAAACAAACTAAGTTCCTTGCAGTGATGACAAAATAACGCACCTTAAGGCAGTTTAACAGTACTTAGAATACATATATAGAATAAAAATTAGTAAAATAGGTGAAATTATAAACCTGACTTTTGTCAAATAGGGAGACAGTCATTATAAAAAAAAAGTACAACATTATGCATTATAGTATTTTTATCTAAATGTTAACATTTCCTTTTCCGTTTCCTTAAGTGATTAAATATAAAACTAATTAATTGCATTATTAAACGAATCTGAAGTAATAAGAAATAATATTATGTTAAATCTACTAAAAATTTAAGGTGTTTCGAAAGGCAAATCGGAAATTCAATTAACAGCTGTTGAGGGATCACGGACGAATATTCCTTACATTTACAACTTTTCAAAATTTGAAATCAAACAGTTGCATTGGGAAATGACATAAAAAACATGTTGCCAAACTATTTTATGTACAAAAACAACTCACGCTTCACGCTTTACGCTTCATGTGTAAAACAGAGAGGATAAGTGTATAGCCTCATTTTATTATACGGGAAAAAATGGTTAAAGACAAATATTTTTTCTTTATACAAAATTAATAGGTAATTGTTTTCTGTATATAACAAAGAGAGTCTAATTTTACTTTAAGTACACTAAAAATTGAAGCTAGTTTATTGGACAGCAATGTCTCATTTTTAAGCTTTAAACGTTTTACGAGTCTAATTTTATTTTAAGAAATTAACGTATATCAAATGTGTGTAAAGCAAAACAATTTGAATATTATACGACTTTAAATTTTATATTAAAAGAACTCATTAATGTTCATTAAAATTACATAAGTACAGAAATGGGAAAAGTATTTCCATAAAAATAATTTTAGAAATATTGGTTAAATATTTCTCATATTCTGTAAAAAATTTTGTTTTAGTATTTCAAAAAATTTTAATGGGATCCTGTTATGAATAATATTATAAATTAAGCAATAAATTATCAAATAACTCTTTCGATACATAAATATTTAGTTAATAATTTAAAATTACATTAAACGTCCAAAATATTGAATATTTTTTGACAAATCCTGCAGTTGTGGCCATTGAACAACAAACAGATCAACAAATTTTACTAAGATTTTTCCACTTAAAGAGAGTGTCTTAACACGACAAAAACTTTCAATAAATACAATTTTACAATTTTTTAATAAACAAATTTTCTTTAAAAAATATGCAGTTAGACATATTGGAACACAAGTTCCAGGACCATTACAAATAATTAAATTAGGACGTATTCTTAAAATTATATTAAAACTAGTGAATAAAGCTATAATTGTCGTGAATATTGATGTAAAATAACTTTGTTTAACATTTCTAGATCGTGTTATTTCAATAAAAGTTGATTCATTATCAATATTTTTTACTCTATCTTTACTTGTTGTATCCGTTGCAGCTAAAACATAGATTCTAGGAGAGTACCATTCTTTATTTAAACACTTTATTACTTCTAACATTTCCATAGTATGTCCTCCAGAACCCAAAACAATTAAAGTTGAAGCTTTGTTCATTTTACAACCTTCTAAATTAAATGTCAAAAAGACATGTCTTCTTCTTTTTGTAACTTGACACTTTTCATTGTTTGACTTGTATATAAGATTACATAATTTGTACTGTAGTTATTTATTTTTAAAATGCAATTAGATTTTAAATGTCTAAATTTCCAAAGAGTCTATTTTTTAAGTAAAATTTTGAAAATATCTACATATAAAGTTAAATTTGCTCTCAGGGTTTATTACATTACGGTTTGTAATTCTACTCTTGCAACATTTTTTAAAACTTTAATGTAATAGCCCTGAAAGCATTCTGTACTATGGCATTTTCTAGTTGAAAGACGTCAAACTTTTTAGTAGACCGGTTTCAAATATTTTTATAACCAAAAAATGGATTTCACAAATTTAATACAAGAAGCTGAAAAGCTTACAAATCAAAGACAAATATCTGGAGAGTATCCACAAATGGAGCGAACACTACCTCAAGTTCTTCAAGCCACATACGACCTGCATTCGCGTGTTACTCAAACCGGTGCACAGGATATGCAAGCGTGAGATTTAAATTATTTCTTCTTAATAATATCAAAAAAATCATTGAAATTATATTTCAGTTATATATTGCTAGGATCAAAAGGAATAGATTTACCTAAAATTTCACAAAAATTGGATTCATTAAGTGCTAAAAAAAATTTCGAACCATTAGATCCTATTACAGAAACAGATATACAAAATTTCCTTAAAAATGAAAAAGAAAATGCAATTATATCGGTTATTGAAGAGGTCCATAAAAATGTAAATCATAATTTTTCTTCATTAAAAAATATATCCATATATGATACAAATATTTCCCTTTATAGTCATATCGTTCAGCCCAAGCACAAAAATGGGATTATATATTTTCTGATTGGAAACAAGAAAAAGTGAAATTATTAAATGCACTCGTTGGCCCATCACAAAATTGGATTGATATACGTAAAATACCAGAACAAACAATTTTAAATGAGACATCAGTTAGTGGTAGATCATGTCTTAATCGTGCTGTAAATATAAATAGTTTAATATTTTATCATGAAAAGTTTTATTGACTAATTGTCACTTAGGAAATGGCATATGCTACTGAAGTCCATGAGTATAACAAACTAATAATAGAAGGAGCACTTCGGCCAAATTTAGTACAAAAATTTGCTAAAGTAGCTGAAACTTTCAATGATCCGGTAAAAAAAAATTTTTTTCTCGCTCTTAGAGGAAGGTCATTTTTAATTTTTTATTTGCAGAAAGTTTCAGAAATTTGGGACATCATGAAATATATGGTGAATGTACCTCCTCTACCTAAATCTAAATGTCCTTTGCTAACAAGATGCCAAATGACACAGTTTATAGATCAAGCAAAGAAATATCTAGAAACAAGGTATAAATTATGTATTTTAGTATTATTTTTTCCTAGAGATTAAGTCTGTTCAATATAGATTTGTTTTATTCCCTGGCTGCAGTTTCCGTATTGGAAATAATTTAAAGATATTGATTATAAATTTATTAGAATCATGAATTTTAATATCTTTCTCAATAGTACTACTGAATCGGTTCATCATGTATCATTTACAGTTGCTTCTTATTAAAATAGTTTGCAGCATTGAATGATACTCAAAACATGCTAACATCATCCTCGTTTGATGTAAAGTTTTTCAATTTTTAATTTAAGAACTACAAAGTTTTAACCCGAAATTAAGTCTTTATTGAAGAAGAAGAAGGTCGCTGATATATAGAAATTTTATTAGATTTTACAATATTTAAAATTAGAATACGAAAATTTACAAAATTGTACATTGCTCATACACAATAAATTACTTAAAAATTTACTAAAAATAATCATTTTCCTTAAAGATATAAACTATTCATGTCAACTGTTATCTCAGAGAATTTACGTGAAGCAGAACGAGGAGGAATTCCAAGTACTTTTAATCTAGTTTCCTCATTTGTTGGACTTAAATTTAATCAAGGATTATCAGTTGGTCTGCAAGATGGATGTATTGAAGGAAAACCTCTATGGCCAATGGTTTACTTTTGTTTACGTTGTGGCGATATTCAATCAGCACTTAAGTGTATGGAATTGGCTGGGTAATATTACTTTTAAGAAAATTAATATCAAAAATACAAGAAATTTGATTTAAACAGGCCAGGACATGAAGATTTTATTAAAGTTTTAGAAGAAAAATTTCAAAAACCTGAACAAAAAATTAGTTCAAAATTAGAAATACAATTAAAAATGCATTATAAAAGGCAAATTAAGAATTCTACAGACCCATATAAAAAAGCTGTAAATTTTTTGATTTATTATTATAAAAAACAAAATATTTTTTATTTATATTTAATAGGTTTATTGTGTAGTTGCGTGTTGTGATGTATCAGAACCACATTCAGAAATAGCTAAAACTTCAGACGATTTCCTATGGATACAACTTTCTCTTTTACGTACTGAAACAAATGAGTCTGGTGATATTTCAACATATTCAAAATTACAATCATTAATACTTGAAGAATATGGAGAAAAACATTTTAATGCTAACGAACAGCCGCATTTATATTTTCAAATTTTATCCCTAACAGGACAATTCGAAGCTGCTATTGAGTTTTTATGTAGATTTGAAAGATATCGTACACATGCTGTGCATATTGCACTTGCTTTAAATGAAATGTTCTTACTTGGAATCCCAAGAAATGTTCAAGAACCATTGAGTTAGTTATATTTGTTTTTATTAATTTTAATTACACTATATTTTTTTGATTATCTTCAGTTTCTGTTGATATCGATGATCCTGTACCAATGCGAAGAATTAATATTGCTCGTTTAATTATGCTTTATGTAAAAAAATTTGAAATAACTGATCCAGCAGAAGCTTTACAGTATTTCTTTTTTTTAAGGTATGTTTAACTATTCAAAGTTTAAATATCAATAAAATTTATGTTTTTTTTTAAAGTAGTTATAAAATAGGTCGATGTTTAGCTGTTACACAAAAATCAGTTAACATTAAAACTAAACTTTATTCACTAAATCTTAGAGGACTTGTTCATAATGCATAGCAAATTTTTTAGTAATTTATATTTTCTCTTTTCTTTCTCCGACATGTCTTGTTAGAAATGGAACTCAAATCCAAAACTGTTGTTATTGTTATGGATTGTAAAAATTTTTTATTATTTATCTGCTATCGCACCATAAACTTTTTTTCTTTACTAAATGTTTGAAAAACTTAAAAGTTCAAAATATCAAATATATTCGAAATTACTTTCACTTTCTAATGACAGTTATATCATCAAAAAATGTTTACTATTTTTTTGACATAAGAAACCTTAGAGTATTGTCAATCTTTACACAGATACTGCTGCGCCAATTTTCTTCAACGACTTTGCCAAAATTCTTTCAAATTTAGCCCTTCTATTCATATTGATTTTATGCTTTTTGTAACTGTTTTACTTCGGTTTTGTTATTGGTTTGCCTAACATATGTATATCTTTTGTGTCGTATGAAGTTTCCCTATTTCAACATTTTAACTTTTCCTTAATACTATCCTGGCCTAAAAGCCATATAATAAAGTCTTTTTTTTACAACAAAAAAAAACTTTGTCATAAATTATATCAATATTTACATTTAATTTATTTTGCTCTCTCTGACTAAAAAAAATTGTGTCCTTTTTCAGAAATATGAAAGATCCTGAAGGGCGTAATTTATTTTTAGTTTGTGTTGGAGATTTGGTTATCGAGTGTCGTAGCTATGATTTAATTTTCGGAAAAATTCAACCCAATGGTATACGATCAAGGTTATACAATTGATTTTTAAATTGTACATAAATATATTAAATATATTTTAATATTTTTAGTGGACTATTTGATGAATTCGAATGCATCGGGATTGAAACAAAAGATGCAGCTGAAATGGTGGCCGAAGAACTCGTTAAGAAAGGAATGTTTGAGGATGCTATCAAACTTTTTGATATAGCAGGAGTAAAATTTATTTTAATTAGGAAAATTTTAGGAAAAATATATAAATTTTTCTTTAGGATTATGGACGAGCATTCCGTTATCTTTCTATTCTTTTGTCACAAGTGGTTCATCAATCATCAAAAAAAGGTTCTTTACGTGAACGCTTACAAATTACAGCCGCAGAATTAAGTGAACGTATTCGCGGTCAGTATCTTTTAGTCCTCGTCTACTTTTAACTTACAAATATAAATGTATATTAATAGTAAACATTGAAATTTTCAAATTAGGTGATGAGCTAGATTGTGATCCAGAAATTTTATCAAATTTTAAGTTACTCCGTGAACTCGTCACATTCTTTGATTATTACCATGAACAGAAATATCAATTGGCACTTGAAGTTTTATCTGAGATTAATTTAGTTCCAATGAATATGAATGATCTAGAAAAATGTATTTCAAACTTTAAACGGTTTGTTTTTTATTTAATTTTTATTTAAAATAATAAATAAATTTAAATTTTAGACTAGGAAGTGAAGTTTGCAAAGTATATCCAGACCTTTTGTTAGCTACAATGGACATTTTATATACACAATATAAAAAAATTAAAGCAAGAGATATTGTTGAAGGTGGAAAAGAAATGGTAAAAAATATTTAGATTTTGTATCTTATGAATCGTTTTATTTGTTTTTTTCTGTACAGCAATTGTCCTATTTACGGGAACGTGCAAAAGCTTTGACAAATATGGCGGCAGCAGTTCCTTATAGAATGCCTGGGGATACAAATAGTAGACTTGTTCAAACTGAAATTCTTATGCATTAGTAATTTTTTTTTTATTTGTTTTTAAAAGGAATCAACTATTTTTATAAGAAATTTTTTCCAAGTTATTGGTTTGTTTTTATTTTCAAATACTATTTATTAAGCCATGATAATTTTTATAAGCTTATTTTTCAAGAATACCAATTTATATCTATTTAAAAATTTTGGTTATAACCTGCATAGATTTTAAGTAAAGTAAATGTGAGTAGTAAGGAGTGGTCCACACAAAATTAGTGATGTGTAGATTTCTTAAGGGAAGGGTTCGATTAATTCGCTCAAAAAAAGACATGTTTTCAAAAATTTTTTTGGCGATACAGGTAGTTCTGGTTTTTTTTTTAATTTTTATATAATAACACAACATTTGAACAATATTTTTTTTAATTTTCATTTGCATTTCATTTACATTTCATTTGTGAGTGACAGTGAATATCTTGAAGTGCCTTGCAGAAAAATGGTTTTACTTTGTTTAACACAACTCACAACAAAATCATCTTTGTTTTAACACAAAAATCAAAAGTTATTTATTAAAGGAGATATTTTTCGAGGTAAAATCGAGGGGTTTTTTTTTTCTTTTGAATTCTAATATTTTTGGTTGCCTTTGGAAATCAAAATACCGTTTTTGTTTAAAAAATCGACCTATTTGTAATTATAAAATTAATAATCTAAAAAAAAAAAGCTCTCGATGCTACCTGTAAAATTATGTCAAAAAGTAGTGTGCCAAATGTCAAAACGATGGCTTTAGTAGATTTGGAGTTATCGGGAATTTGGAATTTTGACACAATATTTACATTAATTTAAAAAAATAAAAAAAAAATTGAATACCCTCTTGGTAGCTTTGACTACCTGGAAAATTTTATGTAACCATAACAACGATTTTTGTAGACAAGAACAAACTTTTATTAATATTTTTAACAATTTATATGGCGGCTAACAAATTGGATAAATCATGCAATATATTAGAAAAAAACACAGATATAAAATATAAAGACGTCGATACAATAATTGGTTGTATCGAAGATATTGTTGTTGATCGAAAATTTCAGGTTTAATTTTAAACTAAAATGTATAAATTTTAATGTTAACTTGTACCTTCCACAGGAGATACAAAAAGAATTTTTAGCAGATTATTGTCATTTATTTAATGAATCCGAAGAGAATAAATTGGAACATTTTGAAATATTTACCAAATACACAAATCTTATTGAATCCTTTATAACTGAAGAACTAAATAAACGAATTGGAAGCTTTAATGTTGAAAAATTTACAAGTGAAATCATGTAAATTTTAATTTGATTTTAGTACTTTACTTGAATATCATTAGTGTTTAATTGATATTTTCAAATTGAGTTATTTTTTTTCCTTTTTCCAGGAAAGGTAAACATGCAATAGATGGTGAAATTCTCGATTTTCTACTATCAATGACGAATTTCATTGAATTCAAGGAACTTATGTTAAATTTTAAAAATATGAAAGATGAAAAATTTGAAGCACTTGCTTTAAGTCTGAATATAAAAAAAATATATTAAAATTTCTAAACAAAAAACAATTATTTCAACTTTGTTTCAGGATAGGCGAATGAACTCGTAAATATTAAAAGCATTATGATAAACCCTTTGTTTAAAATTTTAAGAACATCCTTAATGATCAAATATTTTCGTCCAATTTTTCCTGAAGTATTATGCTCAACATTTCATTTCTGTTAAATGCATTCTGAAAATTTATATCTAATATTTTAGCATAGCCTTTACACGATCAAATAACTCGATCCAATATAATATCAAATGCAAATATTTCATCATTAAAGGGAGCGGGGGGGAGTAAAGTATAACACTTTTCAAGTGTTTTGAAAAACAGCTTTTCATTTTAAGAACGTTATGTCAAATTTTCAAGACAATCAGATCAAAACTCTCGCCAACTCTTTTACCTTTCTCAGAGTTTAATACTTTGAACACGTTATCATCAGTCATCAGGACTCAAAAACTACCATACCAAATCTTTTGAAACTTTACATTTACTTTTTACATATAAAAAATTTCCCCGCAGTGTTGCTTTTTTTATTTTTTATACCATTTAGGCGATTAAATGACAAAAATTTTCGTTAAAAATCGTTGTTTTGACCACAAATAACCCCAAAAAATATAAAAATGACAAAATTAACTGAAAAAAAGATTGTTGAGGAAAATTAAAACTTATATTTAAACTAAATGAATTCTGATTGTAGATATTTCTAGGTTTAGATATGGTAATCACTGTAAATTGACTTTTTTTAAGGATGGCTCTTTCAGTCAAAAATCAGAGTGCTGCTTTAGAATCAGAAAAAACCTTGCGTTGGTAGTGAAATATATTTTGTTAGTTATGAGCTTGAGAAGAAACTTATATCATCATAAAAAGAATAAATTTTTAAACAAAACAATATTTATTTACATCTCATTACAAATTAACAAATTTTGTTGAGATTTTCGCTTTCTTCTTTCCTATTCGTTAATTTGCGGCGGCGCCTACCGCTCAATGTAATAAAACTTCCTCTGGGTAATGGTGATACGCTGGTGTATCAGGCTCTTCTGTTCCAAGAACCAATCCTTCATGGTTACTAAAAGTGTATAATGAAGTATTCTACTCCAATTAACATCTTCCATTTTTATACCATTTTCATTTAATTGTCTTAAAAGCAATCTTTTAATTACCGTAATATACAAATATAATCCAAGCACAAGTTCTTACAGGAAAGTACAACATTTTTTATTGTAGAAATATAAAATATTTCAAAATAAAACTAAAATCAGAGATAAATTTTCTTCAAAAAGTTTTTTTTAAATTCATTTTACAAAATTTAATTTAATTTTGTACTTTAAAACTTAATTTTTAGAATCGCTCGCGTGAAAACAAATGTTAAAATTTAACTTAACCATTCCCATGCTGAATTCTTACAAAAACAGAATTTTTTCACAAAAACTTTTCCACCAGCTTACACTTAATATACAAACAGATTATGTTTGAAAATGCGAAGTAAATAAGTTACTAGCAAGTACTTCAAAACCCAATCACAATCAAAGCAAGTTAAATAAATGTCTATAGACAAAAATGACTTTTTCAAAGTTTCTTTTATGTTTACTTAAATCTAAGTATAAATTTTTTTCATTATAAACAGTAAATTTTGATTTTAAAAAATTCATTTAATATTTAATAAACATGAAAAATAAAATATTCTTTTATAAAGCTATAGTCTGAATACCAGATCCATAAACAATACAAAAATTATCAATAACAATTAAACCTTTTGCATCTGCTATACAAGTCTGATAATTATTAATTTCTTTTAATTGTTCTAATAAACTAATTTTATAAAGTTTTTGATCTACACCAACTGAATAAATAAACTTCAAACAAATGGAAAATTTTACTCCTACCACTTGAGAGGAATGCATTGATATTAATTTTTTTGTAAATTCTATGGCTATTTTATTATCAAAAGTAATTTTAGACAAAGAAATTATTTGATCATCTCCTCCAGTAATAATTAATAAAACTTTATTTTTATAAATTAAATCAATAGAATGAATTCCACTTGAATGATGTTTAAATTTGAAAATTGGCTTTAGATTAACGGAAAATTTATTTAAATCCCAAAAACATAATAAACCATCAGTAGCAGCTGTTATTAATAAATTACTATTATTTTCAGGTATATTTAAAAAATTAACATGCAAAATGCATCGATTGTAAAATAATTCGTTAATAAATTTTAATTGATAATTTTGATATAAAAATATTCGTATATAACCATCAGAACAACCAAGAATTATTTTCAAATTTTTATCTTCTAGCATAAAAGTGTCAATTGAAATAAATCTTGTCTCTGGATTAAAATCAATATTTTGTTTATTTTTTAAATATTTTCGATCAAAATCACTAGATTTAAGCATAAAATTTGATAATTCTTCAATTTGAAATGTTTTTAAATTAAATCTTGTAACACATATTTGAGCTCGACCTCCAGCAGAAAATATATATAAATTATTTTCATTTTCTTTTTCAATTTTAATACATTTTATACATGAAATATGTAATGACATGACATCTATAAAAGTTAATTTTTCAATTAATTTCAAATCTAAATTGAAAAATTTTAAAGCATTATCTTCTCCTCCTGTTACAATAAGTACTAAATCATTTTCTAAAGGAAAATATTTAAGGATATTACAGCTACTAATATGCCAAGGAAAATATGAAATTGAAGAATGTATCTCGTGAATCATTTTTAGGGATATTTCAGTATAGAAAAGTGTACGATGTTTTATATAAATAAAACTAGCTTTAGTTAAATCTTTAAATACTAAGAAATCCCAGAAACGATGTCCACCTCCACATGGTATTTTTTCAATTATACCAAATGTTTTTTCCCATAATACAAATTGATTATCAGTAAATCCTATAACAATTTGTTTATCTTTTATATTAATCATTCGTTCTATCCAAGTTATAGGAACACATTGAGTTTGAACAACACTCATAAGACATGATTTTTTATTAACTTTTATAATTTTCAAAGTATTCTCATGTCCACAAGTTTTAATATAAATTAAATCATTTTGATTTTTAACAATAAACATATTTGTTACACCAAGATATCCATGTAAATGTTTTATTATTGATTTTAAAGTAAAAATATTATTTTCTTCAAGATAAAAATAAAAATTTCCTTGACGATTGCTAAGAAATAAAAACTTATCTACCATACATCCTGAAGTAATCCAAATTTCTTTAAATTGAGGTAAATTTATTTTTGAAATTTTGTGAAAATTTTGCGTAATAATTTTACATTCTCCTATTTCATCGCATATTAGAAATTCTTTTCCAGATAAAAAACAAATTGATCGAATTACATTATCAACTATTTCGCTTTGATATAAAATTTCATATTTTCCGTTAAAAGTAGCAAAAATTACTTCTTTATAACCACCGATAGCTATAAGATTTTTATAAACTTCAAAAACAATGCATTTAAAATTTTTAAATTCCTGAAGTATCTCCCAATTTCCATTAGCAGTGCGTAATACTAATTTATTTTTATTTGTTATACCTAATAAGCAATTTATATTAAAAAATTTAATTTTAGCTATATACTCAGCATTTAGGATATCTGTTTCTATTCTTTTTATGGTACATTGATTTAAGGCATCTTCAAGGCTATATGCTAACATATTCCCATTACTTCCAACTGAATATATTGTTTTGGTATTTTGATGGAAAATTACGTCCCAAATAGTCGCACCGAAATGATGATTCCGTTTACGTAGCAGCTGACCGCTTGTATTCCATAGACATAAGAATGAATCTTCCCCAACTGTGGCTATAATTGTCTTGGAACCTTCAAAATAAATTACAATGAAATATTGTCTTAATTTCAACGTTTTTAATGTAAATAAAATATTCCTACACTAAGTAAAAGAATTAATTATTAAAAATATTTTCTTTTAAAGATCATTTCAAATATTTTGAAGTTAACATCTAAAGTTTCAATTCTCCGAGTATTCCTGGCAGTGTAATATCCAGAATGTGAATAAACATCAAAAGCGTGTTGTCTCGGATATAATCTGACGTTCCCCAGTAATATCTGGGACAATTCCCACATGCTTTTAGCAATCTTCAGATTAATTTACCTCTAACAGGATGGATTTATTTCTTAGAAGAATAGATAACGTTAAAACGAAAATTAATAATTAATTAAATAAAAAATAGAAATATAATAAATTTTTTGTATTAAAAAATTATGAAAAGGGACACACACACACATAATATTTACAAATTTTTCTGGACTAATTATAGTTATTAATAATTAAAATTATTTATTTGACTATTTATTAAAAATACTAACCACATTGAAAAATTCTTCCTTTAAAAACACGTGCACAATGACCAAATCCAGTTTTGTGAAGATGAAATTCATAATTCTTGGAATCTTCTAATGTTCGATTCGTATTTACTAACCAAATTTTAACAGATCGGTCATCTGAAGTAGTAATAAGTAATCCCAGTTCTATGTTGAAATCAATAGAAAATATTACACCCTTGAATATACATTAAAATTCTAATTTTTATTCTGTTATTCTTTTTATATTTTTTACATTATGTCCATGAAAACGATGCAAGACAGGAGAGTGACTAGTTTCATTCTGAATTGTTAAAGGTTTCCATATTATTATATCACCAATTGCTGTTCCTATAATTATTAATATTTAAAATAAAACCTAAATTTAATTAAATGAAAAAAATTTTTCTCTACCTCCAAAAATTGTTAAATCATTAAATTGATTGCCACTAATATAAGAAGAATATAATGTTGATTTTTCTTTACAAGATATTTTTTTAACAATGCTACATAATTTTGTTTCCTTATTGAATTCAATTAAAATAGCCACACTGTGAAATGTAACCAAACAAATTTGAAGAAATTCATTCTCTATAAATTTTGCTGAACTAATCCAATCTGTTATTTTATTGGTACATAAAAATATATATTCATTCTAAAACTATTTAGATTAAAATATTAATAATATAAATAAAACTTAAATTAATATACCATAGAATGTTTTATTATTGAAAATTTATTTTCACTAAATACTAAAATAAAATTTCCATTGCAGTCTATTCCATGAACTTTACCGTTATGCTTTAATTTGATTGGTATACTTTTCCATTGCTTTAAATCATGGACATGAATTTCATTTCCAATTCCTTGAATTATTTTATCTTCATTTAAAACTTGTAAACAAATTGAATCTGTCAAAAGAACCATTTTTGGTTATAAACAAAAAACACGGAAAACACGTGCTTTGCTTGACAATTAATATTTGGCTGATAGACGAAAATGTGGCAAAAAATTTATAGAATATCGTATATTACCTAAATGGGCTAAACTTTTGTCTATTTTATTATGGAATACAAAAGTTGCTATTTTTGCGGCTTCTGTAATGAATTTAAAGAACATTTCGGTTTCTGTTGTTTCTCTGCTGCAAAATTTCCGACTTACGATCATTTTCAGGAAAAGAGTAAGTACAAGTAATTCAGTGAAGGTTAAAGTTAAAGTTAAGTAAAAGATTAAGATTTAGATTCAACGGAAACAAGACCAAATTACTCCTGATGTATTTCAATTTACAGAACAGAAGATCTTTAGGGTTTAAAGTTTCACTTTCCTTCAAATTGTCAAATTATTAAGTATAATTTTTTAAAACTTTTTAAATTAATTTAAATATATTTAAATTAATTCTGTACAGTACCTTAATTTGTAGTAAAGATAATGCAGTTAAATGTCAAGCGTATTGTGTCTGATCTAAAACTTTTTCAACTCTTTGTTTTTTGTTTTAAGTTTATTACGAAAAAAATGTAGAACTAATATAATGAAGCTACATTATATATTAATTATAAATTAAGGCTTGTTATGTAAACATTCCACAAAATAATTTTTTTGTTAAAAATCTTTTTTCATTATTGAAAGACTGATAATGGCAAATAATAAAAGTCATATACTAAATGATGACTCTTATGATATTATGATGCAAAAAATGCATATTACAGATAATTTTACAAGAAAACCAAAACCAACTGGAGCTATTGAAACATTCCTTCGTGGTGAATCAATTCCAAAAATACCTCCAGAGGGTTATAAAATATATGAACGTAATAATATAATTGCGGCATCTAAATTTGCTACACCGAAACCAATTGAACAAGTTGCATCATTAAATCATTTAAAAAATGATGGTATTAATACATATTTAATTAACAATATTCCATATGGTATATTTCCAGTTTATGAAAATGTTGCATTTTATTCGAATGATGGAAGTGATCAATATGAATATAGTTATAATAAAGCACAACCACAAGTTCCTCAAGGAACATATAAGGGAATCAAAACATTTCCAATATCTACCAGTCGTTATACACATACACCATTACCAGAAGGAGACTCTTTTCCAATATATGAAAATGTAATACCGCAATCAGGTAAAAGAAATAATTTCTGTAGGTATAATTTAATTAGTTTAAGTTCCTTTAAGTAATGCTAAATATATTGTTAATCAAAACTAATTTTTTATAATTCAGAATTCTATTTAAAACCATTTGGAATGGACTCAGCAATATCCTTGTTTCTATGACACAAGGAAAATGATAGAAATTCCCACTGTTAGATATTATTGAAATTGTAATTTATATAATTATGCTCCGACATTTCACCATGATTCACTTGTGATATTATACGAAGAGATTTCCTTTGATATTATCTAAAAAAGCTGATGAACTAGCGCTAACTAGCTGTTAGTTCAGGTTATATACAAATTTAATCGAGACAAGTGGTTTCATTAACTTTGGGTGCGAAATTTCGTCTCGCCAAGTGCTAGTGTTTCCTGAGCATAAAGGGAACTTTTAGATAAAAAAAATAGAAGCAAAATATTTTCTTCGTTGCTTTTTGTAAAATTTTTCTAAAATATTTTTTAAATCTTTTGTTATTTAAAAATATCTGAAAAAGCATAAATTTGATATTTTTAGCTCAAAGCAAGCAATATATAAAAATTTAAGTTCTTTTTACAAAAGACATTCTGAAGACTGGATAATCTCTATAATCTCGAGAATATTCCTATATTATTAATAATTCCTATAATATTACCACTAGCTAGGGTAATAAATTTCAGATTTCAACACGAAAATATTACATTGTTTCATTTTCCCCTGTAGTCATTAACTCTTTGAAACCCACTGTTTTGGCTCCTTTATAAAATTATTTGCATCAAGTGCTTTTAAAATTTTTTTATTTAGGACAACGAGCACAACCGCAAGCATCACCAGCAACAACGACCATATATTCACCGGAACTTCCACCACAAATTCCTCCACATTCAAAAAATCTTGGACAAATTATAGAAAATTCAAATTCTGTACCACCACTACTGCATAAACGCAGTTCATCTAGTTCATCACTACGAAATAATATCATTCCAACGTATAGATGTAAAAATTTATCACTTCCGAGTAGTCACCAATATACATCACCAATTAAACAAAATGATTCAAAAAGTAATACAAGCTCTCCTCGACTATCAGTAAGAATTTTTGTTCCTTCTGTTCTTTTCAATAAAACCACTTATAATTTTACTTTCTAGTCACCTAATGGTAGGCATACAACACCTGTAGAAATTCCAGTTTTACGAAAACCAAATTATATTGATGAGTTAAATAGCTCTGATTATGTTTGTATGAGTCGGAATCCAGTACATATTGCACATCAAGTAACATCAACTCGTATTGCAAATTTTGAAGTACCGTTATACAGTGAAGCCAAACAAATACTAACATCAATGCCATTAGATGGTGCAAGAGTATCGGCACATAATAACTCACAGATATCAATATCTCCAACACCTTCTTCCAACAGCACTGGTAGTGGATCTGGAAAAAGTAAATTAAATTATGATTTTTCACCAATATTTTATTGATAAATTTATTAATTTAGGAATATCAAAAAATCTTCTACCTTATAGTGTTACACCACCACGGCCTTGTGGCCCTACAGAAGCTGAAAGAAAAATCGAAGAACTTACCCGTCAACTTGAGGAAGAATTCGAACGTAATGAAGAACAAGGAGAATATTTTGGTATTTGTCATACATGTGCTGATAAAGTAACAGGAGCTGGACAAGCCTGCCAAGCAATGGGAAATTTATATCATACAAATTGTTTTATTTGTTGTTCTTGTGGAAGGGCATTACGTGGCAAAGCATTTTATAATGTTCATGGTCGTGTTTATTGTGAAGAAGATTATATGGTAATATAATTCTAAATATTACTTCAATTATTGAATATAATTTTGACTTTGTGTTTAAGTATTCCGGCTTTCAACAGACCGCAGAAAAATGTGCAATATGTGGTCATTTAATTATGGAAATGGTATGAACTAAAAACTTGTATAATAAGCGAAATTAAATGTTTTTAAATTTATTTTTATAGATTTTACAAGCAATGGGAAAATCTTATCATCCTGGTTGTTTTCGTTGTTGTATTTGTAATGAATGTCTTGATGGTGTACCATTTACTGTAGATGTTGATCATAAAATTTATTGTGTTAATGATTATCATAGCATGTTTGCACCAAAATGTGCCAGCTGTGGAAAGGGTTAGTTAAAATTTATATAATAAATTATATAAAATTCATTTATTTAGTTATACATTTAATTTTTTGCAAAATGCTAATGACTCTATATAAACGCAGCTTCATTGAAATCTTATTCAATTTTTGAATTATAAATCTTCCTAAAAGCGGTTTTATTGTCAGCAAATATGCTGTTAAATTTTGCCCTAGCATTCATGTAGAAACAAGTGATAAGGAACTTCGTTCCTAATACAAAAAAATAGATAATCAGCATTAATATAACGATTTAATTTTGCAGAAAATCATTTTAGGCAACTTTTAATATATTTAAAATATTTTAAGTTTTGAATAACAAACGCGATAAATAAAGAAAAACCCCTACCAAACTCTCTCGAAAATTCTGCGAAAATATTTACAGGAAATTTCTTTAGGAATCATAAACAATTTAGATTGCATCTTATTTAACTTCAAATTAATATTGAATACTTTTTGTTTTTCTCTAGGTATTACTCCAGTTGAAGGAACCGAAGAAACTGTTCGAGTTGTTTCAATGGATAAAGATTTCCATGTCGATTGTTATATATGTGAAGAATGTGGAATGCAATTAACAGATGAACCAGACAAAAGATGTTATCCTTTTGATGGACGTTTGATGTGTAGATCATGTCATTTACAAAAGTTATCAATGCAAAAACCGCATTCTAGGGTATCGGAACCAGTTTGTGTAGGGTATCATAAATGTGTAAATTAAGGACTTGAAGTATTATATAGCACACAATTTTAATTCAAATTTCGATTATTATATAATATTATTTTGTTATTATATTAACGTTAAATTTATAAATAATAGGTAAAATAATGGGATGAAATAAAAAATACGAATACATTTTTTATATAAAATTTATCTTCAAACAATTTATTAGTTATTTATTATAAATTTTAATGTGTAAATTAATCTTAATTAAATAGTAATATTAACTATGATATTATTATGAATTTTTTTGAATGAAAATTTATCATAGCTAACGCACAATAAAACAAACTGTTTTAAATACTAAAATGAACAACTTTATTTTATTTTAGCCTCAGACCCGCCTGACTTCCACCTTATTTATATTTTTATCTAAAACTCTTTGTATACTAGGTTTCCTCATGGTTTTCTTTATCAAAATTCTATGCCATATGTTAGTTTATTATCTACTAATAAATTAATAATTCTGTAATATTTTTGTGTGTAATATAAACACAATTCAATTCAAACTCAAATTAGTCTTTAAATAACTCTCAAATTTTGCAGTTACAACTGTTAACAAAACTAACTAAAACTAGGTTAAAAACAAACATATTTAAATAAAATCTATATAAAAGTTAAAGATAAAAATATAAACTTAAAAATATGTTTAGAGAAAGCTTTTTAAAGATAACAATAAAGTTATATTTAAATAAATTACTGAAACGAAGTTCCTTACCGTGGTTTTTTTCATGATAACTTGGCCGAAAATTTTAAATGGAATTTAAGGAATTCTAACATGAGATTCCTAAAAGAAATTCCCAAATAAAATTCTTAAACAAAATTTCTGACTGTTAGTTTAATTGCTTGTATAATTTAAAAGGTAAAGTAATTATTATTTAAATTTAGCAATTTAGTTTTAAAACTAAACATATAATATTAGAAATAATTTAAAGTTTTTACATCTGTCATGTTTTTTTTAAAATTTTGTGTAGGAATTGTAATTTGTATTAATTTCTTTTGAAAAATTCCCTCTTCTTTTACATTTAATGATGTGGATGTTGAGTATCCATTTAAGAGTCGTAGCCAATAGCATTTTTATTCTCAAATGCTGCTGTAAAATAGGCTCTTTAACTAATTCGTATGCAAGATTTGAAAGTCTGCATTTCGATATACCAAGAGCAGCTATCAGAAAATCCGCTCTTACCTACGCCATTAGGTTAAATATGCTCAGCTTTTCTCAAGTTAGCTCTATTTCGTAAGTAATTATTAGGATAATTTTTGATTCAAAGATAAACAAAGTAAAGGATAATTCTGTGATATTCTTGATACAATAATTACCTCTTATTGCTGCGGATGTTTTGCCTTGTCAGAAGAAAAACAACAAAAAATTACCAGTTAACATAATTAATGCCTGTCGGAATCAACCGGTCTGATTTACTAACAAGGAGGGGTTCTCCAGGGCGTCAAGTCAAAAAATAATTTTAAACATATATTTAAAAAAATATAAACAATTATAAAGAAATTCTACTAAGCTTCTCAAATATTTTATTTTACTTAAATTTATTTCCCCACTGTTTCTCTATTTCCAAATAACTGAATTATTCCGCTAGTTTACGAAATTTCCGCAAATTGCAGGTTCCTAATGGGAGCTAGCGGAGCTAATTCGAGCTTTAGATATGTTTGGCATGCTTTAGCACTTCTAGCTTCGCTTCATCTTTTGCTAATTTTTGACATAAAACTAAGAGTTCTATACCGTTAAATATAGTTCTTGAAATTCAAATTTAATATTAATAATCAATTATTTTTTAATTTTTTTTTATTGTATTGCAGCAGACATGCACACTCATAACTTTTAATTTAATTTTTATTTATATAAAAAATTCAAACTTAACAAAATATTTTTCATAATAACAAATTACAGATAATAATTCTCATTCAACTATTCAGCACTGCCTTTTTCACTCAGCAGAATTATGTTATGGAAATTTAAAAAAACCAAAGATATGATTATAATTAAAACATTAAATTTTTAATCTCAAACTCAAAAGCTCCTACAAGTTTACTTACACATTCCTAACACACAGCCAAAAAAAATAATGCAATATTAATATAATATTAGTAATATTCTTATAGTAATTCTAACGAACTTGATATAAAACAATTACACCTGAAAAGAAAACGCCACCGGTTCTGCAAAACAAAATTGAGAAACACTATAAAATTATTTTTGGATCTTACGCACTATTTAACATAGTTATAAATTTTACATAAACATAAAATAATTTTTTGAAACATAATTATAATATTGGTATTTGAAAATACAATAGTAAAATTTGTAATTTTAACATGTTACCTAAATAAAGTAAGTATTTCACTCAAAATTTTGCCAAAAAACTATCAAAATAAAATTTTAGAAAATAAACAATTATTTGTTGAATAGCAATTGAAAATTGAATCATTATTTTGTCTTGTCTGTTTTAGAATCTAGTTTACGTTTCACTTCAATTTTCTTTGCTTCATACATTCTTAATAATTCTGCTTTTGTTGGTACAGGTTTTATGTAACCAGCTTCTTTTAAGTATTTGATAGAAACTGTCGTTCCACCTGTTGAATAAAATAAATAAAATTAATTTTAAAAGGACAATGCAATTTGTTAATCTAAAAGATATTTGTAAACAAATTTTAGTTTAGCTTGTATAGTTATTTCAAAATGAAGGGAAAATTATTTTTTCTAATCAAAACGGTCACTTTACCACTGAAAAGAGCGAAATAACTTGAAGACATCAGTAATTGTTCCTATTCCAAAAGTAAAAGAAAGTGTAAAATATATTGAACTAATCAATTCTTTGCCTATTACCATGTTGATTATGTTAATAGGAAAATGTCTGAAGAAGTTAACATATAACATAAATTAAAAGAAAATTATGTTTAAGGATGAAAAAGAATTATTCTTTGAAACCTCATGTGAGATACTACTCTACAGTATTTACAATCATTAATAAATTTATTTTAAAACTCTTACAAAGAACGTTAAATAAATATAAAACGTATGTGCCAATAGTCGCCATGACGAGATACAAGCGCAAAGAATAAAATCGAACCTGTTAAGTACTGTAATAAAATAGCAATTGACAACAGAGGACTTTTAATTCCATTTCTACAGTACCAATGAATTAGTGATTTCTATGCAGCCAAAATTATGCCTTAGATTTATTACATAGTAAAATTGAAGGAAGATTTTCCCATTCTTTAATTTACTCAAAAAAAAGAAGATCCACATGTATCAAATTTAGAATGTTTTTTCATTATTTCTATTTTGATGCCACTGAAAAACTATAAAATAAACACCAAAAATTGTTTTAAAGTAAACGATAGCTAAAAATTCTTAAAAATAATTACCTAATGTTACCATATATCTAACTGGGGTAGCAATTTTGTAGCATAAATATGCAATTGCTAAATGTCCCATGCTCGAATTTTTTATTTTATTTATTAGTATTTCACTGAAATGTACCGTTTCCATCAGTGACGCTATATCGACTCCACTAAAACAAAACAAGTTATTTTTTGGTCTTTTATTTACCAAGATTACCTTTTAGACATGTAGTAAAATCCACCATACCATCCTATTGATGTAATAACATGTACAGGTATCAAAACATACCAATATTGTTTATACATTAATTTGAATCTTGCAAAAAGTCCAAGTTTTTTTGCCGCCTCAATATCGTCCTCATTATGTGATAAGGAATTACTTTCTGATTCTTTATAGCTTTTAGTTATATTATCTTGGTTAAATTTCTTTTCTGAACGTTGAACTGAATGAATTTTAATTGAATGATATAAATATCGTTCGACATGTTCCTTTTTTATTGCACTACATAAATTTTTATTCTCAATAGGATAAAATCGTGTATTCAAACATGAAAATGTTCTGTTTGCTAATATAAGTGAATCACTTAGCTGTCGAAATGTAATTCTTCTAATCCATAAGGTACACATAATATTTATTAAATTATTTGGCTGTTATTAACTATAGTTAATATTGTTTTACATTTAAAAATGTAAATAAAAATAAAATCTCTGCCGGGAAGTCAAAAGCAATCTTTCATTTATTTGTTGTATAACCTGTGATTTATGACATTACTCATCCCTATCATAGATATAAAATATTATTAAATTTTTGCGCAGTTACTTTTCTCTATGAAAGCTATCATTGTAGAAAAATATTATTTTTTGAAAAAAAAAATAACATCATCATCATAGTTAACTTTCTAACCTTGACAATTCACGCATTTTATTCAATTTTCTAGTGGGTTTCATATTGAATTTTATCTGTACAGCCTTACTAAATGGTATTTTTTTCCAAGTCGTCAAATTACTCTCCCGTTTAAGGTAAAGTTTATGGAAGTGATGATTTGTCAGCAAATTTTTAAACATGTTGTAATTTTTACTAACAAATTGTCATTTCCATATACATATATGGGACGAGAGAGCCATTTGACGACTTGAAAATTATAGTGAATAGTCCCCTTAAAGCTCAAAGCAGCAGGGGCTGGGATTCTGTCTCGGTGAGAAGTGAAAATGAGAATGATAGATAGAATCCCAGCCCTGGTCTTATCTGCACTCGCAGAATGAAGGATTAAATTTGTGGAGGGAATAGATATGGCACACGAATATTCCGAGTATTTTTGAAACTAACAACGAGAAGTATAACGAGATTGTTAAAAAGAAAACCCATACCAAACTGGATTCTTTGGCAGCTTTTCTAAAGTTTTGTGTGCTTTGACTTGTAAAAATTTACATATAATTTAATGGTTCCATGTGTACATTATCTGAATTTAGACTCATGCATTCCCATGTGAAGGCAAATAGATAAGTTGCAGCCAAAATATTGGTCGTGTGCCTGTTCACATTTAAGGATAAGCACACAAACAGCTGGTATGTATGGACCAGTGATAGCAGTTAGCAGTCAGGTAGCAGTTTTAGCACTTTTAGTAACTTGCTAGATTTGTGACGCAAACTCTATGTGGACGAATGAGTTCAATAGTGCCAAAAGGTATTACAAATAAATAATAAATAGACATAACTATCGTTCTTTATGAAGATAACAATACTCTTTAGTAGGGCTTAAGCATAAAGTCAAGCCGATGTTGTTCGAATCCATTTGATTTTCTTTTCAAACATCCAGCAAATCACAGAGATTTGCATGAAAAATACTCAAATACACAATAGAGTATATATTGTTCAATTTTTATAATGCCTTACGACACGACTCTTATTATTCAATTTTCAAACAGCTTTTTTAGTCATATATGACTTTTTTAAGTCATTTTAGGTTATTTTTTAAGGAAAATTAAAGTTAAAAATTTTGTAAAAACTGCAGCGGATTTGGATTCTAGAGGGTAATACCCGTTCTTAACTGACGCAATTACAACGTTGTAGTCTTCCATACAAAAGAACTCCGTTCTTAACAGCAAAGTCTGTAGTCACTACAAAAAAAAACATGGCTTCTGAATCTCAAAACATATATGATTTGAAATGTCACATCAGATATTACAGATGTTTTAAAAGGGTTTTAACTAAAAAAATTAAAGAAAAGTTAAAAGATTTTAATTTTATTCATGTAAATTGTTTTATAAAGTTAAATAATGAATATTAGTGAAGTAAACCGAGCTGAGATACACAAAATAGGAGGATCCAATAAGAAAAAATTCACAATAGATGTTAATTTTCTTTGACTATACAGACTTTAAAAGGCTGTATATAGTTACTACACAGTTCCAACCACTTATGTGCTCAGTTCGCCCATACAAAAGTGGCTTTCTTTGTAGTTGGAAAGTGTGTAGTGCGCCTGTTAAGAATGGGTATAAGTAGAGTGTTTTGCAAAAAAAAGTCGAATTGTAGTCTTGCCTCAATGTGGAAAGGCTATAATATAAAGAATGTGTTTTTGTTTTTGGGAGTTTATCAATGGTAATTAAGTGAACGTAGCCTTAACTTTCAACAAATAAATGTCATATTTGAAACTTCTTGGTACAAAACATGTCGTCAGTACGGTTTTCAAAAAATATTTGATAATTTGTGTTTAAAACAATATATAATTATTATCACACAGTGTTAAAATACAAAATGTCTTCACAAGTTGAAAAAAATAACTCATCATCTGCATCAACGTCTAGAAAAAGACCACATGAAAACGATGATGAAGAAACTAAAAATACCAAAATTGTAGCTACACATTATAATGAGATTAAAGAAAAAGGTATCTACGAACGAACGAAATCAAAAATCTACTATATGCGAAATTTTAATAATTGGGTGAAAAGTATGTTAATTAAAGAATACATTGAAAAGGTCAAAACTAATCAAGCAGCAGGCCTACCATTACGTGTCCTAGATATGTGCTGTGGAAAAGGTGGTGATCTTTTAAAATGGGAAAAGGGCGGTGTAACACATCTTGTATGCACAGATATTGCTGATATTAGTATGGAACAATGTGAAGCACGATATAAATCCAATATTCAACGTAATGGTAAAATATTTTCTGCTGAATTTTTAACATGTGATTCGACATTAGTACGACTAAGACAACGTTATAAAGATCCTTCAATGCAGTTTAATTTGGTTAGTTGCCAATTCGCGTTACATTATTCTTTTGAATCATTAACTCAAGCAGATTGTATGATTCGTAATGCAGCTGAATGCTTAGCAACAGGAGGATATTTTATAGCTACTATACCTGATGCTTATGAAATTATGAAAAGACAACGTCAAGTAAATCGTAAATCGTTTGGAAATAGTATATTTAATATTGAGTTCTCATGTGATCTGGAAAAACCACCTCTTTTTGGTGCTAAATATAAATTTCATTTAGAAGAAGTTGTTGATTGTCCTGAATTCTTAGTTCATTTTCCAACACTAGTTAAAATTTGTAAAAAACATGGCCTTAAACTTATTGTAAAAGAAACTTTTGCAGATTACTACCAAAAGTCACGAGATGAGGGTATTTTTATTAGATAAAATTTTATATACATTAAAAAAAATCCCCCTTTAGGAAAATATTTATTAGAGAAAATGCAAGCTTTGCAATCGTACTCTGCACATAACAGTAATACATTTTCGAATGAAGAATACTCACATGCTGATGATTATCTACGTAAATTACCAACCAAGAAAACAATAGGAACAATTTCTAAATCAGAATGGGAAGCGATAAGTAAAATTTAAACATTTACAAAAAAATTTTTTAACATTTCTTTTTACAGCTTTATATTTAGTATGTGCTTTTCAAAAATGCAAGACAAATTGGGATGCACAAGGCCAACCTGTCTATGAGTTGTAATATATTTGTTTTTGTTATTAAATAAACAAAAAAGAATGTGTAATGTACCAATTTTAACAAGGCTAATTTAATCATAAACAAACAGTAGTAAATTTATTGTTTTTTAATTTTATATTGTATTTGACTTTCTTTTTTTATGGTACATAGATAAATATTATGTAATATATAGATTCGTAAATAATTATAATTTTAAAGTTCTTTTGTAGATTGTTTTTGATTTTATTTGGGTTATTGTACTTTTTTGCCATATTTGTGGTTTTGGAGCAAAAATTGTTTTAAAAAATGCTGAAGAAAGGAGAGATCTTTAAGTATTTTTTTCATTTAGTTAAATTTAACGCTTAAAAAATGTGTGAAAAGTAGTAGATCAATCTTTTACTTCTAAGGTCCAGGGGGAATGTTTTCCAATTAACCAGTAGAGTTTTTGTGTTTGCTGCTTTATCTGCTTTGCTTTTTGCTACACGTGGGGCTTCCAGTTCAATCTTGAATCGATATGTAGTCCAAGGTATTTTGCAGAGTCGGCGTGCAAGTTGTTGTTTTTCCGTCTTAATGAGTAAGTTACATGGATTGATTTTTCTCTATTGATTTTATTTTCCAATCAAAAGTCCATTTGTTAATGCTGTCTAGTGTTTATTGGAGTTTATAATTTGTTTTTGCTTGGGTGTATAGTGTATAGGAGATATAAAAGCGGTCCCAAGGTGCTACCCTGTGGTTTTCTTGCATCTTAAGTACGTAAAATCATTAAGTAAAAAAGTTTGTGTTTAGAACCATCAGATAAAACTGTAAATTTCCTAATATGTTTTCATTTGATAATGATTCCCAATTAAAAATATTCGCAAGTCATGATATAAACTCATATCAAAATATTTGAGAAGAAAAGGGTTCTATGAGTAATTTCACAATTTATTTACACACTAATTAATATTGTAATTATTCTAAATAAACCTAAAATATTAATACTAAATTAATTTATATCTTAATATTTTTTATTTACTGACGATAATAAAAAGTTATGTTAAATTAAGTATTTTTTGTTTAAATATTTCTCGTTTCATTTTGTTTTAAATATTTTTATTAAATTTTCATAAAATATTCAAAATATATAAGCTTTAAATTTTGTTTTATTTTAAGATTAGAATCAAAAAAATTCTTATTATTATATTTGAATTTAATTTTTAAGAAAAAAAAACGAAGCAAGCATTTCATTAATTTTCGGAATGAATTTGAGCAACACATTAAGTTCCCTAAATTCCATATAGCTCAAAAATGAATTATTTGAACATATTCAATATTCCGCTGCTTCATTTAGCTGTCAAATATCATATTGCTCTACTAATAATATATATAATTAAATACTTTAAAATATCAATATGATAATGAATTTGAAATATATTAAATTAAAAAAAATTTTGTGATAAATTATAATTATAATTAAAATATAATAAATAAGATTAAAAATGAAATTGTAATAAATTTAGTTTCATTCCGCTGACGTACGGTAACGCATCTATGAAACTTAGAATTTTTCTCTCCCTTTCCACATACAAATCGGCAAAGTAATAGCAACGCAAAAGGAGAACTTAACAATTTTTACTTGTGCTTAGCCTTCATTGACGAGAGAGTCCGTCAATAGGGAAATTTTGGACTTAGAAAAATTTTCATAGTTTTGAGAAAATGAGTCTTGAAAATCCTTCGATTATTGAGTCGCAAAATTGTGTAAGTATTATATATTGTTAATATTTTAATAAATTGTTAATTTTGTATAAAAATAACAATTAAATGTAGTGATTTTCAATAACTTTACTTGTTATGTGAAAAAATGGCGACAGCGGCTAAGTCCCACGTCGTTTATTTTACTAGCGAAATTTTTAAATTAAATTTTTCATTAAATACTTAATCAAATAACTTTTTAATTGTAACAAAAATTTTTTTGTAAAAATTTCTATAATTTCAATTCAAAGAATTTTTTTTGTACTAAAATTATTTTTAATTATTTTTCTTTAAAATAAACATTAATTAAAACGATTTGCATGCTTTTTTGCTTGTGTTTGAATTATATAATTTTTGTCTCAGTTAAAATTTTCCATATTTTTAGTTTTAGTATGTTTTCTAAAGAAATTTCATTCAGTCGTATATATTACTTTTTTTTGTTATATATTGCATTTTTTTTTCGCAAAAAATTAAGTAACTCCACGTGTTCAATGTATTTTAACCCTTTTCTTCTAATAAATTTATTTTTTCAATTATTAATGGAACAAAAATATAATTTTTCACCTAACACTTGTCTTAACTTTTTTTCAATTTCAGTCAATTGCTTTCGAGACTTGTTGTCGAATTTGATTGTTTTGTTGAAAAATTATTTTTGCTCTTCAGCTATATAAAAATTGTTATAATGTGTTTCAATAATATTTAACCTTAGTTCTATTCGTTTTGTCCCATCTCGATTGGTAATTAAAAAATCAAGAAAAATTATTACTTTCAACATTAGGAACCCAATCACAGGTTATTACATTCTTTGCACAATTAGTTTTATATTGTATTAGTTAATAAGTTCCAACTTCTCATTATTTATAGAGTGCTTAGAGCATATTTTAGTTCTTATTATGACTTGGCGTCACTTTAGTGATTACAAGAAAGCTATGACTGAGATTGAAAAAAAGGAAGAACTTTTTTAATTTCTTAAACAATTTAAGTAGTGCATTTGTAAAAATCTAAAATAAAAGTCGTTTATATGTCACCTGCATTTTGTAATGTAATTTAATACAAATTAATTTCAGGAACTTAAAAACTCCAATTTTGAGGAGGAAATAAAAGTTAATGGCCTGAGTAATGGTCATGTAGAATCCAGTAATAAGCACAAGTCCTCCAGTAAAGATAAGCACAGGGATAAAGAAAGAGATCATAAAAGTTCCAAACACAGTAGCAGCAAGTAATTAAAACATTCCTTCATATAATTTATCAATGCTAAAGTTTTATTTAATTATTATTTTAGAGAGAATTCAGATCGGCATAAAAGTTCTTCTAATAAAGATAAACATAGAGATAAAGAACAACGTGATAAGGATAAGGATAAGAATAGGCATAAAAGTTCATCGCATAAAAGTTCTTCTAATCGTGATAAAGAACGAAGTAAAGAAAAATTAGAGCGCAGTCATGATAAAGATAAAAAGAAAGAACACAAGAGCAATTCCCATAGTAAAGACAAGTCTGAATCGTCGTCCAAAGATAAAGGTCATGATCGTCATAAAACATCATCAAATTCTAAAGATAAACATTCCAATAGCTCATCTTCCAGATCAAAGGATAAAGACAAACATTCTTCTTCTTCTTCCAAGGATAAAGATCGACATCGTGAAAGGGAGAAGGAAAAGCACAAAGATCATTCAAGAAATAATGAAGTTCTTAAAGAAGTACCAGAAATTCCTATAAATAAGGACATTGACAGAAAAACAGTAAATGGAAAAGAAATTAACCAAGAGAAAAATAGTTCTTTTGACACTCCACCTGCTCCCGATACTAAAATAATAAAAAATATAAAAAGGGAAATGCCAATAAATGATTATGATCAAACATGCAGTGGATTTCCCAATAAATATGAAGATGAAATTAAAACCGAAATCAAAAGAGAAGATTTAAGCATTCTAGAAAAGAGCAATAAAATTAAATATGAAATGTTGAATATGTCTCAAGCCAGCTCATGTGATTATTCAATGTCTCAATTTCAATCTAATGAACCTTCATTCCAAATTAAAGCTGAATTAACCGATGATAGCCAAGAACCATTATTAGAAATTGATCAAACTCAAAACAGCGAAGTCGATGAAGAAGATATCCCATTGGTAAATAAATTTAGTTATAATTTTATTTTGGTTACAAAAATAAATAATCTTTTTAAGGCAAAACGTAAAATGGTTGACTTAAGTGATGATGATGTACCGCTAATCAGTCGAAAGAAAATTAAAAAAGAGAAAAGGACTAAAAAGAAGAAGAAGCGAATTGAAGATGATGATGAAGACTCCTCTGAAGATGAAAAACCTAAAAAGAAAAAAATTAAAAAGGAAAAGGTAGTAAGAATAAATTTCTTTAGTTGGGGCTTAGTTATTTTATTTTTTCTCTTTTCGTTGTTTTTTTTTTTTTCGAAGACTGAAACTAAACCTAATGTCGCTCCCGTAATAACACCGTCTCCAACTAAAGGTCGTAAGAAAAAAGAAGAAGAAACACAAGAAGTTTGGAAATGGTAAGTAGATATTTTAATTTTAACGAAGCTAATTTTATATTTAGAAATAAATAGGATGTTATTTTAAGTAGTTAGCCTCTAGATTTAGATGTTGGCAGAAAATTAATCTATGTGTTACTTTTTGAATAATTTTTTAAAAATGTTTTTGATGTGTTTTATACTTTTCTAAAAGCAGGATTCAAGCAAATTTAGATTAGTGTTTTGTTCATTTCTTTTCATTGGAAAATGTCGATTTTGCTGGTTAATTACTAATGAGAGTTTAATATATAAAATTACTTCACCAAAATATATTTACAGCCGGAAGAATTTTGCTATGATTGTATAATGATCTGAAATGAAATTATTTCACTTGTACAATCACTATGCCCTAAATTTAAATTCGATCGGAATGCCAAATGTCTTCCAAGACGGGAAACGAAAATAAAATATTGCTTTCATTTTAGTAAAATGAACCAGCGCATTTATAGAAAAGCAATTGTTATTTATTTAAGTTTAAGTTACTGAAACAGGTGATATAAGCAACATAACCTTAAATTTGGTTTTTATATTTTGGAATGTTGAGTGGATATTGAAAAGTAAATATTTAATATATATTATAATTCTTTTTGGCTAAAGTAAACAATTTAAGAGTATCAATATTTTACTATTAACTTTTCTTTTAAATATAAATAATCAAATTTAAGGTTATGTTTCCCATTGTTCTACGTCTGTCATATTAAAACCAATTTACTTATATTCAACTTTAACAACTTTTATTTTTTAAATATGTGGCTCAAATTCTTATATTTTTCCTAACTTTTTCCATTAAATGGAATTTATTCCAAAAAATGCGTTTTTCCTGTCTAACCTTATTTCTTTCGGGTGCTGGAAATTTTCACTAAAAGATGTCACACCTATCAAATTTTGACATCTGCGTTTGACATTTGCCACGTTCCTATGAAATGAAAAAAGAACACGACGCTTCGGGTATTTGCCACATAGATGTCAGGAGGAGGATTTGGCTGGAGCTGTCAGTACTCTGAGAGCATTTTTTTCTTGAGGAATTTCGCGATTTGAGCTATTTTGGCAGAAATTTATATGAAAAAAGTGTATTAAAATATAAATACGTGTTTGAATTAATATCAATTTCGTTAAATGGTGAAAGATATCTTAATAATTACATAATTAAAACTATAAAAAAATTTTAATTATAACCCAATTATGTGGAATATAAATATTTATTAATTATGTAATGTTTGTAATCAGCTTAGTTATAGCCAGAATTAGAAAAAAGCCATTTCTTACTTATAATTTAAAGTTATGGAGTTTTCAAGTAATAAAATTTAAACATAGTTTATATTCTAGGTAATACATTTAATCCATTTATTTAATATATTATAAATTAAATTTGAAGGTGGGAAGAAGAAAAACGTGATGATCGTATTAAATGGAATTTTTTGGAACATAAGGGACCAGTTTTCGCTCCTGAATATGAACCCTTACCGCAAAATATTAAATTTTATTATGACGGGAATGCAATGAAATTATCAAATGATTCAGAAGAAATAGCTTGCTTTTATGCAAAAATGTTGAATCATGATTATGTAACGAAAAAAGCATTTAATGATAATTTCTTTAAAGATTGGAGGAAATCAATGACATCAAAGGAAAGGGAAAAAATAAAAGATTTATCAAAATGTAATTTCGAAGAAATGCATCAATATTTTCAAGCTCAATCTGAAAAAAATAAAAGTCGTACTAAGGAAGAGAAATTAGCATTGAAAGAAGCTAATGAAAAACTTATACAAGAATATGGTTTTTGTGTTATAGACGGTCATAAAGAAAGAATTGGTAATTTTAAAATAGAACCACCAGGTTTATTTAGAGGTAGAGGTGAACATCCTAAAATGGGTTTAGTAAAACGTCGTATTATGCCAGAAGATATATCAATTAATTGCTCAAAGAATAGTCGTATTCCTGAAGCACCTAAAGGGCATAAATGGAAAGAAGTACGTCATGATAATTCAGTTACATGGTTAGCATCATGGATTGAAAATGTCCAGGGACAAGTGAAATATATAATGCTTAATCCAAGTTCTAAATTGAAAGGTGAAAAAGATTATCAAAAATATGAAGTTGCTAGAAGATTAGATAAACATATTGAAAAAATTCGTGCTACATATAAAGAGGAATGGAAATCTAAAGAAATGAGAATCCGTCAAAGAGGTGTTGCTCTCTATTTTATTGATAGATTAGCTCTAAGAGCTGGTAATGAAAAAGATGAAGATCAAGCAGATACTGTTGGTTGTTGTTCACTACGTGTTGAACATGTTTCTTTACATAAAGAATTAAATGGAAAAGAAAATGTTGTTGTATTTGACTTTTTAGGTAAAGATTCAATTCGTTATTATAATGAAGTTGAAGTTGAAAAACGAGTTTTTAAAAATTTGGAACTATTTATGGAAAATAAAAAAGAAGGTGATGATTTATTTGATCGTTTAAATACAGCAGTTCTAAATGAACATTTAAGAGAACTTATGGAAGGTTTAACTGCAAAAGTTTTTCGTACATATAATGCATCAATTACATTACAAAATCAATTAGATTTATTAACAGATGCAGATGCAAGTATACCAGAAAAACTACTTTCATATAATAGAGCTAATAGAGCTGTTGCTGTACTTTGTAACCATCAACGTTCAGTTCCCAAAAGTCATGCTAAAAGCATGGAAAATTTAAAAGAAAAAATAAGACAAAAACGTGAGCTAATTGAGGATACTGAAAGTGAATTACATGTAAGTTGTGTATTTTTATATCAGAAAATTCAAAAATACAGAAATAAAGTATATATTTTAATTGAAATTAAATTAATTTTTTTTAGGATCTTCAAAAGGCTGCTAAAAGAGGTTCAGTAAAAGAAAAAATAAATTATGACAAAAAGAAAAAACAAGTTGAACGACTGAAAGAACAATTAAAAAAATTAGAATTACAAGAGACTGACAGAGATGAAAATAAAACAATAGCATTAGGTACATCCAAGTTGAATTACTTGGATCCAAGAATTTCGGTTGCATGGTAAGTTTTTCAATCTTTTATTTAATTTCATTATAAACAAAGATTTTTAAGTTGCTACTTTAGCAATTTCTCAACAAGAAAATTTTAATAAATAACCTAAATTAACCTTTCAAATAAAGAGGTAGTCAATAAAAGAATGTTTAACAAACTTGGAATATTTTAGTTTTCTTTTAAATGGGTTCTATAAATTAGCCAATAATAACTGTCTCTTTATTAACTACATTTGCATATCAAAACGAAAATCTTCTATACAAACGATAGAATATTAAATATTTTATTTTTCTATATGATGTCTATTGTGGGGCAATTGTTATAATAAACAAGGTTTGACTATTTTCTCTAATAAGCTACTCCTTTTCACATGTAAGCGCTTGTTTAAATGTATTAAATCAGATAATTTTAATTTGAAAAATCTTTCTCGATCTGGAACACCCATAGTAATGGAAATATGGGAGACTTTGCTGGCTGAATTCAAATCCAATCTCGAATTAACAGTTTAAGAGTTATCTTAAAGACTTCAAAGAATTTCTCATATGCAGTAAAAATTCACTTAAAAGAGATTATGAAAAATTGAAGAGAAAGAGCTTGGGTGCCATAACATTTGACACTTGAGAATAAAATCGTTCGAATAAAAATGTTTGCGCAATTGACAACAAAATTTTTGATTCACCCATTCTTGCTTGAAACGTATCGTAATTGGTGACGAAAAATAGACATGGATTTATTCTCTAACATGATAATGTCCGAACTCATGCAGCAAAAAGGACCCGTGGAAAGCTTCCTGAACATGGATGGGAACCGTTTTCGTACTCTACTTATTCACCAGATATCGCACCTTACGACCATTGTTTATTTTGTTCCATGGAACATTTTTTCCGTAACAAATCACATGTACATATAAACTATATTCTTATACCCCTTATAGGTCTTATAGGTTCTTATACTACCCTTAAACAACTTGTATTTCATCTAAATCTGTCGAGTTTGCTAAATTTGGGATATTTTCACTTCCTGATAGATGGGGCAGTATTGTAAATAACGATTAAAATTATAGATTGAAATTAAGTTCATATATTTTTCTGAAAACTCGTTTGATTTTTTATTTTTAAAAAACGCCACAATTACATGATTCGCCTAATATAATTGAATTACTTGTTTTGTTAATATTTATTAATTATAAGTCAAGTATGTCGAAAATTTTACATTTATTAACTTAGGAATTCAAAAAATAATTTCAAGCTTTGCAATTGTTAAATTCATCCTGTATTAAATCTTATTATTAATTTCTTTTACTTTATTTACTTTTCAGGTGTAAGAAATATAACGTACCAATTGAAAAGATTTTCAACAAGACACAACGAGATAAATTTCGATGGGCTATACATATGGCAAATGAGGATTACAGATTTTAAAATAACAGGATATATATATACATATATTATAATAATTTTAAAATTTAAATATATGTAAACTACATTAATTTTATAGGCATAATTTTTAGTAGTTAATATTATTTGTCATTGTAAATTTATTAGAATTCAAAAATATTCTATTTTTTAATAATTGATTATTTAAAAACAAAAATATTATATTGAAAATATATCATTAGCATACTTTAAAATGACAAGAAAACATATTCTAGCAAAAAATTTTTTTTTATAATTTTTAAATATCAACAAAAGAAATTCATCATTGTTTTTAACAAATAAACAGATTTAAGTTAAATAGTTAAATAATCAAATTAATTTAAATTTAAGTCTAGAATTTATTAAATTTTACATGTAAATAGAATATTGAGTATTTTATAGATAAGCCCTTAAAAAAAAAAGCAATATACTTATTTGAAAATATAAAAAGTGTATTCAAATAGAATTTAAAAATTCACATACTCAAGAATTTGTAATTTTAAACTAAAACTTAAAAGTCATGAGTTTTATAAGAAAATTGACGAACTATATAGTTTGCTAATGCACAATTCTATAACATAGATTCACTTTCGCTCTGCATTATATTTAATAAGTGTGATTAGTATTTTTGGATTGTCTGAGATTGTGGTTCTTATAAAAGTGACAGTTATGTTACTTTTCTCATTTTGATAAGATTAATTGATATTTATCGCATTAATAAATCGCATGATCAAAAGTCTCTTGAAGTCACTGCCATGAGAACCAAGACCTCAGTATTTCATCAAATAGTTTTCAAATAGGTCTTACTAGAAAGCCAAATCCTCACGCTTGCTTTTATAAAACTTTAAAAAACTTTGAATAGTAAACTTTGTACTAAAATAGTTGCCTAAATAAGCTTTTATAAAATGTTTCTTAGCTTGGCCATAGGATAGTGTATTCATCAAAAATTAAATTATTTTGTATTTTATGAAAAATCGTAAAATTATAACTTCACCCGTTAGTGGAAATTATAAGTGCAATTTCGTTGTCAAGTGTTTTTTTTTTTTGTTATTTCTTATCATAATCATAAAAAATTGAATTGAATTCGAAATTTCTACTTAAAATTATGTTTTCAGAAACATTCTAGCTTGTGTTCTGTACTTGTTTTAACCAAGAGGTGATTGAATGATGCATAACTAAGCTAGCGATCTTAAATAATGAAATAGTTTTCAGATAAATTTATATAGTAATAATAAAATGATATTAGGTTTTTTGTATCTTCTTTGAGAAAGTAGATAGATGGTGTTAAAAATTAAATAATGATATTCAAAATAACCAACATATACTCCGCCCCACAATGTGAAACATAATTATTATACAATACAGAAATTATTTTTTCTCTTGTATTACAACCACCGAAAATTGTAGTGTGGGAGACTAAATTAAATAGATTAGTGTAAATTTTTACAAAAAATTATTTGTTTTTTAAGTTTAATTTAATTTAATTTCTTAAATATATGAATTGCAATATTTTAAGACTTGTGAGTTTTAATAACAAGCATAACGGGCAATTTATTCATTTTATTAAATGTTCCAATCGAATTAGATAAAAGAAAAACAATAAAAAAAAAATAATTCATAAACTAAACTATTTTAATTTGATAAGATTATTTTTTTACTATCAGAATAAGTTTAAATTTTAAGATATTAAAATTTTTAAATAGTAAAAAATTAGTGTTAATTTAAAATTCAAATATTAGAGTTGAACAAAAATAATCTGGATTAAAATTATAGTTGTCTAAAAATATAAAAGTGATTTATTCCTGAAATATGTATTTATTTTAGCAAAAATATAGATTTTTATATATTTTTTTAATATGAAAATTTTAAAATTTGATTTCAATTCATATATTTTGCTTAAATATAAATATCAATGGTTAACATAAAAATTTGTTGCATGATATCTTTAAGGGGTGTGAACAAATTGTTTTATTTAAAGAATAAAATCTACGTGATATTTGTGATTTACTCATTATATTTAATCATTTTTATTTTAAATATCAAATAAGTTTATAAAATATAAGTAAAAAATAAATATTGAAATATTAAGTGCAATTTTTTATTTAATCTAATAAATTTTAAACGTTAAAAAAGATGAAGCTTTCTATCAAAATAATTGACAAAGTAGAATTTAAATAATTGTTAAAAATGAAATATATTTTACGGTTATCATTTTTCTTTTTAAGAGTTTTACTCTTAATGGGGTAAATTGAAGCCGGTAATTAAATTAGGCCTGTTTCAGACACGTCATTATTATTTTGTCAGAGTTATAAATTTAGTAAATTTGTTCAGCATAAGAGGTTTATATTATATAAAAGCCAGGAACAAAATATTAACTTTAAAACCTTACTTTTGTATTCTGAATACTAACATGAAAATTTTAAATAAATTTCATAAAGTAATTTTTATGTTGAAACGTTTTTTTTACATTCAAATAAATAAATATTTAAATATATTTCTTAACATCAAGAATATTTAATTCTGGCGAAATTTTCAAGGGATTATTCTTATGTGGCATTTGGAATTCCTTAGGTTTTTGAAAGGAATTTTTGAGTTTTGTTTAAATGAAATGTAATTATTTTAATTTTTTTAAATCTTATATTATATATTATATTTTTGTAATTCAATATTGGATAAATTGTGTAAAGGCTATAGTTACTGGCTTCTGATGTTTAGTAAAATTGTACCTACCTATTAGAGCTTTCACTTTATCGACGGAAAGATCAACCTCCTAAATCTGAAAATATACAGTGGTTGCAAGAATTATAAATTCAAAATATTTCTTTTGGATTTTTCCATATATTTCATATATGAAATATTTTATCAGTTTATAACAGACTTTTACCCAAATTCCATTTTGCAAGTTTTGCTTATATTATTTTAAGAAGCGTCATTGATTCTAGTCATGCTACTTTGTTACTTTCAAAGCAATGGAAGGTGGGTGTCAAAGAAGTAAAGCATTTTCTTTCTCGCCAAGTGACCTGGGGGGGGGGGGGGGCTCGGAAATAGGTCTGAGAGATATCCTAGCTCAGACAAGGTAACAGGATATTAGGTTTCCATCATAGCATGACTGGCGGGGAGCACAATAGATTGAGCTTGGTCGCGATGTTTTTGTCCCTCTTCTGCCACTACCACTACTACAACTTTCAAAGCAATGGTTTCTGTATTTTGGTATTGTTCCGGTAAAGAGAAAAGAAACTACCGGGTTGAGTTTTTTCGAAAGAAGAAATCTTTTAAAAAGAATGGACCTATACACAGAAGAAAATTTTTGTTTTATGTATTATTATGGCTAAATTGCAAGAATTGAGTTTTGAGTTGATTTTTGATTTTACTGTTTTATTTGCTTAATTTTATTATTCTTTTATATTATTTTTGGTTATACCTGGCTAAATGATTAAAACTATGAAATATATTCTGAAAGACATTTATTTCATTTATGATTTTATATAATGGAATTCCACATAATACTTAACTTACAAAAATTCTAAATTTAAAAAAATTCGAAGCTACGCTTTCTATAACAAAACTCGTTTTTATATTTTTGGCATTAAATAACAGATTTCATGCATTTTACAATATTTCTAAATTCTACAATCGATATAAAATCGATTTATTATTAAATAGACGTCTAAAATTTTCATTTGCTAATTGTAATAAATTTGGCTAATTTGAAAAAACAAAAATTATTTTCCGCGATAAATCTCAATTATTCTATCTTGGTCAACATATTCAAAAATGTGTGGAGCATCCATAAGAATACCAACCGTACCTGCCGTTGTTACAATAAAAAATATATAGAGTTGAAGACGATCAATAACCATAGCAACATATTTCCAATCTTCTCGTGTCTGTGAAATAATAAGAAAAAATAATTTTTTTTAAAAATTTTGTAATCATTTAATATTCAACTTTACTTGTATATATAAATCTTCGTTTCGTAGATGTTCAGCAATAAATTCAACTGCTTCAGTTGCCTTACTAGCTTCTGGTGATAGTAGTATCGAATCAGAACTTTCACTTTCTCGACGGCAGGGATCAACAATGCCTAAATCTGAACCTGTATTCATTTTTCTATTAATTTTACAATTTGGATGATGAAGATCAGAGAGTTCCATGACTTCCATTTTTGGTTGTGTTGCTCCAATTGCACTTTTAAATAAAATAATTCAGTTATTTTTATTTTAATTTACAAAACATACAACAAATACCTAATATGTTTTGGCATTTCAGTTGGAGAACCATATGATGGCTGAGGATGTGGTGGTACACTCATGCCAGGCATTTCCATCATCCATCGTAAACGAGTTTTTCTAGGACGTTTCATCAATAATATAGCTGGGAGATAATGAAGGAATACTGAACGTATCCACATTGGCATACGATGGGTACGTGGCCCTCGGAAATTCCAATTAATTATAATAACTGTTACCAATATTGATACAGTGTTCATAATAAATGTAAATAGTAAATATTTGGCAATTAATGGTAGCACCAAGGATGTCGGTGGAAGAATTTTTGATACCAGAAGCAGAAACACAACCAGTGACAGGAGAATACTTATACCGAGTGTAACCTGAATGGACAAAATATTTAATTAAAATATTTTTAAAAGAAAGTTTCAAATATTATTTTAAAATGAAACTAAAGATATCTTTTAGTTGATTTATAGAGAAATGGAGTTAATGTCTGAACCAATTTCTATATTCTTTTTCGGAGAGTCTCATTTTTGTAGATTTGTTAATTAATTTTAAGTCTGTATTCAATGTGAACTAGAGAATTATTCTTATTTCCTGTTGAAGTAATAAATAGGTTGAAAATTCTATAGTTTTTGCTTAGAAATTATTTAGAATGAATTACAAAAAAGCTAACAGAAGAGAAAAAATATTAAAGATTAATATCGCTTGAAACTCTTAAAAGCAATTAAGTAATTAAGTTTTGATATTTCTTATGGAAAAGTTAAATAAATAGCTATAGTGTTAGTCTCTTCAACTGGGAGTAGTTCATTATTATTATTTATGTAGCTAATTAGAAAAATTATTTAAATTAAATTTGCACCAACTGGAAACATAGCCAGCAATTAACTGAGATACTGGCAATATTAACTGTCAAAGAGTCATCTTCAAATGGCTTCAAATACTTTATCATTGACTTACTATAAATCTATTAATGTTTGTTCTATTAATTTAATGTGATTAAATTGAAAAATAAATTAAATTTGATCAAAATCATAAATTTTTTACCTTTTCTCCAGCTTCTGCAGGCAAATAAAACACCAATACACAAAGAAATGAAATCAAAACTGTTGGAAGAATTAAATTAACTGTATAAAATAATGTTTTCCTTCGAATTGTTATAAAAAATGTTATATCTGTTTCAGTTGGATGATTAACACTTCCTTTATAAACATTAAGACTTGCTGGTACTTCAATTATATCCCAAGTACCAGATTTCCAATAATCCGATAAATCAACAAAATTTTTATTATTATAAAGAGCTAACGATACTTGATCACCATTAAAAGTCCATGATCCAAATTTCATAATACAAGTCTGTTGATCAAATGGAAAATATGTAACATCAATTGTACAGGAACTTTGATATATAGCTGGAGGTACCCATAATACTTCACCATTAGGATATATTAAAACGTTTGATTTATATCTTACTTCATAGTTACCATCAGCACTGTGAATAAATGAATTTAAAAATAGCAAAAAAAATTTTAATTTAAGACATTATATACTTATTAAATAAGACAATATCAGGCTTCCAGACTTTATCTGGGGGAAGCCTTAATACTCCAATACCACCATAATCAGCTTCATCCCATTGCAATTGATAATCACTCCAAACTAATCGTAGCCAGACATTTGATTTCATTATTTGATTTTTTTCATTCTAGAAAATATTTTTTTTTAAATTGATGAGAAAAACAAGTGTTGATTAGAAATAAAATAAAATTAGCAATTACCACATTGATAAGTTGAACAAAGGCAAGTCCAAATCGTACGTCTACTTTTTGTGTCATATTTTGGACAGGCCTAATAAGTTTGTTGTACCCACGAAACAGATCTCGGACTAAACGTTCTTCATCTTCGGAAGCATTAACTAATATAAAAAGAAACATGAAAATTTAAATAAAGGATGAAAAACAACAAAAAAAAAAAGAAGGAAATTGTGCAAATTTCCTTTTTTAGTGGAGAAACATTTTCAAAATTTAATTTTTTATTTTTGCTTTACACTTAAAAATTAAGTTTTCGATTAAATTTCTGAAAAAAAACTACACAACCAAACCAACTTACCAGTGCAAAAAATTACTGCACTCATCAGGGTAATTATGTTTAAAAGCCAAGACTTTTCCATTTTATTGTAGATATATTTTTGAATTTTATTAATTTAAAAAAAAACAAACAATAGTTATGTTAAAAAGGAAGAACTTGTAAAAGTTTTAAATGTTGGGAAACGCCTTAACATTTTTATAATTTTATTTTATCAAAAAATTGAAATTCAATATTTTTATATTTAATCGAACTTTGATTCTTTAAATAATTGAGTTTTTTAAAACAATTAAATTTTTAATTATAATCACAGCTTAAATATAAGATTGTACAATTTATTATTACTAATTACTTCGTTGAATTGAATATCTACTTTGTAAGTAGAAGAAATGCTACAAATCACTGGAAAATCGATTTTTTTGTAAGGAAAGCGCATGACTTTATCCTTTTTTTTTCCTTTCAAAAAAAGTAAAATTTATGATATCCTTATTGTATTATTATATGCATACTTTTTAACTGACTAAGAAAATTTAATAATATTTTAAAGATTTTGTTTATAAATTTGCTAGAATTGAGAAAAATGTAAAAATATTTATTTTTTACAGCAAAATAGAAAACGATTTTTATTTTCAGTTAATATGGAAGCAGTAGTAAATAAAAATTTATTAATCTAGGTTGATTTTAATCATATAAAACTCATAAAGATAAATATAATTTTAAAACCTCGTAGCAAACAATTTTTGATCCTTTTAACAAACCCAAAGGATTTTCATATACTCCATTTCACAAGGATTTGTAGAATGATTGCTTCAAACTGAAACAGTTTTTTTTTGTGTATTTTTCAATGACTCCTGTGAGTTGAACGCAAGGTAATAAAGTCACAAAAGTCATCTTTTAAGTTATCTTTAAATCATTTGTTGTATAAAATATTTCTGTACATTTTAAAATGGAAGAAATTATAAAAATACTAAATAAAACACTTGTTTTCCCGAATGTAAATATAAAGAATAGTAAAATTAATTTCTCGTAAAAAAAATTAACTTTAATATAGTAGCCCTTGAACCTTAGAGCTTTGATTATTTCTCTAGCCCTATTCAACTTCTTATAAAAACTGTGCTTAATGCTTAATTTTACAGAAATTTTTTTTTATGTCCCCTTTTGTTTCAGCGGTGTAATATGCATAACCTATTACTTTCAATATAATCAGCAAAAAATGCTTATCCACAAAAAAATACCCATGGGTCGCTATTAAGTGCAATATCAGCTAATCAAGTAAAAGTTTTGCTGGCTGTATATCGCTGCGAAACGTTCTTTTTCTTAAGAAAACTCTTTGTACTCCGAGCGTTTTTTTAAAATAAAGTCTGCAGCATCTCCGCTTAAGATATATGGAAAATGAACTTCTGTTTTACCAAACATAAGGATCTTTATGTCATTAATGATTCATTTATTTAATTAATGTAGTTTGTGATAAATGAAATGAAATTGTAGTGTAATATCTGTAGAAACATATCCCATATGCATCCTTAACTTATTTGGACATGTGTTGTTCATGTTGACATTCAGTTGTTTCATGTCTTCCCGAATTACTTTTTCGCTTAAGAGCACACTTCTTCTTTTTGAGGATATACGCATTGATTATACATATTTTTATTACCCAAAAAATAACTTCGGCCAACACGTGAGACATTTTTTTAGGAAGCAAAAAGTTGATCCATATTGATCAACCCAAACTACATCACCCATTGAAGCTGTGCAGTCGAGCACTACGTTAGGTTTAATGACCATTACTTCGGAACCACCTCGTATATATATCTCTTGGTAGTTGTCATTCCAGCATGATTCCAGGTACTCAATAAGGTAACTTCCAAGCTAACAGTGTTATATTTCCTATTTTTTTTTAGAAACAGTTGTTTTGTTTAAAAATGTTGGTTTTTTTATAATAGCGGGTACACTTTTTCTATTGGCTTGAATATTACCTTACGAAGGATGGAGAAGATAGAAGTTTTAGAGATAATGTTTGGACCAGAACATAATAAAAATGGTAGTTTCATTTTCTTTTGAGTGTGCTCATGTTTTTCTGGTTTCGGTGTTGATTTGTCAGGCGAATTTCTTCAGGAGGAAGAAAGCCCACTTTAAGAGGTAATTAACCTTTTATTAATAATGTAAAAGTTGGAGTGTTAACTACATGTACAAATATTAAATAAGCAATAACTTGTTGTTACTATAACGAAGTCCTGTTACCTTTTTATATAAGTCAAGCACTTGGCGCATTCTTTGCTTATTGTTTATCTATCCTCATATGAACATTATCAAATTCAGAGTTTTTTATAAAATTTTCATCCAACTTAGAGCATTTTTGATATAAGTTTCCCTACAAATTCAGAGTTTTATGATCTGAATTTCCGCGTTGGTCAGGTGAGTATTTTTTTTTATTTCCTCTACTATTATTAATATGTATATATTTACATATTAACATAAAACTAAACTCATGTATCCTTCAAACTGAACCCTTGTTTTCATAAATATTTAGCAAAAAATGAAAACGCCTCACAGATAAAGTTATGTCATTTTTTAAAAACTAGCTGTTTCAGGACAAGATATGTAAGTGAGTTTATTTTAATTTAAAGATTAACATGGTTCATTACTGTAAAGTGAACATCAGCATATTTATTCATCTTCATTAAAATTTAACTGAATTTAATTTTATGAATTAATTAAAGGAAAAATAACATAAAACTAATTAAATTATAATTTAACTTACTAAAATATTTAATTAAAAAAATTGTAAATTTAAATTTGTAAGCTCTAGAAATAATTATGTTGCTCATTGTAAACAATGAAAGTGAAAACTTCCCACATGGCAATAGTATGAGTTTGAACTTTTATTCAAACTTTAAATAAGTCAAATGTTTAGTATATAAGAAATGAAAAATTGTTAATAAACAAGAGTCTAAATTGAAAGTTCTTTAGTTCCAGCTTAATTAAGCCAAAACTTTTAATTAAGAAAAGTTTTACCGCTCATAAAATAATATTTGCCAGATTCATCTGGGGTTATATATGACCAAAGACAAACTTATTCTAGCTAAATTATGGTAATGAATAAAGTACTATACGATCAAATACCAGCTTCTACCAGCTAAGATTTTTGAACATATAGAGCTTATTTTATAATTAGGATATTCTTTGTGAACAAAGATACCCTTAAACTGGCTAAAAATTTGTTGTTCAGAAATACTTGGAATAGCGACATAGAGATAAAATTAATAACCTGTCTGGCTTGAACCAACCAAGGTGTTTTAAGTACGTGCCTATCTTAATAACATTCCAAGATTATATAGTTATCTTAGATCTTAGAATGAATGCTTGTGAAATCTTTATTCCTCCCTTTATTGTCCTATTCACATGAGTACCTTAACATATTTATCTTTTGTGCTCCATCAATCTAAATTATCAAAATAACCGTTAGCAAAATTAGTAGTAAAATCATTAAAATGAAAAATGGCAGAAAATATCAACAGAATATTTTGTTAAAAAAGCTTCAATACTGAAAATTAAGCAGCAAAAAAATATCACTTTTTGTCATTTTTTCACTAAAAGTCAAAATATATGGCGAAAAAGTCATGATATTAGAAATTCTAGACATAAAAGTGAGTGTAATATACAGAAAAATCCTTCAATTGTAGCTAAAGTGAACCTTGAAGAAAAGTTAAAATCTATTGCCAAAAAAATTATAGAAGTGTATTTTTCTTATACAAAATCAACCCCGTACCACACACCATCATTTAATTTTGTTCATTGTTCATGAAAAGAGTTTACATTAGATACAATAAACTTTTAAGGATATTTTTTTTATTTTTTTTGAATTTTTAATAAAATCCTTTATGGAACATAATATTGTGTAAATTATATTAAACATTTATTTATTTTTTGGGTTTTTGATAGTTTTTTTTTCCTTTGAAATTGTTACAATATTGAATAAATTAGTTACAAGAGTACAAAGTGTAATATTAATCTAAACATATTAATAACAACACAAATTTAAGTAATATATTTTTTTTTTTTGTAGAAATATCAAATGTATGATGTAAGCGTATTCAAAATGTACAAACTGTTTAAAATGATTTATTTATTTATTTTTAATGATCTATAACTGCCTTTCGAGCTAAAACTTAAGATCATTTTAAATACTCTGCTGTTTAAATATAAGAGTAGAGTAATTATAATAATAATTAAAAATATTAATAAGGAATAATAAATATTGCGAGATTATATATTTTGTAAACACATATTCTGTAAATTTTTACTAATTTTCTTCTTTTTTTTTTATATATATTTATTTTTTTGTTTGATTTTATACTTGAAGAAATTTTTTTATATAAACTTTTTTTTATATTTTTGTTCAGCATAAATTAATAAATCTTAATTAAATTTTGATCAAAGTTGTGCTAAAGTATTCATTAAAAAACTTTATATGACTTACTAAATTTATTTAAAAGGATAAATAACTATGCAGCTAGCTAAATGAAAATTATAAATTTTAATTAAGTTTTTGATTAAATTTTAAAAGATTAATTTTTGTTTTTGCAATAATTATCAAATACTAATTTTACTTAAATTTTTGTCAATTCAATTTAGAAATAACTTAAATATCTAATTTATATTAAAAAAAAAATGAGTTAATAATTTCTAGAAAATTAGAATTAAAAATATATTTTAGTATGAATTTTTTTTAAGAAAAAAATTTTTAATATAAATTTTTTTTAAAGGAAAGCGCAAGTTAAACCCAGGGATCATTAATTTAACTATGATTGCACATGACCTTTTATTACATTATGCGTCCCGATATGGCTTTTATGCGCTTTATTATTTTACTTATTAATTAATGTCTACATTATCTAACATTTCCATTAATTTACATATAAACGATTTTATTATTATTATTATTTTTTTTTGTTTGGATTTTTGCAAATTTAATAATTAGATTTTTTGTCTAAAATTTAATTTTATGATTTTTGTTGCTGTTGTTGTTGTTGTGTTCTTAATTTTAAATTGTTTTTGCTTTTGAAAATTGAATTAAATTCATTTGAAAATGTTTCCTTGTTTTTGTTTTTAGTTGAAAATTATTTCCATCACTGTTTGTTAAATTTAATGAATTTTATATTTAAGTGATTTTATCATGAAATGAGAAGCTAAAATTTCTATGTCTAGTTTAATATAATCTTAAGAATGAAACAACCTGCTTGTTACACTAAAATTATGTTAGGAATATCGTTTGGTTTTTTGCTTTACTTTTTCTTTTTTTTATAAATTTTTTTTTTTGAATTATCTTGTATATTAATACTTTTTTTTTATTTTTAATTTTTAAGGATTTCATTTCATGACTACAATTAATTTTCTATTTCATTCTTATTTTTATATCACCATTAACAATTGAATTCTGTTTTTATTATTTTATTGTGTTTATACATTAAGACTATCCAGTCTCATCTTTTTTGACTTGAGTTATTTGTTTAATTTTTGTTTTAATATCCAACATAATATTTAAAGATTAAGTTTTAAACTTGTAGAAATGATGACTTTTAGCTTAGAAAAAGAAATCAGCTAAATATATATAATTAATATTACTAATATTTTTATAACCATTCAAATAAATTAAATTAGTTTTTTATTTATATATAAAGTTTTTTTTTGTTAAATAATGTGCGCTCAATTTTCTTATTTTTTTTTGTGCTTAAAGCAGATTTTTTTTATTTTAAAAGAAAATTAATTTGTAGTAGAATAACTTGCTCACAAAAATTTATACTAATTAATAATTAAATGCAACAACACAAAATTTTATATATTAATATTTAGTGAAATATGGAAATTTATTTTACTTAATTTAATTTTTTAAAAATTACAAACAATATTCTAATTTTAATAATTAATGACTTAGTTAAACTTTAAAAGAAATTTTCTTTTTCAAATATAATTAACCTACGTAAATTTTAATGGTTGAATTTTAAAAATATTCAAAAATCTGAATAAAATTACAGGCATGATAAAAAAAAAAGTGTAAGGAAATGATTATGATATTTATTGCAATTATGTAGCAACATGAGAATTTTTAAATTATTTCATTTTAAATTGGAAGTGTAAAGTAAAAACTTTACTTTTGTATAAAGTGTAGTTATCCTTACTTTATTTTCAGTATACTTTATTTTCAATAGGAAAAATTACAAAAAATTTTTTATTGACTTCAATACTCTTCAATATTCTTTCAATATTAATCAAAAATAATGAAGATTACTCTAAAGAGTATGGAATTAAATTATTAATCTTTAAATAATTAGCAAAATTGTTGCAATTTCGGTACTGTATTAAATATGAGACAAATGTATGTCAAAAATTTAAAAATGATCACAAATCTAAGAGCCATAAAAAACAGTTTCGGTGGAAGAAATGATTTATTATAAGTTTTTATAAGAAATATGATTTTTATATTTAAAACTAGTTATTTCAGTGGCTCTTAAACTATTTAAGATTGTTGATGTTTTACAAAATACTTAAATTCTGTTAAGTTCATTAAGTTAATATTTTGATTGATTTTTGACAAAGTCTCATTTTAATTTGTAAGAAACATATTGATTTAGTCTCTTGATTATTATCAAAATACATTTTCTACAGTGTTGAAGAACCAATTCGATCGTCAAGGATCGTCAGGTTTAACAAAAATTTCCTAAGAGAAACATATGAAAATTTTTAAAAACAAAAAAAACATTCAAAGAAAATTCTTTGTTTGTTTTCTAAGGTTATTGTTAAAAATTTCATTGATTAGTAAATTTTTTATAGCAAAATTAGGTGGTCCAAAATGGCATATATTAGTTTTTCTTACAGTTTAACACTGTTTAAATTTTGGTGGGAGAAGGAAAAATTGAAAAATTTTAAAAATTCTTCAGGATATCAGCATTCAAAATATACTTTTTTTTAACTTTGATTTGAAGATCATTTTCATGGAAGCCTAACTTTTAACATTTGGAAACAAGGATTTTAACTGAATTCAATGTTTTGTAGTAAATATTTGCTTTTAACAAAGGAATGAAATTATTGGGCCTTGCTAATTAAATGAAAGTGTAGTAAAAAAATGTTTACTGTTAAAACTAAATTTTTAGTTTTACTAATCTCATGTCTAAAGGGAAAATTAGGTCTATTAAGGACATTATAAATAATTATCTCTAAATTTCAACCTGCTTAGAATGTATTTCTAAATAATGAAATAATTTTTGATTAAATATTGTTAACCAGAAGTTACTTACATACATCGATAAATGTATAAAATTTTGTTGTACATACATATATCCTTTAGATATAAACTTTCCAAGCAGGTATTTTAAAAATTTAGTCAAAATAGGGTAAGGTAAGACCCTTTTTTTATGTATGACCTAATAAGATCACTTTTTCAGTCTTACTTACGATAATTTTTTTGCAAAAATTTAAATAAAATTGCTGTTCAAGCGAAATAAAATCTTATCGTTAACAAGACTCTTATTAATCGTAAAGTTTGCTACATTTATTCATTAAAAATTTATTTATATATATATATTTAATGAAAATAGTACTACATAATATGCTTAAATATAATTGGGTCAAATATTTTGGGATTAAGAACATAAAGAAATTTAAAAAATTTTAACTAGCAAGTATTTTAGATAGAAATAAATTTTTTAGATGCTCTAAATAAAAGTTTTTCAAAAGAATATTCAAATTATAATGTCAATTTTGATGGTAAAATTATTTTTCATTTAAGGTGGCTACACAAGCCTTGATCCTTTAAGGAAAATTAAAAAACTTTATCGGAGCTGACAATCTTTAAAATAATTTCTTTCTTTCTTAAAATATGAAATATTATGGTTAAATATAAAATCAATTTTCTCTTTTTTTTGCATAGTTATTATTAGGCCTTACAAAATACCTTAAATCTGCACATTTTAAGCTGTTTTAGTCTTTGTATTGTTTGTCTTAAAACTGACTTGTAGAACTCTATTGCCTAAAGTATATCCATTTAGCGATTGTATCGCTACAACAGCCTCATCATAGTTAGTCATAGTAACAAAACCAAAACCTTTACATTTATTTGTTTGTAAGTCTTTAATTACTTTAACACTTTGTACAGCACCAAATGGACCAAATAATTGCCAAAGGACATTTTCTTCTGTTTCTGGTGCTAAATTATAAACAAATATACACCAACCGGAACCATTTATAGCATTTGTTGGCAATATTGCATTGCTAAGTAGATCTCCAGTCAATGGTGAGAATCTGTAATACAAATAATTTTTAGTAATTTTTTTCATTTAACGTAATTGATATAAAATAAACAATATAAAAATTCCAGATTCACAATTAACAGTGGATCGTTTAGATTGCATCACATGAAACAGTATTTTAGCATTTAAGGAAGATTGGAAAAGTAACCAAGTTTAAAAAGTGGGTAACGATAGCTAGCTGAATCCAATTGCCAGAAGCGAATTAACATCTATACTTTTAATTTTATCGCCATTTTTAAATCATTTGATAACTGGTGACAAAAATATAATTTTTTAACATGATATGAGAACATAAGAAGGAAAAGAAAGTGCGAAGATAAAGCCAATTCCAACAGTAAATCGGTAAGAATTGAAAAAGAGTTGTTTCATCATAATAATGCCAGATTACATACTGCTAAAACACTTATTTCGTGCCTTACAAAAAAAAAGGCTGAATTTTAAACAGGATGTGCACAATGAACCTTTAAGATTTTTGCATCCATAAATTAAATAGAAATACCTGAAGCTACCTGAAATTGTAGATAGTGGAGAAAATTATATCACAAATTAAAATATTAGACTGTGTTTTATTTAAGCTTTTTCCAAAAATTTTTTCAAAAATGAGCATGAACTTTTAGACATTTAGTCAGTCAACTCTTTTTTATTGATGTTTTATCTATACTAATTTTATTGAAGGCATTGCCGCTTTGGGAGCATCCATAAATTAAGTCACAAGAATTTCATGATTTTTTGACCCCTCCACCCGTCCTTGTAACAACTGGTCACATTTGTGAGACCCCCCCTACCTAGTGTGAAATCACATATTTTACAATTTTACATAAAGAAAATTAAATTAAAAAAGCAATGTTTCGAAATTATTTTTATATCAATTTAAATTATTTTTAAATAAAATGGATATCAAATCAAACTGGTCACATCGTTCTCATTTTGGCAGTTAATAGTCATATGAGGATTCATATGAAAAAGAAGTTCAATTCGAACGCTCGGATAGTGCTCTGAATTAACATGGTGACAAAGTGTCAAATTGAGCTCGGTATAGGAGTGCTCTGAAATTTTCCCACTGGGGATGTCTTCTAAAACATTTGCTTTTGATTCAAATAAAAATATACAGCAAAATTTATCCTAGATTTGATTTTTATTGTTAATTATTATTATTTTAAATGGATCTTTGGGATAATATTTTAAAAGAACGTACCTATAGTTGTTACAATAGGTACATATATATGTAGTTCAAATTTGGAGTTTTAATACTTAGTTATATATATTTTATTTTGAAATGTGATGTCACAAAGTGTGCAACACCTCCCCACCCCTCGTCACGCAATGTCACACTTCGTTGACACCACCTCCCCCCTTAACGTGTGACGTAATTTATGGATGGCCCCTTTTCAACAAATATAAATATATATATATATATATGTGTGTTCGTAAATAATTACACTGTACATTTTTATATAAAGTCTTATGTTACAATAGCAGCTGTCAGCAGCTTTTAATTTGCATGGGAGCTAATAAAACATATTAGACACCTGTTTGGAAAGGCTACTACTTAAAACAGATGTTATCCTTGCAACTTTCACAAAGAATTTTCACCGAAAAACACATTCATCTTAGCCCGAAAACTTATTTGATTATCAAATCAAATCAAGTAAAACGCTTCACGCCTCGAAAGACTTAACTTTATTCACAGATCACCTTAGTTTACTTTTTCTTGTTCACAATAATTTTTGATTTCGATTCAAATAATAATTATATGTATAATTTGCATTCATTTCATGAAGGAACATTTAAAATGAAAAACTGTGAACAAATTATGTCATGCAATCGCAGTTTAATAATCTATAAAAAATGATTGCAATATGTAATTTTTAATTTTGAGAGAACTAGAAATTATTATTAGTGTCACGCGAACATAAAATTTAAATATTTTTCCATTTTTCCACCATGGCAAAATAAATTTGAAAGAAAATTTTTGAATAAAATGTTAAGACTCTGAATTAATTAATAAATGTACTAGGGTAAAGCTGGTATTTTTATCGCATTTAAACTATCATACGAAAAGGATTAACAAATTTTTAGGACAAAAAAAAAAACACTTATTAAATAAGATTAAAAAAATGTAAGGCATAAAACAACAACAAACCTGAAACGTCCAGTTGCATGATGTATTGGACCTGGGAAGCGTCTGTTTGATTGTGGTGTTAAATATGCAGCCAACGGTGGTAAAACTTTATTTAAATTATTGCTAGGATTATTAGCAAATTTAACTGTAATTGGTTCAGTAGCACCTTTAGGTGTTGTACCATTCAATTGTTGTATAGCTCTTTCAGCTTCACATCTTTGATCGAATCTTATAAAACCCACACCTTTTGATAAGCCAGTTATATTATCACATAATATTCTCGATGTAATTATTTGTCCAAATGAATTGAACAAATTTTCTAAATCTTGTTGTGTCATATTTTTTGAAAGTCCTGAAACATACAAATTAGCACCTTTGATTGCTTCTGAGCTTGGTCTAGCAAATGACACTTTTATTGTCTTATTTTGTAACCGTAAACCATTAAAAGTACTAACGGCTTTATCTGCATCCTCACCTCTTTGATAATTTACGAAACCATATCCTAAACTTTGACCTAAAAAATAATTGCGATATCATATTTTATAAAATTTTATGCAATTATTTTAGTTATACCTGTAACTTTGTCACGAATTAGCTTACAACTTTCAACTTCTCCGATACTAGAAAATAATGATTTCACTTCTTCTTGAGTCATTGTTTGGGGTAAATAGTTTACAATTAAATTTGTTTTTCCATCATCTTGTCCACTACTAATGGAACCAGCACGTCCATTTTGTTGAATACTTTCAATGCCGTTTGCGATCATCTCGAATTCTTCCGTAGTGAAATCAATTTTGAATCGTTGAAGATTTTTTCTAATTTATGCTGAAAATATTTAAGTTTTTTTATTACTAATAAAATTTACAATTATTTTGGGAAAACTTTAATAGCATCTTCATTCTACAAGTTTTTATTTAAACAACTTAATTAATTTGGAAGGCTTCTTTAGTGAAGGGTTTAGTAAATTCTTATAGCTTAGGATTATATACTCGTAAAATGTAACAACAAGAAATAGATTTAAAAAATTTAAAGACCTGGATCAAAGTAAAGAACGTTTTTTTATTTCGAGGCATTCAATTACCATTAAAAAAAGACAGCAGTAATAAGCGAAATGTCCTTTTAGTCCAATTACTTACAATGTAATGCAATCAAATTCAATAATGAGTTACTAGGGATATCTAGTCTAAACGGTAAATTTAAGGTGCAACTACTGAAACTGCAATTAGAATCACTATTTTCAATATTTTGGAAAATTCATAGCAGCTTTCAAGAGTCATTTGAAAGTATAACTCATGCCTTAAGATGACGTCTTTTGGGGGAATTAGATTCTTAACCACAATGCTGCCGGTATTCAAAACGCAATTTTGAGCCTAGCATGAAACTGTTTTCCTTCCTGATTAAGAAACTGAACTCCTGCAAATAATTAAAGGTAACCAAGAAACAGACACTGTACAATGTTACAATATTGGTAGTGGAACATGGCACAAACTTGTGAATTAAAAATTGCACGTATATTTAAGAAGTTAGTTAATAGAATGCCAGCAGACAAGTATAAATTGATATTAAAGCTGACAAAGTAACGTCTGGTGGGCAAGAATGACACATTGGTGCTGACGAAGTGTCTGCTGTTATGGTTGATACCATTTAACCATAGGTTTATTAGTATTTAGAGAAAATAACATAAAATTTATTTACTTTATTTGAAGTATTTTTAGAGGTTTCTGTAGGGGATAAGGATTGATTTTTGATGATTTTGAAGAAACTAATAAATTAATTGATCTCAAATTTTTTTGAATATATGTTAGAGGCAGCTTATGTGAAGCATTGATTAAAATCAATCTAGTAGTTTGCCATAATTTAAGTTTTTTAGATAAAATATTTGAAAATCAAAAGTATCAAACTTCATAAATTCATAAATCAGATTAAATAATAAACACTCACACTACAAAAAACTCTTTTTGTGTAGGTTTAACAGAGTCACTGAGCACCCAAAAGTTTTTTTTAGAAAATAAAGGATAATAATTATAATTTTTCATTAGTGATTTAAAGATAACCTTTGTGATCTAAAAACAAAAACATGAAACCAAATGTGAAGTTTTGTAGTTTGGAAAACTATCAAAAATTTGAGGTAAATTTTTTTCGTCCGAATATTTCTTATTTTACCCTAACTAAAGTCTAAATAACCTTAATATTAGAATATATGAGTGGCTTGTAGCTTATTTTTAATAAGCTTAAACCTAATTGTTACTTAAGCCAATTTCCAAAGCCATTAGCAATTATTTGTTTTGATGACTTTTTAAATAACTTTAAGTTAATCATTTAACAAGAGTAACCTCCAAGTAAAAATAACGTTTTCTAATTAATTTTTATTAAAAAAAAGGTATGATAAATTAAAAGTATAAAATATGTGATTTTATAATTCACAGAAAAATGCACTAAAAGTTTAACCCGATTTTCAACAAATAAAATTTTTGTATTAGGGCTAAACAGTTCTATTTTTCGAAAGGTAATAAGATCTATATATTTAGAAAAATATACATACATACATATATGATATCCTAAGTCTTCTAAGTATTTAGCCCTTATATAAGTTAAATTCCAAGTACCCATTAAAACAAATAATAAGAAATACGCCCGAAGCAAAATTTGTTTTATTTTTTATTAACTGTTATGACTGTAAGATTCTTGTAACTTTACTATTTTATCTAGGAAATCTCTCTGTTCTTTATTCAGTTGTAGATTATTTAATACGTGCCTACCAGCGCCCATATTTGTAGTTCATGACATTAGATGGCTCCGGAATTCTTAGTTTGCTGCATTTGATGGTGGTCTAATATACTACTAGTTTTACTTACCAAGAATTGAAAAGTCACAAGTGTGCATTGAAGGAGCTGTGGGTTTCCTCAACTAAGGTAATAAAAGAATCAGAATTGATTTAAATTGAGTTAATGAAGCATCAATGTAATAGGGAAATTATTTCAAACAAAAGCTTCCGTTTTCATTCCCTGAAAAACGTTAAGTGTTTTCCTGAATTAGTTTGAAATTAATTTGCATGGTCTGTAAGACAAACGTTTCGTTTTGCGTACTGATGATTACCGCGGTAGATTAGGGATTTGAGCATCTAGATGGTTTTTATCATATTTTTGAAAGAAATGTATACAATCAACTGTTATGGATAGAAATACTTGATAACCAGCAGTGGAGTATCATTAACATGTTAACTGACTGTCGACAGTGCCATAATTAACCGTTAACTTTGTTACTCATCAGTGAGATTTTCATGCATAAATTCATTCATGATTCATGTGGAAAAGTCCAAAAATGTAAGATGTATGCACCCAAAAAGTAGGCAAGATGGTCATTTGCCAACAAAATTCATCGAGGTTTTCATTGATAAAGTAGAGCTACTCTTCCTACTAGGATACAAAGTGTCTTAGTAATTATTTTTTTGATTCTATTTTAATGAATATTTTTTGACGTGGTAGATATTAATGACACAAATAGGGTACAATACAAAAAATAACGAATCAAAAGGTAAGTTCTGTTTCTCTTGGTTTAGTCATTTTTAAAGCTAACACTTTTAAAAAGAAACTCATATAAATCAGCTATTTAATGATTTTAAATTTTATTTAAAAATTTTATATTAATTTTTTACTGACAATGAGTCTTAATTTTATCCAAAAATTCAATCAATGATTTATAAAACATTAATATTGGAAATGGCAATTACGGTGAGGGTTGAAATAGAGAATTATTTATGTAAATTGTAGACAAGCACAAAGGATAAAACAGAATTTTCTATTAAAAAGCTTGACTAAGCTTATTTGATGCCAAGCAATATTATATTAATAAAATTTAGCAGTGAGTATAAAATGATAACCTGAAAGGTATTTCAAAAGAATTAAATTGATAAATTCTGTTGAAATTCATATAAATTAATTCAGGAGTATATGGATTAAAAGGAAACGTGAAAATTTGATGAAAATCACAAAAATAAAGTGAGCAAATAGTATAAATTTTGGATTTAAAGTTAACTTTCCTTAACTTTAGACTTAGACGAAGTCTTGTCGAAAATTTTTATATTGGAAAAATTTGAGAGGAAACCAATACCAAATATTAAAATGTTTATTGAGTGGTGTTTGTGTAAAAATTCAGGATAAGGAATTTTCTGGGGCATTTGAGCATTTCTTGTTTTAGTCAGTCAACGGATTTTTTAAGGGAATGTTCATGCAATGAACTGAAATCCTCTAAAATCTAAGAAAGAGGGCAAATAGAAATTAATCAGATTTTTGCTTTAAAGAAAATAAAAACTTTTTGGTTTTATTTGAATGCCACATTAAAATGATAAATTTACTGTTGGATTAAGATTCGGATTGCTTAATAACTAGGGACAAGAAGTAGATATTTTATAAAAACCTGACTAATAAAAAACCTTCCTTTATAGTAGAAAATATCTAATATTTTATATCTATAGAAAGATATGCTACTACTTCATAGCAAAAATGTGCTATGAAGTTCTGAAAAGTAACGAAATGGTAACTACTATCGTCCTTGATACAACTTCAAGTTCAGAAAATTTTCAGAAAACATGATTATTGGATACTACAGGGTTTTAATTCATAATACAAGGAAAATTAACTCTAAATTGAGTTTAAAAACTTCTCTTCAACTTCTATAGTTTCCTTTTACGACTAATTGCTCAAGCTAAAAGCATATTAATTAAAAAATATGAATTATTTTTCTTATTGTTACATAAAATGAAAGAGCACAAAAAACAAACTTAAATAAAAAAAAAATTAGAACTTTTAAAGCAAATCGAAGAAAGCAATAAAAATCTTTGTTTTATTTAGGTTTACGTAACAACCACAAGTGATATTGATTTATAAAGGATATCAGATAAAAAAATGGAAACTAATATAGGATCATAGTTCAATTATTCTCTTTTTTAGAAAAAACAAGCAGATAAGGTGTAGTTTTAGAAATAAATAAATTAAATCCGTTAAAAATTTGTGTTAATTAATACAATTTTTTCCAACCATAAAAATCTTACAAAACTTTGTCTTTTTTTCAAAATTATAACGATAAATAGTAAAAAGTCTTAAATAAGACGTGAATTTTGTTTCTCAATCTTATTGAATGACTACAACCCATTTCTTTCTTTATACGCGGTTAAAGTAACAAAAAAACATTAAAAAAAAACAAACAATAATTGCTTTTTGTTTTGTTTTATTCTTAACTTGGAATTCCCTTTACTATTTTTACGTATTCGTTTTCCAATGTTGGAGCTTTAAATTTGGAATTGCTGTTCTAGTACAAAATCAAGAACAAAAAACAAATCTGTTGTGTCAGGAATATACCGGTGAAAAGCCGTATTAAAGAAGTATTCGCAAATATTTCACAAGCGCAAGATTCCTTTGGATATATTGGGTGGGGCGACCGTTCTTAGCTTAATTTTATTGAGAAAATCAAAAATTAATTTCTTTTATTTTATAATTTTCAAAACAAGAAAAAAAAATTTTGTTTTGTTACTTACCGACAAAAGTTAAATTTTTTCTCTTTCTTTTTATTAATAATTTATTTATTAAATGTAAATTTTTCGATGTAAAATTTAGCTATATTAAATTTTAATTTAATTTCTAGATTTGAGCACGTTTGTTGATTTATTTTTTGATTTTTGTAAAATTTACAAAAAGAAAACAAAAATACAACAAACCAAACACTTAAAATATTTACTTTGCTTTATTTTGGTTAAATTTTTGTACAATTTTTGGTTTTAAAATGCTGTCAAGTTTTCGCGAAGTCTATCGATTTTTCACACTACCAGCAAGTCCAAGTTTCATTTAAAAATTAGATCATAGCTAGAGCTTTGTATATATTTATCAAATATTTCACATTAATTGTTCTAATTATAAAATTTTATTTAAAAAATATTTCTTTTTTATATTATATTTATTTTACAAAAGTTTTTAATCTATTATGCTACTCAATTGGTGTCCGAAAATTTTTTTCACGCTAAAAATTAGATCACACACTATACACAAAATTCCAGGCGGATGGAAGAAAATTTTTAAACTTTTTTTTTTTGTTTTTTTTTTAATATTTTACTTTTCTAAATATATTTATATGTATATTAATAAATTATTTTATTATTATCTTGAATCTTATTTAAAAAAATTTATCAGTTTCTTATCGTATTAAAAAATTTTCTATTAAGATTTGGGCTTGGTCACCGGAACATTTATATCGGCAAAACTAGCACCTAAAAATTTTATTTTACGGACTAACTGACATTCAAAAAACTTTGAAGAACTAGTTAAAAAAAGAGAAAAAACTATTTAAATAATTATATCAAATTGATTGTATTTAATTTTATGATTGAAAAATAAAAACTATAAGAGAAAAAAATTTCCTTAAAATTGATATGGAATGGTTCGCGTATACAGCAGATACCGGAAAACTCAAACTTTGACTGTATGCACAAAATATAGAAAGAAAATTAAGCTCTCTACTTTGATTTTCTATTTTACATGTAAATTTTGTTAACATGGAAAAGCTTTTATCATTTTCCAGGAGAAAGTTATAACTGTCCAAGAGAAAGAAAAAGCAACCAAAAAAAAAAAGACAAACACTACAAAAACAATTGCAAGAGTTTTTAGTCCTGCGCGTTTTACAGAAGCACGTGGAAATTCGTAAATTTCGATTTATGGGTGCAAAAGGGATAAGAATTACCACGCATAACTTTTATATAATATAGGAGTTGAAAGGACTTCTATGGGCTTTTGACTTTGTTTCTGTGTTAATATTTAAACTCTCCAATTGAAGTACTGCCATAGTTAAGTAAAAGTACAAGAAAAAAAAATTTATGTTTTTATCTGTTTGTTTTTTAAAAGTTAATTTAAATATTGGTTCTTGTAATTCCTAAGCTCTATTTTGTGAGAATTAATGAAATTCTTAAAAATTTGAAACTTTTCAAGTATCTTTATACATATAGACATTTACAAGGAATATCAGATTTGCTTTTTTAACATCACTGGTTAAAAAGTTATACTTGTTGAACTTAATTTGTTAGATCCATCGAATTTTTAAGGATAATTTTAATGTACTACATAATTTGCAGGTCGCCAGTGTCATTTGGAATATATAAAAGTTAAATTAGAAATTTAATTCCCAAACACCAGCAAAAATTCTCCAGTTATTTTTTTCGCTTTCTGTGGCAGTTAGTAGATGACGCTTTGTAATTTCTTCCACATGCAAAAAGGGGGAAGTTTTTCCTGCATTTTAATAAAAATGACCCTTCTTTTAGAATATTTCAAAATTATTGAATCAAAGGATTTTGCCACATTAGTTTTTCAAAGGATTTTAGTTCTATTTTACTTTTCGTTCTAAATTCTTTTAATTATAGGAAAACAAAGGGGGAATTTATTTGTCCTTAGAACTTTAATGAAAAATTTCAGTTAGAATAAAAATATAAAAACTTAATGAGGATTGGAAGTGAAGAAGAATAGAACAATTTGTGAAACAACCATAATTTTTGTTTCTCATTTTTCTTTGCATGTAAAAAGGATAGCAAAAATGAAATTCATTCTAGAGTAACACAAACGATATAGTTAAAGGTAAGTTTATTCAATGAAAATAAGTAGCAAAATACATTCATTTCTTGACATGGAAAATTCTTACGGAGTTTATGTAATATAAAAACTGATGGAACAATAATTTCTTTGATACGATCTGAACCTTATCACACAGTCATACAAGATATTACAAGCAGAATTAAAAGATTTTTTAAGGAACTTTGTACTAGTAAAGTATTACTTTTATTCGTGAGAATTCAACAGTTCGATGTTTTCGATAACCTCCTGACAAGCATTTTTGTATACACTTTAGAAAACATAGCTTTTTACAAAAACAATTTAGAAGGATCTATTTCCCTTCTTGGCAAATAATGTTTCAGTGGTAGTCAAGGAAAAAAAGATAAAACGCCTAAAAGAGTTGAATGTCTGGAAATCATATAATTCCCTCACCTCATTGTAAAAAGCTATCTATGCTACTGAACAAGATGAATAAACTCCTTTGATACAAGTGTCTTCTAAATTTGAAAGCTTGTATAACCAAAATCTTATATCTTCAGTTGTTAGTCTTTGATTTGAGTTTTTTAAAAATATAAAAACTCCTGGGTTTTAAGGAGATATATTGGTTTAATTCGTATATATTGACTTAAAAGAAAACTTAAAATATATTGTTATTAATAATAAAAATTGTGAATGAAATAATTATAGTATTTATTGATGCTGGCTTAGACTACCAAATTTAAATAAAATTAAATAAGATGTGTAAGGACATTTGGTGGGGAATAAAATCCTACCTGCTTAGAATTAACAACTGAAGACAAATCCACCGAAAAATAACAAAAAACAAAAAACAAAAAAAACTATTATTAAGAAAAAAAAAAGTAGGGGTTAGCAATAATAACAAAGAATACACAACTGAAAACTATAATTAACATTAAAACTAACAGCTACCCAAAAGAAACAAAAATTAACTAAAAACCCATAACAATTAATAATAACAGGAAACTATTACATTTTTGTTAAATTTCGTGTAATTATTACTTAGATGCTATTAAAAATTTTCCAATTAAAAGGAAAAATAACTTTACATTATCCGCAAAATATATTTTTATTGTGAAAAATATTTATCTCAAAATACAAAGCTTATAGACAAAAAATAACATTTACAACACTCATAAAAATATATAATGTGAAAAAATTTGTGTTTGACCAGTTACAATATTTGTACATATTTAAAATATTAATTCAAAAAATATTAACAAAACTTACAAGAAAAAAACTCTTAAAATACTTAAATGCAAAAGTTATATATTTAATATGACATAAAAATTTGAGTTAGAGAAATTTTCTATTCCCTAAATGTTAGGATAACATCAAAGAAAAACAATATTCCATTGATTATTGATATTGATCCTTTAGCCATAGCTATTTTTCGATCTTCGGTTTTCCATCGATTTTCCCACTCTTGGATAACAAGAGCTCCAGATGCTATAAATAACGCACATCCGACTAGACAGAAAAACATATCCAAGCGTTTATTGATTGGAGTATTCATAATAAAACCTAAAAAAAAATTAAGTTTAGATTTATGTGTTTCAGTAATTTTTCCAATTAAAAAATTACCAGCAAAAAGAGCAACCAAAATTATTGTGTAACCAACATAAGTTCCAGCTGTTAGAAGCCTTGTATGTTGCTCAGATTCAGACATGGATTTGTAATGGAGGCCGACGCATGTTATTGTCAGAGCCTAAAATTAAAATAAAAAATTAATAATTTGTTGTAAGAAAACAAGAACTTATTTCTTTTTCATACTAATAATTTTTAATTATTTTTATTCTACAGCGAAAATATTTTCTTCTCTTCCATTAGCAGAGCCAGACATTTTAAATTAAAAGTTTTCTTCAATTGGAAAAAAACGATATAATAAAAACCAAAAGTAAAAAGTTACTAATAATGACATAAATAAAACTTTCTCTGGAAACAAAGATTCAATAAAGATGTTTGATGGGCCATTTCAAGCAACTATTTGAGTTAGTTTTATTTCACTCTTAATACTTTCAAGTAAACATTAAAAAGGAAATTGAGATAATTGGAATCACAAGCAGACAGGCTTAATTGTGACAAAAATTTAATTTATATTTTTATAGAACCTAACATTGATCCAGTTTGTTATGCGAGACAATTCAAAAAAGACAAAACATTAATGTTGTAACACAGTTTTATTTAAAAAAAAATACAGTAGACACGAATGATGTTAGGGGGGACTATTATTGTGTAAAAACGAATCGTATAAAATTAGAAATTACGAAAAAATAATATTTATTAAAACAAACAATGTATTTTATATGAAATAAATTTATTAATTTATAATTACTTTGTATTTAGTTAAAAACACCTTCAAAAGACAATAATTAATTGTCAAGTTCACAATTAGTCATTATCCGTAGATTTATAACACCCTTTCATCGCACGTGGATTTAACGATTTATTGATTAATAAAAACTTCATAAGATAATTTCCAGATGCCTTGCTATATTAAAGAAGTGTGATTCCTGTATAGCTGCTTGGATCCTTCAGCTGCCATGTCCAGATTATATGAAGCTACTTCCATTTATATTTTGAGTGGTATTGTTTAACAAGGTTCTCTTGTTTCTTGGTAAAAGAACATATATTATCATTCATAATCATTTACATGGATAAAATCAAGGACTAGTATAGTCGTTGAAGGCAACAGAGCTCGACATCCTTTTTCGTATTAGCATACGTTTAAGTAGATCATTCTTTTTAACTAATAAAATTGATGTATAATTTTTGTAATAAATTTCCGAGTAGAAATATTTGATGATGTTTTCATATCTAGACCTTTCAGTATGAATTCAGTGCGAACTTTCAACATAAGATTATATGTGAAAGATTATAATGATTTGAGTATAGGTATATAAAGTAACAGGATTAACAGTATGAAATTATCATTAAATATTTCGACTCCGGTTTTATTTTTAAGTTTCTTACATTTGTTTAGTTATGTGTGTGAGTTCAAAAAATTCAAAATTCAAAAAGCCTGACATTGTAATGTATTGAAAGTAGAACGAGTATACTCGTTTTGAGAATGAACAACACCCCGTCAAAGACGAGTATACTCGTTTTTGTCAACAAAAGGGTTAAGGAGGGGAGGAGTAGATTTCTAATTCTTGGAAATGAAGCTTTACTGCGGCCTTTTCATCCATAATAAACCATCTTCATTTGCGTTAAATACCTTACCAGTTGTATACCTTACTTGTTTTAAAAGTTTTGGGAAGATTCTAGGTTAGCTGATTCACCTTTCCCTCACACTTTTATATTATGATTTCTTTTTGTTTAATCACATAATTGTTTAATAGAATATTTTTATGATTAAAATCATCCACTCAAACGGTTAACTAGTTTTCTATTTTTGATATTAGAAGATCTTTCATTCATTCAGTTTTCTCTTAATTTGGTAACGATCAAATATAAACACCAGTTCTTATTTTTGTTTCATTATTTTTAATAGTACGGAAGTATCGACTCATTTCTTTTAGAAATATTCTTTAATTTTTTCGCCAGGTTCTAATCGATCTAAATATTAATTTTTCCTTTCATAGAAATAAATCTTCTTTCTAATTTCTTTCTTTCCAACATCATTTACTTTTTGCGTTGGAAATATTAAAAAACCTATTTTTCACTATTTAACCAATTTATAAACATTTAAAAGCAGAAATACAACCAAATTGACAAAATAATATAAAAATTATGTACATATTTTTTTAGGCGTTCTACAGAAATTGCGTTATATGAATTAATGCTTTTTTTTAATTCTTTGTAAGAATTCCAATTATATGGGAGTCTACAGTACTAGATTCTGACGAAAATTTCCAGTCAATTGCGGAAATAACAATTAGGTTTTCACATACCGCAAGTGATAAGGCGGCTGTTCTCCTCTCTGTTTAGTGATTTTATAGAGTATATTATATGAATCTATTGAGCAAATTTCTAGACCCCAAAACATAAATTGTTTACACAGTGTATCGAAATTCCGCGCCAAAGTGGTGAGTGACAGTCACCTCTCGAGTGCAAAGGGTTAATAATGTAGCTTACTCCCAGCTACTAAAGAAATAATGTATTTTAAAATTTTCCATAACTATATAAAAAATTGAATTAATTGCCTTCGCATAACTAAACATAAATCTAAAGATTATTTTTTGGTTTCTTAGAATAACAGTATTTTATAATCATAATTTTAACCTGTGTTATAATATTAAATAAAATTTTCTCCCATTTTCAATGAATAAAAAAATTCACATGATTTTCACAATAAGATTTACATCGTTCAAAAATAATTTGCAAAATTTTGCTCAATTTACTCTTGCTATTTGATCGAACATTTCTTTTAATATCATTTTTCTTTTACGACGGTGATTTTAATCAAGGAATACTTGATAAAAATGTCCCTTAAAAAATACAGAATATTTCTTTTGTTTTTTTTAGAACTAATGAACTGTAAACGTATAATTCAATTCTTAATAAACAATAAACTATTGTCTTCACCTAAATTCTAATTACGCTTAAAAATTTTGGCTATTTTTATTCCTCTGTTGTTCTTTATTCTAGAGTTAAATTCAATGCATGACTGCAATTCTTGAATAAATTATTTAAATTAGATATGATAAGCACATATGTATGCTATCCAGAATGTCTCAAAACTGTAGGAAAATATAACAAATAACTTCTTATCACCAATAATGTTGTTGTTGTTTTCTTTTAAGTAAAAAACCAGTTTTTCGTTCATCAGCATATTAGCTTTTGTTTTCCAAAACAAGAAGCCAAAACATTGTGATATGAACCACATCTTTAAAGATTTTAACCCTTAATTTTATATTCTTCTAAAAACCGGATGCACGTACATTTTATCAAAATTCTTTTATTGTCGAAATCTTCATTCGTTTTTAATGTAAAGAAACAAGTTTTACAAGGTCATTTTTTATCATCCAAAGAATAGAATGATTTTTAGTAGGAACCATGTTTTACTTTAAGTCTGATATACTTGAGGCAAAATCATCAATCTAGAAAATAAAAACGGTGGATCTGCTCGCATCATTTTAGTGATATATTAAAAATTGTGATTAGCTTTGAGAAATTTTTTAAAGTTTAATTGGATTAATTTTTTTCGAAGGTTTAATTGATAAAATGGAGCACGGTTGCCTAGAAATTAATAGCGAGACTTTTTCATTTATACTTTAATTTATGATATCATTTCGCTAAGTGTTAGATTATTATAGCCCCAACAAATTGATGACTTCATCAAAAGAGAATTCAACAGTAGATTACTTAACTATCATTCTACGTGCCTCAATTACAAATTCGTTAGCTTGAGTAAATAAATAAATAAATTAATAATAAATAAAATAAATATCATATCTATAGAATTTTTTTTTAACATAGTTCAGAGCAAAATGACTTCATATATTTCTACATTCCTATTAATAAAAATAGCACAAAAACGGAAGTTAAAGAATGACAAAAACAAAGAAAAAAACTATGATTATAGTGCGTGAAACCGCGTCAAGTCTAATAATAAAAGTCTAGAATGAGATGTTGGCCTTCTTGAGAATAAACGAAGTGATATCATGCGATCCAATAGTTTGTCTCGGTTTGATTATAGCGTGTAATATAATTTTTCGGTAGCTTTGATTTTTTTGTTGATAAACACCTGTTTTTCACTAATATGGATTTTATCGGAAATATAAATTATCGCATATATATTATCAGCTGTTGCTTTTGAAATAAAATCACATAAAAAATTTTTGGTGGGTGATTAATTAAGATATTCTTGTTTATTGGGGGTTTTGTTATTGAAGTGTCACATCCAAACTATGTGTTTTTTAAACAAAAGGCTTTCTATGAAAGAAAAAAAATAATTCCGTGGCCACGGAATATGAATGTAATATATAATATAATATGAATTTATGGAAATTATTTTTGTTTTGGTAAAAAATTCAAATTGTTATTTAATGATTTTCGCAAGGTTTTTCGCTAATAGAAAATATAATTCTTACTATATTTGTATAAATTTGTAAGACAAGGATATATATTTAATAAAAATACAATTAATATTAAATTACTGCGAAGAAAATCAAATAATTTGTAAGCAGCTTTTTAATTTAAGCAAACTTTAGAAAACTGTTTTAAGAAACGAACAAAATTAAATATTCTCTTGTTTGTTACGTGGCAGTGTTTGCCCAAATATAGCTCAAATAAATCAAATGTTTTTTTTTTTTTGATATGCGATTGGTGAGACCATCAGAATTGTATATACACCTAAATAGTCTATTAATTTTTCCTATTTTTTCATCCACAAGCAATCTCCGAAAGCCTAAATCAAGGCTTTTTATTTTGAAACAATTATAAAAATTACTAAAAATATTAAAATTTATACTACGATATTCAAGTGGTTAGAAAGATTAATTGTAAAAAATATTCTATAAATATACTATCAAAGAAATTTAATTTGCTCAACACTATCCTTAAAATTCACTTGAGGTTTCAGAGTTAGCCTAGTTAGCTCCGTACTCAGTGGTCGAGTATCACACGCCATGTTTTCACTATGTTTTAAAAAGCAAAGCATTCAAAATATAAAAAACTTGCTCAAAGACAGACCCCAGTCGCAATATTTGATGACTTTATACTGAATGTACTGAAAAGTTTGTAACTTTAATACTGATTTGATACTGGTAGTGTTGAATCGTGACTTATCTAAACCTTTCAATATCAATTCAGTACGAACTTTTAACAGAAGATTTATATGTAAAAGATTATACTGATTTGAGTACAAAGTAGCAGGCTGAACAGCATGAAAACATCATCAAACCTTTCGACTAGGGGAGCCCGATCAAAGGTTTTTTATTTCATATTATCAAAACAGTAACTTTGGAAAACTTTTTTTCGAGTTATGGCATTTTAGCCAAAATATTAAAGCAAACAATAAAAAATTTCGTTAAAATCCGTCCAATATTTTTGAAGAAACAATTTTCACTGATAGCGAAAATGTAGCTTTCAGTAAAGCATGTTTGAAATTTTGAACTAAATTTTTATTTAATAACACTCAACTCTTTAGATGAGCAATACTTTTATTTCGGAAACTTATAAAATTTCGATTCAGGTAAAATTTCTTAGCTTTTTTTTGATAAATTTTGATTTTTGTTCACATGCTATTTACTCTCATTTTAATAAGCAGAATACAGAGAAATGATTGGTCTAAAAAAATTAATTCATTAATTATATTGCACTTTGCAAGCCTAATTTTTTCCTATTTTAACATTGAATTTAAACACTAGTGTTTTAGTAAACAAAATATTTTTGCACTTTCCTTTCTAATTTTTGGTGATTTAAGCTTTTTTCTTGACGATTGATGCTTAAAATTTTAATTTGAATATAGCAATCTTGAATCAAAATCAAGAATTTAAAAAGATTTTTAACTATTTTATGATTTAATTAGAAAAATAATCATTATTGAACCCTAGTTTATTTTTTATTGCATATATTATGAGCTGGCTGACGCGAAATACTGTGGTCTATAAGTTTAAACATGTTCAACGTATTTAATGTACTTTCCCGTTTGAAGTGTTAAGAATTTTAATAAAATATTCCTGGAATTGTTCCAAAAGAATGGGAAATATTACATTTAAAAAATTCTATTTTGCAAAATTTTGTGTAAGCTTTTTCAAAAAAATAAACAGATTAAACTATTTTAGCTTCTGAACATTTGGTTTACTGTCAATTCAAAATTTTATTATCGTTTTTTCTTTGAAATATTGTTAATTTTCCAATATCAGAATAATTTTTGAAGTATTTAATTTAAATATCAACAGCTGTATTGAAATGTGTTCATTTTACTTTATATCTTATATTTGGCTGCATAAAGTTTTAAAAGTGTGTACTAAAGATAGAATTGGGATTTAGAGATTTAGTATGAATAAAAATATTTTTTGTTTTAATTAGATATTTGGTTTTTATATTCGTGTTTTGAATGTTTTCGCGATTAGAAAAAATAATCACAAATATCACGTAAGCCTTTTGCTGGTTACTATGAGTTATTTATTTTATTGAAAAATTTAGTTAAGCTTGAGTAACAAAATATAAAAATTAAATGTCAGTTAACAAGATTTTTTAAAGATTTTAGGTTTTTATCAAACTAGCCTCCTGCTGTTTATTCATCTGGTAGAAAGAAAATCATTCTAAAAGGTTTAATGTTGTTAATGTTAATGTTGTTAAGCGTTTTCATGTTGTTTTTTTAAACTTTGTGGTTAACATGTTAGAGTGGGTATACACAGGACAACTCACAGCGATTCTGTGAGTTTTGTATGACAATAACCGGTTTCGCTGTGGGTTTTCTGCTGTGAGTTGACCTGTGTAAATCCACCCTTGGGTAGCAGGAATTAGATTAGGCTGCAAGCTTATATAAAAACTCCCAACTTAAACTTTTGCTATTGATAATATTTAAAACCTTTTCCCTTTTTTATTTCTTTTGTGACATCAAGCATTGAGACTAATTAATTTAAAATTACACTTATTTGCTTCTTGAAAATTCATTTTCTTAAAAGTAAACAAACTTTAATTAGCTTGAAAAATATTTTATGACCTTTTCCTTTTTCTGGCTTCTTATAAGCGGCAATTGAATTTAAGCAATCATTTTTTAGAAACTTGATAGATATACAAATTTTTGTTTGATTTTTAGAAATATGTAAACAAACTAAAACCAAAATAAATTACTTTCATCCTTGCAGTAATTCTAACAAATTTCCTAAATTAAAACACAGTAATCTTAAATTACCAAGAAAACAGGTGAAAAAATTCATTAATAAAAAAATAATAATAATATTTGACTATTTAATGTCAGTTACTGCTAAAAAAAAACATAAAAAAACGAGAAACACAAAAACTAAAACATTAATGGAAAATTAAAATTTTTTAGATGGATTTGATACAACTAACAAAAATTGCGCCAAAATTAGGCCACAAACTAAAAAACACACCTCCAAGGCCTAATGATGTCATTATTTTCATTTCAACTAGTCAAACCAAAACTGTCGACAATCCTCATTAAAAGAATGATTTTTATATCTCATAGTAATAACCTCATCCCTTTATTCTATCAATACAAATTGAAAATCTCGTATGTACAAAAATAAATATTGGAGCCATAATTCTTATATATGAAAAAAATAAAAAAATAAAAATAAAATAAGGGCTGATGACATCATTTGTAGTTTGAAATGTTTTCTTTTGTTTGAAACTTGGGCACGTGCCGACGCGTCTACATGAGCTACATATATCCTTGTAATAGTTTCACGACGTAATAATTATAAATTACTATTTTGATTATTTAAGTAAGTCCTTGAAATACTTATTAGTTAAAAATAAAAACGTAAACGGTTTTACTACTTACCAATTCAAGAAGTTTAATAATTGAAAGTTTGCTGACTGCCATTTTTCACTTTTAATTGAATAAAATTCACTGTCGGCTTTGAAAAATTATATCAACAGGCAAGAAAATCGCTTTTCACAAAACAACTCGCAACTTAACTCGACCGCTGACAATATAACAATAACAAACAAATTAACAAAGCTTTGCTTTCTGAGTTAGAGCTTTTCTATCAAGTTACCAAAGCTATATGTGGAGCTTTCGTGCTAGCGACATCTATACCCCAAATTATCTTTTTTTGGCCGCTTCTGAAAAAAATATCTATGACTAAAATAATAACAAAAAAGTGCTTGTTGAATAGTTTTAATTTGTTTATTTGAAATATTTTTTGGTCTGCGTCCCAATTTAACTAACTTCTTCCTCAAATAATAAATTGATGCATTTTTCGATAGCTGTATTTCCAACTATTTGTTTGATTACACTCTACCTGAAAATATAAAATCAATCAGTCGAAATGTCCCTTGTGCTAACGTAATATAAATTACCACTTCATATTCCAGAATATCCTATAGTTTCACGTCTATATTTTCTAAACTTTCTATGGCACTGAAAGGGAATATGTTCAATGTTGCTTTTTGCGGGTTAAATTTTCGCAGCATGTTTTCCAGTGCAATATTAATTTTTACCAACTTTCGTTGATTGTCGTCGATTTTTTGCGTTACCTCTGTTCTAATTTTATTGACATTATATTCAAGTTTTTTAATTTCGGTGGTGCATGTTTTGACAACTTCTTTTAGATATTTTATTTTTGCCAAGAATTTCTCGACACTATTTTGGTTTTCCTACTACAATCTTCTGCTGGAAAGTTTACATCTGTTTATTATATTATGTAGTTTTAAGCCCATTTGGTGTTTTAAAACAGTATTCTGACAAAATTTGATACTTTTGTTATAGAACGATTTAAATAATTTAATTCTTACTAAAGTTTTGAGGATCCATGTTGCGGCTGAATTTCTGGAAAATACGTTTTCCGAAACGAGAAGAATTGAAGTATTTTTAATATAATTACTATTGGAGATTATGGATTTTTGGGATGCACACATATCCCGATTCATGCGGTAAGCTCATCAATTTGTATACTATTTTTTTCATTAAAATTTTTTCATGTTTTATGTTTTTCAGAAAGATTGGTGGCATAGCAAATTCCTAAGACATCATTTGATTGTAAAGGCTTATCAAAGAAATTAGTTTATGTCCAAAAATATATTGTTCTCCTTCGTGATCTTCCTTTCAAATCCAATTATTTTGACTGGAATTAAAGGCTTGATGTAACAAAAATTTTCAGGATTACTGCTGCTTAGATAAAACATGTCATTTAAGTACTCTTTAGATAGTTTCGCATTCCCTTTAATTTTTGTTGTTGATCCATTCAATGTTATGCTCTTTCGTTCAAGCGACAATCTTTTTTTAATGCTTGTAAATGATTCTCAAAGCAATATGTGGAGAAGCTATAAGCGTATCCGTATTTCTCAACACAATCAGCCAGATGTAGTAAGTTGTGTACATTGTAAGAAATGCAGTTTTCTCCGTGCAAAAGTAGAAAAAATTTTCTTGCGTGTTCGAGATTTTTTCGGGCAAGAAAGTGATCTAAACGCCCCGTGAATAAGCAAGAAATGTTTATAAAGTTCCACATCAATCACATCTTTCAAAAGCACTACGCTTGTGTATAGAATAATTTGGCGCAGCTTTGAATCTTGCAACCTCCTTGAGAGATCGTGGCTTTCTACAAAACTCTATTGGGATGAAAGGCTTTATCGCCAAAAGTTTTTTATCCAACTAACCGTTTTCTGACAACTTAGTACAGCAATGGTTGTTTATCAACATTTTTACATAATTTTTTTATCCACCCCTAAATCTATGAGGTGCATAACATCAACGGGAAATTGTGTCACCATATCAATATTTATTTTTTCTAAAATGTATATATTTTGTCGAAAATATGCCAAATGGTGGAAGAGGTCCTCGCGGTTTCTAAAATCATTATTTGTCCTTAAAGGGCCGCAAGATGTACTATAATTCAGTTTATTATCCATCTTCTTTGCACTTTGCATGCATTTTGTGCGTCCGTTGGCGCCAGTATTTCCGATTTTTCTTGTCAAAAAGGACCAGGATGGTGTGTCGCATACAAAGAGTCTTATTTGGCATTGTAATAATTGTCCATTCATATTAATTCCGTTTTACTTTATCGAAAGCATTTCTTCTACAAACTCGTCCCAATACTCACTCACAGATTGAGGTTTACTTGGGCCCACATAAGCTCCAATTAAGAATGGTGCATGATTTCTTGTATTCGAAAATGAACCTAAAATCGGCCAAAAAGTTTTCCTCTGAACTTTTGAATAATGGTAAGCCGTCTACATTAATATCTACTGAAACACAATTTTTATATGCTATATTAGCTAGATCATGCTTGCATTTTCCAATCCATAGTGATAGTATTCACTGGGCTCTATTATCCTTGGGCTTATTTTAGAGTATATTGCACCTATTAAGAATTTTTTTGAAAGTGGAAGATCATGGCAAAGCTCGCGCATAATTCTTAACAAATTTTCGCAAGCATTTCTTCGGATTCTGAATTCGATACACCATTCCGCTATCATTTCTTTTGCAGATCTTTTGAAATTAGACTTTACTTCACCATTTATCGTGTATGGGGTTTCGTTGTTTGGTCAATGTGCTATTCAACGCTTTCACATTCTATTCCACTGCATTCATTAGTTTTAGGTTTGATGCACTCATGAGATCTGTAATATAAACTTGCTTGTAATTCCTTTTTAAAAAATGTTAAAATAACTTTAACACAATTAAATTTCGTACATATACGATTGATTACTAAAATCAACTGCAGCAGGATGCATACTTTGTAATTTAAAGTTTGCTTCAAGGTAACGGACCTTGAAATTCTAAAGTGGACTATAATTTCTTCATCATAAAAATTAATATTTTCATAAGAAATCTCCTAATAACCCAAAATATATTTAAATTTGAACATATATATAAAAGGTGGGTGGGAGTGTCTTCAAAAGGATTAGTAAAATAAGACCCAAACCTAGTAGCACAAGAAATGAAGAGCAAAGGCTAAGACACCTAAATTTTAAAAATTAACCAAAAATTTACTAAAGTAAGTTTATGATTTTAAACACGATAATCAAATGCTAAAGAGCAGGAAACTTTAATTTTGTTGATTCAATTGCCATTTTTATTTTAGAAAAATAATTGTAAAATATTATTTTTATTTTGAATTTTTCTCTGTCTCTAACTCTTCGCGTAATTTACAATTAGAGTAATTGAATAACGAGGAGGAGTTATTGAAAAATTTTTTTAAAGTTAAATATTTTATATTTGAAAGTATTTGAGTTAATTTTTCACGTATGAAAAACTACGTCACGTTTTCGATAGTAGATCTTTTAGATATTATAAAAAAAAGCTTTGATCAAAATATTTTTAAAAAAAAGTTGAAAAAAGTTAATAAAATAAATTATTGAATTTTTCCGTGTTTTTATTCGTCTAATTTCAAGTCAATTCATAGTAAATATTAATGTCTATCCCGAACATCTTTTTTAAAATAAATTCAAGTAGTTCTGTTCTACATTTACAGCGATTACGTTTGAATAGTGTATAAATTTCTTAATTTTAGTGTAGTGTATGCAACAAATTTACTCCATTTCTTAATACAAACGTATTAATTGGGACTTTGTATTTGAATATTTTTGCGCTTAGAGTTTCTATAAAAAAAAATACGTATGTACACCGAAAGAAAGTCTTTAATATTCACGCAATGTCCAAACTAAAATTTCACTTTGAATGCAAAATTTGTCCCATTCAACTATGCATTTGAAATTTTTTTTCAATCCTGTTTCCGGAATTTGAAGTTTTGTCGTAAAAATATTAAAGGCAATGCTTGTATGCTATCATAAAATTTGGATGAAATTGCCGATAAAGAAACAGTTTTTCCACTCAGTATTGCTGAATCCTCAAATAAGTTGTTTTTTCCTAATTGTAAATTGAAATCTAAAAAATTGAATATGGTTTAAGCAATTTTTTCGTAGGTTTTTAATTTTTTTCCATATTTTCATAAATACAATTCACATTTAGTATAATCTTGGCTGGCTAAAAACCCATTTATATACTATTTTGCATTTTAGTTAAATTTAATTACATTAATAAATCCTTAAAATTCAAACCAAATAAAATTTCTAAGTTTTTCATTTTTTATTTGTTTTTAGCTTATGCTATTTATCAGGTTTTTAATTCGAAATTTGTTCTATTTATGTTGAAAACATTATTTTGTTGGAATATGTAACATGGGTTTGAATTTGTTCTTGAATATTTGAAATTAAATTGTGAATAACCGCCATGTAACCTAAATATAGCTCAAAACTTGTCTTGTGAAAATCAAAAAAAAAAAAAAAAAAAAAAAATTTAGCTGTTTTTAAAAGTTTAGGGAAAAATAAGGGAAAAAAACACTTACAATCTAGTCTCAAACATTATGGCTTCAATATTCAAGTAAAGATAAAGGCTGGTATAATACCACAGAATTAGCAATGGTACTGTATTATTATTACAGTAATAAAAAGAAAGCAAAAGTGCAAGAAGTCTTTTAAGCTTTGATACAATTCCTTGCGCATGGTGAATATGACGTCATTGTGGCATCTTTCCGCCAATATCGGCTATAATCGAGTACTATTACTTAATTTTTTCTGTCTAAGTACAATATTTGTTCTCATAAACACGAAATGCCGTTTAGCCTCGTTTTTTTCAAAATTTTCTTTGTGCTTCTATGTTACACAGGTTTTAGGTGGAAGAAAGGCCATGAGCCCTACTAAAAGAGCGGGTTTCACAAGTCTTTGTTGATTCAACTAAAGTTAGATTAAGGTATTTCTTTAAAGTATAGAATGTAGATCTTGTTTTAGCTTTTAAGATTTTATTATAAAGCATTTCATTAAAAAATCTAATACTAAATTTAAGATTACATAAATCTTAGGACGAAAATGATTTATTCAGTTTCAAAGGGCCCTTCTATACAAAGATATATAAAGACAGTATACCCAATCGGCTTCTTTCTGAAATTAATTTCCAGACGAGTAATTAAATTCTTCTAGAAATATTTCATATGTCGGTAGAGAAAAAAAATATTTGTACGAATTTTGCAATAAAAAAGTCAATGAATCTTCATAACTGATAAACAGAAATGGTTTTAGTATCATATTGAGTTTTGAATTTTCAAAATTCAACTTGTAACCTTCTTTTGACTTTTTTTACTAAATGTTATGATTATTGCCCAAGTAATAAATTGGGTGTTGACCACCCTGGTAGAAAATGAATCTGGCTAGCCCTGTTCCCGACTAGCACCCGATCTGGCAGAGTCGGGCAGCCCCGATTTGGCAAATTTAGTCGGGCACCCGATTAGGAACCAGATTATTAGCCAGATTAGCAGCCTTATTATGGTTCCCGATTAGCACCCGATCTGGTGAAATCGAGCAGCTCCGATTTGGCGAATCTGATCGGGCACCCGATTAGGAGCCAGATTAGGAGCCCTATTTTGCCATTATCTAAATGAATGCTTAGATTGGGTTTGATTTGTCACTCAGTTAAAAACCACATTTAAGAAAAGTTTATAAGTCATAAGTACAAAAGTGAATATATTCACTTATATATAGCTTAATTAATTTCTTGCATTAAGTTTGTCGAAAAATGTATATTCAAAATAAAAGATGTAAAGCGTGCGTGGACCATGCAGTTAAAATTGAGGTTCGCGTGCTTTTTAGTAAATCTTATGAATTTCAACTATTTAAGAGTGCATAATTTATTTTATACAGTTTATTTTGGAGTAATTGATTGATACTCAAATAAACTGTGCGTCAAGTAATTAAAAATTATCAAATGATATTTAATTTTATAGGGTGAAATACACTTTCAGGTGAGTATACAATATAATTTATATCTAATATAGCTATATACATATATACATATTATATTCATATAATTTAGGAAGGTTATACGAATATAATCTTCTAGGAAAAATAAAATTAATATGATTCTTTCCAAAAAATTCTGTAAGTATTTCAAAATTTTAGCTATTGTGAAATCTTAAAATTTGAGTCTCGATCGGTTTTTATTTTCAGGTAATTTTATAAGTATACACTACTTAATAAATGCTTTTATTAGGGGGCTGCATTTTTTCTATTATAATATACTCGAAAATATTTTTAAACCCTTATAAGAAAAATATGTTTAACATGCAAGGTCAAGTTAAAATTAGATAGGATATATATATATATATATATATATATATATATATATATATATATACATATATATGCATATATACATATATATATATGTATAATATATATGTATATATAATCCTCATTTAAGGATTATCTCTATCTTCTTTGCACATGTTGCAATATCCTGTTTATACCTAGTAACAATGTGACAACAAGAAAAAAATCAGTACGTCTTAATATGTTGTGAGTTTTTGTCGTTCTTGTGTTTTGTGAAGTTCAAGAGTGCTTTTAGTTAAATTTATTTAAATTAAAAATATTGTAAAAAAAAATAATTTGTTTCACATCCAAATATTTGCTGACTTATGGATAACAGTATGGAGGTAATTATTGCTTGTTTTTCAATTATTAACATACTATAAGCATAAAGAAATTAATTATAATTAAGTATACTCAATGACGATATTCAATTTAATGATATATTTAATTATTATCTCTTTTCAGGAGTTAGCATTATCAAGTCTTTTAAATACGAGTAAAGGAGTTGGTATATCATGTAGTGATATAATAGATCTAGCCATGAAATCAACGGCTCAAAAAATAATAGAAGGCAAAACAAATTTAAAAGACATGCTTTCAACGTCTATTGTAGTAGGTGAGAAAAAGTTATAATAATAAAATATAATTAAAAGTTTGCCAGTCGAAAATTTGTTAACATGTATATTTTTATAGATATTTTAATGCAAGGTTTTATTGAAATAAATAGACCAAAAGCCTACGCAGCTATTGGGGCCGCGTTATCAAATGCCAAAGATTGGGATGGTCATCGACGGGATAAAGTTAAGAAAATTTAGAAAAATAAAAATATGTAATTTTCAAAATTAAATAAAAATTGTTTTTGATGTTATGTAATTAATTAATTTTTCAATATAATAAAGACCAAATGAAAAATTTTACAGTGATATTTTATATTTGCAAAAAAATTTTTACCCCAGTTTAATAAAAGGGCTATGACTAGTCGGGTACCAAGTTGGGTGCCATGCCGGATGCCAAATCGGGGCCAAATCGGGTGCCTAGTTAGGGCACTCTACTGACACAGCGTAACGGCCCAAATCGGGCACCAAGTCGGGCATGCCAAACTTGCGCCTAGTTTCGAATCGGGCAAATAATCTGGCACCCTGTCTGGTGCCCAATTACATTTTCTACTAGGGCATTGGTTCAGCTAAGCCCGCGTTATTTTTTAATAAGTGTTATACATTAAGTATAAGAAGATTGTACTAGACATATTTTATAAAGGTTGTTATATATAAAAGAAAATGATAGTTCTCTGTTCTGAATATAACAATTTCACGAGAAATTGAAGAACGTTGAATTTGCTGATTAGTATCTTTTGAAGCATTTTGTTTTCCTACTCGATTAAATACCACTGATAAACGCAGTACAATAAAACATTTAATATAAGCCTATTTTTTCATTTTTTGTGAAAGTTTCAATAGTTAATAAAAATTATTATAAGCAATAATTAACATATATGAACAATTTTAAATAAATATGAGAAATTACGAGTATTTTTAACTCCTCTCTAATATCAAACTTTTTTGCATATTTAAATACGAAAATGATACACCTTATTTTTTGTAGCAAAATATTTTAGAGTGTACCCAAAGTTTTTAAATAGTTTAATTCAGTAGCTGTTTCTTTGAAAAACAAAGTCAAACTTCATTTTTTTCCAAAATAATATTTATTTAAAACAAATTAATTATTTTATAATTATTACTTATCACGAAATGTAAATAATGCATCAAAGGCAAAAATTATTCCATTTATGATTGCTAAAGATGCTTTAATTATTGCCAAGTCTCTTGTTCTAGTTCTATAAGAATATTCCCATGCTTCAATTAGTAAAACTCCAGCCGCAATGAACATAATTGAACCCATAATACTAAAGAACATATCGATTCGTTTATTAATTGGTGCCCTCATCATAACACCTTAAAACCAAAAGATAAAATTTATTATGATTTTAATTTTTGATTAACACATGTTTTGTGGCTAATTTTGCTATTTTAACAATCGTACCAGCAAAAACACCCAATATATTGACTATAAAACCAGCAAATGCAGCAGATGCTAAAAATGAGGTTACAATATCACCGTCGTTAAAACTGTAGAAATGAAGTACCAAACAGGCTATAGAAAAAGCCTAGAAAAATCAAACAAAAACACTTTATTAAAAACAAAAAATATTTATTAATTATCATTAAATTAATTTATCACCAATTCCATAAACTTCACTACCGATAAACTTGAACGTTTTTCTTCGTATGGCATTTTAATTTTGACAATTTACAAAATAACACCCAAAAACCAATATCCTTGTTACTTCGATTATAATAAGTTGCGTTCTATAAAAATCCAGAACAAAACTAAAGTAATATACCAAAAGGAAGCTATAGTCTCATCTCAGATGGAAAATCTTGACCATCTACTTGAAATATTTTTACAAATATGAAGTGGACCTTGTTATGAAAAACCCCTAAGTAAGACATTTAAAGCTGATTAACTAATTCTTGATTTGACTAATAAGCTCCAATCAGTTGGTCGTCATTTAAAGAGAAGTACATCAAAATTCGACCCACAACAATAATCCAGAATTGTTGATGTAATTAGAAATTAAAGATTTGTAGCATAAATTTTTATTCATGATTTTTACTTTGAAATTAATTGTAATTAAAGATTGAACCACAATTTTATGTCATGGTCAGAGGAAGAGTAAAAATTTTTGTAAATCATAACACACATGGCTTGATATTTTTATGGAAAATTTAGGAAAAAATTATATTAAAATTATTTTTAAAAGAAATTTGCAATTTTTATGGTGATAAGTAGGTCTAAAGGGAAATGTTGAAACTAATGAAAGGGTTTTAATTATTTTTGTTTTAATTTTTCATCTTGTTGGTAGGTAGAATCTCGTAATAATTGTTCTAAATTAAGTTTGATTTGCGCTGAAAACCTAGTCCTGCCCAGCTGAAAAAGTATAGCAGCTATTACTTCCAAATGGAGCTAAATTTAATTATTTTGGCATAATTGTTTGGTAAATAAGCATTTCTGTAGTAAATCTATAAGAATTAAATTCCTCAAAGAAATTTACACCATATTTAGCCATAGACTTACAATTCTTATTTTTAAAGAAAAAACTTTAAGAGTAATTCTTAAAAAATTTACCACTTGTCAAATTGTTTTCAAATATAAATTCTTTGTATGAACTTTAAAAAATATAAACAGACAAAAGGAATTTAAATTAAAGCTCTTAACGCTAAAAGCCAACCAACAAATTTATTTAAGTTCTTAAGATTCTCATTAGACGTTTCCTGCTACTACTTTAGTTTATTTCACAAAGGGGTCGTAAATCACTTGGGAAACTTCAAAACAATTTACCAAAGTGACATTATATCATTTTTCATAGATATACTCAAGTTCACTAACAGATTAAAGGTTTATTTTTTTTCCATGTAACATCGAAAAAATTTCGTTTACTCGTTTATCCTAAAGTGCTGCGTAATGGTAATTATTTCAGCTTTTAGTGTGTTTTTTTTTTAGCCAGGTGCATTCCATATTCAAGGACATGTAGCTTCAAGCATTCAAAACACTCTCAGCTATCTTAAATTGTCATATCTTGCATCCTAAAGTTTCGTAATATTAAGATCGCTCATGCGTATACATGATAAAGCACGTGTAGAGAACCTCTTAGAGATTGCTGTTTTGAGTTTTTTAATAGCTTTTGAGTAGGATATTACATGATTCTGTATTTGTATAGCATCAGATGCTTTCATGGAGAAATTTTTAAGAGAATCTCTAGTCTCTTTTTCAGAGTAATTCTGTGAAGTTAAAGCAAGGATATTTTTTTACAAATTTAACTCTAAAGAAGGAGAAATTGTAATTTTGTTTGTACTGTTAGATATAAATATTGAAGAGTATTACAAATTCCTTCTACATTGAAAGTTAATTAAATATTTAAATTCAATTCTGTTTTGTATCTTTCAGAAAAAAATTTATCTAAAAAGAACATATAATCTGTATTATGAATTTTTCTTAAGTAAATAGAAAGATTTTCTATACAATTCTTGTAGCTTCTGAATTTTTTTAAAGTCTGAATGGCCACGAAAGTGAGCTAAACTGAGCACTGGGTAAAAATTAATTGTATTGATTCGGATAAACAAAACTTCCTAGTTATTCCTAGGATATTGGATTCTTAACTTAAAGTGGATGTAAAAATATTGGCCTTAATGTGTGCAATACCTAACACAGCCACACTGTGGCCAAATGAGGCCAATGCTAAAATTATCTGTTGTTTATGCCAAAAACATTTCTGCTCTAGAGGTAACGACTGTTGCATTTTTCCAGAAAGAACAGCCATGAAAGATGAAGGAATACATTACATTTATCATGACAATAAGGCTTTAAAGGTATTAAACAAGATTACTTGGAACAGTTCATTTCACGAAAAAAATAATTGAAGAATTACTGAACTGAACTGAAGTCAGTTATGCTGAAAGAAAAATGATAAAAGAGCAGTAAAAGGGTTAAAATAATGGCAAAAAACCAGAAAATAGAGAAGATTGATGGCTTGGTTTATACTAAAAAGGCTTCAACCTCCAGGAGGACTTAAGATTTAGCTTAACGTTTCCTAATATATAAAACAAACACTTTTAAACTCGAAACTGACCAGTCGGAAGTGAAAAACGTCATTGTTAAGAATTTTACTAGTTCCAGTTATAAATCAAATTCTCAGATGGAGGCTTTAAGCCAGAAAGAGACATCCATAGGTCAGAAGCAGCGTATTCTAGCCTGATAACAGTTTTATCAAAAGTGATAATTATTTAGGTATAGATATGCGATGCCCATATATAAATCAAAATATATATAAACATCTTTAAAAATTTCTATTGCTATAAAGTTGTTATTCCACATTTTTGTGGTTTTAATTTATATTTTAGAAAAGTTTATTATGAGCTAAAAGAATTTTAAAAATCAGAAATATTGGTTATGATGACAAAAATCAGTCTTTGTTATTTATGAGCGGCTCTATGCTTATCAATTTTTTAAAACTATTTTCAATTTTGGTCAGTTAAGTAACCAAAACAAATTTGATATTTTGGTGTCACAATATCAATGTTTCAAGACCTTTTGGATTAATATTTCCTGCTGATATCTTCGATATGTTGTATTTCTTGGTTATTTCAAAAAACTTAGTGATTAGAACAGTAGACTAAATGCCAATGGGAAAATTCATTCCTCTAATATTCTACTATAATTCACAATCAATTTGATACAAATGTTAAAAATCTTTTTCGAAGTAAAATTAAATCAAAGTAAAAGGATTCGTATAGTCACCCTATTTTATATTTTAAATTTCAAAGGCTTTTAATATGGAAATCTTATATTTAAACCTACATAAATTCCAACCTGTTTTATCATAATGTCTTTACAATCAATCTCTCATACGGATGCTAAAAAAATAAACAAAATTTTGATTCAGTCAACATTGAAAAAGAAACAGCTATGCCTATTAATTTCCCCGTTTGAAAAGCTTTTGGATTTTCTTCATTTTACCCCTACTAAATAAAATTTTTCCTTCTTTGAATCCTCCAGAGGGTTAACTATACACATATTCAATGTTGTTTCTCTTTGTTAAAAATAGTAATTTCCAAAGAGAGTTTTCAGTATTTTAAGTATATTTTTGTTTTTAATGCACAACAATTTTTTTAGAGAGCTTAACACAGTTTCTAGCTTCGGTTTCAACTTTCTTCAATTCAGTTTAGTGCGGCAATTGTTTTCAGTCGGGTAGAATTCTCGTAAATTTTTAAACTTAATATCAACACTTATTATTATTATTATTATTATAATTTTATTAGTGTCCCTGTTTTGAAAATTGTGTTACTTTTATTTAAAATAAATTTTTCGCTAATGATAATTGTTGTTTTTGTCTTTTTGCTGCCGATATTCTCTATTCAATTTTTTCAATTTGTGTACCGAGAACAAATTTTTCGGCTTCGCGATTTATGACTCTAGTAAATGAAATTTTTTTAAAAATCATTAGTGATAGACATGATAGATTATGAAATTTAAATAGACATTACTGTTGAAATTGGGGGAAAATTTACTCTTATTAAAAATTAAAACAATAGAAATAATGCAAAAATAATTAAATATAAATATATAAACGGAAAAATATAAAATTACTATCCATATTATAAAATTTGTTCTAACAATTGTTAAATGTTTAAAATTAATATTTAATTAAAACAAAAATAAAAATTAAAATCTCTAAACACGAGTATTAAAATTCAACAAAATCACTAGCAATATTTACAAAATAATCTTAGCAATAATGGTAAATAATATTTTAAAAATTTTATAATTTATAAACTGATTAATATCCATTAAATCATAGTTTTGTAACTGTTAGAGAGTTCTAGCAGTGCTTGTCATTAACTTTAAGTTCTCTCAAATTCTTTATATTGTGTCAGATTTTATTGAATGCGGCCTTGTGAAGAATCTTAAAAAGTTTTCAATTACAAAATTAAATCCAAATGTGGCATAAATTCTCCTTAAGCTTGTTTTTACGATCAAATCAAAAATACCCGTAACCTCATGTAAAATTAAATACAAAAAAAAAAACGTTAGAAGAATATAAAAAAGGCGTTTGAAATATCTTAAATTCTTAAGATATTTTACTTTCATAAAAACTGTATACTTAAGTGTAAGAAAGAGAAATATTTGGATCCGCGATTTTAGATTTTTACCAGAACTTTTTTGGATCAGAAAGGGCATAATTTCTTTAACATGCTTAACTATCGTTTTTCAAAATTATAAAAGAATGTTGTGCAAACATAGTTTTTTTTCCTTTAAGCTACAAAAACCTAACAAATTTGTAAATTTGTTTGCTTATAAAATGGATGAAGAAAAAGTCTATTCTGTGCTTATTATAAGACACTTTTAATGGAGGTTGTAAAAAAACAGGATTTATTACCTTTGCGGAAAAGCTTCTTAAGCTATTTTAGGAAATTCCATTATTTTTTACAACATTTTTCCATTTTCTAAATTTAAAATTTTGTTTAGTGCCTAAAGCATCACTGGTGCATATTTGTGCAAAATTCATCAAGAGTACACGTTTTTTCAGTTATGTTTCCTCTTTTTTTTGGAAACAAAGTAGAAGAACTTAAAAAATAGCAAATGACTTCTTTAACAGATATAAAACGTCAATTATTATTGTTACGAAATTATATTGGAAATGCTTGAAGCTCTTTACTTGGAGTGCTTGGCTCAATAGTTTCTTTGAAATTGATAATTGGCACGCTTCAAGTGAAAAAGGAGCTAAAAAGCTAATTATTTTTTTTTATGTTGTGGCAGGTATTCTTTTTGTCAGGGCTTAAATTCTAAAGTAAGTTTCTCTTTGCATAGTTTAACAGTAGCTATAATCAGTCCTTATCTTCTGATTCTTGAAAGATTAAATAATTATTCAGTAATAATTTAATTTCTTTTCATATCTCCACATCAAACATTGTGATCAGATTGAATTTTCAGCAATAATTTGTTTTTAGTATTGACTTAGGACAGTGTTTTGTTTACCATGGTACGTTAAATTTAACACATTTACTTTTATACTCGTATATCTACTGGCATTATGGTATGAAGGACTAAAATTTTCAATTGTTATTCTTGAAGCCAAACAGTTTACATCCAGCTAAAACGGCTAGAGCTGTGCAAATGCTCTCTGTCAAAATTTCGACATAAATGCCGGATTAATTTTTTGTAGCAAAAAGATCCAATAATATGTGAATGTATATGCCACCAATTTTAAAAGAATTGAGGGATAATTATTTTAAATGTGACTGAAAAAGTTGAAAAAGCAAATTTAAGTATTTTTAACGTTATCAAATATAAAACCACGTATTGAATAATTTACCAAATCAATGCATCGTTAAACGTATCATACATAACATTTAATTTTCCAAACGATTCTTTAGAATAATTTATTCAATATTCCTTTATAAAATAATCAACAATATTACTATTATTGATTAAATAATACACCCACCTGATGTGATAAGCGAGTGTAAAATGCAGCGGAACATTCATTTATGGCTTAGACATTTTATTCGATAGTTTTTAATATGAAAAAATAGCTCAAGAGTTCTTTAAACAAAATATTACTAATCGTATTGAAAATGTGATTTTTTTCTATAATTCTCAATAATATAACAAAGTTTTGATTGTAGTAAGGTTATGTAAAAAATATTTGCCTTTCACAAATAAATTACCTCTAGGTATAATTACTTAATTAATATCAATCAGAAATTCTATCTTAGGACAATCAATAAGAGAACATTTTACTCCTTAGTGCTTATCAAATAGTTTTACCTTAGTTATAGTTTAACACTCACCAAAGTTTTTTATTTAATTCACTCAGTTTATAAATCCATTCTATGGAATGTTTAGACTGTCTGCCCTTCTAATGGTCAACTGAATTTCTACAAAAAAAGAAAACAACTATTCTTACTTAGGTCACAAACTTATTGAATTATATTCATCAAAAACAATTGGCCAGATCTTAAAAGGACAACATATATAAACAAACACACATCTAAATCAATTAAGGGTAATAGGATGTTAGATAAGAATCCTAAAACATGTAATACAAACTCTTAGAGTTACATAAAACTTTTCAAATAGCTCCACTTCCCAGACGAAGATATCTAGAAAAATTGCTGATAGATAAATTAATTAAATATTGACAAAAATAGTTTTCATTATGAATCAAAAATGTTGATACGTAAGGTCTGTGGTTCTTATAGGAAATATTAGTTACAGTAAATATGAAATAATTGTTATAAAATTTTTATATAATTTGTAGCAAAAATATAAAATATTTTAATTTGGTGCTTTTTGTTTAATTAAATTATGTAAAATAGTGTATAGGCTTGAATATTTGAATATTTTTCGAGATTAAATTTTTTGAATAGCCAAATTTTTAAAGTATTTTGCTTATGTTGCTTATGTTTATATTTAGTATTTTAATTCTAGAAATTTTAGCTTTAGATAACTTCAATATTAGCTCAGTTCATAATATTTTCAGAGAATTGTGAATAATACGAAAAATAAAGTTTTCTATTAAATGTAAAGGAAAATAAGACAATTTATTCCTTATAAGAATTAGCATTCACAAAAAACTTTTCTTCGCATTGGTAAGCAACATATGAATTTTTTGTCAAAGTGAAACTCAATCTTAAAGACAAATCTTGTTTTGCTTCCAAGAAATTTAATAAAACGTACTTCGTTACTTAACTTAAGTCACCATCACTGATTTCCAAAACGTTCTTGACAAAAAAATGTTTCCTTATAATTAAAACTCGTGTAGAACTTTAAAACATTCTTTTGTGAGTTTTGTTTTGTTTCACTGTAGCACGTTTTCCTAAAATTTTGGATATTCATCATATGTACCACAGAGTTAAAAATACTTGATTTTAACGGGTTTGTAAAATTGAAAATTTAATTCTTCTTCTAGAAAATTTATGTGAAATTCAAATTATAAAACGGCATTAAGCAGTTTCTATCCTAACAAAAAATACGTCTTTAGCTATTTAATATTTATTGGTAAATTTGAGCAAAAGAAGAACAACTTTGTTAGTTCATTTTTACAACGTTCATCAATTTGTAATTTTTAATACTATAACAGAAGTTTGATCTTACTCAATAGTCTTTATGATCTCTGGAGATGGATGTTTTTCTTGAAGTTTCTAAACACCTTTTTTTAAATGGTCTTTAGTTTCCTTAAGGGCAATTGCTGCCTATTAGCTTTTTATGCAATAATCAATCAGTAACAGATTTTGAAGAAAAGTATATAATCAAAATTTGTGTTATTTTACGAATCTTTTTTCCAAAAGTCAAATAAAAACAAATTATTTCTTGCTTTAAAGCAAAAAAATTTGCTACAAAGTTTATAAATTATTCATATGCTTGCATAGTAAAGCATAAAAATGGATAAGATTTTCTTTGTCCCTTCCCAATTTTATGACTGAATTAAAATTCTTTTCCATATACATGTTAAAATCTGTTATACTTATAGACAAAAGTTACACCTGACTGAATTTGGAAATAGGTAAATATGTATGTTAAAAACTGCTTTTAATTTAGGCCAAGAAGACTATGTGCCATTCGTGCAAAAAGAAATAGGTTTTATTTAAGAATTGGATTAAATTTTACGCAATAGCTACCATTACTAGTCTGTTCGTAGTTTATTTACGCTAGTTACAAATATTGATGGATAAAACTCATTTTAAAGTGTGATATCTGCCCTCAATGAAATATCTTTGACCATTACTAAGTTCAACCAAAAAAGTTATTCTAAAGCAGACTAATTTGACATTAAATGTCAATACTCTTCAAAAACTTACTTTAACATTGGAATGGGATGGAATGGGAATGAGTATTTCCCTTCAAAAAAACTTATGTAAATGTCAGGTTAGATATAGGTAATTCTTTTCATTCAATACTGTTTTTGATTCCTTTTGGCTTAGAAGTACGAAATGAAATGCTGGGCAAAATATTCATGAAAATATTAGATCATTAAGGGTATCCTTGAATCCTCGAATTATTTGGTTTATGCCCTTCGTTTCGATTTTTCACATTAAATTCAAAAAGAGCCTTAAGAAATTCTTTTAATTATGATTTAGTTTTTTTGCCTAATTTTGACAGTTGGTAATTGAAATAGTAGTTACATTGATTTTTGCGTTAGACTGGCCAATTTATTTAGTGTAAGCTTGAATTCATTATTTTATATGATAACTTCTTTATAGAAATGGCCAATTGTGAGCGCTAGAAATAAAAGTTTCATTGCGAATGAAGCGGTATTATTAATGAGTTCCATATATATAGGCACTGATTGCTGTACTTCTTTTTGCCTACTATTTATTTATTATCAATTGATTTTCTCTATATTTTGTTTTTGCAGTTTTTTACAAATTTTGAATTATGAGAAACTAGTCTAAAGTCATTTGATTTGCTGAAACGATCTACTCAGCTGCTACTATTTCAAATATTTAATGGAATTAGAACTTTCTATTTCTCTTTCAAATATAGTTTTTTAATACATCTTCATAAATTAAACTGAAATGGCAGCCACAATCTTAAGAAGATGAAGTCTAATAACAAACTCATGCGTCACTCATTACAGTATTATGGCTAGAGATGAATTAATTGAGCTACGCAAAAGGAATATTTGACTTTTCATTTTCATTTCTTCTTTATTTTATCAGTAGTTGAAATGAATAAGAATTTAAAATATTATTTTTGAAAATGCTTTTCATACTGCCCAAAAATAATTTTTCTACACAGAACGCAAAGCACTTTAAGCTTGCGATATTTATATGCCACTACATAAATCTGATCTCTAGTTAATTCTAGCATTTAATTTGAACATTTATAAAATTAATCTACACTAGTTTTAAATCTATTATAATTTCTATTTATTCAATAAAACATAAAAATACAATTGTTCTTAAATTTTTCTTTCAGAATCATAATCAAACACTAAACAAGCTAAAAAAATGGAATACACGGCAATTAGCTAAAAACAATTCCTTTCATACAAAAACAAAATATTTTGCAGTTGTATGTAAATAATTTCAACAATAAAAAATTTGATATTTGAAATACTCTAAGGCTAAATTATTTCATAAATTTTTTAACATAAGCAACACTAAATATTTATGCCATTATTATTGGCTTAATTTAAATGCTTAAACAGAATTAACATTAATTAAAAAGAATAAAAAAATAAAACCAAAAAATATTTTCAACCAGCAAAATCACAAACAGTTTTTATAACACAACAGAAAACACTAAAATAAATTATTTAAACTAAATTTCATATAAATTAAATAATAAAAAATAAAAATATTATTAAAAAATAAAAATTAATAAATTATATAATTATCACTTTAGTTTAAAGGCAACCAAAATAATTTAATTCTTGGGCTTATCCCAGTCAACCGTTTCGACATTTATATTAAATATTGGGTGACTATTAAAATTTTTGATACCTAACCTCATGCACGAATACGAGAAAAAGAAAGAATTCTAACTCTACATCAAGGAATAAAAAAAATAAAAAGTGGAGGTAAAACTGCAAACTAGTGGCTAACAAAAATACAAATGATAATTGTTTTAAAGTATTGAAAAATGAGCCCCACTACTTATATAATATTTGGAGTTATATAAACAAATAATTTTTATATAAAAATCTTCCATTTTTTTTTACTTTTATTGTTATTATTACTAAATTATTTAATTATTTTAAAATTATTGTGAACAATTAACATTGAAAAAAAATTATTTAGACATGTGTTTGTGCCTTGCAGTGCATTTGAATTTATAACGTAGCATTTTTATAATAGTTACACAGTGTTCCTTGTAAAAATAAAATAATAGGCTTAAAGGAACGTGTTATGTAATTTTTTTTTAATGTTATAACTTCCTATATCTATCATTATGAGTTACTTGCCAACAACAATATCACCACTAATAGCATTCTGGATTGCATTTGGATTTGGATTTCTAATCTCTCTACCAGGTAAAATGTTATTTGTAACTGAATTTCTTTTGTTTTTCTTATCATATTATATTACAAAATACTCACATAACGGTATAATTATGGGTAGCACTAGAATAGAAATTCAGTATAGTTATCTCATACTTGTAGCTGTTGGCAAGAAAATATACAAAAGGAAATAATAATATTATAAAATTTTTCATATGTAAGAGTATACAACTACAACAAAATATATATGAATATATATAAAAAATGGTGGATGCAATATTATTGAAATGAATATGGTTTGTGTCAACGAGTACTCAAATGCGGTAATAGTGAACTAAAGCTACTTATTTTCATATATATAAAAAGTGACAGTATATATATGTAGTTATATATATATATTAAAACCACCGTTCATATGAAGATTTCTATAGTGTCTAATTTGTGAAATTATTCTATGGATCTGGGTTGCATATTTTCATTCAAAAAGCTTTCAACAGTCAACATATGAAAATTAAAAGATTTTAGCTTTGTTTTGTTTTTTCTTTTTTGTTTTTGTAATGCCTGATTTGTTTGTATGTGTCTTCTTTTCTCTATAAAAAAACAAAAACTCTACTAAGGAATTATATAGCATAATTATTTTGAATCATCTGCCCCAGGAGGCTTAGGTTGAGTCATAAATTAATTCCGTTTTCTCTTATCATATTTTTTTGCATATTTTTGCTTTTTTTAAAAAAAATATTTGTTTGCTTTCTTCATATAATTTTGCTTGTTTTGACAGACAAAAATTTTCTCTTGCTCGTTTAAAATTTGTTTTTCAAGGATTTTTTTAAGATTGAATCTTCTTGCAATACAGACCGAAAGTAACGTTTTTCATTGTTTTGTTTTGCTTGTATTTTTTGAGTAATATACAATGATATATATTTTTTTGTTGTTGTGAAAAACTATCCTTTTGCTTAGATTGCAGTTTGCAATTTTTTTTTTGCAGCTTAAATCTATATTTTTAACACTGTTTTTAGTTAAGGTGTTCCGAAGTCTAGAATAAATTTAAAAAGATATATTTTTTTTTGCAATTTTCTGATACATAGTTTAATATTTTACCCTATTTCACTTTCACAGTGTAGTAATATTTTGTGCTAATATTGACACATGAAGATTAATATGAACAAAACCAGTTTTGGTAAGACACATGTGTCGACATAATTTGAGGGGCGAGCAAAAGTATATGAGAGTAAAAATAACCACAATTGATTAATATTAAAAACTTAAACGGGAAATCATTTATGTAAATACAAAAAAAGAAATAGGAAAATCAGTTTTTATGAACTGAAATATATAGTTTATATATACGCCGTTAGTTTTATTAAAAAAGAATATATTTACTGCAATCTTTTATCTTTTGTTATTTAGTTTTTTTAAATAAAGAATTTTGACTTGAAATTTTAAGCATTTCCATGTCAGTGCAGTGCAACTTTGATATTAAAAAACACGTGATGCAAATGACAATTTCAATTTTATTTTTCCACTCAAAATAGATTAATAAATTTAATGTCTAAGCTTCGATTGACTTTGACTATTTCAATTTTGTAGTTAACAAATAAAAAATATGAAAAATAATATTTCATAATTGTAAATTTTAGAAAAAAGATTTTTGTTGTATAAAAAACAGTTTAAATGAAATATTGAAGGCAGCACAAATACATTTTTCTGGAAATATTCTTTATTGATGGAATTATTTGATTGGCGTAATGCAGTGGCTCTCCAACTATTTTGGTCGTTGCGAATGAACGCAGAACCCTGAATATTTTTTAAACAATGACTTTTCAAAATTTAATATCTGATATAAAATGAAACAAGTATTATTTTGATATTTCAGATTTTATTGAATTCGAAAAAACTCAAAAAAAAAAACAATTCATTATAGAAATAATTAATGAAAATACAAAACAGAAACAAAACTAAATGAATAAATTTCAATGTGAAGAATGTACCTCCTTTTTTGATTTCACGATATTTTTAAATTTGGGCGTTATGATGGATAACTGAACTTGCATATCTGATGCAGCATCAAGTTTGTAGCGATATTTTGTTTTTGTCGTAACATATTTTGAAAACTCAGCTTCATATAAACTGAAAGGCAATGGCAATAGTAGAATTCAAATAGCCTGATTTGATAAATTTGAATATTCATCTGATCAGAATATTATTAATGAAATTGTTCTAAATTTGGCTTCTAATTGTGTATCCGAACTCAATTCAATCAAATTTTCATAATCCATGGAATGATATTCTTTTAGTTTTTCTTTTATTTTGAAAGGATTTTTTACCCAGTAATTACTATTGATCCTCTAGGTTTGAAAAGTAATCATTTAGTGATTTCTGTAAAGTGGACAGATATGCTTTTATACCACCACGCATTTCTATTTTTAAATCCACTTCAAATTCTTCAAGAAAATCACCTAGCGTCTGGAAACAATCGAAAGCTCCAAAATTATGAGTAATATATATTCCATAAAAGAGACTTCTGGGCAAGAATAATACGATTATACAAATATTTCAATGATAAATATAAAACATTTGCTGTGCAGTAGGAATAAACTTAATTATTTCTTGAGTTTTCAATAAGTCGCTTTCGTAATATTTTTCGTTTTTATACTTACTAGGATCGCCCAGTTGTTGAAGATTTCAAGACAACTTTGTTTTGTTTTTGTATTGTTGTTGTTTTTTCTCCCATACATTTTATATGGGATAAAACTCATTCATTAATAAAAATCACTCATTTGTGAGTGACATGTGTGAAATTTTGAAATAATTTTTTCATTCCGCATATCTTGGCGACGTCGCCTTTCGAATGAAACTGGCTTGAGTAAAATTGGTTGAGTTTAAATACCTTAAAAACGGAGTACAAGAAAATGTCTTGTGTATTAATATATAGATTGAAAGCTTCGGCAAATTTCTCAAGTTTTGATTATTTAATCATTTGAAACTGTGTTTCCACCGCATAGATCTTAAGTATTCAAGATTAAAAAGGTACTAATTACTAAGATGTTAATGTAACGAACACCTACTTGAAATAATTTCAAGCTTTCAGAAAAAAAAATAATTAACTAAAATGAAAAATTTTAATTTTTGTGGATTTAGCTTTCAGAAATATATTCATATATTATGTCAAACGATCACTTTAGATATATATACCTATTTCTAATACCCGCTTTTTTTTCGACAAAAATCTACCTAACAACGAAAGTTTGGGAAAAAGTTATTGTTAGTTGTCAATATTTATTTCATAGCTGTATAATATATGTCAATAATATTATTCATAGCTGAACTTAATTTTTCAATTATTTTTGAATAATTTCATTTTATTTGGTTTTGAGTGTTTTTCTTAATATCAAGCTCTAATTTTAATATAATTTTATTGTTGTTATCATAATTAATTAAATTTAATGAGACAACTATAGCACCAAAAATCCATATTTATCAGATTTTAAATATTAAGAGTTATTAAACTTTACATTAATTGTGGTACTATGTAAGCTAAAATATCAGTTTTATGATATCTTTATAAGGAGAATAACAAAATTTTCAATGTTAAAACTAAATTGCTAGATTTCAATACCAAGCTCCCGTGAATATTATCACCATTAGGGATAATATTTCAATGCTTTTCACACTGTTTAAGCTCCAGTGACAAATGAGTATAGTAATTTGAAACTAAAGGTTATAGTCATACGGCTTAACAACAAAAGGATTCATTTATACCTTAAATACAACTACTTAACGCTGTAAAATTCGATTAAACTTTATCCTTTCAGGATATGTTTTCCTGAAATTTTAATGTTTATTTACCTGAATACAAAATTTATTTTACCAAAAAGGAAGAAAAGACTATTTTATCGTTAATCATTGGAATAGAAAAGCGTTCATTGGTATGATTTATAACCAAATCAAGGATGTTAAAATGTCATTTGTTGTAAAAAAGCCTACCGACAAAACAAAAATGCTGTCAAAACTTTAAAAAACAAATTAAAATGGTTTAGTTTCAGTTGATGAACGGTATTTCTTGTTTAAAATAAAAATTAAAGAATCATTGGATTTTTAATTGGAGAAAAGAAAAAAATAGGTCTTCAGGTGACATTTTAATGATGTTCAGGGAATTATGGTTAAATGTTAATGAGAGTTCTTAAATGCTTTAGGCAATAGAAGATAGAGTTTTTAATGAAATTAACTGTGAAATAATTTTTTAATAAGACTATGGGTATCTAGACATCCTTTTGTGAAAATATTTTCAGCACTAAAAATATGAAGATATTCTAAGGGTTCACTGATGGTTAATTGTTTGAATATAATGAAAAAATATCTTTTTAATTGACTTGACATTTATTGCTCGTTTTATTTTTTTGAAAGTGAATTTAAACTATAAAAAAATATAATATAAAAATTAATAGAATTAGAAATATAAAGTAAAAAAACGGTTCATGCTAAACATTTATAAATCTTAGCCAGTGATTTGGTAAAGTTGTGAAATTTAGCAATTATGACTAAATTAGAAAAAAAAAAATTGAATACTAGAGCTAAAATAGATTTTGTCCAAATATTTTGGCTTATTACTAAAATTTAAATATTTTTCTTTTACATTCAAATAAATTTAATATGGCAGATCCTTGTTATTCAAACTTCCAAGGTATGACGCTTTTCTAATTTATGTATTCTGTATATTTTGCTTGTTTACATGGGAGAGTGCCAAAAGATAGCAAAATATCTGAAAATACAAATCTTTTAGCAAAACATTTACCCAAAGGCTCAAAAATGTTGAATCAAATTAAATTAGAGAGAATGTCTTTCTATATTCTTATTTATGTCGGTTTTTTTCTAATGTTCTAAATACTTAGGTTATCCATAGCTAGGTTAGGAGTTTCAAGGGTTTTTTACTTAATATTTTGATATTTTGGCTGTCTGTTTAAGTTTCTTTATGAGGAAAGTTGAAGAAAATCCAATTTTTGTCATGTTATTAGTAGAAAACTTTTCATAATAAGGGAACCTGTTTATTCTCACTTCGTGCGTTGCCAAAAATTTTCGAATAAACGTGAAAAAAGTAAAGTGTTTTGCACTTAAAAAGGTAAGCATAACATTTGAACTACAGTTCTGCTTCTACTGTAATATTCTGGTTGAATTCAGAATTCTAAGTGGTAAATGGTAAATGGTAAATGCTATAAATGCTAAATAGTGTCGATGCACAACTGTTGATATACTTCACCAGATGTTTTGCTGATCGGAAGGATGCAGTAAGAGAAAGGGCAGGAAAAATGAAAAACATCGAGCACAGGCAGTGAAAATGACACTACCACCGATCAAAAAGCGAAGTGCAAAGAAAACATCATCATTATAGTCTGATCCAGAAGCTGTGGATGTGGAATTTTAAAATATTTTTCACTTACATCAGTCCTTTATTATCAGAATTGAAAGAATTGAAAAGAGTTGGCAAACAAAAGAAGAAAAACCGTCTCAATCCACGTGTCTCTCCCCTTTCAAACTCTTATTCAACTAATTGAAAAATCAATTTAATTATTTTTCCCCTATAAATAAATCAACAAATTTACTGCCTCAAAAAAATAAGAAAAGCTCACACAAAAGTTTTTCAGTATATTCCCCCAATATGATATTTTTGCTCAACTAAAGTATAAATTAACAAAACAGAAATACAAAAATATTAAGTTTGAAAAAAACCTCAATTCAGTCAGTAGCTCCAAAAATTATCTCCAATCTCTTTAAATACCAATTTCAGACACTCTGCTTATATAATTTGATTACAATAAAAAAAATAAAGTATGATGGTTTAAGAAAGAATACTCAAAATTCAATGGTTCAGTGAAGCTATCACAGTTTTTCTTCATGCTTAGTAAGCAGCCCATAAAGCCGTGTAATACGATTACAAGCCCCTCGCTTTTTTTTTGATCTTCTCACGCACATATTTATACATATATATAGTATTTTACCAGGAAAGAGCCACTTTACAAATTGCTGACAGCCTTTCCTGCTGAAAAAACAAGAAAAATATTTTTCTTTACTCCTTTAAACGGGAGAAATAAAATTGATTATCTTCAGTCTTTCTAGTAGAGTACACATTTTTTGACATTCAATAGAGAATGTTCAATATCCAGATTTACATTTACGAAGTTAGCAATTTAATTCCGGGGTTAATATTGTTGAATCAAGTAGTCTTTTATGGATATCATTCCTGGCAAAACGTAAAATTTTATTGATTATCTTTGTTAAGAGCATTTTAAGTGGGCCTTCCAATACTAAGCACATCATTTTCATCTAAAGATAAATTCTAGATTGCCTGTTTTTGTATAACATACCTATATAGCAAGTATATTTATTTCTATAGCTATCATACTGATACCTGTTTCAAGGGACTCAATCGAGTATTAGTCAATATCCTCTTCCTGAAAGTCCTTTTAGGTTGATAATATCAATCAGGGTGCCGTCTATTTTGTTTGAAGAATGAATTCTTGATTACTAGTTGGCAAGGTTTCACCTTAAATAATTTGATTAAAATAAAACTAGAACTGAAATCAGAAAAACAAATTATTTGTTATGAATGTTTAATATCTTTAGCTAAAATTAGTATAAAATGTCGAGGTCAATTCTTACATTTGTGTTAAATATCTAAATATAAGACTGTAATCCAAAATTGACCTAATTCCTTTTGCTTTATTTTGAGTTTAATTTTATATCTTGACCCTTTGCAGTATAAAAGAATTTTTTTCGAAATAAAATGTAATTCTGATTTTTTTTTTTTTTTTGATTAACGGCGTAATTTCTGCTAGAAATGTTAAGAAATTCAAGAAATCTTCTTTCCAAAATAACATAAAAAGATACATAAATAAGTTTTACGTCAAAAATTAATAATTAATAAAATATAAAAAGTCTTTTTTTTCCGAAAAGAATATTCCCAAGTAATAGCATAAATTTTTTCATAAGATAATAAATCCTTTTATTCAAACTTGTCACATATTTGTATCTTGACAGTAGTCTTATAGCACTTAAGAAGATTTAATACTTTGGATGCTATAATTTTGGGATGTCTTATAACAGGGATAACTTCAATAGCTTGAAAAGATAACCAATGAAAAGGGATGTGTAGATATGTTAATATTTTAATGAAGTCATAATTCAAAAAGGATGCTTATATTTTTACTAACATGTGTTTTATATATATGGAAAAATTTTTTGATATTTTTTTGTTTGTTTGTTATTTTTCCAAAATAAAATTGGTATTCATGTAAAGAATGCTTGAAGGTAAAATTAACTCACATCCTAAAGCAAAAGGTTTCAGTTTATTTGTTATTTTTCTGGGATTTAGGTTTATAATAGGAACGCATACATTTTTTATGATTAAAATCATAAAATCATTTGTTTTTGGTAGAATTAAAAGTTATACAAAAAATAAAAAGGTTTTATTTTATTTTTTGAAAATATTTGTTTTACCTTTTAGCAATTAGTATTGTCGTTGTTTTGTTTTCATTGCTACTGGGAAATATCCTTTACGTGCATTATAGAAATGATATCAATACCAATAATATTATTATACTTATAATATTATTATGTAAAAAATTGAAAGTGTACTTTCATGAAAGGTGAGGAGTGTATGTTTTAAATAGATAAAATTGTGCACTGGAAGATCGTTCAATAACTGGACATAAATTAAATATCTTTTATTATTTAAGACAGAGAGATATAAAATATTTCAGATAAACTCTGCATTAATTTTACCTGAAAACTTGAAAGCAAACAAGATACAATACGGGAATGAAAAACAAATTGAAGTTGCATTAAATGTTAAAGTCAGAGCAAATAAATTTATGAAGCCCTTATAACATCTGGAGTAATAAGATTTTAGCAAATAAAATTCACTTTTTGCATGATATGAGGAAACAAAATTGCTACTTTATGCATTCCACATAATAATGACTATTTAAATGCAAAAGACAGCAGGAGAGTCACCTAGTTTTTTGCTGTATGCATGTAAATACGTTTAAATTTCTATATACATAGCATCCTTTATATACAGCAAACCTTGACTTTTGTCACTCATATGTGTTATTAGAAAAATTAACTGCAAGGATTCTTTTTTGATTAGAAGAAATAATGAAAATGATAATTAGAAATTTTTACGCATTTTTTCATGTGATTATTTCTGTGAGAATGAAAACTACCCAGCAGTGAAAATTTTCTCCAGACCTTCTATTTAGAATGGTACTGTTTAAGTGGTCTACATTAAAATACGCTTCCAATAAGGTCTGAGTGCTAACACGTGATTGTGATTGCAAATTTGGATTCTCATATGTATAGAGTTCTTGTATTGAATAGTAAAAATATATGATTGTGAAAAAGCTATTCTTGAAAATGTATTCAAAGTTAACTGAAGAAAGAAGATGATCTGCAGAGCAATTAGAAAATTTTGGGCTATCTAACAAAAACAAAAACTCCGAATAATCATCCTTGTGACAAAGTTAACGCTCTGTAGTTAATAGATCCTACATAGATGACTTTGTGTGAGTAAAATTATTATGGATTTTCTACAGTGTGGGACTTATTTTTTGTGAAGTCAGTGCAACTCAAAATCTAAAGCACCATTTCTTTCAAAATTTGGTACACTTGTGCCAGGTTACCTACACAAGAGTTGTCTATTTTTGGAATTAATTTTTATTATATAATAAAAAGTTGCCTGATATTTTTAAGGAAAATCATTTTTCTCCATTCTTAGAGCAACTCAAAATGAAAAAAGAAAAGAAGAAAAAAACTTAACATGGCAACTTTAATAAAGACCTCACCCAATAATAATAATAACTTTACTTTATTTTGTTTGGGATGATTCAAGGAAGAGTTATAAAGTATACTGTAAATCTATTTTTTTATGAGGCACCTTTGAAGATTGTCCACAATTGGTTTATTTATGGAGATTTTTCAGTAACGAAGTATAATTCAAAAGTTTTTGAAACCCTATTTACTGAAATATTTTCATGCCACTCGATGAGCCTAAAAGAGATTGAAATTTTCGATAGACTATTTTAAATTTCTTTAAAGAATCAGATGAAGTTTGAGCAGGGTTAAACTTAAAGTTTAGAAATTATTGATATTGAAAGTTTGCTCAAAACGATTTTATACAATTTATTTGCCATTGATTAATTATAGCCCACTAGTTATCAATTTTTTGCCTAGTCATGCCATTTTAACTCCTTAAGGCGTATTTATATTGCTTAAAATCTAGTAAAATCATCTAATAGCTTCATCTGCAAAACTATTTTACTATTTGTATACAGTGCTAGAAAGCATTATGAACCCAAGGTATTTTTCTGGGTTTTGATTAAAAATATCTCAGGCTATACTACCTTTTCCTGAGCTGAATTTCACAGGTAATTAGTTCTATGAATGTTCTATGTATGAAGATTTTGTCTTAATTTATTTTGGTTTGGTATAGGTTATAATAATTACTTCAAATCTAATTTTTTAGTTGACTTTAAATTATTGAGAAAATTAAATGGTTTGAGTTTCACTTACTTAGTATCCTTACATTCAAGTTTGCTCTTAGCATAGTAAGCGTTTTACAGAATTTTTGACTTGATTTATTTGACTTAATGACTTTAAATAATGTAAAGTACGTCCCATTGAATCCTTGACTATGTAACTGTAGATAGATTTTAGTAATTCAAAAAACTAGAATGGATGATAAGGCGTCATTTATGGGTCACGTGAGAATTCTATTGTTGGTGAAGTATTTAAAATTAAATATTTCATGAGAATACTTTAAGAAAAAGAAACTATGATAAATCTTTCCTAAAGATATCATTATAATGGTAGCCCTTGGCGTTTGTTCTAACATTTGTTCTTTTAGCAGCTTAAGCTAATTTGTACACTTTGACTTCCTAGTTTGCATACTTTGAGGCAAATAATAAATGCACAACTACACAAAACTTTTAAATTTTTTAGGTAAGAAGAGCAAAATTGTCAGCTCAGGGTGGTTTTGAAGCTATTTTATGAGTAGAATTACGATTTATATATTTTGCAATATATATAATTTATTTTACATAAAAGGTTTTAAAAATTACCTCTGTCTATCGTTTTTTTTTGAATGGATATTTGTCTTTTGTCAATATTGGGCGATAATAATTTTAAACTAAATCCAACAAACTGGACCCTTAATAAAAACACTTCTAACGCATTCAAGGCATTGTTTTCTAAATGAGCGTTCCTAGAAAAAAGAAGTAAGAGACCCAAAAATTCGATAAAATACCAAAGTCTGTTTTAAAATTCTGAAGTTAAAATTAATAAAATTAAGGCCTAAATTTAAACCATTTTTAAAAAATATTTAGGGGATAACGTCTGTAGTATGCTTAGAACACTTTTGAAAATATGCATTTCTAAATATTTTTGATGGAGTCCAGCAAATTACAGTTAAACACAGACGAATAGAAATTTATAGAAATTTTCATGAAAATTTGCTTAGCTGTGCATGAAAGTTTCTGAAAACTGAAGCATTTTCTCTATCCTGATTAGTCTGATTTGGGGAATTATATGAGAATAGAGCTCTACACAAAATTTACTTATCTGAGGAATTCTGAATCTTTCACTATTTATAAAGTAGAATGACAAATAATATATAAAATCCATTTAATAAGTAAATTTATTATTTTTCCACTTTCCCAATTAAGTTTTACAAAATATTACTAATTGTAGGTCAGCAGTAGTTCTTGTAAACTACGGTTTTTTGAAATAATTCATTCTTGCACTTTAATATACATAGCTGTAATCCACTCAATAGGAAATATTTTACTAGGCACACAACGTTGCCATAGACATTTTAACAAGAAAACCCTCATTAGCTACAAGAGCGGTAATGATGTTTAATCTTCAACTATTGCAAGGAATGAGTAAGTTCTAGCACATAAATATATAATTAATATAAAAACTTTGCAAATTAACTTACGAAACTGCAAAGTCTGTTTTAAAGTTTTAAAGTCAAAGTTAAAGGTCTTAGGTGGATCAGCCTTTCATTTCCATTAGTTGATCCAAGTACAAGTGCTAGGAAATGCTGCAATAAATAAGGCAGTTCGAACGCAACTGGTGTATATGGTTTTATTTGAATGTCTCTTTTTTGCTCAAAAACTCATACATGCAACGAAAAATTACTTATTCTAACAGCAAAATGTCAATAAAAGATAAAAAGATTTGTTTGTATTTTAGTTAAGACTTTTCCATATCCAGCATGTAACAACTTAAACTTTATGTATTTGGCCTTTATCGTGAGGTACTTTAAAATTTGAATTATAATCAAATGGAAGGGAAATTAATTTGGTCCACGTGATTATAATAAGTATGTGTCCTTAATTTTATGCTGGTTCCAATGACAAAAATATATTTTACTGTCTATATCTACCACGCTAGATCCTCTTCTTACAGTGCTAAGGCTAGAAAGCTCCTTGCCATAATATGAAGCCTCACATTATTTATATTTAAGAATTTTCAATTTAAAAATTGAAATGTAATATATTCTTTAAAAAAAATTGTTCGACCTTTTTCAATAAAAATAAGTTATATTTTACAAATTGATGGAATGAATGAATGGAAAGATTTTGTTGATTATTTTAAAAGTTTGTCTACACTTTTGGCAACTCTTGATATTATTTCTGCAACAAGTAATGCTGAATTATATTGTTTATGCAGCTCGGAATTAATAAGATTGCATTCCCAAAATATTCATTAAAAATAAACTTTTGCTACACAAAAATGCTTAAAAAAATGTAGTTGTAATTTTCACAAAGTGTATGTTCATTATTTAACGAAAGGAATCAAGTATAGCCAATTTTATTTTCTCATTTTTGAAAAATTTTTCCTTGGTTCAATAACTACGACCAGTTATAGCTATACGAAATTTAGAATTTTTATTAGAACATGCTTCTATTGCTTGCCTTACGACAGCAGACTTTTTCCTTTCCTTTAAACTAAACGAAAAATGTTTGTTCTCACAGCAGGCAGCAGTTAAAATAACATAGTAATTTATCTAACATAAAAGGTATGATTATTAAGAGAAGTTAAGGTTCATATGAAACAGGTAAAATGGAAATAAATTAATTAACTCTCTATTATGTGAGGCAGTTTTACATCTAATTAGAAATTACATTTTACAGCATTAGATACTTCAAAAAATAATGAAGTTTGAGTATATTTAAAATTATTGCCAAAAAGTAATTTCTAAATTAAATATAGAAAAATATGTTCATATAGAATGTATTGGCGTTTATATCAAGTTTGGAAACATTTAGCATATTAAGGAGATTTTCATAAAAAATAATGATATTATCACTACAAACAAATGAAAAAAACAAGCAGTATTTTAATGATAATGCTGATCTTGCCAGCATAAAAGCAATTTGTATATACATATATTTGTATATAATTTGTGCTTTTATATATGTTAATTTTGTAAGGACAAAAGCAAGTGCTAAGTCCAAAGAATATGAGGGATATGGAAGAATTTGCTGGCCTTTATATTTTTGACCAGCCCCTAAAGTAGCATATGGCTGCCATTATTATGATGTAGTATGATGCTTTTCATATTGAACATCTCTGGCCTCTTTCTGTGGTCTTCTGTAATTAAATTATACAGTTGCTGACAATAATTGAATTTTTCATTCGGCCTTAAAAGCTCATAACGTATTGGTCCTCGCATATCCCACCACATACACAACACTCACTTATTCAGAGTCAAATTCGGCTTACAGGTGAAAGGGAAAGGTTTTTCGGGTACACAATGTGCTTTTTATCTTCAGCTATTATCCGGCTCAAGTTGGGCTCGATTTTATTCCGAGCAAGCAGAGGTGTGCATATGAGGACTCGAGCATTCAAATTATTTCTCAATTTTAGTTCATGTGGCACCTTACTTAAATATTTCTGCACCAATCCTGTCATCCGAATATGCTCCAAAATGGTTGACCGCATCGTCATTGATCAAAGATGGTTGTCAAAAAGTACCTTTGTTTAGAAACATTGACATCAGCTGATTCTGCATGTTCTACATCAGTAGTTCATCAAACAATTTTAATAAATTTCTACGTACTTCTCTTGAATTTCGCCATCGTTTCACACATAAGACTAACGTGAATCAACCTTATTTTAGTTAATTTGCTACTTAATTATGAATACATTAAGTGATAAAAATAGAGGGGCACACATGTGTCATGTATTGACGCCAGTAAATTAAGAGGCTATGAGTTAATATATTCTGTTTTATATATTATTCAATTGGAATTAAGTACAATATTTTTGTAATAAAATTTTGAAATTCTGTAAAATTACATCCATCAACCAAAGAAACATGATATTTCAATAAAAATCTTTGAGTTAGAGGATAACATGTTTTATCTAAAAGACCTTAACAAGCTCAAAAGAAAAACAACTACAAACATTTAATATCATTGGCAATGAACTGGTAAAATAAAAATTTTAATTGGATGAAACTTACAGGAGGACATAACCAAAAATTATTTATTTAAAAAAAAGTTTCGTAAAGATAATAAAAGTGCTTGGATAATTTTAAAAACAATCTTCAATTTGTCTGACTGTCGAAAAATCAATTTTTGTCCTTTATTTGCAGTTTTATATAACTGAGTTTTGGATATCAGTTCGTAACAAGATATTTAAAATGTATAAACGTGTAGCTCATTAAATTAAATAACATAATTCTGAGATTATTTTCATTTTTTCATACATTCATATATACTCCTTTAAGACTTTTTCCATAGGCAATTTTCGTGTTGATCCTTTTGAATCCTCCACATTACCCCTTGCCCATATTTTAGAGCAATCCTATTGTAGCTTGTAGAGACAAAAACATTAGATATGAAAATGAAAGCATTGGTGTAGCATAATATCCGTTTTAGAGAAGAATAAAAGACCCTGAGTTCTTAGTTTTTTCAATTTCATGAATGAAATTAGGATTTTGTTGTTTCATTGTTGATTATCGTGTTTCGTAATATCCAGGGAAACCAATATCCGGAGTATTCCCTTTTGGATAGTTATTTGTTGAAAAATATATATTTATTTTTCCTATTTTGGGATAATGAATTCGGTCTTGTGGCTAAAAGTGTCAATTGGGTTTTAGTTTTATGATACCTGAAATTTCACTTTAAATTTACTTTGAAACACTTTGAGATTTTCAAACAAATGGAAAACCTCTAATTTAAGGTAAGATTAGGGTTTATTATTTGAATCTGTTAGATATATTTCTGGTATATATAAAAATGTAGGGTTGAGCTTTGATTGAAAAACGTCTAAAATGTAGGCAGTATGAAATAAAAATAAGATTTTAAAACAACTTTGATATAAACTGATGGTCGAATAGTGTAACTAGTATGAAACTATACATTAGAATACATTCATATAACTTTAGTGGTGTGAAAATTATCATATATTGGCTATAACACTGGTATTTGGAGGTAAAAGAAAAATTTTGATTAAATTAATTAAAATTTGATTTTAATAATTTGGGGATAAACCATTCACTACAAGCTGCAAGCTACTTCTATGGTGCTTACTGATGACATACCAAGGATGAAGAGTCATTTATAAAATCTCATGTAATTTGAGGACAGAATTTTTCTCACCTTCCAGTAGCCTCAGAAATAGCTCTTGAGATAGATAACAACCTCAATATTAAAGAAGCGCCTAGTTTGGACGATATATCTCCCAGGCTACTCAAGGAATTACCTGCAAAAGCAATTACACTGCTCACATTTCTCCACAACGCATGCATAAAGCTGCAATATGTTCCTGACAGCCCCCAAACTGCCTAGATAATTATGATATAAAAACGTGATAAGTCAGCTGAAGAAATCTGCTCATATAGACCAACCTCGCTTCTACCAACAATCGCAAAATTGTTCGAAAAACTGCTAATAAAACGACTTAAACTGTACATAAGCAGCCCTGACTTCCAATTCGGATTTAGAAGTAACCACTCAACCATTGATCAAGTACATAGAGCCACAAGTATAATCGAACAAGCATTCGAGGAAAAAAAAATACTGCACCGCAGTATTTTTAGATATATCATAAGCATATGATCGAGTCTAGCATGAAGGACTGATACATAAGATGAGCATGCAGTTACCAGATAACCTGTGCAAACTGCTTGAGTTCTATATAACAAACCGCAAATATAGGTTAATAAACGAAGAGGCTAAGTCAAACATCTATACAATGAAAGCAGGAATTCCTCAGGGTAGTGTATTAGGACGAGTCACAGAACAAAGCGGTGGAAAAACTGCAACGAACCTTAAACAATGTCAGCAAATGGACCACTGACTGGAAGGTAAAACTAAACAGAGCCAAATCAGTTCATGTTCAGACAACCTCAATGCATATCTTGACGGAGAATGCGTACCGCAAGCAGAAACAGCTAAATACTTAGGCTTCAACCTAGACTCAAAACTAAATAGGAAACACCATGTGATGCAGAAAGCAAATCACATTAAACAGCAAACACGCAAATTATACTGGTTAATTGGGAAACATTCCCAACAAGAACTAAAGAACAAAAGGCCTGTCAATAATCAAACCCATTTGGACATACGATGTTCAACTATGGGGATGTGCACACAAGTCAAACAGGGAAATCAACCAAAAATGTCAAAACAAGTTCCTGAGACTGATTACGAACGCTTATAGGTACTAGCAAATAAAGAACTCCATCAAGACCTAAAAATTAAATGGGTTGAAGAGTTTATACAAGAATATGCGGTCAGACATGAGAAGCGGCTTCTACACCACACCAACCTAGAAGCAATCAAATTACTTGATATAACTGGTTAACTTAGAAGACTTCAACGCATCAAGCCACATGAATTAACATAATAATAATACGTACGTAATAATAATAATAACAAAGGGAACTGATCACAGGATCAGAACTCCCACACATGTAATAAATAACATAAGTAACACATAACTCAATTAAAAATACTAATAAATTAATTAGATTTAAGATTAAGATAGTAGTTAAATGGATATTAAAAAAAAAAAGAAAGAGAAGAAGTTGCTTCGATGTTTCTGACAACAGGTCTTTACAATAAAGGAGCTAGTGAATAAACGTGTTTTCAATATTCTGGCATAATCTGGATTTTTGGTTGATCTGACTCTTTTCGTTATTTTTTTTATCCTAGACTTAAGGAATATTTTTGTTTGTACTAGACCAATTGATTTAGATCACAAATCAACGTAAAAATTCTTATTTCAGACACTAGTGAACTATTTGAATAGGCCAATCAAGATGTGTAGATTTAAACAGGGTCCGTATACCATTTCCTTAATTCTAGTCTTGTCGCACTATCTGCCCATTTATTTTCCTCTATTCCTTCATTATAAGTATAAAGTTTTGCTTCTAGCCAACAGTTAGAAGTTCCTTACATCTAATACTTTTCTGATTTTACAGTGAGATCAAGCACTTAGTTATTACCATTTAACTCTAATCCTTAACTGGATTTATCCAGACATCTAAACAAAATTTAAATAACCATCTTTAGCATTATTGGTGCCCGTTTTTCAATAAAGCAAACACAAACAAACATTATCTTTAAAATGGACTTAATTTAAATTTTTTGTCTGCATGAATCACATTACTCCCTTTAAAGCATAAATTATGGCTCAACTACACTTAAAAGTTCCAAAACCTTAACAAAATTTATAAGAAATAAAAAAAATTTAAATAATTTATATATGCCAATATATTTGGTTAAATCGGTGTCAGGTAGGTCAGATTTTTCATTATAGATGGAAAAAATGATAGATATTTGATCTAACTGAATGCCTAAAAATGAAAGGTACCTTCACTAATGCAAATCCTTTTCAATACTTAATCTTTATCTGATAAATCTGATGTCTGATTAAATAACCTGAAGAACTTTTCTGCTACTCAAAAAAAAAAATTATTCAGGGTATTGAATTATGTAGATTTTAAAATTTATAGGAGAGAAAGCAACTGAGGTTTCTTAAAAGGTAGAATTTAGAAATTTAGAATAGCATTTTTTCTTTAACATTCAAATTGTTGATTTTCAGCAGATAAAGATGTTTTTGTTTTGTTGAAATATGGCAAAAAGGAAAATTTTCGGAATTATAGATCTTCATTTTCTACATGGTTATTTAGGATGCTTTCCCATGTAATCTGATTACAAGATTTTATTTTCTAAATACAACCAAGCTTAGAAGAAATTATGAAGGTAAAAAAGCTTCTTTACATTTTTTCTCTTTTCTTGTTAAATTTTGTGACCCTGCTGATTATTCTAATGAAAATAACTTCTTTGTCATTTATTCTGAATTTTCACTTGACCTAGAAGGCGTACCTAACTAGGCATAGCGTAATGCCTCACCTGCTTTGACGAACGCAATCAGTGTAGTTTATAAAACATATACATATTCACAGGCGATCAGCATGCCCTAATACAAATGCATAAATTTTGTTGCATTATACAAATAAAATAGATAAACCTTTTGCTTGTGGCCTGGTGGCAGAAGCAAACCATTTGCTTATAAGCTTTCTTGCTGTTTTGTCTAATGCTAGACCGAATTTCTAATGGGTAAGAAGTAAGCACAAGCAGCAGTATTACCAGATTTTATGTCATGAATAATAGCGAAGTGTAATGTAAATAGGATTAGTAGTCCAAATATGTCTTTAATAGCTTTTTTTCTATTATATTTTTTCTTGTGTATAAAATATAAACTATATAAAAATATAATCGGAATTCCAAAAAAAGAATATTATGTTAATTGGAATTAACAATGAAGAATACTTAAACTCAAAAATTAAAATTTTATACACACTGCAATCTACTCTGGGAAAAAAGACAATAGAGCTCTACACTTAACTACTTGGCAGGAGTATCAAAATTTTAAGACATCATAACAACCTGTTATACTTGTACTGTAAATTATTCTCTGAGTTGTTTTACTTTTATATTTTTATTTTTAAATACTACTGTAACAGACAAGTAAGAACAATGTCACAAAACAAAGTTTCATTACTGCAACAGAAAACAAGCAAAAAAAATCTTTAGAATAAATTTTCATAAATAAGCATTTGTTATTATATAAAATTAAAAACTAATTAAAATTTGAGTGCTATTCCCATGGAGAAAATTTAAAAAATAATTTTCTTCCTAGGGATTTTTTCTGCCTAGAATAATTTAACAGAAAGTTAACTAAGTCTAATGTAAGAGCAAAATTTAAAGAAAAAAATACAATTTTGCTTAAAAAGGATTTTATTTTCTATTTTTCTATTATTTAAATACTAAAAGAATCCGATTAGAATCCTATTTGAAAAGTTATATTAACAAATTCTGGTTGAAAGAAAAGAAACAAACACAACTTTACCTATTTGTCTATAATAGTTTGAAAAAGCTATCAAAACTTTATCTCAAGTTTCATCGTTACAATTTGATAATTTTCCAGTGAGTGAATTTCTATTCCTGGCTAAAAAATTCCAGTTGGACAATTATAGGACAATATTGCATCCTTGTTATATTACTACCAAATTAAGGATTAAAATGGCTGTTTTCATTGATCAATATTCCATTATTAATGACCTAGCAGAAGCAATATGGTATTTTGTTTATTGTTATATCAGCAAAGTATGATTTATTTGCATAAATTCTACTATAATGGTATAAACGGGTATTGGAAAAGCATGACAGCTAGCAATGATAATGCAATTTTGGTAATTTTCAGCGAATCTTTGATGTCATGACAAATTTCTGGAATCTCTTGGCTTCTGGTTGTTTTCCTTGTTTAATTTATTCAGGATTCTAGTAACAATGCTTTGTAATAACTAAAGAACGATTATTATTTCTTGAAAATGAATTATGATTTTAGAATTCAATTGTTTAATAAGATATTAGCTGAGTTTATAAATGGAATTCAGCTTGGAGACATAGTTGTGTCTATAGACAAAAATTAATTAAGATATTAAATATTATATAAGATAAATAGTTCGATATTTTGAAAGAGGAAGTCGTATTAAAATTGTTTCGTTTGATTTATAAGTTTGGCAGTTGATGTCATTATTGATTAATTACCGCAACCACAATTTCATCAACTAGGGGATCGCTAGCTAGCTAGAGGATAGCTGAAATCGTGTCAAGATGAATTATAGTTTTTTCGAAATTTGCTGCTATTCAGACATAAATATTCTTTTATTGTCTTACCATTGAGTTACTCTGTTCCAATAGAGGAATTCAGAATCTCGTTGAATTTTTTATATTTAATAAAAATATATATTTTGATTGAGATGTTATGAAATGCTTAAATTTATTATGCAAACAAAATGGAATTTGATGTGTTTGTCATCGCTTTTTTAAATCCATGAAAAATAAAATTTATGTAAAGAAATGTAAATTTTTAATTTATTTGTGTCCAATTTCTGGCATTATTTGCCGTCATGCTAAAAACACCTGGCCAAATAGCGTTTTCTTTATGTTTTTTGTCACTAGATTCTAATTTAGAGACAATGGCAGTAGTATTTTTATCCTCAAGTGCTGTGTCAAAAAAAGGTTCTCTAGCCAGTTAATATGTTATGTACTTTTATATGCCAAGAACGGTTTTTAAGTAGCACACTGTTAATTTGTCTATTTATGGAATTCAGGTGGAATATACTCAATTTTTACCAAATTGTCTCTATTCCGTGAGAGGTTTTTGAGCAGATTTTACTTTCAAACAGAAAAAGATCTGCATTGGGTGATAATACTACTCCAAAAACTCTGTCCTGAATATAAGCCGTACAGGATTTTTCAGTTGTTTATACGAGTTCCAAATATTTATTTGAATTTACCATTTTTATTTATTTGCCTTTGTATATCAAAGTATCTTCTGTATTAGGTTTTTAAAATTTTCTGAAAGTCATCTGTTCTATTTGGTCTCGATAATTATGGAACTGCCTTTTATAAGTCCATTTTGTTTGTATATTAAAAGCATACTTCAGCTCTTGTTAATTAAAAAAAAAACAATGTCATGTCATCTGCTTACATAACTATTGATGTTTCTTTTAAATGATTAACTTTATGAGAAATAGGTTATGAAATATAAACACAACAAAAATATTTTTACATTTTTTATATTCAAAATATTTTTGTTATGATTGATTGGCTATACAAACAATGCTGTTAAAAGTTTGATATTTTATCAAAAATATCTTTTTTTTCTTATAAAATATGTACACTATGGTAATAAATTGTCATGATTTAACCAGAATTTAAATTTCATTTTAATTTGCGCTTTTTTATTTTTTCAATCTTTCATTTAAAACTCATATAGTTACGCTGATGTTGCTTATATCATTCTTTTTAAAGGACAATATAAATACCAAAGTACAATAATGGGCTATACTAAATAATTAAGAAAAATAGAATAAATCGGCTAAGTTGAATAACTTATGTTCTTTTTTCGGAGATATTTGTTTTGAAATATTTATGAAATTGAAAAAATACGCCAGATACGCTGTAATACTACCTACTTACTCCTAGCAAGCATTTAAAATAATAAAAAAGAGCAATACATTAAATACATCCACATTAATTAAATTCTTTACTTTAATTGATGTCAATTGCTATCTCTCAAGTGGCAGAGATTTAATTTAAAAGTCATTTAGCATTAGCGCCTCTTGTTAAGTGAAATCAATATGCTTCATTGAAAATGAAATTTAGTGAATTTAGTCGTCAGTATCTGATAATATTGTTTCTTTAAATAAAAATAAGTTACATATAATTTTAATAGAATAATATTGACTCCTTGTTAATATACTAATACAAGCTTAAAGCATTAGAATATATTAAACGATTTTATATAATACAAATATTTGTAGCTGCTATAGAAATATTTAATTTTTCTCTGTGTTAAATATCTTTAAAAGGGCTTTTTTATTGCTACTTTTGCTTCAGAAATTTGATAACAAAAAAATATCTTAATTTTTAAAAACTTAGCTCACTTTATTCTGCCAAGTGTTGATAAAATTAATGTATTAATATTATTAAATAAATAAATCTGTTGTTCTGAAACTATATTGCTTAGCTCCCGTTGTTTCTGCCCACGGTAAGACTTTTAGGCTGCCTACAAAATGCCGGCTTACAGTCCATGTGACACTTATTCCCATTGCGATAGTTTGATCTTTGGTAGGCTTGCACTCTGAACAATTTGAGCATATTCCTATTGATTAACGACTTGTCAGGTGTCCGCTCGGCTGTAAGACGGCACTCTGTAGGCAGCCTTATGTTGGAAATGCAATGGATAGAATTTTGATATCCACTATGAAACACAAGAAGTGATAACATAGATTCAATTGAAAACATATCTTTGGTGAAAAGATGATAGATGAGACTGCGAGAGAATAGATTTTGAGTAAGAGGAAGCAGATGGGTCTCTAATCGCTTCTTTATATCTAATTAGTTTCATAGCTACAGTTTGTATATCAAGTAATTGATTCCAAGTCTTTTTTTAAAAATTAAATAACGGTAAATTTTAGTTTTAAGTAAAATAAATCAATATGAATAATCAACGAAATTGTAATCTATGAGCATTTTTTAAAACTACCATGAAGTTTTGAAACCTTAGCCATCTGGTAGCTCTTCACGAACAACAGACTTATCATCGCGTACAAAAAATAATTTTGCTCTATTTATGCTACTTTTCTGTCAAACAATTGCAACGGATATCAGATCCTCATTTACTGTGTTTGGCAAACGTTTAGTTTTCTTGCATTTAAACCTTTGATCATAAGGCTTTAATATAATTTCTAAAAAAAAAATATAGAATCTTATAATTTTATATATGTACATTCTCACTGTTCCCACAATTAATAGCTTTTCATGCACTTTTCATAAGCCGCTGAAGGTTTTGTACGAGTTTGGTTTTGTGTTTTTACTTCTAAAAATATGGTTTTATGTTTTGTTTGGCAATTTCAAAAATTTGCTAAATGCAGTAAACGTATCAGAGCTAATGAACAGCTTTTGTGTATTTGCATTCCTCTTAAGACTAATATTTTTCTCATTTTTTTATAGTGAGTCTATACTAAACTTATTGTTGTTATTCCATGATAATTTTGAATTTTTAGCTGAAAAAATTGATGTTACCTAAACAAATTACGAAAAACATGTAAAAGTTTGAACAAATCTTTAAGCCTTTGAACAATTCATTTAATATGGACCATTGTACATTTACGTCACCATGATACAATTCTGAAAGCTGCTTGGCAGTTTTTCCTACAATAAATGGTCAATTTAAAGAAATCAAAAATAATTAAATTTATGTGTGTTTTCATTGCTCTTTCCATTCCTTGCCAAATACCCTAGAAAAAACTGTTTTCAAACAATTTTTACCGTAATTAAAGCATATTTAAAGAACTATTGTTAAAAAAGTCTAAAGTTGATAAGTTCATAAGAACTTAAAAGTTGAACTTATTTAATGTACTGTTAAAAGAAAGGTTATAAAGCCAAATATATATTGACCCAAAATTATTTCACTTTTGACCGAATTTAGATCTTCTACTCCGAAAAACTTGTGTTTGATTTTAAAAAACTCCACACAAAGCTGTCAATTGAAGTAGAAAACATAGTTAGTTCTGTTACCTAAAAAGTTGAATTTAAAAAGAAATTCTCAAAATAAAGAATTTTTTTGAAATGTCCTTAAGGGAATTCAATACCCAATTCATTGAAAAATAAATATTATTCAGTATTTATTCAAGCAAATTCCAACTGATTTATTTCTTAAATTGTTAGATCCATTGAAATTTTTTCTTAGAGTACTTAAAACAGGGACTTAAAGTGATTGGTATTGTAGAACTAAGTTATCCTGGTACTATTTAATTTTAATCATTTCTTTTTTGTACATAAATTTTTTTCCAATTCAATTGTTATCATTTCTCACTCCATTTGAGTTCAATAACCAAGAAAAACTCCTATCAATAACATGCCAATTGATTTATCAAACTCAATTCCAGTTATATTTCTAAGGTAGATGTTAAATTTTATGCGTAGTAAAGAAAATTGCAAAAGTAAAAAAAATTTCTGGCTTCCATTAATCATACAGCACAATTTTACTTTTATGCTAAGAACCAAAAATTATCACGTAACAAGTCAATAAATCACCTAGTGACCTAAATGATCTTTGTACAACTAATCAAATAAGATTTTTGTCTTTTTAATTAACTTTAAGGATTTGTCTATGGAATATAAGGATGATTTCCATTAAATTCTTTTGAAAATGCCTGTAACTATTTCTTTGTAATAAATATTTTATTTTTTATATAGAAATAGCAAAACATAGCAATAAATCCTTTTGAATTTAATTTTGAAATTCCTTACATATCGAATTCAATATAGAATTATATATTTATTTATTTTTTTAAAATTACGATAGTAGTAATTCAGGATTATTAACCAAAGGACATATTTTTAAATTCAAAAATTAAATTAAATTAATTTTTACACTTTAAGCCATTTTCATTCATAAAGAAAAGGCAATAAAATCTATTTTTTATTGAAATTTTATGTACAGTTTTAGAGATCGTTAAAAGAGTTTTCAACACCAATTTAATGGCTATAAAATCTTATGTTTATGTTAGGTAATAAGGATTCATTCTTTATTTAAGCGATTAACAGGATCATTACTAATTTCTATACAGAAGCCACTAGTTTGGATGATTTTAATTACCTGAAAATATTCATTAAGACTCCTTAATTTAATTAGTGTTGAGAGAATTTTATTTTATTAGCTAAATGAATATAATATGATTTTGTTATTTGAATAATAAATTTTATTAGTTATCCTATCAATAAAACTTACTAAGTTCATGTTGAGATTTCTTAAGAAGATTATGATAAATTTCTTTATGCTGGCAATATTAAATGTGACGTTCGTATGTTGCCTTTCATACTTTATGTTAATTTAAACTTATAATCATTTTATTATTTTTTAATACAAAGATATTATATTTCATAAACTGAAATAAAAATAACATTAAGGAAAGCTTTTTTAAAATAGACTTTTATTCAGTGCGGTAGATATCTTTTAGTGGTGGAGGGAGAAAGGAGGATATTATTTTCTTGTTAACTTTTTTACCTTTTTTCTTAAGTTAATACTAAAGTACTGCTAGTATGGTGGGGAGAGCGGTTATTCTCTTGATCCCCTATATCTGCCACATTGCTTTTATTTATGATCTTTTCATAAAATTAACTAAATAAAAGGAGAAAATAACTTTTTGAATGAAAGAAGAAGGATAAATAATGCTTTTTGCAAGATTTATTTACAACTTTATATCCTTTCTTCATTTAGTTTATTAATTTCAAAAAATAATCTTAAATAACATTCTATTCTAAATTAACTTTCCTTAATGTTATTTTTATTTAATATCTTATATAATACTTACTCTTATTTAGAGTGTTTATGGTAAATTAAAATTTAACAGCAAAAATTGTAAAATATTTCTAAATTTCTTTGCCAAATTCCACTGGGTTGTGTGTTTCACAATAATTTTACAACGAATTCGCACTGTCAGCCAAGTAGTAAATTCAAAATAAATAGAAAGTTTTTAAAACCGTAAGACTTGGAAAAATAAATTTTGAAAAATAAAAATAAACAATATTTATTTCTCTTTTTCTACTTATTTTAATTATTTATTAAAATAAATAAGGTATTAAAGTAGTTTTTATGAAAAAATTGTGTATTGCGTATTGATTGCGTCAATATCAAGAATTTCCTTGATGTTTCTGTGGACATTTAGTGAAAATAAAAGTTAGAAAAACATATTAGAATTTGCTTATATATCATAAGCGAAAATTTTTGTTTGATTTATTAATTTAAGCTATTCACTTAATTTAATTTTGAAATAATGTTTGGTATTGAAATTGCAAAATAAAAAATTTATTCCAGGTATAACTTACCAAGAACATTTCTTTTAAATTTACTAACATTTTTTTGAACTAATTGGAACTGTAACGTAACAAAAAAGATATTAAATATCAGTGTCATAAGTCATAACATAAGCTATGAATTATATCTTATGCTTTTATTCATTTAAAATGTAAAACTATAATATATTTGTGATAAATATAAAATCTTCATTGCATATTTTTAAGCTTAATAATAATTTTCAACTAATTTCAATTCGATTTATGCCTTATTTTATATTATAAGTTGAAAATTTATAAGATTAAAAACCATTTGAGATTCAATACATTTTGTTCATATAACAACAACAAAAAAAGCCGATTCCAATATCTTTTTTAGCCTATTGAAAATTAGATCTAGTAGAAAATATATAAACAAAATTTCCAAGAAAATTACTTTAGAAGCCATAAAGGATTTTCTGCTCAAGCAAATATATAATTTTCTTATATTTTCACATTTTAAAATATATTATAAGCCAATTTTATGCTACTTTTGAGGGTTTTACTGAACAATATTTGTGGCTGTATTTTATTGATATTGAAATTGATGGTTTGTTGAACTTTTTTTCTTCTTTACATGCAAAATTTCAATTTTTTTACATAATATAAAGAGTTTCAAAGAGTTACTTATTTTTTGTTGGGTTCTGTTATCCAAGTAAAATTTTTATATTTTCTTTTGATATTTTTTGGAATAGTAATTATTATTACTAGTAAGATAACTGTTTTTACACGTCAATGAGTAAAATGTAAAATTAAAATGTATTTAAAAGTTTTTAGTAAAAAATATAAGTAACTAAATATGAAAAGCATTTCATGTGATTTTGAGTTTGACAGATAACAAAACAAAAAACTAATTCATACCCATTATCCACCGAAGCTTATACTCATTATTACAATTCAACGAAAGAAATTTTGCATGGAGAATACTACTCTTGCCCCCGGAAGTCGCTACGATGGTACATCAAGTTCTTGTTTCATCTAATGGACGTTTCAATTTGGAATACAAGTTGGATATACAACAAATCGCAATCATCTAAAATGAAATACTTAGATTTTAGGAATGGACTTGCTAAAAACTAATTATTAGAGATTGTGAACTGAATATAATTCCAATAAATATCAGAACTGAAACGAAACATTTTTCTCATAAAATGAAGAAGAGGATAAGGTGTCGTGTATGCAGAAAAATAAGCTGCGAAAAGAAACTTTTTATTCTTGCGGAATAAGTAAAACAAATAAAGGCTTACCTGTTGGCATGCGCATCGATTATTGTTTTCAAATTTTTCACTAGAGGAAATAAATTACTTATATCTTTAATCAAAAATTTTGTTTTTTTCTTTATTATCTTTCATTATATCGTCGCATATATATATGCGACGCTCGGTTTTTTAAATAAAAATATATTCAATGGCCTAGCGTCGCAAAAATGCGTCAATGTAGAAATTTGCATATTTTAATTATTTTCAATGTTTTTCATATAATTCTACAAAAAGAATGTTAATTTGAATTAAAATTAAAAGAAAAAATATCTGGTCTGTGGTACAAAATTTTATTTTCAAGCCCTGGTAGCCAAAATAAACTGTGGGTGAATACTCTGCTATTCAGCTAATAGTGATGCTTTAAATTTTTCAATTGATCCTCAAAAACTTTGTGGAGTTTTTCGAATAAGGGATTCCCATAAATATTCTATAATATTCAAGTCGGGGCTTTGAGGAGGCCAATCAAGTGCTTGGATTCACTTATTGTTTCAACTCTTTTTCATGTTGAAAGCAAATGATTCTTTTAGACCAAATTTGTTCTCCAGATTGTTTACATATTTAATGCCTGTTAGAGTGCCATCAATGATATAAAGATTGTCAAAACCCTCCGTATCACATCAACCCCACACCATAATGCTTTTAGAACCTCGTTTCATGGAAGGGTATATGATTTTTCTTTTGAACATTTTACCTCTTTTTCTCTAAACATATCAACGTCTTTTATTAGATTTTAATTCTAAATTTGATTCATCACTTCGTACAACTGAATTCAAAAAATTCTAAAGGTTTTTTTATATATTTTAAGGCAAATTTGAATCTATTTTTGGCATTTTTTATCAGAAATTAGTGGTCGTTTTCGAGCAATCCAACCAAATAATTCTCGTTCATGTATTTTCTGTCATATTTGAGTCAGTTGTATTAGTAAATTTAACTTTTCCTTCAACATTTTGACTGCTTTTTTTGGGTTTTCTTTTAGTTCTCTCAAGATATTTGCATCCTGTTGGGCCGTAGTTTTTTCGTCTTCTCCCTATCTGCTTCAAACTTTCAGCGATAGGTTTTTGAAACTTTTTTTGTTAAACTTAAAACAGCATTTAGCTTCATGTGATTTCATAGATCGATTAACAAAAGCAATTGTAGTTTAGAGGTTAATATTTTATTCTTGTCAATTTGAAAATTCACTCTATCAAAATGGTTAGCAAACTAGACCGCAAATAACAAGGGCCATTTTGATTTTTTATATTTAAAATTTGGTTTAGTCAAGTAGAATTTTTCTTGGAATATGTAACCAAGCCAAACATATAAGCAAGAGCAAAGCAAAAATTGTGTTCAATTTTAAGACAACACAAAATTTAATTAGAGCTGCCAAATTTTAAAACTGAATATAATACAATTTGACCCTTATCAAGTTTAAGATTTATTCATAAATGATTCCATTGAATTTACGATAGAATGTTTTATAAAAGGCTTTTCAAAACCCTGCTTAGTTAAAATTAAATGTTTTAGTTAATTCACTTTTCAAAAGTATAAGCTTTTTTGAAATTGATATATTTATGTATTTGACGTATTCTCTTTTTATTGTGAAATTAGTTATTGTGTCCTTTAAAGAAAAATAGTTTTATCCAAACCATCATTACAAATAAGAAAATTAATTTACTGAATAAACAAACCACAAGAACACCTAAACATAAAAACTTTCATTTGATTATGATATTAAGTTAATGAAAGTTTTTATAATTTTTAATAAAATATTTTGTCAAGCTATAAAGCATAAATTGTTAAAAATATATTTTTTCATTCCTGTAACTTCGTGTAACTCTAATAAAGCTACAAACATGCTTAAGTCATTTTCTGGAAAATTTTAAGCCAATCATTGACCTATGCTTACATAATTTACAGAAAGTCTCTTCTAAAAGGTAAAATGAGTTTAAGTAGTTGCAGTAGACTTAAAATACAAAAAAAAAAAAAATAAAATAAAATAAAATTGAAGTATTACATTTATAGTCAAAAAGCTATCGATTTCTGCTTTATAATCCAATTTGCGTCTATTTTTTTACCCAAACAGTTTAAATAGTTTAACTTAGGGCGCAAAATATATATTTTTGATGAGAATTGTCATATTAGAAATTTTTAGTGTTTATTTTTCGTCTTTGGTAACACTAGTTTGAAATAAATTGGTGTCAATAAAATTTTACATGGAAAATTTTATTACTTTTTGCTGGTAAAAACAAATTCAAATAATGGTGTCAATACTTTTTCGCCTTCAATTTGGGAAATCGGTTTCGCAAATATTTTTTCGGAAAATTAAAACTTTAAAAACCCAAGATATTTTTTATTTATCGAAATCATTGCTTTTTTATTCAAATTTTGTACTTCAATGACAATATATAAATATTTTTTTCAAAAAATTCATATAGTTAATAACCATCCCTTAAGGTATTTCGCAGATATTTACTATTTAATAAAAATAACCATCTCAAAAGATTTTTACCTAAATCAAAATAATATTAAAAGCTTATATAATCATTTTCAAAATTTTTAAATATCCTGAAATTAAGAGGATATTCAAACTACTCAAGCTATTAATGCTAAATAACCTCAAAATGTCTAAACGTCAAGCGTTATCAAAAGTTTACATTGAAATTTTATAAAACTAATGTAGAAACTTAATAAAGAATGTCATTTTTGATATTTTATACCAAATAAGCTAAGATTTATATTAGAAGAGATTTTTAGATTTCATGAGAAATGCTTTTCAAAATTAAGGATAAGGAAATTAAATCGCAGTAATTGGAGAAGGTGATGATGTGTATAGAATCTGTCATTTCTTAAATCTTGCGTGGGCTGGGATCTAAAGATTCAAAAATACCATAATCAAATTAATGGGGACCCTGAGTACCCGAACTTCAGATTTGGAACAATTACTTCTTAACTGCATGGGGCTACCATTGAACATATCAAACCACCTTCTCCTCTGTTGGAGATGTAGGAAAATATTTTGCTCAGAAACATTGTTACAACCACAGATTTTGGCATTGACTTTCTATCATACGCACCATAGGTTCATAGGTAACAGCATGTGATTCCTCTTTAGATTATTCAAGAAAAGAAATACAAGAAATATTTTTCGAATTTCATGATATTAATAGAATGCTGTCATTTTTCCAAATATAATTAAAATTATACTCTGACAAAATAAGCTTAAAGTTTTTGTTTTGTTTTGCTTGACAATTTTTTAAAATATTTAATTACAGTTTGTCGTTTAACAATTTATTGATCTTTTGCATAAAAATTTAATTTTAAGTAAATAGCTGAATTGAATTGCAATAAACTAGTTTCACAAAAATTATTTTAGGCATAAAAAGAGATGTTCTGAAAATTTGGGTTCCATCAATTCAGTAGTTTTAGTTTCGAGAAGACATCTACATAAAAACATTCCCTACTTTTTTATATATTTAAATGATATATTCGGCTGGAATTTGAAGTTCAAAATGATGTTAAAAACCAGCAAGTATGGAATTAAAATGGGGAAAAAAATTTACATTTTTTAACTTCGTTATTTTAATTATTCCAATCTATTTATTGCTGTTGACACTCCAATATTCTTTCAATAAAAACGATGGGTAATAAATGATCATAGTCAATATAGAAAATTTTGCTAAGTGGGAAATAAAAACTTGGTTGCTGACCAAAAATGGTCAAACCAATTTTTCTTTAGTATATACTGTTTCCCTTTTTTTTATTTACTACTTTGTTTGTATCATGTTTTATAGCTATAAATGTTTTTTAAATATAGACTCGTTTATCCTTAGGAAATGCTTATAATCCGTTGGATTCGAATGAAAAATGTTAAAGAGATTTTGTGTGTTTCTATTAACTTTCATTTTTTTATTCGTATTCGATTTTTTTACTTAAACGTATTTCTTTTTTTTTTTTTTTCAATTATAAAATTGTTTTCTTATTATTTGTTGGCAGCTAAATAAAACTAAGTTTAATAAATTTAAAACTATTTTATCAAAAAACAATTAACGAATAGACGCACTTTAAATTTTAAAATAAACAAACAGTTATTTGCTTTCATGTACTTCTAAAAAGCTGCCATGGTTATTGTTATCAAATTTAACAGCAAATAAATTTAACAAATAGATTTTTATATAAAATTTACCATTAGATTACTCAAGTCCAATTTTACCTCTAATTTATTCTAAAGACTTAAATATGAATTAAAATACAGAATTACTTTCTATAGAAAGTAGAAATCTTCTCCTTTCTTCCTCTAAATAGTCGATTTGAAAAGTTAAACAAAATTTGACACCATATGCTTAGATTTTTAATTTACTTCAAGTGACAAGTAGGTAGATACATAACAATTAAAGGACATTAACCGTTTTTCTTAAACTTTTTTTTCGCTTAATGGTGTCATGAAAGCGTCTGACACTCAAGATGGTTATGCAATGGTATTTAAGATATTATATGTATAAATTTTGCTTTAATATTTTACGATATATCGATCAAAAACACTGAAGATATTTTCATTTAAATTATACCTAAATAGTCTCTGCCTAAATTTAAAGGAAGCAGGTGGCTTTCCTGAAAGTGAATGAGCTAAACCACTGGTAGTAGGTAAATTTATTTTACGTTATCGTAACGTTTTACGTTACGTGTCTAAATTTCAATTCACAATTTTTTTCTAATTTTTAATTTAATTATTAACAAAAATAAACTTTTTATACATGAGGAAGGAAATGAATATATTACAGGATTCAGATTAAATTACCGACCAAACTTTAGTGAATAAATGTATTAAAATAAGCGTCTTATACATAATATTATTTTTAGTAGCTTGAAAAATTTCTGGCAAAACAATGACCCAAAATAAAATAAAATTTTATAATATATTTTTTACTATTGCTTAAAGTCCAAAAATTTTATTAAACTCGTTTTATTATTTTACCTTGGCGACTTTACAAAGAATATTTAATCTGCCTAAAAGTATGTAATCATTCCTCTTGAATAGGAAACAATTTTGTATATTACAAAAAGAGATTTTCATCCTTTCATTGCAATAAAGCTTCCTTCATATAATTTTACATTGTTGGAAAAATTCAGTAGTTCAAACAAAAAGGATGAGATATCATCAATAAATGCATTCAATTATGCTTTGTTTCTTGTATAAAATTCAAGGCTTTTCTATGATAAAAACAAAATTTGGTTTTGTATCAAATATACAGTATTTATTATTTGTATATATTTTTATTCTTTTTTTGGTTATTAAATAAAATTTCTATACATACATATATGTTAGCTTATATTTGCTTTAACCTCGAGTACCAATCTTTGCCTTATTGTCAATGATATATCCTTGGAGCAAGATATTTTAGGATAGGCCAGCTACATTCATGTAATGGTTAGAACATATTAACGAAAAGGTACCACAACAAGCCTCAGTTATGTATAAACATACAAGATCTGTCTGTTTATAGAAAATCCAATTTAAAGCCACATAAGATATAACTATGGTTACAAAGAGTCTCTTTTTATCTATTAAATTAGTTATACATTAATATATTTATATACATATATCTTTGTTTTTTTATTATTCCTATGTCAAGTGGAAGAGTATACAGATATAGGAATAAATTTTATATTACTTGAATTTATACTGAAAATATTTAAACATATTACCTTTGAGATACTTTCTCAAGGGTATTTAAATCATGAAGCGCAGGCTCTAGCATATGCCAGAATATATATTTTTGTAAACTAACTAGAATGAAGAAGAACTATTCGAATAATACGATGAGTCGATGGACCATTTCATGAATAGTAGAAAATTCAATACTACTCTTCTAGCAATAATATAAATTCCTTCTGTATGCTATTATTATTCCTTTTCCAGCTGTTATATTTGTTGTCATTTGCTGATAGCCAAATTAAAGTAGTTTCTAGAATATTTGATAATTTTTGGTTCAATGAACACTCAATTTTCTATAAAATTGTTTGAAAACATTTACTTTAAAATTCTTAAACAAAACTAAAATTACTTTTATATGCATACAAGTATTATGTTTGGTTTTCCTTTCTTTCTTTTTTGAGTCATATTAATTAATTTCTTTGATTTGTATTTCCTATTTTTAAGAAAATCAGACTTTCAATTGGATGGAGTTCATCATTTTAATTTGATTTTACTGTAGGAAAAAGGATTTGAAAGATAAAAACGAATGAGAATGGCTAAAGTTAAGTTAAAACTTAACAAGATATGATAAATTGTTTAATTAGCTAAATTTGAAAAGGGCTAATGATGAAATTAGACCTTTGAAAACGATTCATTTTCAGAAACATATTTTTTGTTGTATCAATTTAAACTTGATAGTATTTAAGGTTCGATTTAATTTAAAATAAAAGTCTTTTGCTCAAAGCTTATAAAATTTACTTGAAAATAAACTGTGAACTAATTTTGCGTACAAAATATTTTTATGTAATATAAAGCGAAAATTTTTTTCTTATTGTTAGTTGAAGCTTTGGGCAATATTCGCAAATTCTAAATGTAATGTCTTTAAATTTTCAAAAATAACAGTCAATTTTACTCATTTTTCTAAAATATCTCTCTAATCCTAAGTTTTTCTTCCCTCCTTAGTTGCAACTGATTGACAATTTCTTGAAAGTTTCTTTCTTTTGAAGGACTAATACCTTGAGACAACTAGATTTTGTGCTGTATTATTGTTTAGGTATGATCTCTATAGCTAGGGATAAATTGTTAGAGAATGTCAGTTGTGACAAAAATATCTCTCTTAATTAACTAAAAGCGAAAAGGAAGCAATAAGTGATGCTCTGACTTAAGGTTCGTGCGGTCACAAATTAGATTATTTATCTTATGATATATAATAAATTATACTTTACTAAAATAAATAATTATAATATTTGTAAGGACATAATTTTCTTCACCACTGAATAATTTCTTCTAATTAATTCAGCTTGAGCGTCATTAAAGGGATGATATCTTGAAATAAACTATTTTTCAAATTAAAAAAGTTTTTATTTTCTCCATTGTCACTATTGTCACTTACTTAAGGGTATTAGCATTGAAACTTTTGCTCAGTTCTTATTATATCAAAATTCAAAATTTGCATTTAAATAAGAAAAAAAAGCAACTTCCTTTATTAATACTTAAGGTGAAGTACTCTAGCTAATATATACAGTGTATTCATTTCCTAAATCTAAGCTTGGCAGAAAACTAGCTAAGAATGAAGAAAAATTTTATTCTACTTAAAATATGAGAAGTTAACAAAAAACTTCGGAAAAACTCATTTATTAGTTATTTAAATTTAAATTTCCAAACATCTTTTAATAAAAAGCTTATTTTAGTTTTATTTAAATTTTTATTCCACATCATACAGGAATTATTTGAATCATGATCATAGCTTTTATATTTGGAAACTTTGCCTGTCTAGGACTTTTATTCAGGTTTCAATTTGCATATTGCTTAAAAAATAAATAATTCTACAAGGTTATTTCTTAAGAACCAAAATAATATTTTCCATGTCTATCAATTTGGTGATTAGCCAAATAAATTATTCCAAATACTACAAACTTTTCCAATAAAATATCAAAAAGTGTAATCAAGCTGAAAAGATTGCAGATAAAATATATCATCCACTTGACTTACAGATAATTATCTCAACAAAGTCACTTTCTTTCCCTTATTTCTTTGCGAAATTTTATACCAGACACATTTATTTTAATCCTTTTAGAAATTTATTAAGTCTAACAATAAGTTAGGCAACACTCAAAATTTTTAAAGAAAAGAACTCCAATTTTTCATATCTATTACACATACATATATGATTAAGAAAAAACCCAAGTGCAAAAGATGCTCACATGCATTCTATATAATAAAAAAAAAACTTCAAGGATCATTAGTGAATGTCAACGTTCGTATTATGAGATGAAAAATTGAGGTGGCTAAGTACTTCAAGTACTTGTTTAAGGCAATTTTGCCGCTCAACTATTGTTGTGTTCATTAACCTAACTCAGTTCTCAGTTTTCCTCTGTTTTTTCTGTTTCTATTTTTTTATTATTATATAATTTTGTTAATTAAGCTGACCTCATAAGCTCAACAGTATCTAAAATTTGAGATACTTTTAAATAGTTTTTCGTGTTCAAGGTTAAGTAGTAGAATTAAGGGTTGTTTTTCCTTTTTATAATTGGGGTTAGAATGGCTGTTGTAAAATGGCTTTTAATATTTTAAGTAGCTGAAAATTATTTTTTGGTTTTTTGTTTTTGTAAAAAAATTGGCTGAAAGGGTATTAATTTTAATTTTCTCTTGAATTTTCATGATTTATAGTATTATAAAGAATGACCTAATTTTATTAGTTTTTAAAAGTGAAAGCTGATTGTACTAATTAGGTCAAACTTTTGACAAACGTTAAACGTGATTAAAGAAATTTAACTGAATAACTTTAATAAAATTTTAATTTGAATCAAAAAACTCCATGTTTTTTGCTTTGACGTTTCAGTTATTTAAATCTGCCGGACACTATACCCTTTAATTTATCAAAACTTGGGTTTGAAACTTTTTAATTAAAGGTTGAGTATTTAGTAAATTAATGTCAACATATTTAATATTAAATAATTTTGTTTATAATATTTCTAGTTTTCAGAATATCCGATTTATCTATTTTATTCGTTCTTTTAGCTAATGAGTTCATAAAACTCTTACTATCAATCATTGAGTCATCCCACACGATTTGATATCACCCTTGTTTTAGAATAAAGTTTCCCTATCAATCTTGACTTTCATATCATGTTGTAAAAACAGTTACAGAAATAAATGGCGTTCTTTAGCGTGTTTTTTAAATTAAAAATAATTTGCTGTTTTTGTCTCTCTCTTTCTCTTTGTTTTATTGTCATCAAACAGGTCTTGGTTAGAAACTTGCAGAAGATATAATTTTTATTCTTCTTACAGTGGGAAGGAACTCTTAAAATATGTCATTAATGCAATCACTAGAATAAGACGAAAAAAATTTCTTTTACATAAATATAAAGAAAAGTGTGCGAATGATTTTTCAAGAGGCACAAGACTAATTGCTATAAAAAATTAACAATTGAAAGACTTCATTGTCTTTAAATACTAAGGAGTCACAATAAAAGCAACTGAAGAGATTTTAGGGGGTCAAGTTCAAAATTGAAATAAGCCTCTTCTCAAGTTGCATGTATATTTTTAAGTCTATTTCGCTCATATAACAGAGAATAAAAATGGTCCTACATGGCTTTAAACTAGACATCTACCTGGTATGATGAAGCAAAAAGAAAGCGAAAAGACATTTTGCTTCAATTCTCTAGCGCGAAGTCCATTGTCATAATAATCGAATCATGAATTAAGACACCTGTAGACAAGCTTATCTGCTCCCAGATTTCAGTACAAGAAATCAAAAACCCATCGCGGCAGGTATCTATTATATTATGTTCAACACTGCCTCATTAAATGTAGAAGAAGAGAAAGATATTTTAAAAAATCAGTGAAGGCTTATTGAGAAAAGAAAATTAAGAATTTTTATGCAAATTAGTTTACGATTTTTCAGTTATAATTGTAAATGTTAATTTGTCTGCTTAGTTGGTAAAATTAATTATAATCTACAAATTGAGAATAATTATATTTAATACCTTATTGGCCTATATGTGAAATTGAGTTCTTAAAGTTAAGTGATTTCATATAAAATTGGATCATGGATCATTGAATGGTTAATAATTCACTCTGAAAAACTAAAAATAGAAACAGATTTTTGATCTAGTAATGGACGCTTTATTGTATTTTGCCTCAAACTATTTTCTTATTGAAGTTTTAAGTTAACACTCACTGTAAATTTCCTTTCACAAAATTAAAAATATATTTTTAATTTAATTACTTTACTCGTTAAATACAATCCTTTTCTTAAGCATCAGTTAAACTTCATTAAAAAGGTATTCTTTTTGTTGAAGACAATATAAAATTAAAATCAGCGATATAATGGCAAAAATATTCAAAGTACCATTTTTAATGAGATGAAGGAACTCTAGATGTATAGCAAATAAGAACAAATGACCCAAAAGATTCGATATACAAAAATAATCTAAAACTAAATGTGAAGTAAAGTCAGTTTATTGATTGTATAGAATTTAATGGAAGTTATAGCACTACTTTTTAACCAATAATATATAAATTAGTACAACTTGATGGTTTGGTATTTAGTTCAAAAAGAACTTGCAACCAGAACTTTTGGTTTTAAAAGAAACTCAATAATATTAGCTCTCACTCAAGAATGTCTGATATTTCCTTACACTGGCCCTAAAACAGTAATACTATTTTTTGTTGCTGTTGTTGCAATCAATTCTTTATCCAATTAAATTAATTTAAATCGTTATAATGCGAAAAATTACAATTTATATATGTAAATGTCTCCACTTACATTACTCAATTATATTTTTCATTTGCATTTAAAAATTGGATAATTCAGATTCTATTGAAATTCGACTTTAATTATGTAGGATTTATATATTTTTGGTACGTTTACCATGAAACTGTTTTGAGGAAGAATGTTGGACTTTTCCTTTGGTATTGTTGTTATGTATTGTTGAAAAATAGAATTCATATTAATATAACTGACTTTATTATTTTCTTTTTTCACTAAAAATCTAAATTTCTTTTGCAGAATGCTTTGCTGGGCCACATGAGAAACGCTTGCTACATACATTACTAGACAACTATAATGTTCTTGAACGTCCTGTTGTTAATGAATCAGATCCGCTACAACTAAGTTTTGGCCTTACTTTGATGCAAATAATTGATGTCGTAAGTAATTGAGAAAAAAAAACAAACAATATAAGAAAATTAATAAATAAAAATATGTTTTTATTAATTCTTATTTTTGCTTTTGAAAATAACAGCATGAATTTATTTGGCCTGTAGCTGAACATCAAAATTTTCATTGGCATAAAAATGTTTTTGCTGAAATAAATAAGACGACAGATTTGATTTACTTGAAAAATTTGCTTCAAAAGATATTTTAGCCTAATAAATCAGTTGAGAATGTCGTCTGTTTGTCTTGGCACAAAAACAAATACAAAACCATAACGACTTTGGTATACCATAACTGTGGTTTTACTTAAAAGTCAAAGTGTTTGTAATAAATTTCTAAATAAAATGTTCTCCACGGCATAACACAAGTATAAACTTTTTTAGCTAAATATACCGAGAAATATTCTTATGGGATTCAATATGAAATTCATAACTCATTTCAGTTCATTTCTTGCATAGGAACTCAATTTCATATGACAATCTCTAAAAGACAAATTTTAATCATAGACTTGGCATCTTTTTAAGAGTGTGTATGAAATCTATACGTAAATCTCCGGAGAATTTTAGTAAATAGATTTTCCTAAGTTTTCAATTTAGAAAATATTGATGATGCAGGAAATGTTAAGGAAACCTGATAAAGACAGAATAGGGAAAGAAAAATAAATTTACAAAGTCACAAGTTTCTATCCATCATAAATTTAGTTCATTTGATTGACTCATACCAATAAAGTGGTTTTTGTAGGCTTTTCTTTGTTTGCATAACTTCAGGCTAAATATGTGAAACTTTCTTATCATATTGAATCGAAGCAATAAGGAAATGTTTCTTTTACGAAGAACCGGAACAACACGCTCAAAGATTTTTTTTTTGAACAAGTTTTCCATTAACATATACAAAAAAATTCCTTTTGAGTATGAAATCCTTTAGGGGTGTAATAGCAAGTTTGTTGGCCTTTTTATTGCAGGATATTTACTGAAATTGTTAAAGCGAAAAAGTTTGAATTTGTACAATAAATGAAAATTGTAAAGATAAGTTAAAGTTGTTGTTCTTTATTAAATTTGGCATTGATGAAATTTATATGAAATTCTTATTAATTATAATATGTATTGAGCTGTATTGACCTTCAAGGCATTTACAATGATTTGAGCAGACACATTTTAATCAGTTTCTTGATTATAGTTATAAAACTTTTTTTTAAATAATTTTTCATTATCTATTTTAACATGATTTTCATTATTAATAAATATATTGCAAATTGGAAGTGTAATAACTTTTGTATAAGTCAAGTCATAAATTTCATAGCTTGATTTATAAATTAACAATTATTATAATAAGTTAGCAGAAAATTTCTCAGACAGACATTTTTACTAAACTTTTATGTTATTTACTTTCTTTGACCTGAAAGTTTGCAAAAGTAATCTTTAAAAATTTTATTTTTATGACGACAATTTAGATTCCCATGAAATCTAATTACTAAGCTCTTGGCGTTTGTCAGATTGTGAAAACTCTAATTTACATTTGCAAATTTACATTTTGCAAATTAAATAAAATGCTATTTGTGGAAATTAGAGTTTTTTTGTTTTTCTGAAATTTTAAACTTATTTTCCATGGGCATAGCCAGAGAGAGTTCAGTATACATAAGAATGCATTAACTTACAGAATGAGATTTCTATTTAAAATCAGCTTTGATATTATTTCCGCAATTTTTCAACCTAATACATACTTAGATCCTGCAGATCTTAGAGTAACATATTATACGCGACTCATTACTTAAGCACATTATCTTCCTCCACAACTAAACATTTTTATAACAATATTGCTTACTGAATTTGGTTTTTCCAGTAATAATTTAAGTTCTTTTTTATTTTAAGTTAAAACGCAATTCCTGAAAGTTTTTTTTAATTTAGGCCACAAAACGTTTCCTGTATTATGAAAATATAATACAAACAAAACTCCAAAATCTTTTAGAGTCTAAAGTTAAGAAAAGTTTTAAGATTAATAGCAATTTTTTTATATAAAATGTTGTTGTAATACTTTCCAAAATAATTTTGTGTGGAAGTATCAAATTATAACCAGAAAATTTCTAATGGTGCTTCAGTTTAGTGTTAAAAGAGCGAGCCTTGTTGCTGTCAGCAAAAGTAAGCAACCCGTAAGTTAATCTAGTTTTGAAATGCCTTTAAAAAAGATATACTTGAATCCGCTGAACCAGAAAACCTTTCATTGCGATCACAAGAAAAATAGTCTAATTAACTATGTAACTCCTTAAGCTATGGACTCATACTCAAATAAATCATGGTTAATTTTTTGTTTTTATATATCTTATGAAGTTATAGAATTTAAAAAAAACAAGAAAAATTAGAAAAATAATTTACCTTGTTTAAAAATTGATGTCGAGCATGAAATTTTTGTGAATTTTATTTAGCCTGAAGTTATGTAGTACAAACATTCTATAAATTGTTGTATCTTGCTTAGATAAGAAAATTTTTTAATAAAACAAAGAAAAAATGATTATTAAATTAAATAAGATAAATCTTCAATAATAAATTTTACATCCCTGTGAAATAAAGATAAAAAATTTCTTTAGCAACAGGTATCACCCCCTAATGCTAAAAGCTTCCTTGAATTTAAAAATTTTCCACATTAAATACTTTAGTCACCTATCCAGCTAGGATGTTGTCGACATTGTAAATTTAAACACTTTTTAAAATATATGATGAATATATATAAAGCTAAGCAACCAGCTAGTTAACACAAATCCTGCTGTGAAATAAATTTTTTAGTCAACATTCTATGAAAGCTAAAATAAAAGAGCATATATATGCTCTATAAAGGGAACAAAAAACCCTCGCACAGCTACATGGTTAAAATTTAAATCACTATTAAAGTTAAAACTAGTTTATAGTTGAGACAATATGTTTTTTATATTATGTAACTATCAGTATCAGTAGTATTGTGTCCACAGGAAAACTTTAAAAGAACGTTTTAAAATTTTAATACAAGTTTTAAATATGAAAAAGTTAAAAAACTGATTGACATTCAAGAAAAATATTCTTATTGTCAGATAACACCAGAATTCTATACAGTTTAGAATTTTTAGCACTTAGCTCTGAAAAGAACTTAGAAAATCTATGAAAGAAAAAAAATTTTGTTTTGAACTCTTCAACTTTTGAAGTCAAGTTGAAGTGCATTTTGTCATGTCAAACCTTTTTCAGGAAAGTGAATATAAAAATTTAATGCATTTTTAGGAATGCAAAAAAAAAATCCTAGAAGTATTCTAAGAATCAGACACATGTCCCATGACTGACTTATACCATTTACGTTCTTGGAATTTAAGAACATAATTTGAAAACTGCTTGAAAGTCAGAACAGATATTTTGTGTATGTCATGTTGTATAGGATGATATTAAGAGAATTTATCGATTGCAATAGTACTTTATTTGATTAGAAATTTCCAGATCAAAATATTTGGTGCCATTGTGTCGATTTGTTTCTGTCATTGGTTAACATAAGTCTCATTTTAGATTTGTCATATGATTAGATTAAGAATGTTTGGGTTAATGTTTGTTAAAATTTACAAGTTTTATAGCATTTTTTTAAATACAACATATGAAATATTAACATATATCATTTATTTATTTGTACATGTCCAAGTTCATATGAGACTTAATCTTTTTGACTCAGGAAAATCTAAAAAAGTTTAAATAAATTCCCTTTATTTTGTTATTAAAGTTAAGTTGTTTTTCTTAAATGTTAGTCAAATTTCTAATATAAGCAAAAAATTTGAATTCGAATTTAAACGAGAATTGACGTTTTACATATTACATGAGTTATTTTTTGCTACCAAGCAGTAAAATAAACCTTTAGGGAAATTTATTTATATAATCCATAGAATCGTAATTGTCTTACTTTATGTAGGTTAGAGATAATTAAATAAATTACCTACAATTTGATACACGTGTCTATCCATTTTATCTTAACTTAATTCCTAGATATTCCCTAAAAATGAGTTTTTCCACACATGGCCTTTAAGAACTTTCTTAGATTAAAGATTTTTATTTCAGTTTTATTGCAATAAAAACAAAATTTCATATTTTGTAAAATATAATTGAAACATTAAGAAAATCCCATATCCCAAGATTTTGAGGAGACACAAAAATGTATCCTTCTTTAATTTCAATTTGATTGATTTACAAAAACATTTTTCCATACTTTGCCTTAAAATCAAATTAGATGAAAATATATAAAAATTTTTACTTTTGTTATTTTTTTAGTTATTATTTTTAAGAAATCAAAAATATTTTCTGCAAAAGAGATTGTATATGTGCCTTAATTTATAGCTCAGAGCTTCATAAATTTCTTGAAATTATTTAATAACAACAAATGTAGAAAATAAATTTCAAAATTTCATAATAATATATTTTTCCATTGTTCTATGCTTCAATTCCAGTTTAGCACGTAAGAAAGTTAATAAGTTTTGTTTACTTGGTACTCCAGCGCTGAGCTTAATTTTAGTCAACATTTGTAATTATGTCAATAATTAATTAAAACCTTTTTTTTACTTGCTGCCTAAGATTTTCCATAAATAGTTCTAACTATGTCTATAAATAACTTCGTTCAACAAATTTCAATTGACATGTGGATTTTATATAAGGTGAAAAAGTTTTGCACTAAAAATTTTGGTTTCGTGTTATTAATCAAGTTAAATAAAGTTTTTATCAAGAAAAAATACTCATTTGGTGTAAAAGTTTCTTAATCAATATTGAAATTTTTTCTGAGTAAACTTTAAGAATAGACTAGAAAAAATGGATTTCTAACAAAAACAAAATTTCATATTTTGTAAAATATAATTGAAACATTAAGAAAATCCCATATCCCAAGATTTTGAGGAGACACAAAAATGTATCCTTCTTTAATTTCAATTTGATTGATTTACAAAAACATTTTTCCATACTTTGCCTTAAAATCAAATTAGATGAAAATATATAAAAATTTTTACTTTTGTTATTTTTTTAGTTATTATTTTTAAGAAATCAAAAATATTTTCTGCAAAAGAGATTGTATATGTGCCTTAATTTATAGCTCAGAGCTTCATAAATTTCTTGAAATTATTTAATAACAACAAATGTAGAAAATAAATTTCAAAATTTCATAATAATATATTTTTCCATTGTTCTATGCTTCAATTCCAGTTTAGCACGTAAGAAAGTTAATAAGTTTTGTTTACTTGGTACTCCAGCGCTGAGCTTAATTCTAGTCAACATTTGTAATTATGTCAATAATTAATTAAAACCTTTTTTTTACTTGCTGCCTAAGATTTTCCATAAATAGTTCTAACTATGTCTATAAATAACTTCGTTCAACAAATTTCAATTGACATGTGGATTTTATATAAGGTGAAAAAGTTTTGCACTAAAAATTTTGGTTTCGTGTTATTAATCAAGTTAAATAAAGTTTTTATCAAGAAAAAATACTCATTTGGTGTAAAAGTTTCTTAATCAATATTGAAATTTTTTCTAAGTAAACTTTAAGAATAGACTAGAAAAAATGGATTTCTAGTTGTATAACAAAATGAGCACAAATAAGCTTTTAAAGCAAAAAAAAATCATTTTCCAATGCATTATTACAACTCTTCTTCGATTTCTTCATTATACCAAAAAATAAAAAAATAAATAATGGGCTTGAAAAGCCTTAAAATCAAATTAGATGAAAATATATAAAAATTTTTACTTTTGTTATTTTTTTAGTTATTATTTTTAAGAAATCAAAAATATTTTCTGCAAAAGAGATTGTATATGTGCCTTAATTTATAGCTCAGAGCTTCATAAATTTCTTGAAATTATTTAATAACAACAAATGTAGAAAATAAATTTCAAAATTTCATAATAATATATTTTTCCATTGTTCTATGCTTCAATTCCAGTTTAGCACGTAAGAAAGTTAATAAGTTTTGTTTACTTGGTACTCCAGCGCTGAGCTTAATTTTAGTCAACATTTGTAATTATGTCAATAATTAATTAAAACCTTTTTTTTACTTGCTGCCTAAGATTTTCCATAAATAGTTCTAACTATGTCTATAAATAACTTCGTTCAACAAATTTCAATTGACATGTGGATTTTATATAAGGTGAAAAAGTTTTGCACTAAAAATTTTGGTTTCGTGTTATTAATCAAGTTAAATAAAGTTTTTATCAAGAAAAAATACTCATTTGGTGTAAAAGTTTCTTAATCAATATTGAAATTTTTTCTGAGTAAACTTTAAGAATAGACTAGAAAAAATGGATTTCTAACAAAAACAAAATTTCATATTTTGTAAAATATAATTGAAACATTAAGAAAATCCCATATCCCAAGATTTTGAGGAGACACAAAAATGTATCCTTCTTTAATTTCAATTTGATTGATTTACAAAAACATTTTTCCATACTTTGCCTTAAAATCAAATTAGATGAAAATATATAAAAATTTTTACTTTTGTTATTTTTTTAGTTATTATTTTTAAGAAATCAAAAATATTTTCTGCAAAAGAGATTGTATATGTGCCTTAATTTATAGCTCAGAGCTTCATAAATTTCTTGAAATTATTTAATAACAACAAATGTAGAAAATAAATTTCAAAATTTCATAATAATATATTTTTCCATTGTTCTATGCTTCAATTCCAGTTTAGCACGTAAGAAAGTTAATAAGTTTTGTTTACTTGGTACTCCAGCGCTGAGCTTAATTCTAGTCAACATTTGTAATTATGTCAATAATTAATTAAAACCTTTTTTTTACTTGCTGCCTAAGATTTTCCATAAATAGTTCTAACTATGTCTATAAATAACTTCGTTCAACAAATTTCAATTGACATGTGGATTTTATATAAGGTGAAAAAGTTTTGCACTAAAAATTTTGGTTTCGTGTTATTAATCAAGTTAAATAAAGTTTTTATCAAGAAAAAATACTCATTTGGTGTAAAAGTTTCTTAATCAATATTGAAATTTTTTCTAAGTAAACTTTAAGAATAGACTAGAAAAAATGGATTTCTAGTTGTATAACAAAATGAGCACAAATAAGCTTTTAAAGCAAAAAAAATCATTTTCCAATGCATTATTACAACTCTTCTTCGATTTCTTCATTATACCAAAAAATAAAAAAATAAATAATGGGCTTGAAAAGCCTTTGACGGATTAATTTACATCACAAAATTATTAATGAATCCTATTGCATAAGAAATCTGCGTGCTTCTCTTTATGACAAAATTTTTATTAAACCTTGGACTAGTAATTTTCAAAAAATTTTTCATTATATCTAAAAGACAGTAATAATCAGAAGGAAATATTTAATTATTTAATATTTGGCACTTTAATAATACATTGAAAATGTAGTTTGAGAAAAAAAGAATTTATTTTGTATATACTAAAAGGATTTCAAATTTTATAGTTTTATTTGTCACCTGTCATTGAGCCAGTGATTTAAGCTTTTAAAGGATGTTTTGCTATTAAGCTGTACATTTGAATCAAACGTGAATTAATTTTTGTTTGCTTTTATCTTTATTTAATAGTTTACAGATTTTGCAGTTTAATTTCATTCATAATAAAAGGAGCTTATTCTTTTGAATATAAAATTCATATTTTGAATTTATGTTTTCGGAAAAGAAAAGAATCCACAAGTAACAATTTTCAATAATTTTTTATATTTACTAAAAATGGTCGACATAGAGCTGCTTATAAATATGAAAAATCTTATTAAATTACTAAACAAATTTAAAATTTCCATAGAAAAAGGGTGTTTTGGGGTTGATTTTAAGCTAATAAATAATACATGCTAGGAGCGGCTTCAGCTGCCGCTAAAACTATCAAAATCTGGTTAACAAGTTTCTTTTGAATGTAGGTTGAAGTATTGTTTATTATTGTTGATTATTAGTTTTTATTTATTATTGTTGGTTATACTTAAATATTGTTAATTTTTTGTTATTATTGTTTACTGTTAATTTTAATGTTGATTTATTCCTTCTTAATTTAAGTTTTTTTTACTTTTGCTAACAATTGGCAGCTATTGTTGAATTTATTTCTTTTGTAAATCATTACGAAGCTTACATTTTATTTGACACTACACCACTTTTAAAAAAACAATAATTAATTGGTAATTTTCTTAAAATAAAAATATTTCTTGTGTTGTTTATAAGGCAAAGTACTAAATATTCTTCATATTATTGATTAAATCTTTTATTTTTGGTTGCATTTATCAAAATTGACAAACTAAACAGTTGTAATTTTTATACATATGTATATCAAAAATTTTTTCACACAACATTTTGATTTTTGATTTTTGTGATCATTTGTTATAAATTGAATCACTAACCTAATAGGTAAAATATTGATCTATCATCAATAAATGAAAGCTACTTTGCAGCCATATCGGCTACTTTCTTTTTAGAATGACTCTAAAAATCGCCTTGCAGATCCAATATAAAAATATGTAATTCACGAATAGAAGATAGATTTTATTGACTTCAAAAGGCAAATATGTTCAGTTTGAATAATTTTTGTTAAAACATGGCTGGCAATGTTGAGAATGTAAGCAACAATCTACTTGTAATCTTAATGTAATTTAAGAACATTTAAGCTAGCAAAGAATTTATAATAGAAACTTATCTCATAATTTAAATATATAAATATATAAACAACAAAGGGAAACTTGATTTGTTAAGATATGACAACACCAGAAGTGACTGATTTTATTTGGGTTTTTAATAATGTAAAGAACAAATAATTTCCCTATAAGAAAATATTTCAATAGAAAATTGTATCCCTGAAAATTGAATGAAATTTAAATTTCTTCCTCTTTAATTATTTAAGCAAATAAATTTTACGACAAAAATGTTGTTTATTTGCTAGAATTTTCTTCGTTTTAAAAAATAAGAAAACACAACATAATTTATTGTATTAAATGGAGCTTTATTAGTCTTTTGTACATGATTTAATTTAAGATAAATTCTTTTTGTAATATTAATGAGATATTATCCTTAAAACGATATTAAATGAGGATCAAAAATCATTTTTAAAAAAATGGTAAAAATAGACAGTTTTTATTATCATAAAACTTTTAAGTAAAATTTATATATATTTTAAAAGGTTTAAAAACATAAAAATTATAAAGTGAAATATTTGAATTTCTTTCAAAAAAATCTACATAACATATTATTTGGCGCCGACCGACTCCTCCAATTTTTTTCTCTTACTTTTAGGAATAAAATGGAGAAATGAATTTTTCTATGTAAAAATTTCCTTTGAAATGAATTTCTAATCTTTTGTTTTATTTAAAAAGATATTGGTAGATCCACATTTGACAAGCTGTCGTTTTTCTATTTTTTGACAGAAAAGACTTGCGAATGATTTCTTTTCTTTTAAAAAATTTTTCAACATGCAATATAATTTTTATGCTTTTTTTGAGTAAACAATACATAAAAAAGAAAGTTTTGAAATTAGTTTCAATATTAAGACTTGATTATATTTTAAATTGAACATCAGCTCTTTGAAAACTATGGAGTATACAAAATTGTCATCAGAAAAACTAAAGCAGGCATATTCATTGTTCCGCAGATTAGAATATTAATTAATGTCATGCCAAAGTGAAAGTTTTTAATGCTTTTCAAGATGCTGCTATGAGTTTAAAAGAAACAACAGAAATAGTTATGACTGCCAGTCATAACTGCCAGACTTGAAAATCACTCAAAAATTTCTGTTTTTTTTAAGTAAAGAGGCGCTTTTCTTATGAATTTAGGAACCAAAGCTAATGAGCACCAACATACCACAGCAATAGATAAACTTTATGAAGGTCATAAAGATCTAGTTCAGGTTTCAAAGACTTCTTACAAGATAAATGAAATAATTTTCATCAAGCTACCTTTCAAAAATAGTTATCTTTTATAAAGCGAAATATATACTTTTTAAGATATAGACTGATAACTGAAGGAGTAGCTAAAAAAGCCTGTTTTATAGTGAAATCTCGGAAATCCGTCTTTGGGCAATTAAGTCAATTTTTTTATTCAAAAACTGTGATTTGTTTGCCAATATTTTGGTTTCCATGCAGTAAGAACAAATCGTTAAAGCTATTTTTGATTTTTAAAACTTTAGAAAATCCATTCCTTAATAAGGTGTTTCTATATTCTATACTTTTTGGCAGTCTTATGCTGAAAATCCAAGTCTAATCAATTTTTTGGCATCTGCCTGTCTTTATAACTGAAAATTCAACTGAGCAGAGATTTCAAATATCAAAAATAGCAGTTTTCCATTCTAATCAATGCAAACACATTTCAAAAAGGCCACTGGAGGTAGAGACAAGTACTAGATTTTTACTTTTCACACTATAAATAAACATTTAAGTCTTTTATAAAATTATCTGAAATTGAGGGTTTTAAGCTAATTCACGTCTTACTAAATAATTTCTCTATTTCTAAAGAAATATATTAAAATCATTTTCGGAAACCATTAAAAATTTTAAACGCTGACATAAACAAAATACACACATTAGCTAGGTGAAAGCTGCTGATATAAAAATAAAAGTAAAATTTTAAACATTATGTAAGACTGTAGGTAAAACCTTTCCAAGCAATCCATAAAATAAACCAACAAAAATAAAACCAACCAATGTGTGGACGTATCTTCTACTTTCAAAATTCTCTTTATGACACAGTTGTAGGATTAAATCTCCCATTCAATATTTTCTAAAAAAACTACATCCATATTTTACACATGTAAAAATAGTAAAAAACACAACCTAAAAGCACCTGTCTCCAGAGAATTTCAATTTATTGCTACACTTTACTAGAATATAAAATATTCAAATTTCAAAATGGTAAATATCAATTTTCTTTAGAAATTGTTTCGTTTTATTTTGTTTTTTTGTTTTATTATTTTTTCATTCAGCTAATTTAAATTATTTAAGGTTTTAAAGTTCAGGTCACAAAATTTATATCCCTAAGGTAGCTTTTGAATGTTAAACAATAAATTATTGTCGCGAGCTAACTTAGTTAGTCCTTAGTGGCACTCATGGGATCTTTTAATCTTTATTTAGAGCAACGGAAAGACAAACGTTAATTTGTGAAACAAAGTTTGGTGATAATCTACGATTTAATACAAATATATACATACATTTATATATACCTACGTATACAATAAATAATATAGAATTGAAGTAAAATAATATGCTCGGGATCAGGAAATCCAGTTGAATGCATAACAGTAAATAAAGTGAAAAAGACTTTTGTTATTTGAAACTTTACGTTTTTTACTTAACTATATGAATAATTATGGTTTTATGAATTCCTGGAGTTGAAAAGGTTCAACATCAATACCAAAAAAAAAGTAAAAATCTAAAAGCATCATTAATTTTATAGAAGCTACCAAAAATAGAATTTCTTTTGATTAAAAAATGAACAACTCTTGACATGTGTCTTTTTTTGATGATTATCAATTTAAGTATCCTTCCTAAAGTATTTAATATATGTTATATGCTGGCTTGAAGATAAAAAATGTTACTTTGCTATACATATGGAATTTGTAATTAATTAAATTTTATTGCTACAAACTCTTTCTAAGTAAGTCCTTAAAATAACTAAATATCATTAGAGTATGAACCTGAATTAAATAATTTTTCCTTTTTATACACATTGTTGCTAACTTAAACTATAATAAGTGCAAGCAAAAGTTTTTTAATATAAGATGTTTTTTTAACTTTTATAAAAAAATTTGATCATTAGTAGCTCTAATAAAGTGTCATGTTGAGCTAAGAAATATGTAAATCCAAAACAAAAAATAAACAGCCATAAAAGTTGTAGTAGATTTTAGGTCAATTGAGCTTTGACATTTGCTTACCTGTTTGACAGTTTGAAGATAGTCAATCAGTAGTGGTTATAATTTTTAATTGGATAAATACAAGTGTTAATTTTATTTTTATGTCAGTAAGTAGCAAAGTTTTGGTTTTCTTTTACGATTTTTCAATTTTTAGTAGCCTTTGGAACTCAAAACAGTGATTTTCGCTTAAAAAATGTCTTATTTGTTATTGTAAAGTCGTTAATTGTAAAAAAAACAACTCTCCTTGTTACCTGTTGAAATATTTGAAAAAGTAGTATGCAAAATTTCAAGACGGGAGGTCTAGTAGATTTTGAGTTATTGTAACCACCGGCTTTGAAAATAACAAATAACAAGCAACCCTTTGAAGTTTTACTCAATTACTCCTTGCTGTAGAGTAAAAGACGCTCAAATGTACATAATTTCTGCAGTTTTGCTCTTATTGACTTGAAATTTTGACCGAATTTTTTTAAATTTTTATACATTAATTTAAAAAAATAAAAATAAAAATTGGAAAAAAAATATTAGATACCGAACCATCCCCTTCAAATAATCAAGAGCTTTTTTAAAAGTTTACAAAACAAAAAAACCGCCATTAACAATAATTAATAAATGCAGTATGCAGAAAGTAGCGATCATAGCTACTTTTCTATGCAGAAAGTCGTCATGCGGTGAGTTTTGCGGTGAGTAGCTGTTATAACTGAGAAGTAGCTCTTCATTGATGAAGTAGAGCTACTTTCCCTACTGGGCCCTTTTGACTCTGATTATTTGCTCCCGTTTCTTCCTGGGAAACGACTTGACTCAGATAAGTGAGAAATAAGACTCTTTCTTTGTCAGATCGAGAGTTTTTCACGTTTTTCTCGTGCTACATTGGGTAATTTAAGTAACAAAAATTTACTTCTTATTCATTTGAAAGAGATTTTCTAGATCTATTTTATTTCAGTTGTATTGTTTACTTAACGCTTTTTAAAATTTTAAGGTAAATGCAGTTTTAAATTTTCTATTTTCTATTAAAGATAATTCTGTAAAATTTTATTAGTAGACTAAAACAGCTTTAGAAGCATAATTTTTAGCTTAACAATGTATTTAATTAGTCAAGATTCATTGTGGATCGAAAGTATGTTGTACCGACAGAAATTATTTCTGGAAAAAAAATAAATATACATTCAGGAAAAACTTTAACCTACTTTTTCCTATGATACGAAGTTTAAGTTTTCTACTTATAAGAATCAATTTCTGAACAAACTTTTGCACCTGCTCTCAACTATTGAGCTATAAAAATAGTTTTTATTCTTCATTTCTATTTTATCCATCTGCATTTAATCTTTCTGATAACTTTTTTAAAGAAAAAACATTTTCAGAAACACTCAATGGCAGTAATTTTTTATATTTTACAATTCTATATCAAATACTTTCATTATCCTGATCGATCTCAGAAAATTATTTTCTGTAATGTTAAAAGATTTAATTTGTTTGAATATTTTGTTGATATCTTATGTCCGATACAAGAGAACTTAAGTTTAATTTCGTGATCAACAAGAACTGAAAATAAAATCTTCAGTTTTTGTTGTTGTCAAAGTTTTTGATTTAATATAAAAAAATTCGTTTACTAATATTTCTTTTCTTCATTCTTGTTCTTTCAAAATCTAATGAAAATGCATCATACAATGAAACGAAATTTTTTCTCATTTGAAATGTTTCCCTAAATCATATCAGATATTAATTCCCTTGTTTCATAGTTTTATCTTAGAATTGTAGTACCATTTGGTAGAATGAAATATTCTTTTAAATCCTTTGTATAAAATTACTATCATTTATTCACTAATTTAGATGCTCCTTTTATAGTCATTTTAATAAGGAAGAAACTTTTCTTAATCTTTCTTCTTGAATCTTTACCTGTTTGTCCTTTAGCCAAGTGTGATTAAAATTTTCTGTAGACTGTAATTTGAATGCATTTTGTTGAATTTCACCTGGTGGTAAAACTTTTCTATTATTCTTTTAGATACATAACAAAAAACGAAAAACCAAACAAAATAATTAAAAATGAACTAAAAATGGCAGCGCAAATGATTTTATCATTAAAGAACTTTGAATCAAAAAGGATAATGAACTCATTTTTGGTATAGAATCAGAACAAAACTCATTGTTAACAGTTCTATTTAATACTTTTGTGCTTAAACTGTAATAAAGATAATAATCGTAGGACTATGGACACAAATTTGTCATTATATGAAATGAGTTCTCTTTTAATAATATTTTTTGCAATTGAAAAATTATATTTGAAACTTTTCAAGTTAAATAAATTTAATTCTTTGTGTGAAAGATTAAAATTAATTTTGTATAGAGAATGAATGTTTGAGAAATGAATTGACTTCTGAAGATACTAAAATAGGGATGGATTTTACTTAAAATCTTTTATCATGCTTGTCAAGGAGTTTGTTTTAATTTTTTGGTTAGCATAAAAACTTAACAGTTTAAAAAAGTCAATATTTTTAGCTCTGTTCCATAAATCTTAAAAAGTCGTTTCCAACACTGATAGCTATGTTATGACCAATAATAAATTGTTCTACATGGGTGGTATAAAATAATTAGAAAGGAACCTAAATAAATGAATTTGATTTCAAAGAGTAAATAATGGTAAAAAAAGTAGAATTTCACTGTGAGTATTTGTAATTTTATGTGTCAAGTCAAGGAGCTTTTGACTTATAGGTTAATTGATATCCCTTTCCAAGCACAAGCTCTATTTAATAGAAAAGGAAAAACTTAACCTAAGACAAGCTCAAGTGTTATTAAGCTATTTTGGAATGATATAAGAAACTTTATTAACTATTTTGAGTAATTTTTATTAAAAATCAAACTTCTGAATTATTTCTAAAATTAAATGCCTAAATTTTTTAATTGAAGATATGGCTAATCAAATTTTGTTCAAAGTTGACAATCAAAACAAAAAACTTCTCTACCTTTACTCCGATATTGCTTCTTTTTTTAAATTTTTTGGTTAAAATTATAGTTATAAATTTTTCAAATTGAAATATAGATAAAGTTTTCTAATTTCTTACAGGACGAAAAAAATCAACTACTGATTACCAACATTTGGCTGAAATTGGTAAGTTGACATTTATACTTTAATAAATAAATCAATTCCGTCTTTGATTTTAATAAATTTAAAAATTCTATCTAACCATTAGTTAATTTGCTCTCTTCGTTTACGAATTTCATAATAATCTATTAACGAAATTCCCAATCTTTTATTTAAAAACCCAATATCGTAAATATTCCGCTTAAGAAACAGAAAAAAGGGAAAATGCTTAAAAATAAAAACATTTCTCCCTTTTTAAAGTCATTTAAACAGCAAAAAGAGCCTCCTAAAAAAAAAAATTTTTCTTTTTTAAAAGTTCTTAAATTACAAATGTGAAAAAAGCCATTTTATTTGGGATATCAATTTTCCAATAAAAAGGTAAGTTTTTTAATTCAATCCTTTTCTAATACATATATTATTTAACTGTGTCAATTATTTTGGACTATTATATTTTGATTTAAGAAAGGGTAATATCAAAGCTAATTTCCTGCCTTTAGTAGCCCTTGAAAAGATTTCAAAAAGTTAAATAAATTTAAGTAAAATTAAAGAAAGAGGGATACAATTGATCAGTGGGGCATATAATCGATTTAAGGAAATAAAAATTCGTTAGAAGGTCAAATTGTTAATATCTCCTTAAGTATCCTCTTTTATTTTTATTTTCTCTCTTTAAACTTTAGTATTTTCAATTTTCTTGTTTTTCATTTCAAGACGTCACTCATTTTGCTGATAGAAAAGAATGATTAAGTAATATCATGTTTTCGGAAAAATAATTCTGCAATTTTATTGACAGTTGAAGCGTTTTTAGTGTGGAAACTAAGATAAATTTGAGGTTTGATATTTTTCTTTGTTTGATTTAAAACAAATAAATATTGTATAGGATTTTGATATCAGAAAATAACATTTTGTAGAAATGAAAATCATTTTTATTTTAAATAGGAGTATAATGTTATCGTGGCTTTTTTTCATTTCAAGTGAAAAATCCTGATCAAACTGGCTTTTTTAATTAAATTTTCTCAAAGTTTGAACTTATTGTTAGCTTCAATGAATAATTATATTTTTAGTACAATGGCAACTAACCACTAAAAACGCTTACTATGAGTTTAGAGAAATTTAACCTCTAAAACGAATATATTTAACTAAGATTTTATTATTACAAATCAACTTTTTGGTATATTTGGCTTGGAAAAATGAGTTAAGCTGATAAAGTTTTTAATTAAAATTTTAGTAGGTATTTCCTTATTCAAAAAATAGGGGTTTATTTGAAGCACAATTTTCTCGTATATTTACGGGATTTTACAGCATGACAATGTCTTCTCAGATAAAGCAAAAGCGATAAAAAGCATCGTTTCTACGGCCCCACCTGCCATACTCACTGAAACTGGCCCCATTTGATTACCATCTAATTTCATCAATGTCCTATGCGTTATCTACGAAGAACTTTGAGAATTAATAGAAGATGTCAAAAAATAGCTTGGTGACTGGACACATATCTGATATTCAATAAAATCAGTGAACATTTTTTGTTAGAAATTTTTCAAGTAACTTCTCTTATCTACTTAAAATATAGGTAAAATTAAATAAAGTTTAAAACTCAGCTTAAAGACACCATTTTCTAAAATAAATCCTTTCAAATTTTTACATAATTGAACGACTGAAATTTAAACTAACAATGTTTTTGTAAAAATCATCAAAATTTAATTATTTAATTTTTAATTTGTTACCAACTCAAAATAACAATGTTAAACAATTAAAATTTTTATTTTATAGAAACATAAATCTAAAATATGGACAAAAAGTAGCCTCCATATATTTTTTGACCTGCAAATGAAATTGTATCTTAGGTTCAATGAACATATTAAAATAAAACAGTCACATGCGACCTATCAATCTTGTCTAATTTTCAATAAAAATGTCAAAAACTCGAGTAGAAATATAAAAACTTCCTTACTATGCAAAAATGTAGACACGTGATTTAAATTAAAATTTATTTTTTAGGCCTATGGACTTCATTTCAAAATATTCAAATTTCCTAAATCAAATTTATCAAATAAACATAGATAAACCAGTAAATACCAAAGTCCAACCACTTGACCATATTTATACAAAATGAATTCTCTCTTTTGTTATTAACAATATCGACCAGAACTATCAATTTTTGGTATTTTAGACAATTATAATTTTACATTTATCTTTTGACTTTTATATGTATTTATGAATTGTTTATTCTATACTTGCTAAAATGGGGATAAAACTAATGAGTTGGTAGCTACCCAAGAGAATGCAAATTTATATGGTCACGTTAATCATTCAATTTTGATAGTTTCTATTATGAAGGATACAGCAATATGCTATGAAAGCTTTTATTAATTTCCATATTCATATTAAATTGTATTATGTAATATTATCAATTTGTGCAAATAATCGGATTGAAATCATTTAAAAAAATTATTGAAGGCATGGGCTAGGTGAAAAATTATTTTTTGACTATTTAAGAGCTCATTAAAAACAAAAATACCTGAAAAATGCTTTCAATTAATTTGAATACAAAAATTTTTGTTTTCTTCATTCTAAAATCATTTAAAAAACTGATTTTAAGCTTTGATTAAACCTAAAAGAGATTAACTATAATCTTTTTGTATTATTAGTCTAATTGACTAATTGAATTAATCCTTAATTTTGGGTTTAAAAAGGTTTGTGAAATCTTACTACGTTAATAATTGGGATGAATGAACAATTAATTATTAAAATCAGTTCAGCATTAAATTGAAATAGAAATATTAAATATGTTAAATTTTATTTTCTAATATCTTTTATATATGTTAAGGATTTTAATCAATTTTATAATAATTTCCTTTTTCTCAAACCATAAATTAAAGTTAGGTTTGACACAATTTGAATATCACTAGAATTTGACTGGATCTTAATTTAAAATTAATTTACCAAAATTTTATGGTTTTCTCTTAAATCCATTAGAATGGCAGCAAAATACCAAAATAAAGCTTAATGGATTATCAATCCTTTAAATGAGTTTTATATCTTGGTTTGGTTTTAAAAGAGCTCATAAGAATCTTTCATTAATTTAGATTATAAAAAAAATGAAATAAAGAGTATATAATTAAGATATGATAAAGTTCATTTTCTATTTATTCCTGTTTTAATTATAACCACTGATTCCCTTTAAGTATCCTTGGCTTTGGAAAAAAACATTACAAGTTTTCCTTTTGAATGTAATAAAAACTAATAAAGTTTACTTAAATGTTACAAGTTCTCAATCGCCTTTACGCTCGACCCAGCATCGTAAACTAAAATGCTTTTAAGATAATATCCATTACTTTAGAGACAGTGGCAAGTCCGAAAATTCAAGAGTTTTGAATTTCGTTATACAAATAATAATTTGACCTATTTAGCTCTAGATTTAGTTGTTGACATTGTAAAATATTTATGTTAAGAGAAAATGTTTTTTTATTATCATTTCTTCTGTTTTTCTCTAAGGATATAATGTAAAGTTTATTTAATGTATAAATATTTCTTTTGTTGTATAAATTTTCGTTTCATAACATAAATTATAAAACAATAGGATTTTAGATAAAACAGAATTAGTTTGACATTTAAGTAAAATTCTTTAAAAAAGAGTTTTTTTGTTATTTATAAATTCAATTTGAATGACAGTAAGTCATTTTATATTTCTAAATATTATACCCTGTAAATTATTTTAAGTGTTTTAATTTTAAAAAATGCAATATTTTTCAGGAACTGAGTTGCATAGTTATTTTTTCCCTGCATTTCGCTGCAAACTAATTTTTAAATATATTGTAATAAAATCTTAGAACTTTTTAACAGGATTTTGGTGTAAATTTTTATACTTCGAAAGAAAAACTAGTTAGGAATTATAAAAATGCTGGAATTTTTAAAGACATATTTTTATTGAATTTCTCTTATGATACACTCTCTGTGCTGCCTAACTAAAACTCCTAGACTTAACTGACTTGAATCAAAATTTCTTTGTTTGTCAATTTATATCTTGTTTTTGATAGCTTACTTGATGTAACACTTGAGCTCTTCGATTTAAGATTACATAAATAACAACAATGTAGAATTATGTTTGTCTAGTCCTTATTAATAGTGATTTTCAAAATCAGTATAGAGAAGGTGTATTGACCACTTCAAAGGTCCATATAGCACGACGTTTGGGCTTATATTTTTCATAATCCAATTGAAATATGGTATTTAATAAAAGAGTACATGTGTTCAATGCTCATTTCATTTTAAATTGGATGCAATTTTAAGCTGTTGAACTAAAATTTTAAAATGAAACTTAATTTTAATGTGTTTAATTCCTTTATTGTTGTGTAAAAGCTCAAAGCAATTAAGTTTTTAGATTTTCTTATCAATCAGTATATAGAACATGGCTGATGATCAATGTTACTCTTCGATGGATGAGCCTAGGACAATTTTATTTTTTATGATGCATTTTAAATTTTTAAATTAATTTATTTACATATCATTTATTTACATAAGTAATCAAAAACAGTTTCAGCTTATGCAGAATTTATTTAACAAAATTGTAGTCGTTTACCTTAATTTCACAATTTCTGATTTAGTATTCTTGGAAAGATTATCTGAAAAATATTACAGTTTTTTATTTTTCAGTATAATTTCCAACAGCCTAAGGGAAATGTTAGGCTTATATGAAAAAAGAGGCATCTACTAGTTTTAGTTGGGACATTTTGTTAATATGTTAATCAAAACTTTTTATCAAACATAAAGCTTTTGGTACAAAATTTTTGATTTATATTTGAAATAAGAATTCCGAAAAATGCTACTGCAAAGTGTGTAGTCTAAAACGCCTGAGGTAAGAACAACATGAATTTTATTGCATTACAATGGTTTCATAGGATGCCCTAAGAAGTATCAGAATTCTAAATTTAAGGTTAAACTGTCGTTTGAATATCCTAAAATATGTACTTCATCATTTGGTTTGAATATCAATGGATTGTCAGCATTTTTAGTCTTTAATTCAAACGTTAAATTAGAAAAGTCTTTGTTTAGTTAGTCTTTACTCTGTCCACAGCTACTTGTGGTAATTATATTTTTAAGATTTGTAGACCTAGAGTCTAGGTCCTAGGCTGTGTTTTTGTCTTCCTTTTGAATCTTTAAAATACAAAAGTGACTAATTCAGTTAATGAATTCTTTCAATGATTTACATTTTTTATTTATTTATTTTTTTTTTTTGTATAAGGAAATTATGTATCCTTTTACATTCTCTTTGATGAATGTACAAAAAGTTAAAGCATGTGCTTAAGACTACATATAAGTGAATAGAAGTGAATAGTTAATAGTTGTGAAAGCATCTCGGTAGGCAGTAATACCTTTTCTTGACTACCGTTATATACAAACTTGTAGCCTCCCATACAAAAAATTGTTTCTTTACTGGCAAAGTGTTTATATAACGCCATGTGGTGGAAATGTCAAATTAGATGTCAGTGCTGAAATACGGTTTTAAAAGTGTTTTAACTAATAAGTTAAACAAAATAACTTTAATTTAAAAAGCTGAGGGTTTTTAAGTAATTTTGGAAGATTTTGTATGGACAAAATAAAAAGTTAAGCCAGCGTTTGAATTATAATTTTGACGTAAATCAATAAGAAATTTTAATTATGTTTTATTGCACAGCCTTAAAATTCACAATAAATGTCAGTTTTCCCTTTATACAAGCTGTGCAAGGCTATACTTATTACACATTTCCAACAGATAATATATACACAGATGTCCATAGAAAATATGTCTTTCCGTTTATTGATATAATGTGCATTTCCGTGTGTCAAGAAAGGGTATAAGGAATAAGAAGACACCTACTTTTCTGTCATATTAGCTACTTCATGTGGAAAACATAAACGAAAGTCAATGACGAATTATTGCATTGAAATTATGTCTATTTTTTATTTTTTGAAGAAATCTTACATGATTTTGGCATTGAAAATTTCTTTAAGAGCTGCTTATTGGTATATTTTCAGGTAAATCTCATTTTGTTCAATAAGGTCAAATAATGCTATTTTATTAGAAATTTCACACAAACTTAATTTTTCTTTCTTTAAAGTTAAAATTTTATTATTTGTAATTATACCCATAGGTCGTTTTGCATTCATTTTTCACTCAATATGTCTCATATGCTAATCACTTTACTCAAAGTGTTTTAAACTAATGTGAAAATTACTATTGAAGTAACTATTTATGCATGTGAACATTATTTTGTAGGAAATCCGCACAAAAAAGGACACAACATATGGTTCTTTATTAATCTAATTATATATATAAGGACTGAGAACTGACTTTAAATCATACCGTGAGTGAAAACATCTTTTGTTAACCACCATCAAATTATATTTAATGCGCTATAATCATCGTTGCAAATTTTCAAACTCAATAAATTAAGTTAATTTAATGGTTAAATTTTATTTGAATTAAGACTTTTAGTTAGTGGAGTTTTATAGCAATAAATTAAAATTTAATTTGTTATCAATTTCATTGTTTTTTTTTCTTTTTGCAATAAAAAATTTGACTTAGATTTTTCTCAAGTTAAGTAAACCTTAGCTTGAAAAAAATAAAATTAGAACCATATTTCTTTTTAGCAATTTTGTCTAGAACAAATATAAATTTAATCTAAAATATCTTAAGCTGCAATCAGTAAAAAAATTCTTCTTTAAAATTATAAACATAAATCCAGTTAAGATTGTTTTTAAAACATTGATATAAATAAAAGTCAAACAATGTAAGTTTTCTTTAATCATTAAATGAAATATATAAAAAGACTGTGCAATTAAGCCTATAAATTCTCCGCCAAAGGATTTGCAATTGAATTAATATTTAAATAAATCACTTGTGATATTTATACTTAAATTAAAACCTACTCATTCTCTACTTTTTGTCCTATTATAACATTATTTTGATTGCGATGTTTTCCGTTTTACTTTTTCCTATCTTTACTATCACATCACACGTTATGGTATGGTCTTATGCCACTGTACAAAATGCCAATTTGCGGAAACATTCCTTTGATACATATATATATATATATATATATATAGTATATATATTTATTTATTCCAACCCTAGGAAGTTTTTAGGGGAAAGGATATGTTTAACTATATAAAACTGTAACGTTATTTCTGAGACGTTAATTTTGGTAGCATTTACTTAAATTCGAGCAGTTGGCTGCTATAAACTTAAGATTTATACCTCGGACTGATGAAAATTTTGTTAAATTCCTTGGAAATGTTATTTTCTGCTATTTTATCTTTGAACATTCAAAAGGAAATGAAAGTTTTTTGTTTTGTTAGTATACAAAAAGAAACAAAAACAAATATTTATATTTACGAATGCAAACATAAATTTAAATACTGTATCGGATTTGCTCATTTTAAGAAAGGTAAACAGATTCACTTATGCTATTCAAATATAATAAAAGGAAATAAAATATCAATTTATTTGTAGTTGGGTGGATTTTTTCTTCTTTTGTTTTAAATAATTTGATTTTATAAAAGAATAATTTAACAGTCACAAATAAATAATTTCATGCGCGAATTATAATATAATCTCAGCTTTTCTAATTTGCTTTTATTTGATTTTAAATAACAATTTTTATTGTTTTGGTCAATCAGCGTTTTTAGTTAATTATATGCCTCAAGGAGTTTTTTGTGATTAAACCTGTAAGAAACTATATTTGAATAGTCTTAAAGGAATATTATCTCTAACAGCTTAGTCAGGCATACTAAGGAAAAAGTTCTTTGAATCAGGTTTTCTTCTATATCTATTAAAACATTTAAATTTTGTATGCAAAAAGTGAATTTTAACCGCAGGGAAAGTATCTGCGCTTGTTTAAAGCTTTGATATTACTCATTGCATTTGGCCAACATGATATTATTCTTAAATGTACTTTGTACTATTTACTACAATTTATGGTTAACTTTATAAACTAAATAATAATTCCTACAGAATATTTGATATCGATATTATTAGAGACAAAATTAAAACACTGCTGGTATTAATAAAAAATTAAAGTCAGAGCATCCCATAAATATTGTTATTTTTGACTTATTAAAGACTGTAATCGGGAAAGAAAGTTTTAGAGAAAAATAATTATGGCTTTGTACTTAGCTTTATATACTAATAATTATGAATAAGGAATAAATTATTCCGTAATAAAACTTCTTACTTCAAATATTTAATGTACGTATAAAAAAGTATTTATTATGCCTAGGACTTACTAGCGCTTAGCGACACAAAATTTAGCACTAAATGATTCCATGATCTCCACTGAATTAGTATATAGCCTGAATTAGCGACTAGTTAGCGCTATCTTGTCGGTTTTTCAAAGAAGATCAAAGGAATATTTTAATTCGGGAAGAAGTCAGTCATTGAATATTAAGATTTTGTACTTAAAGCAAATAACAACATATAAATCACAAAAAGAACTGCATTTTGCTGTCTGTTAATGAAAACAGTAATATGCTAGTGAGTCCACTTCAATTGGTATTTAAGAAAACTCTCCATTTTTACTGTGCTAAGTCGTCCCATATGCTAAGCGCTAGTGAGTCCTAGGCACAATGAAAGCGATTTTTGATTTTTGATTCTACAACGAATCAACTTTATATATTTGAGTGATTGAATAGCAATGGGAAAATTTTATATTCCCTTGAAGCTGGATAAGTAGATCAGTTCACAGGAATTCGTGTCCATTCAAAAGAAATAAGTTACTAATTATATGTTAACCTAGTAAGGATACCGATAAAATACTCATATTTAACATAAAATCTTGGAAAATTTATGGCTTGTTTTTTGCAACTCTCTCCCAGTTACAACAATTACTTACTTACATATTACATATTTTCCTACACAGCTGTACTTGTATACTAATTCTAATTATTTATATGCTGGAACAAATTTAGCTCACATTTTACCAAAGATTTTTACAGCTCAGTACAATTTTTATTGGGCATTCATACACTAAATAGGTTTTACTTATTAATTTATGAATTAATTTATTAGAAAGTAGCTAAAAGGGCTAGTTTATATATAAAAGCCAAAAATAATATTACATTTAAAAAAATGGATTTTAATAGTATTTATCAATTAAAATTATTCAGCTTAAATTTCAATATAAAAATATAAATGAGGCTAAATTAATTTTAATAAATTATGTTCGTACCCTCAACTTTTCATTTAATTTAACTGTAAGACTTATTGAAATAAGCTGAAACTTATGTATCTCGAAAAACTAGAAAACATTATTTAAATTCTACTAAAATATTATTACATTTTACTTGAGTAAAAATCTGCTAGTTGTAGTTGAGAAATCTTACTTTGTTAGATACTACTTAACTACTTAAAAACAAAGTTATTAATATGTCAAACATACATAAAAAAACAAACCGAAAACTGAAATTAAATTGACATAAATCTATTTATATACACTCATAATGATATTAAAAATTATTAACTTGCTCTACATTACAGGAATGGAATGATATGAATCTACGTTGGAACTCTAGTGAATATGGTGGGGTACGAGATCTACGAATACCTCCACATCGTTTATGGAAACCTGATGTCCTCATGTACAACAGGTAAACACAAATTTTATATCCTTCAATAATAAAACTTTTTCTCTATATATATAGACGACACTAAGAGAAAATTTTTGCCATTTAACACAAAAAACTGCTTAATTAAGGTAAAATTTAAGATTATCGTGATATTATAAAGTGTATGTACATCCAGTGTAATTATAAATCGAAGAAACCCTTAGAAAGCAAATATGTTTTGTTGTCTTTTTTTTTTGCCTGCATTTACATTAACTATTGTCATTATGATTTTCAACAAGGAGGAAAAAGACATGGATAACGAATAAAAAATGTCAAGGTTTTTAGAAAAAAATTAAGGTTAGCAAGTCCAGTAAGGCCTTCTGCTTAACTTTAATCTTTTGAATAAAGAAAAATTTTTGCTGGCAGCAATGAGCTGCAGAATAATACAAAATATACCTGAAAACTTATCATATGAATATTATGTCGAGGTTTTAATTATGATATTTTCTCCAATTGTTTTTGTTATAAAATCCAAAAAAATACAGAAATGTAAATCTGGTGGTTTCTGAAATCATAAAATTTTTGGTTTTATTAATTTTTTTTTATGTGTTTTAAAGACTCAAACAAAAAACATTTTGTAATAAAAAATTTTGTAGCTGTCATAAGAAAAAGCTTTTATTAAATTTTTAAACTATATTACGAGTTTTTGGCTTAGTTTTTCAATTGAAAACTTGTGGTACATATAAATATATAGTAATATCATTTTCAGTCCTGTAAATGACATTTTTTTAATATGATTTCAATTTATAGAATAGAAACAGTTTTCAGTTGTCTGGTATTTTATTTAATTTCAGTTGTACACATATTTTATACATAAAATAGAAATGCAGGGCTTAGTTTGATTAAATAGTTGTAAAATAGGAAAAATTTTACGATAAATAGAAAAAATTTTAATTAAGATAAAAAGCTGGATTTAAGTTAAAAACTTCAAAAAAAGCTTACCGAAGGTCAATGGCTACATTTTAATGCATTGAATTTTATAAAATTTAATTCCTACATTTTATTCAAAATGACAAAAATTTTTCTTATATAGGCTTAATTGATTTATTTAACTTTGACAATCACATAATTTAATTGTTTCTTGCTATATAATATTTTGCAATATTATAACTTTTTCAATATCCATATAGAAATTAAAATTGTAAAACAATTTACATAAATTAAACTTTCATGAAGAATAAATGCTTGTACTCTGTGTGCTCTCATCATGGATCACAAATTCTTAAAACTCTTGTAACAAAGTTAATAATGTGTCATTAACTAATTTTGCTATTCTGATATCAAATACCCAAAAGTCCGACATATTTAAATAAGATTGCTCTACTAATTTATTAGCAAAGTGTATAAAGCGTACAAATTGCCCTTAAATTAGCCAACTAAAGTGCAATTGTATTTGCCAAAATATTTTAATGCGGAAGCATAAATTTCTAATGAAATAAAACTAAATCAAATTAACTTTTGACTAAGCTAGGAGCTAGCAAGTTTTCTCTTAAGTATTTATTTTTTAAATTATATTTACCTAAATAGATCTTACAGTGCTATCCTAAATTATAAAATACTTATTGTTGAGCTTAGTTATTTAAATTGATTTTAAGGTGGTATTAAGAAGAACTGTTAAAAAATAAGTCTTTAATTAATTATCTTGGAATTTAATTAATAAATTAAGAAATTTTTATACTGCTTAGAGGAAAAAAATTACTTTCTTAAATAACATTCCATTATACAACACGAAAAAAAAAGCATAAAGTGTTGAAGGATCATAATATATAATTCAGGCTAGAATAAATTTTATATAATTTATAAAATTTTTTGAAGTTTTTCGAGGAGTAATTATACATAAATTGTTAATTATAATATTTAAAACAGTAATTGGCAATTATTATCAAGGACATCAAAGTTGTATATTATTAATAATGTGAATTTTAAATTAATATTGCAAAGAGAGTCCTTTATCCTTTTATTTTGGTTAAATGATATAATAAATTATTATTTTTCTCAGTTCTTTTGATTAATTAAATTTTGGCGCTCATAAATTAAAGTGTGCTTTTTTTGAGTTATTTTTATTATATCTTTTTTAGTAATTTACTTTGAATATTAGTCGTATAATAAATTTGGAGTATCATATATATATAATATTTACAATATAATATTAGCACATTATTTTATTGATAAAACTGAATAAGATTTATTCTATTCTTATTATATTTTTCTGATAATGTTATAAGTTTAAATATAAAACACTTATTTTATATGTGAACATATTATATATAAGATATAATGACATAAATGAATGTTAACTTAAAGGAGATAAATCTATTATTCTCTTGTGCCCTGCAAAGCTCTGAACCCTACTAGAAAATTGTTAAGAATAGGATCAGGAATGGATCGAGTTTCTCTTATTTGTATTCCGTTCTTTATCAAGCTTATTGGTAACCTGACCCAGAATGGAATATAGATAAGGCAAACCAGATCCATGCCTGATCCTATCCTTAAAAATTTTCTAGTTGGGTTACCTTTAACCTAATATTCCTCAAATAAATGAAATATACATAAAATTTATAAACTTACCTGTAACCTATGTCCATTATATAAGGCTCCATTGCGGCATCTTGATGTGTCCCTAATCAAGTGAAATCGAATATATCGCAAATAAGATCGACTTCATAAAATTAGGATCAGGATTGGATCAGCGAAAAAAATTCATTCTGCATTAGGTGAAATATTCAAAAACTTATTGAGCCAATCATCATGTTATCGAAGTCTTTTCCTGAGGAGGTCTGCAATAGTAAATATTTCTGGATCAGGTCCTCACCATGGATTGATCTAAAGCATCTAATTAGGTACAGCCTGATCCAATCCGGATCAAGTTCAGGCTTCCCTTAACTAATTTCCAGTCGGGAAGTTTTAATGAAATATAAGCCAAATTTTATAATTTGTAATGTTTGAAATTTTGAAAATACAAAGTAATATGAGCTAAAACTAATAGCAAGATGTATCATTATTGTTTTACACAATACGCATTGGTGTAAAATGTCATTATGCAAATAGCGAAAATTCAATAAAACTTAACTCTAACATTAATTGTACTCTTAATAATTTTATCTCGCTATGCTCACATAGTTCTAGTTTTCATGAAAATATTATTCCTCAATTTTCAAGCAAAGTAAATTGTTAATTTTACCAATTCCTTTTGCATGTAAAATTATATTTATCTCAATATGGAACATAAAATTGTAATCAAATTTCAAAAGTTGACTTTAACAAATTATCATTAGATACTTAAAGGGATTATCAAATTTAATAAATTCAATTAATATACAAATTTTTCGAATTACTTAATTTTAAATTATTGTCATTATTTTTAGTGCTTTTGAAAAATTGAAAACTTAAATTAACAGTAATAATTGATACATAAAATCAATTTTTCATAATATATTATCAGTTTTTCCCTAGCCACTTCCACTCAACGATCAGACGTTTTACTTTTTACTCTAATTTATTCAAAACTGATACGAAATAAAAACTTAAAAGCATGAATTACACTAATTACGCTAAACAGCTTAAAATACTTTTGCAAAATTATACATAGCCGTAATTTTAATGACCAAAACTATTTTTGTTAACTACCAAAACTTTTGCAAAAAACTCACTTCAAAAAAATTACCAGCAAAATGTTTGTAAAACATGAAATCAATAACTTATCGTAGAAAAATTTAGATTTCAAATGTAAAACTTTATAGCATTTGGGCCATAACTTTTGCAGCCTATTTTTTGTAATCTAAACAATTGATTAATTTTTAACAACAATTTTTATAGCTCTTTTCATAGTAGTTCATATATTATTTGTAAAAATTTAACTGATTGAAACCAGGAACAGGTTCAACAGGCACAATTAATCTTTTGCGGTCATATTAAATTGGGTGTTTTGCTGGTTGAAATTAATTTTGGTTGAACGAACAGTAATATGCAAGACTATGAAGGATAAATTTATTGTTTTTTTAATATAATAATTTCTTTTTAAACTATAGATATATGTATGTAGCACAATAATATGTTTTAATTTCATGTAAAAATTATATTATATAGTTCTCAATAGTGTGGTATTTTTCCAAACAAAAGCCCTGGCTTTCGAGAAAATCTCAAAAATTATTAGCTTGGCGTCTTTCAGCTTTAATTTTTCTGTTTGAATTAGAGAACAATCTTTGCACAATGCGTAATATATTGTTAGTAATTAAGTCCTTTCTCTTGATGGAAAACGATGGTCTTCCTAATTTTAAAGATGTTCCATCACTTAATCACCTAAAAGCTTTTCCACTGCTTTTCGGACAAGCGTAAATGACTTGTTTTCTCTCCTAGTTGACTCTTTATATAAGATATACATATTGATTGCGTATACTTTTAATCTCCACCATTTAAATGATTTTCTCATAAAACAATATAAGCTTGCATATTAATCAGCCTTCTGGACACCTCTAATACTTAAATTGTAATTAATAATAACTTTTAGCTTGTTAACGTTGACAGCCCTACCTCCTTTTAATCTTCTTTGCATAATTTTTATACTCGTAGCTGCTTAATGTGGTAACTATCCTCATATTCTTCTATATAAAAATAAAATATCACCTGATCGATAGCAACATTATTATTTTTTTAATAGGAAATTTAAAGTGATTTTCGAAGATGTTACTTCAAAGTTATACCCTATAAAGGCAGGCATACTGCAGGGAAGTGTATTAGGTCCGCTACTGTACATCATCTATACGGCCGATTTGCCATCTACAAAGGGTACGTTCCTAGGTATATTTGCAGATGACACAGTCATAATGGCAACAGAAGACACGCAAATAAAAGCAAACATGAAGCTGCAAATCACACTAGATAAGATATATAAATGGACTGAAAAGTGGAAAATTAAGTTGAATGGTAACAAGTCAACTCATGTAACATTTACACTACGTGAAAAAGATACCAACTTGAATGTGTGTCTTAAGGGTGAAAGAGTACCACAGGCTGAATTTACCAAATACTTGGGCTTGTATTTGGACTCAAAGCTGAGTTGGAAACAACACATCAAGAAAAAAGTTACTCAAATAAAACTGAAAACGCTGAAATTAAAGTGGCTGATAGGGAATCACTCAAAGATGAAGCTGGCATATAGAAGGCTCATATATTTGACTGTGATAAAACCAATCTGGACATATGGCATCCAACTATGGGGATGTTCCTGCAAGTCCAACCGAGATATCGTCCAAAGGTGCCAGAATAAGGTTCTGCGACTTATGATTAGCGCTTACCGCTTCGTAACAAACAAGGAAATCCATGATGACCTAAACATCTCCAGTGTTGATCAAGAAATCCAACGATACGCCTCCAGGCATGAAAAAAGGCTGTTATATCATCCTAATATCGAAGCAATCCAGCTGCTAGATACAACTAATAAGAGTAGACGCTTAAAAAGGAGAAAACCTCACGACTTAACCTATTAGAACATCACAGCAAGGCAAGGATTAATGGATCCATTTCCTTAAGAACTAAGTAGAAATGTAATTAAGTATAAGTCAATATCATAAATACTATTAAATTAAATAAAATTAAGATTGTAGTAATCAGAACAGTAAAAAAAAAAAAAAAAAAAAAAAAAAAATTATTATTTTTTTGTTACAGCTGGTTTTCTAATCAAATCTGGAATATATTTTCTGTTTATTTGAATTGTAGCACTTTAGTTTTAAAATCTCCTGCGCTAATGTTATTCCTGTTAAATATCTATCTGTTTAGATATAATATCCCCTTGCCTCAGGATTTGCGTTCAATAACTTTTGATATAGTTGTAAAACAATCCTTGAAATTACAGAAAAATCGAGATATATGAGACATTCTGTACTAACATTTCCATAATAGGGGAGCACAGCATATATACATAAATCCTGTACGTGCGTCTATTAACACATAAATACGTATTTATCATATGGTCAGCTTATTGGGATTGTCAGCTAAGAAACTAATTTTGCCCTTAAATTTAATTATAGATTCATTCATTGATATTTCTTTGGATTTCCGGAAACATTTTTATTCAAATGTAGCATTCAAAATATTTGAAAAAATCTTTCCCTTCGAATATACATATCTCTGAAAAATAGCATGCTCCCAACATGCTCCTTACGCCAATAACTTGTCACCAGTATAGTACTCATCTTAAGTATTGCATGCAAAAAAGCTGTTAACTCTTCTTTCATCACATCGACCCAGTTATTTCAAGTTGATCGTTCAGATAAGCTCTGATAGTGAGCAGGTACATTAGGTCCAATAATCTTAGATCGTGTTGAAAAATTAGTTTTTAATTGAGGCTGGTCTCTGTGCGTAACATCTCTCCAAACAGTAAATTCATTTGTACATTTTTTCATTTTCATCATTTTCTTTGAATCTCTATTATAAATATTTTTTAAAAAAAACCGTTTTTTTAATTTTACGTATTTCTGAAGCTCGTCGACTTAATATAATAAATGATCAGTATGGTTTTTTGTTGTGGTGCTAAGAGCAGCCATATGACTAGAACGTTAAAAAAGCATTGGTGGCGGAGAGTAGACTACGGGTTAAACTGCTAAAATTTATTAGGGATTTGTTCAAAACAATTACTTATTCTCTTTTTTCTCTATTATATAGAAATATTTTTTTAAGTTTACTAGCATGGACTGAATTAACTTTTCCATTGAGCTATTAATCAAGTATTCCTAAGCTTATTACAACATTGTTTAGAATAAAATCATAAAACTTTACTACACACGCACTATAAACTGAGAATAGGTTAAATTTTATTCAAGAAAAATTTTCACATAGACAAATGCGTTAAACAATTTGTTGATATATTTTTTATAAATTAAATTAAAAAACAAAATAAATAAATATCTCATGTTATCAAAAGTCAAACTACAATAGTTCATCCAGTGCAAGGGATAAGAATAATTAAAATTCTTTCTGCTAAAATGCTTGTGGCATATTTCTTGATCCTTGCTTTATTTAATATTAATAACTAGATGAAAATAGTTTTCTAATTTGCAAAGGTTTGATTCGATCCATGACTGGAACCAGGAAGGAGTAAACTTATACAGTTAAAACAATAAAGTTTAGCTTACTTTAAATTTCGGCCCATCTTTTGCTTATTTTTCTATTTTTATTCTATTAAATAAAATTTTCAAGTTAACTTGCATTGAACTAAATCACTAAATTTCATTATAAGTTTGAAGTTTATCTGACTTAAACCAGGTTTTAATGCTCCATAGAAGAGTGTATAATTTCCGTTATAAAATTTTTACATGTTTTAATAATTAGACTTACTGAATATACTTAATTAATATAATTTTTCGTATACCACAAAAGGCTAGCAAGGCTGGACTTTTAATGATCCCGCTACAAGGAAATTGTATTTTTGAGGATAAAAGCTCTTGAAGTTTTTCATGAATCTATTTTTATTATTACATATGTATATTAAAAAGAAAGTTAAAATCAAGAAAATATCTTCTACACAAGAACTTATTATTTATCAAACTATTCATAAATATTTTCTTGAACAATATCTTTTCATTAACAATACAGTCTAATTAGGCTTTTTTAAGGAACATCTACTTAACAAGAACGGGTAGTTCTAATGACAAAGTAATTTTATGATGATGTTCTGTTTAGCTAAAAACCTATTATATATTTGTAAGAATCATCTTTTTTTCAGCGTACAAAGTTAGCAATTAAGTAACATTAGTAAGAGATGGAGCAATCTTCAAATTCGCTTATTTACATCATCAACATCCACTTTGTTTTTTGTTAAGTATTTGCCATCTTTCAATTAAAAAACTTTTGTATAGTATTTAAATGAACAAAAGTTTTATACAACTTTTTTGTTTAACATTATTCTAGTTAAAAGCCATTCCCCCGCTAATATTCTTTAAAATTGGTTTTTAATTATATGAATGAGAACATTAAAAATTAGTTGAAAATTTTAACATTTTAATAAACTATGTCATGAATATAGAATTTAAAATTTAAAATATCTTTTGTTTTTAATATTGCTATATTTAAGTTTCCATAACTTTAAACAAAACATTATTTTAAAAAAAAATTAGGACCCTCTCTTGATAAAGAAAAGTGGTTTTAATATTTCTAAAAACATAGGAATATTTTTATTTAAAATAATCACTTTTGACTTTAATACATTTGTTGTAATGATTATCTGATATTTAAATTCTGTCCCTAAAATATGAACCCGTGAATCTATTGAAATTCGCTTGAATGGCTATTATTTCCTCATTTAATGGATATTGCTTCTACCGCATGACTTTTGTTTTGTTTTTAAAACACGGCAAATATTGAGACTATTTGTATTCTAAGGAACTAATTTTTGTGATGCTTTTTGGGTTGTGTAAGAGGCTGCGTTGATTTGAAGGTTGTTTTTTCTTTTGTAAACCAAATTTTTCGTCAGAAATTTTTTGATTAATCTGGTTTAAAAATTTAACACCAAATGGTTTTGATTGAAGAAGAGAAAAAATAAATGCTTTTCCATCACGATGAAGATAGATAAATGACACAAACTGGCTTTTGAAGTTTTACACAGACAAAAGAGGCCACCGACTTTTTGTAGATCTTAAAAACTTACTCTATTTTTGATAAAAATACAACAGAAATCTAGAGAAGAATATAAATCAGGCCTGCACAACATATGGCCCGCGGGCCGCATGCGGCCCGTCTGGTGCTGGCTAATGGCCCGCGTACATTTTTATATACATGAATCAAAAGACTTCATAAAATTTCTAAAAATCCAAGTTAAACAATATTCTTGTGTTTGCCATTTTGCTGTTTGATCGCAAAGTCTTTTTTGCTTGTTTTTCAACATGTATAAAGCGAACTACATATTGTTTTAGGGAAAATATGTACAGGTAAATTCTTGTAAATTTCCGTAGCGTGCATATGATTTCTCAATTTTTTAAGGCCTAGGCATAACTAAGACAAATAATTTTTTCTGAATATTCTTCTGGAGAATTTTTTTTATTTATTGCATATACATCTATATTTTTGTTTTTTTGTCAAGTCTTCTTGGGTACTTTAAACTTGTAGTCATTTTAAAAGTCAAGCAGTTGTAAGACAACTCAGTAACAGTGAATATTATTATTTAGAAATCTATCTCAAAATAGTTAGAAAACTAAAATTAATAAATCTACATAATCCACATTTTTGGTTTTAATAGTTGTGAAAAATATTTTTTTTTGAGAAAATGAAGCAAAAAATTGAAAGGGAACGCAGAGTTTTCAATGCCGAATGGACAAACAAATACTTTTTTACAATATTTCAAGAAAAAATAATTTGTCTTGTGTATGGTGAGACATCAAATCCTCACTAAATTAGATGAAACTGAGTGAGAAAAAAATTAAAGCGGCTAATTTGATGGCATCTATATGAAAGGAACAGCAATTTTTTAAGAAAACAACAACTGAAAACAAAACAGCTCCCAAGGTAGGCTTCCAGATTTCAAGAGAAATTGCTGCTGCTGTATGTTGATGTCTGTTGCTAAATTATGTCCGGAAAAAATTCGGCTGTTTGAGAATATCAGTTTGTCAAGAATGACTATAAAGCAAAGAATAACTGAAATTTCAACAAACCTTAGTAATCAGCTGAAGCAAAAATCTCGAAATTTTCTGTTTTATAGTTTATGTATGGATGAAAGCACAGATTTACAGGATACAGCACAGCTTCTCATTTTTATTAGAGGAGTTGATAAAAATTTTGAAATTACAGAAGAGCTTGCTGGTTTGTGCTCCTTACCAAGCCGCACAACAGGAAAGGAGCTCTTTAGTGTAGTAAAAAAATTCATAACTGAAAAATTGGGTTTCGAAAATGTAATGAACGTAGTAGTTTCCATTGTAAGCTACATCCGATCTAGAGGACTCAAGCATAGGACTTTTAAAGCCTTTCTCGAAGAAGTAGATGCTGAGTACACTGACGTACTTTACCATACCGCAGTGAGATGGTTGAGCCGTGAACGTGCTATCCAGCGTTTTGTTTCATTGGAAAAGGAAACATTTAACTTCCTCGAAAATGAACCAAAACAATTTCTAGAGCTTCAAGAAGAAGTATGGAATAATGACCTGTTTTTCTTTTGCGACATTTCAAAACATCTAAATGATTTGAATATTCAGCTTTAAGGGAAAAACCAGCTTATATTTGAAATGTTTGCAGCAGTGAAGGGTTTCAAAATAAAATTGAACCTTTTCAAAACTCAGCTGCTGAAAGGCGAAATAAGTCACTTTCCCACTTGCGCATTGCATATAGCATAGGGTCGGCAATTTTGGGCAAAAATATGTAAAACATATTGATTTATTAATTTAAGAATTTAGCAGAAGATTAACTTTGTCCAACGAAGAAAATATCAAATTAAAATTAATTGAAGACCCTTTTTCTGTAGATCCAGAGCAAGTACCGCTTCATTTGAAGATGGAATTAATTGAACGAATTATCATAGAGAAAACACTTTCCACTATTTCTACAAAAGCTTAGATTGCAAAAAGTACAAAAGTTTCATAGAACTTGCTATGAAATCGTTTTGCATATTTGGAAGTACAGCAAGCTCAAATATGACACCTGAATATGAAAAACTTGTTGACGATAAAAAATGTAATATTTCTCATTAATATTTTCCATCATAAATTTTAATAAAAATAAAAAACACATGTATCGTTACTAGGAAATTTTTTTTAAAAATTTTATTTAGCAAATACTTCCAAGACATTTTTCCCTCTTCTAAGCAACAAAAATGGAAAAGCTCCGCTCCAGAATGTGTCAAATTTATTTATTAATAAATATGAACTTTATTTAACATATTAATGGTTAATTACATATCAGCAAACTTAGGAACTTTTTTTATTTGTTAATTAAAATGTGTAAAAAATATTTAGCCTCCCTGCGGCCCTGAAGCATTTCGCTTGAAGCTTATATGGCCCTCAACACCTTCGAAGTTGTGCAGCCCTGATATAAATGAATGTGATCAACCTAAATTAGCTTAGGTTGATGAGTGAAGCAAAGTTTCTCAAAAAACTGAATTTATAACTATCAGCTTTAAGATATTTTGATTAAGTTTAAAAGAATCTTTTTTCTGGTCCAAATATTATTAAATCACATGACATATTCCATATTCAAATGTCAAAAAACATTAATTTAAGTAATTCACAGTTAATGGTAAAGACCACTAAAAAATTAATTTTAATGTCAACAAGAAGTAATATTCAAAGAATTTCTTCTTACCACTCTCTTTGCTAATTATAAAATTTAATTTGTGGTGCCTTATATTACTTTGACTTAAAATCATTTACATATTTTCTAACATATCACATGAAGAAGGAAAAATTTTAAAATCTGAAAGGTAGGTTCGACTATAAAATTGCCAATTTTGAATATTTTATTTACACATTAGGAAGCATTTCCTTGACTGAATGGTATTAGCTTTGTAAAGCATCCTGTTAAATTATCGGTTAATTGGTACCTGTTGATATCCTGCTGATTTATCATAAGATTAAACAATTTTTATAAAGCCATTTCAAATTTAGCACGCAAGCATTTCTTTTCTGCTTTCTTCACGTTTATTGGAAAAATCGCTACAAAAACTTTTGATATCTAAAAGAAAATTCCTGAAAACTTATTCTAAAATTATAATAGCTTCAATTATTTATTTTTAACTTTTTTACTATCATGCTAATGTGAAATAAAATTTTAATGGAATTTTTACATAAAAGATTAGTCGTTCCAAAGAGAAAACAGAAACTTTGCTAAATTGGAACTAAAAATCCTATGAAAATTAATTCTTTAAAGTATGTATCCTATCAAAAATAAAAAATAAATTTAGTAGAAAAAGGCTAGCAATAATTTATGATTACAAGGTATGGTAACGCTTTCACATTTCTCACCAATTGTGACACCAACTTATGCCAAGAGTTTATCGCTTTTATAATATTCTTCCATGTAATCATAGGTAATAGATTGTTTCCTTCATAAATTTAAAGGGAAATTTGTTATATTCAATTTAGATTCCTGACAACAATAATTCATTTAAAATAATCAGTAGACTATACTGTATTTGAGCCTCTTTTATTCAAAGGAAATATATCAAAAAAAAAACCATATAAAAAATATTTTTAAGAATGAATAAAAAAAAAATAAATCACCAGTAAAATACTTAGGCATCAAATGGAGTTGGCATTATTATTATTTTTTTTTTGTACAAATTTAGTCTTGTTAGTAAAAAATTTTTTATTTATGTCTATTGCAGTGCTGATGAGGGTTTTGATGGTACTTATCCAACAAATGTGGTTGTCCGAAACAATGGGTCCTGCCTTTATGTACCACCAGGTATTTTCAAATCAACATGCAAAATTGATATTACATGGTTTCCATTTGATGATCAGAGATGCGAAATGAAATTCGGTTCTTGGACATACGATGGATTTCAGGTAGGATAAAGTTTCTTAATTAATCTTTTTGATATGGAAGAATAGGAATATTTTAGCCGTCTTAAAAATCAATTCACTTGAAGATATTTAGGGAAAATTTTATTATTTATTTGAATACAGCTGATTGATGGAGTCATTTTGAATTGCTTTAGCTAAATAGTATCATTTTTTTTTGTTACTTTTGACATTTACTTGACTTGAAAGTTTTTTTAATATAACAAATGAAATATTTTGTTCAAACTTATTATAGACTAAAAAATAGGAATATGTAAACAATACTCTTACGATAGCCTTGAATAAATTTTGTGAACCTAAAATATTAAAAACTGTCCAGTTTTAAAATTGAAGCAATAGATATTTTTAATCTAATGAGAGTTTAATCTTAGGAGCTATAAGAAAATTAGAAAGCCTGTCCGATGAATCTAGGTAAGGAGGTAATAACTATCATAAAAAAACAAGTGCCAGCAGTAGTTTTTCTTCAGTTATTTTGCTACAAACCTATAATACATACTATTATATTGTTGCATGTAATCTATCCAGATGGTTAATAACCAGAGAGCTAGTGGACTTTTCCTTAATCAGCAGGAAAAATGCTTTATTCTAATTCTGGCAGTCAAGTTTATATATATTTAACTTCAAATCCATATTTGCTTTTAGTTAAGCTAAGCATCCTTTTCCTTTTTTTTTAGTTTAAAAGCTATCCAAAAGGTTATTATTTTAATAAAAACGAAAATTTGTATTTTCATTTATTTAATAGTTTGTAGCTTTTTAATTTTCTGCATCGATAGAAATCTCTTTTGTCGTAAAATGAAAGCAGAAAAAGGTTTTCTTTTTGCTTTAATTATTTTGTTTTTGACTTATGTTTTTCTTTTAAATGTTTATTTTATGTATCCAGACTTTATTTTTTGTTTGATTTCTTTTAGATTTAATCAGCTTATGTAAATTTTTTTCTTTTTCTTTGTTAAACATATCCTTCTTGGAGTTTCCTTTTTACTATGTAAATATATAAAATATTTTGCTTTAATTATGCTTGTATTTTTTTATTATCCTATAAAAATAATATAATTCTACTAAATGATAATATACTGTAACCACTATTATAGTAATATTTATTTATATATAGGGGGGCTTATGTTGCGCGGAAAAATAGGTTTCCTTACTTAGTTCATTGACATATGATTTATGTATAAAGAATACTACTTCATATCATATTATAATAATATAAAATTTTAAAAAAATATATGAAAATCCAGCTGAAAAAAAAACTTTCGGCACATTTATATATACTATGGATAATATAGACAATTTCTATTCAAGCGCTCATTGATTTCAGGAATTTTGATTTGAAAATTTTTCTTATTTCATTTGATAGTGTGATGATTGATTAACTAAATTAATTATGTATGAATCACTAAGCAAATATTAAGAGAAATACTTCAGTTGGAATAATACAAAAATTTAATTTTTTTAATTAACTTTAATGAATTAGTTCAGTCTCAAAAAAAATAAGAAAAATTTTATTTCTAAGTAAAATTTTGCTAAAAAAAGGTCTTGACTAAAACTGTGGTTTTTTATTTAAAAGACATTAATAATCATATGAATTGTCATCAATAATAGCAAGAAATCAATTAACTAAAAAATTTGGCACCAATTGATTATTGAAATTACAAAAAATAATATTTCAGGTAAAGAAATAGTTCTTTTATGACTTTTCAATCAAAAGTTATTCAAAAAGTCAAGTATTTGATTAATTAAAATCATTAAAATCATTAATCAATTCAAACCAATCAAATCCTGACATTTGGTCTTATACTTCAATTTTTATACACGCCTATTTTCTTGCCTACACATATTTTTCTATAATCATATTTTACCGCAAACCTATTTTCCTACATTATTATTCATACATACATATATTCTACTCTAAAACTTTATTTTTATCCCTTTACGCTATTCTTAGCCTCTACAAAAAAATATCCTATAATTTTACTTGCTTTCACTTATGCTGGGTAGAAAAAATAATACCCATCTTGTATGAAGAGCGTTTAAAAATCGGCACGATTTTACACCACACTTAAAAAACTCAAAACTAGACCTAAAGCTATGATTAAAAGAAAGGATTATAAATAACGCCATAAATACAAAAATAAGTCCTTTGGATAAAGTAAAGCAAACCTCCACATATGTTTTACTCACCTTTGTATTCAAAAAATCATATGAAGAACTCGCATTGAGAACCAATGCAAGCTTATGGGAAGCAAAAATTTCGTCCTCATTCTCTATTCTTTGAATATCTTTTCCTCATAATTTGGCCATGATTTGAAAACTTCAAAGAAAATGAAAATATTTTAGAATTTGAAAAAACTCATTATGTAAAAAATGCCAGATGCAAAATTTTAACTACTTTGACCAGAATAATTTTCCTTCATTCTTCAACTGTAAGTTTATTTATGACAAGCGCTTCCTCAGTAGTTTAAATGTATTGTGAACCATTTTAGATCTGAAAAATTTGGTCATGTGTTTATCTTCAAAGTAGAATATAGAGGAGCTATATATTTATAACCAAGCTATTTAGAAACTATTAAAAGCTTGCGAAGCAGAAATTTTGTTTATATGATATTTGAGGTTAAGCCTTATGCCAAACAAAATAAAGAGTTTAAGTACCTACTTAAACAAAGTCATCACATTAAAAGTCTTAATTCTTTGGCCCTTAAACTATTACTAACACGTACAAATATCCTTCCTTTAATGCAAAAACTATACTAAAAAAACAATATGCAAACTAGAGTGCACCATCTTCTTACAATAACCATGTCACATATATATTAAACGAACACAGTCCATGACACTTGAATACAAAAAGTAACATTTATTCGTAGCATACGAAGAAAAAGTTTTTCATGTCATGTCCTTAGAATGTTTAAGCCTTATCATGTAATTTGTATTATTTGCTATTAAGTTTTTATTGTAACATTTTTTGATTAACTTTTATACAGTTTTGGTTTTATAGATATATCCTAAATTGACAACTTTTTAGTTTAAGATAATTTGATACTTTTCAGCATTGAGTTATTATTAAAAACCTTTTGCTACTTAGGATATATTTAATGCAATCCATAGCTGTGGTATTGAGAAACTGTATTCGTGCTTTTAACACTAATAAGTTAGTTATACATCCATTCGAAAAATATTGAATTTTAATTATTATTGATTGCATTTAAAGAATTTTCATATAGATAGCATCACGTTTCTGAAAACCTTTATTGTGAACAAACGAAAGCGAAGCAATAAACGCTAAATTTCTGATTGAAAATTGCAATTAAACAAATTTAATTAAAAAACCACTATAGTTTTTAATATCAATACTGCTATCGGAATTCATTAGAAATTCAATCAAACACTATTTTGCAACAACAAAAAATAGTCACACAAAAATTAAGTTAATTAAGATAATTGTTTAATTTTAAAATTGGACATCTAGCAGAGACGCATAAAGTTTTATAGAATGCAATACTATAAATTTGGAACTACATATATAATATTCTTTTGTGTGTGATAAGTATCAAAAAGGATTGTGTCTTGTTATTTTCTAGTTTTAATTTTTAACTAAAAAGATGTCCTTATTTGCTGACTTTGGTTTTAGTGGTGAGGCTACTAAACCTAACTATACTATATGAGTGTGAGTTAACATGATTGTAAGTTCTTTTTAGTTATTAGCTTCTTTTGTACTTTCTTTTTGTTTTGTGAGTATTTTCTGCAATATAACTATATGAATAATAGACAAAATCTAAAGGATATAATGTAACATTTCAGAACAGCCATCATCAATTCTCTACACTTTATGTAACGAAAAAAATGTATGACTAGAAAAATTATCACAGCTTTTGGCTTAATTTCCACTTTTTGTTTTGTTTTCTGTTAATTTTTTTGTTTGTTTTTTGTTTCTCTTTTAGTTAAATGTAAAACTTTTGTTGAGTTTTGTTTTGGCAAGCTTTCATTATACTTGTACTGAGTGAGCTAAAAAAGTCCATTTATAAAAGTACTCAACAATATTTTGGCATAAACTTCAAAAATGCTTAGTAAAATGACTTGAGCTTCTTTTATAGTAAAGAATAACCCATTTTAAATCATAAATATTTATGGTTGAAAAATTTAAGTTTGTAATTTAAGATATTTCCTATAATTTGCTTTTATAAGCGAAAAAAATGTTGAATTTGTAACTCCAAACAATAAAATATTACTTTAAAAACACTACACCATACAAGTTGAGTGTATATTTGAATTTATATTTTTCTTTTGAGGATATTTTATCAAGTTTTTCTTCAAACTAACTTTAATATTTTTGTGTGTTTTTTTTTTAATCAATAAAACCATAGTCGAATTTTTGACTTAAATGTTTGGCATTATATGCATGAAGTGCATAGAGAAAACAGACAAACAAAAATTTATATATCTTTGCAAAATTTATACCTAAAAATTTTTTAAATTGAAAAAAAAACTCAATGCGTTTATTGGGTTTTTTTTTTTGTACACTTTTATTAAGGTAAATATTTTAAACCCCTTCCTACTTCAGTTTATTTTTTACCTTGACATAGAAAAATTCAACTGTTATTGATAATGGCTTAAATATACTTAGAAAGATAACAAAAATTTAGAATGAGGAAAAATCAGTGTTACATTTCTTAAATATTTATGAAAAAATTCGTGTTTGTTATACAGGATGCTCCGAGATAGGTTGGACAAACTCTTAGGGTAGAAAGTAGATGAAATTTCATTGTGAAAAAGCACAAAAAGTAGGGGTCTAAATTTTTCGTTTTCGAGCCTAGAAAAGTCATTTTGAAGAAATTTTAAAAATCCCGGGCATTTTTTGACGTATTTTGCTTTTTTCTCAAAAAACGCCAACATAATTTGCTTTTTTTTTTCTTTTTTTTCTCAAACTAAAAATGTTTTCCAATAAAATGTTGGTACATTTGAATGGCCTAACTGTTTTCCACAGTGCCATAAAAATCTAACACAGAGAGCCTTTCCTGATAACTTGATAAGAATCTTCTACTTGACAATCTTTAAAGGCTTTCCATTACTTTCACATACAGGTAAAATGAATCGTTTTAAATAATATTAGAATTTCTTCTATGAAAGTGATATCGATGAAGTCCTTCTTTTAAAATTCTCCACACTGAAGTATCCGATATTCCTACACAGCAAGATATACGACGGATACTGATTTCAGGGTTCCTAGTGATCTCAGCTAGCACCATTTCCCTATCTGTGGTAGAAATTTGCAGCGTAGGATAATTATTTGCTGATGTATGAATTCTATACTCTGCAATTTTGCGTGAATACTAACAAATGTTTGGCGGTTTGGAGTTCTTCTTCTCGGATACCTTTCCCTATATGCACGAACTGCTGCTCTAGCATTCCCATTGCATCAACCATAAATTAAATGCATATCTGCAAGTTCATAGTTGCTATACTGTGTTCTTGAGCTCATATTTAAATATATTTAGCACAGAAAACAAAAATTGTTGATAGTAAGTTATCTTACTGGTTTTGAAAATCTAATATCTTCATCTTATATTCGAAACCAGTCATTTTACCTGAATGTGAAAGTAATGGTATAAGCCCTTAAAGATAGTCAGGTGGAAGAGTCAACAGTTAGGCCATTACAATGTACCAACATTTTTATGGAAAACATTTGTAGTTTGAGCAAAGAAAAAAGCAAATTATGTTGGCGTCTTTTTGAGAAAAATACAAAAAACGTCAAAAAATTCCCGAGATTTTTACCAACGGTGCTACTTAAAAATTTTTTTCTCCACCATTTGTTATTATTATAACTTTATAAAACATTATAAGCTTAAAATGAAATTTTTTTCTTTGTAATAATCATATTAATAAAAAAGTTATAAGTGTTTAATTGCGTGGGGGCGAAAAATACATCTGAAAAATTCAAGCTACTGTAACTCGAAAACTAAAACAGTTAGACTACCACTTTTTGTGTTTTTTTTTTTCGATAAAATTTCATCTTCTTTCTACCCTGACCAATATAACCAATCTCAGAACCTCCTGTGTTTTTAAAGCAAATATAATAAAACTTGAAAAACTAAGTATGCAATATTAATAAGGATTCTAAGCCCAGTTTCCTAGCCTAATAAAAATAATTGAACTACCCTTAAGCAGATTTTGATTAGATTATTTTTCAAAGCCTTAAACAATAAAACTTCATAAAATCTTCTAGTTTCAATATCTTAAAGTCCATCTGTTTTTGAGTTCTAACTATAAAAATAAAATTCTAAGTAAAGTTAAATTTTAATTTCATTGAAGTTGAACAAAAATAAAAAAATTTAGCTTAAAACCAATTAATTCCATTAAATTGCTTAAAATGAAATCTAATTTCAAGCATACTATGTTCAATTCAATTTTCTACTGTCTAGAAAAAAAGATTCCTTTGTGATTTTGTATTGATTGATTGTCAAATATAAAGTTCAAAGCAAAATTGAATTTCAAATGAAAAGGCACTTTACAAAGATTTTCTTTAAACGCAAAACTTTATCCTTTTGGGGCTATGAAATGAATACTAGCTCAAGGACTAAATACCTGAGGGTATTTCTGTCAGAGAACTAAAATCACTAGACCTAGAGAAAATCATTAGAATAGAGAAGGAGCTTAAGAGTAAAAAGGAAAAATTAAATTAAAAAAGAAGAACAAAACTATAATAAAAAAATATTGTTATAATAGCATCCAAAGGGAAATCTTATTTTTCATAATGAAATACAATTTTAGTGAATAAAATGTCCTTGCATATCTGCTGCAATACTAACATTTGGTACAAGCTTTATATAACACAAATTTATCTTGTTCGGTACAATTAAATTGAATCTTATTTGATTCAAGATGTATTAAAAATTATATTAATTTAAATATGACTTTATTGTACACAAAAGGATATACATATTACTTGTTAAACTAGAGGATGATACTTTAAAAACAACTGCATTGAAATAATTTTTGAAAATGCAAAACTAGCATTAAATTTGAGTACTTTGCGAACTTTATAGTTTTAAAGTTATTCAAATATCATGAAAATGGTTGAATAATTTCATCTCTATTTGTGCCATCTTTGTTTGAATATTTTAAAACAATATTTTATTTGATCCTTGAAATCAGTTATATTTTTTTTTTTTGGAAAACAACTTTTCAAGCTAAATGAGATTCAAAAAATGTGTTTAACTGAGCTTTTGTTGACGCAGTGCTCATTATTACAATTTACAAAATGAAAAAAAAATTTGAGAAATATGTAATTGATTTAATGGAACTGATCATCTTAATGCAGTTATTTTCACTATTTTTTTAACTCTTTCAGTAGTTACGATGTATTTTAGATACTTGAAAATCTTCATATTTAACCGTGTACACACGTCAAACAAATTCCAACCGTAATCTCTATTACGGTGCGCTCGACGTGTATACTCGTTGTTGTTAGCATTGACTATGAAAATTATTTTATTATTATTTGAGAATTTTTAAGTTGATAATAACAATAACTTTTGCAGAAATAAATTTGGAATAGGACCATTTTGCTCTGTATTCGTCGTGAAAACACGTATTCGCTTAATTTTAATTCCGCACACTGTGAGGGGTTTTTAAAAATAAAGTTGTCAGTTAACTGGTTAAAAAACTTGTTAAGTATTTTATAATTTTTAAACCTGAAATTCAAACTGTAAATTTAATCACCAAACTAAAACAAGGTTTTTTAAATTACCTCAAGTTTTCAGGAGAAGTATAGATATTGGCTAAATAATCCTAAGTGAAAAAATAAGAAAATCACCTAAATTATCACCTTTAGTTATCACATGGTAATAGCTAAATTAAGCATTATTTTATAGAGGATTCAATGTTTTAAGGTTAAATTTAAGGTTGAATCTAGCGCATTACTGCAGCTATCACATTTAAAGGAAAAATGATTAAAATATAAAAACTAAAGATTCCGGCTGTGAAACGAATTTTAAATCAAGATGTTTGTACATGAAATCAAGTAGGCTAAGATTTAAAAAAAATGCATAAATAGATAGCTGAACTAGGATTCTGTTTCAGTGAGAATTAATAAATCAAATTTGGACATTTAATGTATGACAAATATGTCGAAATCTGCTTTTAAATTCTCACGCTGACTTCTCACCAAAACAGAATTCCACTTCTTATAGAGAAATTTAGTCTAGACGATCAGTTGGAGTTTATTTTAGTTACATTTACTTTAGAAAGTTGTATTTAATATATTAAATGAAATTGTATTTCTGAGCATTCCAGCATTTTTAAAATTTTTACCGTTTATTTATCTACAAAGTGCACTCAAAAATAATATGGTTCATTAGCTCATTAATATCAAAATAACTCGCTTTCTTCATTGAGGCTTGTACAGTGTATAAGCCTCCCGTACAAAAAGAAACACTTCTTCATGGGCAATTGTCTGTATTAGGGAAATATTATGGAAATGCCAACAAAATTATCATCAAAGTAAATCGTTGAATCATAGAATCTGTGGAAATACAAAAATAATTTTAATGTGCTTACTCGTAAAAGCAGTATTAAACCAATTTCTAAATTTTATATTAAAAATAACCTTAAAAAAAATATCAACTATTTTTAAATATACAAAATAATTTTAATATACTTACAAAAAATTCACTTTTTGACACAATAAATAGGTGAATTTTTAATTTTGGACAACCTGTCAAATAGATGGTAAAATTTCCTTTATGGACCCTTTCAAAGGCTGTATTTTATAGATAATTGAATATGTTTTACACATTCCCCTATATAAAGTATAATAATGTCTATAAGCCTCAATGGTGAATAAAAAGGTATTCTAGGCAGGAAAATACGCTATATGTAACGAAAAAAATGTTTAAAAATCTTTCGTTTTAAATTGTTGAAAATTTAAAAAAATATTATTTTAACTTTTTTATGGCTTGCCTAAAATTAAAGTTAATCTCAAAGAGCATGCATCAAATAAAATAATACAGCGGAGTAAGAACGAACATATTTAACTTAAATCCTGTACATTCCTTACGGCTTATATATGATAAATAAAAAAAAAATTAACTAAAAATTGATGTGGTACTCATTGTGAATTTGCCCAATCCGAAATGATATCGCAAATTTATGGCAAAGAATAAAATTTTTTTTGACCAAAAAAATAACATGCATTTGAAATTTCTAAAAAATAAAGTAAAAGACAACAATTGAAATAAGTTATTTTTAATAACACTCAATTCATGGGCAAGGACTAAATCGTTTATCAAGTGAAAAGAGTTAATATTAAATTTATAATCTTATATTTATGTCAATAAAGAAGAAAAATAGAAACTAAACTATCTTTTAATTATTCTCATTTTTTTTAAAATATACCTAAACTGGAATTTCCAATTAATAATAATAATACCAAATGATATTTACTTCTTAATATCACTAAAAATATAAATGCATATTAATTATTATGTTTATTTTTTCTATGCTACCACATATAAGAATCGTAAATTAATTCTGTGCACTTAACCACACAACATTCTAGTTATGGAATCGTAATTAGAATATCAGCACAACTAAATAAAAAATTTATAAATGAAATGAACACAAAAATACTAATAGAGAATTCAAAATGTGGGTTGAAGCAGCTCAAGGATAGAATAACAACATTTGATGCCTTCATAATCAGAATTATGATTACAACAAAGAAACAAGAAATAATGCTAAAAAGAGCGTTTTATTTTAATTTTATGCTGAGTAATGTAAAATCAGAAAATTCTGTCGATTTTGTATCATCAGGTTTCTTCCATTTGTTTCCAAATTCATCCATTTTTATTTTTTGTTTGTAATTTTTGATACTTAGATATATGCCTGATAAAAAAATTAAAATCTCTTGAATAAAATTAGTGAAATATATAAATTTCCGGGATGCCTGATTATTGTGTTTAATGATGATGAAGAGTATTTAGTAAGCCTGCAAGGTTGAACTTTATATTTTTATACTTGTAATGCAGAAAATTTTAGTCTTCAGGTTATTTTACCAATGTAAAATGATCTTATTCAACCATGCAAGCAGAGGTATTGTTTTTTTAAAGAAGAAATAGTTTAATCAAATTTTTTATAATTTTTTGAATTTTTGCAAATTTTTTTGTTAACTTTTTCTGACAATGAGTTTTACCTAAACCTTTCAATATCTAAATAAAAGCTTTACTTTCAATATTAATATAGAATGTATTGATATTTTAGCTCACATTATTTTTTAATAATCATAAAATAAAATAAATTTTTATTTCCTAGTTTAAAAGGTTTTTTGTATAATCTTAGGCAAAAGAACCAATTCAACAAGTAACTAAAAGTGGATTCCCTTCATAATATGCTACACTTTTGAAACTGGAAACATTTATTCACTTAATTAAAAAATTTTATGGCGTTAGAGAATAATAAAGTTTATAAATTATTCCACCAAAGTTTCACGTATACTTTTTATGCAGTAAAGTAAATGCTCTCTCATGATGGCCAGTTATTTTCTTTGTTATTCATAGAAGCCGTACAATATTTTTCGGTCTAACAACTTCAACAATATACAATATAAAACTAAATAACTTTAAACAAACTTTACACAAACTTAGAAATTTTCTATTGTCTCCTATAGAAGTTTGTAAAGTGAAAAGGAAATTAGTAATAAAAATTTAATGAAATAAAAATGATAATTTTAAAAACTTGAAACTCCTCATTATAAATTATTTTATATTAAAATAAACTGAATGGCTTAGATTTCTTCCTTAAAAAAATAAGCAAAATACAATTTCGTGCTAATAAATAATATTTGAAAGCAGCTTTTGAAAAATAGTAAGAAATAAAAAGTTGTTATTTTTAAAGTCTCTTACTTCAAAAGCTTTTTAATTTTTAAGGCAGGTAATAGGCAGTTTTTCTTTTATTCAAATAAACTCAATTTTATTTTAAAACGCTCAAAAAAATTTTATTTCCACTCTTTTTAAAAAATTAAATAAAAATACGGATTTTCAAGTGGAATTAGTAACAGGGTGGAAAAAAAATAACATTTCACTTGGTAACACATATTTAGCAACATACTCCAAAATCAAATCTTAAGTCAATTAAGTGAAGAGTAGTCGATGAAAAATGTCCTCATACCCATGCTCCACCGAAGCTTATACTCATTATTACAATACAACGACGGAAATTTTGTATAGAGAATCCATACGGTATAAGCTACAAAAAAATTTACAAAATGTCAAAACAAGACTATTTTGAAGACCTAAGGATATGTCAGTGCCAGTTGCAGGCTTTTAAGATGGTAATTTTAATGTAGAAGACAAAAAGCGTCCGAGCCTGGTGAAAAGTTTTGAAGATATGGTGACATTATTGATATGGAGACATTATTGATTGAAGATTTATGTTAAACGTAAAACGAGCTCGCCAAAGCATAAAATGTTAATCGATCAACAAACCTTATTAAAGAAATTGGAATTCATCCCAGAGCAAGGAAATCAGGTACCACATGAATTGACCCCCGAATGACGTTGAAAAGCGATTTTGTTTGTTGAAAACACTGCTTCACTACCACAAAAAGAAATCATTTATGCCTTATATCATATGTCAAAATTTGACTTTTTCATTCAAAATTTGACTTTGTTTCGATCGATAAAGAATGCTCTTCTACAAATTTTTTTTTTTTTTTAAATAACATCCTTAATCGAATATACTTAGTACAATCTTAACCATAGTTAATTTATTACTGTTTGGAAATTCAGTATCTTCTACAAATTGACTTGATTCATTCATTGCCTTGAAAAATGAGAGTGTCTTTTGGGATAGTATCCATAAATTGCCCGAAAGATAGGAAAAGTTGCCACTTCCAATGGACAATACTTTAAATAACATTTATTTTCATTTTTATTGATAAATAAACAGTTATTTTTAACAAAAAAAAAATTAAGTTTTCAATTCACACAAACTCAATTTGAAAAGTTATGTTTTCTATATTTTGAGAAACTCATTGATAAAAAGCGATTGTTTTAATATATGTATTGACCTATTGAGCATATATTATAGTAAAAAATGACACAAGAAACGTCTTTATATGAAGAAAAATAAATGTTTTTTCACCAAAATATTTCATTATGCTATAAATCTTTGTAAATGGGAGCTATATCATATTAAATGTGATCACACACAATGTTTTTTGGGTTTGGTACTCCGTGGATAAATGAAATTTGGCTCCAATTACGAGGTTATCGATAAAACTGAAAGATAGTTTTATTCCAAAAATAAATCGCTCTAGACAGCCAGTACTGTAAAACTAAATAAACATATTCAAATTTTCTCAAAATATTATAAGTTAATAGGTCAATATCTGAAGTTAATTACCAATGTGCTATTTAATTCTCTTCTGACCCTTTTTTTTGAATTTTACTCATTGTCATTTTTTTTGTAATTGTTACTTTTTTCAAAACTTTATTTGAAATATTACACTCTTCATTTTCTTTTACAATACTTTTACTTCGTGCTTTTTGTTGATTTAATTTTACTCATTACCATTTACAAACAACTAAATTTCCATTTAAACTTATCCTATTTACCATAGAGAATTCCAACAAATGTCCATCTCTTCCCTAAAAAAATATCTCTTTTCCGCTCTATCTATTTGAGAAGGAAGACTAATCAAAATGTAAATGTTATCACTGACACATTAATTTTTTTTAGTGTAAATATTCTTACAACTAGTTTAGTTAACCAGATGACACTCCATTAGGAGCACTAATAGATATTTTATCCCAAGTCTTTTATAACAAGAATGAACAAAAACTCCATTATTTAAGTCCTTTTTCCATTATAGAAATGTAGCCAATATATACGATGATTACAACAGCACTTTTGGAATAAAAAATCTTGTTTGAATCCTCCCTAATTTATCCAACAATGCATTAGCAATGTCAAAGGCATTTAAAAATCTTCTACCGTTTTTTCATTTGCTTCCGAGGCGTTTCTTATGTCGGAAATATCGACATTAACAAAATGGTTTTCATTTTCTTAAATGATACAAATAGTTTATGTTTGTATGTGTCCAGAATAAGGAAAATACAGTCGACTATAATTCTTGACTAATTATAAGAAACTTATACAATACTTCAAAATCGTTTAAGACATTTCCAATTCGATTTCATTAATGTGTCAATTATTGTGGATTATAAGAAACTTTCTTGTAATCATAATTTAAGACGTGAGAATATTACAAAAAACAAAAACAATGTTAGAATGTTTGACTTTTAAATCACTGAAGCTCTCATACTCACATATTCAATGTTGGTTAATATCGTTAAGGTTGAAATCACGTAGTCCATTTGATTTATTGAAGTTAAACTCTTGATATTATTTTAAGCGTTTACCAAGTTGAACAGATTGTCGTTCTCCTGGAAGCCTGGACTATACATACAAGTATACACATATAATTTTTCTTTCTCGTTTTTTTTTTTTGTACATGTTTCTGACATTATGCCCAACATATGGTACGAAAACAGAAGCTTTGGCACAAAAGAATGAGAAATGCTTTTCATCAAGAACTTAATTCAGTCATAAAAGTTTTAGCCTTCGAAAATTAATGATTTTGGCTAGCTCCCAAACAAAGTGGAACTAAAATTAGGAATGTTTTTGTTAATGATTATACAATTTAAAAAAAAAAACACTTAACAATATGTCAAAAGTGAAAATCGTAATTTTTAACATTGTTTACAGTTCAATTTATCATTTTAAAATTTAATTGTTTGATGTAATATAAAGTCATAAGATATACCCAAGTATGTTACACTTACATCAATCAATTCAGCTTTAGGATATAAACAACAACTTGATTCATATAGGAAAGCTATTTTTGGGAGTATCCTTGGAGGTAGTTTTTACCCCTTTACTGTGATTAATAACAGATAAACAAAAAAAAAGGTTCTCTTACCCCACAATGTATTACAACATATCTAGGTTTTAAAGAGACAAACAATTCGGGCTGGGAAGGGTTTCCAATTAATTATTAATAATTAATTAATTAATAATATATCGTAAGTCAGCACCTTGCACGTCTTAGTTTTTTTCAAGGAACAGAGATTTTATAATAAATAAAATTTGAAAAGCTTAAATTCATTTGAATTTTAAATAAATTTTTGTTAATTGTTATTGAAATCGGCTTAATCTCAGTTAAACTCAGCTTAACTTATAAAAAAATTTATGGATTAGAGAATTAATAAAGTGTGCTAAATTTGGGAGTAAGTGGGGAATACAATTTTTAAAGGAAAAAGCTCTGAGGAAATATCTGGGCTCTTCAGCTTATTCCGCGATAAACAAAAATGAGAATTGAAACTATTCTGACATAACTAGAATTATATAGATGTCAAAACAGTCTTCATGAGGCATTAAAACTAAAGCTAAATTTTGGCATTTTTTGCATATTGAAGTTTATTATAATTCCGATTTTCCATGAAAATAAATTTATCATATAGACACAGCAAACTCAACTAGGGAAATCACAAATTTAAAAATCCGGCTTGGATCAGTTTTAAAATAATTATTTTTATACAAATTTAGAAAATGCTAGAAATTCAACAGCGTTCAAGCTAAGCTTCTCTAAGGAAAGAGCTAAAAAAATTATACAAAGTAACAGATTATAACATTTGCTTGAGCCTATCCGAATATTTATTTATTGGCAGTTTTGTTGTACTCCATAAAAGATAACTAAAAGTCAGTTCCAAACTTTGTTTTAGACGTTAACAATAACTTTTTCAATCCATAAAAGCAATAAATATAAAAAGGACATGATGCAAACTGCATAGAAATAATAAAAATATAAATATTCAAATTTATTTTAATATCACATCATGTACTGATTTATGAATTCAAATATTTCACGAACTGAATCCTCTTAAGCTTTCCTCTTATATTTTTGCTTTATTAAAACAAAAATAATTTAGCAAGCAATTGAAAGATCTTTAAATTTAGTAAGATGATTATATAAGCAGAAACCAAAAATCAAATGGACACATTCAAATTTTATTCTAACAAAATGAAAAATGACCACTTCTTAATAGCTAATGCCGAGATGAACAACTTTCAAGCTAAAAAAATGTTTAAGAGCTAAACAAAATCCCCAATTGTAATTGTTTCGGCTTTTATCTAAAAAAACGAAATTCTTTTTTGAAATCTCTCAAATTAATTTTGAAACTCCCATTAATCTTGCTAGGCAAATTGTATCTTTTCTTTTAGAAAATCTTTATTATTTTTGTTATATCATCATATTAAATATGCCCACGTTCAAGGCAACTGAAGTAAATGCTTATCACAATTGTAAAACTAAAAAAGGAATTTAAAAATAAAAAAGACAAAATGAGATTCCAAAAGTGTGTTGATGCAAGAGAGACATTGAGGATAGTAGCACTACTTTAGATCAAATCACGTTCATTTTTTTCTAAGGTCTCAAATTATGAATTCATAGCATTTAGCTTAGATGATTCCCTCTAGAGTGGAATATATATCACGTCTGCTTAAAATATTCTTTCACTCTTACTTGTCTGATTTTTTGTGCTATGATAAATATATATCCGCAGAGATATATATCATATATACTTATCCAAATAAACAGAATTCATTTGAAAATATAAATTAAACATAAAAAATCTACTGTATTTAATATTGAAGAAAAATTTCTTTTAATTAAGTTTTGTGGCCAAATAAAAAATCCTTTATTTTTCTATGGAATATCTACGATCTAAAGTTTAACTACTTCTTCCTCCATATTTCAATTTCTTAATAGCCGAAAAGATTAAGTTTCACTTTAATGCTGAAACTTATTCAGGTAAGAACAAAAGTTTTCGTTGCAGATGATTCCTTAAAGAGCTTCTTCTGTTGATACTTAAAACATAGTTGAATATAATATACAGCCAAAAATAAAGTGCAGCTTTCAGATATTCTGTGGTGAATAATTCATGAAATGATATACCATGACTGGTGAATGACTCTGAACAGGAAAAAGTATAATATTATGCAGCTAAAGAATTGTTTTCACCTTCAAAAATTCTCTGGGACAAAACCATTAAAAAATAACGCCAAAAATTTAAAATTTTATCTTTTCAAAAAATAAATTAAATATAAGTTTCTTCTATTATTTGTCACTGATTCTATTTATTTAAAACTGATAAAAATTTTGGGTCTTATTAATGTCAAGAGCTTTCAACCGAAATTTTCTTGTACCAGCCTGAATATTGCACATTGACTGCACATTTATCTTCTCAAGTGAAAACTCAAAGTTAATCCAGGTAGAAATTGTGATGTCAGCTGAAATAAATCGTACATAACTTATTTTTGTTCTTCCTTAAGTTGAAGTCAAAGTTTACTTCGACATTTTCATTTCACAATAAATGTAAGGATATGTGAAAAACAAAAGGAATATATCTTTTGTGCTAAAAATTTATGATTTGAAATAAAAATGCTTTAAATAAACTTAATATTATCAATGATTGTTCAGTTTTAAAAATTAATTAGAAATGAGGAACAGTAAAATTTTACTTAGGCTTTGTTTTTAATACAGTTATACATAAATAAAAATGCTATTTTTTTGCCAAAGCGGCCTTTTGACTTGTCAAATAAATATGTTATATGTTTTGATGTAATTTTAGCAATATTGTTAAATATATTTACTCAAGACTAATTTACTTATATTTCAAAATAAATTTTATCAAAACTCCTTGAAAATTTGATTTGATTAATCAGGCATTTGTTATGTACTTGTGTATCAGCTGATATTTTTGAGTTTTCATTTGTTTTGTACATGATTTTGAAATCATTTCAATGTGCACAATGAATTATGATATTTTTTTGGAAGTTTTGGAAAAAACTAAACTAGAAATCATCTTATAAAAAATTATTACTTACAAATTAATTTTTCTATATCAAAAAATAACTTTTTTGAACAAGTTGACACGAATTTATTGTCCATACACAACAGCCAGGCAAAATAAATTTGGATATAAGAACAAAAACAATATATATATATATATATATATAGCTTCTGGCTGTAATCTAAAATTAACTTCTTAAGTTAAAATATCACCAAATCTTAAAACATTATAAATTGAAGGACAAAAACTTGTAATTACAATATTTTTAAGAGTATTCAAACTCTTGAATTCTTTATTTCTGAGGAACATTCTTCCCTAATAATTTTACAAACAGAAAATTTAAAAACAGTGCTGGAAATATGCGCAAGATATTTTTTCTTGCTTTTTCCATATATTTGATTTTGAACTAAAAATATTTTATTATTTATTTACTGTCTTTAACCTGAATTACATTTTGCAGGTAATCGGTTTTATGTATGTGTAAGAGTATTTACTTTAAGCAGGTTTTATGAATATGGTAAATACCTATTCTGAACCTGGAAATAGTTAAAAACTGAACCTAGGTTACGAGCTAGGATGTAGCTCGTATCTGGTTAAAAAATTGGCAAATAAAACGAAAATTTAAAATTTATCGAGCTCCAAACTTTAAAAATTACCATATCCTGACTCGGCTGTAATTCGCAGCAAATACATTCAACAAAATTTATTGTGGTCCTGAGTCATTTTTAGTGACAAAAAACAGTTTGATCTGGACGGGTAGAATGTTTTGAAACATCATTAGCATGATTTGAGAAAAGAAAAAACCAGTCATTCCAGAAGAGTTTTTAAAGGAAAAGGCTCCATGGTGATATAGGCAGCTTTCAATCGGAATAGAAAATCTAAAATGGCTTTTATAAAAGCCAAAATAAAACCAGAAGCATTTTGTTTGAAGTATCTTGTTACCGTTCTTAGGTAATTACTGTGAAGAAAGTAGTATATTCCAGCAGGATAACGATCCAAAACATATTACTCGCCGAAATAAAAGCATGGTTTTCAGAAAAAGAAATTTTTCTTCTTGATTGGCCAACATTATGTTCACATTTGGAACCCATTGCAAACTTATTGGACATCATTTGCCATGAACTTTGTGTACTTGGATTCTCAGAAATTTGCACTGTCAGCAAGTTGAAAAACAGGATTACAAATGAATGGGCAAATTGATCTACAGATGTTTTGGGGATTTAATAAAGAACGTATCGAGCATATGGGGCTTATAGTATTACTAAAAAATAAAGAAAAATTTTCTAGTTATTAAATAACATTATTAGAAAAATTTAAGTGAGTTCTTTATAACTATATAATTATTTTATAAAGTTTTATAAGTTTTATATGCTTTATAAATAAAATTAAATTGGCTCAAAAGTAATTTGTAATATTAAACAAGAATTAAAATTTAAGAGCAACGAGAAAAAAATTTACAATTAATTCCCAGTATTGGGAATAAAATTAATGATATCTTTGATGATATTTTGAGTAGAAGATATACTCAAACCATAATATTTGCTAATAGTCGAACAAATTTTAAGATGAAAAAACATCTATCATTATCTTTTGACTAAGCTTTAAACAAAATTTAATATAAACTCCAAAATATTTCCATAAAAATTTGTAGTGAACTTTAAAATGAATAATTTTGAAGAAAAATAAAATAGTCATAGTTTTATTTTAAAAAAATTTTTGGCTTCTATCGTTTGTCCCTTTTTTTTTTTAAACTTTAAATATAATAAGAGAAATTTTACCCATTTAGAAAAATATCCCACATCGATTAAAGCACATTATTCAAGACTTTAAGTATACCCATTTTTTGGCCATCCGTTACAAAAATTCTATTAATATTTTCTTTAATATATTTTCTTCCATATGTTACATAATCGAGGATGTTTTTTAGATCGTCAGTTTAGCTCAAGATAATCATTTACTTTGTTAAATATATAATCATCGGTGCCAATGTTTATATAAATACTTTGAAAGATTTTTATGACATGACAGTTTTATCGTCATCTTAAGTGTTAATATCCTAAAAGGACTAATACAGATAGTAAAGAACATAATTTTTTTTTTTCCTTATTCAATATAAAAAAGATTACGATAATGATTTTTAGTAATGGACTTATAATGCCAGTGTTTAATCTAGATTAAACTTCTTTTTCTTGTTATACTTAAAGTTTTAAGATGCGTAAAATTTAATCATGTTAACTTTTTTATTGAAATTAAAATAAGTTTTAACAAAGTTAATATTGAGATAGTATTTTTTGATTTTATAAATTACAAAATTATCCACTTATTCTAATTCAATAGACGATTTCACAATATATTTTGTATTTCTGCCCATTATCTAACTAAATTCCTTTTTAGCACTTATCGAAATTAATGTAGTGTCTTTTATTTTATCAAGGGATAATTAATATTAGCTCATGCTAACTGATTATGCTACATGCATACCAAACAAGCAAAGAAAATGAGCAAGTAACTGTCAATTGTACGTGATTTTTATTTCAATTTCATTTCCAGAAGTAAAACCTACTATACTTTATCGTTCTAATTTTTCATAAAGCTGCTACTCATAATTTCATATAAAATCTTAGTTGTTTTTGTTTTTTTTTATCCAGAATGAAATATTATCTATTCATCATTTGATTATTATATATATTTATCTTTAATCCCGGAAAATAATTGCAGTAAGCGCATTATGCTATTAACTTTTTCATCATTTGAAAATCTATGAATTTATTTCTAAATATATCTCTTGTGCTCTACAAATACTATTTAAAATTAATTTTACTATCAGCTTGGGAAAATAATATCTAAAACTGCAATCTCCTGCCCTTAGGATTTGTGTAGGACTTCTGCAATATTCCCTGTAATTTGAAAATAAAATTGCACAGAAGAATATTATAGCAAGGAAGGTATAAGCTTCTATTATAGTTTAAGCCAAAAGTTTTATGTTATTTATTTCAGTTTTTATTGTATTAAAAGCAGAGAATTCAGTGTTTTTTTGTCATGGCTACACACTATTTGTTTTGGAATAATATTTAAAAAATTTTGTTGAAAAAATTATATTTCCTTTTTTATGAGGAATAAAATTCTTTTTTTCTAATTAATTATAATAATTTCTAATTAGCATCTAAGGTTTATAAATTATAAATTTATAAATTAATTTGAGTTAAGCAGAGCTTCCTAAAATAAAAAGTATTACAATTACTTACAGACACATGAAAAAACAGTGCTGGAAATTTACGGAGTCGAAATTTTGAGCCTGCTTTGAGGTAGCTCGACCTGCAACGGGAATTATGTAGGCTCAACAGATTCATAGCAGGCTCAACTTTTGACATAAGCGTAAATGTAGGTCGATCAGGTTTATAGCAGGCTCAAAAATTTTGACTCGGGAAGTTACAAAGAAAAACTGTGTGACTTGTCATTCCAAATTTAGGAAAAATTCAATGTTTGTATTGTAAATTTATTACTGTTCAAAAACATGTTTACTAAAAGGGAATAGCCCCTAAAATGCTAAGAAATTAAGCAGACGGCAGTACAATAGTCATGTTTGTTGAAATATTGCTATTAATGGGCCACATCAATAAGGATTCGGAATATTATCTAAAGTATTAAAGCATCTTCTCTCCTAGCTAGTACAATTTTAAGTAGAGTGGTAAAACTCTTTGGCAGTAATACTAAGCTTCCTTTACTATTAAAAACTATATATCTTAAAGATAACTAATCAGCTGCATGATCTATTCTGTTCTAGAGTTCACATAAATTAAAATTCCATTTATAATTGTTCTCACTATTTATTGATCTTAAACACAAGACACAACGCTCAAAATACTAAATGCGAAATCCTTGTAAAACAAGAAAACTTATGCTCTACATCACTTCTTCTAGATTGTTATCGATTAGAAGAAAGCACAATCATTACAATTGAAGTACAAATTTATGTTTTACTTTTTAAACAATTTTACAATAGAAATGATACTAAAACATTAAAAACTATTTCAAAATAAATTGATATGAACAATTTATCAGACATGTCTAGAAAAATTAAAAGTATCTACAACTACTTTCAGAACTTGTAAAATATAATTTGTGCATGTCATATTTTATTGAAGGTGAATATATTCAAATGCTGCATGGCTTAAATAATCATTTAAATCCCACACCATATTAAATATACAAAATAAAATCTTATGAAAAATATTGAAAAGTATTAAATACGTTTCTACACGAAGAAATACTTCATCTAGAAAAGTTTCATGCTGCCAAATTCTATCGCAATTTCTTTAATGGTCTTAACTTGTCTTTGTTGCACGATAATTACTCAAATCACTCTATTTACAATTTTTAACTTAAAATTTAGAGCGTGGTTTAAAAAATATTTATTTTATCTGTATATTTATCTCATTAATTAATTTGATTTGGCCCTGTGTGACTATAAAACTTAAATTAAAAATTATGCTAAAAGGATTTCATTACATAAAATTTAACTAATAAAAACAGCCAAAACAGGAATACTACAGGGGTAATGCAATATACAATAATTTGCTATAGGACTTATTTTCATCACTTTTTTATCATTTTAACACAAATATTGAGACTAAAGAAAAATATTTCATATAAAAAATCAAAAACTATTTTGTTTTAAGAAGTAAGCAACCAAAAGTGCCAGCAACTTTTCATGGTATAAAATAGAAAACAACCGCCCAACACAATTGTGATATTACTTTCAACACATCTTACTTTCTATGTTTTCATACCTTCCTTAATATTTTGTGGTTTTCCTTTACATTATTTTCGATTTCTTTTTGGAAAAAAAAAACAATTTTTTCTAAAATTACATTAGAAATCATTGGAAAAATACCAAACTATGCAAAGCACCATTTTAATTCTTTAAAATTTCTTTCCTTGTTTTTAAAATTAAAAACAGAACTGGTTTAAAAATTGCTCTCACAATATTACAGGACTCTTCCTGTACCAGCCAAGTAATTGAGAGAAACAATCGTTATAAAACAAATTTTTTCTATTAAGTGAAATAATTTTTTAACTAAGCAAAGTTCGTATTTAAAATGATTTTATTTTATCTATTTGAACATATTTTTAAAAAATTATCAAGTAAAAAAAATCAGGGAGGTATGAGGTGAGCAGTTAACTAAAATTAAATTAAATAATTTCCTTCCTATTTTGAAATACATTTAAGGGAAAAATATTATTAAAAATAAATATTTTCAAACTATAATCTTTATCATTGCACTTAGCGTTTTATTTAATTTTTAATCAGGATTTTTAGCAAAGAGTGTAATAAAATTTAAATATATACTAAAAGAAATTTTCTTTTACCACCTGCCTACACTCATATAATTCTTACATTAATATGTGAGTATTTAAACAGCTAAATTTATCTAACATTAAATTTTAAAACTTGTATAAAAACTTAGAGAAAACAAAATAAAAAGTTTTCATTAAACATGCTCTAGGCTGAATTTTTCGATAAGGAAATCTCTCGGGTAAGATATTTCTTTAAAATTTTAACTCGCTTTTTATTTCCAAAAAAAGTATATGAGAAATTTTTTCTGGTAAATATATTTAAAACAAAAAGTACATTTTGGCTTATATCATAAGATATCTAAGTTTTTCTGCCAGCTATAAAAATTTTTATTACAAAAATAACACAACATTCAAAAAGCGTTAGATGTTATTCCTTAAACATCCCTTAAAGTCCAACAAGCTTAACAACATTTTTTTTATTCAACATTAATAAGACTATAAAGAAATGTCGAAAGATTATGAACAGTTTTTAATGGTCCTTTGTGCACCTGTGTTAGAAAAAATTCTAATTTTGTGTACATTTTGTGTACAACAACAAAAATTTCAAACAAATTAAATTAAGTTCAACTTAAAAACTTTCTTAAGTATTACGCATTACTTTCCATCTTTGGTTAATAATGAAGCTTTTTCTTCCACATAATCAACCTCAAATAAAAATTTCTTAACCAAAAACCAAGTTTTATTCTTTATATGAAAAGTAAGGTCCTTTGAGAGTAGAGTAAGCCGGTATATTTTTATGTCTACTTCAGTAAATAAATTAATCAGCTAATTAGGGTTTTGTTATGTAAAAGCAAAAACCAGATTTCTTTTAGTTAGATAAAAAGTCTTTAATTCAAAAATATCCAATTTTAGATAACGTATATGCGATGCCAGCAAAATTTTATTTTCATCTGCATTTTACTCTTTAATCTTGCCTAGAATTCAATTGAATTCCCCCATGAAGCTTTCTATTGATGTTTGCTTAGTTTAAATTATCTCTATTATATTTGGCACCAAAAAGGAACATCTGACTCTATAAGTTTTTTCTTCAATTTTTTCAATATAAAATGAAAGTGCACTGCATACTCTTGTTGCATACAAAATGAAAAATTTTCTAAAATATATGCTAACAAAAAATACTACAATTGATTGCTTTGTATACAAAAACAGAAGCTTCGTATAGAGACAAAAAAAAAATTTTCTTATTATGTAAACAAAATTGGATTTGAATTCTTCTAGTAAAATGGTAAATAGCCTTTTTTGTTAATTAAAATCCTAGCAATTATTCAAAGTCTACATAATCGTATAATATCCTAAAATGGCCGCATCATTAAAGAATTCTTAGCTCAGCTGCTTTTATCATATTTACATATATAGAAAACAAATAAACCACAAGAAATGAGAATCGTGGTAATATATACCAAAGATCAATTCGGTTGCTTTTATTTGTATTTGTAGAGGGTTTTATACCTACATCTTTTGAACACAGGAATTTATATATTCTTTGGACTTAGAGCCAGTAGAATAATAAAACTTTGATTTGTATTTTCAATTTCATTTTAATCCTTTTGAGCTGTTTTCAAGGAATATACTTAAAACGAAGCTAATCAATATTCTAAATAGGATTTTTTTATTAGAAATTTCATTTGAAAAGCAACAATCATGCCTATTTGGACAAATAACATTAAAAGAATTCTAATAAAATATTTTTGAAAATATTAAAATTTTGTTTTCTAAGTAGTGCTTAGTACGCATAAATTTTCAGTATGTTTATGTATCGATTAAGTAACTTAAAAAAATAAGTTTTGCCAAATTTTATTCCATAATTTGAACTAGAAAACACAATCCGAGATAAAATTTTTTCGTACTGATTTCATACTAGTTGACATAAGTTAAAGGTGATTGTCAAGAATTAAACGTATTAGGATACTGAATTTCCAAAAGAGGTGAATCTTTATATATCAAGCTGAGCAGAATGAATTTAGGCTCTTAGTCTTTACTTTAATACTTTTAGGAATGCGAAATATAACTTATACTCCCTTTAATTTTTGAATGAGTTCATATGCTGCTATATGATTTTAAGAGCGTTTTTAGTGGATATTTAACTATATTTTTATTAATAATTAATAATTGGAGCTGTGTATTAAAATAATTTTGCTTCAGTATAATACCTAGGAATATTAAAGCCAACAACAAAATTTTCCTATTAAAACAACTTTTGTTATTTTATATTTTTCCTAATTATTTTACTTAGTTTCAAGGAAATATTTTCAGTTTTAACAATTCTCTTCTAATTTATTTTTAAGTAATAATTTACAGTTTTCAATAATATTCAAAAAAATTAGCTTGTATTACTTATAAGAGTATATCCCTCTAAGGAAATCCGTAATTTGCTTGAAAAAGAGTTGGAGTAGGAATTTTACTTTACAATCACTTTATGTAATAATAAGTTTACTACTTAATTGCCTCCATACTCTTCTCCCTACACATTTTTCTGTTCTGTTCCATAATGTTGACTAGTGAATTGAACTAAAAGAGTTGTAGTGTTACCAAAATCAGGCATCATTGAAGAGAGGAGGAAATCAATGACTAGAACACAAGAAGCTATTATAGACAAATTAAAAACTGAAGTAAATAGAACAAATATCAAAAGTTATAAAAGTTACGTTATTTGCCTGTCAATGTTCCTTATCTTATATTTTTTTTCCTTTTTATCTTAGCTTTTGGTTTTGTTTATATTATCAAAGCCCTTGTGGAGTGGTGACTGACATCATTTAAATCTTTTCTTACTTCCGTTCCTTGTTAGCGACAAGTAAAATTGATTTAAAAAAAAAAATAGATTTATTTGAAACACATTCAAAAATAAAATACAGATCACTATTTCTTAAAATACGAATTAAATACATTCGATACTATTATAAGAACAAGCAAAGTTTTATAGTTTTAAGAAAAACCTAATTAAACAATAATATTGCTGTTTGATTGTCAATTATAAATTTTACTTTTTAATAATATTTAATTAATATTAATTTATTTTGCCGGTCCAACGGAAATTAAAAGAAATATGATTTATATATTATATGTATATCCATCTCCTTTTCTACTTTGTTTAAATATTATTTTGTTTTCCTCCTTTTTCAAAGGACTGATGATATTTTTACTTTCTTTATTTTTGTGCTTCAAAACATAAATCCACGGAAATAGCAAGCACAGACAGCTTCCAAGCTTGAAAAAATTGCATTTATTTTTACCATGCCTTGCAACGTAAATTGTGAAGTAGTGTGTTCAAATTTGCAGCTTGAATTAATTGGGTTCCCCTCTAACAATCATCTCAAGCAGCTGTTTCTAAATATGCCAAAGTTAGAGTTTTACAAATCATTATCGAAAGTGAGTTTCCCAAATTTAATATCTCACACCCAGAAAATCAGTGCTATATTTGCTTCATCTTATATATATGTGAACAAGTGTTTTCAACTATGAACCTTAGAAAGAATAATTTCAGAAGTACTGACAGATGAGCATTTAGCCTCATTCCTTAAAATCAGTACATCACACTACGAACCTCAATATAAGGAACTTTTAAAAATGAAATCACAATTTCATTCATGTCATTATAACATATTTAAATTGTAAAACTTGTATATTGTTTTAAAAATTTTAGAAAAATTTATCTTGGCCCGCCAACCGTTTAATTTTCGATTTTTGGCCCGCGACCGAAAAAATTTGCCCATCCCTGGCCTAAGGGGATGGTTAGGTATTTGATTTTTTATTTTTCCATTTCTTTTTTATTTTTTTTAAATTAATGTACACTATCTTAAAAATATTGTGCTAAAATTTCTAGTTGATCGAAGTAAAATTACCGAAGCTATGAGCATTTGAGCGCCCTTTATTCTAGAGTAAGGAGTGAATGAGCAAAATTTTAAATCGTTTTCCTGAAGCACGATAACTCTACTTTTTCTCATATTTCACCAGGTAATGATGAGAGTTTTTTTGTTTTATATAATAATAATTAATTCCGCAATAACAAATAAATCGATTTTTTCCTTCAAAATCGGTATTTTGGCTTCCAAAGAATACCAAAGATTTAAAAATCAAAACAAAAAAAAATTCCCTCTTTATTATCTCCTCTAATAAATAAACTTTCAATTTTTGTTTTTGGATGATTCTGTTGTGGGTTATGATGCGCAACGCCAAAAACCTTTTTTTTAAGGCGCCTCAAGATATTCACTGCTCACTTATTATTATTTTGAAATAAAAATTTGGAAAAATATTGTTTAAACGTTCTGTTATCGTATAAAAATTATTTAAATTAACTAGAACTATCTGTGTTGCCCGAATAAAATTCTCGAGCATGCCTTTTTTTTAACGAATTAAACAAACCATCTCCTTAAAGCAGACATTTATATATATATATAATATTGTAATAAAGATTGAAATTTAAAGACTTGATATTTAGTACACAGTAAAACAAATTTATATAAATTAAAAAATATTAAAATTTGATTAAAATTAATTTGAAGAAATACATAATTTAGCTTATCTCCTTTGTTTTACTTTCAAACGAAGTAGTTAACTTAGTTGGAACTCTTCCTACAATTTTCAGAGAACATTAATAAAATAACTTTTAAACTCTATTTTTGCGCTCCTTGAACAAAAAAATCTTAATCTGTAAATTGAATACAGCTGGCGAAATGAAAACTGAAATAAAATTAAAAATAATATTTACAAAATATCCAAGTGCCAAGTTTTTTTTTATTCTTGGTCTTAATTCAACAGTTTGGAAATTTTTAGAAAGTCTTTTTAACTGGAGACATGAAGAACTTCATTTATTTTTAACCAAATACGTAAAAAAAGTAGATCCCTAGTTTTCTTAAAGGAAATCAACTTTTTTTGCACAATTCGGAAGTACCTAAAGAACATAAAGAAAAACAATAATAAGAAAATATTTTTGTTCTTATTTCAATTAAATAAGGTAATAAACATAATTTACATAATTAAGCATATCCCTTAGATAAAAATGTGAATTCTTTACAAGACTTGATATTATGCAAAGAAGGTAAAGATAATTAGGAAGAAGGGAAATGACTAACGATATAAATGGTGATTCTATAGAAAATATATAGGATTCATAATTAAAATGGAAATTACTAGTTGAAGTATTTTTCTTAAATGGATGTTGTTTTTGTTTTTGGTTTCAAATTTTTTAAAAAGAAGAACAATTTTAATAGCTTTGACATAAAAACTAATTATTCTTTCAATTTAAATATATTATTTGAAAGGTATTGAATGCAACTAAATAAAAAATTACCGAAAAAGATTTGTATTATGAGAAACATTTTTGTCCTTTTTTCGTATCAAGCTTTAAGATAAACTATCAAATTAAAATATTGGAAGTTTCAATTGATTGGTACTTTAATATCAAAATTTAAAAAAATATAACTTCTATGCTAAAAAATTTAGCAACAATTTTTTGTTAATATCAAAAAAGACACTTTTTAAATTAAATTTAAAATTTGCTAAATTAATTTTGATAAATGCCAACAATATACAGTCCCATTCATTGTAATAGGATAACAGAATTTTCAAATGTCACAAACCTTGGGAAATGAAAAATTTGAAACTATCTTAGCTACAAAATAGTTATCTTTTTATCAAGCATTTGTTTATTTTGTCTTTAAAATGGGTTCCTTTTTTTAAACTTAATAATCACTCCTGTTTTCAAGATTTTTAACAAAATACCAAATTCTTGAAACTTTCCAGCTGAGAGTAATGAACGATTCAACTTTTAGATTCTATAAGACTTGTGTGAAACTTTATATAAAATACTAGTTTTCCTTTTCGCTACAAACTTTCGTTTAGAATAATTACATATTTATATAAAATACTAAAATAAACAACAAAAATTGATAAGTTTTAATTATTTTCCAGAAAAAATAAGTACAAAAGGATTATATCTATTGTTACTTTATTTGTTTCAAGTCTTTAATTAAAATATTAAAATAGTCTCTTTTTCCAATTATTGACACAAAAATCTCAGGAAAACTATTATAATAAGCTGAAAATGCTTAAGGATATTTATATAACAAAAGAGATTTGAAAAGATGAAATATTTGTTTTGTTTATTATTAATTCAAAATTTTTTGTAAATTTTCTATTCATTGTTTTTGTTATTTATATAGGAAACCCTTGAAGCTAGAATATTGAAATTTTGATAAACTAAAAAATTTATTAAAAGAACTCTAAGATAAGAGTTAGATTAAGTCAGCCAATAATTTCCCTACTCTTTTAATCTAGGATTTTAATTTAATTATTTATTAAGTTAACAATAAAACATCAACAATATTTTATATTAATTTCTAGCTTGACCTTCAGCTACAGGATGAAACAGGAGGTGATATTAGCAGTTTTATAACAAATGGTGAATGGGAACTTTTAGGTAAATAACTTTAGTTTTTTAAAATTTTTATTTGAGTAATCTAGGTGTCAAATTCTAATTAGATGTTGTAGTTTTATTTATAAAGACAAAGACAAAAGCATAAAAATAAATTTCCGGGCAGTAAATGGCCCTTTTTGGCTTATAAGACATAAGAAAACCAATTTCGAATAAGTACAGGAAAATTAAAAATATATTTTGCAAATATTAGCATTGTTATGAAAAGCTAGTATGAAAAAAACTTTAAATAACTCACACTTTGAAGAAATAAACTTACCGTTAGTTTAATAAGAATAGCACAGCTCTAAAATTTTTAGAAAATATAATTTTCTCCAAGAATCAAATGCTTGCTAAATGTAAATGGGATAAAACAGATAAGTTAATATTTCAAATGGATTTAGATTTTTGTAGAAAATATTTTGAATTTAAGTAAATTTTAAAATATATTTAGAAAAATTTAATTATTTGAAAATTTATTGAATTATTTTTGCTTAGTGACAGTATAAAAGAATACTTCTTGAATTTTATAACATTATTTTTGTTTCATTTTTTACCCAGCTAATTAAAATTTTTAATTAAAAAGAAATTATTTGAAGGAAAAGGACCCTATATAATTAGGTTGAAATTTTTGATTTTTACTATTTAAAAAGCAAAAATACAGAAAAAAGATTATAGCTTTATGAGTTATTATAAATTAAGGCATAAAAAAAGCTTTCTGGAACATAATTTTATCCTTTTTTATAGCAAAAAAATAGGAATTAAAATTTTGATAATCCCCCAAAAGTAAATTTTTTGATGCTAAGCAAAAAATCTTATTTCTAATAAAAAAACTGAAAACCTTCTTTTTATGAAAACGCTAATTAAATCAGAAACCAGGTTAATTTTTTTTAAAATGAATATCCATCATTGGTATTTAAAAAAAGTCCTTTCCATACTCAAAACTTCATTATTCAAAAGTTAGTTCAAAAAATATTTCTATGTTACTAAAAACTCATTATAAAAATTCCGCAAAGAAAAAATTTTAATAGGAGTAAAAAAGAAGTTTTGTATGAAAACTAACAATAAATTTTTATTTAACTTTCAGGAGTACCCGGTAAACGTAACGAAATTTACTACAATTGCTGCCCAGAGCCATATATCGATATAACATTTGCCATATTGATACGTCGAAAAACTTTATATTACTTTTTCAATTTGATTGTTCCGTGCGTATTGATAGCATCAATGGCCCTTTTAGGATTTACACTGCCACCGGATTCTGGTGAAAAGCTTTCACTTGGTAAGTAAATATAAAATTCTCAAAGCACTTTTCAATAAAATCAAATACATCAAGTATTGAAAAAGAAAATGTTGTTATTTAGTTTCTCAATGAATTTATAATATTTAAAAGGACCTCCATTTCATGTTAAAATTTTTGGTATTACAAAAAGTTTGTTTAAATATCCAACAAACCACAAAATATAACTACATAGAGGTTTTAGAAATTCAAAATCTCTTAAGATTAAAGTCTATATATGTATTCATAGATTCGAAAACCAGGTTTTTTATGTTATACCTTCAGAACCTGGATAAACAACTTTTTTTTCATTCTGAATCAATAAACAGCTCTCAGGTGATAACCACGTAATCCATTGGCAAAAGTTTTCATCGAACTTTTCAATTTTTAATGCTAATAGTAAATCTCAGTCACGATTATTTAAAAATATGTATGTATATATACCATTACCAATAGACTGCATTAAAATTTTTCCCTAAGAAAAAGAAGAAAAAACTATCATGGAACAAATACTGAAAATCTGTCATGAATTTAAATAAGTGCAACTTATGGTATAATGTCACGTTTATCAGAGAAGCATTTTTTATTTCAAATTGCACATTAAGAGAGATACTATCAAAAAAATGTACAACTTTTAAATATTCTAGCATGAATAATTTTACAGGATAAAAGAGTATTAAGTGAATGAATGAAATTTTTATAGTCAAAAAGTATTAAATAAAATATTTGTTGGTTATTTTTCCTCATCAAATGTTGCTATATTTTTTTAAGGATACTTTATAAAATACCAAAAATAATTACTGGTGGATTTTTAAAACTCATAAATATTAAATTGATTTCTGTTTTGCAGGTGTCACAATCCTTTTATCTTTGACAGTCTTCCTTAACATGGTGGCTGAAACTATGCCAGCCACATCTGATGCTGTGCCCCTATTAGGTAAGTTTTTCCAAAATTTTATAAAATTGTATCATTTAAGTTCAATATTAAAAAGTTTCTTTGTCATTCAAAGAGTTTTAAATATTTAACACTCAAAACTTTTGGTGCAATATCATTACTAGAATTGATATCCTGATAAAGATTAAATTGTTTTTTTTTTTTCATATTTTATTAAAATATTATAAGGACCTTAGATTTTTTAGATCTCTTTAGACTTCATCGTCATTATTTCTCATGAACTATTCTTGAAAACTTTTTTTCTCTTTATTAAAAATTGAACTGATTTGAATCTAAAAATTTATTATTTTTAAATTAAGTCAAAATGAAGACAGGCATGAATAAATGAAGTATAACACTAAATAAATTCTAAAGGTTTTTTTCTCTTGAACCGAAGCTGAACTCATATTTTAGATTAACTTCAAATAGATAAACTTTTAACAAATTTCGATTTTTATCATTAAAAGAAATTAAAGTTCTATGCAAAAGATCTGGAAATTGAATTTGGACATTTTTTTTTCACTGGCAAGCATGGTAGATGAAGGATGCTCTTCTATCTCAATTAAAAAAATTTTCCTACCAAACCTACAACAAAATAATGATAATTACCTTGGAAAGAAAACTTTTCCATTTTGAAATTTCTCATTTTTAGTGAGCTAATGAAAAAAAAGATGCAAAAAGTTGCATGTGATGTGCCAGTTAACTTTTTTTTCTATGAAAAAATCATAAAAGCACTAAACATCTTCTTTGCTTACCCCACAAATCTGCTGGAAGTATCATTGGATATCAGTTTCGAGGGTTGTAAGCCTTTAACAATTTTTAGAAAGACCAAAATTACCGAAAACATAAATTAACTGTAGCAAAAATACTTAAAATTAAGGGTAAAAAGAGACTTGTGCCGCTTTGGAAAATAGCCTTTCAAAGGGCACAGATGTGCCCACTATTGTTAAAAACTTAAATGCAATTTTATATAGCTTTGGCAACTGAAGTTTAATATCTTTCCAGGCTTCTAATGGGTTTTCATTCAATCTTGCTCTTGGACTTCAAAGATAAATAGAAAGCTCATCGCAAAGGTTGTCTTCGGATTTGTTACATTCCCAATTACGATAAACTAATTTATGATGATCAGCCCAAGTGGAAAAATTTCTCCATTTTTTTCTGATTTGTTTGAGTCGGAATCCATTTCATCTGCTCAGTGCATTTAAGTTTTGAAATAGCATTTGTACAAGCCATAGAATCATGGAAGTATATTTTTTTGAAGCGTGCATCCAAAATACCGGCAATAACAATAGAAGTCACATGTTTCATAGAATTCATTCTTTTGTTTTGTTTAAAATTAGGTTCTGCATTTCTTTGGCCAAAGGCTCTTCTATTACAAATGAACTAATTTGATAAAGCATGCAATTAATAGAATTTTTTCCAAAAAAAATTTTGAATTTTTGCTCTACCTTTTTTTAACTATAAGTTAATACTGTAGAAAATTCAATGATCGTATTATGTAAAAAGATATAGATGATCAATTGCGCAGGACTTAAAACAATATTTAGAAAATATAAAATGCTATAAGTACAATATTTAGATCCTTAATTTTTATATGAATTATATAATATTTACTCATCTAAAGCTTAATTTTTATCCTGTCATTCTGAGATAATACATAAAAGAGAGATAAAATATCGACTCCTTATGTTTTTCATTGTTTTTACCAACAACAAATAATGAAATCTGATACTCTGAAAAAATAAGATTCATGACTAAATTATGATAAAATATATAAGAAAAGTAAAATTGAAAAAGGTAGACACAAAATGATCGAAAACTCAATAAGCAAATTCAAAAGTTATAAAACCGAAAAAAAAAAACACAAAATCTTAAGAAGGTTAAGTGAAAACATAAAAGTTGTAGATAGGGAGAAAACGTTGTAAAAAAGATATAAAAATACTTTTAATAAAAAATCAAAACCGAATATGTAAATAAAATCAATAAATTTTTGCAATTGAAAAATTTTAGTAGCAAAAAATATTGCAAATTATTATCTAATTGAATTTCTTATACTACACAAATGATGAAGTAAAACTGAAGAATAACAAAATCTTCTTCCAAATAAATTTCTTAGGCATCAGCATTTCATCTTTTGTATCATAAATTGAATAGCTGCATCAAATTACTTCAGCTTTCATTTTCATTTTGCTACTCAAAGATACTTTGATAAAATAATCACCTACTTAAAAATAAGTTTTACTGTTGAGTCTCCTTCTGGATATTTGCCTTAAATTCCTTTGTTCTTCAAGTAATACAAAATTTGTTGACTTCATTTGAGTTGATAATCCAATAAATTTATTGGACACTACTTATGAAATCCCTTGAGGTGCTCTTAACTATATTTGGGTACTATAAAGTTTCCTTGAATTAATGTTGATATAAGCCCTTCGAAAAACTTTTTAAATTTGAATTGCAAATTTATACAAGATGAATTAGTTGACAGCAAATTCATTCAATATGTTATATGAAATATCAAAGTTTTAATTGGTATCTGGTAAATAAATCAGTTTGAAGGATATATTCTGTTTTTTAATGAAATATTTGAAAATTCTGATGATATAAGGAGCTATAATTGTTAGAATATAATTAACCTAATTACATTTGCACTAAGCTTAATTCCTTAATCGAGGCTTTTGAAATACTTTTTTAATTAATTTTGTAAATTAGTTCTTTCATATTTTCAATAAAAGATTTCTACAGAGAAAGTTCTAATAACTTTTTTTTTTAACAAAATCTCAAATAATTTTATTTTGATATAAAAATGTTTACTTCTGCGGCTGAATAGAACTTTATTACTTCATAATACAATAAAAAATTACATTCTTATAACTTTTCGAAACTTCAATCAATTCTCGTTTTCAATTTAGGCTTTTGTGTTAAATTTAAAAGTTGAAATGAAAAATAAGGGTTTTTCTTATTGTTATTATTCCTTTAAATCTACTATTGAGTTTTTGTATGATAATTGATGAATTTCTACAATATAAATAGAGCAATAATTTGTGAAAAAAAAAATCAGCAAATCTCTCACTCTATGTATAAGAGTTTAAGTAATAAAAATAAATGTCTCATGCTTGATGCCGATACATTTTTCTTTTAACAAATAAAAAGAACTCATTATAATTTCTAAAAATAAATTGAAATGTTATACAGATCTCAATAACTTTTCAAATGTGTACGATTAAAAATAATGTGTGAATTATTTTAACTGCTGTTTTAAGATAAATTAAAGCAATCAATCTGACACTTTTTAGCAGAGTTTAAATAAATGTAAAATAATAAATTTTATTATGATTGACAACAATGAAATTTTTAACAAAATAATACTTTATTGATTAACACTTTGATTTATGTTAATAAATAACAACCTTATTATATAAGATTGGCTAAAACTAGAGATAAAAATTATTACTTAAAGATACATAGATGTAGATTTGATGTTAAGCTAATTTATTGGCCAAAAATTTTTGTAATTATATTTTTGTTTTTAATCCCATAATTTCAAATAGTTTCCCATAAAACTATAAAAATATAATTAATAGCGCTCAGTGTTTTTACTTTTATCAAAGATTCATTGACGTTTTCTGAATCCTTTTTTAGATTTAATTGCATGGTAGATCTCCTATAGCAAAGAGTTCAGTGAATTTTCAAGTGTGTTGACATTTATTCGGTTATAAAACATTCCCAATAATTACCAATCCACTTTGCTAATATTTTGGGATATTTGCTTTTCAACTTCAAAGTTTTTAATTGACCACAAGCTTTCAGTTTTCGTCACTAAAAGAAAATTATTCTCTTTATAATGTAGCCAAAATTCATTGAAATTCAATAGAATTAAGAAATTAAAATATTAAAACTTAGTTAAAGTCTATCCAAAAGATTATGTAGTCTAAGAAGGCTTTAAGAAGACTTAAAAGTTTTATTCCATTGATGGTATGAAACTTTGCTTCAAAATAAATTCATAGTGGTAACCAAGAACGGTTTTGTTAAAAAAAAAACCGTTATTCAAATGCTCAGCTCAAGGTAACTTTCAACTAATCCTTAGTACATCATTTCTTAAATTTCTTTGTTATATATGAATTATCATTTGAACTAAATAGATTTATTTGAGCCTGTTGCAGGATATTACACTCTCGTAATAAATAGAAGACAAATTTTTATATTATATGGCCTATTGCAAGCCTTGATTTATGTAAATCTTCCATCTTTCTTAACAACCCTTTTTCTACTGTACATGCTTTTAACTATACTGGGTAACAGTGTGTTACTTTATTATTTTTTGCCCTGTATCAAATTTACTTTTGGATTACAAACTTTTGTGATTTGTAAATTTAACTTCCCCTGCTTAAAGATTGGAATAACTTTCTTTGTCCTTAAATTGATAATACCTTTAGATACTTTCTGTCAAAGTATTAAGTGTAATCTAACCATTGTTATTGTTTTATAATCTAATAAGCAAGTATTAAAAAATATTTTGTCAAAAATAAAAAAACAAAAATATTTCAATATATCTTATTTCAGTTTTATTGTGAAACACAAAATCTATATTTTTTTACTTGAGAATTAAATTAAAAAATGACTTCAAAACAAAAGAAAAACAATGGTACTAAGCTAACAATAGTTTCAAAGTAAGAAAACAAATACTTTTATAAATAATTTCTTTTTTACATCACAGGAACATACTTCAATTGTATAATGTTTATGGTAGCGTCATCGGTTGTATCTACCATTTTAATACTAAACTATCATCACAGAAATCCTGACACCCATGAAATGTCTGAATGGGTATTCTAATAAGCTAATAAAATTTCAATATATAATATATTCTATTTTTAGATACGTGTAATATTTCTTTACTGGTTACCTTGTATACTTCGAATGCAAAGACCTGGACAAGAGACTTATGATTGTCCACCACCACCAATTACTTCTGCCGACAAAAAACAACAATTACAAACAGTTGAACTTAAAGAAAGGTAAAACAAATATTTTTGCTAAATTATAATAAAATCTTTGATTTCGTTATAATTAACTTAAAGGTCATCAAAATCCCTTTTAGCAAATGTTTTAGACATTGATGATGATTTTCGATGTAATCATCGTTGTACAAGTGCTACACTCCAACATCAGCCCACATATTATCGTTCAGTTTACAGGTAATTAATTTTTGAAATTAAATTGTTGTATCAAGAAAATATTAAAACTTTTTTTTTTAAAAAATTTCATATTATCCTTAGATTTCTCTTAATATTTATAATGTTAGGCAGATACATAACAAAATTTATTTCTAATTTTATTTTCCTTCATACAACATGATCTATTAAACATATTCATCTTATGAAAATCAATATTTTTGACTTTATTTAACTTTTATGTTTAGACAAGGAGATGAAAACAGTGTAGGTCCTGTTGGTGATGGAAGAATTCATGAAGCAATTTCTCACACTTGTTTAAGTTCATCAGCTGAATATGAGCTAGCATTAATATTAAAAGAGCTTAGATGGATCACGGATCAGGTAACGGCTGAAAATTATACTTTATAGAAAAATATATTATTTATACAGAATATATTAGCAGATGTTTTGAATTACTTGTTGTTATTACCTTTACCAGATAATAGTAGCTTAGTTTTTACGTGCTTGTTGCACGTTTGGCCCTAGAATATTGCTAATTATGATACTTTATTACCTTTCTAGACTCTATGTACAAAATAAATAATTTTCATTTTATTTACTTTTATTAACAAAAAAAAAACTTTTTGTTATTTTTGATATTTTAATTAAACGACATTCTCTTATTTTAGCTAAAAAAAGAAGATGAAAACAGTGACGTTACACGGGACTGGAAATTCGCTGCTATGGTAGTTGACCGTCTGTGCCTTATAATATTTACGCTATTCACTATAATTGCAACACTTGCTGTCTTGTTTTCAGCGCCACACTTTATCGTCTCATAACAGGCAAAACTAGACATATTAATACAATTAAATATTTATATTTATGTTTAATTAATTAAAAAAAACAAAAATTTGAAGGAAAACACCAAACAAAAAAACTGGAAAATCAAAATGAAACTAACAAAAAAAAAAAAAAATCATTAAATAGAAATATTTTTTCACATAAGTATATTAAAGAAACTTTGTTTAAATTGATTTTTTACAATGACGAAAAAATTTAAAATAAAAAGACAAACAAAAAAATCGAAACATATAGAAGAAAAAAAAAAACTAAAAACAAAAAAAAATATATATTCAAAAATAAGAAAAAGTTAAAAGTGAAAACCAAAAACTATATAAAAATATTAAAGGAATTCCATTAAATAAATAATAGCTATTATAAAAATAAAGAATTAGTTTTTTCAGTGGCACTCGTTATATTAAACAAAATAAAAAGTATATATTTAAATATTAAAAAATCGAAATTAGAGCCAAATTCAACAGCATAAATAAAATTAACACCACGCATAATTACTAGAAAAAAAAAAGAAAATAATGCCGAATTTTGCATTAGTTGACTTTTAATTGAAGTAAGCTATACTAGCTGCCGATTTATTATAGTATAATCAAATATTTATTATTAATAAATTAATATTTTAATGTTTTATCCTAAATTGAAGTTTGATGCTACAAAAATACTTTTAAAATTTATGCTTTTAGATAATTAATTGTTACTAAAGTTTCATCATTATTCATTTTTTTGTTTAATCGTAATCCATATGGATATGATTTAAGGCTATTCTCATCAAATTTACACATTCTCCTTCAATGTCTGATAACATTTGTTATTTGCATCAAATTGATTGACATTTATTACTCAAATGCATGGCATCGATAAGGCCTTATCGAAGCGACTTCTCGAGCAATTCTAAACGGATGGAAAAAGTTATTAGTCGATTAAGCTAGTGAAAATATATGAATTTGCTGGAAGTAGCTTGAATTTGCTTCTCTAAAAGACCATGACCCAGAGGCGGATTTATCATTTTGCCGCCCTAGGCTAATAACTTCATGTCGCCCCCACCTCCCGAATACACACAAATAAATTGTTTGGAAAATTAACATTTAAAAAAAAGGAAGGAAGTAACGAAAAAGATAAAGCTTAAAATAGTAAAAAGCTCTTTTATTCATTACTCTTTTTTTAAATTTTCCCTCTACTTTTATTTTTTGCAAACTTTTCAATCAAATCATTAAAATCGATCGACTCCATAATTTTATTTTCAATGTGCAGTAGCGATAATGCGTTTAATTTATCTTGGCTCATAGTGGTTCTTAAAAAATTTTCTATGCGTTTTAACGTTGAAAACGATCGCTCTCCAGAGTAATTTTTAACGGCAGCACTCACACATATTCGAAGTGCTATCTCAATATTTGGATAAATTGATTGCAAATTGTTTTTCCTCATCCATTTGTGTCTTTTCTTCATTGAATTGCGTTTCGGACTTGTTATTATGTTTTGTATCAATAGCTATATTCTTGAAATGAATACACTCTTTTATCAAATTCTTTTCTAAATTTTCAGGATATAAATCTATTAAAAATTCAGCATTTTTTTCAATTTCATTGGAATTAAGATTTTTAATATTCATTAGCCAGTCATTTTCAGTAGATAATTGAGATGATTTGAAAAAATAATCTAATTTTGGAATTCAAATTTTACCGCTCCCTAAAAGCTGCCGCACTAGGCTATAGCCTAGTTTAGACTCTAGGTAAATCCGCCTCTTCCATGACCTAAGCGATATTATCAAAAGCCGCTTAAAGACACTCTAAGTTTCGAACGTAAGGAACACAGCCTATAATTAAACATTTAATAATTTATCTTTTCTAATATCTTCAATTGATTTTTTTCAACAGAATTTAAAAATAATTGAATCATGAGTCCAACTGAATATATTACTGTGAAGCTCTTAAATATTATGTTATATTATAACAATTATAACAAGTATGTAAATTTTTTAAGTTTTCAAACTTTGGTAGGTCTTTTTAAAAACTTATTCAACAGTTCCAAAGAGAAGCCAGTAATAAAATGCTACAGTTTGAGAGTATTTGAATTAACTAAGCATAAGAATGTCGCTTTCATTAATTTTTTTATACAGTATATAACAACAAAAGGTCCATTTTCACTTGGTTAGATGAGATAGCATCGATTAATCCTTGTTTTAAGACATTATTCATATATTTGAAATGATGGATTGGTTAATTACTCTTTTCAGACAAACTTTAAGTAAGGAAATATATTCTACGAGCCAAAAATATTTTTCTTGTTGAAGATTATTGCTTAAAATGATGTTTTTAATTGAATCGGGTATACAAATGAGTATGCAGGTTTGAAATTTTGTTCACATATATATATTGAATGATTCGTAGTTGCTTACTGTAACAGGAGTTCGTTACTGAAGTTGATTTTTTAATCTACAATTAATCATTTATGAAAAGGCCTATTGATTTTTTATCTGTTGCTAGTAACTATTTTAATATAAAGGAAATAAAATTAATTTCAAATACAATTTACTTTTAATTAAACAAATAATTTCCTTATTTTTAATACATTCTACTAATTAAACCTGCCTGTTGATATATGTTTAAGGTTTATTTTGATTTATTTTCAAAATAAATTCATTATATTTAAATTAAATTAAAAACCTGAGCAAAAAACCCACCGGAAATAACTTAAAATTGAAATTTCTCAATATAATCTAAATCATAAATTAATTAATCCAATTTAAGGTCAATCCAAATATAATTAATTAAATAATTTACAGACAATTAAAGTAAAGAATATATATGTATATATATATTAAGGTTTGAAATACTTGATGAAAATTTTACCAATTAAATTCAATTATCAATAAGTGACGTGAAAAATTATTTGCTATTAAATCCAAATTTCTAAAATGAATTTTTGAATTGAGCAAAATTTCTATGAATATTTCTATTTTTGTCACGTATTATTTAACTTTTAAAAATTTTAATAAAACTCTAATCTTAGTTTAATTGAATTTGCCTCTTCACGGACCTTAAACTTAAGCTTAACCAATTAAAATATTTGCCTAGTTTGAATAATCCTTTTTTTTATATAAAAAATAACTTCTTGGTGTTATTAAAATTATGAATTTATCCACAAAAGTTCGTTTAATTATTTAATCTTACTCTAATCAAAACAAACTTTCAGGCTTGCTTTTTCAACAAGTTAGTATATTAAATTAGAATAGGATCAATTCAATACAACTCCTACAAATGATATCAGGCACTTTAACCTCTACTTATTTTGTCTTCGTATTGTGAAAATTGTTAAAGGTTCCCTCCCTCAATTTTTCGTTAAATTTTATAGGAGAATAAACAATAATAGGTTTCAATAATTGAAAGTAAAGTTAAGAAGTATTTAGTTAGCTATGATAATGATTTATATTAATCCCAAAGCTAGGAAAATACTTTTATATCACTAATTGAAAACCTTAAATAATTGATAATAGCCAGAAATTCTGTATTTTTTGTATTATTTAAATTAAACGAAAATTCAAAACTCCTCAAACTAATATGCTAAAATTTATTATTTGGCTTTTTTCAATGTGAGCATTCCTTTTATTATATTTCCATATTATGTTTTGTGAAATACCCAAGGGACTTATTTTATAAATACTTTCAAAGGCCATTTTTCTATTGAATTTTACAAACAAGAAAAAACAAATTTAAGCTCTAAAAACTTATTTTGATCCACTTTTACCTAAATTGAAAAACAAAAGCAAAATCACAAGTATTTGATTTTAGTGCTTTTATTTAAATTACACTTGCTTCCTTAGTTAATCTTTTAATGCTTACCACAAGAGCTAAAAATACTAATTTATCAGTTTTTAAATTAATTTTTAATTTATTTAAATATGCAAAATAAGAGACATTGAACTTTTAAAAAAAACATGACAATTACGACATTTTATTTCAATTTTGCTAACATACATACAAGCGAAAAATATTTAGTAAGCAAATAAAAACAGAGAAATCTTTTTAAAGATCATCTTAAATAATTATTTTCACACTAAACTTTTTCATTTAAGTCTATGTGACTATTTTCAATTGGTAATTATTTTAAATAAAAAAGTAAATTTGTGGCATCAAAAAGCCATTAGATAAAAATATTTTTGTTTTATTAATTATAAATCTTTATTTGCAAAGTAGTTAGCTTAAGCTCCAAAGTAATTTTTATAAGTATATTCAAGGATTTAAATTTCTAAGTAAAATTTTTAGATAAATTTTGTTTTTAATTAAAAAACAAAATCACAAAGCATACATGAATTTTTTATACATTAACTAAAAATAAGTTATAGAAATGTTATACAGCACAATTAGTAATATTTCACATATAACAGTTACATAAAACAATAGTTAATAAGTATTTAAGCATTTCTATGTCATATTGACATTTTAATCAATTTAAAAACAAAAGATAAATTTAACAATACAATTGAATTGAAATACGTACAACCCAAATAATTAGAATATTTAGAAAGTTACTTCTTTTATTTTAATGATATTAAAAATTTGAAGAAAATTAATTTCAAACTAAGAATATTAAAAACAAAATTAACACAACTTTAGATGGTCTTCCTAATTATAATTGTAAAACTAATAATACACATTACGTAAATGGTAGCAATTCTAAAAAACAAAAATAATTTACATTGTTAAAATTCACACTAAAACAAACACTTATTTAACACCAACCGTTTTTTCGACTCTACTATAGTTAGTATTTTGATGGCACATCATGAAATCATTAAATAAGTTGGTTTTATTTTTAAAATAATACATTGAATAGATAGACATAACCAACAATTAAAGTTTTTATTGGTTTAAAAAATATGCAACAGAACCTTCCTCTTCCAATGTAGAATTTACCAAAATTTGTTCTTATTAAGCATGTTTTCTAATCAAATTTTTGTGGTAAAAATACAAATACTTGAATAATTGCACATTTTTTCTACGGGCTGTGTATTGAATTTTTCTTTTTTTGTAGTTTTTCCATCATTTGATAATTCCCAATAGAGAAATTTTCCTTTAAAAACTTGAAAGTACGAATAAATTATAATTTTTAGGACATTTTTATATTTGACCTTGCTGTTTTTTTTGGAGGGAAAATTGTGTTGTTGTTTTTTTTGACAAAAAGTTTCAAAAAATATTAAATTTAAAAAATACGTTTATAGCAGCAAGTATATATATATATTTATTCGTGACTTTCGAAGTGTTATTCTGCTTCTTTGATAGAAAATTTGACCAATAGAAATACTGCAGCAGCTAAAGTGTTACAATAAGATATTTATTCACAAAAGTGAAATAAATCAAAGCAAAAATTATTTTATTATTTAAAATTAAATTTTATATTTTTCATGGCATAAAATTATCGTATCAGGCAGGAAAACGCAACACTCAATTTTGTAAAATTTGAAACAAAATCTGTTGAGTGACATCTTACAAATACATATTTATTAATCTTGAAGTATTTGTTGGTTTGTTCTTTTATTCTTATACACATGGACTGACATCTGTTGCAAAATCGGATTATATTTAGATACTCAAAATAAAGTACTTAACATTAATATTTACTATTTTTTAATTTAAATAAAAATAAATACACTGCTGAAAAAGTAACCGAAATATTTAATGTAGAATTTATTACTTATAAATTAAAAGTTGGGAAATCAATTATATTACTACATTTAACTTCAAGTTGCATTCAAGTGTATAAGATTTGATCATCTTCATGTCTTATGCTAGAATAAAAGAACAAATCCTTTGTCTGAAATTTTTGCTAGTAAATTCATTTTTCCCCTTTATTCATGTAAAAACTGGACTCTGCTCAACTTAGCATAATTCATTATTATTTTTTAATTAATTTGATATTAATAATTATAAATTTTATTACTTTATTAAAGAATTGTTATCTAGTTATTGCAGTAGTTGTACTGTTTCGTATGTGCCTACATTAAAAATTCCAATAAAGATCAATAACCACAACACTAATCAAGCCACCAAGCATTAAAATATTCGTTTTGAAATAAACCAATACTCAGCAGTTTTCAAAGCAGTCGTTCATTTATTATTTCCTAACCCTTCCCAAAAAAAATTTATTATATTTATTATATTTACTGTAAAAATTTTCCAATAAATATTATTACCACAGGTTTAACTTGATAATGAAAGAAACACTATCAAAGACACCAAATCTCTAAATGTCTATATAGTTTCTCATTGTACAGTTCAGAATAAATTCAGAACCAATTTGAAAGTGTATGAAAATACTTTCATTAGAAATATATATTTTTCAGCTTATTATGTCAAAGTAAGTCCATAGACTTTTTTTCAAATTCTAAGTATGTATACTTTATACATTTATTGACAAAAATGTGTGGGTTTTATAAATGACACAATTTCTGAAAAAACCCCAAAAGAATTCCATGCAAATACATGCTTCAATTGAAGCAACAAACAGATATACATATTTTCCTCGTATATTTTCATATTTGATTATATAAACAACATGTTTCATAGTTTAAAAAATATATAAGTTTTATGATATTTTTAAAATTCAATCCGTATATAGTAGCTGTTGATAGCTCTGTTTTTATGTTAGCGGAATTTAAAATATTTCCAAAGTTTATACAATATTTACTAAATTGTTATCGTGGATATGTTTTGGTGCTTTTAGAAATTTCTGGCGTTTAGGGTTTTACTTGTGTGAAATAAAACAGCATATATTTGCATAACAGGTCAGCTAAAATGTTTCAATTATTCCAGCATTAATATTCCTGTTAAATCCGTTACAGTTTTTGAATTAAGTATATGCATTTTGTTCAAAAAATAGTTTTATTGATTTTATTATTCTGTGTTTTGGTTTATTAAAATAATTCATAATGATTATTCAATACTTTAGTCTTATTCTAAAAAATCTTTTATCCTGTAGTTTCATTGAGCTAATTCTTTAAAAAATAATAAAAGTTGTTTTCAAAGCCTTTCAAAAGAATATTGTAAATGAATTGAAGAGCTTTTGATATCTTGCAACTTCCTTATTTACAATTAGCACGTACCAAACTTACTAAAATTAAATTACCGAACTCAATGAAAGATATTTGAACTTTTATTTATTCTCAAAACATTATATTCCTTCTATAGCCTTGCGTAGTATTAGAAGTTTGTGAATATGTCTTATAATTTAACAAAAAACTTTATTTTTATTTTTCAATACCCAAGAGGTATTTTTCTTGAATATTTTAATAGTTTAAAGCTTAAAAACTCATTTCAAGAAATAAAAAAATTTAATAAATAAATAATTTTGAGTAAATTTGCACTAATTATGATTTTCAAATATTTTTTACAAGCAGTAGAAAATTTTACTTTTCTATTATAATAACTTCATTTCAATTTTTCGCTGTCCAAATTATATTACCATAGATTATAATTTGATTTTTTCATATAGTAGCACAGTCCTATTTTTTTTTTTTTTGCATTCAGTAACACAAAACATTGAAAACTTATTTAATGATTTCAAAGCACTGCCCAATAGAAAATACTTCTCATTAATAAATCAAAATTAAATAAAAAACAAACGTTTAAAAATTCTTATTAATAGACTTTGGTCTTTTTTAATGAAAAACTTTAGAAACGGTTTCAATATGAATAAAATATAAAAAAATATGAGATGGCAATTTGTTTGAATTTCCAAACAGTTCTTTAGTACTTTGAAAAAAATAATTTTCATTAAAATAATTTTAATATTGCAGTACATTTTTAGTTCATTACCATAATAAATATTTTTTTATATTTATTTCCTTCAAATTCCTATTTTCTACTACCTAAAAATTTAATTTCCCAAAGAAAATTTAAGTTAAAACTAAAATATAAATCTTAGAGAAAATATTTGCCATCATTCAACAAGATAAAAATTATTAAAACAATAAATTTAAAAAGAAATATAATAAAATAATTAATCAAAGAAAGCAATTAAAATTATAGCAATAAATTCGAATTAAATCAAAAAAAAAAAATTTATGAAATAACATTGAGAAAATTTTATGCGCTTGATTAAAAATATTCTAAAAAATAAAATATTACAATTGCTGTTTCTCATATAATTTTAATTCTTAGAAAGTCTGTAAAATACTTTAAATGGTGAGTGTGAAATATATAAAAGCACCTGCGACTCTTCTCTATGTTTTTGGTTTTTTCAGTTGAAAAAACTTTTATTTTATTTACTTTGTGTAAACTTTACAGAACTTCAAAAGAATTACTAAGCGAGAAGAATATTAAATTTAAAAATTCCAATGTAAATCTCTTAAGCCACAAATTGGTTACTAGTTCAATATTCTGCAGAAGTAAAAATTGAAAGATTTTTACCCAATTTTTCTAATATTTTACTGAATTAATTTTAACATCAATCATAAATCCAAAACCATTACTCCCCATCAATGTCGAGTTAAGTAAGACATTTTACTTCATTCACAAATTGGAATAATATCAAACAAGTTCTAAAGATTTGAAAAAAATAGGTTGCATATGTATCATCCTTATTCCATTAGCAATATTATATAAAATATTATTAATATTTGGATTTTTATAACTTTTTAATCTTTCATACACAAAGAGAATGGAATTGTTAAAATAATATTTTTAGAGATTTTTACATCCTTATAAATAAAACAACCAATAACAGTCTTAACCTCTTAGTATAATTTTATGGTTTTTAAATTTCCTAATTGCTTCTTAGCATTTAAATCTTATTCTAAAATATTAATTTCAAAAATTTACCTTCATTACGTTAAACATTAATAAGCTTCAAAATAAATTAAATTTGAAAATATTTTAGGTTTTTAATGAATAATATAATTTAGATGATACTAAAATGTTATAGGGGCTTAAAGAATGAAGTATAGCATACTACTAATTGTAAGTTTTACAATTTAATACGTTTAAAATTTTTATAATTTGAACTTTATTGCGCTCATTTAATTTCATTCTCCTTGTTTTGGTAAATTTTCCCTTTTTTTTATTGCGATGATTCAATTATAAAAAATACAAGTTAAGCTTACGAGCCTTTTATTATTTATAATAGACTTACTTATCATATATAACTGCAGTAATTTTGATATTATTCAATTATATTATATGAAAACCACAATGAATAAGATTATGCTGACCTCATACAATTGCCTTTGAAGGCTGTATTATAAACATAGGGCTACATCTGTGTAAACAAGGGATATTATGCAAAATGTCTTTTCCTGTGTCCCTCTACTGATATTAAAGCATATATTTCCTATTTGAATTCTTATTTTTTGTATATTTCCTTTAATTAATATGTAACTTATACAAACAGAAAAGCTTCTGAAGAAGAAATATCATTTATACATTTCAGTTTCAAAAGTTTCAGGGTGGGTTTTTCCTAAAAAAAATCAAACGACGATCTCATAATTTTACAATACATGCTTTTCTTTAGAATCGTTCTACAAAGCTCTGCTAACTTTTCATTTTTTAATTATGTCATATCATAGTGTCATGTTATCACCCCAAAACTGTAATTGCTTACTATATATCTTTTGAGGTAAAGAATATCGTATAAATAGCATTTCTAATTACAAAACCTAGAGTTCTATTCTATTCTGTCTACTAATTTTTCAAAGTTGCTAAGTTGTAAATTTGTATTGAATTTAGCTAAATTTCCTCAACTTAATTTTAATTAAAATTATTTGAGTCATAAACTTCACTTCCCGAACTTACTTTCTAAATGTTTTGAGTTATTAATATCCCTAAAGTATGCAAATAATAATAAATAGAATTTTATTAAATTTAAAAATTGATTCTGTAAACTTTTGTAATACTAAGAGCATAAATTTTAATATTATTTAAATTACTCACAATGTTAAAGTAAAGCAAATATATCTAAAACAAAGAAAATATTAATAAAAATTAATAATCAAATTTATTAATAATAAATCAATATAAAATTGTACATAAAATATTATGTAGTAAAACTTTTTGGATATATTAAAATCATAAATTCTTTTGATTAAAACTAAACCAAATAAATCAATTGATGAATTCAAAAAAGCAAAAACTAAAGTAAAAAATTAATAAATATATAACAAGTTAAATCAATAAAAACTTTTTAAATCGATTTTTAGGTAAATTTATCGAAAACAACGATTTCATTTAAAAAAATTAATAATTGTTTTGTTCGTAAATTTTAAACTTCAAAACAAAATTTGGTTTTATATTTCTTAATTAAATATTTTCCTTTTTTCAAATTAATATTTTTTTAAATAAAAAATTAAATAATTTTATTTTATTAAAAAATTTCATGCAATAAGTTTTTCAACTTGAAAAAATATATCTAACCTAGAAAATTTAATATTATTAAAATAAACCGAGAGATAATTTATAAAATCTTTAAAAAAGAGTTGTAGTTAACACTCATATTAAAATAAAAAATTAAACATAATTGTTATCTATTAAAATAAAAAATATATATTTATTAATAAATGGTCAAATTAAATAATAATATATAACTGTAATTTTAATTAAAAGTTAAAAATAAAATAAAAATATCAAATGACTTAATCACAAAAAAACTAAAGATAGATATAATTGTGTATAGTAAACTCATGTGAGTTTATTTCACAGACTAGGAATTGTTATAATAATTTCATATTTTAGATTAAAAAAAACTAATTGCATAAATGCCAATCTAGCTATTGAACCTTTTCTTTTTTTAATTAAATAGCATCCTTTCAATGATGCAAGAATTGTTCTACAAATGGTTGTAAACTTGTTATCAAGGAAAAAAGACATAATAAATTGTTATGATATTTTACAAATTTTTTATTAATTCAAGGCTATATTGCTTAATACCTACCCAATATTTGTCATATATTGTTTGATTTCTTACTAACATTACGTAGTTATGATAATTTAAAGTAGTACTCAACTCAACATTTGGAAAATTAATTCTTATGGACAACTTACGTTACCTTTGGATTTGTATTATCGTATCGAGGATAATTTTCATCATTCTAATTGGACACGACGCTAAGAAACCAAGAAAAAGCCATCTGTGAAAGCCAAGTGTGAAATTCTTGTATTTTCAGAGTTACTTGCTTAAATATATTTTTGTAAAGTAGTTTTTTCTTGGGTTGTGACTTTTATTGCTTAAATCTAATAATAGCTTATTTTAGACAACTTAAAGTCAACTAGACATTCTTTCTCTATCTAAAAGTGAGTTTTATACGATTTTACCAAAATCAATGATAATTTAAGAGAGAGAGATAAAATAGCACCTTAAATATACATTTTTAAATATCTAGAAATTACACATTCCTGATAATTTTAAATAAAAATAGCAATCGAATTAAAATTTATAAATCAACCAATTCACACTCACATCTAGATTCAAACAAAAAACCAAAAATTTCCCTTTATGTCAATTTGAAGAAATGAAGATTTTGAATGCAAAAAAATTTATAATTTTTTTAAAAATGTACGAAAATAATCTCAAAATTTGATTTGTAATTAAGGAAATGTATTTCACATTTATTTCTACTTAAGTAAGAAATTTTTATTAAATTTATAAAAATATTATCCAATACTCTATATTTCTATATATGTATAATAATAAAAAAAGGTAACTCTTAACGGCCTATAAATTTCGAAACCAATGAACCGATTGAACTCAGAAAATCATTACCATGAGCTCTGAGTACTTTCTGCGAAGTTTGTTGTATTTTTAGTAAAAATATTAAAAAACTATTAAACAAGTAACTGTGATTAAAAATTTCAAGCTGCCAAAATTAAACAATTAATATTTAAAACATAAAAAACCGATTTTTTCTTCTCATTAGTTTTGAAAATGTAGGTTTATTTTATATATAAAAAAATTGTTTTTGAAACACATATTTTTATTTATAAAACTTCAATCAAAAGAATTTATTAAAATTATATTTTTGTTTACATAGTGAAAAGAAAATATATAAATGAAGTATAATAAGAATTTCAAATTCCCATTTTTAGTAAGTTTTCCATCAATTATGAAATTTTTATGGCTAACTGTAAATTAAAGAATATTTTTAAACGACATTCAGGCACTTTTTTTAAATTTAGTAAAAATATTTTCTTGAAAATTAATACAATAACTGAAATTTAATGAAATTTATATACATATATTTATGGTAGACTGCACGACTTCAAGCCTGGAACAATTTTTCCCATTTTAATAGAATTGATCTACACCTTTCGCAGAAATGTATTACATCTATTAATCGCACAATCAAGCGATATTTTACTATGCGACTCATTGATATTTCTAATTTCAGCAAAAAGTATCAAGAAAAATTCCATGCAAATCGTTGAAAATAAATAGTCACTCAAATGTTAAATATAAATCAATCTTAGAATAATAAATTTCCATATAAATTCTTGAAATATTTGTAATGCCATTTCAGAATGCTAAAAAGTATCAAAAATTTTAAATGAAAACTGTAAACGATTAAGTATCTTTTTAACTTGAACTTAAAATTTTAATAAAACCAAATTACAGTCAAAATTTTAAAATGGAAATCAGTGAAAATGAAATTTTTTTTTACAAAAATGAAAATAACATATAGCCATAAACTGACTTTTACTTTACTTTTGTACACATAATTTTCTAGTTTTGAAAAATTTATAAAAAAATTTCCTAATTTAATATCTTGTTACAGACTATATTAATTAATATACGATTTCATTTAAGCTTAAGTGCCACATTTCAAATCAGTCTTAGCAAATATTTTATTTGTTAATTCGCATAACTTTCACGATGCCGCGAACTAGATCTAGTGGGAATATTTGAATAACGTTTAGTCAGGCGTACTTTCCCATTATTAGTGTGGCGTAAAGCAGAAATGCGCTGGTTAGCTTCATTTTCACTATTTGTCTGACTTTCATCTTCACTCAGTTCTGAGTCTGTTGTATCATGTTTTGATGTTTCGTAATTTAGAATTTCTTCATCATTTATATGCGAAGTTCCCTCTATAAAATTAGCAAATCTCATAGGATCTTTTAGCTTAGTAATAACACGCCATTGTTTACATTCAGGACTACTACAATAGCCTCTTAAGTCATTAAGTGCCTTTGTAGTTTCCCTAACTCCCTCCTCATAGTATTCTTCATTTGTCAACAATTTTCGTTTCGGTGGATACTTCTTTATATATGCATATTTTAGCTGATTAAGCCATCCCCATGGAAAATAATAAATAATTAATAATAAAATATCAACTGCTGCCGTTGCTTCTTGAAAATGACTAGATAAATAAATAAGAATTAAAGAACCAAATTGTAATAACCATTTGACAATATTTCTGCTACGTTGATTTTCTGGTGTTCCCAGCCGATAGCAAATAATAAAACTAATGAAACCGGTTAAAACCACATACCAGAAGACATATGCTTGATATGTGAATATTATAACTTGAATATTTTCCCAAAGAAGCTGTGTAAAATAAATTGCAAGTGTCCACCCTCCTATTAAAGCACCATACATTAGTGATTTCTTTGGAATTAGTTTACTAGTAATGTATATTAACACCATAAATGAAGCAAAAATTCCTAAAAGTATTCCACTCAAGTAGTAAAATAATGAATTTTCACTTAATCTGGAAGAGAACCAAAACACAAATAAGCCAATGGTAGCAATAATAATTCTGTAAAAGTCAATCCTTATCAAATCAAGGTTAACGCGATACCATTCCGGTGTTTCAATGCCAATACATGTCTGATTAAAGGGGTCAAGTTGAATATTTTTCTTTTTGCTAGGTAAAAAATTAAATGAAAATATTGACTTTTGGCTGTCATAGTGCTCTTGAACGGTTTCTGGATTAGGTCCCTCATACTCATTAAAATCAACTGTTTCTATATCAAGTTTAAGTTGAACTGTATTAAATATTCTTCCAAGTGTTTTCTCATTCCCACGATAACAATATATCCATAGCGAGGATCCAAAAAATCTATTACTATTTTCAGCAGCATGTTCAAACTTATTTCCAGGGACAAGATAATGAACTAAAATTTTCAATTCTTGATATATTCACATTAATTTCAAGCAATAGTTTACCTCTAACTTGGTTATCTGATAAAACGGTTGATAAAAAAAGCGAAACAAATATATAATGTAAGAAAAACATGTTTCCACAAATAAATCACATAATTCTGAAATTTTTTTGGCAGTCCAACATAACCACAACTAGAAAATGTTATGAACTTAGCTACGATTCTCGTCTTCTCCAAATATGGACCGTTTGTAAATTAATTAACATTTGCTTTTTTGAGCGATGCGTCAAGGGAACTGCATGAAATGTCATACAACATAACCCAACTAATGTTTACCATACTACTTTCTAACACCAAAATTTCTGTAAGAAATTTGAAATATAAAATATATTAAGAGGATTTCCATAAAATGTCTATGAATGTTGAAATTATAGTTGGAACGTATGAAAATTTCATCCTAGGATACAAAATTATCAAAAGAAAAGTATGATATGGAAATTGTTAGTCTATAAATTTAAAAATACTCTTTCAGAATGGAAGTGAATTAAAACAATCTTTTGCTAATAAATCTCATACAAGCTCTATAAAATGCTTAGCACTGCATAATCATACATTAGCATCAGGTGGAACTGATGATAGAATATTTCTATATGATATGAAACAACGAAAAGAAGCACAGGTAAATAAATATGCTAATTGAAATTATTTCGTTATGTCAAAACTATTATCAATGCAGGCATTAATACATCACACTGGCACAATAAATGCACTACAGTTTACAGTTCCAGATGGCTCCCATCTTATGACAGCCGGCGAAGATGGTTTGATTACATTGGTAAATACAGAGTCTTGGAAAGTTGAAGCTATTTGGAAAAATGCACATAAAGGCTTACCCATCACAAATATATGTTGCCATCCTTCAGGAAAGTTAGCTATTTCACTTGGAAGTGATTTAACTTTGAAAACATGGAATCTTATTAAAGGGCGTCTGGCGTATACAACTAATTTAAAAAGTAATCATTCACTAGGGCGTTTTGCCGATTGTGTTACGTGGTCACCAAATGGAAAATATTTTACTTTAACTGGATTAAGAGTTTTCGAAGTTTGGTCAGTTGAATCAGCGGCATTAGTTAAAGAACAAACATGTGCATCGAAACCAATATGTATAATATGGATAAATGAAACTGAAATTCTCATAGGATTTGAAGATGGTACAATAGGATTTTTTAATATGACTGGTCCTGACAAGGTAAAATATTTTTTATAATGTCTAAAAGTTACAATTTGCTATTTTCCAGATTAATTATTTCAAAATTTACTCACAACGTGTAAAGGACATGGCCTTTAAAAATGAAATTTTAACCACTTGTTGTAGGTAAATATAATTCAAAATCAATTTAAAAGGTTCTTTGAAAAGATTTTGTCACTTCAAAGGAACACTTAAGTATTTTTATATTTAAAACTTTTACCAACTTAGATTATTATCAATTTTCAACAATAAATTTTAATATTTCAGCTCTGGTGAAATAACACTATGGAACGTGGACTTTGATGAGAGCACATTAAATAAAATTTGCTCAACAAATATTGGATGTCGGCCAACTTGTATAACATTATTAGATCTAAATCAATTTGATGATGATTATGATTTAAAGAAGGAAATACCAGAAATCAAAAATGTAAACCAAAAATGTTTTGAAAGTAAAATTTCCTGTAATTCTTCAGGAACTGTGGTAGTTGAATGTGAAGAAAATGAAAGCGAAGAGGAAATAACCCCTGAATTGAGAAAAAATATAATTAAAGGAAAGAAAAAGACCGAAAAAATTTTAAAACCATTAAAAAAAATTCAAGAAACAAAGGAGTCAATAATTCGAACTAAATTGTTCAAGAAAGTCAATAGAAAGCCACATGATTTTAGAAAAACAGATCTTGCTAAAACCAAAAAAGAGAAATTAATTAACATTCTTAAATTAAAAAGATCTCAATGTAAAAAAAATTTCACATTCAAAATCACAAAGATAAAAAAAACAAAAAAATAATAATTAACAATGAAATGAAAAAAATTAAAATTTAAAGATTTTTTTTTATTATATAAGGGATGTAAAATAAATGATTGAAAATAGCCAATTATGCTTGCTTTTTTTACCGACAAAAATTTATATAAAGGCTGTGAAGAGCACAGAAATTCAATTAGTACTTCTAAACAAAACCAAAAAATTAAAGGCTCTTATTACTTTGAAAATCCATTTGCTGGTTTAATGATTGAAAATCCAACAATTTTTTCTATAGTTTTACTATTAAAATGTTTGAGATTTCAATTTTATAAAGTGTACAAAACAAAACTGATTTATCAACAAATTTTTATTATATTCTTACTTTTTATCACCTCTAAAATATAATAAACTTTTTCTATTGAAATCCACCAATTTCAGAAGTATAAAGCATCTTTAAAACAACTCGATTTTTAATATTTTAAATCAAACAAATTCGGTAACCAACAAAATTAATTTTATTTTCTTCATTTAAATATGTGAGAATTCTTTGCGTAATAATTTTGTAAAAATGTTAAAAGCATAATGTGCTTTTTTGACGAATCACAAGGTATCAAGGGTATATTTTTCTATTATTCTATTGAATAATAAAAGTACAGGAGAAATACCACGAATATTATAAGATTTTTAGATAGAGATAAATAAAGTTAGTCATGAAACAAAATTCTTATAGTTACTCTGATTTGTATTAAAGAATCTAAGCAATTTCTGTAAGAATCAATGAACGAAATAAAACAAATTTCTTTACTCAACAAAACTGTAATATATCCTAATTTCAAGAAAATCCATAAATTCAAATATGTTGGGTGTCGTTCAACTCACAGTCTTCAAATTATTTTCAAAATATATTAATAATTTTCATCCATCTTAAGAAATTAATGAATCTCTCTTATTTATATAAATAATCAAATAGCAATTTTTTGTCACATTCTTTGGTCAGTAATATTAATACTTTTTTTTAATCAAACATAATCTGCTTTTGTATAAATTAACAATTACACTATGAAATACAAATGAAATATTTTTAGTTGTTAAATAATATGAAATTATAGTAAATTATTTTAGTTATTTTTGTTTATTTTCATTCTCATATGACCAGGGCATTTCTTCTCCAAATTTGTCTAAATGCGCTAAATTTTTGTATTTGTATAATGCAGAATTATCAATATATGCACCACAAATATAACACCATACCGACAGGTCTGCAAAACTTAATGTTAATGGATGTGATGTATCTAAATGATGATGAAGCATATGTTCATTTACATAACGACCACAAAGTATTTCATAGCACAGCAAACAAAACCAATTTTCATTTGAACTGTCGCACTTTGTACAATGTTCTTTTGTATTGATTTCTAAAATAAAACAATAAAAATGTTAGAAAAAATTAATTCAACGGAGGAAGAAATTATATAAGCTAATAGTAATTTCCGGAGTTAATTAGTATTACAAGCAAGTACTCGTAACAGTTTTGTTTTATGTAATATTAAACTAGCGTGTTAGTCAGTTTTAAGGTATTTTCCCAAAACTAATTCGAATCTATTGTCATCCAAATGAAAGGTTTTATTTTACAATAGTTATGTAGTTTCAAGCTCTCCGCAAAAATATATTTTGGATTGAACGCGTTTACCTTTGCAGAATAAGTTTTCTATCATCTTGAATTGCTATTTAAACAGTTTACATTTGAAAATTTTGAATTTATTAGCTTATTACAAAGTAAACTTTGAGTTTTGAAAACTTGTTCATCAAGTTCAAACTAAAGAACTTAATAAAGGCTGCAAAAAGCAAATGTCACCCAATTGAAAGTAAATTTCAAAGATTTTAAAAAAAAACAAGCTGAATACAGTTTTTCATTTAGAGAAATGATTTAGAATAATTTAATATCAATTAAGAACCGATGTGAGAAAATTAAATTAAAAATTTTTTTAAATTTAACAAATTTTATTCCATCAAAAATATATACTTACGTTTTGGCGCATCTTGAACACATAAAAGTGATAAATGTGGACAAGTTTTTAAAGGAACAACAGCAAACATTTCTTCATTAACTAAGGACTGCAAAAATCATAAATTATCAATAAAAAAAAAATATATTTCCTCAGTATTTATGAATTACTTACATGAATATTTTCAATTAAAAAATCTGTTAGAGTCTGATTTTGTTTAGTAGGATTACTTGGCCCAGCTTGTTCATAATCTATCAAGTCTTTTGGTTTGATAATTTCTTGTTGCTTTGATAATTTTTGGTTGTAAACCTTATTTCTATATTTATTAAGTATAATGTCTTCAATCAAACTTTCACATATATAGCACCAAACAGTAAGGTCATCAAAATTAAGTGCCAATGGATGTTTTGTTTCGGTATGATGTGATAATATATGTTCCTTATTTTGGCTATTACAAAAAACTTTGTAACAATCTAAACAGACACAATTATCTGTTGTTATATGACATTCACTACATTGAGATATGCTATCTAAAACTATAAAAGGAAAAATATCTAGTTTAAATATATTTTGTTCATTTTGAAGATTAAATTTTTATGAAGTTTAATAGCAATTCAACTATAGAAAATATAGTTAAAATAAATATTTGAGAACAATTCTTTGCAAAAAAAAACAACGCTTTCCACTTAATTTATTGACTTACTTTCTGGTGCATTTTCTGGTTTTAGAAGCGATACATGTGGGCATGACTTTATTGCTTTATGTACATGATCTTTATCTTTAACATCCAACTAAAATTTGTAAAACAAATATAAAAAATCAAAACTAATATAATCCAATTTATTATTACTTGTTCAATACTTCTCAATTCTTCTGGTAGTTTAATATTTTGTGAGCCTAAATTTGAGCTTGATGTATTTTTTTGAACTTGTTGTTTATCATTTGATGAAATATTTTCATCATCATCATTATTAGCACATTTTGAAATTTTTAACATACTAGTTAAATGATTTAATTGCATTTCAATGTTCGTTATATCGGGTAATTTTTTATTAAATTTTAATGATTTCCAATATTTTTCTTGTACGTTTAAAACATTTTGTATTGTTTCTAAGCAACTAGTAGTAATTCCTTGACGATAATTTATACACAAAGATGGCAATGGATCACCGAGTAATGCTTTACTACACATTGTCATCGCATAAGATATTGAATTAACATTATATCCACCTTCTAGACATATAATAATTTTACCACCTGCTAATGAGGATAGCCAATGAGTAAAATGTCCATATGCTTCAGGGCTTACTTTACATCCTAAAATTATTTTTAATCAAGCTTCTGTGGTTTTTTATCTTAAAAATCTAATTACCACCAAGAGGATCACCGATAGCAGCATCAAAGCCAGCTGAAACTATTACAAGTTCTGGTTGATATTCATAAGCAATAGGCATTATAATATTTTGGAATGCAATACTATATTCCATGTCCCCCATTCCTTTCTAAAATAGTAACAAATTTTTCAAAAGTAAAAAAAAAGTTTATAGAAGTCAAAATATTATATTTTTTTGTTTTTTGTAAATTAAAATAGTTAACATATGTTTACCTTATTCCATGGAATATTCACGTTAAATCCTTCACCTTTTCCTTTTCCTACTACATTGTAATTTCCATATTTACCTTTTGGGAAAAAATTTCCATCATCATACCTATGTATACTTATATACAAAACATTTGGACTGTTTTCAAATAATTTTTGTGTACCATTACCATGATGAACATCCCAGTCAACAATAAGAATTCTACAAATATTACAAAACCATGTTAAGATTATATTAATATAAATCTTTCTCATTATATTTACCTTTTGAGACCATGATCTCTAATAGCATATTGAGCAGCAATAGCAACATTATTAAATATACAAAATCCATGCGGTAAATCAGATTCTGCATGATGGCCAGGTGGTCTTACAATACAAATACCACTTCTGGCATTCCCATTTAAAATATTATCTACAACTTGGAGTACTGATCCTGCTGCTAGAGTAGCACATGTAAAAGTTTTAGGATGAAAATATACTGAATTAAAAGAAGATGCAATTTTTTGCATTTCATCACGTTCGACACTACGTCTAATTAAATTAACATATGTACGGCTATGTACTGAACATATCTCATCATTTGTTGCATGTCTTGAATCAATTTTTTCCATTCTTTCAAATAATCCGTATTCAATATGTTTTTCTTTAATTTTAACTATTCTATTAGGATTCTCGGGGTGGCCACTTTTAAATAAAATTGTGTAAAATAATTTGTATTTGAATCTAATAAAAGAATATCTTACTTTTCGAAGAGATTTTTATGTTCTGTCATTAATTCATCGTATACATAGCATAAACGAACATGTGGAAAAATTAGTTTTGTAGCTTAAAAAAAAATTTTTTTTATAACTATAATTTTGAAATTTAATAAATATAACTTACTTAATTTTAAATTCATAAGTTTTTCCGATATTAAACTCAATTCTATGTTATTATGAATAGGATAACAATCTCTTGTTTTAAAGATTTTAGGTTTTACAATATCAGCATTGAAAATTTGGACAACTTTATGTAAATCAGGCTGAGGATTAACATTATTTGATTCAACTAAAGTATAAGTCTTCTGAACTTGTAGGCATTTCCAATAGCTTCGATGTGAATAAATACAATTTAATATTGATTCTTGAATACTTTCACTAGGTGGTGTAAGTTGTTCGATTATTGGACAAGGATCACCTAAAAGTCCACGTAATGTGATTGCAGCACTTTCGGCTAAAGATTCCAAGCAATATCCACCTTCAAGTATTACAGCAACTTTACCTTCAGCTAAGCTCAGTAATGGATTTAATAAATGAGCATAGAAAGCTGGCGTTATTTCCATTTCACCCTAAAAATATAATAATAATAATATATAATTTTTAGTTTCATATATGTATTTATTATTGCACTTGAAAAATGTATTTATTGACGAATTATTATAAAAAAAAAAAAACAATTCTTTTTTTCTTTTTCTTTTTGTATAAATAAAAATACAATTTTCAAGTACCTTTTCATCACCAAGAGCTGAATCATAACCAGCGCTTATTAAAACCAATTGTGGACAAAACTAAAAGAAAAATATATATTAAATATTAACTAACCTCTGGACAGCCAATAGCTGCATCATATCCTGCTGATATTATAACTAGTTCGCACTGGAACTAATATAGTTTTTATTTTTTAAATGTTATTAAATTAAAATTTTTTTAAATATAAAAATAATAATAATAGCTTTTCCTTTTTGAGACCACTATGTGATATATTTCTCACCCGATATTTCATATAATTTAAATTAATTAAAATGCTCTACTGTATAATAAAATTGGTTTATAATATTCTTAAGATATTAAAGGGAATTAAACACTTCAACTAAAATTATTAAAATGCAATTTAGCGAAAAATTAATTATATTAACAAATTATTATAAAAAATGGTCCCAAAAAGATTTTAAAAAAATATTACACAAATAAATACCTCTAATGCAACAGGCATTAAGAGCTGATTAAGTATTGCTGAATAATCACCATTCTTCATTCCTATTTTATTTAACGGTAAATTAAAATTATAACCTTTACCATCACCCTCTCCAATAAAATCAAAATCAGATTCTCGTAGATTTGGCCAAAATGTTCCATATTCATATCGATGTATTGAAAAATATAGAACTCTTATTTTAGAAAAATATCCATTAAAAAATATCTTTAAAAACCCTATGAAGTTCTTTTTTTACCTTGAATCATTGTAGAACATTTTTTGTGTCCCTTGACCGTGATGTACATCCCAATCTACTATTAAAATCCTTTTCATATTTAATTTGTCTAATGCATATTGAGCAGCTATAGCAACATTATTAAAAAAACAATATCTATAATAATATAATTTTATATATTTCATATTTTGATTTTATTTGCTTTTTATACCCATTATATTCATTATACATTGCATGGTGTCCAGGTGGTCTAATGATAGCCATTCCATTTTGTATTTTACCATCAGAAATATTCTTAACTAAGTCAATTGTACTACCGACACACATTAAAGACATTTCAAATGTAGACTAAAATTAGGGAATAAATTTTAACCTCTCAAAAATTTTAAAAAATAAAAAAAATATACTGGATGAAAATATATCGCATCAAAATGTGAGCTCATTTCTTCCAAATCATCCTGGTTTTCAACAATGCTTATTTTCTTTAGAAAATCATAATGATCTTCAGAATGCTTTAATAGGATTTCATCTTTCGATGCTTTTCGTGATTGAATTTTGGTACAACGATCTAGCAGCCCTAAATATGAGCATCTACAAAAATATAAAACTTTTTTAATTTTTATATATTGCATAGAAAACTATGAGGAATTTCATTGTGGATATGGTATCCACTAATTTTAATAATTTATGTCATATTGAAAATTTACTTGCAGAATTGTTATTTATATTAATAGAAAGATTTGAATAAGATTATACTGAATTGTATCTTATCAAATTCATCATGAAATAAAGTTATACGAAGGTTCCCAAAATATATCTAATAATATTAATAACCAAGCTAATGCAGTTTTTTAGGTAGGAAATTAATGTGATTCTGCTTTAACAAACTTTCAGCATACAATTTATATTTTTCCTCTTTCTGCTACTTGCTAAATATAATCAAGAAGTTGGGGTGCGATAGCGAACAGATTATGCAGTTCTCTAATGTATTAATATATTTATGTTAAAAACCCCTTTAATGTAAAGCAATATGTATTTCGGATAACACTTATAAACATCTAATGTTATTAATTTGTTAAGAAGTATTTATCTTTTTCCAAAGAAACTGTTTCTAAAACTAAACAATTTTCAATTCATTCTGCTTTGATGCTAATATCTTACATAGATAGAATTAGATTTTCGTTTTAAATTGGATAATGGAACTATATTTTATATTATTACTATCGTTAAATATAAATAGTTTTTGCATTGCAGATGGTTGAGTAAAAACGGGAAATAATACATGTTTATAATTATTTTCTGGAAAGTTTTCAGTTTTTAATATAAACTATAAAACTGAAATAAATGAAATTAGACCATCAAGCTGATTACCTTTGTAATATTTTTGTTAATCTCTCTGGTTTTTCTGGATAGTTAGAATCCCAAATACATTTATGCTGGCACATACTTTCATCATATACCACACCTGTAGTATTGCGTAGTAGTTTTATAGAAGCAATTGCCTGAAACCAAGTAAAATTTCCATATAATATTAAATAAATAAAAATATGTTTTCACCTTTTGAAAGACGTCGTTGACGGTAACTTCATCCTGTTTTTCCTTTAATTTACTTTTTCCTTTTCTCTTCACTTCTAAGATAGCAGCGTTTGGTTTACGTTTTTCAACAGTTTTTAACATTGCTCTTGTTTGAATTTTTGCCTTTTGAGCACCTTGGCGTGTTACAACGGATGAATTTTGCTAAATTAAAAATTAAATGATTATTCTTGTTGTAACAAAGAAATTTACCAAAAGTCACCATTTTCGTTGAATGCTTCACTTTATCTTCTGTCATAGATTTATATTATATTAGATAAAAATATAAAAGTACAATAACCCTAATTTTATATTCTTAAAAACAGTAAAAATTTATTTTTCCAAATTTAAAATTAAATGTACCAAATAGAACTTCTGGAATTAAAATTCATATGATATAATATTCATACTCCTACACAATTTCAAATGGCTTGCAATAATGATTAACTCATAGTTTTGGAATTTCAAAATAACTAGTTTATTTTGTTTATTCCTTTTTGGAATAAAACAAACAAACCTAAAATCTTTACAACAGTTTTGACAGACTTACAACAAAGTAAATATATATTTTTGAAAAACGTCAAGACTATTTGCCAAAATCGTACTAGATGGATAAAAATCACAGTCCTTGCTTTACTAACCACTCCTCTAATTCATTTTTATGCTCATGAAATTTATAAAATGGGCAAGGTTTCCGTATTTTGATGGGCGAAAAATTTTCACTTTTTCTTATGGAGCTCGACCTGTATACATTCTAAACTTTCAATTTATGCGTTTTTTCGGTGTATAATCAGGTAAACATGGATTTTATAGAATAAATTTAGCCACTAATTTCATGGAAAACTACAAGGCTTTGTTATATAATTTCCTAAAAGGTACGTAGCACTCTTTGCAAAGTACAAAAATCAATTAGAAAAAACCGGGTCCGGGACCAAACACACAGATGTTTTTAGAAATCGCTGCAATCTCTTCCTTGTAGTACTGGTTCAAAAGCGAAGATGTTAAACGTTTGCCGTGTATGGCAGGTATTTAGTGGCTAAAAAGCCGAGATATAAAATATATGCCTTGTTGGGCAATTGACAGTGGCTAATGAGCCGAGATATAAGATTATTTGCCTTGTAGGGCAGGTATTTAGTGGCTAAAAAGCCGAGATGTAAAATAAAGCACAATCTAACTTTAATTATTAATTGCCAATTGAGACAATTTGTGTATTTAAAGTTTTAAGTTTTCAAAAAAGAAGAAGACTCACATGCCGAGTAGGGCCGTGGTTGTCTTTTATAAAATTTTAGAGCAACTGATCTAACTATTATTACGATTACTCTACTTTTATACAAAATTTTTGCTCCCACTTCTCTATAAAATTTTTCATTATCCATGATATTTTCTGCGAAATCTGCAAATTAATAAAATAAATTTTGATTTGCAAACTCCGCATTTTAAAAGTTCATCGATTCACCTGAACTATATATACAAATTTTTTACTTTAATATTATTTTTGCGAAATTTGCAAATCACTGAAATAAATTTTGATTTGCAAATTCCGCATTTTCGAAGTTTATTATGGTTCATTTAACTAGGTTAAACGAATCAAAGGCAAAGTTCTATAATAATTAATATTTTAATAATTTAATTATACATACATACATATTTTGTTGTTGTTTTTTATTTTCAAAATTAAGAAGATATGAAGATTTAAGATCTTCATCCTAAAGTGGCCTCTACACAATCGCCGTAGCACCGCAAACCCACGCCGAACTCACGCCGATACCCTGTCCACACATTCGTGCGTTGTTTTGACATTTGACATTCTTTTATCATAATGCACGAAATTGATGTTGAAACTGCCGCTAATTAATTTAGTTAATAATAATAATTTGTCTTAATTTTTTTTATAGTTTGTCAGTTCTAGAATTAGGTTATGTAATAAATTCGGGTGAAAGTTCGTCTGAAAGCGAAAAATTACACGTATCACCGCCGAACCTACGCCCGATAACCCGTCCACACAATCGGCGAGCTCGAGTTCGGCGGTGCTGCGGCGATTGTGTAGAGGCCCCATAACAGCTTAATGGAGAAATGAATCAGAAGAGGCATCTTTTTCGATGAGAAGAAGAAAAATTTGTGTTTTAACAATTCTAATTACGTTTTTTTCAAACAAAATTTTTACATCAAAATTGTTTTTCTTCAAGTAAACTTAAACAACACACCATATTTTCTTAATGCATCCCGATGGGTGTTAGACACTTGCAAACTTACATCACTCGTGATGTTGATCGTGGTGTTAAAACTATTGATATTGCCGAAGAAATTGAAGGTTACAAAAGGTAATTTAAAAATGCTAAAACCTCAAATATTCTATTATGGCCTTTGTAATTTATAAAAAAACAAATTGATTAAACTTTTTGCATAATTGTTAGTTAAAGTAACAAGTAATTTACAAAGTTTCCCAGCAATTTCCTGCAACTTTATTTACATTGATTAAATTTTTTTATAGATACCACAATATCGAAAAACCATTGATTGTAATTGATTTATACACTTTACCAGAGGTGCGACGTTTTAATATAAAAGAAATTGCCTTAGGAGGACTATATGGACAATTTAATGAATGCTTAGATCTTTTTCTCAAAAAACTTGTGTATCATGGTGTTTCACTTGTTTTTTTCAGTGATGGTACAATACAGACTTCTAAATTAAAAACATGTTTGCAAAGACAAAGTGAAAAATATGAAAGAAGTTCAAGATTCTTCGATATAATAGATAGTAATTTTGATGAACTCAAATTAAAAGAATGTCAAATTGATCAACTTACGCCGGTTTTAAAAAATCTACCTACAATCGCTTCAAAATATGGACCTATATATAGAACTCAATTAAATGAATGTGATCTTGAACTAGCTGCATACGCCTACAAGAACAAAGCATTTGCTATTATTGGAAATGACTCAGATTTTCTAATATTTGAAGGGAATTGGAGACTATGGTCTTCCCGAATAAATTTAAATAATTTCACAACTATCCAATACAATCGGTTGGCATTAAGAAGAAACTTATCGTTGACATGCAACCAAATGACTTTACTAGCTACCTTATGCGGAAATGATATACTTCGCTATGAAGAAGTAGAGGTAAATGATTTATTTAAGGAAGCAGGGTAATAAAATTTAGCAAATATAATATTTTCAGCATTTTCTTAAACCAATGGGCTATGGTGTAAATAAGTTTCAAGATGTAGCACAGATAATTAGAAATTTACATACGGAGCCTCCCAACTTAAGTTTAAGAGATGCTAATTATCTTTCTAAACTGATTTTTCCACCACAAGAGGTTGAACTTGGTGTGGAAAAGATATTTAATAGTTTGAATTCGTACAACTATGTAAGATAATGTTTTCTTTACCAATATAATATACTCGTATATTATTTCATTTGCAAGCAGGCAACGATTAAACAACATGGAAACTCTTTTATAGATAAAATAGCAAAAGATAGCAGTAATTTGAATTACGAAATTTTGCAAAGCTGTCCAAGTATCATAAATTTATTGCTTTTTGATCTAAGACACAATATTCATGCAAACTGTCTTGACTTCATTATAACTGCGCGTCGTAAAGTTATGGGTATTTTACTACAGCACTTGAATGACAAAAATGTTACAAGAATTCTCCATTATAAAAAAAATCATGAGACACCATTTGAACCTTTTGAAATAAAGCCAGAGTTCCCGAATAGTATACTATTTAACTGAAATTTGAATTTATTGATTTATTTTTATTTGACTAGTAAAAGTTCCTCCTTTGCCGGAACTTCTTCTAACGCCCTATGGAAATAATAGCGAACTTGATAAACTTCGGTTGGAATTACTATGTTGGCAAATATCTCCACGGTTGTTACCTGAAGTAATTGGAAAAATTCCAGAGGATTATTTGATCGATGTGCTTACAATATTTTTTTTATATGAGGTATTTATTATGGTTATTATGATTATATTAATTTAAAAAATTATTCATAATATACTTACAAAATATCAACAAAAATTACAGAATTACAACTTAAGAATTTTCAAGAGTTTTTGACTGAAAAACTCCTGGATAATTTTTTTTAAGTTATGGAGTTCTCTGTATTTATATTTTTTTCATGCAACTATGTCTATTACATTACCCATTTCTTAAGACATTTTTTATCCCATTGAAAATATCTTTTTTTTCACTCCACATATAGTTTTAACAAATTAGCATGCTATATTCATAAATTTTATAAAAAAGTACACTTATATGTAAAATTTACTATCCATCATGGCAACTGTCTCTTGATTTATCTTCTGAGATCATTTATGTCTATTTTCCCTCATTTGATGCATCATGGTCCGCATATTAGACATTCTTAAGAACTCACTTTTCTAAATCTTATTTCAAAATCTTACTTCTGACTCAAATTTTCTCGAATTAAAGTTCGTGCTTCTGTTGGAATTCTTCAAACTTAATTTTCTAAACAACTTTTACATTTCTTCTAAAGTTTTCTTCTAACTTTACCTTCTCACAGATTTATGGGTAAAAATGTATTGCAATATGTTAAGGAAAAGTAAATTAGTATAAATTTATTTCAGAATCAGCAAATAACTCTTCAGGAAGCTGATTGTCTTATGTTGGCCAATTGTGATAAGCAATTTGATTTTGATAGTTTAAAATTGGATAATATTAAAAAAATCAACAGCCGTGATTCGAGAATCGCATACATTTTTCCTGTAATGTACATAAACATATGCGGTCGTTTTTATGCTGTCGGACTATCAAAAATTAAATCATTAATTAAATTTAATGGATTGTATTTTCATTTTTTGAGAGAAAAATGGGACAAATTGAATATAAATGATCAAGAAAAGTCATTAAAAAGTGTCCAACATCTTCGTATATATTCTAAAGAATGAGGATTGATTTAAGTACATGTAATTTTTTAAACTAGCTAACTATAAGTTTTTAATTATTTTTTAAACTAAAAACTAACACAACACAATTTAACAAGCACTTAACCTGCATCTTCAAAAAATTATCCGTTTGACGGATTAATGATTATTAATCTTCGTAAATCTTCTGTCTACGTAAGTTTTGATGGTGTCACCACCGACTCCAGATTTAGTACTTGGTGTTTACGTAAATTTTCAATTTTAATTCTTTGAGGGTTAAGTGTTGAAATGTTTTAAACATGATTATGTAACGTATAACAAAATAACTAACAAAAAAGTGTAAAATTAAATTACTTTTCTATATTATATAAAGATATACTAAATATTGGCATTTAATTTCTTTTTCTAAACTATTTTATTCAATTAGTTTTGGATGTATTCCTAGTCGAAATGTTTAATGATGACTTTATACTCAATGTACTGAATTGGATATGATTTACTGAATGTACTGAAAAGTTTATGGCTTTAATACTGATTTGATACTGATAGTGTTGAATCGTGACTTATCTAAGGCTTTCAGTATAAATTCAGTAACATCACTATTTAATATTTTATGATAATTACGAAAAAACCATTTACAACGTTCCTATACCCATTCCCCACTGAAGCTTATACTCATTATTACAATACAACGACGGAAATTTTGTATGAATTCTCCATACAAAATATCCGTCGTTGTATTTTAATAATGAGTATAAGCTTCGGTGGAGAATGGGTATCAGACATATTATCATCTGATTTTGTTTCATTTGTTATATTTAATGATTTAGTCCAATCAAAAGCATTCTTTGATTCAGTTTCGGTTTAAAGAATAAATACTATAATAGATACGTGGCATACTTAGCTGGCGTATGGGTTATGAATAAATCAAAAATATTATTTATGTACTTTAATTAAAAAAATAAAAATCTGTTTCGATAAAAAAAAAAGCTTAATTTTTTTTTTTAGTTTAATATGAAATTCTAGCTTATTTCCAATTTTAAAAATAAAATTTATGTCAAAGCTCTTTTCTTTTCTTCTCGATGAATTATTTTATCTAAAGCTGTTTCTAATCTATAAGTAGCCTCGGCCAATTTACAGTTATCACTGTATGAATCGTCAATTATATCTTTAACCTTAGATAAAAGCTGCCGAAAATTCATCATTTCAGTATCTAGAGATTTTTCTTGTAAAATATTACTAAGATTTGTCCGATGCTCATCAATATTTGATATATTATACTGAAACCAGGTACTAACATCACTTAAACTGTAGTCAGACTTGTTAGCTTCTAAGTTACTTTTGTTAACGTCTGCTCCATTAACTGTAATATTTTTATTAGAATTCATATAAATATATATGAAAATAAAATAAAATTATACTTGAATGTGATAAATAGCTTGTTACTCTTGATGGTGGATGGTTAAAATTTATTTTGTAAGGCGTACTTGAAACTGGAAAACTTTTGTAAAACGATTGCTTCTGGAAATTATAATTTATGTTCAAATAAACATTATTTAGTAATATAGTAAATGAATTTTACATTAAATAAACTTACAAAAACGTTGAGATCATGGATTATACTTGTCAGAGATTGTCTATGTTCCATTAAAAATTTATACATATTTTCGAGATCTTCAGAACTTTTACTTTGACTTTTTAGCAAGCTGTCAATTTTACTGTAATTTAAAAATATTATTACTAGTGATTTCATACAATATAAATCTTACCTCTTTTCATTCTCAAGACATACAATAGCTTGGCACAATTTACCATTAATTTCACTTTTTGGAAGTTTTATTGAGTTTCCTGTTAGATTTAAAGATATATTTATATAAATACACTTATCAAAATGAGTTATAATTCTGCTAAAAGAAAAAAAAAAACTTTACCTGTTGACTTAACAGTTATATCTCTATTACTATTCACTGCTGAACTAAGTTCACTCAATTTATGAGAAGGTTTTTGAATTTCATAAGATTCCAAGTTTTCACTTTTACACAAAAAAGTACAGAATTTTGAAAAAAATGATGAGAACTTTTTTGAGGGTGCTTCCTCCTACATAAAATATAATAAAAGTATAAAAATATATTAAACGATATTTATATTTACTTCTGCATAAACTTCATACATTCGATGAGAAGAAGTATGTTTTCTGTTTGAAAATCCATGTGTGAAACATTTTAAACACAAAGAAAGTTTTCGGCATACTTGACACTTGAATTTAATGCCTATAATTTTTTCGATACCACAAGAAAAACATGATGTATTATGAACTAAGTTTTTTGTAAAGTAAATCCTATTTATAAGCGCTAGTATATTGCTGTATATTATAATTGTTGTTTTAGATGTTTGCCAAAAACTCATAAATTGATATTGATTTAGGCCATTAAATCCAGGACACTTAATTAATTTATAATATCAAAATATTAAATTTTATTTCATAAAGAAAGCATACCTGAGAATAACATTGATTTATTATTTGAGGTATAATTTGCAAACCATATGCGTCGGATTCACCTATATATGTAAATATTTTTGCTAGGCTTGTTAAAAGCATTTCAAAGCTAAATCTTGAAATACAACGATTATGATTAGCACCTAATTCAAAAAATTCTAAAATCATCTGATCCAAACATTGCACTTTACATATTACAAGGAATAAAACTTTTATATTCGATACTGATATGGTTACTGAACGTTTCCTAAAAAATTTAGAATAATAAATGTCAAATTTATAAAAAAAAATGTTTATATACGGATCAAAAACATTCCAGAAAAAGTTTGCGAGGATATCAGTAGCATCGTCTATATTAAAGTTTTCTGGTACTATTGTAGTGCGAGACCAAGCAAAAAATATATTGTGTATAATAGCTGTTAATTTATCTGGCCTTACTTTAAAAGTGCTATCTGCTCCTTTAATATGATAATCCATGATTGATAAAGCCGTTTTATATGGTATATGTCTAGCTAAAAATTGATTTTATATAAGTGAAATGTTAAAAAAAAAGTGTCTTCTTTTACTATAAAACTCTTTTTTCAAAAAATCTATTTTAATTGCACAACGATAGACTGTATATTTGAACACAGAAAATTGATCATTTAATTTCGACATTATTAACCTAAATGTCGGATGATCATAAGAAGTTTGTCCAGTTAAATCATTCCGATACAAAATATAACCTTCACGATTTTGACCCATTGTGCATCACTAAAATTATTTGTATTATTTATTCAATTCATACAATTAGTTAGATTACAATTTCCACCAAATAAAAAACTTTTTACAGTTCAATTTTGAAATAACATCATTCTTAAGATGTTGGCTATACTGCTTAATTGTGAAATCTCTATATGTCATTTGATTAAAAATGTGAATAAAATTTACTTATTGTGAATATTTATTGCACTGCCATCTTCACGTTTATTTTACATACAGCTTCACAAAATCAGTTCTTTTGTCTAGTTTTTATTATATTTAAGTGAAAATATTACTAAACAATATTGTATCCTTTATGAAAATGAGTTATAATGATAAGACGGATGGACTGTCAAAAGAAGAATGGATGGCACGTTTGGCGCAATTCCAATTTAAGCAGGCAGACATGAACAAATTAATTATGAATTATTTAGTCACAGGTAATTCTTTTTAAATTCACTTCCAAAAACTTATTTACGTCTTTTATAAACTCATGAAGAGGGTTTTAAAGAAGCAGCAGAAAAATTTCAAATAGAAGCTGGATTGGAACCTAGTATAGAGCTTAGTTCATTAGATGATAGAATTTTAATTCGTGAAGCTGTTCAAAATGGAAGAATTCAGGAAGCAACACATTTAGTAAATCAATTACATCCCGAACTACTTGACAACGATAGATATTTATTTTTTCACTTACAACAATTACAGTTGATAGAATTCATTCGGTTAGCTTTACTTTTAATAAGAAAAAAGAAAAAAATCAAATAAACTTATTTTTAGAGCTGGCAAAATTGAGGAGGCCCTTGCATTTGCACAGACTAAACTTTCAGAAGCTGGAGAATGTATTCCAGAAGCGCTTAGTGAATTAGAAAGAACGCTCGCCTTATTAGCCTTTGAAAAACCACAAAACAGCCCTTTTTCAGATTTATTAGAGCAATCACACCGCCAAAAAGTAAGTAATTTTAATCTTACAATAAGTAGAACTTTATGGTTTTAATATTTAACAAACAAAAATAATATTTTGTCTTTATTATCAGATATGCATGGCTAAGTAAGATAAATGTAGATATACATCATTTATTTTCATAGTTAATATCATTATATTTATTAAATGTCAAACATACGATACTTAATCTAAAAAACCTAGAAAATTGATTATAAGTTGCCTCACAACTTATTATTAAAATTAAAAAAAAAATAAATTTAGGTATTAGGTTTGTCGTTTTATTCTTTTCTTTAGCATTCTTTGTCGCCTTTACACCTCGTGTTATTTAATAACAATATTCAATGAATAAAATAAAATTATATAAAATATTTAAATGATTTCTTCTTTTATATATTTAGATTGCTAGTGAACTTAATGCTGCAATACTCAAAATGGAACACCAAGAAGAATCAAGCCCAAAAATAATGTACCTGCTTAAGATGATACTTTGGGCACAATCCAAATTGGATTCAAGGGATGTAAATTATCCAAAAATTAAAGACTTAGCAACAGCTCTGATTGAACCAAAATAAAAATCAAAAATATCTTTGATTGAATTCCAATAACAAAACCTTTTTTACCTCTTAGAGTGTGTTGTTATGCTTTAATTTTATCTATAATTTATATTAGTTACGTTAATGAAAAATTTTCAGCTAAATCGTGTTTCATTCATTAATATTCAATGATTTTGCAAAATAACAAGGCTAGCAAGAAAGAAAAACGAAATTTCAAAATCAGTTGTTTAAAATTGAATTAATTTAAATTTAATTATCTGGTATAAAAAATTTACAACAAAAAAAATTAATTTACAAATTTAACTTACTGAACAAATTTTTGAAATCTTTTTCTTCTATAAAATTGATATTTTTAATACAAATTTCTTTTGTTTTCACAAAAACATCATTAAAAGTGTTCAATTTTCAAAAAACCTAAAATTTAAAAACTTTTTATCACATAAGGTAAAAAAAAGGTACAAAATAATAAAACAATCGTTTTAAGCTAATATTTAAAAAATAATTTAAGTAATAAATGCGTAAGAGTATAAGGTCTTGTTTAATGAAACCTAACGGCAATTAATATAAATGTAATAAATTTAACAAGCAATTTTCTAGTAATTAATTAGATTAGTATATTTATTACTCTACCATCCAAATAGTATATCCATTGCTTTGTTTACTATTCCTGAACTTTTTTGTGGAACTTTGGATATTGGTACAACGGCATTTCCACTCTGTGCACTTTCATAGGCAGTGTGTGTCAATGGGCGAACTCGTGACATTCTATAATAAATAAAAAATTTTCTGATTATCACAGCAAAATTTAGCACCAATATTTCAAATTAAAATTAACCAATTTTAATAAGAAATGCAATGGAAATTACATCTAGTAATAATAATATACAGTAAACTATTATTTTTAGAAGCCTACGTTCGAATCTGTATTATTCTATTCGTTAGAGTCATTCATATAAAATATACGAAAGAAGTTTTAGTTAATACAAACAAAATTTTAATATTGGTTAGAAGTTTAATTTTGAAGACAAAGAAAATTTGCTGTTAAAAATTTAAATCTAACTTTATCCTTGATAGCTTTCACACACCTATTTTCGCAGATATTTTCCTTGTCTAAAATACTTTTATCCTTGCAGTAAGTTACACCAATCATATTATTCCCAATGATTTTTTCATTAAAACTAAGTGCTTTATCGGCAGCCAGACGTGAAGAGAATTTAATATGAACCCAGTTACCATTCTGTGATGGAAATACCTTGTCAACAATTGTTCCACATTGTGCGAAATGTACAAGTATCATTGATATAGAACTTTGTGGAAATCCAAATACAGTCAACCAAAAATCATTATATTTGCGTTGTGGACATTCAAATGGATCATTCAAAATTGAATTGTTTTGATTCATGTGTGGATTCAAATTTGATGTAGGTGAAGTTATTCTAAAAATAATTTGTAAATTTATAATTTTATGTTATTTTCATTTTTTAAATTGCGTAATACCTAGAAACATTGAAACTTGTTTGAACTAAATATGAATCATTTATAGATTGATTGGCTTGTGATTGATTTTGAAAAGATGTCCCCAGACAAAGTGATTGATTACGATTAATCTGCTGTGGACTTTGAATCTGCTGCATTTCTGTTCGCAATGAATCGAAAAGTCCCTAAAAAATAATCAATAATAGTAAAAAATAAATAAGTCAATAAGCAAAAACAGTTGATGTCTATATAAATATTGATTAAACATTTTAAAATCAATGTTGAGTAAAGGTATTGAAAGAAATTTTCAAAAAAAAATATAAAGCACCTGTGTTGGAGGCCCAGAAATACTATTATTATGATTTGAAGCTTTTTCAACAAAACTGTGATTGTTTGAGTTATGATGTGTACTAAATAATGTTTTTTGTCCCAGAACAGAACGATTAAAATCTGTAGGCGACGTGGGATTAACTGAAGGCGAAGAACCTTAAATATATAAACCACATCATTTTTACCGTATTTTTTAAATAAAAAAAATATACCGAATGCTAAACTTCTTCCTTTCGTTGGAGATAGCGTGTTACCTCTAGTCGATACAGGGGAACTGGAATCGCCTAACAGAAATGATGGTAAATAGGGGCTATTTGCAGGACTACTTGATGGACTTCCAAGCGCCATCGGTTCCATTCGAATTTTTTTTTAAATATTTGAATAATTTACTAAAATATTAAATACAATATAAAAATATACTTAGGTTAGTAACTGACACTGCTTAAGTTTTGCTTTTGTTTTTTTATAAAATTGAAAGTGTCAAAACTACAATGAAAATAAAAACGTTGCGTAAAGGTGAACTTTAATTTACTGTTCGAGATCTTATAAGCCCTTATCCATACACTGTATTAGCCTGCCTCCCTTAACGGCACATTGTACTTAAATTTTAATAAAAATTTAAAAACAAATAAATCAATTATAATAATAAATTAATTATAACATACTAATCAATAATTGCTATTTCTAACATATGAGGGAAATGTCAAAAAAAGGCCCCAAAAATTAACATTGAATAATTCAACTGTGCTGAAATAGCGATTTTTAAGATTTTAAATTAATTAATTAAATAAGAATAAGACAAAACAAACAAATAATAATTTAGATTATAAATAAATTCGACACGACACAATAAATGGAGGAATTTTCAATGTTAACTTGTTGGACAACCTTTTAATTCACAATAGATGCCAAAATTTCTCTTATACAGCTTTACAAAGTCTGTATTTCAAGATACGATTGTATTATGCTTAATACATTTAATATCCGGAATGAAACTACTAAGGACTATTCACTATTTTTTCCAAATCATCAAATGACTCTCTCGTCCCATATAAAGTATATGAAAATGGTCATTTGTGAGTAAAAAATTAAACATATTTAAATTTTTACTCACAAATGACCATTTCCATTTAGTTTACATTGAACGAGAGGGCCATTTGACGAGTTAGAAAAAATAATGCATAGTCCCTAACTACACTGAAGCAGCATTAGATTGTGAATTAAAACAATTTCTGCATGGTGCCGCTTGCACGATTGAGATAGTAAACGATTACCTGTTCCCAGCTTGCAGACGACTGAGATCTCGAAAATAGGTGTCTTTTCATTAATTCATTTCAAAATTGAATAACTAACTAGCTGATTGGCGAATGGTGTAAAAAAAGAGAAAAACAAATAGGTTAAACAGAACCACTCAATTTATATATTAATACGCAAGGTGTTTTTTTGTCCTCCCTTTTAAAGGTATTGACCCTCAACCGACATAGCACGACCGCTTAATGGCTTGGTTTTGCTTTTATATTGTGTTTGTTTTTATCTCTCTTCGGCTTAATTCGGTTAACGTGTAGATAAGTCGAGTGTATATATTCACATTTCTGCTTGCCATACATTTTTATTGCAAGCAGACATGAATATATGTATAAACTCGGTATTCTTCGTTAATACATCACATTTCACTCACGCAGAGCCAAAAAATATTCAAGCGAAGAATATATTCCATTTTGTTTTTTTCGATGTATTTTTGAAATTTTCAACAATTGGACGATTCTAGTTATTAATAAATAGATTAGAATGGTAGCTTTAACTTCAATTTAAAGTTAATTAGCTTACTCAACTCTGCATTACATTACTTAGGATAAAGTTAAATTTGAAGAGTAGTAATAATCAATTATTTCTAGGATGCCGTTAAAAGGCGGAAGAATAGCTAGCGAGATTACATATTGTTAAATAATCAGGGCCGTTTGTGACATTTTTGCCTATTTAATAAAGAAATACAAATTACATATGTAAGAAAAATAATGGGTAGAGATCTTCTATCAATTAATCTTAAGATTCAAATTACAAATATTTTTTCAAAAAATTTATAAAGAGATTACACTCAACAATGGAAATTTGTAGTTCAACATAATTTCATTTGTTATCTTCAATTAGTTTAAGGCTCTTTAAAAATTCCTTGTCAATATCTAAAAAAAACAAAAAACTAGTTTTATTTCATTATAATCTAAAGCATGGTGCATGTTGTTCAGTCTGAATTTAAAGCAAGGAAAAAACAAAACCTATAAAAAGGAGCAAAATTAGATCACTAGGCACGTTAAATACTATCAAAAATTTAAACAGATGTGTTCAAAAAATAAACACATACCGCTTTTGTTTTTAAGGTTTATTAAATTTAAATAATTGTTTTTATTTAATAAATTTAGATTTTAATATTACAGCAAACAGATATTTATTTATCAATTTCAGTAATAATCATTAAGTATACAAGAATATATGCAAAAACCTTCACCAAGTTAATAAATTACACTATTTTAGCTAACATTGTATTAAAAAAATTTACACAAGTTTATTAACAAAATTACTACTAATATTATCATTTTTAAAAAAGTGTTTTTATTTATTGTAAAAGAAAAAAAAAAATTCAACAAAATTTTTATAGACATTCAACTCTCATTTCATTTAAATATGAAGTAACTTGAAATATTAAATAAGTCATAACTTTTTTATTTTATTTTTTATGAATAATTATTTGAATATTTACAAGCTATGTCTTTTTTTCATGTTTTTTTTTGGACAGAATAGTGAAAATATGTATTTTTGAAATACAAGCGTTAAGTACATTGTTTTTTTTTGTTTTGTTGGGTTTAGCTTAAAGATAAAATATATATATATAAATATTATTTTTGTTAGGATTTAGCATTACAAGGAATAAATTTTACTTGAATACAAAAAGTATTCAATATTTTTTAAGTACGCATACTTATGTTTTGATGTTTAAAGGACTAAGTATATAATTAAGCTGGATGGCGGAATGTTAACATTTTGCAAAAATATATTTTATATTAATTTTTAAATCTAATTTTTTTCACTTACATTCATATCATTCAAATTTTAAACAAAAAATTATAAGCGTAAATTTAACCTGAAGCTTACTTTCTCTTTAATTGTGAATTTTGGAAAAGTAATTGACGAGGTTATTTTATTTTAAATTATTAACTCAATATTTCAAATTTATTTACTTTGGTTGGGAAGAGAAGTGTAATATATTGGCTGACTTTTATTAAACTTGTTAATTGCTTGATTTTTGCAAAAAAAAAATAGCACAATAAAAATTGTATTAACGACTTCTTTTACTTCTATAACTTTTGGTTTGACTTAATATTTATGAAAAAGAAAATGGCCTTTAAGTAGTAAATAATCTATCTCAAAAGTTATATCTTTGAACTTTTTCATTTGGTAAATAATAATGAAACTAATCTGAGTGAGTGACACACACTGACACATTTAAAAATGAATATAATGAAAATCGCTTGAAAGCTGATTCTTAAACCTAGTATTGTAATTTTGATTACTATTTTTGTATTTTGTAGTTTATAATTTATAGACAAATTTTACAAATGGACAACACAGTTTGAATTTATTGAAATCTTCGTGGTTAATATGGTAGTCTTACATATATAACTCTATATATGCTAAATTTTTGACCCAATTGGTTTTAATAAAAACAAAAACAAAATCTAAATTTTTATTTGATTACCTAAAGTATTGGTGTACTTAAAGGTTATCAAATGCTGAAAAAAACTGAACTTAAAATTAATATTACATTAAAGAAAACGTCAAGCTTCAACAAAGATTTGTTAATATTTTTAATATTTTCTATTTGTTTTGTTGTTTTGCTATTATTTTCTTATTTAAAATTTATTTAGCATAAATATTTTATAGCATTTTGGGAAAAATTTTATGAATGAATTCAGATAGTTTCATAAAAATATAAAAATTCATCACAGAAAAATATTAAAAAGCTCATCAAGAATTGTACATTGAATTAGATAGTCATGCCATTAATTTAAAAAGAAACATCTCAAATCATTTTTTTTCATCATACCTTTTTTTTAGAACCACAAATATTTAAAAGAATTATAAATTAAACATTACAATAAAATCATTATTTAATAATCTATTTTCTTCTTTCTATATTTACTATGATTAAGAAAAGTACTGTCTTTAGCTACTTATAAAATATTAGGTTTTTTTTTTAAATAAAACTCTGAACAATTTTTAATATGAATATAAAACAGAAGGAAAAAAACCTCAACTGTAACTACTTTTAAAATTATTTAACCTTAGGATGAATCGTTGACTTGTTTCTTAAATTTATTTAATAACTTTTTTTTTTTTTTTTTTTTTTGTAAATTTTTATATAAAACTTTCGCTTATTTACATCATAAGTTGTAATAATTTTAAAATATTCCTATATAAATTGGCAATTGGATTGCATTTATCCATAATTTTATAATATTTAAAACTATGTTTTTTTGTGGGTTTTTGTAATTAATCAATTATTTTCATATTATTAATTATGGTTTTTACATTAAATTCCAATAACAAAGTTAGTTAATTTTTTGTTTGTTTTAATATTCAAGCGCATGCAGTTTTAAAATGATTGCAAAATTTAAGTACATTTGTTTCATATTAATTTTCTATTTAAGCTTTATACCTTTAGAGATCTTTTATATTTTGGTTTTAATAGGACGTTTTTAAAATAAACTTTTGTATTTGAATATTTAAAAAAAACAAAAAAAAATCTTGGAAAAATAGAAATATATACCAGATAAATAAAATTTCGAATATGGGATTCTAATGAGCAGTTTTTTTTATATTATCAAGAAACAAGTTTGAATTTAATAGAATCAAACAAAACAAAAATTAATAAAAATTGTTTTATAAGTTGATTGTTTAAAAGGTTTCAAAGTGAACCATAAGCGCAATTAAGGAGCATTCATTTAAACTAGCCTTAAAGTTAATAGTGATTGTAAACTCTTTTAAAATATTCAAGTATGACTTTTCTAGTCATAATTAATATTTATAATACATATAAAAACCTTTTCTCAACATTTTAAAATAATGAAACAAATATAGTGTAATTAATTAAAAATAAATAGTTAAAAAATAGAAAATAAAAAGGAAATTTTAACCTTTTGAAATTCTTTTTTGATTCTTGAAATTAAGACTTGTTTCCATAGTATAAAAAATAATATTTTTTAAGCTCACATCCCGACTACAATTTTAATCTAAATTTCTACCAAATCCAATTAATTAGAATTTGCTTAAACAGCAAAAACGAAAAAAAAAAAAAAATACATATATATCTTTATGTTTCAAGTTTTTTTGGCCACTTCCTTGTCTAATTTTTAATATTTACCTTCAATAAATTTACTAATACTATTGGCTAGCTAATTATATTCTCTGTTGCACTGTTCTCTTTTTAAATAGTCATTTCCACTTTAGCAATATTTTTGGCTTTAACTATTCGTTATTTCCTTATTAATTTGGGAACCAACATAGTTAATAGCGTTGTTGGTACTCATGATGCCATCTGTTGAAATCTATGTGAAAAACTATTATCGATCCAGTTGATAGTCCAGCTAGTAAATACCTTAAGGAATATAAAAATTAGAAAAAGGAAACTTGTTTTGATGCTGAAGATTTTTAAAAATATTAAATATTATTACTACTGTAAAAACTTAATCAAAAAACAACCCTTAGGTGTCAGATATTCATCCATGATTAAGTAGAGCTGACAAAAAATGAAATCATAAAATAGCTTTTCTTTAGAAGTGAATGCAAAGGGGGAGCGCAATGCTGTATTACAACATAGAGTTTTCAGATTTATTTTATAATATTGCAAGCAACGGTTGTCACGAAATTAAAACCATCTACCGTTAGAGTTTTATGAATTTATTATTCCAGACTTGAAAGTCAAAATATTATTAATATTAGTTATCAATTATTTCTTCTATAAAGAAAATGGTCAAAGGTACGAATAAAGAAATTCAATATAAAGAATATTTTTCTACAATTAAAGTATTCATTTTTTTTTAGTTATTCAAAAATATATCCCAACAAAAGTTTTTAAAAAAGGTATCATGTCTCAATTAAACATAAATTTGCTTACTTTTGATCATGTGTAAGTGCCAATGATCGAATTCCACTATTACAAGCAGGGAAAGCATAAAGAGGAGCTAAATTAAAAGTTCTCCATACTTCAACAATACCGCGATCTCCAGCAGTCATAAGATATTCGCCATCTCTTGATAATAGCATACACTACAGAAAATTAATTTAATATAATAAATTTTAAAGATCTTTATTATCAATAAACTAAAACCTGTAAATTATCGTTATGTGTCTCATTGCGTAATATTTTTCCATTTATTGTATAAGCAGCAACATTGCCTTTATCATAATTTACAACAATAAAACCTTCACGTGACATAGCAATAATTTCGGGTGATATAAAATCATTTGGTGGTTCTAGTGATCTTAGAAGATCACCAAATGTTGTATGTATTAGAACAGGTCCATCTAAAAAAAATTTCGTAATTAAATATATTTGAAAAAATTTTTAAAGTAATTTTACCAATAGATCCGGATATAACAAGTCCTAATTCAGCACTTATAACAACTGAGGTAACAGCCTGTTCATGTCCAGTTAAGGTTGCACGAGGAGTTGGGACATCACCTTCACCGACAATACTTTGTGTTCTTGCATTCCAGTGCCAAAGTAGAACTGTACAATCAGCTGAACCTGATGCTATATAACAATCAGATGTTATATTACATTCAGATCGAGATAGACAAGTAACCACTCCAAAATGTCCAAATATTATTTGAACGATTTTCGCTAAAAATTAAAAAAGATAATATATATATATCCTTGTATGCCTTAAATTCATAATCAGTTTGACCTAATTTTAGTGTTTTATATTTTATATTTTTACAAATATTTAATTTAATTTATTTAAATGTAATTTAATGAAATTTCAAGAATTGCGAAGATACATTTTTAGTGATGAAGGAAAAAATTATTCTAAGCATATAATTAGCTTTAAGCATTATTCCAAAAAACTTTTTGTTGTTAAATTGCAATAAAACAAAAGAATGGCTATTGTTAAACGGAGGGAAGGGAGGGAATGGATATCAGTTTTTAAAAATTGTATTTTCGTATTGCATGAGATTTTAAGAATATTGTGTCAAATTTTAAGATCAATCAAGAAACAGTTCTAGTAGCTATTGAAATTTGAATCTTGCTAATTCTTGTATTCCTTTAGAATTTAAAACTTGAAACTTATTGTTCTCAAAACGACGTTTTAAAAGTCTGTGATCATCGGCATTCAAAATCTTTTCTACACACATTTAGTTGAAATTTTATACATAGTTCTTACATATAAAATACCTCCCCCAAATGATACCGTTTAGCAGGTTGTAAAAGAACAAAACGTTGTTTTGACTTGAAACGAACCTAAAATTTATATCAATTCGGCGTAAAGCGATTTAAAAAAGCCTTTAAGGCAAATAATATTAATTTTTTTTATTAAGAATGGTAAAACGAAGTTATATATAGCAATAGAACAGTAGAGTGGCTATGTTTTCAGATATGGAGCAGAAAAAAATTATACTCAAATATAAATAATAGTTTAATTTAAAATACGATTTACATATTTTTTTGGCTGAATTTTTGTTTTTTTTGAAAATTTGAAATAATTAATTGTTACCTGTTTCTGTAGAGAAAACACGAAAACTATTATCCCAAAATCCGCATGCTAATAAAAATCGACTATCCACCGTTGTTACAAAACAATTTGAACGAATTTTCAGTTTTTGACTAAAATTATCTCCTAAATGACGTCTTGCTGCTGAATTATTATGAGCATTTGTTTGCGCTATATAATATTTTGAAAATTTAATTAAAGATAATAAACAAAAAGAAAAAAGAACACCAATGTACTTACATAGAATTGGATCCATTGCAAGTGGTAAATTAGTGCCAGGTGATTGTTGAGAATCAGCATAGCTAGGACTTTGGACGGAAGCTGAATAATTACAATTCCAGCGATTAACAGCAAATTGATGGCCAGCAGTAACAGTTACTACTGACGGTAAAGATAATTGTGGATAAGTATTTGCCGAAATATGAATAATTGGTGAATTTAAATGGAATTTCATTGACATACAAACATCATCAGGCATAGTACTAAACATCATTGGTGATAAATGCATAGCTGAACTACGTGGTGGATGTGGTTCCATTAATAATTGACTTGGTGTTTGACCAAAATTTTTGATTTGATTTTCAATTGCTTCTCTCATAACTGGATCGGGTATTGCATCTAGATCAACACTACCTTCATAAGTTAAATAATAAAATACATTTGTTGCACGAACAGCTTCTGGGCCACGTTGTTTATAACCAAATATTAAATCAATCCATTGATGTAGTTGACATGAAACAAATTCAGATTCTAATGCCATTCGATTTATACGAACAAATTCTTCAGGTGATTTAGCCCAAGGTGGTAATTCAACATCTGAAACAATTACACCATCCTCTCGTGTACCAAGGCGATAACTAGATGAATTATAAAACATTTCTGGTAAAAAATACCATTCAGGTATTAATTCTTTAACATCAGATGTATCACGTTGACAATTTTTCCATGACAGTGATACAGAAGAAAATAATCGATCTGGATAATCAAATTTGCCACTTTGTAAAGCTAAAAACATTGTTGTAAATGGTTCGATACGCATCATCCATGTTAAAACAAAACTAGAAGTTGAATAGTGTGTTCCATAATGAAATGGTGGAATCTGTTCATTTTCCCAACTTTCATAACGTTCTTCAAAATATGCCCTACGACTAGGATTTAAAGCACCAATTGGTTTTGATAGATCTCTATAATTGGACGGTTGACTTAAATCAAGCTCTTTAGAATCAAAATTTGTTAAAACCCAAGGAAAAACAGGATATTGATTAAGATCATTATATGTACGTCCAGCTATTGTATTTAAAAACATTAAATATTCAAAATTTGATATTTCACGTCGTTGCCACTTTTGTGTCATATTTGAATTTCTCATTAATTGACGTGGTGACATCATTGATGCACGTCTTGTTTGTGGTATTCCATATTTAATACCAACACCAACACGTGGTAATGCTTTAATTACTTTTTTAACAGTATGTTGATCAGGGAATGCAAATAGAATTGATGTACGGCTAGCTAAGAAAATTTCAATTGCAACATTTTGTAAAAGATAACGTCTTGAAAATATAGCACGAACTTCTGAAAAATACCATTTACCATGTAAATGATCACAATATTTAAGTACTTCATTATCGATTTTATGAAATTCAGTATGATCTTCGTCAACTTCAAAGAACATTTCTGTACTTGTTATTGATATTGTACCTGGTGCAACTAAGCCAGGTGCTATAATTTTTGCTTTTGTACTAATATTTACTGGCCCTGTTAAATCAATATCAAGTTCACGATCTTCTATTAAAAGTTCAGCATCATCAAGAAGATCAGTTGTTTGATGTGATTGTTGATGTGCTCTAGTTACCGCTATTTGCGTATGAAATTCATCACGTGTCTGTAATATAGCATCATCTGGGACACCATTTTCTAATACTGCTTTTAATGTTGCCTGCGGATGGCTCGATCCTCTTGGATTTTGAATCATTCGTTTTCTACGCCTTGCATCATCTTCCCATGCATCTAATTTCCAATAAATTTGTTTTAATATTGTACCACTTGTTTCACCCCAAGCACCATATTTATTACACATTATATTTCTAACTTTTTCTAATAGACGACTAGCAATTACATTATCACGTCGACGTGCTGCTGTTATTAAATGATCACACATACGTTCTTCTTCGCGACGTTCAAGTAAGGTTTGAGTACATTGTGATTCAAAATCAGCATGTTTAAGGACATCATCGGCACGCATTCGATTTAAAATGAATTCAGCTTCATTTGCTACACGAACAATATGATCTTTCATAGCATGCGAAAGAAGTCTACCTTCATTTATTAGTTCAATAAATGCTAGTCCTGCATGCTTTTGTAAGCTATTTTGCCATTCTTGTGAACATAAGAGCATAACTAATTCCACAACCGATTGACTATTTTTAAATGTAGTTAAACCTTTGCCTTCCATTAAAAGTTCCTGTCCATGTGAACCTACAAGTGTTTTTGATAAAAATGGGGCGAAGTCAACCATAATTTCACGTAACAGAGGGCAAACTGGTCCTAATGCAATTTCCAATTTTTGTGTAAGGCTAGCTTCTCGTGATGGTGTTGTTAATGGCAACTGACCCATTAGAGGTGGTTTAATTTGCAATTCTTCAGGTCTAGTACGTTGGCCAGCTGCTGAAAAATTATCAGGTACTCTTACCACTGATATTTCAGTAGCCGGTTTTTCACCCCGTTCATTAGATTGATGTAAAGTCGATTCAACATTTCGCAATTTATCATTACTGTCTTCATTAAGATTAACATCTGTCCAGCTCTCGTCATTAGAATTTAGTGGTTTGTTATCGTCAACTATAATTTCACTTGATGACTCAACTTCGGGTACTTCATTTTCCGTTGAGTTCATGTTAAGCGATGCAGCATCTGAATCAGTACTCTGTGAACATTTAAAAGAAAATTATGATAAACTTAATATTTGTTTTTGATAACATAAAATGTAAACAAAAGGCAATGATTTAAAACACAAATGACTTTAGGTTTTATATAATAGTTACTAGGACATGCACAATGTGTTTTAACAATAATGGATTGTCTTTAAAGCTTAAATAATTGATCCTTTAAGGTTAAACATTGAATGTAATTGAATGAAATATTGTTTAATGATGATATGTTATTTTATTTGGTAACTACATTTTTTTGTATTGCAAACGAATAACTCTACTTCCTTCAGGCTTATCAAAATGTCTCACACTACAGTTTAAGACTAAATATTATATTTAGTATCTGGCTTTTTAACATGAATCTCTATATTGTTATACATGTCTTAAGAACTTTTGTGTTGAGCGATTCATTCTAAGAAATTCACAAAATTAAAGGCCAAAAGGAATTAAATAAAGTCGAAGTCATTATGAAAAAGTAATTCCAGTTTTTAAGATTTTTAGATTTATATTATTAAAATAAAAGAATTTTAATTAGCACATTACAAAAATTGATTTTAATACAAAAAATAATTATAATAAAACATAAAAATCTTTTAAGACGTTATCGATGAGTTCTAAAAAAAACTGAACACAGCTCTACATAAATATCTTTTAGTGGAGTGAATGGTTTTACTTTAACAAAATAATTTAGTAAGAGAATTTTTTGATATGCTAACCTTATTATAAAAAAACTGAAAAAAAATATAAGAGACAGTAAATCCCTCAAGCAATATATTCCTGTCATCAACTAACCAATTTATATGAAAACTGTTTTATGTTCAACAAAAAACATTAAAGTGATAAGAAGAAATTTTCTTATGAGGAGAGAAGATATCCATTATTAACTCATATATCTTGCCTAAAAAAACTATTAAAAAAAAGAAAAACAAAACATACAGGCCCGATAGCAGAATATGCAAAAGCTTACAGAAGATTTCTAAGAATTTACACAACTAACATAAAAAGATGAAAATCCTTTTTAAACTAGTAAACTGTCTTAGAAAGTTATATAAAAATATACCTTTGGGAAAGCATAACGACTGCAGTCTGTTGCTATACAGACAGGAATATTCATGAAAAATAAAAGACCCTATTACCATTTATCATGCTAATGTACAAAAATTTTGCTTTGCTTAGCTTGCACTTAGTAAATGACTCTAAAAGTTATTTCATTATGCAATATTTCTAACTTCATTTATAGTGAAAGTAACAAAAACGATCTAATTAATATTAGCTTAAATCTTAAAAGAAGGTTTCTAATGAATAAAGATTTTGCAATCAATTGATAAAATTTCTAAAATAAGTTTAAACTGGATTAATTTGTGACAAAGGAATCAAGTCACAAAGGACTATTTAATTAGAATGAATTAAAAATACAAGAAAATTAATTGATTTAATTTCACTAAGCCAAAACCTATCGACATAATCCAGGGAGGTATAAGGCAAGGGTTTAAAAAAGCTAATATAAATTTTTGGTGACCGAATTCCGAACTAATTTCTTGTTCTTTATTTTATTTGTTGTTTCTCAATGACAGTGTTGAGTTTATCAATTGTAAATTTTTGAGTGTAAAAAATTGTGACGTCCCATAATGTTATTTTGATAGCATTATTTTTAGTTCAAATAATATATTAATTTGATCGAAATTCTTTTTATGTGGCCGTCACTAGTAACCCCAGGACATCCTGTCATCCTTTTAGTCAAAGCAATATTTAAAATAGAAAATGTTTCTATCCCACATTTTCCTTCAAATTGCCTCTTTTTTTTAGAGTTTTCTGGATTTTTTACATAGTTATTAACTACAGTTAAACCTTTGTTTATTTTCTGTGATATATTTCTTTTAGAGTCGGAGTATGGTACTTTTTATCCTCCGTTAAAGTTTTTCCTTAACACATTTTAAATTTTTTTTTTTTTTAAATTAAGTTGGAACTGAGCAATTATTTAAAAAATAAAATAAAAATGTTGAAATTTATCCTCTGAGTAACTAAAACGAATGCTGAACCTATCCTATTGACCCACTTTATATAGGGCTCCTGTCCTTAAACTTCATTAAAAGAACCACACACTTATCGGAAATACCGGGTAAAGTATATAGATATTTACTAATGATGCCCTAATTGCTCTAAAGGCCTTGCAGCACGTAAAATACCCCTAGATTAATTGTGGCATTTGAAAATTAAATAAACCTATCTTAAGGACCGGGAGTGTATCCATATATGTATATTTATGAAAATTGATTAGTATTAATGCCTTAAATTATAATAACAAATAAAAAAAATCAATATTAAATTTATATAAATACGTTTAAAAAAATATTTGACTTATTTTCTACAAAATTAAATTTCCCCAAATTTTATTTTATTTAAAAAAATAAATCATCTGAAATTTGATCCTATTGCTTTTACTCAAATTAGGATATTTCTCATAGATAAAGATATTGTGTGATAGGGTAATTACGGTTATTTTTTTGCTCTTATGATTTCAAAATGCACACCAGATAAACCAATAAAAAAGAAGCAATTTATCAGTTACTAAAGGTCTGATATTTTCTTTCTAATACATTGAAAAATATTTGACCTATTATCAAGATATGATGTGAGTTAAAAAGTATGTATCGAGGTTTATTTTTGTTAGTTTTGCTTGTAACTTTCGTTTCTAGGAAATTAATGAAAAAAGTTTACATAGTAACAGTCTATTGAATAAGAATCTATATATTAGAACTTAACGTTTCTAGGAATAACTGTAATCAACCACGCAAAATGTTTTTTAATCTGAAAAACATAAGTTTCTTGAAAAGTTTCAATTACAATCCTTATATCAATAACATTAAAGGGCGCCACTTAATAATACCGAAAATGTTTTGAAAAACTTACTAATCAAAACTTGGATATCTTTTTATGTATATATATATATATCTATTAATTTTCTATTGTTATTGTTGATCAAGAGCTTTTTATAAAAACGAATTTCTTAACATTTACTTTTGTATCGTAACAAAAGAGGTTTTTCCACAGTGGCTGATAACTTAGCAAATTTCTATGTAAAAAAATTTAAGGATTTATTCAAGAGCACGTTTTTCGCATTAAAAAGTTCAATTTTCCTAATAATTATTTATTCCGTGGGATAAATGCTAAGGATTTAATATAGCTACAATAAGATGGAAATTGGAAGTTGAACTTAATATTTGATTTCCTTGATTCTCTGTAACCATTTTTGATGATGTTTTTTTTCTAATCCTAAAAATAACGCTTTTTGAAAATTCCATAAAGCGTGATGTAGATGATAACTGTCTACACAATGATAAATATTGGCTGGGAAATCTCAGCAGGTTACAAAATCGGAATTTATAAAAAAGATTTTCGAGCGTTAGGTTTTCATAACTCAAATAAGAAGTATGATTGAAATAGATCTGCATAAGTAAGAAAAATGTTTCCCTTTTACATATTTTGACTTCTATGAGCATTTATAGTTTTTTTTATGTTTCTAATACAAATTTCAAAATATATAAATATCAACAAACACATATTTATGTTATCTTTGCTTCTCTTTTACTGTGTCGCCATTTATAAATTTTATTATATATGTTTTTTAGTGAAAATTTTAGTGAATCCTATTCTGGAGCGCGTATAGATATACAAAATTTTGAGAAAAACTTAATAGAATATAAATTTTCGAAGTGTTTATTCTACCTACGAATTTTTGTGTTTTTGATCAAAAAATCTTAAAAATTTTATAATAAATTAATTTAAATTGCTTGAATCTGTTTTATGTATAAAACATTATTAAGTTAAAAGAAAAGCAAATTTTTTGAACTTAAATATAGTAGCATTTCAAGTTTTAGTAATTATTTACAGTTATCTGCGTACAACACAAAATATTATAAAATAATTCTCAAACTAAACTCAATAAAATATTTTCAGTTATTTTCTTTTTAAAAGAAATTTTTGTGGCTTAAAGATTTTATTACAAAAAAGGATATTAAACTAAATTAAATCGTAAATCCAAAAAGGTTAATTACAAACCAGACTAGCTTTAAATTTTCCAAATTTTATGCTTTTGGTAAATTTTGAATAAAAACTTTATGTATCTAATAAATTTAAAGTAAAAGGGAAACTTTATGAAGTAAAATAAACATACACAAACATAAATACTAAATGTATATGTAGTAGCATATAAAGATAGCAATTCATAAAATTGAATTATATTAGTTTTTTTCTGTAACTGCATTAGTGTACGAGTGAAATGATGCAAAAAATGAATAAATTTAAGTATAAAAAATAAATAAAGGATACGAGTAAATATAAACAAAAAGAAAACATGGAAATTCTGTCACAGAATGTATGCTTTAGCGATGTATTGAAGAATTTTTTAATCAAAAAATTTTGAATAATTCACCTTAAGGCTAACGATATTATTTACATAGATGAGTATGAAATTTGAATGATTTGCAGAGTTGTCATTAAGTTTTTGTAATTAAAATATTAATTTTTTATTAAAAATTTATTAATTTAAATGTAATTAAAATAATCAATTACGTTTGACTATGTAAACTCTCTGCATTCAAAATTATTTCTAGCAACATAACCAAATTAATTACATTTTTTACATAAAATATATTGAAAAAAAATTGAAATTTTATTAAAAAGTCGAAAACCATTAGCCGAAAAGCCGAAAACCATTATCACACACGATGATTAAATTACCTTTAGTTTTAGTTTTTTAGGTGCCACCGGTTTTGGAGGTGATAAAGGTTGATTGTAATCACTTATTGATGTTGTTGACCTTTTAATCTATCATGCAAATATTTTTTTCGTTTTTGTCAACATTTATTAATATTAGAAAAATAATTTAAAAATAAAAAAACTAAATTAAAATATGAGAAACTTGTCAATTAAGTAAGAATGTTTGATTGTGATCACTGTAAAGAAAAACTAAAACTTTTTTACTTTGAAATAATTTTACAGGCTTTTAGGTAACATTTTTTTATTTATAATTGGGCGTAATTGGGCGTTGTACAGCTTGACCTAATTTTCAAAAAGAATTCTTATTATTCTATTTTGAAAAAAAGTAAGCAAGCAAAAAAAAATGAAGAGGTTAATATTTCATATAACCAAGCGCAAAATTAAATTCTTTTACTAAGTCTTTGAGACTAAAGAAAAATTACAAAAGGTTGCTTATGTTTCTTTGGTGTAATTTTACTTGCAGATTTTGAAATAAAAGTACTTAAAGTACTGTTTGCATATATAAGAGCGAAATGCAATTCAAAAAAAAAAAACAAATTGAAAGGGTTTTTACATTGATTTAAAGGATAAAGGAAGTCTTTAAATATTTTTATAACTCTATGTGAATTAAACAATGAACAACAAGTCATCATCTAGAACTGTAGTAAATATTTGATCAAATATTTAATAATTAGACACTTAAGTGATTTGTAAGCTTTTATGTAAGCCGCAAGTTTAACTAATAATAAAAGGGTACCTAAAAAATAGCCATAAAATTAGATTTCATTTTTTTAGATGAGGATGTCAAATATTCAAAAGAACTAATTTTAGCATATTTTTATTTAATAAAACAATTTTAAGAAAGAACGATAAAAAAAATTTTAATTTATGGAGATATAAATCTTTGAATAGAACTCAGTCGTAGGTTCAGAGAAAATTAAATTTTATATTTTTTTAATACTAATTCCCTGTGAAGTACGATAAAAATTGTACTTTAAAATATAAAAAATATTTTTCATTGTATGTGTAACAAGTTTTATAAAAGTAATTTACATCACCTAAACTTGTCAGGTTGACTTCACATTGTTATAACTAAGAGAATATTCCAAATTCTTAAAATATTTTTAATAGTATAAAGTATAAAATTCGGAAAAAAAATTTCAATTTCCTTAGACAGAGTTTTTAAACTTATTTAATAATTTAATAACTTTTAAAGTTTTATTATTTATAAAGATGTCCATCTCCTTTTCTTTGAATAAATATAAAAAAAATTGAAATATAGCTCTCGCAGATTGATTCTACTAGCAAAAATGCTTTTAAAAGGATGAATTTCAATTCCAAAAGCATGAACTTCGTTTAGTTTACAAAAACGGAGTTTTGAAATAAATTGTTGTTGTTTTTTATAGGTCCGAGAGGCGCCCTCTCACAAACTCCGTATGGTGGCCGAAACCCCAAGGGAGTTGTAAAGTGCACCCTCGATATAAAAAACCGGAGCCGAGGTTCCGAGGATCGACATATCGTATTTGCACAGTGAGATTCTTCGACTCCTATAAAACGATGAGCTCCAAGGCCTGTTAATAAGGCCGCGAGCTTTACCTGTAAAAAATTTGTTGTTTTTTTGTATGTCCGAGAGGCGTCCTCTCACAAACTCCGTATGGTGGCCGAAACCCCAAGGGAGTTAAGCCTTGTTCAAACCAATGCGTTTTTCATTCGCACGACGGACAAGGTTGTAAAACGGGTGATGCATTTATTCTAGCCATAGCTAGAACAAAATTTGTTGTTTCATAATGGTAAAAGGACACTTTATGGCCTTCAAAATTTTTGTTGTAAATGAAATTTTTGTTGTAATTATATTAAAAGGGATAAGAAATAATGATTTTATTACTTTTAGAAAAGCATTTTGGTGTACCTCTAAAACTAATGAAATAATTATTTCCTGTCCCTTTTAATATAAATACAACAAAAATTTCACTTACAACAAAAATTTTGAAGGCCATAAAGTGTTCTTTTAGTGTCATAAATGATCCTCATGAAACAAACATTTTTCTTCTAGCTATGGCTAGAGCAAATGCATCACCCGTTTTACAACCTTGTCCGTCGTGCGAATGAAAAACGAATTGGTCTGTACAAGGCTTTATACAGTGTAACCTCGATATAACGAACACCGAGGTTCGTCATATCCGGTTTGCACAGTAAGATTCTTCGACTCCGATACATCGATAGGCTCCAAGGCCTGTTAATAAGGCCGCGAGCTTTACCTGCAAAAAATAACGGTTACAATTGTTTTTTGCCATGGAGTCTCCACTTTTTATTCTCATCCCGTTGGCCGAGACCTCAGGGAGTTGTCTAAGTTTCCTCTACCATGAAACTGTTGCCCCATGCAGTAGCCTGCGACAGAGGCTTCAAGGGGGTTCGAAGTAACCTTGAGCTAAGAGGGTATTAGGGATTAGTGCGGAATTCTTATAAGTTGAAAAAATGGTTATCATAAGATAGATTGAACTCTCTGTTTAACGCCTGCTTTGCTCACTACATTTACTCTTTCCTTAGAAAACCTGTTCTTTAGGAATTACACATTATGAATTATAAATTCTTAAACTTATTGAGTAGTGAAAAAGCGGAGATGTGAAGATGTACCTTGAGATCATAATTAGAAGTGGATAGTGAAAATTAGAAAGGTTGGTCAATATTCTTTATAAAATGCCCTAGTGTCCTATTGTCCTATTTTGAGAGTTTCCTTTTTGTTTTTGTTAGTTCTACTGATGGTCCGCCCTTTTGCTTTGTTAGTTTTCCTATGAGCCGTAAATTAAAATTAATAGGGACAGAATTGTGGATTGTTAAGAAGGATCCTAGTTCTAGCAAAAAGGCTTTGTTAAAATAGTTGATTAGTGGGTTGCTGAGCCTGCTGAAGCCTAATATACAATATCTACATAATAGCTGGAAGAGTTTCAAAAATCGCAGACAGAAATGAAACTGTAAATAAAAGCAAAATATTAAATCATTTAATTTATATTCTACTGCACTTACGTACACTTACGTATTTACGTACTTTGTGAAGTACTTTCAATTTTTCCTATTCATAATTTAATCATCTTAAAGTATCTTTTGCCATGAATTTTTGTTAAAAAAAAACATTAAACCTAAATAAATTTTAAAACGCAATTTTCATAATTTTAGTTAATAATAAATTCTTTTGAAAAAAATTTAAATACGAAGTTTTAACCAAAAACCTATGGTTTTTTAAGGTATTAATTATACCTTTAAAGTATGAAAATAAATAGAAAGACTACACTGCCTTTTTAGTTAACATTTTTAGATACTTAAATAACTTAAATAGGATAAAATATTAACAATAAAAATGTTTTATAGACAAAAAGTGTGTCAATAAGTCTTAGTTTAAAACAAAACTGTTCAGTGATCCAATCAAAACATCTCTTTAAAATATTTAAATAAAAACGATAGTCCATGCTTTTCTCTTATATAATTTTAATTAAATATTTACAAATTTTAAACAGCCCTTTTTTTATATATATTTGAATAATTCCTTAAAAAAAATTCCTATCATGCTTAAATACATATTAATACATCAAAATTCAATTTTAAAAATTTTCAAAAATCAAAAAACAAAATTTATTGAATAAAATTCATTCTTTTCTAACTTACCTTAATGGAAAGTGGACCACTGGAATGAGAATCATTGTCAGCCAACACAGATGGATTATTCTCGTCAACAACAATAATTTCATAATCAGCATCAGAAATGGAACGAGGACCTGCATTAAATTTAAAATAATTAATATTTAATCGTATGTAAAAAGCCATTTAATATAATAGAAGAGCATCATTATGAATATTTATAATGGTTATATAATGGTCAAAAAAAAAAAGGTAAGTATATTTTAAACAAATGCTTTCTACAAATTAAAACAAAAGCGGAATATCAATTTGAAAGTTGTTGGTTGAATAGAAATTAAAATTTTAATGAGATAGGATGTTTGTTTCAACCATTCACAGAGAAAGCTAGAAAATTTTAACAAATAAAATTCCTCTCTTTTCTTTTTAAATATATATAACTTAAGCTTTGTGTAGGAGAGTACAAATTAAAAAATTTCTTACAAAATTGGTGTTGTTAAGCTTCAATTTAAATAATTTTTTCACTTCTTTAGAAAACTTCTTCGAATTTTTCTACATTATGACACTCGTTGGAAATGGTGAATTTCTTAAATGTTATGAAGTGGAAGCTAAACATAAAAAAATATGCGTTTTATTCATAATTGAAATTGTTCCTTACAAGTAAATGAAATTTAAATTAATGGACTTGAACAAGAGAGGTACAGGAAAACAAAAGGGGCAGCTAAGTTATGGCTAAGTAGTGGATTTTGTTAAATATATTTTGCATTGTAAGTAATCAATGAAAAAAATGAAAAAAAAAATGGATAAAATAAAGAATAAACTAGTAAGTAGAAATATTATTTAAGATGTTAGCAATGTTATGCAGTACTTTTCCTGCGTGCTACAATTAGCAAATGGTTTAATCTCTTTTTGTTAAAGTTTCTTTAATTAACGCAGGTGTCATTATGTCCAGCTTTTAAAGGAGGCGGGATACTAAAAGCGTAATAATATAAAAATTGACGTTTTGAGTAGTAAACATTTTCCTTTTAAGATAATACTCTAATGGTATTTAAGGGATTCACTAAATTTTTTATCGCTGAAATTTTCTATTTTATCCAGATAAAATGCTGTTGGTTTTTAAAAAATTACGTGATATTTAATAAAAACTAATAGACTCATATTTAAATAATAAGTAGTTTTAAGAGGCTTGTTGTATTTCATCGTGCCAAATTAGGGAAAACCAACAAATTTTACTTTACTTACCATAAACAAAAGTGTTACTACGTGTCAAAAGGTATTTGCAAAGTAAGCAGCATAACGAGAAAAATATACAACCAGCAAAAATTTAGCTTTTTAGTGAGTGGTCCTGCTGAGGTTGGCGTATGTTTAGTTTTTTATTTTTGCGGACATTAGAAAGTTTTGTTAAAAAAGATAAATTAAGGTACAAGAGTGTCAAAATTTTTCATTTTATCCGAAAGTTTTGACTATTGTTTCAGTTTTTTTAAAGATTTTCTCTTTTAAATTCATATAATTTTAAACTATTTGGAAAACTTTAGTTACTTTTAGTAACGAAGGAAAAAAATAGAAAAAAGTATAATTTATTCAGAATATAAGAATATTTAATATTAAAAGTGCAAAACTTCGTTCAAAACCATTAAAGTTGCATTGATCTAAGTATTGATTAAATTTCTTTTGCTATAATATTATATTTTAGTCTTTCAAAAATCATTTTTAACGATTATATTTTTGAGAACGCTGACTGCACAAGCCCCTGATACAAATAGTTTTCAAAACAAAAAAAAAACATAAAATAAATTAATTGAATATTCATCGTTTTTAAAATAGAAAAAGCAATAAAATATTGAAGTATCTGTTCATTAATTTTTTGCTTTAATTTTGATTTGAGTTCACAAATACAGTTACGTAATGATTTTAGCCTCTTATTAATTTAATTAATTTCTCCAGAGTAGCAAAAAATCTTAGAAGATTTTAAGAAATATTTTCTTCTTTCAAGTATTTTAAATTTAGAAATTCTAAGTAGATAGTTTTCTGTCTCTCAAAATTATCCTTTAATCATTAGTATGAGAAAAACCTAAGATATTTTCCAGAATTCTTAAAAATATAGTTTTTATAAAGAGAAATAATAAAAAAGGAAATTACTAAATATAAAATAACCAAGTTTAATAAAACAGCTGCAATATATAAATATCCTTATTTTTGCTTGTAGCCCGAAAAAAAACTTTGGAGGATTTATATCTTTATATAAAATAGATAAACCGCTATATATATAATATATATATTTCAGAAAAGTTTCGATATAACACCATGATTGACGGACGGATGCAATTAGGATGCAAAATTGCTGTAATACTTTTCATCCTTGTATATGTATATATATTTGTTGAGATTTATATCCTGATAAAATCAACAAAAAAAAAAATAAAAATTCTTTAGGTTTTTTCTGCTTATTTTATTAACCGGATATCATTTACAAATTTTTTCGGATATTACATTTTTTTTCATAATCTACGTTTTGTTAACTGAGTTTCCTGTTTTGCTTAAATAAATTCTATTAGTTTAGAAGGGAGAAATTTGTGACTGTCGTTATTTTATTTAATAAAAATTAATACTTCCTATAGAAAATCAGATTCTTAGAATTGTGCGGTTTGAAAATAAAACCAATTTAAAATGGATTTGTTCTTCGAAACGAATTTGTGTGATTGTAAAAAGGATAAAGATAAAATTGGTTTTAGTTTAGTAATGATATAATTGGTACTGAATGCTTTAATATAACCTTTAGCTTTGGCTTATTGAAAAAGCTTTTTATTTCTCTTTTTATTTTATTGTATGGAAGTTAATTTCACAATAAACATTTTTATAGATTTGGAAATAAATTTTGGTTTCAGAACAAATGACTTTAGTTTGAATTTTCTAAAGTAGTTAATTCTATTTTAACTCAAAAACTAGTTCGGTTAATTTTTACAGTTCAGAGTTCTACTGAAGTGTTGTATTAAATCAATCAAATATAAAAATTATTGAAATTGTGTTTACTATGATTCAAATTGATATTGGTAAGCAATTCGTCAACTTTATTTACGTACTTATAGGATACATAAAGGATGTCCAATTTTTATAGGTTATATTTTTTTGGAGAAAATTAGAGAGTTAATTATAAATTTTGTCGATTTAATGCGAGTTTTATATTTTATGCTAAATAAACTTATAAATTTATTTAACTGTGTTGAAAAATGTCGATATTTTGCTAAAAGATATAAAGTTCCCTTTGTGTACCAATCGTGATATTAGAAAAATGAAGCTAATCAAACCAAAATTTTCAAAAATAAACTCAATTCAAATACCTTATGAAAATTTTGGGGGAAAATTTAGCACATAAAATAATCTAAAGAGATTTTTGTAATCCTATACTTCTACCATTTATTTTTGGATATTTTTTTGTTTTAACGACTGAATTTTTTCTTCTTATCAAGTATTTCATATGTTCATATTTATTCCGGCTTTTGGAAGATTTGGATGGATAAAACAAAACAAATTTTACACGAAGTTTTTATAAAAAAAAACTAATAATATTGGACAAAGTTAAAACACCGCAAATAAAAAATCATATAAATAAAAGCAAAATAACAGCTTAAAGTAAAATTATCCCTCTAAAGCTATCCAAAGAAAATTCTTTATCAAAATAAATGCACTATGAACATAATATGTCAGTGTCAGCTTAAAAAAAAAGTAAATAAAATCAAAAATAAGCAAACACAAAACGGACAAGGCTCATAAATAACAAACGTGCAAACATGAGGATACTTTTTTTTAAGAAGAATTCATCAAAGCTAAGATGTCAATACCTGTTGAAGTCCTATATCGATAATTATTATTGATACCACTTGTTTTAATTTGGCTTCCACTGGTCCCACCACCACTACCATTACTGCTAATAATATTTCGATTCCGTAAGAGTCCTGTGCCATCACCGTTACTACCATTATCATGCATCGCAGATGCCACCGTATTTGAGACTATTGTTGTTCCATGGCCAATACCATTTATAATATTATTATTATCTGTATGAGTCATCATATTTCCAATACCACCGTCACCCCTGATGTAATAATTAGTATTTAAATCATTTTGATAATTAGTATGATTTGAATGAAGATGATGACTGTAAGATTGTCCGGGACCTGACGTATTTGTATCTATTTGTCCATTATTTGAATTATTAGTACCATTGGTTAGAGTTAGATTGATAGGACCATTTGTCACACCTGCTGATGAGTTCATTATAAGATGATGATTATTATTATGACTGTTAGATATCGATTGTGTCTGATGATGTGATTGTAGACCCAATGATGACAATGACGGTGGAGGTGACGATGATGATGATTGATGACCATGATGATGATTATGTTGCGCTTGATAGTGATGATGACTATATTGCTGTTGTATTTGTTGATTATGATTTGAATATGAATTTGGTAAAAACTGTGGATAAACGTGATGGGACCATTGCGGAAAAAGTGGACGCGATGTTGCTTCTGATTTTTAATTCAGTTATTTATATTATTTGTTTTCATTTTGAATTTTTATAGTAAAAAAAGGAATTATGAGTGTTAATTAGTAGTCGATTATTAAATCCAAATTAAAGCAGCATGTAAATAAAAAAACTAAATTAGGGGAAATATAATATAAAATATTAGCAATAGAGGAGGAGAAGAATGCATTGAGCTGTATCTAAATAAAAAATATTTTAACATACCTTGACCATTTGTAGAGCGTTGAATAACTGGGGATGATTGTGATATTGTTTGTTCTGGGGGTGGTTCCAATATATCTCGATACTTAGATACCATTAACACAGATATAAAGTAAACAATTGCTAACGATAGAAATTGTGCTTGTTTAGTTTCCTCCTGAAACATACGTTTCTTAAAACATTATCATATTTAGTAAAAGCTCAATCCCAGTTAGTATGGGGTAGGAATGCTGCTTTTAACATGCATATTTTTTTCGTTATTAATTTTAAAATAAAGACAATATTTAATTGGCAGCTGAAAACTAGAGATTAGTTTTGGGGAACTAAATTTCAATTTGTTCCATTTTTTAAAAACAAAAAAGTTTTTTTACAGTTTCCACTTCAGAAAATTTTGGTGTGAAAAATATTGAAGTTTTTCTTGGCGAAATCATTAAAAATTATAGAATAATTAACATTTCTATTTGATTAAAAATGAAATATGGATTATGTTACAAAAAAAGCTGTTTTAAGAATTTTCCAAAATGTAAACAGTACAATTGTATAAAATAAACCGTTAGTATCCAAAATTTTCCATTTTCATGTAGGACTTAATGTTAGAATATTTCTAGATAAACCTTAGGAACCTTTAAAATGTGAAAGAACTTTATCGTAAATATAAAAATGCAGTCAAGAGATGAAGTAAATGTTAATAACATCAAAACTATTCAAAATATTCCCAAATTTTATTGAAAATATGCCATTAATATATAAAGAGATCTTTGAAGCTATTCAATTAATGTTGTCTGATATAAGCCAACAACTTGAAATGCAGATGAATAAATGTCATCCGCAAAAACAAAAAAATATTTTATCTGCAATGTGATTGGCATCATGAAAAATAGCGGAAATATGATATGGGAAAATATATAACTATCTTATATTTTTTCATTTAGTGTTACTAAAAATAAACATAAGAAATAAAACTTAATCATACTGTTTGTATGTTTAGTATGACCTGTAAGTAGTTCAAAGATGACATTCTTGAAATTTAAATTTAAAAAAAATACTAAAATTTTAAATTTTTTATGGGAAATGTCTACTACTATTATTCTCACGAAAACTAATTGAAAATTCTAGCCTCTTGCAAAAAAATACTAGATAACACGGAGGGGAAATTTTGAGGAATTATTCGAACTCTCTCTTTCGAGAATTATTTACTAGTTTATAATTAATTAACTGATGATTTAAATTCTAAACAACAAATCTTTACTGTTTTAAAGTTTACAAATTTATTTATTTGTTAGAAATTTAATAAATAGATTTTAAAGCTTTGAGTTTTCTTAGTAACATTGATGGTTATAATTTCAAATTTAAAAAAAAGCCGTATTTAGTTAACAAAAAAATAATAATACAATGGCCTAATTTCTCTCATTGCTTGCAATATATATATTTTTTGAAACATTACAGCAACTATTTTAAATAGTTACATTATTATCGGTCTTAAACTTATAATATATAAATAGACAATATTTGGATATTTATCCAAAATCAAAACTCATCTCCGTTTAAAATAAAATAAAAACTAAACATTAAAACTTACCACATCTCGATAAATAACAGCACGAAGTCGATTAACATCCATGTCTTGAAGTAATTTTTCTGGATCTTTAACAGGTGATAAAGCTCCTGTTATTGACTCAACAATATTCTAGAACAATGAAATAAAAAAATGAAATGCCAGTGAAAAAAAAAAAAGAATTTAAATCAAATTAAAAACCTTTGGTGATGCTTGTGCACCCCGAATTAAGGCTTGCAGATGAATTGCACCAGGAATATCACGTGATGAAGTCCCATTAATATATCTATTACGTTCTTTGCATTCTAAACAATTACGAACAGCACAGGTACAAACAAGTCGCAAACATTGCCTTAATATACCACCACTAGACATATTTTTTTCTGCTTCTAGTTCTCCAAAATTTAATGAAGTTGCAAATATTAAAACATCAGCCATATTAACTAAACGTTGTAAAAATGAAACAGCTACTTCTAATGGCATTCCTTGTGTTGGTTCTAGAACATCCAATTCCGACTATGAAAAAATATTTTTTTTTTATTAGTGAAAATATTTAAATGATTATTATTATTCCTTACATTTGGTGATGTAGCACTTGCAAGTAAAGGTAAAAGTCCACCACATGCAATTATTAAGTTGTCAGCCAATTGTGATATTAAATGAACTGTGTTTACAACAAAAATTGCATTCTCACTAGAATTAACAAAATCTAAAACACTTTTAGTAGAATGACTACGCCAAACTTGAATATCAGTTTCAAGTGAGAAAAGGACATCAGATAAAAGTCTTTGATGTATATAAGACCATTTAAATTCTGGTATACGAAATGGTGGCCTAGTCGGACCTGGACTAAACATTGGTCGGGTTGAGCCTGATTTTGAACGTTTATGTTCTGTTAAATTAAAAAAAAAAAAGAAGCAACAATATTGGTTAGTTTAAATTAAAAATAAGTTAATAATAAAATAATAAATACCAAAATGATGATTATCAACTTGAGTGCTAGTAGATGTACTTTGAACAATTTTAGATGTGACTTGTGTGTCTTGATGATGCATACTTTTTACCTGATTGGTCTTTTTAGTTTCTACCATTTCATTATCTAACTTGTTTTCTAATTGATTTAAATTATTTTCATTTTCACTATTAAGATTGTTTGCATTCACTTCATTCCGTTCTATTTTAATAATTTCATTTGAAATTTCTTTGCTATCCTCTTGTATTTCAATATTATTATTTAAATGATTGCTCTGTTCTATGCAATTATCAATAACTTCATTAACAATATCAGTTATCATATCCTTAATAACATTTTCATTATTATTAGTCTGGCTATGGATAATTGTTTTACAGCTGGTAATATTATTGTTAATGTTATTAAAATTATTATTTAGTATTGCACTTTTTTCTAACAATTCAGTCTTTTGATTATCAATTGATTTATCTAAAATATTATCAATATTTGGACTATTATTGTTATTATTTTCCATTGTGATAACATCATTGTTGTTTTCCATTTGTTTATTTTTATCTATTTTCAAAACACCTTGGACTACTTCATTAACTGCCAATTCAATTTCTTCGTCTTTTATCACAGGTGAGGAAGTTGTATCATTTTGATGTACCAAATTTTCATTATTTGATGATTTTATACAATTTTCTAACATTTTTTCTGAATTACGTAAAATTTCTTCAATTATTTCTTGAACAGCTTCTTTAGATTCATTTTCAGTGTACACTAAAGAATTATCTAAATCAACTACAGATACTTCAATCTTACCTTTACTATTATCACATTTAATTTCTTTAATTGGAGATTTTTCATCCTCTGTAGCTGTATCACTGTCAACAGTCCCATTACAAAGGATTGTATTATCATTTTGCACCAATATTTTAGTCTCTATTTCATTACTATTTTTTTCATCATCTACACAAACACATTTTAAATTTTCTAAATTAATTTCTTCCTCATTTACTTGTTCATTTTTATTAGCTTTTTGGATCTCTGAAATATTTTTAATTTGTGGTCTATCAATTGTTTGTTGTTGTTGATCGACACTAGATGATGACTGTTCATCTCTTTCACGATCCCATCCACTTATTGTACTAATTGGTCTTGCTTGGCGTAATGCAGGATCTGTTATATTATCAGTACGTTGTCTTTCATAATGTTCATACATTTGAGCAAATTGAAGTTTAAATTCTTCATAAGAAACTTTTGAGTGTACTATAGCAAGTGTATCAACCCAAACTCGCCATCCACCGTATTCATGTTTTATAGCATGATGTAAAAGCATCCGAAATAACGAATATACCATATCTGAGATTTTTTGTTCTTCACCATTCTTAGGATGTATATATGCCATTGCTATTAACCATTCCTGCCACACTGACATTTGTAGCACTGTTCTACGATTTTCTCGATTACAATTACATAGAAGCGTCATATCTGATAAAAATAATTTTTTTACTTCTATTAACTGCTCTGTCTGTTTTGATTGTCGTATAAGTGTCGCAACTACTTTCAGGATCACTGGAAAAATAATATAAAATTCTAAAATAAGAATTACTTTTTAAAGTCTACTTTAAGAAAATAGGAATAAAAAACCTTTATTTACTTTAAGAATAACCTAAGCTATTGCCTAGATTGTTGCAGAATGCCGGTTTACAGCTGAGATGATGTCGATTCCAATACTTAATACTTAAGACCATAAAGACGTTGTGTAAATCAATAGGAATATGCTCAAAGTGTTCAGAGTGCAAGCCTACCAAAGATTAGATTATCGCAATGGGAATCAGTGTCAGCTCGGCTGTAAGCCGGCATTTTGCAGGCAGCCTTAGTTTCTTTTTATCAGCTCGCATGTTCCTCAGTTAATTTTCACAAAATTTGCTAATCAGGGTGTATACAAAAATCTCATTTAAAGCTGCTAAATAAGGTTTTTTTTTTTTTTGCGCAGCCTAAATATTACTTGATATACAGCCTCAGAAGTATTATCAAGTTTTCAGAATACAATGACCTTTATGGAGGCACTAATGGAATAATAATTAACCATTTCGAGCTGATTTTTACCCTCATTTACGTTTTCTCTCAGATAATATCTCATTTTTGAAGTTTATTTACAGTACCAAAATAGCAAAAATATGATATCTCAAAAATTTGTAGCAAAATATATCTTTTGTATTGATTACCCGATTGGATTACTTGACTATTTAGAAATTATCTACAGAACTTAAGCTTTTCAGGATTAATTAGTTCAAAATTGTTTAGAAGGAAAAGTGACAAAAAGTTTTGACTGGCCATAGCTTGAAAATAACTAGAAAGTGAATTATGATTCCAAAATCATAATTGGGTTACCATTTTATATTATTTCCAACTTGTATCAAAGCTAGGAGTTCCTGTTATGGAAAATCTGCTGCATATTTCGCTGGTTTGTCACTTTTTTAATTTTTTGATCTTTATATTGTTTCATTTCAATTTCTTCAATATTGTATAACACCATTGAAAAATATATATAACCAAGTAAAAAATTTGAATTTTTTAACATCAATTACATTTGAGCTTTTTTTATTATTAAAAAGAAATGATTAGAAGTATTTTTAATATATAAAATTTGCTCTTTGTACCAGGTATAATTTATGATATATTATAATGTAGTCTATTTTTATTGCTTATTAAAATTCATAATTTCGATTAAGTAAAATTTTATTTTGTTTGCCTTTATCATATCAAATCGCAAAACTCTTCAAAGCAATATAAATTTTACGTCGAAAATTCATATCTAATGTGACATCATTCTAGAAATCTATATTGGGGGCTTCCAAAGGGAATGGTATCGTTCTAAAATTGCATTGTTTACAGGGCATCATTTACTTTTTAAGTCGGCTTTGAATTCAAATAACGTTTAATTTTGGAATGTAAATAACTGAATTATCATTATTTACAATGTAAATATCACAAGGATCTAGATTTTCAATTAATATAGTGCTTGAATTAGCACCCATTTATGCATGCCATGTTAAAGTTAGCTAAATTTCAAAGAAATTTGATAAAGTAAAATTATGAAATACAGTTTTTAAAATATCTTTAGAAATTTTTTAATGATATGAAGGTCATAGTTAAGTAACAATATATTATACAGATTTTTTTCCTTTTATATAAAATTTAATGAATTTTGTAAGTGTTTCATATGATTTTAAGTAATGCTTTTTGGTTGAAAAAGCAAACATAATAAGTTTTTCTTACATAGAATACAAGCACAAAATTAATTTTATTTAATACCTTGATAAAGTTGGACCATCAAAGCATAAAAATCAAATTAAAAATTCTATTAATAAATTTATAAGATGATCAAATAAATCACATAAAATTGTGATTACATTTAATATTATTGAATAAAAGCAAATAAAACACTTCAAAATCTTAATTGAAGAGTGTACGGATATAGAAATTAATAATTAGCAAAATGTAAACAAAGAAACTTTTTATTTTACTAATTTTTGATCTATATAACTTTGCTGGTAGCACGAACATAAAAAAGAAAAACACTCAGGAAATTGTCCATAAATTTTTAGAATTGGCTATATAAACTAAGAATTATAATTTTATTTTGTAGACATCATTAAAGCTTTACAAAAAACTCATCAGCAATTTGTTGATAATTTGTTTTTCTTTATTAGGAATTCCTTTTAATGTTTTCACAGTTAAATAAAATTTCCTCGCAATAACAACCCCTGGTGGGTTAAATACTTTCTTTTGTATCACTATTTGCCTTTTTTTGTTATTAAGGACAATATTTTGAGGACCATTTATTCATTGAATTTAAACAATAAACAATTTTGTTATTTACAAAATACAAATATAATTATTTTACGGACTTGTTGTTACCAATGTGACTAATGATCCTTTTGGCATCATTCAAGATTCCATTAATTTTATCATTTTTAATATAGACAATGGATAACCATAATGTCACAAGATTATATTTAGTATCCTAAATATAATTTGTGGTCTCATAAACAAATTCTTTACTTACTTGGATTTTCAAGGCGATAGTGGCTTTCAGGTTCTGTATGCCTTGTATAAAGGATTTGTTGTGAAATATGCTCGGTCATTATTTCATATAGGACATTATATGTAGACAACGATAATGATTCTTCGTAGATAAGTAAACGTTCAGCCAATAATGTATATAAATTATGTGGTGACATCACATCGTATTTTCGTCTAATGGAAAAATTTATCGTTATTTGATTGTGTGTTCTATTGGGCGAAAAAGCGAAAAAAAAAGGTTTTCTTTTTTGCTAATATATTACTTACTTATGTGTACTTCGTGATAAAAAAAATCCTAAAAGTTTTAAAGCTTGTAGCCTAATCAATTGACTTTCAGCTGCTAATAGCTTAAAAATTGTCCTTACACCGTGTTTGACATCAAAGGCAGGTACCATAGAGCTTGGATGCTCTGACATTAAGGATATTAGCATTTGTAGAACATCGTGAAGATTTTCATCCTATAGAAAAATAAAAAACGAATATTTTAGCTTAATATAATTTTAGTATATGATTTGAATTTTTTTTTGGTATTATTAATATATAGAAAAATATTATATTTTAAGTTTTTAATTTCCTGGTAAGGAAATTTTATGAATCTAAATTCATCAATTTCCATATAACTCAAATGTAGTATAACGTAAAAAACTTACAAACGCATATTTGTTTTAATTTTCTATTTACATTTTTACAAATATTTATTAGATCAAATCAATTTTCATTACTTAATGCTTCCATTGTAAGAAAAATAATATCTTGTAAATAAAGCTTTTCAGAGTTATGAATTTCAGTCATAAATCTAATTAAATAGACTTCCAACCAACCAACAACTACAGAAAGCTTTCTATATTGCAAACCTATAAGGACCAAGATCTCGGAAATTTCAAATAACAAAACAAAAAACAATGATCAACTTATTATTTGAAAAATGGAATCCTCTAAGACATTATAGAACTAGATTTTTGGATCCGTACGAAAAGAAAACAACGTTTTCATACAATAAAAAAATATAATAAATGTTTTGGACGGAAACATAAGTTTAAACAAATGAAACAATGAGAAAACTGTTTTCAATTAGAACTAGGGAAGGTTGCCACTCATATTTTACCTTTGATTCATGAGAGTTGCATTCCCTAATTTTTATTGCGATTAAAAAAATAAAGTTTTGTCACTTTTACGTTTTAATATTTTTTAATTTGAAAGTTTTTATTTTTTATTATTTTTAGTAAAGCTAATGACAAAATGTATTCAATGTGTTTTTGGATTACTGCAGAAAACATTACCAGGGCGTGAACTGTCCTTTTTTTTATTTTATTTATTTATTTATGTATATTTTTCTTACAACAATCCTGACGAGAAAAACTTAGTTTATCTTTAAAATTATAAAAATCCTTAATATTTGTTTTATTATTTAAATACTAAACACAGGTTCAATAAGAGAATTCTGTTTAAATTAAAAGACATTTGTTTTCAAATTACTATTATAGGTCAAGTTTTTTAAAGAGGATAAAGAAAGAAAAGGAAAAAGGAACTAAAAACAAATTTCCCCGTTGCTATCAATTTTTGAAGAAAGTATCTAAAGTGATGAGGTTCCAATGAAATTCTAATGCATAACTTTTACTTTCACAGATTTAACACAATTTACCATTTATGATTAAGGCATTGTATGTTACATAAAATCAAAATCTAATGATTTGGAGAATACAAAACAGTTTGAAAAAAGTTTAATAAATATAAAAACTTAAATTTCAATATTTTGAAGAGGACTTGAAATAAATTTTCAATTATGGACAAATTTATGAGATTTTTGGTTAAGTAACCAACAAATACGGGACATCCTATTGACATAGTAAATTCCATCTATCAATATAACCTAAAGATATCAATAAATATTGTTTTTACCAAAGTAATTCAATTTCAGTTGATTAATTAACGATAGAGCTACAAGTATTACAAAATAAATCATAATGTTGTGACATTTAATTGTTTACCTATGTCATACTAAACCTCTTGCCTGCAGGAATTATAATGTTGCTAATTATTTTGTTCATATTTGAAAAAGATTTTTCAAGTCTATTTAATCAGATTCTAATTAGATTTATTGTAATTAAATAACTATCAGCAAATCATGTTGGCTATTAAGATTTATTCTATTTGTCAGCTGGAAACTTTTTTAAATCCTTAAAAATTTGTTTTTAGTATACGATGATTGTGAACAGGAAATTACTAATTTTTATAAAGGCTTAATATAGATACTTCTGAAACGTATGCTGCCAGAGAATTCTTATTTTTTTAAAAAAAAATCTTTTCTAAAATTTCATCAGGTCAACATTCAGCACTAATATAGACGGGAGGATATAGTAGCGAATATTTTTCTAGATATTCAATATAACAATTGTAAATGAGATTTGATAACTTTGTTTTAATTTCTTTCAATTTCTGGGTAATTTTAGCCTACAGTCAAATAATTATTTCCTGAATTCGAATTATTTAGGGTGCATAAAATAACTTACAATTAGTAAGTTAAATTAAAATTGAATATGCTTCAATTCCAAGTGAAGATATTACAAGCAAATTTAGGCCTTGGCCTCATCAATTTATCCTTTTTATATTTTTCTTAAAGGAAGTACTTTTCTAAGTTATTTAAATTAAATATGCAAAAATATTTTTCATGCTTTTAATTTGAAAATAAAAAAAAGGAATTCATTTGAATGATTTGGGGAGCTTATAATTTGTATTGAAATTGTAGACTAAGATTTAGAAATAGCAGCACTGGCTCAAAAAATAAATCAGGAGAATCTATTTATGTAAATAAAAGAGATGCCAAAATTTAACTATTGTTGCTCATAGCATATTTTAGGCTAATATTATTTTTGATAAAAAATAAAACTTAATCAAACTGGTTTAAATTTCGGTTTAAAAATAAGTTTGGCAACTTTTCAATATTACTAGAAAATTTATATCCCATGGATACAAATGGTTCGAAAGGCTTGTAGTATTTTAAAAGATTTTCTTACCCTCAATCAACTTGAAAGGGCTTCAACTAAAGAAAACATTACGAAAATGAAAATTGATGCTTAACACATTTATGGATTTGTTACACAAAGAAAGGAATATATATTTTACCTATATTTTCTGAGGACAGATTTTTATTTATTTATATCTTTAATGGAATTAATTTAAATGTACTGGAATTAGTTATAAATCTGTTCAAAGAAATCAAACCATGGTATGATCAAACAAAGCTAAAACAAATATCTTTGCATGATGGTAAATGTTTGTGTTAACGAATTAATCCAAAAGTCCCTGATAACCATGAAAAATTTTTATTGAAGTGGGTCTTGGATACTACACAAGAAATTTGAAAGCCCAAACGTACTAAATCATAACAAATATTATAGCATAAAAAAACAACAAATTCGGAGCTGGTACAGTATTATCCACAGACATTTTGTTTATTAAGAACACTTCGAAAATAGTAATAAAATAAACTCATAAATATCCTATAAAAGGTGTTACAAAAATTAATTATATATTCAAAATTTCCGGTGTTTCTTAGATTTAATGAAATATGGAAATTAGTTTTTTTACTATTTTGCACCGCACATTTTATTTTCAATCAAGTCACATAGCATTAAAACACAATTTTCATTTATTTTATTGACTTCATGTATATTTGTAGTTTAAGAGGTTTCAGATACATACTTATTCATGCAGGCACTGTTTTTTTAACAATCTTTTCAGGACTTGATAACTCAAGAATATTTTTTATGCATAATTTTTTATCAATGTCATACAATGACTGTTTTGAGTATTTGATTTAATTATCTCTCATATACTTTATTTTCTTATGAAAAAGATAAAATGTTTGCTTTCTAGAGTAGAGCCGAAACAATGTATTCATATTCAACATATTCATGGTCACACTTGTAGTTTAAAAGCAATGCTAATATTTCAAATGTTTTATTGAGTATACTTTCAATTGTACTTTTCAAATATTCACTGGATGTTTTGGAATTAATAGAAAAAAGGAAGAATTTTTAAATAAATGTTGAATTTTATATAATAAGGATTTGTATTGATTTTTAAAATACTCTAATTCCATGGAATTTTTAAACTATGATTAGCGTTTTTTTTAAAGCTTTTTATTAATAATTTTTTTTAATAATATAAATTTTCAAATAATTTCAAATATTTTGTAGATGGAGAAAATTGTGTAAAATATTTTGCAAGTTTTACGATTGTTAGAACTTTAAAAAATTAAACAAGAAACTTGAGAACACAAAACGTTTCGCGGTTGTTAGAAAAAAACATTGATAGCTCACAATCAATGAAATAAAGTTGAGCGACGAATTATTTTTTTGTAACAGACACCGTGCTTAATTATTAATAGTCAAAAAACGAAATTAAGAAACTCTAAATCATCCCGAAGTCCTATAGGCATGGGACCAAGCCCATTTGATTAAATATGCTGAATCTGCTTAACTTGTGAAAAAACTCAGTGTTATTCTTCCTGAAGCTTTCTTCTTAAATTACAATCTCTTTGAATAAATATTGCATAATTTTTGTACTATTTAATCCTAGACTCTTAGATCTATTACGCTGGCAGGATAGAATATAATACAAATCGAAAATCTAAAGATTTTGATACAATATTTTCTTTGTACCACCATTTCCTGAAAGCATGACAAATCAAAAATAAAAGAGGACGAAACCATTCTAGTTTTTTGAAATATTTTGAAAAAAACTGTAGTGGGAGATATTTATCCAGATGCAATTTGGTACAAGAAAGTTATAAATATAATTTGAGAAATTTAAGCTTACCTCATGCATTGTTGTTAAATAGTTAAGAATACTCTGTAGTTCATCATCTTTGACACCATTGCCAATCATGATTAATTGTTTTAAAAATAAAAGAATATATGAACGTATTGCTAGAATATCTTTTTGTGCTGGACGTGGTCCATCTAAAAATAAAATAATTATATAAAAAATTTGAATAATATAAAAATATTACCTAATCCTTTTGGTATTATTCCGCTTTTAGTACGGGGATTCACAACCCAATAGTAGTATTTAAGTGTATGGACTGTTTGTAAAACAGTACTAACACGTCTTACATTGCTGTAAATTTGTGTATCACTAAGAAATTCCGTTGCTAAATATGAATAAAGTCTTGCTTGTACATTAGCTGGCGTATATATCCAAAGAGATGGATTGAAGAGTACATGATCCAATAACTGCCATGTTAGAAATGAAAAGCAGAAAAGCTTAATATTAGCGTTTTTAACATATCTGTCCTGCCACAAGCCCATTTTAATTTTTGGCATGCAGCAAGGAATCGAATTTAAAATAAAATAACGAAGTTTTATAATTTAAAATAAGCACTTCTGTTTTCTTTTTATTGTTTTGTTTTGTAAACAGAGTAAATTGTTTATTTTTTAATTTGCATAATTACATAAATAATAATTGAAGATAATTTTTCCTTCATGCGAGATTTTAAGTTTGAAAAATGAGCTGACGACACCAATTAATGAATAAATTTTTTAAGTTTTGGAAATTTTTTCTATGAAAACTAATGTTATGTTCAAAATCAGATGTTTTCTCTTGAATGCTAAATTATTTCGCTTGTTTTCTAAAGGAAAAACTGCAAAATAAATCTCTTTCTATTTATTAAAAGTTAAATATGCTAATAATGATACGATAAAATCTTTTGCAGAAATTGAATTTTAAATGAAACAAGGATTAGAGTAACAAAAGAGATTTACAAAAGTAATAGAGTAAGTGAAGTTACATAAATTATATATTTCAAACTTTGTCTGGAAAAAAAGAAAATAAAATAAAAAAGATTTTCAGTTTTAAGTAATCTAAATTCCTAAACTAAACTGTCATTCATAAGCAGCTTATAGTGTGACGGTATGATTCGTTGATTAATTCTGACTGAGTCCTTTAAAGTATTAAATAAGTCTTTAAGTTTAGTGGTCGTATATTTATATAACTTTAAAATTATTTTTTAGCTTTTTATTTTTTCATCTTAGCTATTTGAAAGTATTATTTGCTAGGCTGGAAAAAACTAGTACAGGCTGAGAATAAAATTTTCAGTTTTAAGCATTAGAAGCGGTATATATAGACGAATATATGATGGAATTGTTAGATGAAAACATAAACAAAGCTGAAAGATATGCACAAAATTTTTGAGGAGACAAAATTTGTAATCATGGAAAATTTTAATAATGTCAAAAGATCGAGTTTACATGCAAAATATGTTAACATGCATTAAGTTATATGCTAATCACTTAGCGCAAAGAGATAAGTCAACTTTAGTTTTTATCTGCTTAACGCTATATCTGATATAATCTAAAATACTTTTAGCTATCTTTCAAAATATGTATATACCAAATATTTTATTATTCCCTAAAGCTTATAATTTATAGTACAGAGCAAGCAATCCATTTTTACCAAGGACTTAAATATAAACTCAATATTTGTGACTTTAACCTTCCAATACATTAACATAAAATATCTAAATTTTATATAAGGCAATATTTCAAACACAGTTTTTCACTCGACAAATAAAGTAAAAACTTATGTTGAAACCAATTTTCAGCAAAGCTCCCTAAATCCTTAAATCTGTTTCCATAGGAGAACTGAAAATTCTATAGTCAAAATTTATAGAGCATTTAATCGAAATTATAGATACTATATTTAAATAGATTATAGGATATATTAAGCAACTTCTACATGTCTATATTAGGCTGCTATAAGTGACAAGAACGTTATACTTATTTTAAGTACAAAATAATTGATAGATGGTATCTCTTGTTTCGATAACAAACTTTTATCACAGGACGAATAAAAGAAAATAGTATTGTCCTTCATACGTTGACAACATTGAAAGTTTTCATTTTCTCAATCTTTTTTTTTTTGACAGCTATAGATATCATTTGTAATGGAGTTAGTTTAAGATAGTCAACTGATATCAAGATTAAGTTAATAAAGAAATTTACAGTATAATTTTTTGATTTTAGGAGTTAATTGATGAATGAGAAAAATTGAATATTTTGTTATCATGACTCTAGGATATCATTCAATAATCCGACAACATACAAAAATGTGTTCACACTTCTGTGTAAAATACTAAGAAATTTGTTAATATAATTTCTAGTCAAAAGTTTTTTTTTGGACATTTATTAAAAAGTTAGCTTGGATGCAGTAGTAAATAATTATTTTTGTGCAAAAAATTTAAAAAAAAAAAGAAATAAAGCCGTTTTTTAGTCTTTTTTCTTAGAGAAAAACTTAATAAGTTTTATTAGAAAAGGGAATCAAAATGCAATTTTTCAGTTTCTCCATTGCAGAAGTTTTTAGGTTTGTTCTTTAAAATCACATTTCAGCCATAAATTAAGAAATAAAATGATATCCATTTCTAATTTTATCGAATAGAAAAGATATTTGTAAAAAAAAAAATAACTGACTCTGCTTTGAGATCACTCACGAAAAAGTATAGAAAAAAAACATTATAAGTTCAAGTTTGAAAACAATTTAAACAATTTAAATTTAAGGTAAAAGAATTTTTTATAAAACTGGAAATATTTGAAATTCTACGTTTATGGAGAGGACCAGGATAAATGGGATCAATTTGGCTTTCTAATCAAAACTATCTGCTTTGAATTTAATTGAAGTATCAAGAATTTGGCAAAAAACCATTAAGATGTTAATTTAAACAAAAATGTTAAGCTTATTAATTTTATAAAATTGTATTTTTCGAGAACAATATTGTTGTCCAAATTCTAAGTATAAAATCCCTGTTTGTTTACAGAATAAAGACTAAAGGACAATCTACATATATTATAATTTCAATTCTTCCTTCTCAAATATTTTTCTTTTATGGAAGAAATAAGAAAAAGGCAGATACCCTAGGATACTCAAATAGTAAAGAAAATAGATCTCTAATAGCATAATCAACAAAGAGATTCATTTGAACATAGAAAAGGACTGTCGTGTTAGTCTGAATTCCTTATAGACCCAAAACATAATTTTATGATAGTCCTACCAAACAAATTAAATTTTCCTTTTTACATCCCACTTTCTAGTAAACGTGATATGGTATCGTTCTCTTTCGCTATCTTGTTGGTTGACGTGTGCAATTAACTAAAATTTCGTTTGAATTCGGGGAAATGTAACATATCTACAATCTTATGTCATGCTTTTTACATTGTCATTGTCCTTTTATGGGTATTGATTTAAATTTAATCTGAATATGGAGTTTTAGATAGTCGGAAACTTTATGATGCTATGTTAAATATGTCAATTTGGAAAAAATTACTTTGTTTTATCGGTCCATTTTGAAACAAAAAAAAAAAATTGGAATATTAAAAATATTCAAAAGAAAAAGAAGAAATATTTCTAATGCCGATAAGAAAAGTTTTTTAATTTTTTGAAAGTTTGGCAGTAGGTTTATGCGATTGAAATTTAAGAAAATAAATTAGTTCAAAATTGTCTCTTTTCTATTTGTGCTCTGCTGACTCTCTGCTTCTTACTTATTACTGAATCAACTAAACCTTGAAAGCAAGATATATTATTACTGTAAGGAATTATTAAGGAAATTAAAAATATTGATTTATCTTGTGTTCGTATAGAGGCTCCAGGGTCCTTAAATCTTAAAGGAAATAATAATTGAAATTTTTCCAGCAGATAAATTTTCAAGAAAAAGTTCCTTATGTCACTACAAAATCTAAAAAGGTAAAAGATTTTTAATGCAATGAATTAATATCTATTCAGTTTTGCAAGAAAATAACAACAAAATTCATATTGAGGACAGTTTTCTAGCTTTTAATGAAAAGGATGTTGTTTAATTTTTTCACTTCTATATTGTAATAGGAGAAATGTCTTTTAAAGATATAAAAAAAGGATCTTATATCAAATAATTAGTTTATTACTTGCAAAAATGTGAGTGTTTGAACGATTCAAACTGAAAAATGGAAATGAAGATTAAAATCAAGTGTAAAATAAAGGATTGCTCCTCAAACTCCAATAAACCTTTTTAACATAATGACTTTTTATCGTAGTAAAAAAGTCCTATAATTTTTAGCAACAATAATTTTTATGAGGCTATTTTGAAGAGATCTAAAAGAAAACGTAATTTTGACAGAATTTATTAGAAAAACTGTTAATAATGTAGTTATTAAAAAAACAGATTTACCAAAAGAAAAAAATTCTACAATTTTGTTGAGAAGTTCAATGCTCCCAAAAGGTTTAGGGCAAAATATAAAGCAAAACCAATATTTTGATTTAAAGGTAAAATAAAATACATAAAATATGAAATAAGATGAATGAATTTATTTAAACCTTTAAACAAAACGGACACTATTAGATCAAAGTTATGTACTCCTGTTTCAAAGACTCAAATCACAACTTCAAAGAGAAAATTTATATTTCCAATTTAGTTTTACTAAAAAAACCATAAAAAATGTTGTATAAAGGATTAAAAATAAATTATTGAATGTATTTTCTGTAATGAAATTCTTTGAAAATATTTCCAAAATGGTTTTAATATGAATACAAAAAAATAAAAAATTAGATTGAAGCTTGTTCATAGACTCATAGTCAACTATTGCCAAAATCTATTTTTAATCTCTTTATAAAAAGAAATATTTATGCATGCAGTTACATAACTAATTAATAATTGTTTTCCAATTGGTAAATGAAAATAAAACATTTACATATTTAATTAGTTAAAATTTCATTCCAACAACTTTTTTCCACCTAATTATTAAAAATAAATGAAGGTAACGTGCTGATACAAAAATTGAAACATGCAATAATCCGATTCCCTGGATAGAATTAAAATTTGAAAACAATTAATTCGTGCTAAAATCCATAATAATAATTTTCCTTTTTTCAGTTTTATATTTGATAATAGTTTATTTATTTTATGTTGGTAATTTGTTTTGAGTTGTATACTTTTTAGTTAGCACTATAAATATGGTTTCCGGTATATATAGTCTACCTGTTTTATGATTATATTTTTAAAAATTACCTGTTTTAAAAGGAGATCACTATTTGCTGATAGACATGTAACCAAGTACTTTGTTAAACTAAGGAAAGATCCTAAAACTTCAAGAGTTAGATGGTCTCGTGAAGATCGTTGTAGCATAAAGGAAATGACTAGAAATCCTCGATTTTGTATCATATGTTGTTGAACAGTTTGAGATGTTTCTACGAGTTCACATATAAAACCAAGAAGTTTTGAGCTATAAAAAAATAAAGAAAATGTTATATTAGTTTTAATTTGAAAAAATATTAAATCATCTTCCATTGGAATGTTGACTTTTATTGATGCAAGTTAAAAAATGTTCATTAAAAGCAAATTTTCTCTTCTTTTTCGTTTTTGGCACATATTGTACACTCTTAATATTACTAACAATAAGAATTTTGTTTATTTAAGAGTTTTAAACACAAAAACATTGAGGAGATGTTACAAGTTCTTGTAAAGAGTTTACTTATTTACTGCATTAAGTAGCACTTTTATGAGAGCAGCAGAAATTAAATTAAGTTAGCTTGGAGTAAGAAAAATTAGCAAGAATGAAAAATAACAAAACAAAAACTAAGCGTCCCATTGTAGTTTGAGAATAAACTCTAAGAATTTGAGAAATAGAGTCAAATTATTTGGATAGAGTTTTTTATATTCATATCCACAGTACAGTATTTCACTTTTGTGGTATCTTTGCAAATTTTGTAGAAAACAATATTACCATATTTTCCTACTACATAAAACTTTATATTAATTAGATATTTTAAAGAATTTTAGCTGATAAATAAATTTTCTTTTGCTCCATCAACTATTGCGTAATAGGATAACCTAATTCCAAACTTATAGAAGTTTAAAAACGTAAAAAAATTCAATCAAATTATGCTTTCTAAAGTAATCAAAATTTATTATTTTTAAATATTATTCATAGAAATTTATATTACCTTATATTTATTTTAAGTAACCCTGTGTTCGAGATCTTAGTTGTCTAAAAATCAAAATAGTTGAATAAATATTATTTTCCAGCTTTTCCAGGTGTCTTCGACTAAGATCTTGAACGATTAACAGTTGCAAGTAATTAAACATACTCAGTAACAGGTAAGCAAACTTTAGTATGTAATATTTAATTATTAAACCTTATGGAAATAAATAAGAAGTTGAGTGCTGTATTTTGTAAACAAAAAGACAAAAATAGAAAATAGGATTAAGACTTAAGATCTTGACTGAAGCCACTGCAGCTGATGAACCATAAGGTTGAGAATTAAAAAAATTTGCTACATTCCATTGCAAGGGTAATTAAGATAACCAATGATTACTTGCTATCAGCTTTTAGGAAACTGAGATCTCTGAGTTTTTCACCCCCTTCGCTAAGCAAAACGGTAGTTACAAGGCCGCACATAGTGCTATTATATAGTATATGATAAAGTGTAGAAAATCTTTAAAAGGACTCACGAGGCCTTGCGATATATTCCTAAATATGTATCTTGGGTCGACAATTTAATTACAGAATTTTGTCAAGAAAAGATTGCTTTAGATGAAAAATAGAAAATGCCGAAAGATTAATAAAGTCTTAAAATAATTTGAATTTGTGAATAGTCAAGTTACTTTCAGTTATTTTTCTTATAAGAACGTCGAGTTTGAAGTATAGGGTGTCCAGACGTTGTACCATAAGGGATATGAAAGTAAGTTGATGGAACAAGACATAAGAAGATAAGAAATAAACACTAATGTTTATTCTTTTAAATCCGTTTTAATGTAAAATTAAGGTTGATAAAACTTTACAGGTATTTTCAGTTTAAAGGAAAATATAAAGCACAATTAATAATATCATCAGAGCTTTTTCACAAAAAAAAATCTTTCTTATTTAAAAGCTTTGATAATTTAAAAATCACCTCTTATACTTTTTGTAAGCAATAAAATTGCTTTAACTATTAAACGACTATAATAAAGACACATCCACACCCTTTTTATTACTCATGTTTTTGCTCTATTCTCAGAAATTCACCTGTGTACTATAGTAGTAATTTAGAAAAAATAAAACAGGTTTATAGACTTATTGAAAGGGTTGAATTTACGACTGAATTTTAATTCACAAGAGAAAAAAGCAAAATCAAAATTTAACAACCCAATTTCCCACATTAGCAAGAAAAAGCTATAAACGAAAATAGAAAGTAATGTCCCATGAATGATAAAAAAAGAAAACATAATGACACAAGTTAATAATTGTGGTAGATATTGAATAATTTTTTTAATGATATTTTTTCTGTTTTTGAAATACTTTTTTGAATACTGGGAATGAAATACTTTGAAATAGTATATTTTGAAATATTGTTGTCGTAATAACAGCACAACCCTTATCCTTTTCTTTAAAGCACTAGAAATAGATATACTTTTGTTTTTTTGATACTTTTATTTGATGGATCGGATTATTTTTGACAAAAAAGTAGTTTTTATTTAGACTTATAATAAAAATTTAATAGTTTTTCTATTGAAAATAGTAGAATGTTATGTCCAGACACAAATTTTTGAATCCAGCACCAAGCCCTGACAAAATCGAATTATTAGCTTTGATTTTACCTAAAATTATTGAAAATATTAAACAAAAAAAAGATTCTGTTATTTTATTTTGAATCAATACAAGACTTTTAACCAAGAGGAAAAATTTTGAATTTTTATTCTAAAAAAATAAACAAAAATGTTTAAACGAAGCATTTTCAGCACACACGATTTTCATTTATCAGAACTAAAATCATTTAATTTTGTAATTAACATATGTAATTGATTGAAAAGGAATTACCATTCCAGAAGGATAACCACCTTTTAGACAAAATTAAGTGTAAATTTTAGGGTTAGAATAATTAGATATTGACTTTGTCGGGCTTTGTATTTATCTGAAATCTATATTGAAGATATTAATAAGATTAGACTTAATTTAAAGCTACTAATTAAGTGATTACTTTTGTAAAACGGTGTAAAAAACAAGCAAAATTGTAAAGTCTTTTTTGATTAGTTTCATAGAATGAATATCAAAAGGAAATATAACTTTACAAAATAATCCTGCTAAGAATCTACTCGTGAATTTTTATTAAGACATTAAGACAAGTTTAACATGTTCACCAAACAGTAAAAAGTTCAGTGAGCGGTAAAAAAATATATTGTAAGTGTACTTACAATCAGAATATAATATTTTAAGCGTAAAATACAGTGAATGGTGGTATAGCATCTACGACAATATAGATCAAAATTTGACGTGATTAATTAATAGATTTAATCCATAATTTCAAAGTACTCGTATATATGAACAAAAATATAAATATATTATTCCCTCAATACACTAGTCGACAAATTTTGGGACAATTTAGTGTGCCTTAAAAAAAGTGCTTCTTAGACTAATTTGTATAGAAGAAAAATAAAAAAGTTACAGATCATTGAGTGAAGACGTCCATTTTTCATTTTTCAGGTCTGCTACGGACGTTTAGATAATGTTGAGTATGAATGAAATTTATTCAATTGCAATTAATTTTTTAAAATTATAATTAAAATGTTAAAAAATTATTCTTTTTTTTTAATATGTACAAATAAAAGTAAATAATTTTGGTGTAGGTTCCAAAAAATTTATTTAGAAATGCATTTACGCCTACAAAAATATAGTCCGGTCATATTTCCAACACAAATTAAATTCTTTTTCATAAGAATTTGGTGAATTTAAGGGATAAATCTAAATTTTTACAATTATCTAACATGTTTCCTTGCATGATGTATTTGCAGTTAGGTATTCTTTTAATTTTATCACTTGGTATTTCTTACAATCTCTTCAAAAAGAATTAAGCTACTTTAAATTCATTAGATGTCAAGTGATATTAGAAAACATATACTCTTTAATGTTCTTAATCTCATTTCAAAATATACTTTCGTGTTAATAGCTGAGAGTTTGTATTTTGTGTTTAAAATTCAAAAAGATTTAACTGTTTTATAAATAAAGTATAACAGTTTAATATAATCAATTCGTAGTTTTTGATAGTATAATTTATAAAGATTAAACTTTTATAGAATACGTAGTGAATAATTAAGAATAATTTATTAACAGTTTAAGAAATATTAATTAATCATGTTGTGCGGTTCAAACACCTTTAAGTGCAAACATTCACAATATAAGTTTTGTTTTGAATTCGGCAAAGGCGTGAAGAAGTTTCTCCATATTAGAAAGACAGTTGAGTGTTCTCAACTGTTCTCAGTGTTCTAAAAAATTTTTGGACGCTTTTCCTCTAAATTTGGTAGATAAAAGCGATAAGGAAGCCGAAGGATTTCATGAAGTGTTCACAGAAAACAAGAAGCAGATAAAAGTTTTTAGGATCAAGAAATATTGGACGATTACTAGTGGATGTGACTTCCCTAATACACCACACAACAAAAAAAGATTTTGATAAATAAGCAAAAAGTTTGCTGTTTTCGTACCTTAAACATCAAAATCCTAAATAATAAACCATTTATACGTTTCTTTTTTTGTAAATAATACCCTAAGCTATTAGCTACAAGGCTAATGAACTTTAAAACTGAAAAATTGTGTAAGATTGAGGGCTACAGTTTATTGCCAGACCAAGAGAATTAGCTTCCGTTAATATAAGAATATGAAAAAGTTTTACAATCAGTTCAAATTAATCTAAAATCTTCACAGACAAAATGAGCCCAGAGATTGTGAAAAACTTTTTATATCCTGACAAATATGTCTTTTCTCTGTTTTATAGCTCACATTTTGTTTAAAATTATCTATAGAATAAGGTATTAATTTTTAATAAAGCACTTTTATACAAAATGAGGTAGCAAATTAGCCTTACCTAATGGCGGGTTAGAATTGGGGGGAATACTGATAAAACTTTATCACAATAAAGAAGCAGTTTATTGATTTTAAGGCTTATTAAATGCTCAAAAATGAAAACTTTAAAAAACAAAATAATAAAAGTGTCCCCTTTAGTGTCGTATCTAAATCTAGTAAAGTTAATAGGTTTGCTAAGGTTGTGCTAGTGTTATAGTAGTATTAAAAAAGTTCTAAAAAAGGAAATTGAGATATTTTTAAGTTCTTCGATTTATATTTGGTTGCTGGTTTATTAAGAGTCTTGGATAAATGCTTTTTTATTGTTATTTGTTTATTATTCAAATCGTAATTTAGGATTTCCAAAAATAATAAAACTTTGTGTCTTTTGAGTTTATCTTCTTTTAAGTTTTTAAAAATCTATTTTAGCTAAATTAGACGAATTAATTGTTTATAATAATGTCAATAATTTTGAAATTTCCATCATATGTTCCAAGTGTATTTAGAGCTTTTATTTTGTGCGAAAGTTGATACAGTGTATTATACTCTTTCTCCATTGAGGCTTATACCCATTATTACAATACACGGAAATAAGTTTTTTATGGAAAATCGTTTAATGCACGTGTATTTAGCATGTTAAAAATACAGCCTTTTAAAGCCTGTATAAAGGAAATTTTATCATCTATTGTGAGGTTGTCCAACAAATTAACATTAAAAATTCCCCTATTTATTGTGTCATTAAATATGTTATTTATTTATTATCTAAATTATTATTTGTTCGTTTTTTAATCTTTTGTTATTTAAACACTCTTAAAATATTATTTTAGTACAATTAGATTTAATGTTTATTGACAAAAACATGTTTAAATATCTAAAAAGAGCTGGAGTGACCTAAAGTAATAAAAAACTTTGTAAGATTGTTTGGATTAGTGGGTTTTAGTTTTATGTATAACAAGCAAAACGAAAAAAATATTTCATTTTTTAATATAATAAAAATAAATGTTTATTTTTTTCTTTCTGCGTATTAGACAACAAAATTCTTGATAACAAACATCAATCCATGCAAAAATTTTGTATTTCCCTAGAGAGTTTTCGACAATCATGAAAAATTGCTGGAAGGAATTCATACAGCAAATTGACAAGCCTCAGGGGAGATTGATATCTAACGAGGGGCAACAAAGTGACAATGACGCTTGACTTGTTTTTCAATATGAACAGTAGAAAATTTTAGTTCACTGGGATTCATTTTAAATGTCACTAGAAGGAATCCCTTAGGCATCCCTTATCCCTTAACGTTTTATACAAAATTTCTATCCATATTTATTAATTTATTGGCGAATTTTTAAATAAAATAACCTTAAATATCAAATCTAACAATGTTTTGAGATCAATCAAATAAGTCATTTTTCTTTATATTAAAGTTTGTTTAATACGAATTTTTATATACGATAAGAGCAAACATATATGTCCGAAATACTTGTAAATCCTCTTTAACGTGATTAAATTAAAGCTAAGTAAATTGCAATATTCAACTTACCACAATGCTGGATCACGTTTAACATCGTTGCATCCATCGTAAGACATATCCAGCTGAGAAAATAATGGAAATAGAACTTGTATGCCACCAATAGAATTAAGTGTGCAGTGAATCGAATGTGTAACAACAGCTTTTACATCCTGTAAATAGAAAAATCAAAGGTAAAACAAGCACAATAAAACACAGAAGCAAAAGGATAAACTTTATTAGACTCACCTGTAACATAAGTGAATGTGGTGTATGAACAAAATATGAAACATTGCCCTTGGGAGCTGACTGTAGACAAAGTTGTCCATCCGTTGCAACTGGATTATACATAAAAACTATTGCAGTCGAAAGTTTTCCATCATACAAGACCTATACATACGTTAAAAAAAAAAAAAGAAGCTAATTAAAATAATTCATTGTATTTGTAATTTAAAGTTTTCTGAAGTGAAATTTTTTTTTAGTTTTGTTTCATAACGCAGGTGCTGAGAATAGTAACAAACTTCTAGTATTAGTTCTCCAATTAGCATCAAATATAAAGTAAAACTTTTTTTGTTTTATTAAAACATTTTTTGAACTTTATTCTTATTTATCAAATAGAATAATTATTTTTATTTAAGGTAGAAGAATAAAACAAAAAGTCAAAGTTAAATCTAATAAAGTATTTTACACAAACATATGACCTAGTTCCATTGTCCTTTGATGATGTTATCTTTTTTCTTTAGATATAGGAGTTATAGGAGATATAGAAAATTTTTATTAAAATCAAAAATTATACTAAAAGACTACATTGTTTATATTAAAATATTATGCCAAGGTAGGTGCTTATAATGCTTTTGTTCCCATTTTTAGTTTAAAACCAAATGAATATGAATTTTTTTATTTATATAAGCTTAATAAAAAATTCTAATAAAATTTCTAGGACTCTTGGCTTATCTAATCATTCTATATTCAATTCTGTTATATTTTTCTTTTATTAGGCTTTTTCTCTTTCTTTAAAAAGGTCAACTAGCCTCTTAAATTCTAGCTTTGTTTTACATTGAAATAATTATATTCTATCTTAGCTTCATTTTAGTTTTGTGTGAAATTTTATTTTTGAATTTACTTATTCATAGAGAAAGCAAAATAAATCTTACTACCAAATTTAACATTTGATCAAAATATTAGGGAGGCACAAGTTAGTAACTAAATATGGAACAGTAAAATCTGCATTAGAATTAGGCTGACAAATTGAAGAGTTTTCCCTCACGGTAAACAGAAATCAAATTTTATTTGACATTGGAAACAAGAGTAAACAAATTTAAATAACTATCTAATTTACATGAAAACATTCAATTTACGTACAATTCAAATCCTTTCTTTAATACCGGGATTATACACATAAAAATTTTTACTACTTGGAAATCGAATCAACTCTTCAAAATTTATTAGAAAAATCAAAAACAAATTAATCAAAAAATTAATATGTAGGTTTGGTTTTTTTTCTTTGTCATATGGAACCATAGAAAAATTTAATTTTCCGATCAACTTTTTTCCATTAAATTTCAACTAAAAATTAATTGTATTAAAGAAAAGTTTTTACATGACAAATTGTAATTCCATGAAAGCAAAAAATTCAGTTAACTTTTACTTAAAACTTTGATATATATAAAAAGATTCTAAGATAAACTAATTTGACACTAAAGCTGAAACATATGTATATTTCTATTTTTTTAATTTAATAGATAATAAGGGAGTGAAAAAATTCAGGTCTTCAAAGTCTTTAAAAAGGTATTCAAGTATTTTAAATAAGTTGGCTTCAAAAGATATAAACTTTATTCAAAATTGAAAAAAGAAAAGAGAAAAAAACATTTCTGTTTAACAAATTCAATGAAATAGCTAACATAATAGAAACCTTTTCACCCTTACCTCGTTAAAAGTTAAACGTGAAACTGATGGCTAGCACATACTGTTCATGCTGCATTGAAATTGAATGAAAAGGACTCAAAAACGATGAATTTGAGTTTAAAATCATCATATAAAAGATAATTTTGTATAGTTAAAGAGAAGGCTTTTAAGTAAATTAATTTTTGACTTTTTTAGATAGCTAGAATTTCATTGTGGAGAAAAAATATTTTTTTCTTAATGAAATATATAGTACCTATATATATGTTTTATAGGGCTAACAAATTATTCTAATAATTCTTTATTCTATTTTGCTGCTACATGGCGTTTTATACAGACAAAATCAAAGAAATATTTCCAGGTAAATATCAAAATAATAAATTTAGCTTACTTATACTTTAAGACACGCAGCTCAGTAAGCATGAAAGAATCCAAAGGATAATCTTTCTCTTCATAAAAATTTAAAGGTAAGGAAAGAATTTCATAAATTTAGAAAATATTATTAAACATAAGCCGGTGCTTATATGAAATAAATATATTTAAATCTCCGGATGAAAAATGTTTTTAAAAATCAATAATATTAAAAGTAAGGTTTAAATTTACATTTAAGAAACTTACTTTTTATCCATTTTAATAATGAGTAAGGATTTCATAAGATATAGACAGAAAAAAATCATCTAAAATTTTGTAATAAAATAATATTTCTTTGAAGTCCTTAAAAAGTTTAAATTTTAATAAAAGTAAATTTTACAAAATATAAATTAAATTAAATAGTAGATTACAAACTGAAGGAACTTGTTTCTTAAAAAAAAAATATTGCTTTTCTTAAATATAAAAAAATTACTCTACGTTAAAGTAAATAATTTAGTAACCTGACTCGTACACATTTTTCCTTTACTAACTTTGCCTTAATTTGAAATATAGACAACAAATTTTCAATATTAAACTAATTTTCTTCTTTTTCTTCAAGGATATCTTTGACGTTCTTAAGAACATGTTTTATGTAATTTTGAATTTTTCAACGAAAGAAAATTGTCTGCATTGTTAGTGCATTAAAATTAATTCTATAGAAATTTTCAATGGCATAATATTCAAGACACTAGAATTTTAATTATATTATTACCCCCATGGCAGCCTTGCTAAAATATTAAAACCAAAGGTAAGCTTGTTGATGTTGAACAAAAGAAGCTGATAATTAAATTTTTATACTTTCATATAAGTTTAACCATTCCTAATTCCTTTACAATTAAATAATATTAATCCTAATTAAAAACATAAAATTACTGATCCCTTTTTTGAAGCTAAATGTGAGCTGACTACAAAGAAATATATGAAATTGGCGTTATAATGCCCTTGACAGTTCTGTGACTTTATTAATATCAATAATTATTCTTTCGAAACAATAAAAAATTGTTAAGGCTTAGAATCATTTTTAAAAGCCATTTTTGCTTTCATTGGTGAATGTTTATTGTTTATTAGTGGTGTTTTATTTTCAATAGAATATTTATTTTTCATAAAAATATTTTTGATATGTTTGGTCCTATGGGACCTCTCGGCTAGGAGTTCTTAAGTTTTGTGACTCAAACATACTTATGGCATCGTTAATGGCTCTTAAAAAGTTTTTCAAAGATATGAAGTGCAAACAAAGTCTGAAATTATTGAAATTACAACAAAAATAACAAACTGTAATAGGAATTATCGTATGAAAAGTTTGCAGACTCTTTATAAAATTTTTTTGTTTTTTTTTTATCTACATGGGTACATACTAAATATATAAAATGTGTATTTTAAAGAAAGTTCATTTGAAAAAATATGAAAATATATAAAAAGTTATTGTATTTATATGTGCAAATATGTATATGTATCAGTTCTTAGTTTAAGCATTTATTTTTTAGAATATAAGTAAAGTTTTTTGCAAACTCTTAAGTTGAAATATTTTTTTGGAAGTTTATGCGGTTATTGTCTTCTTTGCCACTGAATTTTATATTTCTTTTATATGATTCTGGTACTAAATCAAAATTTTTGTTAAATTAAGAAAAAATTGACTTTTCTTTATTGGAAACTATAAAAGTTTACTACAAAAAGTGTGCTATGAAAGAGCTGTTTGGCTTTTATTAAACTCCATTTTTAAAGCATATTTTGATTAAAAAAAAAAGAGAAAAACGAATGTTTCTGTCAAATCGTTTAAGTAAAAGTCAACTAATTCTAAGAGGGAGGCATGGAAAAAAATGATGTTATATTTTACTTGAAAAAATTTTCAAAATTTACATATTTATCTTTATCACACTTCTTTTTCTATCAATTTTTTTTCCTAAATAATTCTAGGATAAATTTCATTGCTTTATATTTACATTTTTCTTTTATACAGGAAATTACATAATGAAAAAAATTTTGAACCTAATCAAAAATTTCAGTTTTATGTATGATTTATTATTTGTAAAAAAAAATAATGCTTTGATGCCTTCAATTTCACATATTAGCCGTTTTCTTTACAGTAGCGTAAATCTAAACATATTTTCAGATACATATTTTAATATTGATTTCTAGTCGTTTGAATTGTTTTCACTTAATTTTAAACCAACAATTACTTTCTTATTTAATGATCTGAAAATAATTTGGGGACAATTTCTTATTGTATTAAAAACAATTTTAAGCAGTGTCAAATTGATTCCATAAATCTCTAATCTCTTTATATTTAGAATTTCATAAAGCTGTTATGTTCATTACTTTTAATATATCCTTATAATAATTTGAATTAAGAATGTTTGTAGAATTTAATCGATTAAGTTATAGACATCGTGCTTTAAAGACTAATGATAACTAATATAACGAACAATTTAATTTATAAGTTTGCACTTTATGCAGGACACTGCATTGAATAACAAATTTATATTCATTAGAACTACTTTTGTTTTACTTTAAACAAATTAAATTAGACTTTGTTTAAGTTTTAGGGCTGTTAATTAAGTGACATGAAATAATTACATGGGTAAACATTTTTATGTGATTTACAAGACTTCTACGGTTTTTTTGTCAATTTTATGTGAGTAATCAAATCAAGTCCTTGTACTTAAAATACTTAAAGTCTATGAAAGTTATATAAAAACCCTCTAATCTACTAACATAAGCAACACATGTAAAGCGCATGAAATTTAAGAAAAGCTTTAATTTTAAAACTAAAACACAAATTTGATCAAAAGGAGTTATTACTTCGTTTTCCCTTTTTTCTTAGAACAATAATCGGCGAATGTTAAAACGAGTAGGTCACGGATATAAGTTTCGGTTTTGTAGGAAATAAGCTCCTACATTAAGCAGGTGAAAGAAGGTAAAAAGCTGAAAATTGTAGCCCAAATAATCCCTTACTTTAGTGTAGTAAAGGGCTTTAAATTAGCTCGTCGTAGGTAATTGTTGTGTAAAAGAAAATTCGTTGAACATTATCAGAGTAGGCTCATACCAGTAAAAATAAAGTAAAATTATGGAGTTTGCCATTTGTAAATTTATCTTTAATTTGGTAATTAGTAACAAGTAAAATTGTGACTAAAGAAGGTATTAAACGTTAAAAATACATGTGCAAAATTTATTATGAAAAATACATATCACTAAAATGGTGTGTTCTTTGGTGTGGTAAATCAATCTCACCAAAAATTTTGTTCGTAAATCAATTAAAAACTTGAAGAAGCAAATTTTACAATAAAAATATGTGATATACCTATATGTATGTGTGATATAAGTTGCTGATGCCAACTTCACAGCAATTAAACATTTCATCTGCCATTCTATATTAAATTTCTCACTCGAATTTGCATTTGCACCCTTATCAGATCAAACTACCTTCAGTCTATTGACCATTTTAGACAAAGTAGATTTGCTTTTTGGATACTTTGACAGAGGCGATTGACGATGAGTTTTTATAGAAAATTCTTTCTAGTGAAAAAACGTAGATTTATTTGATTTGACTAAACAAAAAATTTTTAACTTTTGGTGTGTTTTTTGAGCTAAGCAATTATTGAATTGAATAAAAAATTGATTTTTGTGAGCAGAAATTCATAGAATTGACATATTTTATCTTTTGCTTCAGCAAATGTCCAAGGAGCTAAAATTAATTTACTTCTTTGTTCATAAAATATTCTACAGTTCTCTATACAAATTCTAAAGAAAAACTACAAGTTACATATTATGAATTTTAGTATCAATATAATTAAAAATATGATTAGATAAATTAATCTGGAGTTAACTGCATTAATAAATTAACTCTTTTTAATTCATATCAATAGTTAGTCAGATGAAATTATCCACTTCACATTCATATTACACGACGAAATTAAATTGTACATTGTTACTAACAATTTCTTTTTAACTTTAATCTTTAAATAATGAAAAAAAAGAAGATATTTATCTTTCATTGTAATACAAAATTCTGTATAATTTTGCATTTAAGTCATTGCAAGCTCTATAAGATTTTCTTTTGCATATAAATGTTCTGATTGGAGAGCACTAATATCAAATAAATTCAAATTCATGTAGAGCTATTGAAATTTTCACTTTGAAAGTATTTCTTAAGACAAAAACAAAATTTTTTTTTTGTAAAAAAGAGAAAACACACTTTTGGGGCTAGATGTTTATTGCATGATAAGGAAGAATGAGAATAAAAGAAGGATTTTGACATATATAATTCATGGTAAATAAGTTAAAAATAAACTAATTTGCTTTTTGTTAAAAAAGCTAAATTTTATTACATTGACTTCAAAAGTTTATAGTTTTATCTTGCAAGAAAAGGTTTAAAAACTTGATGTTTTGAAAAATTACACATAGAGCACCAAGGTGAAATTACTAATTTCTAGTGCCTAATAACTGTTACAAATGTAGCACACGATGAAAAACTAATTCATAACTTAAAAAACAAAACTAAGAAAATTACTCAAATCAACAACTGATATGGAAAACATTCACAAAAAATCAATAAATGAATTAAATTTAAAAATTATTAAAACTTAAATAGAATAATACTTTGTTAAAAAAGTTTAACATAAATTTAAAAAAAGAAAATAAAATAAAAATCATGCTTACGGATTGTAAATTAATTTCATCAAAATTGCCCACAGACGACGTGATGCTGGCATTGCTTGATTTTCGTGCAACAATTGAACCACCAGTCATATTTAAAACATTTGATGGTATTATATCGACAGGATTTCCACATAAAATTTCAATGTTATTTATACCAATTGAGGATGTATCTACTTCGTTATTTGTAGAAGATGTAGTAGTAGATGATAATAAACTCACCCTTTTATGATTGTCCGGTAGATTAAGGTAGCACTCATTATCAAAACGAAATTGTGACTATAATATCCATTAAAAATACAAAAATGTATAAATTTGTATCGCACAATAGAGTATAGCATGTCAAAAGAATAAAGAAAAATATTTTATAATTTAATTAATAATTATTTAAAGCATTTTTAGAAATCTTTTTACCTTATATCCAGCACCTAATCTATGCATAGCACAAATTTGTTGTGTAGTTAGAGCTTCACTAAATAAATAAATTGCTGACATTTGACCACAAAAAACACGTTCTTCATCGAGCTCAGGTGTTGCACCAATAAAACATTTATCAAAAGGCTGCATATATATAAAAAAATTATTATTAAATTCATTCTTATTAAAATAAAAAGAAATTTTTCTTACATCATTCGTTGAAACGAACCATGCCATTTCAGTACTAGATGCTAATTGTCCATTGACGAGGCACTTTATTTCACTCTTTGTCCAACGATTGTAAATATAAACTATTGCTATCATATACCACTAAAACAAATAAAATAATATTAAGATTTAGTGTGAATTTTATAATTTTATAAAGAATAATAAACTTTTTATTTTTGTTTCTTTTCGTGTATATTTAAGCAAGCTTAAATTTTAAACTACCAAAATACGAGGGGTGATCAAAAAGTAATGATTCTGAATAAGAAATAAAAGCGATACGAATAAAATTAACATTTATTTTTCTACATAGTCTCCTTTCAAGTCAATACATTTCATCCACCTTTTCTCTAAACCTAAAATCCCTTTTTTATAAAATTCTTTATTTTGCTCTTCAAAAAAGGCCTCAACAGCAGCCATCACTTCATTGTCGTCCTCAAATTTTTTTCCCCGAATTTCTTCCTTTAATTTTGGGAATAGATAAAAATCACTCGTGGTCAGGTCTAGAGAATACGGTAGATGATTCATCAATCTGAAGCCTGCATCACGGATTGCAGCCATCGCAAAGTCGAACTTGCTTTGCTTTGATGAAACAAAACTTTTGGCGCAAGTTTGCCTCGTCTTTTTTTTTTTGATATTTTCTCGCAGCTTCCAAATTTGTTCTGCATATATTTGACCCATCATTGTGCTGCCATGTTTTAAATAATCGATTATGATAATTCCTTCTGCATTCCAAAATACTGATAGGGTTGATGTTGATGGGCGACCAGAGCGATGTTCATCTTCTGTTGTCAATCTCTCCAGCTTAAACTCTCGACACCATCTGACGACTGTTGAATATGGTGGAGCAGACTCTCCTAATGTTTCCTGTAATTCCGTATGAACTTCCGTAGGCGACATCTCTTTCAAACAAAGATATTTAATCACGGCTCTAATCGCGTTTTTCTCCAGTTCGTATTATCGCTTCAGCTGCTGTCATTCAAATGAATGCAGCTCATAGAAATGCACCGGTATTTATACCAAATTTATATGATCGGCTTTGTACAGTTTAAGGATTAAAAACTTATCAGCACTTATGGTCTACACCTATTAGTCATAACTCAGAATCATTACTTTTTGATCACCCCTCGTATATTGCTTAATTTTACTTTTGTTCTTATTTCGACGTTTTAATTGCTTATGACAGAAGGCTTATCTCAAAAATCAATGAAGTGATTTATTACCTAGATAGGAAAATACTCATAAGTGAATTTTTCGTGCCTAAACTCTTTTTAATATTTTATTGGCCATCTTAGAAAGAAATTAAACGGTATTCTTAACCAAAATAATTTCCTTATAAGCTTTATATGGTAGAAAATATTTTTCCACATTGGCTTAAGATAGGAAATTCAAAAATTTCGAATGTAAGTATTATCGAACTGTCATGTTCACGAGATCGTAGGAATAACGTAAAAAACTTTTAAAATTATTCAAAATTTAAATTAATGCAGATATTTTATGCAAAAATTGCAACCTGCTTCTAAAACACCTTAAATAATATTGTAAAGAAATTTTACGTTATAAATCCTTTTTTTTCTGCTTTATTATTAAACCACCGCATACGATGAGATTATGTAAAAGTCGGATAAGGTAATAGTACCCTATTTGAAGATTCACTTAAATTTTATTTAACACTACATTTTTACTTCATCATTTTTGTTTAAAAACCATAACAATGAATTGTAATGTTGTACTTTGCAAGTTATAAGTTGCAAAAAAGAAAATTTTTGGATTAATTACAACAAGCGTGCCGCCATTTTCATATTTATAATATAAAAAAAGGTCAATATAATGAAATAAAATATATGATCAAATAATTGTCAAGCAGCTAATGCTCAACTAAATTTATTTCCTTAACTTAAATTAAGTTTGTTTCTGTTGTTTCCGACATTGACAACACTATAAATTTTCCTGCAGATATTAAGTATTGATTAAATCACTCTTAAACCTTAAACTACTTAATAATATTTTAGCAAAAAATAAATCTTCAATGCATGAATATCCTTTTAGAACTTTTAATATAAGCTAAGGTCATCTGACAGTATTTAATCACTTTTTTAAGAGTTCAAAATTTTATGTGTAGAGTTTAAGAATCAAAAAATTACTGTTAAATTAATTATAAAAGTTATGAATATAAAACGATAAAATATCTAAAATTAAATAAATCATTATTATTATTTACGTTTACCTTTCTTGGCTGGAATTCATATTTAACACAATGCTGAAATCCTTTTCCTTTAACTTTCATTGATGTAAGTACAAGACAATTACCAACAAAATGTGCCGTGTAGCCAACTCCTTTGGAGGTTTTAAAACTGAAAGGGATTAAATGTAAATAACAATTGAATAAACCTAAAAATGCTGGATTTGCTTTAAAAAAGAAATAATAATAAATAAATCATATAAACTTACCAATAAAGGTATGGTTTTTCTCGTTCAATATTTACAGAATTAATTGGATCCAAACGAAACCATGTTGTAAAGGTAAAGCCACTTTCATATGGCCAACGTGCTAGAGGAGGTAGGACTATTGCCTGTAAGAATGAATTTAAAGTTTTCATTATTAATTTTGGCATTTACAATGTTTATAATTTTTTTTAGTTATTTTGTTAATAAAATTCTATCATAAAAAAAAATAATTATATTTAAACAGTTAAATTGGGAATATTTAATAAAGGAAATTTCAAGAATTCATAAGTTTTTTGATTTATGATGTTAAAAATTAGACTTTGAGTGAATCCTAGTTATTGATATACGCTTGTTGTTTTGAATAGGAATCAAATAAAAAGATATAGGTTTATCTGGAACAGTAACAGTACTTTCTATTGCCACCGAATTGATAAAGCTGGCTCTAAACAAGCATTAAACGTTCTTTTTGAGTTAGGGCGAATCTTTGTATAAAAGAGAGCCTAAGTTCTGATTTTGGGGGTCAGCTTTTTTGTTATTGATTCGCGTCTATCGGAGAACTATCAAAGCCAAAATAACTTCTGCCAAAATGACATAGCAATGGTTAAAGTATTCGAATATGAACTTATTACAAATAGAACAGAGGGCTCAAGGGTTCAAACAAAAAGATGATAACCAAATGAATTCATGGAAAAATCTTAAATTGACAATCACAATTTGCTGTAAAATTACGTTGGAAAATGATTTACTTTTGGAAGCCATAACTTTGTATTCATTATATAATATTTTTCCGGTTGAGCTAAGAAGCCTAAACTATGAAAGTAATTAAAAATTTGATCAATTTCAACCAAATCGTCTATCCGAAAACCAATTTAAAAAAATCAGTTTTTTGTTAAAATGTACATTTTTAAGTATTTCAAAATAAATTAATTTCAAATATTGAATTTAAAATATTTATATTTCGTAATAGATTAAAATTAATTTTTTCTAAATTTGATGCAATCTTAGTGAAACTTAAATTTATTTATCGCAATATTAATTTATTGTTATAGAAACTAAAGTTTTCTTCTTATACTCTCCATAATTTTGGTAATGCTTATCTTATAAGCTCATAAAATATCTAAATGATAATTAAATAGCAACTTGAACTAAATTTTCTGAAAGCTACTTAAAGACTTACAGTGGTAAATGAAATGAACAGCAAAATTGCTTCAAAGGCAGCAATGTTTATATTTATTATTCGATATTTTAGCTACTTAAACTAAATATTTTTGGGCAAAACTTAATAAAAAGAGCCAATTTCCCTTTTGCTACTAAGCCTTCCGCCTCTTTACTTAAACACAAAAGATATCCATTTTCAGTTTCATACCAAACCTTATTTTCCTGAAATTCTGTTTTATTAGAAAAGTTTCATTTATATACATACTATATATGTTTTTTTTTTCTTTTCGTTTCACTTTAGGAAAAAGTTAGTGGAAAGAAAATTAAAGACGGAATTATCTTTTATTAATTTTTTTTTTTTACCTAACTGCAGAGTTTGCCTATTAAAAGTAAAGAGAAACAACAATGTAACAAATTAGCTTACTAGTGCCTGCCGAAACTTTATCCTTTAAATATATCAAAATTATGTTTGATGAAATTAAAAAGTGTAATGTAAGTTTTGTTTTCATTTCATGGAGGTCTTTTTAAAATCTTATAATTTTAATCAAAAAGGATTATCTGAAATAAAATAAAAAGAAAAACTAATGGAATTAAAAATACTTCTAAAATTTAAAAAAGTTGTATTTGTAAAAGTTTGAAATACAAAGATGCTTAAGTAATTAATTAAAATTTTCAAAGACTAACGAAGATCTTTTAAGGTGTTTTTAATTATTTATTTAAAAATCTCATTAAATTGATGGTTTATAATGCAAAGTAATTTTCCTACATTCAAATTGTGTTTAGTACGAAAATAAGTTGAATCCTAATTATTTAAAAAAAATTTATTGCTATAAATAAAGCAAATATGAATGCCTTCCGGAAAAATTTTCTAGGAAATAGGGTAATCCACATATATATATATATATATACCTATATATATGTATATGTAACACTTTCAGCAATTATAAACTTTTTTTCTCAAAAAAGTCTTTTTATTTTATTTAACGAAATATAAGACATCATGTAGCTTCATGACGGCAAAATGTATCTTAACTTTTGACATAATATTAAATGTACAAATTGAAATTGTTTTAGAATCTTGGATCCTCCAAAATAAGAAGATTGAGGAAGATCAAAGAATTTTCAAACATTTAAATTTGGGTACACTATTGGTCTAAGATTTGTAGAATGCACAAGGATTCCCAAAAAGTCTTTACAATTCAAAAGATCATTGGATATGAAATCTTTCTCAAACTAATATGAATTCCCTCAAAAATTCAATCCAAAATTAAGCATTACCGAATTTGTGTAACTTACTTAATGGACATAGATGCGTATTGTGTTTTTAAGTAATTTGGGTTTGTCGATTTTCGCTAGCTTCAACAGCGCTGATTACGAAAGATAAACCGAATAGTTTTAATTGTGAAAAACTATTAATCAATAATTAAATTTTTGCAAGTTGATATGGCGGATCTATATAAATATTATATATATATTTTATGTCTTCAATGGCAAAATATTCATATTAGCAAAAACATAAAAAAAGTGCACAAAAATTGCATTTTTCTTCAAGGAAAATGTGTTTTATGCGTCAAACTAATTATAGATTTCTAAATTTCTATGCTTTTATTGTACATGAATGTAATTAATTTATAAAAATATTGGTTAAAATAGTTTTATATAATTTTTATCTATCATTAAACTTTTCTTAAGAGAACTCCAAGATTTCTATTAAGCAAATTAATTTATTTTTCCTTTTCAAGGTATCTACTATATACAAAAATAACTGCAAATGAAAAGATCCAGCCAGACATTTTAAATGAAGCCTGCCTCATTAATTGGGATTATTTCACTTGGGACTAATACAACAAAAAGGAAAAACATGAATAGGTTGCTGCCAAGTCAATATAAAATCCTTCGAAAAATGTTAATAGTAAATTTCACCTTTTGCAATATCCTGTTAATCCCAAGAGCCTTATGAGTCACTAAAGGACACTTAACTGTTTTCAAAATTAAATTGTACTAAGTTGCTGTATTGTATCTGATTTACCAAATACTTTAATATTAAAGATAATGTAAAACCAAAATAAGCCGAATAGAAAATATTAAGAATATGATATCCTTGAATGATCTGAAATTTAGATTAATGCATTTTGAATTTAATATGTAAATATAAAAATTCACATTTTTGGTTTATGTTGTATTTATATTTATTATCAATAAATTTTATTTAAATTAAGAAACAAAAAAGAAGAGATGCTTGTAACATTTTGTTGCAGTGATTATTTTTAAAAAGGTAAATCTTTTCTAAATGACATCAGTTTCAAAAATGCATTTACTTTATGTCGATTAATTTACATTCAAATTCAACTTGTGATTGTTTCTAATTGAAAAATTTATAAAATCACTAACAAATTGTGTTGATATTAATTAAAAAATTTTGTATTCTGAAAATGTTAATTTAATTAAAATATGAAGAGGAAGAAAATTGGATATAATTAAAAAAAAATAAAGAGACCATATAGTAAGGTTAGGGCAGTAGCATAAAAACGTAACAACTTCAAAGCAAAGTTAAAAAAATTAAAATGTTCAGAATAATCTAAGCACCGTCTGGCATTTCTCATTATGTAATTAAGCAAATTTTCGAATATTTTTTAATTTGGAATATTTTTTTATTTTTATCTCTGAATAGCAAATTGTTTTGTTTTAAATACTTTAAAAGTATTTAGCTTGATCATTAATTAAGTTTAGTATTCCAGTTAGAAATATTTTGGACTTATATCGTCTTTTTGAATATCTTTTTTTACATCACCTCAAATGTTTTAATACTTTCCATTTATAATATTGCATACATTGAGGCGTTAATAAGAATTAAGTATAAATTAAATAAATATATTCTAATGAACTTGATGCTTTTTAACAATATAAAATTTTAAATTATTATTGATTTTATATTTACGCTACACTAGCATCTTTTTATTTTCTTTTACCAAATTTCTTTTTTAAATCTATAAATTCTTAAAAGAGGATTATATCGTTTACAAATGTTAAAATTTCTGTTACTGAATCCTTTATGAATGCTGTCATTTTAGCTAATCGAGCTTAAAATTTCCTTCAGGATATTTACAAATATTTAGGAAGAATTATTATCATCTTGTCTCAAAGTTCAATATACTCAACTTAGGTTATGTGTTTTTAGATAAGCTTACATTAATTCTAAGAAAATTTTGTACATTGTGTATGATTAGTTATTTCAAGGTAATTTTGTAGAATTTTATTTACATAGGAATTGATTTATTTTCTTGAAATTAGATTTACCATAATATAATATTTCTTTGATGAGGTTAGATTTTAATGATATGTTATTATCTAGAAATTTTTTAAAAAGCAAAATGAGCCATAAAGACTCACATACACAAAATACACAATAAAATCTAAATATTTAAGAATAAAATAAAAAGTTAAAATTATATTGTTAAAAATGTAGTCAAATTTTAGGAGAAATTATGTTAAAACATAAATACAAGGTACATACAGCTTCTCAGCTGAGTTAAATATTTATATTTTTTGGTGTATAATAAATTTGTTATTTATTTTTAAATATTTTTTAAAAAGTTATATAAACTATACTTACAGATCCCTTTTTGCCTGGAAAACTAAAAAAAACATCAGGACCATTTCGATGGGGCATTTGTCGAAGGACATTTAATAATTTTGCAGAATGCCTTGACTGTAATTTAAAAATATTAAAATAAAATTTATTGATTATTTCTTATTAAAAAACACAAAAAAATCTTCTTTTTACCCATTTGCCATTAACTGCTTTCATAGCACCAAATAACAGTTTCAGTTCCTTTACAGTAATACTATAACTAGCTAATACTCCAAGCATTTCGATAAGGAGATCTGTAAGAGAAATATCAATTTGCAGTCATCTTAATAGAAATATTTTATGTTTTTAAATAAAAATTTTAATTTATTTATGTTGTTTTAATCTTTCTCGTTTTTCTGTTTTATTAAAAAGGTCTTAATCAGCAGTGAAAATCTTTTTAATTGTACAATATAATGTTTAGTATGAAGTGGGCTATACGTTTGAAAATAGTGAAAGGAATGAAATTCTCTACTACATAAATTTTCTCGTTACCATCTGTTTGAAAAGGTTTAAATTTTAAAATTTAAATGAGACTTGAAACTAGGGCTTTCATTGGAAATTCGGATAGTGGTCATCTATGTATAAGTGTGAAAACGGGTTGGAAAAACTTATCTATTATTTTAAATATCTTAAAACAATCCTATCCTCTTAATTTTATATCTTGCAGAATTATTTATATATATATATGTACAACAGGGAGAACGCATATCGATAACAGATGATAGTAAGTTAGGGCAATATGTGTTTATCTATTAATTAACACATGTATATTTGGTCTAAAAAATTAATTATTTGAAAAAATTACTTGACGCTCTTTTTTATTTTTGTTCAAGTACCATTAAAAATTATTCGAAATTAAGTATTCTTTCCTATTCTAACTATGTATTCCTGATGAAAAATTTGAATTTTTAAGACAATATTAGCTTAACACTACCCTTTTATCGATTAAAACCTAAATAAACAGTTTATAGGGTATGTAAATAAAATGCAAAGAAATATTTAAATTAATCAAAAGGACTAAACAAATGAAATTTAAGTCTTTTGCTATATAATATCCCTTAAAAATGTAATTTACTTTCTTGGTTTAACTATGGCTGTAAAAAAATTATAAACGCTTGGCACGTTTTTAATCCAATCAACTTTTGTTTAATTTTCAAATACGACGCCATTTTTATTAGCTTAAACAGAGATATTTCTTTTTGACATTTTCATGGATAAATAAACTCAATTTAAGTTAGGAACATAAAGAATTAAATTTTATCTGGTTGGTATTCAAAGTAACAAAAAAGATATGTAGAAGTTTTGTATTTTACCCTATAAATTAGCTTAGAAATAAAATAAATTTCTTTTTTAATATATAATTATAATTAATTTGTATAAAAGGAAATATAAATTACCAGCAACAACTGTCTCTGAACGTTGTAAACGGGCAAGGACATGTTCGATTAATCCAACATCTGTACAAGCTTGAAGATTTCGAACACTTTTCCTTAATATTGCTATAAAGACACTCCATATTTCAGCCTATAACAAAAAACAAAGAGGAAAATGTTAATATTTTTGTATAAAAGACTCATTTTAAAATTTTTTTAAAGGATTTCTTCAAAGTAATGAATTATTTAGTTAAATTTAAAAATTTTAAAAATCGAATTCAGATAATAATGTTGTTTAAATATTTTAAATAAATTTTGATTTATACTTTTATTTGCATTATTTATAAAATATGGTTTTTATCGATTCAATGAAGAATTTTACCTAGAAAAAGTTGCTAGTGCTTCTTTTAACAATCTTTCTAATTTTTTATCTAAGTTTTATATCTTAATTCTTTTATTATAAAGGTTTGTCAGCATTAAAAAAATAACTGTAGATTAGACAGAAGTAATAGACCAAAAAATATCTTTTTTAGGACCTTTAACAAGCATGTGGAATTTTTGATAGTCTTAGTGTTCTTCTCATGGGGTTATGCCTTTTATTGAAAGTATAGAGTGTTATTAACTAAAATATTAGAATTTGATTGTGATTATAAAACATTGATACCGATTTCTATCCATGAGTTACGCAATAGATATAATAAAACGTTAGGGATGCTCGAATATAATTTATTTAATGTGTTATAGTTAACAGCTAAACTTAACTAATACACTTACTCTAACTGACCACCGTTAAATTATATTTTTGTTAGTCATAACCTTCAAAGCTTTTTGAGCATTGTCTTCTGTGATTGAAATTTGAAACAATATCGAAAAAGTGTTTTTAACTGAAAGGTTTTTAGCAAAATTGATTGTAGGAACTTTTGTTACTGAATGAATTTAAGCATTATTGTCTCTAGAAGAACATATTTATAAAAGATATTGCTAAATAATACTCATTTAACATTAAAACTTATCTCAAAGTAATAAAACGGAAACTTTTGGGTTGACTGCATTAAAGACTAAAGAAAATATAAGTTCCATAGTATTTCAAAATAAAAATGAATTTCAGTTTACAGAATTTTCTGCTGTTTATTCAATGGCAATTTAGTGTATTATTTTTCATTAAAAGTAATGGTTGCCAAAGTAAACTGAGTCATTTTTATGGCTTATATTACTGCCAAATAGAGAGCAAACAGTAAAATATCATAGAAATGAGATTCTTTTTCAAAAGTTCTTTTGTCTTAATTTCTTGCATATAAAATATTTTAAAAGTTCTACTTTTAACCCACAAATGTTGCCAAATACTTAAATGAAAGAAAAGAAAGCAGACTAAAGCAAAGAAGAATGTTAATATTAGAGAAAACAAATTGAATTTAAATTCAAAATATTTAAAAATTGATATATTAAATTGAAGTGAAGAACATCGAAAAAGGGTTCTCAAATAGTTAACTGCAGCCACAGGATTTGATATGCAAACCGAAAAAAAAAACAAAAACATAGCTATCAAAATAAACTGACTACTTCTCAAAGCCTAACATTTAAAATATTCAAACATCTTTCGTGTTTTACTCAACTTTTTGTGTTTTCTGATTTGAATTTCTTTTCTCTTTTTCAAATCTGATAGAACTCGTTTCCAACAGAAAAGATTTTCTTTTTGACGGTTTCTACCAACACAAATTACTAAAAAGGCAATTTAAGATCAAACCTCAAATACACCATTAACCAAAAAATTCAAAAAGGAAGTAAAAGTAATGTCTACTCTTCCTTTAAAAGGAAAAATAATTGCAAACAATTTTCTTTCTAAGTTTTTTCTTGTGTGTGTAACTGAAAGCAATCAATAAGAAGAGTAAATTTTTTCTTTGAAAGATTAAAGAAATAATTTACAAAGTTTAACGAATATTCTTGGTAATAGCTTAGCTTGTGCAATAGGGGGAAAATTTCAGTGGAATCGATTATTTAGTTCTCGTATACCATACCAAAACCTCTAAAAAAACCGAAAATTGTTCATTACACGGATCTAATAAATTTTCCTAAGAAGAAAATAATTTTTTGATTTCTTTAAATATTATCTAGTAAAAGAAATTTAAAAATTACTTTTTAATATTTATACTTTTCCGTGAATTTTTGTTGTTAAAACGATTGTAATCTCGTTCGAATACACCCAAATCGATTTTTGCCTGATTCATTGGTGAAATTATGTGATTTTATAGATGTACTAAATAAGAAAAAGCGGTGGCCATCCTTATAAATTTAATTTTCTATTTTCGTGTTCTTAATTGTTTTTTCATTTAAAATGGTTGTAAAAAAGTTTTAATAGTGAATCCTTGAAAAACGCCTTCTTTAATAGAACTTGATGTACAGTTTAAGAATAAAATAAACATTAAATTTGCATTAAATTTAAATTAATTAAAAAAGAAATAACTCAAAGAAAAAGTTTAAAAAATTATTAAAGGACTTGAAAGGTTTGCTGAAAGGAATATTAGAAAACGTTTCGGAATTATTTTGAAAATATATATAAAAAGTAGCTACAATAGATAAATGACACTTTTAAGAGCGGCTCTATGACTTAAATTAAAATAAAAAGTCAAAAAAACTTCGAAGAGAAAACACTAGTAATATTACTAGAGAGCTTTGTTTTATAGCATTTTGTAATTTTGAGTTCACTTTCTCAATATGTTTACAAAAGTTTAGTTTGGTAAATTTCCTTTTGTAAAAAATTAGTAAAGGCTAAAGTCGTATTCCATATGAACTAAACAAAAGAAAAAAACAATGTCAAGCTCTCTTCATTGATTACAACAACAAGAAATTAAAGGAATGCCATCAGCAAAAAGGTAGTAAAAACACGTTAGCTGTAATACTATAGTATACTTATTGCGTTTACTGTGAGTGTGATTTCTTTCGGGAATTAATTCGGCAGTATTTGCTACAATAAACGAGCTTTTTAAGGAGGGAAATGAGTTTCACGGGCCAAAACAGGCTGACGATTAATATTAAAAAGGACAAGGAAAATACCCAAATAGAATAACTAATGGGACCTTTCAAGAAATTCAAAAATTTGGTAATGAAAAGATATCAAGTCAAAAATAAACACTTAAAACATAAGAAAAATACATTTTAATACTTAAGGCTTTCAAACTTGTTCAAATAAGTAACAGTAAGGTGACTCACAGGGTTAATATACCAAGTCTATCATCAAGGTTCTCTTTTAGTTTTTAACTGTCATCACACAAATAACTACAAACGAGAAAACTAGTTAAATTATGATATATCCGATTACAGCAAGAAGAAAAAGATAACTAAATATCATTATCAAGTTTATCCGGAAAAATTGCGTATATAAGTTTCCTGAAAGCAAAGATACTTTTCATCATACTTTGCAAAATAATGGGATAATTACTTTATTTTCTAACTAATGACATAATGACTATTAAGGACATTTACAGATAATTTTATTCCAAAAAAAAGTAAGAGAGTTAGATCAAATAAAAAAAAAGTACAATTTTGAACTCTGAATAATTTGAGTTATAAAAATTATGGATATTCTACATTTATCGATATACTTTAAGAAGTTTTATAAGTCTTTCCGTATTTTGCAGGCACGTATCATATTTCAATAATTTTATAATGGCCCTTAGAAATGCAGTAAAAAAGAAAGATTAAATTCATAAAAAATTTCAACTATTGTGGAGTAAAAACTATTTATCTACACAATTTTTAAAGCGTATTCAGTCTATAAAGGCAAAAAAGATTACAATAAAAAAAACATAAAAATAAGCTATCGCTATTTGAAACAAAAATAGCAAATTGTTTACAATTTTATGGTGTTCTTCATGCATATTATTGAAAAGAAAAACAATGCTTCAGATGCTTTGAAAATAAAACTATACCATAAAATAATTAATAAAACAATTTTACTTACGCAATACGCCAAAATTAATTAATTTTAATATTTTACTAAGGTTTTATTTTTCATTGAATAATAAAAGCAATCAGCTCTATGCGGAAAATACTTCCAGATATTGAATATTTTAGTACCGGAATGGAGGATATTTATTACTCCAAAAGGAACTGGATTTATGTGAGTCAATTGTTCTATGCAAACAGAAATTAGTTGTTAAGCAATTTATCACTGGAAAACATGGTGTAGATCTATTTATTTTATGTAAATGTATATATACACATACACATAACATATATAAAATGGTAATAATAAGAACAAAAATGGATAGTTTCAGAAATCTTATATATTTATAAAGATTTATTTAAAATTTTTTTATTTATTAAGGAGTTAAAATTCAAAGAAAAAACACTCAGTACTAAAATGTTTTTAGCCCTTTTTTAAACTTTTTACTAACAGAATGTGCATTTGTAGCAGTAGTTTAGTAAAAAAACTCTGTAAATTTTGACAGCCAGTTCAGTGATAAGAATGCTTAACAAAATCTAAGTTTATGTTTCTTACTTGAACCTGATTGTCAGTCAACTTAGCAGGATCGCTATATGAGTATGAGATATTAAACTTTTACATTTATGTTATACTTGCGTTAAAAGTTAAGACGGTATGAAGCTTGTAGGTCTACAAAATTTTCAATTATTTCTCTTTAAGTTCGAAAGTATATATAGAACACTTGATTGAGTAATCAATGAAAGAAATATTTGAAATAATTCTTTGTTTTGGTATTAGTAACAAAAGGATACACAGTCCTCCTTAAAAGGGTTTTCTTAACAATTCTATATCACAAAAACTATGAACGAGGGATATTTTCAAAATAATTTCCAAAAATTTGTTGTAGCAAATATAGCTAAACAGATTTAGGAATAACGTCAAATTTCCCAAACACAATGAATGGTATCAGAGGTAACGAACAGTTCTTGTGTTTTTAGCTACTATTCATTTGATTTCTGCTTGGGAGATAATGAATAGATTTTGGCATTCTTGTATTTTTATCAATTTTATTTTCCTCTTATCTAAAATCCATTGTAAAAATAAATTGTATTGAACCACAATATAAAAAACAAACTTCTATAGTAGTCTTGTTGTTTTTACTCAGTGATAGTTACTATCGTGAAAAGTAAGAAAAAGAAAACATGAAAAATATAGAGCTAAAAAGGAGGCATAGCAAAACTAATTACTGTTCGCTATTGCAATCAATTTCATATAAATCACAGTGGGGACGTTCGGCCGGGACGTGGTTTACGATATCCCACATTTTAGGTTTTAATGAAAAATAGGAAATAAATTTATTTAAAAAGTTTTTAAGCCCTACTTTAACTTAAATCCACTGCTATAGGTATACAAAAAAATTTTTTAAGAGCTTCAAAGTTTAGGAAACCTTGAATTTACATTGCAAAAGAATAAGAAACAATTGTCGGCAATAAAATAAATAATAGTTCTGTAAGGTATTAGTGAATTTCTGTATATTTAATTAGTAAATTGATAAGCAGCCTAATCAATTATTTTAAAAGATTCGAACTTTTTAAATTACTTCTGTCAATTACGCCCAAATAAATGAGTCCATAAATAATTCAAGTAAATTAACTTTTTTCAACAAAAAGAATTTCAAAAGCTTGAAATGTTGAAAACTTTTTTGAATTGTCATTGATAACACATTTATCTAGTTAATGAAATTTGGTAATTATTAAAGTTGGCTAAAAATTTGCATATCAAATTGAATTTTAGTTAATAAATATTCAACGAAAATTCAGCAATAGTGTTTTAATTCTTTAAATTACTTTAAAATAAATAGCACCATTTTTGAAAACATATTGAATCATTTAGCAGCCTTAAGACAAATGCTAAAAACAAAATTTATTTACATCTTGTGTTAAAAAGAAAAAAAGTAGGCAAAGTTTGATTAAGTTTCTCAGTTGACATTTGAAAGATAATTTTAACTTGACTAAGATGACTAATTATAAAACTAATTATTTGTTATTATAAATAAAGCACTTGCGTAAAAATATACATATACCACTTATAATACCTAAAATTAATGATAGATGACATTTAAGTATATCTTCATCATTCTGTGGAAGAAACAATGTCATGCAACTAGATGACTATATATAAATTATGGTTGCGTGATAACCGAGGCATACCTAATGTTGCTAAAGCACGTCTTTCAGTCAAAAGACGTCAACAGCTCAAAGTAGGGCTAAAAACTTTTTCTTAATATTCATTGTCGCATGTTGTTTGGATGAGTAGTCGTTTGTGTTTGCTTAGCTATACTTCTGTTCACGTTCCATAAACTTATCAGTCTAGCGAAAGCTAAGGGTGGATGGGGTTGGTTTGTTTCGAATACTCAAGTATTTTACAGGCTTTTTTTATCAAGAAAAAAAATAGAGAAAAAAAAAGTAAAATATGCAAAGGATTTGGTATGCAAATTATGGATGACAGCTTGAATATAAAATACGTAATGAGAATAGAAAAATTTTATATTACACCCACAATATTTTAGTTATGATTTTCAAAAACATTTTGGATGACGTTGAATGATCTACAAGTATATATTTCAATTTTGTATGACTGTCGTTTTTGAATGCATTAAAACATTAGACGGCAAAAAATGCTAATTTTTGTTTTAGGCAAGAATGTTTTTGGTAGCATTTGTATTGAAAACCACATAAAATTATTTTCTTATTGACATTTAATTTTGTTTTTGTTTTTAATTTTATAGAAGGATTTTTCTGGTTGATGGTAAAATTCTTAGTTCCATGTGTGCTCTAATGTTTTGCAGATGTTCCAAATACAAAAATAATATAAAGATGAAAAGATAAAGAGAAAATCAAAATTAAATTGTCTTTGATTGTTTTTAAAAGAAATTTAATAAGCATTGGTATTAGCTATTGTGAAAGGATAACGTTTTTTGTATATGAAGGAGCAAGTACAATAGATGTTGGTTATTAGCACTTTAAGCACTTATTTGATGACCACTTAGTTATATTTAATTTTTAGAAATAAATATCGTAGGGTGTTTAAAAAATAATTAAATATGTATGATTATTATTTTTAAAAGCAGAAAATTATCTGCAATTATAAATACACACAATCGAACATAATTAATGTATGAATTAATTATATTTACTTTTGTTTCTAACATTTGGGATTTCTAAACAAATTTCTGAAGCAAAATATTTGTTCTTATCCTCCAAGACTTTTAACCTGTTTAGATTTTACCATTTCAATTATTATGACTAAATTTTCAACCCCCTAAGCTAAAATTCTAAAACTAAACTTTATTTCTTTGAAATTCAAAATTGTTTGATCCAGTACTTGTTATTCTTCTATCTAAAATTTTAGATATAGTAAAAATATAAAACATAGAACACATTATTCTTCAAAGTGTAGCTATAGCTTATTTTATGGTTCGAAGTAGCAAATTCTTACCTCAAATATGGTTGAAAAATTGAAAGAACAAGAGTTATTTTTTAGAAATATTGTAAAAGCATCAAGAAAGGCACATGAAAAAGGAGAAATAAATATATACTTTTAAGTTGCCAAAAAAGGCGCTAGACTGCAGAAAATGTGAAAAACTCAAAAAAATTCTATCTACAGGCTAATGTCTTCCATATAAAGGCTATCGGCATATTTTCTTTTCATTAAAATCCAAACTAGCGTGGGTTTCGTTTGCTTATATTAAAAATACACGAAATTTACATAAAAAAATAGATTGAAAAAAATAAAAATGGTAGTTTTTCGATGGAATAAAGGACGTTTTTATCATTTTTTATACTTGAAATAACAATTGCCTACCTCCAGGCAAATACAAATTGATTATGAGGAATGGCGATTTATTTGGAAGAATTCTTTTATCTCCACTCAAATGAAATATTGCTAAAGAGATATTAATATATTTTGGTGTTGTTTATAAATCTTGTTTTTAATAGCAGTGTTAAGATTTAATTGAATTTAGCAACAAAAATTTAGCTCATCTCACAAAATATCCAATTTTTTTATTGCTGCATAAAAAATAAACATCAATTCGAATGATATTCTCTAGTCGTCAATCCTTTTTATCATTATACACATTACATAAAAAGAATAAAAACTGCAAGAATTGCACTTTGACATCTTTTCCAAAATTTAGATCAAATATTTCTACTAAGGAAATATCAAATTATTTTTTCCTCAGGATATCATTTTTGACTTGCTTCTTCTTAAAAATATAAATCCTTAAGGGTTATTTTAATGCTATAATTAATGAACACAATTAAATGATTTTTATCTTGAGATTTTCGCCACTTGTCTTACTTTTTATATCTATATTTTCAAAATAGCAAAATATAAAAAGAGTAAATACTAATGGAGTGGTCGTACATTTGTTTTTCCTTCAGAAAATAGCAGCAGAAGTAAAATAAAAGTCCATTAAATTCACTTTCAAAAGTATGTTTTGTATATTCATGTGTATGTGACTTACACTGACAAAAGTCTGCTTTAGCTTAAGGCCAGGACTTCTTTCTTGGAAAGAAATAAGCTTTCATCAGTTCATTCTTAGAGACGGAGCTCTTTTAATATTTTTTTCGCCTTTTTTCTGTTTTTATGATGACGAGAATTTTAGAAAGTTTTTTGGTTAGTATGTCAGTAAGATAAATTGTTTCTTAAATTTTTACCTTTTATTCAAATTTATTCTTGTTTTTTTGTATGTCTTTTGTTTAATGTATCGAAAATTTTTGTCTTTTCGTATAGAGTAAGCCAAGAGTTTTTTTTTTTTTTTTGAAATGATTAATAGACAAAGTCTTAACTGATTAGACGAACTTAAAACTAACAATAGCAGCATTTCAGCGATTTTTTAAGAAATAAACTGAAAATCACCCTTTAGTTTAAGAGAAGAAAAGCAACACACAAAGCTCATAAGCTGACAGATAAAAGAAGTAAATGCTTCAAGTTGATCTATCAATCATTTAAAATGGAGATGTCTTTTCTACAATTTTCTGTTTTAACTACTAGTTGGAGTTTTGTACCATAAATATTTAATTAGCAATTCTTAAAATATTTACGATATTTTTAAATTATTGCTTTCTGCCAAAAGAAGTGTTGAAAGAATAACAGCCATAGAACTAGAGAAGAAATAGAATTATTTTGATTTTTAATACAAAAAAGGTTAAAATTACTATGGAAAATTTTGTTAAAATATTTTAAAAGCTTCAAATAATTTTCAACGTATCCTAATTGCCAAGGAGTCATAAGTTCGAATTATTTAGCATATGACGAAAATGCAAATATTCCATACATTATTTCTACCGAAAATTGTGGCAATAGCTTCCTAACGTAGGCCTTTCTTTTGGAGAGCAGAATAGATTTACAGTTCACACTCAGTTGATCCTCAAATTATTTAAAAAACAAAAAATATGTCATCCACCCCCAAAAGATTTTTACTGTGGTAAATACTACGAATAAATTTAATTCTGTTATAGGGAGTTTATAAAGCAGAAAATATCATCATTTCCGATTCAATGTGCTTAAATTATGAATTTAATTAAAACAAATTCTAATGCTGACGTGTTAATGAGAAAAAATTATGCACGCCTAAAATAAAATCTAGAATATAAGAAGTAAATTCTAATACTAAACAAAATACAAAATAAGATCTGCAAATGTCAGGAGCTCATTTACATTCAAATTGAAAATATAAATAGAATTTCTCCCTTTTGATGGAATGTAATGGGAATTACTTAGTTTACAGTTGTATTTAGACTTGAATAAATCATACAGCAGAGAAATTTTTCAACGTCAGAAAAAAAAACACAAAAACAAATTATGTATTTGACGCGGATAACCTGTCAATTACTCAAATTTTGGGAAAAAAATACAAAACGACAGATCAGAGGGAAAATACTTTGCTTGTTATGTTCAAATATTTTAAAGCAAATAATTTCTTTTTTTAGTATTTGTTTTTTATTAAATTAAATTCAGTTTTGTAGTACCCTTTAATATTTGACAACAGACATGTTAGGAATATACTGTAAAAATTTTGCATAAATTAAAAAACTTTATGTGTAGTTTAAAACTCTTTTCTAACAAAAAATTTCTTTTATAAGCCCAAAAAGGTTTAATTCCAATAATGAAAAATATAAAACGAATTCCAATAAAACTTCTAACAATATTGTCGTAAATTTTATTTTTTTACGAAATGCAATTTCCTGCCAACATTCCAAAAATCCAGCAATAAATAATTTTTGGTAAATACATAACTTCAGGAAAATAGCAAAAGACGTTATTCATTTCCTGGGTTTCTATTCCCTAAAAGTTCTTATTTTACTTATGTTTGTATATCGTATATGCAATATGTATATATTGGATAAAGAAATGAATTATTATGGTAGTAGATTCCTGTATTTTGTACAGCTTTTTTATGCTCCATCTCACCATTACAGATATATTCAGAATTTATGAAGCTAAATCCTGTTTGTAACTGATATAAATTTTATTCGACATATCAAAACGATGACCTGACTATAAAGTGAAGAAAATCCATTTTTGGTATACAAACTAAATAATACGGTGATATTTTTTTTTTCAGAATAGTAATTTTCGGTTTTAGAAACACACCTAACATATCTGAATTTTATTTCATATTTTTTATTCTTCTTCGTTTGCTTTTTATGACACTATAAATAAATAATACAAGAGTAATTCTGATTTTAGGGTGTCATTAAATGACTGAATAAATTGAGTCTAATCCTAATTGAATAATTCTGTCTTACTTATATAGTTTAATGCTTATATTAAGAAGAATAGACACCTGATTACTATTCAAGTGAGAAAATTAAGAACGTTAACAATTCTACTGTTAAGCAATATATTTACCAAATAAGGCTTTAGATTTATTTATTTTCATGTTTTAACGACATTAATTTGTAAGGCATAAGGATTTTATAATCATAATAAGCTTTGTAGATAAAACCAAAAGTTTATGATAGTAAAACCGATTTGTTATACACTAATGACTTTACGCTGAGTAGATTTTAAGACCACCTGGATTTGATAAGGAAGAAGTAAAAAAACACATATCAAACTTGTAGAGATTTTGTATATGTATTTGTTCTTTTAAAAAAGTAAACAAACGAGAGAATTTCAAGTGAAAATTATTTATTGATCATTATATTTAGGTATAAAATATGATAAGGCCGCTGTTTTAAGTGCTCATTAGGAACACGTGCCTGGTTAACTTGTTTTTGGAATTTTGGGGTAATGAATGTAGAAAAAGAATCATTAAAAGCGAATTTGCTGAGTAATGTTTCAAAAAAAAAAATTTAAAGCAAATTGAGCTTTACTCCATTTTGTTTTTTGAGCATGCTTATATAATTAAAGCTTATTACTAATCGCCAATTGAGAACTATCTCCGGGTATCCAATACACCTCCTTGAATTTGATATTAAAATCATCCTTCTTCTTTTTGGTATGCTCTATTCACTTCGGCTTACTTAGTTGTGAGAGACCTTCCAATATGCTTCGCTTGTCCAGTCTTTTTGTTATTTAAGTAAATTTGCATCAAGTTTAAAAAGCCATACTAGACTTGCTAAACAAGAAAAAAGTTTATAATTACGTTTCAAAAAATATATTATACTTTTTAAGATTATCCGACATATCGTTAAGTAGGTAAGGACAGAGAACTAAAACTCTTTTAAAAGTTTTATGATTTCCTCTACAAAATTAAACGTTATTTTTACTGTAAAGTGTAAAAAAGTTTCTAAATTCGCAATAAGAAAATGTATTTACCTTCAAGATAAAATTGAAAAAATTTTTCAACTGTTTCTTGAAAATAAATGAAAATAATTTTATTTCAAAAATTTCACAGAACTTCGAATTTAAATGAAAAACTGGAAATTAGTGTTTAGCATTCTAAAAATATCTAATTTTAATTACTTTTGATTTTAAGACAAGGGCTTCAATTAAAAAAAATTTCCCAGGAACTTATTATTAGGGATGCTTTGAAAATTTTGGGTAGTCATAAAACTTAATTACTACAACTTTCGTTACCAAGAAAATTTCTCCCTAATTTGTTAGTTAAGAGATTTTCTTGTAATTTTAGTTCAGATTTGTGTTGCTACTGAAATCTGATATAAACTTTTATTATAAAAGGGTTATTTAAGGGTGTCTAAAGAAATCAAGGGTCTGCCATCCCCAAACAATTCAAGTTATGAAAAAATTTTTTCTTTAAGTTGTATTATTTTCTTTTACTCTCTAAAAGTTTTCAAAATTCAAAATAATTTTGCGTTAATTAAAAATTTGGTCAACTTCTTAATTATTTTTCAGTAAAAATTAGTTAGGTTGGAAACTTGCAAAGTTAAAATAGAAAATAAGACAAGCCAACATTCTTTAGGAAAAAGGTGATTTATATTTTTAAAATTAGTTTATTTTTGAGAAAATCAAAAATTCAACTGGATAAATTCTACGATTTACAATTGTCATGCATGTTTCTACCTAAGGTGACTGAAATTAATTCTGTGTGTATGTCGGCTATTGATTCAACGAAGAAGGGTAAAAACATAAAAATAATAATTTTATTGGTAGCAATGTATGTGTTCAAGATATTCAAGATATAACACATACCTTCTCGCCTGAGTAGCCTCTTGAAACACATCTTTACCATTTTGAGTCTTTAAGTAAACTTTATGTGTAGACTTTCTAAAATGAGAGTTCCTGATATAGACTCTGAGGCCTCTTTAGGCCTCAGAATGACTGAAATTTTTAATGGCTATACAGAGATATCCACAGGAAAGTCACACGTTTTAAAGAATTTATCTAAGGTTAAGGGAAAATCATTTGAATTGAAACATATTAGTCTTATATATAAACTAATAGACAAATGTGTGTTCATGATATAAAAATAGACAACAGTACTTCGAAAATTCTCTATGTTGACCAGTTCAATTTATTTATATTACTTAATCTTTAAATGTAAGTAACAGTTACATGGACATAGAAAAAATCAAATAGTTTAATGAAAGAAAACTCATAGTTTAATAAGGTACGAGAATAATCGGTCTACCAAAAAATAACCACCACTTTTTAAAATAAGAGCAGTTATAGTTTATTTGGAATTGATAATATTAAGAAAGTTGGAAAAAATGGTATTAGGTGTACCAGAATGAAAGGATTTTCTTTTTCACGATTTTTTAAATATCTATTTTAAAAACGATTTAGAATATGATAAGTCTCGGTTTATATCCCCATGAGAACGTAATTTATAACTAATATTATATATTTTAAATAAATCAATGTTTTTTAGACCTACATTTAATATAGCACATAGCTTAAATATTTCTCATACACAAATAAATCCATACCCAAAAGCTTACGATTTATTTAATAGTTAAACATTAAGCAAAAAGAATACATTGAAGTGTATAAAATAACAATAAAGAGAGTTAGTTGTTAATGCTTACACTCAAAAAAACTAGTTAACATCACTATTTTTGTTTTCTTTTTTTGCTTTTATTACTACTATTTTGTGAACAAAAGCTGAATTGACACTTTTAACAAAATTCTAGTAAATCTCAATCAGTTGTTTCCGCAAACTACAGAAAATTTCTTCATTTTATTTAGCAAAACTGAAGATATCGATTACAATGCTGCTAATATAATTATCCTATTCCAGTATTACAAAGGATATACTTTAGTTGTAGAAATTTATATATTTCAAAATACTTGTTACACACACGTTAACTGCTAACGTGTTAAATTTTACCTTCAAAAATCTAAAATATGCTTTCGTATACGAAATAAAATGAAATATTTAGTATTATTATTACAATCAGTGGACTATATATAAATTGTCCTTAATTCCATTCAAAAGCTCATTTCATGTGTGAACAATTTTTTTTGTTTTCTATATTTATTTTATGTAACAGATTTCAGAAATAATAACTTTCACATGACTGAAATTGCCATAAGCTACATATAGTATTATATCTCATATGATTATGGATAACAAAAGCAGAAACAACTTTGTCAAGGTTACTACTTTGCGTTAGATTCAGAATTCTGAATTTTTAATTTAGTAGAAATTTTTTTTTTTTTTGAGTAAATCTGACTTGAAAATAGAAAGACAACAAAAGATACATTGTTCAAACTAATCAGAGATATCAAGTGAAAATCATGAAGTTTATTCTTAATGTCTTTAACAATTTCATTAAAGCAATTCATGTTCTGGTTTTATCATGGATCAGAGTAGGAGTACTTCCAACACAACTTTTCAACAAATGTAATTAAAAAAAAGTTTCTTCTCTTACCTTTTTTTATTATTTAAATTTTTAAAATTTTTATAGGAAAATAAAGAAAATCCTTTTCTTTGTCTATAATTTTGACTATTTTTCTGTAGTTGAAGAGGCTATTAACAAATAATTCTTCTATTTTGAAAGCAAATCAATTTACTAATTAATTTTAAGGCTATTTTGGCATTTCTAAAGCACAGAAAGTACAAGAAAATAACTAAAAGGAATAAATTCAGGTTAAAATGATGAATTGGTTACAACCAATCTAGTAAAGCTTATAGTTATTATAGCACAGGTTATTATTGTATATATGTAATATAGGAAATTCTTATGATTTTTAGATTAATTCTGTCATTAGAAGCAACTGTTGAAAAAATAAATAACGTCAATTCTTATAAAATCTGTACGACAAAATTATGGAAACGAACTATTTATAACAAGGATTTTATTTAAATATTTCAGCAGATAAAAGATAATTTAGGTTTGATTGTACTATTTTAGAATATGATTTTTTTCTTATCATCTTTTCATTTAATCAGAACAATTCAAAAGCGATACAAAAATGATAATTTCATATAAATTGTATAAAATAATTTTAAGTTTGATTACGGTCGTAATTGACTTTTAACTGAGCAAAGAATGTATAATTGAAAATCAAATAAGCCGGGATAGGGGCGAGTTCATGTTTTCGAACAAAAAAGTACACCGAAGGTTCCCAGTTTCCAGTTGAAATACACAGAAAATGGTTTTATATATTTGATGATTAGTTGTCTTAATGCCGTAGTTAGCTATTTTCTTGTTTTTTGGTATTAAAGCAATAAAATTTATTAAAATATATATTTTGTAATTTTATAGTTTCAAATCATTATAAATTAGTACCAGATTATCCAGAAGTTACAGAACTATAGGCTCGTTGTTATTTATCTGTGATGTAAAAGCATATTCTGACACATAAAAGGTATTTGTTGATTTATCTTGTTTTTTGAAAGGAGTATTCTTCGACTTTCTTAATGACAACATTTTCTTTCATTTAGTTTCTTTTAATAAGCTTTAATATTTTAGCTCATTTTATGGAATTGAATTTTGCATTAGTATTGCAGCTTTTATGAATGTCGAAAAGTAATATTTAAACATTATTTGAGCATCAAATATAATTATATCAATATTAATAATTTAAAAACGACACTTTATTCAAGACTCGATTTAGTCGTAAAATTGACCATAAAAAAGACTTGTTACAATATCGTGTAAGTCAATTGAAGCTGTCAAACACAAGGAATATCTATTAGGGGAAATTTCCTTGAGTGAATTTTCTATATATTAATTCCTGCATATGATTGAAAATTGTACAAGTGAAAAATTCGCAAAGCATGCAGAAAGTAATCATCATAGTAATTTTCTCATGTAAAAAATGCCCAAAATAGAAACTTTTTCAGTCATTCTAGAAAAAAATTTATTAATGTCTTGCCTGAAAAAGTCATCGTAATGACTGAAAAGTTTTTATTATTCATTGATAACTGATCTTTACATTTTCAATAGTTGGTTTATTTGGAATGATTTTTCTGTAGATGATTCCTTTGAAATTGAAAAATTTGATGAGATTTGTTATAATTTTTAACGAACGTTTTTAAGCAACATATAAATTCTTATATATTCCATGTTTCAAAATAAGTTGTTTAAGTCAACAAAACCATTCAAGATTGTAAAATGGTTTCATTTTGTACAAGATGCATAGTCTTTTGCTGTTCTAGAATTTGTAGAAGGAAATATAATGCTTAGGTTTGTTGATAAATTTAATAAATTTTAATAAACAAAACCGAATAATTTTAAATTTTGCACCCCTATTTATTCATTATTATTATTTAAAAATATTTTCGCTGTTTCATCGTTTAAATTTTTTAATATATATTATCTTACATACAAGTTTCTCGCTATTTTAGTATACACAAGTAGGCTTTAATTTGAATATAAAAATTAATGGGAAAGGGAAATTTTTCACATGTAAAAAGAAAAAACTTATAGCCTTAAAAACTCTATACAAAATTAACTAAAAAAAAGTTATAACGAGAAAAAAACGATCAATAAGATCCGAATTAAAAGATTTTCTTTAATCTCAATTTTCATAGGAACATGTCGTTATAGGAATATGCAAATTACAGTCAAAAAAATTTCAATTTAAACAGAGTTTACCAGAAGCGTCAATAAGAATAACACGCCTAGTTAGGTATACACATATATAAGTAAATGTATATTCTATAGAATATTATATAATGTTCATTGAAAGGATAATTTTGCCTTAAGCATCGCATCATTTCCATTTGGATCAATATTTTAAACATTTTCAAGGGATATAGAAGCAAATATTCATATGAGAGTTTTAGATCTTTTGTATTAAATTCGTTGTCAGCTACATTGGTAGACATGTCTTTATACTAAAATTAGGCAAAAGGAAATATTATTATAGAAATTAACATTGCCATGATAATACCTAGATTTTAATATAAAGCAAGAAATTTTCTATGTGTATTAACTAAAGTTTAGTAGTGAACTATGCTAACGATGGCTAAAACTGCATAATTAATGACTTGAACCACTTGACAAAAGGTTCCTAATTTATTCTTATGGACTTTAGTAATAATATATCTATGTTATGATAAAATATATAGCAAGATGTGTACGATTATATAAACCGCAAAAGATTTCATTGGGAATTTTAACAACTGATGTTAAATGATTAATGCTTAACTAGTATAAACGATAGAACTAACAAAACAAAAAATATCTTGGGTAAATTGCAGACATTTCATCGGATACTAATGAGAATTTCGTTAGTATTTTTTTTAGTGGTGTTAATATTCTATATAATTTTATCTTTGAGTAGTAAATTATGAGCAATTAGGAGTATCCCATGTAAACGTTTATAGAAATTATTAAAAATTAAGTGATAAACTATTACAAAACATTTATTTTAATTGTTAAAATAATAAAAATACCAAAATTTTATTTGGATTTCAAAGGGCAGATGTCTGTTTTGCTTTCGATTACATCTGAAAATATTTTTATAATAGAAAATATCGATTAAACGATAAATAGGCCATTGTTTTAGACAATTAATTGTCCGATATGGTGTTTGTGTATTTGGTGACTCACAATTTTTATCAAAAATATGCAATTTTATTATGATAACATTACAGAATTTGATAGTTTTTATCTAATTTTATAAGTGCGCGATATTTTTTGACATATAACTAAATCAATTAATTAATTATATTCAAAAATTCGAGTATTCTTATTAACTTATTTCTATAATTTAAAAAAATACAATATAAATTATTAACGATTAACAAATTAATGCTGATCTTTTGATATGTTTCTCTCATTTTTACTTTAATTTTGAACATTATTAAATTGTATTAATAATAAATTTTGGTTTTTTAGCATTTTTAATTGAATATTACACATTAACCTGTTTTTGAATAAATTTTATTTATTTTAAAAAAAAAAAATATTTATGAAATTTACCAATCGAATTCGATTGAAGGATATTTTCTTTTCACTACAAAGTCAAGCTTTACGTCGGAAAACGAGTAATACAAACATACCAAAAATCGCTGGATGGTTTGTTTTTCAAAATTTTTTCGGTGTCTTGTGGTGTTTGGATGATTTGGTGTTAACTAAAACTGGAAAATTTTTCCCAATCAAAAAGAAGAAGAAGAAAAAACAAAACAAAAGAAAAACAAAAAAAGGATCTCTATAAAGTCTTACGCACACAAGAGCGATTTCAGTAGCAGTTGCAGCTAAAACTTGTGAACCAAACTTTGATACACACATTAAATATAGTTATAACGGCAGCTACAGCCGCTCCAGTAGCAGTGAAAATGCTTTAGTGTACGCAAAGTTTAATTAATGCGGCAAAACATGTATGTACGTACTGTTGAACGTGTATGTACGTTCTGATGAAATTAATTTTGATAAAAGGAAGTCTGGGATAGTAATTAAGTTATTCTCTAAATTATACCAATTACGAGTTTGAGATAAAAATAAAATCTTAATTTTCAAATGTTTTAATTAAAAAAAAAAATCCCAGATATTAACAACTATGCACAAAGAACCAATAATAAAATTTTTTGAAACTATGAAATTTAATTAAAGCCAAACATTAAGTCTTTCATTATTTCACTTTAATGTCTAACTAAAGGATTTCTTTGAAATTTTCATTCGAGATTTTTATTGTTCGTAACAACCGTTATAGTTAAAAGGGTTTAATTCCAGAACAAACAATAAGACTGGATCTTTTTTGCTCAAATTATTTTGTCACTAAAATAAATTTTTCTATGTTAAACAACATTTCACAGTCTAGTGAATTTCTGTTGTGTTTCCCCGTTTTTTTTTTTTTTTATTTGAAGTATTTCAGTGGTGTCACAACATTTAGTTTCCTTTGGTGGTGTTTTTTAAAGCTCACAAGTTTTAATTAATTTATAAGTTCTTCTTAATACAATGAAATTTATGAAGTCTTATTCCCTCTTTTAATTAGCAGTGAATTATTTTTTAATAGAGACATTGTTTTTTTTAAATTATAAACAAAGGCTATTATATTATTGAAAAGGATATTTAAATCTTAAGAAATTTTGTTCTTTATTTATTAAATCTTTATTAAATTGAAGCAAAAAATTTAAAAAGGTATAATGGTTGTCTGGTAGAAATTAAAAATCATTTCCTTATTTTGGATTATATTTAAGTTTATCCTCTTTTTAAATCCACACATTTATTTATAGCAGCTTTTAGTGATATATTTCAAACCATTAAAATGGAAAAAACAAAAAAAAAATTACTGCAAATATTAAAAAGATTCCCTAATTTATTTACAAGAAATAAAACAACAAATATACTAAATTCTCATGATATTGCTTCAGCTGTTCATTATGTTGAAATTTTATACAAGTTAAAATTGATAGTATAGTATTTTCTTCTTTATCTATTTTATCAGAGATAAAATTTTAGATTTTGGCTAATACTGAGCCTGACAGAACTGGATATAAAAGATTTTACTAATGACAAAATATTTTCTACAGAACTTATTTCTTACTATAAAAACAAAAATAAAAGAGAAATAAACTAAATCAGATATTTTCTATTGTGCATTTTCAGAAAATAACATAAAGCATGAACTGAAGGATCATATGTTTCCTTTAGGATTAATGATGACCAGTCAGACTCATTCATTTTCTCTAGCAAAAGATTTCAATTACAGTAACTCTCAAATTCTGTGTGTTTGATGTTTATTAATTCTTATTTTGTTCTTAATTGTATTTTTCAGTTCAATTTGAAATAAAAAAATTGGCTTTTGATTAATTTCTTTTTTTTTGTTACTTAAGTAGATTATGAACAATAAATCCGTTTTTGAATATTATAAGAAAAATTTTTACAAATTATCTGTTTTATTCAATTTTAATATTAAAAAGTATTTGCATCGAAATTTTATTTCATTCTTTTAATATTTTTTGAAAAAATAAATCAGACCACATCAAACAAGAAAACTTTTTCGGCATGTTTGACATAATAATTTTGTATTGTAAAATTTTTTATATTTTCTTGCAATATTTTAAAAAGGTCACTACTAAATTGCTGAATTTTATAAAGTGTAGGGAATTAAATGATTTCATTTAATAATAAGTTCAAATTATAGTTCTAAAAATAAATCTAAAACTAGTTTTAAGTTTTTAAAATTAGAGTTAGTTGTGGATCCAGATAACAACTAAAATACTTAGTTTATTAAAAAGTAAATTTCGAAAATACAATTTCGTTTAAAAAAAATAAATATTTAAAAAAGATTTATAAATGGGAATACACTAAATGCAGTTATTATATTTAAATAAAAATAAGTAAACAACGGAAAAAATTGAGGTGTTAATATTTATAAGACAAATACTTACCAAAAAATTATTTCTTATAGGAGAATGGAGAATATTATTTAATTGTGTTAAATTTCGCATGATTTTTTATTTTGCTTTATTTTCCTTTTTATCAAAAGGGATTTTAATTTATCACTTTGCCATTATGCGATAAATAAAGCAAACTGAAACAACGAACACCTTTTTTAAATTGTAAAACTTTCTAATTATTTTTCCATTTATATATAAAATTCTTAAAAAAGAAAACACAAAATGAAGTGAAAAATTCACAGATAGAGCATGCAGAAAGTAGTCCTCATAGCTACTTTTTCCTGCAGAAAGTAGCTATAGCTGTTTTTACATGTGAGAACTTAAAATTTCATACAATTGTGTGTTTGTAATTGTTTTTAGATATTATTGGATTATTGGACAAATTGCTAATTAAAAATTAATAAATATTTAAAACAAAAACGAAATTCTTCTTATTCTGAAATTGCCCTTTCTTTAAATTCATTTCACAGAAATTTATAGCAAGAATTCTTTAAAGAGAAACTCATGGAGGAAAGTTGTCGCTATGTCTGAAAAGTAGCTTTCTTTCATTGATGAAATAGCTCTACTTTGCCTACTGGGTTTTTAATAATATACATAAAACAACTAATATTAAAAAAGTAGAAAAAATACACCCATATACGGTCAAGAAAATTTTTTATTCAAATTAAAGTCAATCCATGTATAGGAAAAAATCTGTATATCTCAAAAATATCGAATTTCATGTTTATTTTGTAAATTTGATAAGAAAGTATAACCCTTGCTATATAATTATTTCATTTTCTATACAAAATATGTCTACAAATGGGTCTGACCTGAATTAAATTTACATAGACCTAAGGATAAAGGTATGCTATTGGTTAAACTTATTTTAAGCAACTGTCGATAATATTAAAGGATAAGTTGATTGGCTTCCATTAAATTGTCAGATCCAATTTTCTTTGAAATTGAGAAAATTTTCAAAGTTTTGATAGGAATTATTGAGTCAAATAGACCTTTTTGAACTAATAAAATTTCAAAAAAATCAAATTAAGCTAAATGTTCAATTCGGCAAAAACTCTTTTTTTATTTCAGTTTGTTAAAATTTTCAATTTTTCATTAAGACTTTTTAAATTATATTTGGCAATTTTTTTTGTTCATAGATGATGAACTCTGTTCAAATGTTGGGCACGTGTTCTTCAACTTTTGTGCTCGAGAAAGTTTGAAATGTTTTTTCTCTATTATATAATTTTATATTCTCATATCTATGGCGCCATTGTAGATTTTTGTTGTTGTTGATATGATTTTAAAATGAATGCTGTTTTTTTTTGTTTTGTTTTCAGTTTTCTAAAGACTGAAACTTTAATTTTAGATTTTATTTCCATTTTGAAATAAAATATTTGTGAGCCATTAGTGAGTTTTAAACAAATACTGAATAAGAATTTTTAATTTCAAAAGTGACAGACATTTATTCAATTAAATACAAAATTTTCGCTATGATATAGGTTTATTTAAAAACTAGGAAAAGCTTTTATTTAAATTAACATTTTAACATTCAGAAAAGTTATTAAAAGTAATAAAGTATTAAGAGATTTAGTGACCTAATAAAAAGAAAATTTTTGTTACCAATCGAAATTTGACACCTTCAAAGGATGTTAAGTAATTTAATCACAAGAAAATTTCTATCTATTGGATATCGAAAATTTTCTACTTAAAATATCATATTTGAACCAATTTGACAGTTTCTTTCATTAAATTGACACTTTTGTATCTCAATGTAATACCAAGTTGTAATGGCAATGCGGCTGTCAATTAATTTGTAGCTTTGTTTCAACCTTGATTTTACTTTTACGGATTTAGGATGGTCGGAAAGAATTACTCAAAACAGAAACTTGAATTTATTTAATTTCTCGATGAGCTTCAAGGTTTTTAGAGAGAAAAATTAGAGTTAGAATATCGGTGAAAATATCAATTTTTTTTGTCAAGAAATGTTCTTCAAGTTTACGTTCTTGCTCTATAATTGCTATGATATTAATAAACATTTCCCGAATTCACTTTTGTAAAATAATTCATTGGATGGAAATAATATTAATTGATAATTTTTTAAGCGAGCATACTAAAATCCAATACGTAAAAAAATGTTTTCCTTCGCTCAATGCTAGTAATAGTTTTCAGTTTAAAAGTATTTATCTCTGATTTTCAGGTTGTTGGTCGTATTAAATTTCTATTCTGTTGGCTTTTGAAAACCAAAAACTATTATTCAAAAATAAATACATTCTAAAGACTTGAAAGTCGAGAACGACATGAACATGCAAAACAATTGTATTTAAATGTTATTTTCAAACTTAAGTAAAGTTAAGAAAACGATTAAGAAAAGTTTGAAACAATCCAATTTGCGGTTCTTGTGGCATTAGCAGAATGTATCGTGATAAAGAATACAACTTCAAATTCAAAAACAATTAGTTTAATTTACATGCAAAGATATTATATTGTTGCATAAGATTTTGTGTAATTTATGCTTGAAAATGAGATCAAGTGTTGTTTAATAACAAAAAAATAATGTAAGAGGCGAACACCATTCGTTGCTCCAATTTAGCAAAATTTTTAAAACATTGTTTTATGCTTTATAATTTGGATGAATTAAATGTAGTACTTTTTGGCATCAACAATTTAAGTATTTAACGTATCCTAAGTTAGAATATATGGAAAAGTAGAGTAAGATTGTTATAAGCTTAAGCTTTTAAAAAAAGGACTTATAAAGTGAATAACTTGAAGAATAATAGCTTCTAGCGCAGTAAGTCTCAAATTATAGCGAAGCGTAATTAACAGCTCAACCTATTAATTAAATTTAAAAATAAACACTAAAGAGTTACAAAATTAAGGAAGAAAAAATATTAAAATATGATTTCACGCCTTGTGATCATTACTTTTACAGTTAAATTATAAAAACTAGTAAAGAATAATATTATGCATATTGAAATTATTTTTAATGTTCTTACAATTTAAATTAAATGTTAAAGACATGGATTTTTTGGCCTATGTTCAAAAATCTTTCAGTAATAATAAATCAGTCTCAATCTTTTAAAGGAAAAGTTATTTCAAAAAGGATAAAAACATAGCCAACCCTTTTCTTTTTGTGATATTTACGGATAAGTCAAAACTGATTAAATATTTGAGAAGTTTTCTTCTAGTAACCTAAGTAATTCTTCATGTTAGTCTCAAGAAAGAAAAAAAGAAAATTTTTGTTAAAAGAACAAAAATTTCCATAATATTGAAGATCACTTCATATTCTGGACATTTACTATGGGTATCATAAGGTAGTTAAAAGAAATTATGACAAAAGAATTTTTATTTCGTTTGAAAGTTTTGTCCTTATTTAAGGAATTTCTTCGGATCACGAAAACAGATTCAAAGAAATTGAATGTGCGATTCATCATCCTTCAATTTTATTTTAAGCCTTAGTATATACATATATATATACCTATATGTATATATTTTAGACTAAGTTTGGGTTCCTTTATATATAATTTAAATGCAGAAAAGGACATGTCTACGAAATAAAAATAACTTTATAATGGTCATCAGTAGTTTAACAAACTTTTAACTTAGCATTTAAAACGAAAAGAAAATCTAATTTAGATAAATAATTATTAAAATATTAAATTATTTGCAAGGAATGAAAATTTAGTTAATATTTAAAGTCAATTAAGAAATGATATTTTCAATTTTTTTATTCACAATATGAATTGTTACACTCAAATGATTAATAGAACCTAAAAAATTGTGAAGTTTCCTACGTTTTTCATTGTTTTTCTTTTGTTTAGAAATTGAGATAAAAAGAAACCTTTTGTTATTAATCAAGTGCAGATGTTTTTGAAACTTATCAATTTTAATTTTCTTTAAGTATACACAATTTTTTTTTTTTTTTTATACATGAAAAATTGTGAAAATTTAAACAAAAAAGAAGCAAATCAACATGAAAGCACTTGTAAAATAGGCCAGATAACATTGAAAGTTTTTCATATATATATTTTTTTCTTTTCTTTTCTTTTCTAAAGGAGGAACAACATTTTTTTTTTGTAACTGGTAATAATAATGAAAACAACTGTTTCGTTGTCAACAACAAAAGATTTTAAGTAGCGTACAATGTCAGAGCTTTAATTGTTTATATGGAGTTTTTCTGACATTTTAAATTGAGACAAATTAATTTTTATAAATGTTATTCTCCTAAAAGCAGGCAATTTTTGGGGCAAAATGGTTTTCAAATTGTTTTATGAATTATATTATTGAAGAATTATAAAAGGTTAAAATTAGTAAAAGATGAAATAATTTTTCTATAATGTGAGCACTTTGTTTCCTTATTAATAGAATAAAATTTTTTATATACTTGTATATCAAAGCTATAAGAATAAATCCAGTGCTAAATTTAAATGAACTTTTTTTTACTAAATTTATAATTAGGCAGATAATAATCAAATTTATTTTGTTACAGTTACAGAGAAAGAAAAGCTTTACATATAAATATCAAAGCATTAGAATTAGGAATTTAAGCGTGCTTCATGAAAATTTATCAACATTTTAAAACTGAAACTTATATTCTGCTTGTTGCAATAATATCCTGCATGAAACAATATTTATGTTTATTTAATATTCTTGATAATAAAATTTTTCCATGGCATATTACATATGTATATCAACCGTTAAAAATTTAAATACATAACACTACGCTGTAAATTACAATTTTGATGTCTTAATATTTTTCAACATACTTTTAGTATAAAACTTCTCGCATTCTCAGGAGCACAACTTTCAAGCATAAAATGCTTTTTTTTCGAGTTGTCTAAACTTTTTATTAATAATTACATAATTTTTTCATTTTTGAATATTTTGTGAACCCCAGCAAGGTAATTGCTTTGATATAGTTTCATTTTTATAATAAGTTTTCCTTGAAACTTCTTCTCAATGAAAAAACAAAATATTTTAAATTTATAAGCTGTATCATTTATAACTTTTGTGGTTTTTTTGTATGCTGGTAAGAAGTTTTCAAAGTTATTCATTTATTATTTATTTAGTTGAGTTCCTTAAAAATTCAATTTAAATACCAAAGAATAAGCTTTAACTTCGACTTTGTTAAGCTTCTTTAAAAAGTTGAGCCTTCTTTAAATATTACTTTCTTTCTAAATTGGATTAACTCAACTTTTACACCAAATAACCATAATCTGTCTAACTTTTTGGTATTCATTATCACTTAAATATATTGTAGTAAAGTAAACATAAAAAATATTTAAGCAGTATAATAGTAATATTGTTTGTGTGTATTTTCCAATCGAAACAACAAAATAAACAACAGTAAATATTTCATTTCTTATAGTAAAGCAAACTTCATCTATAATTTTAATGAAATGTGCAGAAAAGTTTTTTCACATTGTACTATAATCGTGTGGAAATATTCCACTCAGGGAAGCACATGAAGTCAAAGACCAGTAGGCCAGTATAAGGGCTATACACCTTTGAGTCCAAAGTTCATTTGGTAAAGAAAGGTAGCTTCAGAGGTTCTTTTATAATTGCATTCTCTTGTGCTAATTATTTTAGGTTAACATGCACTGATAAGAACTGTACTGTAAAGCAAAACTAAGCTTTGATCTCCTTGAGTCCTTCCTCTCTTTTGAACTTTGGAAAGCAAAGATTTAGACCATTATTATATATATATAAAAGTTCGTATTTTGAGTAATTAAAAAATTAATTTTACAAAATTAAATAGTAAAAATAATGTAATAATTACTTACTTGAAGATTTGGTGGACAGTGATCTAAAAGTTCGAGCATATGTCGTATGTTTTGTGCATCTTGGATGACAAAATTGAGTTCCATATCAAATTCACCACCGACAAGCTAAAATTATAAAATTATTTTTGATTAGAATTTTGATCAATTTTGACATATTTATCTATATTTATGTGTAAATGTCCATAATATTCATAGTAAATTAAAATACACCTGTCTTGCTGTCCTGCTGTCTTCAACAAACTTTGATAAGCAATCTCAAAGATTTGAATAATTCTTCAAACTCTTTCTATCGGGAATTAATAAATTGATAGGGAAAATATGGGTAAATCTGAATGTGAATATGATGCAATCCACTCACTTTTTACTCAACAAACAATAACTATGTATATGGGTCTAGTTTAATAAAAAAGTTCAATAGCTAATATATAAAAATGAGGACAGAGGAATAAATTTAACTTGCGAAATTCTGTAAAACAGCCTGGTTATTATATTAGAGCTTCAGTTTTTAAATAAATTGTTAGAAGGTATGCAATATCTTTTCAAATGCTCTTCGTATTTTTAATAATTATTTTTTTCGTGTCAAATAAAGTAAAAAATCATTGAAAGGTATTTCAAAAATTTAGTTATAGTAATTTTTTAGTTTAAAAATAAAAAATTATTTTTATGTATAAAAAAGTTTGATAAAGATTTCCGAAATTCAATAACCTGTCTGACAAGTGAGACACAAATGACAAGTTCAAAATTCTCATTCTTTCATGATTTCCAATAACAAAAGTTTTCCAATTAAAGTTTTCGAAAGTAAAATCTTATTTTTGTTTGTTTCAGAAATTCTATTATTTAAAATTTGATTTGTATTTTTTTTATTTAAAGAATAAATTATTTTAGCATAAACTGTTACATGCATAAAACGCCAAAACTTTTCAAGATATTATAAAAGAAAAATTTGTACACATATAAATGAATGGATTATCTGACTCACAATACTAATAAATTTTTGAAAAAGGGTTTTATCGAATTTCAAATAGTAGTTGTTGAAATTTCTGTAAACAAGACAAAGAGGTTAACGACTAGCAGAACAAGTTGACATAGGAATGGCTGAAGAAGAGTTAGTTTGAATAATTTATAATAAAACAACAGACAAAGAAGTCAACTTACAGAACATGTAGATGACATAGAAAGTCTTCAGCGCTAATACAGTTTCTTTTGTTTATTTCAAGATATATACAACAAAAAAAACTAAGAAAAGCAGAAGAGAAAATTCAAAAAATAATGTCACAAAACATGAAATATAATCTTAAGTATTCTTTAAAAAGCACCTTATGTAGGTGATATAGAACTTTTTATGTCACAGAACAAGTATTCATGCAATTATATAAGTAACATTTGAAATTTACTGTCAAAATAGATGTTATCGAAAAATTATTGAGAGAAATTTATAACTTAAAACTTGGCTAGATACAATTCTAGAAATCTACATGCAGCAATTTTGTGCTTGATAAATGCATTCGATATTTGAACTTTAGCATCAGCAGCAGTCCATATGAAACTAACAAAGTAAAGCACTATAGATTGTGGTTAAAGTTCTTTCTTTTCGGAAAAAATATATAGAGATGAAATCGTGTATAATAAATTTTGTATATGGATTATTAAATATTAACTGTTAGCCACTTGAAAAGGTTTAATGTTTACATATATATGTATATATGATTTTATTGAAACTCTTTGAGTGAATTGAAACTTACCGAATATATTTTTTTTAACAAATATAGAGTTTCCAGGAAATTTTTACTGAATAAGAGTTGAAGGCAGATGTTGCCACGTAAAAAGCTTCCTGGGCAAATTAATTATGTGTAGTCATGCATTTTGTTTTTTTAAAGATATACAACAAATTTTTTATATTTTCTGAGTTTTTGTATTATGTATAAAATTAAGCTTGCAAAATACAGAAAATATAGATTTAAAAAAAAAACTAAATTAAAATTCATTCGTTTGTACAAAGTGAACACGGTTTAACAAGATGTAATTAAATTTACATTCTTACCATGTCTAATTTCATGCTAGAAATTACTAATTTAACTTCATAAATTTGAACTTAAAAGATGAAAAATATGTATACTAAACTAAATTGTGCGTCAGCTGGAAGTTTGTTTGAGTTCCTTCATAACTGTATAATTTTGTGGTGATATTTTCATGAAGTTTAACTCCTTAAGGTAGGACTACTAGTTGCTATTAATATCTAAACATAACGATCTAAATAAAATTTATTTACCAGGAACTTGCTAGGGATTCAAAGTTAATAAAACTTTGAGGTTATTTTCATATGTTAGCTTGCTTTTGATGATGTTATTTATAGTACCGTATACAACTTCAACGTTAAATCATATAAAAAAGTAATTAGTCTTCACTGCAACCACCTACTTTAAGATGAAAAATTAAATATAATTTTTTACTTATATTTTACAATGACAAAATGGGAATCATATGTATGTCTACAAATTAAGTATTATGCCTAATCTATTTTTGTTTGATTGAGTTTTTTTCTCATGGGTACTTTAGATTTTCCAGCTCTACTTCTACTCTACTCTGTTTCTAGAAAACAACATCTTTTCAAATAGAACTTTATTGTTGTTCGGAAAAGTCAAGAGCTTCTGTATTCATATCGCAAAGAACTAGAATAATTTATTGGTAAAATAAGAGAACAGTCGGAAGCTCTTAAGAAAATATGAATCAAATATTGGTGCAAGTATTAAATACTGAAGGTGAAAAATAAGACTGAATACACAAAAGTATTATTTGTAATATTTCCTTTTCTTTTGGGTACTTTTTAAGTTTTTTATTACTACAATAAAATTTTTTCTAAGTTGATTTATCCTTGAAGTTGCAAAAATAAATATTATTACAGAGTAAAAATAAAATTTAATTTACTATTCAAATAATTTCTTTTTGAATTCATATTGAATAAAGCTTTCTTTGCATTTTTCTAGGAAATTCTTAAGGTATACACATCTTTGCTTAGTTTAGGGGACATAAGAAAATATTTTTCTAAACAAAACGAAGTAATGTGGCTCAAATAAAATCTAATGTATGTATGTATCCAATATATCAAGGATGTTTTACTGAATTTTAATTGAATAGCCTTTCCTCGAAGGATGAGTCAAAATCAGAAAGGTCCCAGATGATAAGATCCAAGAGCAATATGATCAAAGGAAATCAGTTATCAAATCCAGTAGCTACTGGTTTCAAGTGAGAATTTTCGATAAGTTCTTATTTTCTATGGTTTGATTAAATTTTAAAAATGTGGTTTCTAAATAAATTTATGTTTAGTGTAGGAAAACTCTCTCGTCTATATAAAAAGCTTGTATGCTGGTAGAAAATGAAGAATATAATTGATTTTATGTTCGTTGAAAAATAATGAGAAATATAACGAAAAAAATTTTACTTGCAAACTGGTAATTTGTACCTGGTCGGAAATCTGAGATACAATGGGACCTTAAGAAAGAACTTCCTTATAATGGAGCTGGTTCAGCTGTTAAATAGCGTGAGTGTAAAAAGTCTTCGTACATCCAAGTATTTTTGAAATAGCTTAATTTTTCAGGCTTTTACAAAAAGTTTTTTTTTTTAAATAAAAATAGTAAAATATAGTTTATACTGTCCTTTATTTTACACTCACAGTATAAAAGAACAGAGTATTCATACATTTTTACCTGGAAATGATTTTCAAAATCTGCAATACTTTATATAATAAAATATTTTCATCCAAAAGAAAATTGCACAAAAGGATGTTTTATTTTCGTTAATTACATCGTAAATAAGTTTAAATATTGTAATTAAATATATTTTCATGCAGAGCACTATAATTTGATAACCTCTCAGATTTTCTTAGTTTCTATAGTTAGTTCCATAATTTAAACTGAAGCATTTAGCTTCTTTCGGATGAATAATTTTAATGCAAATCTTGAATCCTTAGTTTCAGTAGTTTACATTACGTTAAAGTAATTACATTATTTTCTGTATCTAACGTGCTCATGAGGTTTTCGATAGCCCTAGGATTCCTAGGTCTGTTACCTTTTCTATAGAATTCATTATACAGTGTCAGGAAAATGGAGAAATTCAAGCATTATGAAAGTATGAATATTTAGCATCACTAGCCCAATTGTATTCTCTTCACATTGGACTAATTCTAAAGTTTTAATTTCACTTAACGATTATTTAGGACTATTATGACCACATTTATATCAATGGCAGTCGTATTAAAGTGTTTTAATTAGATTTAATCATCTCCTAAATGACTTTAAGATTTAAGAGAAAATTATTTAAATGAAATATAAGAGTAAATGATCTGGCATTTAGGTTAGCTTAAGGTCTAATTGTTTTTTGTTCATTTAAGGAAATGCAAATTTAAGACACAGCAAGGTTTTAAGGTAGAAATAAAAGAAAAAAATATTAACGTTTTTAGATAAAACAAAACAAAAACACTGTAAATGCCTTCTTTTTTTGTAAAATCAATTATGTCTAGGTGTGTTTTGGAGAACTTGAATATTATGGAAACGAAAGAAAGTTTGTTCTTTCGTGACTTATAAGGCAAATATTAACGCTTACTCATATCGGTGTTTAGTTGGCGGTTAGGTTTTAATAATAAAAGTTGCAAATAATTTATTTATAGAGGTTATTGTGTAAAAGACAGTATAGATCAGGGTTGGGCAAACTACGGCCCGCCGGAAGGTTTTATGTGGCCCGCGGAGAGGTTTTTAGTTTGCCGGTCCGACGGAAATTAAAAGAAATATGATTTATATATTATATGTATATCCATCTCCTTTTCTACTTTGCTTAGATATTATTTTTTTTCCCCTTTTTTTCAAAGGACTGATGATATTTTTACTTTCTATATTTTTGTGCTACAAAACATAAATCAACGGAAATAGCAAGCACAGACAGCTTCCAAGCTTGAAAAAATTGCATTTTGAGTCCGGTCGAACGCAGATTTCAAGATTACAGTGCCATTCAAATTGGATATTTTTACCATGCCTTTCAACGAAAATTGTGAAGTAGTGAGGTCAGATTTGCAGCTTGACTTAATTGAGTTTTCCTCTAACAATCATCTCAAGCAGCTGTTTCTAAATATGCCGAAGTTAGAGTTTTACAAATCATTATCGAAAGTAAGTTTCCCAAATTTAATATCTCACGCCCAGAAAATCAGTGCTATGTTTGCTTCATCTTATATATATGTGAACAAGTATTTTAAACGATGAACCCTAGAAAGAATAATTTCAGAAGTACTGACAGATGAGCATTTAGCCTCGTTTTTTTAAAATCAGTACATCTCACTTCGAGCCTCAATATAAGGAACTTTTAAAAATGAAATCGCAATTTCATTTAACTCATTAACATATTTAAAATGTAATACTTGTATATTGTTTTTAAAATTTTAGAAAAATTTATTTTGGCCCGCCAACCCTTTATTTTCTGATTTTTGGCCCGCGACCGAAAAAGTATGCCCACCCTGGTATAGATATTAAGTATAATAGTTTTTTGCAAAATGAAGGTTCATAGAAATGAAACCTGTAGTTGTGAAATTTAGTTTAACTTTTTTCTCTTTTTATATATATTATCCATAAGTTCCGTATTTTCAGGAGAATACCAAAAAGAAAGAGGGATGGATATATATCACATGGTGATCAAATAGCATATGCAATCAGAACAAGAAGTAGAAAGAAATAAAAGAAATAAAAAAAGAAAACAAAAAATCTCATATAAACGCTATTAATGTTAGTAACCTGAGAGCGCTTAAAATTCACTCCTTGCATGCATTTTCCAATCTGATCCCAAATATTAGACCTTTTTGAAAGTTTAGATTTAACATATCTCTATGCGAGTTTGCTTTACAGAAAAATCTAAAGAGTGAATTTTAACCGTAGGGGTATTTCTTATAGAACATTATGAGTAAAGTTAGCCTGAGAATGATCCAAGCTAGCCTTATATAACTCTATATGATTATGAATTCCAGTCCTTCAATAACAAAAATAGCGCAAAGCACGTTGTCTCTTTTAATTTCTTATGATTGTTTACTTTCTACTTTGAAATAATGTTATATTCTTTAAATAAATATTAGTAAATAACTTTTGATATTGATATTAGATAAATTTCAAATAATTAAAAATTAATATAAGCAAAACAAAAAATATTAATGAATATTAAATAAGCAGGAGTAAAAACAATTTAATATTCAAGGATTTCAACACAAAATTACTTAATAATTATTTTGCAGTATTGTTAGACTACAACCATATTATATATGTACATATTTATTTAATTGTATAGTCAAAAGCAAAATTGTTAAAATTACAAATTAGATTAATTAAAATAATTGTTTGAAAAGTCTTGGCATAGTTTCGGGAATTCATCCATTAACAAAAGCTAACTAAAAGTTTTTTAACTTTAATTACCTTTTATACTTCATTATATTTAAAAGCTTTTTATGAATATTTATCCAAAAAAAAAGTTTAATAAATATTTTGGAAAAAAAGTTATTACATAAGTCTCTAATATACATAAATTAAACCTTTATTCAATAAACTTAAAAAATGGAAACCTATGTATAAAAATACACAGCGGGTAATAGCTATAAGGCCAGGATATTTTTCTGGCTTTTTCAATACATTAGATTTCAAAGTAAAAATTTTTTATCAAGTTATATTACCTTTTAATTACTATGTTATATTTTGCAGGTAGTTAGTTCTATACACACAGAAATTTCTGTTATTGATTGGCCACCATTGGCCACTATATTAAATCCCATTCAAAACTTATGGGGCATTATTTGCCATGAAGTTTATGCACCCGAGCTCGCGGAAGTCCGCACTGTCAGTGAGTTGAAAACTAGGTTTACAAATGCATGGTAAAATTTAGCTACAGATGTTTTGGATAAATAGATAAAATATTTTTATTTCGAAATCCTTATAGCTATTCGCAGCCATGTACGTAATGTAAATTTGTAGTACAATTAGTTCGAGTGTAATAAATAAACTGATTTAGTGTCATAAGTTAATTACCAACTATCAATAAGACTGCAAAATTTGTTGTAAATCTTAAGGATAATTAGTTAGCTGACAAAACAAAAAGTAAAAATAAGAATATGAAGTTCACAATATTTAACTAACTTTGAAGATTGTGTTCTATTTAAAATCTACAATGAAATAATATTTTTTAAGTACTCAAGTGGAAACAATAATCGTAAAAGCTTTAAAAAATCTATTTAAATAATCAAAAAATAAAATGAAAACAACAACAAAATCAAACAGAAGAATTATTCAACTGTTTTAAATTTTATTTAAAAATTTAATACATATTTAACTTTCAAACTGAGAATACTAATGAAGGTATTACATCATTATTTTAAAATATTTTCTATATTTTACCTGAATAAATAAGAAATAAAGGTAAACAAAAACAATTTTTAAGCTAAAAAATATTCATAAATATTATTCAAGCGCAAATCAATTGATCCTATTACCAAGGCAAGATTTAAATAAATTCTTTAAAAACAAAAGAAGAAGGAAAACAACTGAAGCATAATATTTGCAAATAATCAAATTGGCATAGATTTTAGTTAAATGATTCGAAATAACAAAAATCATAAAGAGTTATCAAATTATTTTAAGTACTTTCACTTCGCTTTTGAAGTATTTAAAACTATTTCTAAATTAAAGTCTAAAAGCAATTTATAAAATGTTATCCTTAAAACTTTAAGCCATTTACATTACTTTTGAATAAATTTATCTTCAACTTTTTATCAATAAATCTTTCTCTTATTAGTTTCCTATGCCATTACTCTGGGCTTTATCTATGCGTTTAACGTGGTATAAATATCTTCAACTTACTTTAAAGAAATTCAATACAAAATTGGAAGTAATGGAAAACTATTTTGTCATTTTGAAGGTAATTGGATTTAAGGATAGCCTGGTTCTTATGATTTTAAATCCTACTTTAAAAAATACTCGACTGCATTAGTAATTACTCTAGGAATGATAACTTCCTTTCTGTCAGTCAATTACTAAATTGTACTTAATTCTAACCCCAAATATCATTCCCTGGCTACCTTGGTTTATAGCTATATATACATATATACTGTTCTTATATAACATGTAAATTATAAAATTAATTAATTCCACAATTGAATTGCATTAAAAACGTATTATACGAGTCCTTGAAATAATTTCCTAACTATTAAACTCAACCAAAAATCCATTTGTTTTGTTATTCATTCACTAAACTTCAATTGCTTGCAGTTGTATTAAAAAGTAGGTTTTCATTTTCCAGGTTTAAATCTGTAACAATCAGAGAATAGTATTATCCTTATGCAGTAAAAAAACCAAAGCCAACATCAATTTGGCATTTTTCCATGGAATGCAGATTTAAATTGTTTGGTAGAAATTAATTCGCTTCTGGTTGTATTTTGTTATATTTATACATAAACATTTAAGCCAGGTGTGGTAGATGTAGAGCAAATAGATTTTAAAATTAGAAAAAGGAAATCTAATATTTTAAGATTTGTTCATTATTTTCCCAATTTTATTTGTAAAAATAAAATTTTCATTATATAACTTAAATATCTTCCACAAAATTATGTAATTTAAGTATTTTTATTGGGAGCATAATAAAATATCTTATTCTTGTTTTAGGAGATTATTAATTTCTTTGATTTAGAACAGAGTTTTATTCAACCCGATTTTAGAAACGTTTTTGTAGTTTAAAATATATTTGGCAGCAAAATTCAAGCTTTTAAAACTAAGCTGATATTTTAGTAAAAGGATTTAAAGGAAAAAAAACCCAAAAAAAATAAAATAAAAATCTATATCGAACTTTTCAAAATACAATGATGAAAATAATTGGAATTTCTGGTTCTTGAAAAGCTTACTTTCGCGTTAATTAACAGAAAAGTTTTCAAAAGGATTTTAAAAAAATTTAAAACTAATAAATTAGTTTAAATATGTAATCCTTTTTGGTTCGATATTTTTACTTTGATACTTTTTAAGTTGAAATGAGCAATTAATTGGTATTTCAAGTGATGAAACATTTTGCATTCATTTCAACTCGAAGCCCATCAAACATTTAGGTTATAAATTGGAAACGAGCACACTGAATTGAAAAAAAGTAATCAATATTTTAATTTAGTTTATGTTGATGTTATGTTGTTATAAAACGAGTTTTGATAAACTGCTTCAGTTAAAATTAAATTAAAATTTATATTTGATCTAAAAAATGACTTTTAGTTTGCAATATTTGATATATCATAGATTCAAATGATATAACGGCAATGATAACAAGGATTATAAGGGTTTCCCAGGGTATTTACAAATCTGCTAGAAGTCATTGGTTTAGGCTTTATTCTATAAAGATTGTAGTATGCCTTTAAAAGCAGTGACAATTTACATAAAATCTACTGTGCGTCAATAATTCAGTAGAAAAAGTAGGGCTAGAACAATAATGAAAGTAAAAGTTAAAGCTATTTTCTGCTGGGAAAATTTATTTAATTTGGCTTTGAAAATTTTTTCAAGAGTTTCTCATCAGCTAATCTCTATTTATACAATTAATTTATTTAATTACACGGCAAGCACTTTTGTCCACCTTTTTTCTCGATTAATATACACGCAAATATGATAAAAATTATATATTTACGTAGCCCTTGGCACAGAGGATACCAATTTAGTTTATATCTTTCAATTAATTATAAGTAAAAATATTAAAAATATTTACTTTAATTTTGATACTCTACAAAAAGATTTTATTCCTTACTTAACGAATTCTTACTGAGGGGCTACAGAAAAATTCAGTATCATAGCAAGAAAATGCTACTATCTTCATTGCGAATAGAAAGCGTTATTTGTATCTTGACTGACATTTAATCATATGTGATTTTAATTACTCTACATTTTCTCTACATCTACAAGGTTCTCCACATTTTTACGTTAGAAATATTTAATATTTTATGTTAGGTGTTATTCATTAAATAATTACAATGCCTCGGCGTAGAGCTTTGATAGGCAGAGTAGAGCGAAATCACGATAGAAGTAAAATTAAACGTAGTAAACAAGTCACTAAAAGCTCTATCGGTAATCCATCAATAAATGTTTTAAGCTTGAAATATTTATACAAATGTGAGTTAAATTCTGTTCCGCGATTTTTGACTCCTCAAACCTTTGAAAAATAACTCAGCTTTGTTCGTTATGTGGAACAAAATATTTTAAATTTGAGATTACTAATCGGAATTGAAGTTATATTCACTCTTTTTTGTCATAAGGGAAAAGAATCTTTGCCTCCCTTATCACAAAATTTATTCTTTCAAAGCCTTTGTAAAGGTATTATTTCAACTGAATCTGTAGTCAAGATGGACTAAAGATTTTAGATTATACTACAAGATATTTTAAAAAGTCTACAAAAGAAATAATTTCTAGGAACTTCCATAATTTTAGAGTGCAGGAAAGTTGTTCTTGAATTTCGATAGCTGGGACTTACTAGTTTCTAGTAAATCAGAATAATGCATGGCAAATATGTCAGAATCTGACTTTCTCATTTATACGATCACTATCCATCGAGACTGAATCCCACATATGTATGCTCTTGTTTTATTCTTGATTAATCATAACAAGTTTTTGATATCCTGATTATCCTCATAGCGGGGTATTTTTTGTTGTTGTTTTCTCAAATCTTTTTATTCTAAACTTAAGTTCATTTATTTTTTATTTAACTTCGTTGGATACTAAAAATGTTAACATAAATTTTGTGCCAATTTTTTGTTTGAATTTTTCATGAAGTCTGAGCTGGAATTAAAATTAAAATAAAAAATAATCCTATAATAAATTTGATTTTCTTCAGAGCACAGCTGGGTATAACTTTTGGTCGCCAAGTCACTCAAATATGTTTTATTCATTCATTCGTCGCCTCTGCATGCAGCTTCCTTTCTCGTGGGGATAAAGTTGATTGCCTGTGGATGACTTGTTGTCGTGTATAAATTTTCTAAAATATATCACAAGGTTTTCTGAAACGACAGCTAATGTATATAAATTTTGTCAGAGTTTAGTTGTAGCTTTTAATAGAAAATAGTTTTAGATTAGGAGGCAAGTACTCAAAATGAAGAGAGATAGGAGATTTTTTTTGGATACAATTCGTGATTGATTAAAGCTATTAATAATTTTTCAGGATTATAGTAAAGCTTTACATAATCAACAAAATGGATATTAAAAAGGGCTTATTAGAAATTATTTTGTTCATATTTTTGTAAAGGGGGAATTATTCATCAATTTTCACAGCAGTTAAGCATGAATATGACCCCGGATACCCAATATGCGGTTTATTTTAGGCGTTTGTTTATTTTAGTAATAATTTATAAAAAATAAAGATTAATGGCATGGGTTCTAGAATACCCCGCGGAGTCCAATATTAATATTTATCGCTAAAAAATCCTTAATTTAGTAGCAATTATCGCAATAAATCACATTTGATTGTGCACCAAATGGGGATTGTTGTTTTTGTATAGTGCTAGGAAATTTTATTCAAATACAATTCTTTTGGAGAAGAATTTTTATATGTTGTGGGGACATTGTCACTCCATAAAATTAGTTACGAGATTAAAATTATAAAAAATTCTAGGTTTTTTTATTGTTGAAAATTAAGAATTCTTTTTGATTAAATTCGATTAAGTAGAGCACGGAGCAAATCAATTGAAACAAGTAAAGTAGCATAATTTAAGCTTTAAGGAAATTACTTAACACTGGAAGAATCCCAATATTCGGACTAAAAGAAAACCTTACAATGGTAAACAGTATATTTCTAGCCTGCAGAAAAATATCAAAGTTAAACCTTATTTTCATAATATCTCGATTATCCATTGATATAAATGAAATGAGTTAACAATTTCAATTATATATTGTTACTAGTAGCAGCCCCGACCGCGCGTTGCTGCGGCTGAGATAAGTCAAATCTATTAATTTATATTTAATTAAGCGCAGATCGGTGGACAATATTTTTAGTCAATCTGTCTTTTGGCAATACACTACGTCAGGTTTGAAACTACAACAAATAAATATATATTAGTAAACTGTAAAACGCAAAGAAGTCAAATTTTAGCTGCTGGAATTGTTTGAAAAGTTCCGAAAACTTTGAAACTCCGTCTAGTATATGCGTTGGATTGCTGATACACTAAAAATATACATATTATAGGAATTTAAGAAAACAATGCCAAAAAAAAGATTGTTTGAGTTTTATTGTAAATTATTTGTGTTTATTTTGTTTAAAATATTTAAAGTTTGTTTCAATTATTGTTTCAAAATAAATTACATATAAAAATGGAATAATTACATAACAGAAACAAAATTTACTGAATACAAAGTTCTATTACTGTTAGCAAAACTACCAAGGATCCTATAAATTTAAAATGAACAAATGCACTTTTTCTAGACTTCGTGTATAAGTTCCTTAATTTGATTAGGAAATAAGTTCAGCATTTAAAGTTTGCTCAATTAGACTCAGTAATAAGTATAGTTATCCTTAAACTTTTAGATTCAATTTTTGATAGATTTACATCATTAACAGATTCATTAAATATTACGTTTCTTTTGATAGTGTCGGTTTACTTAATTGTAAAATTAACTTTAATGTTTTAGCCAATTTCAAAACACAACCACTATTTTCTTATAATAAGTTCTGAATATTCTAAAAAAAAAACTTGGTCAAAAAAAATTTTTTTCAATTACAATTTAAACGTAAGTTATATACAATAAGTTTGAGTAAAAATAATATATAAATAAAATTACAGCAGATTCAATTTTAAAGCTTTATAACAAAGAAAATTACCTAGAATTATTTTCAATGTTGAAGCTTATTGTTAGTGAAAAGTAAACATAAAACTTACAGGAGCCCCTTTTAAAGTTAAACACAAAAATAGAAAATGGCAACAAAGAACTTAGAATCAATTAAACAAAATTAATAAGTCGACTAGTAAAAAGAAAATGAATACTAAGAACTAAATGTAAACAGCAATCAACAAATTACAAAAATACAATATTCCTTTAATATGTCATGATTTTTCGAGTAAAAATATTGCTCTAAAAAAATAACACTAACAATTTCGCTGATTTCTTAACAACACGTTTCCATATCTAAACACAAAATAAATTAATTTTGCTAAGTGAATTACAAAAAAAAAAACAACAAATCGTACAAAACGAAAGTCACATATATGATAATTAAAAAAGCTTTAAATCTCATTTTTCTGCATAAAACAAAATTATTATATGGGTCATGAATTTAGTTTACATATGTGCGGGATAAGAATAAATTTACTTAAATTTATGTATGTATAATACAAAAAAAAAGAAACACAAAACAAAATACATAAATATTTATATTGCTGGTGATTTCGTAAAAATCGAATATACTATTTAACATGCGGATTAAAAGTTATACTAAAGCTTAAAAAATATACAAAATGGACAATTCTAACAGGCAGATGGATTATGATTACACCACAAATTTGATCGAGTTGCGTCCATGAAGAGTTGCAATCGATATTTAAAAACCTGCTCTAACATCAATTTATAGTTTATATACTATTAAATGTAAACTAAAAATATTGATTTAAAAAATTATTGAAGCATACAAGGAAATTCAGCATCAATCCAGATTTCAATTTTATTTGGTTCATTTCTGCTACGGATAAAATCAATTTTAATGAAATTGGCGCCGAGACTCTTCTACAATTTAATTTCTTCTCTAATTTAAAAGGATGTAAATATGTCGATTATCGATTCCATTTGTGGAATTTCTCGTTTTAAGTGAGACAGATGGGATAGTTTTGAAAGAATTTTATTTATTTAGAAATTTTTTGTTTTGTTTTTCCTCAATTTGATTATATATGATAAAGACTTCAATATTTTAGCTTTTTCGAAAGTAGATCAACTGTTTTATATGATATTTAAATATTACTGGAACTTTTGTAAACATATGAAAGGATTTTACAATTAAGTTAATTGATTTTAAGTCAAAAACTTTCAAGGATTTAAACTGTTAAGTGTTGTCCGGATTAAGTGATAGATAAGCTTTTCAAAAAAAGAATATAAAATATAAAATAGTAATTAAACTTGGAATGTATGTGCATGCAGAAAACTCTATAAGTTTTAATAATTGACAACCTGGTGAGTATTGTAAAATGTGTCCTTATTTAGTAAAACTCAAGGATTTTTAATAACAATCTCTACAGGTTTTACATGTCATTTAGGGTTATTACATGAGATGTATAGTATATGAGTTTTAATAGTTTTTAAAAATAGCGCAAATTAAGTTTCGAAATTATTTTCTATAAATTTATTTTACTTATTTTCTCGCAATATGCGTTTACCTGTGAAGGTGTGAAAAAATTAAAAGAAAAACGAAATTTTGTAATAAAAAATCAGCTAGTTTTTCAAATGAAAAGGCAAAAATTACATTTTGAGAGCTTTATTTTTTCTTTTATATATTTTCGATTAATAATAAAATTTTGCATACTCTTTGATTTACGAAATTATTATTTTTAATTTAAAAATATATTAAAAATTTCAAAATTAAACAAAAAACCCTCAATAGAATAAAAAATCACAAGTTCAAAGAAAAAGAATTTAAAAAAGTACACATTGTGATTTTGATCATCTTTAATCCTCAGAGGAAAAATTTTAAATAAGCAGCCATCAATTTCGTTGGCTTTGCATGTTTTAATTTGAGAAAAATGAGTGTTAGCTATAGTCTTAAATATTCGTAGTCTCCCTCTTGCTTTCGCCACTCGATTCTAAATACTTAAAGGGAGTTCAGCACATTGATTTTCATGTAAAATCCACCATTAACATCTTGAAATATGTTTGTTATTTACAGTAAAAGTACACGTTACAGTTTATTTTCCTGGGCCAAAATACTGATGTTGAATTAGTGAGTTTATATAGCAAATTTAGAACATAAAAATTTGCGAAATAACCCATGGCAGAATGCATTGGAAGTTTTATATAATTATTTGAAAAAATGATTGATTAAAGAAGTTATATAATGCAAAATACTTTTAACAAGAATAAACAATTACAAATTTTTCACAGATGATGATCTGTGAATTACTAAAGGCCCAATAAAATACCATTTTCTTATATTGAGCTAAATTTTAATAATTTTACATTAGATATTTTTTAGTGTAAGCACATTATTAACTAAAAACTTAGTTCCAATGGGAAATATTTTCCTACGATAATTTAATATGATTTACAATTCATAATTTGGATTACTTGAAAATTGGACAAAACTTCTTTTGCTTATTCCTTAAATGCGCATTTATTTATTGTAATAGAAATAGGCAGTTAGAGTCCATTTCTCGTTTGGAGAACCTAGCCATGACATTAATTTATTTATTATATCAAAATTTTCATAATATTTGATTTAGTTATTTTATATATATATATATATTAACAATCTGTACAACTCTAACACCTACAAATTTTTTTAGACCTTTTTTGTTTTGAATTGACAGAATTCCCTCCTTTCAGGCAACCAATCAAATTTTCTTTATAACCTTCTTTCTAGTAAATAAATACATAAATTGATCCCAAAAAATACAATGGTAAAAAAGTCAGATAAGTTATATCTTTGGGATTGATATTGGCTAAATTCTGATATAGTTGCCAATATTTACTTAGGATAATAGTAAATATTTGAAAATAATAAACTACAAGTTTTTCTTATTCATTGAAAAAGATAAATTTATTTTGTTATTTACAGATTTTTAAAAAATTTGAGAGGTTTAAATTTATATTTCTTTTAATAACGGACAACTTTGCTGTCGTTTTTACAGTCAGTTAGATTTTATTGCGATTTTTATATTTTAATGTTGTCATATTGCTGCGAAAATTGCAGTTGTTACTTTGAAAACTCAATGGATGCTAATATATTTGATTTGAATTATGATCGTTAAAAATTGAAACTCTCAGTAGAATCTTACTAGTTAGGATTTAACACAGTTTTGCCATGAATATATATAAATTATCTTTAAGAATTTTAATTATGTTTTTTTTTTTGTCCCATTTGGAAAAAAGCTATAATTTACACAGTATAAAATCAAATAAAATTCCGCAACTTCGTGACAAAACATTTCTAAATAAAATAACCAAAACTGGCTTGAAGTAAGCTATACACCCAGATGTAAAGAAGAGGAAAAAAAACTACTTTTGAAATCTAAAACCAAAAAACCATGAAAAGACTAAACGAAAATCCTCTTAGGTATAAAAAAAATGTGAAAAAGGTCCTTTTAATTTCACTTTAAAAAGAAAAATTCGTTTGGACTCATGATATGGATTATTTTGGAAAGAACACATAAAAAATAATAATAAAAAAAGGGTTCAACTTTAAAATCTCATTAAAGAGCATTGAAAGTTTAATGCAAAATGAAAATAGTACTAGGATATCAGACACCGGAATGGGAATATAATCTAATTATAAAGGACCACTTTAAACTCCTTAATCTTAGGTACGATAAGCTTTCATGGATATAAAGTGAGAAGTATAAGATAACTTAATGGAGAAATCTATACCTTATGTTTTCTAGTAAGGATCAGGAAGATTTTGTTTTTGAATTATTATTTCTTTAGTAGTAAATAATATCAAGGAAAAGTTTTTATTAGTTTGTCGATTGAGGATTTTCGTTAAAGCTTAATGACTTTGAGTGTTATTGATAAATGAGGTAGAAATATTTTTCATCATTAAAAAATTATTTAATAGTAAACGCTCGAAGAATTCAAGAAGTTTAAAGAAATAGTCCAATATTTAGCTATGTTCCTTTTTTTCAAGTCAAATAAAATGATTGAAACTACTCCTTTTTTGTATTTATACGTTTAAGTCTCCAGCCAAATGTTTTTGAAGTCATTTAAGGTTTCACTGTATACATCCAAGTAAATATGTTTGGTAAACCACAATTAAAATAAGACATGTCTGAGCCACAAATTGCAAACTTTATAATAAAATTAATATTTGGCATTGTAAAGATTTTAAAAATTACCAAATTAAAGTTTGAAATTTCTCTTTGGGTTGGTGTCAATCTATTTTCAAAATAGCCCATAGTTTTTTATGAGCTCTATGTATGGAGTAGGGATTGCTTTGAAAGCTGTTCGAGACCTCATGGAGACTTGTTTTATTATACGACATACGATTTTAAAAATTTATTGCTAAAATTATTTGTCATAAATTCAAAGCGGATAAATAATTTTAAAGCAAGAAGTCTTAAACTCATCAAAAGTTAAATAACTTTTATTATTTACATAATTTATTAGATTTATAAAAATTTGATTTGGATTAAGTAAGAATTTTATTTACTATCAAAAAATTATTCAAATTACCTAAAAACCAATCATTTTTTCTCAAATAACATAAGTAACTAAAAATATCAATTTAAATAATTTGTAAGCTTTTGGAAACATTAAAGACAACAAAAGTCACATTTCGCACTAGACAAGTCCTCATAAAATATTATCTTCTAAATTTAAACAGTATTTAAAAAGTCCTAAATTCAACTTAAATATTAGTTTGTATCGAAAGAAAATTGTAGTTGGCTCTGCATATATTAAACTCTCTAAAATGACAATTTCAAAAGTCCAAAAAATATGAAACTGAGTGAATTTAAAAATCTTAATATTATAAGCTTTAGCTACAAATGTGAGCCCTTTTAATATATGTATGTTCACCAAAACATCCTATGAGTAAATACACTTGTCATTTTCAGTACTTTAACAAACTTAACCTAAAAAAAGAAAAATAGAAAAAAGAAATAAACCCATTACTACAGGCAAAAACCATTTTAATAGACCATTCTAGGCTTTTAAATCTAAAATACAAAGTTTAACTAACACAGTGTAACACAGCTAACATAAGTCCTTTTAAAAAAATATATATGAGGTAAATTTAGTATTTAGCAAAATGTTTTCACCATAAATAGTTTACATACAGTGAGAAATTAAATTGAAAAAATTGAGACTAGGTTGTTCAATTCATTTTAGTTTTTTATGTGTCTGATTTTATTAAATGTGAGCAATTGTTTCTTTAGTGATATTTAATTGATTCTCTGAAGTTTAATGAAGTTTTTCAATCTTCCTAGAAACACAAGAAATATCTGCTAAAAAATTACCTTGAAAATGATCAACATATAAGAAATTTTCTTTCTCATTGCTTGGCAACTAACTTGTCTCTTTTAAAATGAATTCTAATATTATAGTGTAAAAATAGAAAAATAAAATGAAAAAGTAGAAGTATAAAACTTGAAGAATTATTCAATATCATTGGCATTCATGCTACATTAACGATTGGTTGAACAAAGCAAATACCTGCAATGAAATTTATATCAAAATATTCTATCATAATTTTGGAATGTCGCAAGATGCTGTTTTCTTGAATATCCTTCATTTTATGCCTTTGAAAAAAAAAAGAAGAATTTCCTTTCTTCAAAGTTATTTTAAAATATGCAATTGAAATATGATTATAAAATCTATATCAGTGTTAAAAGGAATAAACAATTTATTAAATTAACAAGATCAAAAATTTGAAAACTCCTTTAACACTTAAAAGCCTAGTAATGCTAAAGACAAAATAAGTGTTTTCGAGTTGAAAAATTTTAATTAAAATTTCCTCAAGCATATTTCGACAAAAGAAAGTTGAAGAAAGTTCATTGTAAAGTTTTCCCATCAATATTCTTCTGACGGCGGTCAATATTCACTGGGGAAATTCCATTATTTATTTATATTTTGTCTTTTTCGTTTTCCTTACTTCAAACTTTGAAAAACTAAAATAAAATAAATAAAAGCTAATTAGATTGCTACTTTTGATTTTTATGAAATAATTTTTTGAAGATGAAGAATTTTAGTTTATTAGCAAATGTTTGATGTCCACAACAGATGACGTCAAAAAACAATTTTATAATGTGAAATTTTGTAAAGTCATCAATAAAAAACTTAATTGAAAAGTTCTTTCAGTTTGAATAATAAATAATTGAATCTAATTTAATAATTTCCTATGGCATCCGGTAGTAGTTAGAAATTTAATTTTCCTTTTATTGAGGCAGAAGTTTGAACCCAACAAAACCTTCAATGAAGAATGAAATAATTACAAATTGTTAGAAGAAAAAATTTGAAAAAAAAAATCAATGTATAAGATCTAATTTTCTGCAAGTTCTGAAGGTTTTTTTTTTAAATATTTTTTGAAAATATTATAAATTCATTTACACAGGACTTACATACATATATTTTTTAATAAAAGAAAAATATCTGTTTACTTCCACCAAAGAACAAAGATATATGATTCTCAGAGAGGATATGGCAATGATACAAAGTCTTTAATTTGAACTATAATAATTCTAGGCATGGCCGTCGAAGGTTGAAATAGATCTACAAGTCACGGTTAAAAATTATCTTCCTTTTATAAAAAAAATCCAGTGAGTCTAGGGATCAGGTACTAAAGTACCTGACGCGAAAATTTGAGCCTCCTTTCATCCTCTTCAAACCCAAAAATGCGAACTTTGGAATACTTTTGAATACTTTGGTATACTTTGAACTTCCTTTCAACCTCTTCGTAGCATTGGAGGGCTAAAGAGGCCCAAAGGAGGTTAGTCTTACTTTTGAATTTGGCGAACTTTGGAATTCTTTGGGATATTTTGATCCTCCTTTCATCTTCTTTAACTTGAAAAATGCGAACTTTGGTATACTTTGAAGAGAGAATATAAAATCTCTCGTGTAATATATTCTCTCATGAAAAGGTTAAAGTGCAAGTTCTATTAATTTGTTTTACAAGTGTCATTTTTTTTTAAAACAATTAAAATTAATTAAAAATCTTTAGGTTTATTAATATAATTTTAAATTAATATTTAATAATAAAACAAATGTTTCTTGAGTAAATTCCTTTTAATATTCTGTTCTATTTCTTTCTGTTTAGTTAACTTAATTCATACAGTGAAGTGAAATACTGTATAGAGTACTATAAGATTAATAAAAATAAAGAAATGGTGAAATGATTTTTTGATGTATAATAATATATACAAATAACCTCCTTTCAGCCTCTTGAACCTCAAAAAAGCAAGCTTTCATCAATCTCCTTTGGGTCTCTTGGGACTGAATCGGGACTTATGTAGACTCAAGACTTTGAAAGGATACCCTTGTTTTACATGAGATTAAATGAGAGAATTATATCTCAAAATTTCGACTTCAAAAATGCTACTAAAATGTGAAAACTACTAAAAATTAAAATCAAAATTCTGTTTACGACTCATTTATATATATTGACTGTATGTTTTATTTTTATTCTTAGAAACAAATACTCGTTAAGTTCTTACACATTCAGATTATCTATACAAAACGCTATGCACTTTGTTATTGTAAGCAATTTATCAAGTTTTGTTGCAATTTCGCATAAAAAAGGGCTGTATTGCATTCAGAATTTCAGACGAGTCACAAGCGTCCTAATGTCTTCTATTTTGTTAACCAAATTACGGTTCATGAGCTGATTTGAAAAAAAGAATTCATTGAAACTAAAAATCAACGAAATTCACTTCTAAATTTCCGATATAAAATCTTGATTCAAGGATTACTTGAAACCCTTGGTTCATTTATGCAGAATACAATGAATCAGAATTACTACCATATAACAATTTTTGGCACTGAAAATATTCTTCTATGGTTTATTAACCGATGTATGGGTATAATAAAGATCCAGGGTTTCTGACTATTTTGTTTTATTTTTTTGACACAATTTCACTTTTAGCACTGCTTTTACAATGTGTTCTTTACATACCATCCCTTTTGTAAAGATGTGTTTTGAATTTCAAATTTTTGTTTAGGAATATATAATAGGAATGCCCGAAAAGTTTAAATGAATTCAGAACACAATAGAAATTCATATTGAAGGTGGTCACCATTTCAAGTAAATTCTTTAAATATTTATCTCAATTATTTCTGGTATAGTTGTGGTTAAGTTGATGTGTTTTTTTTTTCATGACTGAAACAATATTTCACAAATTACAGTTTTGTGAATTATTTGAAGCAGTTTTTAAAATTATTCTTAAAATCATTTTTTAAAGATTTATTAAAGCTATAGCCGTATTATTTAATACGTGCTTGATATAAACTGGAAAGTGGAAACATTGTATCAGTTTTTTCAAGAAGGAGCAAATTTTATTTAGATTCTTATTGCTTTTTTAGTAATATGGACTTTTTATGACTTTCGAGCACATAAGCTGTTTTTCACAATATTAAAGATTATGGTTTGTTGTTATTTTTAACAATTTCACATTTTTTAGTAAAATTTAGGATTCTTTACTTTATTGGGATTTTCAACATAGTACTGGGATACGATTTTTGACATAAAGAAGGAAGGTGAAACTTTCTTTAATACAACAATATCTCGAAGCAAAAAAATACCTTTTATTTTGAATAAGTCCGAATCACACGCACGAAGAGATGCGCCTTACCTCTAGTTTAGTATTAAGTAAGCGATGCAAGAGCCAAAACGGATTTTTTTATTAAAAAAATCTTCAATCTTTTCACGTCTCTTCTTAATCATCAATCTCATTAATCTTTGTCTTCAGGTTCACTTAATTTAAAATTGAGTCGTAAAATTTTGCAATTTTTGTTTTAGTGTTTAACACAATCAAATCATTTATAATGTAAATTTTTTGAAAAGTAAATTATTTTATCGTCATGCAAGCTAGTACATGAATATATTTGCTCTTCACTTCACTTCAGATATTAAAATTAAAAAGAAAAATCCTTTGTTCAACACAATTATTGCTAAAACAAAGCTTTAGAATTAGCTAAAAGTTCAAGCTAAGATTTTAATAATGTACAAAAAGGATATACATACTATACTAGCATAAGTTTCAATGTGCAATAGATGTTGAATATGCTTGAAATAATTTAATTAATTTAAAATAGATTAATCCTTTTGTCTTGTCACTGTATCCAACATCTGAATACTGCTATTGTTTGCTTATGTACTTCATTGCTTTCAAATACAATCCAATGGACCAGAATATAAATTTTCATATCCCTGTGACGCCCACATTCCATAGTTAGATAAATCGGAAATGCAATAGGTGTGAATAGACAAATTTATGATTTAAAGGATTCACATATTTGAAGGTAAATTTAACTCGAATCTTCGTGTAATTACGCCCACTAAATTGTATATATAATTTAATATTGACTTTTCTACTTATTTGTGTTAGTCCAAAATTTGTTTTGTATGATTAAAATTTGATAGAGAAGGATATTTTGTATTGTTGTTTGTGTTAATATCAAAATATGCTAAAAATAGAACGAAATTTGAAGCTAGCTTTTATTTATCTACACAAAATTTTGTTGTGGTTAAAAATAACATACAAAAACTTGAATAAATTGTAGAAACTATAAAATTTTAAGTTTTAAATTGTTTCTATTTGAATTGAGGTTTATTCACTTGGTCCACCTTTGAAATACAAAATTATCATAACATAACCATCAAAATAATTTTATTTTCCAGTAAATAAAACATTTCGGGTAAGCCTTTTAATAATGAAATATTTTTTAGATAGGTTTATGTGTGAGCATTTGCAGTCGATATATTTCCAAGCTGTCTGACTGTCAACATTTGTCCTTCCATGGTAAGGCTAACAAATTATTCTTTCGGCATGCAACATATGTTTTTGCAGCTAAACTCGGTTTCGAAATCTTGGTAAAAACTTCCTACTTCTTTGAATTGTTCCCGTTGAATAACACTTCCGTTTTAGAAGTTTGTTGGACTATGAAATACTTGTATAGTAGTTATTTGTAAAGGTTATTAGTAGATTTATTGACCAGATGATTCTTTAAAGACCAGAAATTCCTCATGGTTCAAAATCTGAGTTCTAAGCGCCCCATAATAAGGCAAAACGGAATATACATACATAAAATTATTTAATTAGACTTTTAATTCTTTGAATAGAATTCACTTTTTTTTTAAGTAGAACTTTTTAATACCAATCACACCCTATTTATTTTTTGTAGATGAAGATACAAAAGATACTAATTTTAACGAAAATTAAATTTAATTTAGCTTAATTCACAAGGATCCAAACAAGGAGAATATTCCATTTTTCCGCACTACTTATTTCAATTTAAATAACTTTCAATTTTCCTAATCTTGTTACAATGTAATACTATTATTATTGATATCCTTCGAATTCTTAAAAAACATCATCTCAAAATCTTTAAAAGCAAATTCAAGGGGCCCAAGCGGAACTCAATTAGTATAACAGTATTAAATAATTTTATTTTTACGTCTTCATACGGCTTTGCTTTTAACAAAAAATTTTAAAAAAGAATATCCTAAAAGTTCTTTGAAAATATCAAATATATATAGATATATATGTATATATATATATTGTACTTCTAGCTTCCTTCAATTATATATAGAAACCGAAGAAGATCATCATTCTTATTAAAGTAAATTCGAATTTGGCATTCGAAAATGTGTAATTGTATAAAGCCTAGTAATGTTTATCTTGTTTCCATAATGTCGTACACAAATGTCTTAGGATTTCTAGCTAATATAATGACACCTTATTTCTTGGATATTTTGTTAGAAGTTAAATAAAATAAAAATCTAGAATGAAAATGATGTCTGATGACTTCAATTACTTCATATGCTATACATCTAGAAAGCTAGTTTCAATTCAGTAAATTGTTAATTTTCAACGTTTGAGACACCACATAGCTAACAAGAAGCTCTTTTCATTATGTTGCGGGTAAAAGTTAAAGACGACAGAATATATTTGGTGAGGAAAGAATTTTCCTAAAGCGGCAGATTACTCTGGAGCGAAGAGTTTATACTAGATAAGTAGGCATTCTAATTTAATTGCCATAAATTTTATGTTTAATTTCCTGATGCTAAAGTTTTCGTATTGTATTGAAAAGCTTTAGCTAATTGTAAATAAAAAAAATTAAAACCATGCAGAAGTAGAGAAGTTTTATTTTTTGTTTATTATCTAAAATCCTTTAGCAGTTTAAGAAATTTTAACATATTATACCTAACTGAATATTTCCATTTTTGTTGGTTTGTATTAGAATGGGTTAAAAATACTTTTCTCACAATATATTTTTCCAGAAACTTAAAAGTATGGATCTGTTCTTTAACAATTTCAAATTTTAGCCATTTGTACCTTTTTTTCAGCTCTTCCATATATCCCTCATGTTTTTCTAGAAGTTTTTCTTTGTTTTGTTCAATTATTGCTACCTTTCCTCTTTTTTTGTTCCTTATCACTGCATTTTCCATCCTTAATTCTACAATTTCCACTCCTTCCCATTTCTCCACCTTTACAGTAGATATTGGTCTCACTTTCACTTGAAGCGTGGACATACCTATGCAGATTGAACAAACGATCTTCTGAGTTATGTCCTTAACTTTTTAGGAAATCTGAAAGTTTTCGCTTTTGTTTGGGATATTGTTGCTACACGGCTTAGTTCAGTTTGAAAATACTCTTCATCTTCGTATGTCTACCTCCAACAATTTTTTTATGGTAATAAGTCGAGGATCAGAACCAATATGAAAACGCCTCAAATCTTCTAGAACTACAATTTATTTATAATTTTAGTTATGTTCTCAGCAGCTCTTTGAATTTAACTGTGTATAACCACTTTGAATTTTGAACAATCAAATGTTTATTTTCATAGTCAATTTAAACTAAAAATTGTATGATAAAGATGTCATAAGTAAACTTTCCATTGATTCCGACAAACATGTCAAAACTTTGGCAATTGATTTGCTTTTTAAAATTGATTTATGTATTTCTTTTAAAACGTTCACACTTCCTTCCAGCTAAATACAAAAATATGAATGTGAATGTATTTTTATTTTATTTTTTTGCATATCATTGCAAGCCTTTTATAAAATAAATAACCTAAATTAACATTTCAATAATTTATCAAATTTTCTACCCCAGCGAAATATAGACTTTTAGATATATATCTAACTATCAATCGTCCTTTAGAGATAATAAATTAACATAACATCTCACCTGGATGTCAAATGAGGTAACCTTGTCACGTAATAATGTGTGCTTATCTAGCATCATTCAAACTAATTAAGAATTCGGGGCACACAAAACTTTAACCATTTTATGTCTTCTGCAAATGATTCCTTGACTACACTACAAAAATAGATCCCTGTCAGTATTTTGAATTGTCTCAGCATACAATATAACGTTAAATGTATTTTTCGTCCAATATAAGGATGAGGGATAACTTGTGATAAATTGTAAGCATTAGAAATTTTATTAAGGCTCTTCTGGGAAATATATTGATGCTCTCTTTTTCTCAAAGTCTAACCTTATTTTCCTTGTATCCGTATGCCTTTCGAATGTCCAAAACAGTTTTAGGTATATCTATTCTGTAATCTAATAGTTTAAAGGATTTATTTAATCGCACAAGTTACATATTATTTACCCTATTTCTGGGAGTCATAGGGCACAAATACGAATTAATATATCCTCCTCAAACGGAATTTCGAGTCATAAAGGACAGCTTAAAGCTTTTCCTTAAATAGAAATGTTGACTGCTTGAGAAGCATTTTATAGATAAATCTCAGGAATGAAGAATATAGTCTAAAAGTAATCACGTTTAAGCAATCTGTGGCCAACAAAACGATTACCCGGAATGTTCAGTTTGTCTGCCATAATATTGTATGCTTATTGTTTGGGATATAACGTTAATTTGGTCTAAAGAAGAATAATGATGACCGCCAATGATTAATTGCTGAACTGAATTTAATTCCAATTAACAGATGAGTGCAATAATTGTGGTAATTAGAACAGGATATGTCAAGTTTGATTAGGGCGTAGCATATTTCTATAAGAGACTCAAGTAAAGAAGCGATGATAAAGAAAGCAAGTAAATCTTTAATACCTTTAATATATCCTAAAGTGGCTTATAAAAAAAAAATACAACTTCAAAATTGGAGAGAGATTTTCCATTATACGTACATTAAAGAATAATGTTTTTAATCCTCCTCCTTTTTTATTCATAAACTATGAAGGATTTTTAGATACGGTTTTAAAAAGGTTTATTTTAAGGATTCGGAAGCCGGATGTAAAATGAAACTTGAAAGTTTTTTTTAGCTTATAGCTGCTTAGGATAAAATTATTTTTTGGATTCCTATAATGTTTAAGTAGTTTTCAGGAGACATTTACTATGGTAACGCTACAGAAAATAAAAGGCAATGAATATAAATTAATAGTTATTTAGTATACAAAGAGCAAGGCAAAAAGGAGTTTACTATTGGAATCGCTAGAAAAATTAAAAAAACCAATTTCTTTTTGGCAATTGATTTTAAGCCCAAAAAACAAATAGAATTACTAAATGGATTGACGCATTACATTTAGAAGGCAGTTGTCGATCAATTCCAAACAAGTAGGAAAAATCGTATTAAGTCACTGTTAGTAGTTTTCACGAGGATCACGTTATAAGGCAATACTTATTACTGATATGAAATGGCTAACCAAAAGTATAATTTTGAGCACAATAAAGACCAAAAACTTAAGGGGACCCGGTACTCTAGAATTTTCGAAAAATTAATTTGTTTTGGATATTTCAAAAGTATGGTCTTTTAAGGATATACTGTTCAATTTTTGTAAAGATATCTATTATATTTTCGTTTCTACACTCGTTTTAACAGGTAGAGAAGTGCGAAGCGTATTCATACTTAAAACTTTAAGCTCTGTTATCTCAAAATTACTTTTTTCGGGATGGTGTTGATGAAAAATTAAAGAACTATTGAACCGAATCACATGAAATTTGAATATGTTATTCACAAGAATTATTTCGTATTTTTTTAAATAAATAACCCTTAAAAATTTTTCGGATTTTTTTTTTTAAAACGCCACTTTGCCAATTTAAAATTTTTTTTTCTAGTTCCAGCTATAGCTGCACTCATACTGATTGATATTTTTTTTTAGTTTTTATTTTTCAAACAAATAGAAGTGCTAAAAAGCATCAACACCGTCGAGGTCCAATTGCTCGAAAGAGTCAAATTGAGGACCATTTTTATATTAATTGTAATTTTTTTTAAATTTGGAAAAAAAATTCCTTGAAATACCTTAAATTTTCGAGCTCTAGAATACCGAGTCCCTTTAAGCTATATAAGTGTGTACTATTTTTCTGGAGAAAAAGCTAAGTTTACTCTTTTATAAAAAATAAGGAATATCTTGGTATAACTGTACAAATCTCCTGAGAAAAGTACAAAAACATTACATCCTAATTAGTTTTACTATGTAAAAATGAAAACAAACAATAAGATCTTCCTTGCTTTTATCCATAATAAAAAAACTAATGATTTCATCAATTTTATTCTGTGAATTTTTTTCCCTTGATTTTGATTTTGCTTACTTACTTTTGACTTCTTGTTCCATTTGAAAATATTTTTAGTTTTAAGCTACTTTTTTTGTTAAGAACTAATTTTGTATCTCATTTTTCGATGAAGCCGACTTCTACTTTATTAGCTAAACTTAAGCACACAAAAAAACCATAAATATTAATTTATTGCCCATTTTATAAAATAAAACATTATATTTTTCTTAGAAAATTGCTTCAACCACCTTATTTTTCGAATTAAATTTAAAAGATATCATAAAAAGTTATTATATCATAGGAAAATAAAATAAATAATAAAAAGTTTTGTGTAATTCTACAATTACAATTTGAAAATATGTAACGCTATACAAAATTATTTATTTTTCGGTGGAATGAATACTTGAAGATTCTGTTTTTCAAATTTACAAAAAGGATCTAAAGAAAAACAATTTTTTTTAAGGAGAAACGTGACTAGTGTGATAAAAACAATAATAAAAATATAAAATATAAGCAGGAAGAAGGGTGTAAGTATTGCGACAAATATTTTGCACACGTAAACATAGTAGTAAAAGTCATATTTGGAGCTATGTAAGTATTCAAATTTATGGCTCGATGTCCGACAGAAAATCTATCTAGAAGTATAAAAAAAGTATATAGGAAAAAATAAAACACCTAAGAACATTTGCTTGAAATTACTGAGCAGGTGTACCTAATGTCGAATACCTATCAGCATTTTTCTTAACAATAGCATAAATTCCTCATGAGAATATATTTTCAAAAACAAAAAAAAAAATGTAGAAGATAAATTATCCTTTTTCATCTATAATAAATTATTTTGAGCTATTAAAGGAAATATTCTACGTCAGCATAACAAAACATGTGACTTGACTGTTGATTTGGTAAAAGACCTAAAAAAACTCCTAACAAATGGAAAATGCTGAAAAATTATTGAATAAAAGGGAAAGAAAGTCTTATTATAGAAACTTTCCAGCAACAGAAATGTTATTAGGGATTTTCAAAACTTTAACAAACTTTTAACGAAATTTTTATACTGAGCTAAATTTTTCAAACATTTCAAATGTTTGTTTTCTTCTTTTTTTTTTTGGAGGGAGTTTTTAATTACATTTAGCTTTTGAAAAGTTTCAAAAAGTTAACTTTTTATTTTAAATTTCATTTAGGTTATTGATTTTAAACTTTTTTTCTATTTTAATTTTAAAGAAATGACATTGATAAATGAGAGCTGACCACTGTCAATCAATGTTTCCCTTGTTATAAAAGTAAGGCAAATTGAAAATAAAATACAAACAAAAGAAAATAAAATCAATAAAAGCCTATTGACTTGTTTTAGAATAGTTTCTTATATCAATTTAACTAACTTATAAAATTTATGACTCAAGTAACTGAATAGTTAAATAAACTATTTATTATCTAAATAAAATTGATCAAGTTTCTTAAAGTTAGTTAAAAGCCTTCCACTGGTCGACTGATGGATGGATTTTAAGCACATCTCAGGTGTACTTACTTCACTATATTTCTTTCCCAAAAAGACTTACCTGAAAATAATAATGAGAAAAGAAGAAAGTTAGTTAATTTTTTATAAGTATGACATGAAATATTTTATGATATTTAGGAAAATTATTTGTAAATTATGAATTTAAGGATTTGAATCTAAATTTGGATTCTTACAACTGAACTTTTATCTGCCACTATAAGGATAAATATTTTATGTATTTTCAAAAAGGTTTAAGGAATTTTTATTATTATTCAATCGTTAAGTTAATTTATTTTCTTTGTCTTAATTTTTTTTACTCACAGTAAGCATATAATACTTTGATTAATCGCTTTTTTCCTTTTTTAATCAATTAACTTTGATACAGAAAGTTTAAACTAATGAATCTAAGCACATTCGTAATTTATTTGTCAATTTTCTCTTCACGAATTCAATTTAAAATCTCTTCATCTTTTAGTCTGGATTTTTGAAAAAAAAAAACGAAGCTATAATCCTTTATTTGGTTACGAAAATAGCCAGATTAGCCTATGTTTGTCGTGATAAGATGAACCACGCCTGTGACAGCAGGAGTTCACTATGATGTCACAATGTAACAAACAGGGTAATCATGTCCAGAAAAAATCTTTCTATGAATTATCTTGCTTTTCTTAGATTATAACCGAAATATAATACATTCATAAAATTCATAAAATTCACAAAAAAAATAATTAGCAAAATGAAAAACTTAATAGATTACATTCTAGATGAAGGAAATATATAAAAAACAATCAGCAATATCCATTTCATTTTCCAGTACGATCCTTGAACAAGAGCTTAAAACTGGTACGAATTTTAGGATGCAACTCTTCGAATTTCTATATTTTTCAGAATTTATTTTTACATAATTTCACCTACTTTTAAGTTTTTCATATTGCGCGGAAAAATAATTCTTTCTTCCTGGAAGAATTTAGTGTACAGTCGACTTATTGCGCTCTAAATTTGAAAATCGTGTTATCAACAAAAATGCTGATGTGAATTGGCCACCAAAAAGTTGTGATTTGACACCGTTGGACTATTATTTGTGTGGTGCCGTGAAAGACAAATGGCCAATAATCCAACAACAATTGAAGAGCTCAAACAAAATATCATCACCGAAATTGGCAAGATACAGCCGCAAACAATCGAAAATGTATTGAAAAATGGATCGACCTACTGTGAGGCCAGCCGTGGCAGTCATTTGAATGAAATTATATTCCATCATTAAAGTACAAGAATACAGCTTTCCAATAAAAGAAAAATTATGAAAAAATATTAAACCGTTTTGTTTCTATAACCATTTATATCATAAAAATTTTAATTGAACCATCCGCTACAAACACAATATTCTTGCGCACTTGAGCAAAGAAATAAATTCAAATTTTAAATTAACAGAAAAAAGAAATTGCAGATGTTTGGAAAAAATTTTTGCCTTTAATGAAAAAATAGCTCCGTTTTCTGTTGTAAATAAAATAAAGTAATATATAAATTGATCGTTTAAGTGCACTCAAATCATATCAGAAATAACTAATCAAAGCTTGTATTTACAAAATTTTTGCAAGAAAAAGAAAACTTTTCCTCAAAATCTCACCAAAATCATAAATTGTTGGAGATCAATAACATTTCTTCGTTTTAGTTGAAATATACAAATTTTCAATGACTAGTAGACCTTATGAAGGTAAAATAAAGGCATTAATAAAAAACCAACACGTCTAAATTGTAAGCTTAGATGTCTACTTTCCATTGAAAATTTTATTAAACAAAAAAATGAAAAAAAAACTCTAAATATAACTTATTTATCTATAGGCAACCAATCTAACTTTACTGAATGAATTTATTATGAATCAGAAATTTATCCAAAAGTAGTCCCAATATTTTTGCACCTATTAATTTCCTACCAAGCAATCACAATCATAGCTCAAATTCAATCTAATTTGTATTCTATCTCTGAAATACAAAGTTACAAATACATTTCTTCAAATTTCGAACAAAAGCGTAATCAAATTTCTGCCAAAAAAAAAGGAAAAAAAACTGATCCACTTCGAGGACAGAACTTTTGTTATCCCAAGGCTATAATAGCCTACCTATCAATTTGCTTGAATACGATATGATCTAAGAAAATAAATAATTCATTATGAACGTGAGCTTTGGTTTAGATTCCTATAAATCCAAAATTATGCATTCAAGAAATAATCCTTAAAGAATTTATACAAAATATTAAGAAAACTTTTAGTTTTCTTGATTAATGGATGATGTTGTTCATAAAATATATAAATTTGTTCAGAATTTTGATTCAAAGTTTTGAAAGTGGGACAAGTCGCTAAGCTATAGAATAAAATTACTCCTGGGAGTTTTAAGGTAAAAATAAAATTTTTTATATCAAATATTAGATAAATATTTGGCAACATTCATTTATTTAAAGTCAGAAAAACATATACATAACTTCTCTCTAAACTAAATAAATAGATGGTGGCGTCTATATCTTAATGAAATGAAAAATATTTATTTTTATATTAAATGTAGGCTTTTTCCTTTTAAAAAAACCTAAAGAAATTTTTGACTATTTGAAAATTTCCCATAAAAAGCAAAAACTGTATGGAATCAATGCATTTCATTTCCGGTTTTTATTTCTTTTTAAAGTTTTTTAAGTAACTTTTCTTGCTACGCCAAATTAAAGTCAAAGGCATGAAAACTCTAAAAACACGTAGCCATAGAACTACTGTGTAAGTACACAGAAGACTTATTTCAAAAAAAAATTACTATACCTCTATATATAGTAAAAAGGATTCACCTACGTAAACCTTTTATAGACAAATCAGAGCAAATGAATTAAGCATAAAATTTTCGGAAAACCTGAATTGTAAGTTTGACGTGAGTTTTGTGAAATTGAAAAAAATCAATTGCCCGCAATAGTATTTTGAGACTTTTTTAGGCACGTTTTTTGCAGCTTTCTCTGACGTATGAGAGAAGCAAAACCATTATTTGATGGTAATTCCATCTTTATAAATATAAAAAATTTTTAAGGTAATAAATTTTAAAAAATCTTAAGCAAAAAATAATTTTTTTGTTTTAATAAATTTCTTTTTATTATTATGTCCGATATTAGATTTGAATTAAAAAGTGTATATGTATTATAAAATAAAATTTAAGAAAAATTTAAAATATTCAGGTTGCAATCAAAAGTTTTAACATTAAAATTTGTAATTTAAAAATTTCACACTTACAAAAGGTGCTATTACATATATATATATATTGTATATGGTAGATTTGCCAAATATATATTGCACAGAAGTGTCATACTAGTTTGATGACCAAATTTATATGGCAAAATATATAAACGCCATATACATATACGACACGGCTAGTCATATATGTAATTTAATACCATAGCACAGTGTAATACTAAAATTTAAGGTCCGACCGAGAACTCGGTCTCAGCCTACGGTTCTCGGTCTCGGTTCTCGTTCTAGGCTTAAATTTGCCGAGATTCTCGGCCATAGCCGAGAGGGCACTCATGCCAGTCTATCAGTATGCTATCATAAGCCAGCAAAATTTTATCAGCTCCACTGACTAGCGTTGCGAGCGAGCAACTTTTTAGTAGAGCTGGGAAGCTATATGATGAGAGGCGGCACAACTTAAAAGGGGAAAATGCAGAAAAATTACTCTTTTTGTGTCATAATATTAGCTTATTTAATTTTGAGTATTAAAAATATTCATATACTCATACACAGAAAATATAACAATTTATTGCATTTTTTGCATTTTTAACTTTTAACTATCTTACCCATTTTATTTGTTATGTTTTTAGTCTCGTTCTCGGTCTCAGCCTAGAATAAAAAACCATTTTCGGCCGGACCTTATAAAACATTGCCGTTGTCATATACATATATGTCAGTTTTGGGCCATATGATCATATAAAATTTGAATGTTTTTATATGGCATTGGTTTGTCATAGAATTGTATGAAATAATTTCAGTATATTTATTTTTCAATAAGAAAAAGGCTTTCAAGGCAAATAGTATGGTGGTATTAAATATATTTTTAAGGAAACAAATTTTCCGAATAAGTTATTCCGTTGAAAAATTAATGTACAATAATTCTTTAAGGACACTCCTTCTCACTTTTCCTCAATTAAGATCGCTTTTATTTGGAGATTAGAATGTCTTTCAGGGATAATTTTAATTATAATGGTAAGCTATATACAATAGGATTTGCAGGTAGATTGAAAATATATAGCTTCAATTTAACTGTTCTAGTTTAATATTTAACAGTTCTAATTAAGCAACGTGTAGCTTATAACTTGTCAATTTAAATTTAACATATTTTTAGAGAAAATTGTTGCGTAAGTTAGTGACTAGTTGTGAATATTGTTTATTAATTATAACTAAATTATTAAGATATTAATTATTATTAACTAAATTAATTATTAAATTAAGACTAAATTATTTAAAAAGTAGTCATTGTTGTGATCTTTTCCATAAATTTAAAATTTTTGAATCGCTCAGTGTATTATTAACAATTTGATTTAATTTTTTTAATCTTTGAGTGTGTTACTGAACTACATCAAGCAAAAAATCATCACATTTTTTATGAATACCCAGAAGGAAAAAATAACTGACGATTCGCAAGGTGATGCAAAATTACAAAAAAAGAAACGAGCTCGTTCAGTTTTACATGAAAGAACTGAAAGCGAAATTTCTAAACTGGTGCAACCGTAGAAATCAAAGAGGAATTATGGAAAACGAGCCATCTTGTTTTTCAATTAATGGCCTCATAAAACCAAGAAGTAAATAAAAATTATTCCTCGACAATCGTAAAAAATTTGCAAACAATTCTGGCAATTGAAGATCTAGCTCTTTCAATAAATTTTCAGTGCATCCTTTTTCCTTTCTTTTCATTAACTAATCAAGAACCCGAAATCCTCTCTTTTTTCTTTCACAGATATGTTTTTTTTTTTTGTTTTTAATTAAAACGCGACAATGCAAGAACTAATATTAGGTGTTCCATTTCAATGAAATGCATGAAAATTCACGCCTGTCATATTTTTATATGTCATACGCTGCCATACTAGTGTGATAGGCAAATTTTACATTTTCATATATATGACCAAAAATTATATGGAAAAGCATTAATGGGGTCACATTTATATGGTATAGTGTAATACCTTTTGTTAAAATTTTTTGTCATACAGAAATATGAGCCATATTTTATATGACATTCCTTGTCATATACATATATATATGGTAGTGTAAAAGCACCTTAAGAGTTAAAGTTTAAAATGAAATAAAATTAAAAATGTATACAATAATAAAAGACATTCAGAAAAATAAAAATACTTACCGAAAATGCTTTAAGGAAAACTAAGCATTGTATTATTCCTTCCATAGTATCGCCAGTAAGACAAAATGTCCCTGTTAAATGTCTCCCCTTACGACTAACAGCTGTTGCTAAAGAAGCATGCACCAATGAACGCTGTTGTCCTTTGGAAATAGCCAAAGCAGACGGTAATGGTGTTGTCCGCATTAAACGTTCAAATGAATCCATTATTGAATTATAAACAAATTCAGATATAGTCTCTTAACTATGAATAATTCCCATTAAATTTAAGTTTCTTATGTACCTGTCTCTATTATATTATCATCCACCAATATGAATAATAAATAAAAAATACTTTTTTTTAAAAAAATTCCATTACACTAAGTTTTCAAATAAACATCCTGCCCACCGTTATTTTTAGCAATAAAAGTTTCTATTTTATTAATTTTTTGTTATTGTTGATAATTCAGAACATGAAACTCGAATTTACATTGCAAGTGCCCTGAGCATTTTATATATATAAAAGTAGGACATTAAAATCCACTAATTATCAAAATGGAAGAAGTTGGTTGGATAAATTTCGTTGTAGTACTTTAGATGACTGAGTACTGCACAATAAAATTATTTAACAAAAACAAAACAAAAAAATTAACGCTTGTGGCAGTTTATGATGTAATGTTTCTTTTTAGAACTTTATTCTGCACTCGTTATCACATTTGTTTTATATATTTTCTTTTCATTTAGTTTTTCTTTAAAAGTTTTGGTGAATATTTACAAAAAAAATGTATATTTGTAATGTATAGTTTAACGCATACTATTTTCTTTTGCAAAATAAAAAATGAGAACCTAAAAATTGTTTAAGTGTTTTAATTTAATTGTTGCCTTTAGTTACATGTGATAGTAGTTGGGGCTGCAAAAAAATTAAAGCATTTTTCTTTTTTTATTGGTGCATTTAGTAAATATTAAAATAGTGATAGGATTAAAAATAGCAAGAAAATAAGCAATGAAGTATGCAAATTTGAAGTGCTAAATAACTTAAATAGCCTAAAATTGTGCAAAGAAATGTAAATTGAACTTAATAAGTTTTTTAATTATCTTGGGGCGCTCTTTGTTAATTTTTTAAACTTTAAGAAACTAATATTTCTCCTCCCCTCTCTTTAAAGGCAAAACTAATATTTAATTGAAAATTAACGATTGACAGCATTAACTAAAAGAGCATATCATAATTAGTTAATTCCAGTAAAAAAAGTTCGGTAATATCCCCTTAGTCCTTAGCTTAATAATATGCTTGAAAAATGCTAAAATGATTGCTTCATTCGTGAGTCTTATATCTCTTTTAAAATGCACCACCTTCTATAAAGTCTTTAATCCCTTTGATTTTTACTTCACTTATCAATATTCAGTATAAATTGTGTTTGTCCCATTATCTTTGAATTTAACAGTCAACTTTTAAAACTTTCGTTATGTTTCTTTTTATTTAAAAATCAAATATTTACAAGTGCCACACAAAAGATGTCACAAAACTTACATGAAATCCGTTATTTTACTGCTAATTCTAAAAAAATAATATACTAAAATTTCCAATAACTTCTAATACTATTTCTATTCATAATAATCTTCAATCCAATAAAAGGATATTTTTTTAAATTTATTTTTCATATTTATTTCAAGCTAATCTTCATTTAAACATATTTGCAAAATTTATTTACCACTTTAACACCTACAATCATTGACAGCTAATTATTCTAATCTCAAATTCTAATCGGTTTTGTCACAAAAAAAAACAACTTTTTTGTTGGTTTGCTAACGCTTCAGACTGTAAAAAATCCATATTAAAAATATGCTAAAATAGCTATAGGGATGTTTTCAAATTATTTTTTTGATTTAATTTTAGATTTCACGTTTTACTCAACATGAGCAAGGAAACATTTGATCAAGCTGTTGTAACAAGAGAAATTTTGATTTCTGCTCCATTTCATCAAAAATTATGAACGAAATATGTACAAACATTTTATTTTTAAGAGTATAAAATAAAATTTCAACAACAGTAACGACATTTTTACAAATCTCATTCTATTCATATTCCCTGTATTAGACATACATACGAAAATATTCTGAGTAAAGTTAGAGATACTGATTTTCTAAACTGTTCAAGCTAATTGTATTAAATTTCACAGGCTTTCACTTCCAATTACAACCAAAATTTCTGTTCGTGTACATTCTATCCTAATTTGGCTAGAAGAAAAAATGAAAATAAAATAAAATGTGCCACTTTCAATTCAGATAAATATTTTTTACACCTGGGAAAAATTAGATAAAATACTTTCCAGTCATCTGCGTACCGAGCAAGAAGCTGTTTTATTTATTTATGTAAGGGAGAGCTTGATAGAAATTATGAATATCATAAGTATCCCTTAGATTAAGGATAAAAATTTTCCATTTAAAATTTATAGTCCCTAGTTTTCAAGTTGTTATTACTTTTCTTTTATAAATATATATATATATATATATAACTCGTTTGGAATTTTTATTTGAGGTTTCATCCTTTTTTAAATATGATTAATATTAAAAATTTCAAAAAATAAAAGTATCCTTCAAAGAAAAAAGTATCCTTTTCTTATTAAAAAAAAATTTTAAAGTTATTTAATTGAATTGCAAAATTAAAATATTTTTAGACGAAAATAATGAAGAACTAAAAAAAATATTTATTATATAAACAAAAAAGAACATTATCAAGAGAATTTTACTTTGGAAAACAGAAAAATATATTTTTCATTAGATTATAAATCGGGTAAACCTTATTATATAACTAGAAAGTACTCTTAAGCGCTAAAGAAGCGATTTTAGATAAAATCGTTCAAATAGCTTAAATCAATATTTTCAAAATGCATCAATTTAAAAGCCAAATAAGAACTACATCTACAATATAATCAATATTTATCTCAACATTACAATTTCTAAAGATAGATTTCGAAAATTTTCATCTTAAAGGTCTACTACAGAGCTATTGAGTTTTATATCCTTCATTTCTCAAGTCGTCAACATTTTGTCAAAACGAATGAAAAAAAAAAATCAAATCTGACAAAGTATGTAAGATAAACCAATGATGAAAGGCTGGGTTCAAAGATAGATTACCAAAATTTGTATACTTTGGTATGTAGGTTTTTTTACATAAAAAATAAAGGAAGGTTTTCGTTTTTGATATGAAACTATTTAGATCGGTGCCAGGATAATTAAAATCATTTGAAAAGAAAAAATTTAAATACACAATAAGAAATGAAGCTTTTTTACTCATCATATAACCGTTTTATAATTGGATTTTTAAAACTTCTCTTACAAATCTTACAAATTGTTAAAGAAGTTTTCCATAAACAAATATAAAAACAGAACCGATTTTAAGCTTTTCAAATAATTATTTAAACAAAACAGGACAAGTACATATACAATAGAACACAAATTATAGACATTTTATAATGATTGGAATATCACTGTTTTACCATAAAATATATGGTATTTGACATTGAACAAGTCATTTAATATTTTCTGGTCACACAAATTGAATTTATACTGAATTAGAATGAAAGCATGCAAGTTTCTCCCGTATATTGCGTTTTTTAATCGGCATATTATAAAAGAGTGGAACGTAATATGTATATTGAATTTTTTAAACAAAAGCTTCAAACATTGAAGCGTTTTTTCTATTGCTACGTGTTAAAACTGTAAATTTCTTCAGGCAGGATAATACTATGTTTGGTCCAGATTTTCTTGTTTTTTTTAGATTACAGTTTTTACAAAATCATTTAAAATAAATCTCCATATCTGTGTCACTGTCTGTATTAGTATTGATTATTGCGATTATTGAAAGAAAAAATATTAATATTGCAGACAAAATGTTATCGTGTTTATTTAAAAATAAAAATGGAAGAAATATAGAATCAAAAAACTAATTGTAAATACTAATAGAAAAATTAATTAGAGAGAAATTATTAAATATTTTGCAGCCCCAATAAAAATTAATTTAAGTTTATGTTTACCTTCAGTATTCTTCCCATTTTTTATTTTCAATGCAACAATTTGCAGAAGAAATAAAACTAAATTTTTTCTTTTTACACAATTTTCACATTGTTAAGATTTTCACTAATACTGAAAATTTTGTTCACATCTTCACTATCAGAGGAGGACTCATCACTCGATGACTCAATGTAATTACTCGAATTTTGTTCATTTTCAATGAGTTCATTAGAGTTATCCTTTTGGCTGTTTGCCAATATTAAAGGGCTATGATTTTTTGATGTTAATAAAATTTTTATATTTGAAATATTTTCTGTATCGGATAAATTAGATTTTGTTTTATTAATAGAATTTTTCTTCAAATAATTATCCAATTGTATTCTTTCATTAGCTAATGATGTTATTTGAGGATTATTTGTACATCCTTGAAAGAAATCTATTGCTTCGTATAGGATAAAACACAAACCGAGAATAATAAATGTCTCCATTATAAATAAATCGTCATTTCGTGCCTTTGTTTTGTGAAACACTTTTTAAATTTCGACTCAAATTTAGCAACACTTTTTAAACACTAAATAAAATGGAGTCTTTGCTTGTTCTTTCTATTTTATATAAATAAGCATGGAAACAATAATTTCTTTACATATTCCTGAAATTAATAATTAACTATAAAATCGGTAATCCATAGGGAAAACTTTTAGCCAATTTAAATAATAAAAATGATATACAAGAAGGATGTTGCATTTGTAGGAAAGATGAGTTTAGGAAGGGAAAGGTAATTAGTAATTTAGAAACTAGGAGATAAAGGAGTAAAAATTGCTAGCATCATTCGAACCACTATACAATCTTCGTAAAACTTCTCCATAATATGTATTTAAAGAAACTCTGCTGGCCAAACAGGTATTGTGATGATTTTGCTTCATAAATGTTGAAGAAATTAGCGTATAACTTTAATTCTAATGAAATTACGACCTCAGACTTTCCAAAAAAGTTGTTTTTAATTTTTTATTTTTTTTTTTTCCATGGAAAGAAAAGTAATAAAGGAACTAACTGAAGAATATTTTAAGGCATGAGTTAAACACTGTTGCTTAATTGGCAGCATTGCAGCTCTCCAAAGTCTGGGCATTGTATAAGTACTAAGCGGCATGCGTCAAAAATAGTTCAAATTAGAATTTGGAACAATCTTTAAACTTTTTTCTGAATCTACATGGATTTAGCTAGTAAACCACGAATAGAGTTAAAAAACATATTAATTTTTTTGTAACAGGCAAGTATTATGGGCTTGAATTCTAATTTTTGATTCTCTAATAGTAATTTTGAAGCAGATGCCTATAAGCCTTTTATGATAAAAATCCTTAACTTAACAAATCCTGAATGGAGGCAATTTTAATGGGGACTTTCAAGTATTAGCTATATTTCACGTTGTTATTACCTTTTAACAAAAATAATTAATTTGAGTTCAATTAAGTTCATTTCTATAAAATTAAATACTGAAATCAATACACATTTGAAATAAAAAGGAATCCCCTGATCATCTAATAACAATTTAGGTTAAGTAAAATTACATATTCTTTGTAATGTGCCCAAAATACAAATATTTCATTCAATACCTTTTTACACATATAAAGCACAAAAAACGTAAGAAAAACTTTAGAAACTTCTCTTAATTCCAAGTATATCATTATTATCCTATGACCAAACGTGCGGATTTTTCCTTTTTAATCGAATACATTCAACTCCTACTGAATCAAGTGATAACGAAAACGGATCAAAATTACGAAAACGTCAGCTTGTATGCCTTTCATATAATTGGTATCCTAGAGACTTGGTGAGCTTCTTAATTAAATGGAAGATCCCTTTTTCTATTAACATTAAAACTGATATATTTATATGGCCTAATATAGCTGTAGGTATGGAAAACATGCGTTTACTTTGCTTTCGTGCTAGTATTTTGACCAATTTGACCTTTATGTTACGTGTGTTCAGAATAACTTTTTGAAATTCTCCAAAGCCGGAACACTATGTTTAATAGAAAGCAATAGGCTATTTAGGGATAATACATTCAATATAATATGATAATTAAGACAGTTTTATTATTGTTATACTACTATTTTGTGTATTAAGGATAAATACAAAATATGGATAATATTTAAGTTAATGTTGCTTATTGTCAAAAATTTGCTGTGTTAATGACAGGACTGAACTTTATTTGTGGTAGTAAAATTGTTAAACTTTTGTAAAACAAATTTCAATTTTGTTTTTTCTTATGAATTCTCAAGAGAAAACCTTTTTATAAGTTTGGATGACAATTTTGTTTCCTCAATAACTTTTGGGTAAAGATAAGTATCAGATGCTCAAATTTTATGATAATTTGAGGGAAAAAATTTGTTTGTTTGAAGTTACATAAATTTGTGTAAAATTTAACTAAGAATTTTTAGCTGTAAAATTCAAAAAAAAAGAAAAAAGGAAGATATATACGTATATAATTTATACAAAGTTATAGGAAAAATGAACAAGAATAAAGCATAAAAATTAAAATGGAACTTTAACGAAAACTTTATTCGATTTTTGGGAACAATATTAGGAATATTAGCATCAGTTTGAAATATTTAAATAATAATCCTCCTTTTTAAAGAAGAAAATTATTGATTTACATAAAAGAAATGATAAATTTTTCAGTTTTTTTTTTTTTTTGTTTTTTTGTTTACCAAAAACTAGCTTCGAATACTAAAAAATATTTAATTTCAAAATTTCAGAAAGAAAAAAGCATGAAAGATTTTATAATATAGAGATGACATGCTTAAAAATCTACAAATATTTCCAAGAGAAAGGAACAAAAAATCTCCGTGAAGATGTTAGTTAAGGCAATACCTTGTTGTAAAGCACTTTATTGGCTTAAGCAAAATTAAGGAAAAATAAGTACTTAAATTAAAATATTAGAAGCATTAACTTTTGCATTCAATGTTTAAAAACAAAAATTTAATATACATATATATTTTATAATAATAATAGTAAAAGATTCAATTTCACAAGTTTTCTATTGGTTTACATTAATTTTTTGTAAAAAGCCAGTATTGTGAAATTTTGTAATATTTAGAATAAAGTATTAAGACTTTGAATTTGAAGTTTTGAGCTCAGTTCAACTCCATCAAACACATTGTAAGCTCGCTTAAACATCTTAAAAATGGCTCTTATTTAATAATATCGTTGTTAAGGTTGCAATTTTGTATTTTCTTTTTTTTTTTTGGTAAATTTTGGTTCATATAGAAAAATAAATTTCATTCTTTGTAGTTTGTACTTAAAAGTCAATGAACTCTAAAATGTTCATTAACTTACTTCAAGCCCCATATCCTAGTGTTGCCATTCTTATTAAACCTTTGTTACAAATATTTCCATAGAGACTATAATTATTTCTATCTTGGAAATGATTCGCTCTTTAACACTTTTAGTAATCGTCAACAAAGGGAGGAAAAGCCTACTTAAGTGGCATATCTTAAATATAGAAATAATATTTATCTTTTGGTAACCTAAGGGCACTTCAGTTATACTCCTGAGAGATTAGTGGCTTGACAATTAAATGTTATTATTTTGAAAATAAAGGATATGGACCTAAAATTTACTGTTTTGTATTAAAAGGTAAGACAATTTTTTGAAGATGAAAAACTTTAGGTTCAGCCTGAGTGTGAGATGTACAAAGAAAATTTGTCTCTAATGTCTCTCTGTCTCTGTCTCTTAAAAAGATCTTTTCCTTGTTCTTTTGAAGTTCCTAGAAGAGTTTGTTATGGTGAAAAGAAAAAAATGAACAACATATACATAAATATTATACACAATTTTGTTTAAGTATGATTGCTTAAAGAAATTTTTTCCGATTTTTCAATACTTTTTTCAGGATCATAAGCCTTAATATAAAAATAAAAGTAAATTTCCCAAAGAACAATTTCAGGATTAAAAAATAAACACTGCAGACAAATTAATTTATTTATGTAGTTCTTTGTAAACAACTCGGTGTTAGTTCAAAAACAAATCAATAACGGCTTAAGAAATTTTTAAATGATTACAACAATAAAAATAAATTCTTTCCCTAAAATTTTTGTATTATTTTACAAGTGCTTGAAATTCAGCGCCATTTTAGGAAGGTAAAAATGTAAAATAGTTTTTAAAATTTAATCGCAAAAACTATACAAGCTTTAGGAATTATGTGTCTGGTTTATCAATTTTTCCAATTATTAGTTTAGCTTACGTTACAGGTTTTACAGATTAATTTCATTTCTAAGTAAATAAAAATTACCCCTTTGAAGATGGACTTCATCCCTTTGCAAGCCGATTTCATAAGTCTTTTTCTTCGAATAAATATACAAAATTAGATAAATTTTTACTTTAGATGAACTTTATTTCAAAAGGGATGATTTATAATCGTAAAAGGGTTAACCTCCTTTTTGTAAATGGATAAAATTGTAAAACCTGTAACAAATAAAACAAAAAAAAACGGCAATGTATTCTTTATTCAACTAACTAAAATTGTTTCATGTTCTGATTAGAAACTTGAAGATTTTCAAATCATTTATAATAGCCTGGGATTAAAAAGTGTGTTTTGGAATTTCATGTGATACGGTTTTTCTAATTAATAGTCTTTCCAGGAAGGCGCGAGAAGCTTTGTGATTTAGAAAAGAGAATATATTTTGAGATTTAAATAATATTTAGACGTAAATTTATTTAGTTTTTTGAATATAATTGGTTTTAGGAAATTTTAGATCCTGAAAAAGATTGATTTTTTAGTGTGATATATTCAAAAGCGTAACATATTTTCAAATATTTATCTTCTAGTTAAAATTGCTTGAAATAAGCTAGAACTGTGCTTTTTTGTACTGAACTAACTGGCGTTCGTGTAAATAAGTACGTTCATATTTTCCTACTTTTTGTGTTTTTTGTTTTTTTGTCTGTCAATATGCCATTTGCGTGCCTTTTTGTATTATATGGCGTAATTTTTATTCATATTGTACAAGAATAGTTTAAAAGGGAATAACAACAACTTGAGTTGAATTGAGTTGAAATTTCATCCAAAGGATAATTAAAAGTCAAATATTAGAAATTTGTTAGTTCAATATTAACAGGATATATTTTAATTTTTTAAAATATTTATTTAAATAGTTTTCTTTCCTTAACGTCAATAAATTTAATATTCAGATGTCAGTTAAAAAGAGAAAATTAAACGAAGTCAATCAATTAATTTTTTCATTATTAACCAATCCAAATATTCTTCTTGGCTTTTAATGTCTTTACTCTAATATTATAAGTGCAACAACCTTTCTTGTCTTTTTGGAGGCATCTTATATTGAAATTGGAAATAAAATTTTACGTTAGCAATTTTGTATTTGTATTCACTATACCCAAAAAATTATATTTCAAAATTACTATTTCAGGATTTATATTGCCAAAGATACACAAAATACATTAAATTATTTATGACCGAAATACAGGATAGGATAAAGCTCATAACTACATATTACGTCCTCGTAAGACGTATGGGATAGAAAATTAAGCCAAATGACGTACTTTTCATAAATATTTTAAATTTTAGTTTACACTTGTTGAGTTTAAAAATGCTTTATAGAACTTTTTAAATTTACATAAGTATGGATAAATATATTTATTTTTTTGAAATTTTAGATAATAGGTAACCAATCAAAAAAAACTGTAAAGCAAATAAAGAATATTTTATTTTTATTGATTTTAGGTAGAATGAAATTCGTATCAATTACTCAAAATTGTTTTTTCCCCCAGACGAAAAACAATACTTGCCAAGCTCCAACTATAATGCTTGCTTTTAGGAAAAACTTCCTTACAGGACAAATTATAAAAATGCTACTAATGCTACTAAGTGGATAATAAATGCGTACTTTTTTTAAATATCTTCTTACAGAAATTAAAAAAGGATAGTAGGAGTATAACCTATATAGGCCCTTTGAAATCGAAATAACTGAATTGTTAAGACTAAAGAAAATTTTTCGCATTTAAAGTTTCAATTTTTTTATGTTATACTTCCACGCATTTTGAAGGGAAAGCTAGCAAGTCTGCTAAAGCGCTTCTTGAACCTGACGTCACAAAATACAACGCGTAAAATTTACAGGTGTTTACAAGTTTTCTATTCAACATATAGCATACTTTTCCCATAAAATAGCCAAATTTTAGGATAGGAAAAACAATATTTAAAAAAATAAAAAGTAGCAAAAATTTTAAATCACTTTTCGTTTAAAAATTAATCCTTTATATATTCCAATATTGTAATAAACACAAATAGCATAGCATTCGCACTCACTTAACAAAATATATTGTCACTTGTCATTTTTTTCAACAGTATAGAAAAAAAAAACTTAATCCACAAATATATAACTTTTTTTTTATTAAAAATTTTAAACAAGAACCAAAATAAAATATAAATACACAAAGAAAGGAAAACAGAACAAGAATCTTAGCTTAAACTATTGACTAAAATCAATCACTTTTTGCATAAAAACCACTTTTTTAACCATTTAAAAAAAAAATCAAAAACGTCTTAACAATTTTTTGTTCAAATTTTGAGAATCCGAACGCTGAATACCAATTAATAGTCAAATTATGACATCTATTCAGTACCTGTATCCAAATCAGACTAAATATAAAAAAAGAAAACGAAGAGATTTATCTCTTTTCATATGGTAGCATCCTGGTATCCACTTGGTAAATAAGGGGAGTCAAATTGGGATGAAATGGGACATATTGTGATATACCCCCATTTAATGGAGGCATCATATTTCTCCTTGAGCATATTACCTTACCCATGACCCCTTCAATGAACTATAAATGTCACAAACTTAAAAAAAAAATGAAAATCTTCTACAGCATTTCTCCTTTCTTTCTACTGATAGCAAGACATCTGGTGGAAAATTATTACGTAAAAAAACTTGCGCATAACAATTGTTTTGATAAAGAAAAATTATTATTCGCCTCTATTGTTTTTGTTTTTTTCTTCGTATTGCTGTCCTGTTTTTTATATAAGGGTCAGACGCATGATAATGGACACCTCTATAAAATAAATTTCCTTTTAAAGATAGGAAAGTAGTTTTTGTACAGCACTTAGGATACAAAAGAATTTTTTACAGTTGAATGCCCCCTTCCCTATTTTATTCGATAATTTATATCTAAAATATTTTGACTTTTTGCCAAATTTTTATAGATAAATCGTTTCAATTGCTTTCATGGTCTTTTGAAAATGTGTGAGGCCATGTGAATTTATTATTTTGTCAGACATTGTGTAAAACTTTAATATGGCAATTAAATTTTTGTTATTTTTGCAATAATTAATACTTTTAAGGTAATTACCACCATAACTTATTCCAAAATGCATAGAAATATCTTAAGACCATTCTACATTTGATAGTTTGCTGCTAAAATAGAAAAGGTTAAATTTCATTTGTAGGAAAGAGATAATCATTTAACATAGAATTGATTAGGTAATAATCAGAAAATTTACACTTAAAAGTCGAAAATCTGCAGAATATGTGATGAAAACTGAAACAAATTTTCTTCCAAGCCTGGAATTAAATAGTTGGACGATTGTTCTATGAAGCTATACGATTACTAAAGCAATTGCTGTGGCGGTTATTTAAAATATAGAAACAGTAATTAGTGAGACTAAAGTAAGATTGTCTTCAGTTCTAGACAAATAGAAATTTTAAGATGATAAAGTAAGTATGGTATCATATAAGATCTTTTTTTCAAAAGGACATAGAAAAAAATTTCCTAATGAGGTATGGTAATTAGAATTTATATATTGCATGAATAAAAATTTTAAAACATAAATTAAAAGCTTTGAGCAAAAAATATATAATAATAAAGCAAAAAATATTTTAAAAACATTTCTTAAATATTACTCAAAGTGAGTATCGGAAGAATGACATATTTAGCAGCGTTAATGATATCAAGAGAAGACGTAGCAATTTAATTAATGGAATAGAAATGAGCTAAGGATTTACAATGTAATTGTTCATAGGGATTAGTTTATAGATATTTAAAAAACATGTAATTTTTTATATAACCAAGCAAAATATTTAGCAAAGTCAGTGCTTTTAACCTTTTTTTTTTTTTTGTAAATTTACTTGTGTCTTTACAAAAACGGTGGTTAACTGGGGTTTCTCTTGGAAATATCATTCTTTAGAGTTACAAAGACTATTGGAGGGTATAATTAACAGTATCTAATGTTATTGATTTAAAGAAAAGTAATACAATAGTTCATTAAAAAAATAAGTTTAATGAATTCTAATTATATCTTTACTGAGCTGAGAAGATACCGAGAGCTTCACATACAGATAATTTTTCTAACGCGAAACATAACTTTTTTCCTGTGTGTTTTATTGTTAGTATGATCAATGTTTGACACTCACTGCTATTATTTTCTTATTATAGTTAAATTATGACATAGAAATTCTTTATTTTAATTTTTTGTAAGTCAAAAATATAGTGTGTGTAAATTTTTATTTTGTGTTTTATTAACATAAATTAAAGGAAACATAGAAGCCCGTTTTATATTAACGGTCCTAAATAGCAGCCAATTCAGGCTGCTAGATATCAGTTTATTGGAAATCAGTCTTCTCATTAGAATTGGGTGCCAAATTTGGTACCATAAAAAATTACATGCTTTTAAATAAGGAAAACCAAAGTCCTTACAGATTATTTTAGACCATTACTTACCAGTAGTGAATTTCATTTTAGTTTCTATAATTTACTTACTATGTTCCCATCATAAGTTTTCCATTAAAAAACTTTTCACTTACCTGAAAAAAAAAAAAAAAATTAATGCCAAAAAATCAATAACTAAAAAGTTTAAAGATATTTAACTTCAATCTATTAATAAAAAGATTTTTAAATATTACAGTATCCTTGAAACATTTATAGTAAGAAAAATCCTTTAATTGAATTCTTAGTGATTTCCAGCAAAAAAATCAAAAAAAAAACCCTTTACTTAAAACAAAAGTTTTTATAAATTTTACTCAGCTTTTTAAAAGACACTGACATAGTTAAATAAAACAGAAGATATTCAATTGGTAAAAATAAAATTCAGTTGCCATCCGGTCTCATAGCAATGACTACAAATACTAAATTCCCACTTCAGCATTACTTTTGCCAATTATTAAAAGCAAACAAAAGAATCTAACTTTACAAATCTTTCAGTTCCAGATTTCTCCTACAGCAAAACTTCTGACATAGAAAACAAAACGAACAGATATTTTTTTCAATTTCACTCAATAATTACTGTTCAGGATACAAAGAAAAAAATAAATTGAGATTTTTGAAAAAGTGCTGAATGATATTTTACAAGGACTTCAATACAATTTTTTCTGCGTATTATAATACTACGAGTAGAAACAAATTAAGTGAAATTATTGCAATTTTGTTATTCAACAATTTTTACGAATGCTTTTGTAATGCATAAAAATTTTTAATTATAAGTTTTGTTTGATATTTTTCACTATATATTTAGAGCAGAAAAAAGTCCCAAGTAAAAGACTTATTTGTTTCTTTCAATTCGGAAATTTTAGATACTTTTACCTTCTATTCAAAGATATTAGTAATGCCTTTAATTTGAGCATGTAAAAGGCGTCACAGTGATTTTAGAACAAGAAGTATAAGACCTCCATAAAAAGAAAACTTACAAAAAGTTCTGCTTTAAATATAAAACATTTCACCTTACGTGGAAAAAACAGCACCTAATACAAAAAATAAAATAAAAAATTAAGGAAGTTGAGAAAGTAGAGATGTTTACCTTCATTTTCTTTTCTTTTAGATTTTCGATTTTTTCTTTTGTTTTATTTTTGTAAGGATACCTCTTACATCATTGGAAACTCAAGTAGAGTCAAACAAAACTAAGTAGATTCTTTTATTTTCTTTAGCTTTTTTCAATTTGTTAGGTTTACTTGATGGGCGCGGTAAGTAAAGGAAAAAGTATCTAAAAGAGGATGCTTGAGAGCCTCCTTAAGACAAGATCTACACCGATTTTTCATTAAATGAAAAAAATGGTATTTGTTTTTATTATTTTAATACTAAAAAGCCAATTAATAGATGCTTTAAAAAACTCAAATGGGAGAATAAGGATGCATGTTTTCAATTAAAAAATTACTGATTGTGAGTTATATAAAAGAATTGATTTTTTAAATGATTGAATACAACCAGAGAGCTATGCAGAGCGTAATAATTTTCAATGGAGCCAGAGAGTTTTGTTTTTATTTATTTTAAGTAATATATATTTACTCCTTCTTAAGGTTCTACATAAGACATATTTTTTTAAATTTATATTTTTAATTCAAGTTAAACTTTTTACATTAAAAATGAACCTGATTTTGACCCGAATCGAACTGAGTTTGCCTTGGAAAAGTTCGTCATTTTTGTTCTGATTCCAGTCTAGTAGTACCGAATCAGAAAATTTATAGGTTATTTATACTAAATTCCGATTTAGCTTTTAATATGAATTAAAATGTAAAAAATAGTAGCGAATTGGAACTGGTAAACAGCATCGATGATCAGGAAGAAATTAATACAAAAAACTTCGACTTGTATAAACACAAACACAGTTTCTCTTTGAAATTATCAACTTTGAATAAAGAACATCGCCGAACGTCATTGCGAATACTAACATTTGATGCAGTAATGGGTAATTTTTATTAAGGTCGATTCACGCTTTTATTTTTCGTGATATACTATAATAATTTAATCTTCATAAAGAATTATATCTTTCTGTTCCCATCAAACTGTAGCACAATTATATTTCATTATACCGAGTGAGTAATATTAAATGAAAGCCTATTTTTCTAAAGTTTTTTTTTAAATTAACTTTTGCCGTTTTCTTTTTCATCAAAAAATATTCCAAGCATTTGTTACATTTAGACAACTTCAAGTCTTTTAAAAAAATATTTGTGTAAAACTACTGTGTGAAAATTTTGTGACGATCTGAGGATTATAAATGTATTTCTCTGTACCTATAAAATTCTTTTAGTATCGAAATTAGGGATAGAACATCAATAAAAGAAAACTTCTTTTTAGACATAACAGCTACTTTCTAAGGCTGCCTGCACAGTGCCGGCTTATAGCCGAGCTGACGCCGATTCCGATACCGAAGATTATAAGCTCGTTATGGGTAAATCAATACGAATATGCTCAAAGTATTCAGAGTGCAAGCCTACGAAAGATTATTTTGAAGATTATTTCAGCCTAGAACTTGTTTTGAAGCTTGTTTTGTAGCTTGTTTTGAGGGATGGAGGATATTGTATGTGTGATGCATTCCTTAAATGTGTTGGTTTATTTCTATACATATTTGTGGTAATGGCAAAACAAAAACAATACGTTCGTGTGACAAAATATGTATATATTAAATAATATATATATATATATATATATATATATCATATGGCATAATATTGCAAAATATGACAAATAGAAATTTTAGCTGTCTATATGAACTATATATTTCGAATTTTCAGGTAGAAGCAATAAAGAAAATTACATTAGCCTTTATCCTTTGTTTATATATTTGAAAAAGTGAAAATACCAGAGGTAGACATTATGATTCACTCTCAAGGGTTTCTAATTTCAAAATATACACTCTTACATATTTACTTTAACTACTTTATTGCCGGCAAAATTCGTAAGAAGGACGAGAGGTAATAAAATACGTAAACCCTTGCAAATATAACTGATATAACAACTGCAAGGACAAGAGTTTAATACGCAAAAATAATATTCCCTTTCTTGGAAGGAATTTACAACTATTTTTTCAGCTTCAAGTAGAAAAAACAAAATTCTCGAATATATGCATTAAAATCTAAAAAAGAAATACTACTCTTTCTTTCAATTCACTACAGTAGTTTAAAAAATGCAGCTAATTTTTTATTTTTCCGGAAAATAAAAATATTGTTAACATTACACTTTATAACGTATTAATTAAAAAAAATAATAAATATTAACTGTATCGTTAAAAAAATTATGGAAAATAGCCTTTTTTTGTACCGAATTAACCTTACTACCCCCTTAATTCCTTTTGTTATTGATACTCTGTTGCCCATGAAAATCTTTTGATAAAACTCAATGCTGAGTCATAAATATAATGTTTTAAGTTATTTTTTAATTTCAAATTATTACCTTTTTAGAATATATGCCATTTTATATAAGAAAAACAGATTTAACAGTATAGATTTAAAAACAGAATTTTTATACAGTTGTCTGTGGCAATTTTTATAAATAAAAATTTTTATATATTTGAAATAAATTAAAAAAAAATTAAAATAAACAAAATATTTTAATAACATTAAAAAATAAAAAAACGCATTGAATTCTAATTTAAACCCACCAAGCAGTAAATAAGGACAACATTTCATGAGCCTACTCAGGCTGATTTCAGCCGACAACCAGTACAGAATAAGCTAATAATCTTCAGCCATCTCAATCATCTTTAATAATCTTTCCAGCCAGTCGCAGTAAGCTTGCACTCTGAACACATTCAGCCGATTCCTATTAATTTGCCCATATCGACTAAATAGTCTTCGGCGTCAGCTCGGCTGTAAGCCGGCACTCTGAATACGTTTTTTGCTGTAATCTCGGAATCGGCGTCAGCTCGGCTATAAGCCGGCACTGTGCAGGCAGCCTAAGGCAAAGCATCAATAAATTTTGTAACCGATATTAACCATCCTGGCTACTTTCTGCACGTTCTATTGATGAATGTTTCACTTTTGCACTTTTGCATCATAAGCAAAAAGGAATTCATACATAAAAGGTTTATATTCTCTGTCGGATTACTTTAGCTGCGCAAGTCAAATACATTTTGAAATAACATTTCAATACCAAAATTACTAAATCGATCTTTATGAAGTTTCAGTATGTATTTTCAACATATATTTTCTACCTCTCGCGCAAACCAACCCAAAAAACATTAATAAAGACATTTTTTTTTTTTTGCGGGTTTATTTATAATTTTTTAGTAAGCAAAATTTTAACTCGTTTTCTGAACTTATTATTTTGGCAGTCGGTGCACACGATAACTCAAAATCTACGAAACCGATTTTTTTAAAAATTTACGCATAACTTCTTCGCATATTTCATTAAGCAACTGTGTAAAAATAAACGAGCTATCGAGTTTTATCTATAATTTATTACTAACAATAAGCAAAACTTTAAAACGTCTATCTGATGCTTGTTTTTTTCAAAGTCGGTGCTGACGATAACTCATAATCTATCTTACCGATCGTTTTAGATTTTTGCCTAATACTTTTTCATATACTTCACCAGGTAATGACGAGAGCTTTTTATTTTGTTTGATAATTATTAATTTTACAATAACCAATTGATTTTTCAAACAAATCACGTCTTCTTCTTTTTGTGATTTTTTTGTAATTATTGTGTTTTACATTTGTAAAAGTAGAAGAAATAACTAGAAAAATAATTCTAGGGTTCCATAGACGCAAAAATTATAAAAGGAGTACAAGAATCAATTGAAATTAAAAGGACTCCATTAAATTAAATAGCTTCATTATACAAAAAATAATTTTTATTATTTACTAATGAAGTAAAATTGATATCTTTAAAAGAATTACATAAAAAAAATATTTAAAAATCAATAAAAAGAAATAAAAAAAAATATCTCCGCATTTCTAGAGCCAGTATAAATCCAAACAAAATTAAATTTACTCATTTTCAATCTTTAATCAGAAATTATTACATCTTTTACATTTTTGAAATTTATCAATTCCAGACACTAATGATGATCAATTTCAACAGCTTTTATCACAAAGGATGTCATCTATATAAATATATGTTAGAAAATTGTCTTCTATTCTTTGTCCTAAATTGAATTACTTTTTATTTTTCATTTTTTTTGTTAAATATATATATATATATACTATATATATCTTGTTTTTTAAAGAAGAATCTTATAAGGTACGCGTTCAAGTATATAATTAAATTTATTGCAAGACTTGATTTCTAAAGACATAAATCCTTAGCTGCTCATTCCAAAGAGTTTTCTTTTATGTCGTATGCCATACGAAAGTTGGGCCTCTTGTGATATATTCTAAGTATTTTAACAAAGAACCTTAAAGTTACTTTAAGTAATTTGTTTTTCTATTAAATGACATCAAAAATATTTTTCTTTAAAATAATTTAATTTAATGTTTTTCTTTTTATGATAATGTTAATGATATGTAGTCATTAGAAAATTCAATTTTTTTAATTCGGCTTCGAAATCGTGAATGATGATGCCTTTAACCATTCTTATTGTTAGTAACATTTGGATCTGAAAGCGCACAAAAGACCAGATGATGTTTGAAGACTTAGCAAGTATTGTACAAAAAACTTACATTACAAAAACCACAGCAATGAAAATGTATTGGTAAAATATCAAACTAGGGACAGCAAAAGTTTTCCCCACGGAGCTGTTTGGAAACATAATGCACCTATGTATATATAGATTATAGACCTTTTATCGACTTCAAAACTACTAAACCGATTAAGCTCAAATGTTTACAACATCTTTATTTTATGCATTAAATGGTTTCGTGAAGACTTTTTAAAATTGATTATTCCCTATTTTACACAGTTCAATTTTTAGAGAAAAAAGATTGGAAAATAGTTAAATTGTAAAACGTCACGGATGACTCTGGACTCTTTTATTTCGATTGATTAAAGATTCATATGAAAATTTCATTCCAGTTATTTCAGTGAAACAAGGTACACAAACAACTGCAAAATTAAAAAATTAATACAAAAATTGTAAAAATATTTTGGCTCAGGTTTGAGAAAGTACGAAGGGCATCCATTAGTCCTAAATAGAATTGTTCTTTTACATAGAAAATATATCTATATATGTATGAGCCGCTTTCTTTAAAAATGGTGTAAGTCCATTTTGACAAAAAATTAGATAATGATAAAAATGAATAGAATTTACTAAAAAATGATTACATTATAAATTTAAATCAATTCTATATTTAAAAAAATACAAAACTAATGCAAGAACATATATCCATATTTTTCAAATTATTCCAACCCAAAACCTTAAATATTTCCATATAAAATAAAATACACTTACACCACTTTCAAAGAAAATTGCTCATATATATTTTTCCTTAAGTTCAAGTTTCGATGTAAAGAGAAAAATAATTTAACACTTTTAACTTTGATTCTTAGTTTAACGTTGATTTTAAGAATTTCAATTAGAACTGTGTAATTCAATCTAAACATTTAAAGGAGCACAAAGAAGTTTTTATATTAAGAAGAAAAAAGTGCTATTTCACTAAGAAAATTCCCCATTCTACAAGTCGTTCAAAACCATGGGATAATTACAAAAATTGAAGAAGATTAAACTACTTCCGCATGCTTGGCTATATTTGGCTTCCAAAAAATCTCAACGGCAGAGATTCATAAAATTTATCTAAAGAAAGAGCAAAAATTAATCTTAATCTTTGAGGATGATAACATTTTTCAAATGAATTTAAAAAAACAAATTGAAGATTTTTCAATATTTAATAGCAAAAAAAAAAATGTATCCTTTCTATTTCAAACTAGTTCTAAAAGAAGTTATTTTCTGGAAAAAATCAAGGGATAAGTTAAGTATTGTACGCTTATTGGAGAACTGCCATTAATTATTAAAAAAATCAACAAAGTTCGGCAGTATTCTTTGAGGTCCCTTAAGTTAACTTAATAATTACTTCATTAAACAAAAATAGTAACCTTGAAATTCCTGATTAAATCACCTTAAAGAAATTCCTTTCTTTTAACTAGGATTATTGTAGCCCCTTTTAGTTTTTCTATTGATATAAAAATTCCTGAAACTTTGAAACTAGATATCATACTCTGAAAATACAATTACAAAAAGGATTTTTTTTTAATACAACAGAATACTTTAGTTTTACACTAATAGTTGCCTTTGATTGTTTCAAAATCTTTTAAAGAACTTCTCTTTAAAATTCTGATTGAAAGCCAGCTCATTAAAAAACTTTTTTATTTCCTTAGTTGTTTATAAAAGTTTGGGGGCTTACTTTTCAAATTAGTAAGAATTGTTTTTTGGTTACTTTTTTAATATGTTAAACATGAAAACTATTATACGCAGCTTAAAAATATTTAAAAATAACTTTACAATACGGTTAAACAAAATGGGAATTCACTATATTAAAGCTGATAAAACCTTTTTGAAAATAAGTTCACGTCCATCAAAAATTTAAAATTTTCGCAAAACTTCATCTGCTTTAAAACTAAGTCACAAAGAAATAATACTTCCTGAGTGTTAAAAATAAAATAGAAACGGAAACACTCATGCTGTATGTTCATTTTGAGCGGATATTTTGAAAATTTACTGCAAGCATTTTGACCTAGTTTTGAATTCTATTCTACAAAAAAAGAAAACCAAAAGGAAAGGTATCTTTGAAACTTTGATTGTTCGTAAATTTTTGAGCTTTAAATATTTAGTTAATAAATTTAATGAAAATTAGTATAAGTGACAATCTCTAACAAGAGGAATTAAAAATAATCTCCTTTTTGATACAAGATTATAACACATCCAAGATTTATCTAATGTAAAACCTTTTACAATTAAATTAAACAAAATCGATATTTAAGGTCTATAATGTAATCACAAGCAAGATTTAAACGTGATTTGGCTCCTATTTCTTGTATAATCTTACAAGGATATCCCATAAAATGCTTTCTCATTGCTTACTTAAAAAAGTTAAGATTATTTCGAAAAAATTGGTAAGTTCTACTACAAAAAATATATTTTCTAAAGTATATCAGACAATCATTGTATTTTTTTTTTTGTTATTTTTCTGTTACATTGAATACTTTTGTTTAATAATATCTTCTTGACCACGTTCTTACATATTCCCAGTGGCTTGATCTAGGTCATGAATTAGATTATCAACCTTTCTAAAGATTTGATAAGTGACATTTATCGAGAACGACAGCAATTTGATTGCCGTCTATTTTTATTTTGATAAAAGGAAGTATTTAGGAGACTTAAAAGGAACTTATTATAATTGGGGTGATTTTCGTTAGAAACTTAAGTCATTTTCTTTCTTAAAAAACTACATAAATGACGATAAAAAAATCAATGACTTGAGATACTTATACAATATGAAATCTAGTTTTATACGTTTTGAACTAGAGTCTATGGAAGAAATGTTAACAATACAATAAAGAAAAAAAGGAAACCATATGAAAAGTAAACGGAAGCTTTAACAATCAAAATATATTCAGGAAAAGATTTTTTAGTTAACCTCTATATGAAAAAAAGAACAGCTCATAACATGATTCTATATTACGGCCAGAAAAATAGTGAACAGGATAATGCTGAGTATTTTTAGAAGTGCTCTTTAAAAAAAAAGGGACAAGGTTTAAAAATTTAAATTTTTCTCAAAGTTTTGCAGTACTCTTCAAAACTTAGTAGGGTTTAAAGTGACATCAGTTTAAGTGTAAACATTTTTTTTTTCTTTGTCATATGAGAAAAAAATATGAAAATTTTTTAAGGAACCAAACAAATATGAAAAATTTTTATTTTCTCTTGTATACATATGGTTTCAGAAACAAAAATAATTCACAACAAATATGAAAACTTTGTTAGATGATGTAATAAATATGGGTACCTTCTGGAATAGAAGAACATTCTATGAAATTACTAAAATTTTGGTAAAAATAATAATCATGGCACCTGATATTTATTTGAATACATGACAAAACAGAAATATATTTTGGTGTAATCAAAAACTCTCCAACAAAAAAAAAAAAACTTAAGTTTTTGTTGTACAGAGCAAATAAAACAAAAATAGTTGTAACTCATGCTCCTTTTGAAGGAAGTTACTTTTAAATAACTCAAATTTTAAAATTTTTATGAACAAAAGTCTGTTTTTTCCGTAAAAATCATATTTCTTAATTGTAAATACCTGTCAATAAAAAAAAAGGGTTTTTTGAGATATACTTATGTTGATTAATAAAAAAATTGCTTATATTGCTCCATATTCAAATTTTCACCAGTTCCAGTGTATCCCGCAGACACCCTCAACAACAAAAATCGCTCCAGTGGTGTCATTTTGCAAATATTTTTTAAAAACCATTAATTTAATTATGTAAATTAGCGTAGAAAGGAAAGTCTATATAAGTTTTTTAGATGATTTTTTTAATTAAAGAGAAAGTGTACTTAGGACATTTTATGTTATATATGAACCAAAAACAGTGGGATGCGTTGTAGGTAGAAACAAGTGAGATGAGGTAAGAAATTTTGTGTGATTTCCTTTATTTTGAATAATAAGGCTAGATAAAACACAAAAAAATCATCAGATTTCAACTAATCTGCATCAATACACATCATCAACAATCATTTTTTCTTTGATTTCTTTTATAGTTAAAAATAATAATCAGAACCGTTCATTAAGACGATACCCTATTATGATGAAAAGAACAATAAAATAACAAGATACATTTTTAATTAAAATGAAATGAAAATATTAATGACTTTCTGGAAACTTAATCCAAAATTCAATAAATACGAAAAGAAGCAAAATACAAAGAAGCTCAAAATCAAAATGGCATGACAAGCATATCTAAAAGTTTTTGAAGTGGATAGAAATGTATTCATTCAAGTGGGATACTAAGATATACTGAAAACAATATAAAGTTTAACATATGGACATTCCTTAACATTAATATTGGTTATCCTATATATTCGGTCTCAGTAAACTCCACTTGAAAATTATTCAGACATCATTCTGATTATTTATACCAAAGACTAATATTATTTTCGATGACGCTTTTATATCCAATTAAGGGTTTCAATTTTGGTTTGCTATACTTTTTTGGCAATATAATAAGAACTAAAGAATGAAGAATATATTCTTGAGAATCCTATTTTTCGTCTAATTATGTTGACTCTTGAGAGAGATTTAGATGAAAATTTAGGAAATTATTATTTTGGCTAGAAAACATAAATTCTTGTTATCATACAAGTTTTTGTGACTTTTATTTTCATAATTTTGAAATTTGGGTTAAAGCCAAGATTTTAATTTGAATACTATAAAAATTGGACAATTTTGACAATTTTGTAGTTAAAGATTTTATGGAGGCAATTTTTTAAATTTTGTATAGTGTTATCGTAAAATTCTGCTCCTTAAGGTCGTTTAGTCTAAACGAACTGAAATAATTTATTATGAATTTAAATTTGCCTACACTTTATTCCCAATAAGTATGTTAGAAAAATCAAAACAACTTTCAAAAAAAAAGGAATAAAAGAGTAAGTTTATTATATTTTCAATTTTGTTTCGATTTTTTTTAAATATTTTAAATTAATCTATAACATTGTAAATGTTTAACAAATTTTTTCCAAATTTCAAGTCGATTGGAGCAAAATTGCCAAAGTTGTAAGCATTTAAGCAAGGAGTGAGTGTGCAAAATTTACCTGAAACTAGCGATTTCTAAAAACGGTGTTTTCGATAACTCAAAGTCTACTGGACTGATCTCTTTGAAGTTTGACACATTACTTCTTTACATATTTCATCGGGTAATAACGAGATATTTTTTATTTTTTAATAATTATTAATTTTATAATAACAAATAATTCGATTTTTTAAACGAAAATCAGTATTTTAAATTCCAAAGCCTAAATTGAAAAATCGAAAGAAAAAACCCCCTCCTTGTTACCTCAAAAAACATCTTTAATAAATAAATTTTGATTTTTTGGTTTTACGAGTTTGTTACGAGTTATGATGAACCCCGAAAATCAATGCGCATCCAGACATTCGTATGCCACTAGCTCACTTATTAATATTTTGAAATGAAAATTTCGAAGAACATTATTCAAATGTTGTGTTATCATATACAAAATAATTAAATAAATATATTAATATTAAAATATTAAGGGGACCCGGTACTCTAGAGCTCGAAAATTTAAGGTATTTTGAGGAATTTCTTTTCGTTATAAAAAAAATGAAAAACGATATTTTAATTTCTTAGCCTTATTATTTGGTCTTGTTTTTATTCAAAAAAATTATTTTCCAAATTTAAAAAACATTCCAATTAATATAAAAATGGTCCTAAATTTGACTCTTTCGAGCAATTGGACCTCGACGGTGTTGATAATTTTTGGCACTTCTATTTGTCTGAAAAACAAAAACTAAAAAAAAATATTAATCAGTATGAGTGCAGTTATAGTTGGAAATAGAAAAAAAAAATTGAAAATTGCAAAATGGCGTTTTTAAAAACAAAAAAATCCGAAAAACCGGTGTATTTTCAAGGGTTATTTAATTAAAAAAATACGAAATAATTGAAGTAAACGAATAGTTTTAGTTCTGGCGATAGCCAGTGATGTTGTGAATAACTTATTATTTCATGTGATTCGGTTCAATAATTTTTTAATTTTTCTTCAACACCACCCCGAAAAAAATAGTTTTGAGATAATAGAACTTAAAGTTTTAAATATGGATATGTTTCGCACTTGTCTACCTGTTAAAACGACCGTAGAAACGAAAATATAATAGATATCTTTACAAAAATTGAACAGTATATCCTTAAAATACCAAACTTTTGAAATATCAAAAAAAAAATTAATTTTTCGAAAATTCTAGATTACCGGGTCCTCTTAAATTGAAGAAGAGCTTTTAGAAATAGTGTAACTTTTAGTAGTCTATACCAAAACCCAATGGTTCTAAACTAAACTAAACTTTCAGTAGAAATTAAAAGAAAACGAGAAGAAAGTAGCAGAAACTGTTACGGAGCCCATTTTGTATGGAAAAGCTTTTCTGGTCTTCCCTCAAATGTTATTGTTACAATTGCACTTGAAAAGGATTTTTAAACGAATTTATGCATAAAATGAACATTCTTGACCAAAAATCCCACCTAAATCTTTTACTTTTCAAATTAAATATTTTTTTCAAAATAACTATATCAATTTATTTATTTAAAAAAAATCCATTTGGTGCAATAACTTTGTTATTGTAATGTTAAATGAAGGCCCAATGGAGTGTCAGGCCACTTGATTAAATTTCCCGCTGGTAGTGTACTGTGTTTCTGAGTGCAGTATATTGACCGTAATAATTTCCCTTTAAGTCTTTTAGAAAGATATAATTTCTATTTTTAAAATAAATTTTTTATATTTATAAAGCGTAATCCATTTAACAAGTTAATTTTATATGATAAAGCATGCTCAAAACTTCTCAAACTAAGTTCCTCATAAAAAAGTTCCTCGAACAAAATTTCCTCCTAAAAGTTCCCCGAACAAAATTTCAGATTTTCAGAACTCGGTAAAACTTTAATTTAACATTCTAAAAAATTCTGAGTTCTGAGTTATGAGTAAGTTTCAAAAATTGAAACTATTTTCTGAAAATCTAAACTTTTAGCAGAGACACATTATACCGATTCATTTGATAGTAAAGACCAAAAAATTCGAAACAAAAATTTTAGACGAGAATCTCTTCTTTTATCTAAAAATTTTGGCACTGAACTGCATCCATTCATTCAATCAAGACACATGCGAAAAAACATATTACAAATTAATTGTATTTACGATTATTTAAATTATTTTAAAACATGTTTTTATTCCTCAAAAACTGACTGCCTTAATCGAAATTATTAATATAAAATTTAGATCTATTTCATCAATTTTTTTCATTTTATTCATTATACTAAACCGCACAAAAAATACCTAAAATTAAGGGTTATATCAAATTCCCAAAGCTCCTTGGTTGTCAAAGTGACATCAGTCGTGCCCAGTGCTTCGACCTATCATATTTAACTTTTAACATTGCTAGTTTTTTCGATGTATCGAATCAATCAAGCGTCAAAAATACATCGGTTTCTTCGATACATCGTTCTAAAAACATCAAATGTTTTTAATAAATCGATGTATATCATCCATCCCTAATTTAGATCCTTAGATTTAGATATTTAATTTAATATTAAAATAAATTTATAGTGAGATCAATTTTTGGCTGATAAATAAAAAAGGAAAAGTTTCTTTGAGTTTAAATTATTCCGTTTTTATTAATCATCAAGATTATGTCGGAAAGAATATCTTTTACATTGTTTTGGAATTTTTGAGATATAAAATTGATTTTTATATACATAAAACGAATACAAAATTAATGAAGGGATGAAGGTTTATAAATGCTAATCTGGGTTGTTAAATTTACAAAGTTTATGAGTCGTGAATTTACGTAGAGAACTCTGTAAATTATGTACTATTTTTCGTGACTGTAGAAAGCTGTTCGGTAAACCAATAAACGACTTTGTATTTTTCTTTGAATTTGTTAATATTCAGCTTTGATTAAAAAGGTTTCAAAATATGTTCGATAAATTTGAATGGATTTAAAGAAAAAGCCTGACAAAAATTAATTACAAATTTTGGTGGATAGCCAAATCCTGACAGCTATATATATATATATATATATATACAAAATTATACAGTGTATCTTATGAAATGCAGTAACAATTTGATAACTTTTGAAAATAGTCATAAAGTTCTCTTGGCAAATCATTCTTGAGACAGCAATGAAAATTTTATTTAATTTTTTCTGTAGTAATGGGTTAAATTCATTACCTAGCAATAAAACTGTCTGCTTCACAAAATTACATAAGCATAATCTCGAGTAATAATATATTTTACGTAACTTTTCAATTTTCTTAGCCAGTCATTTCAGAGTTAATACATTTTTAGCTGATAATGTAACATATATGTCATTTTCTATACTCAAAATATTAACCAAAGTGAAATATGATACGGCAAATGAAGACAAAGCATTTGGTTACAGGATTTCCAAGGGACTAAATAAAAGTTAACGTTTAAAATATACCTACAAGTACATAAATGAATTACAAATCTTTTCTTTATTTACCAAATGAACTTTTTGCAAAAATTTTTTATTAAGTATAACATTTTAAATGTCTTTCGCAAATAATATGATTATAATTTGAAAAATTTAAATGTATATTAAAATATGTTAAACATATGATGAAGAAATGGATTACAAAAACTATTTAGAATTTGTTCCAGCTCTTGATAATAGACATGAATCTTGTGGTTACATTATTTATTTCGTATACTTAATGTCGTATATAAAGGATATTTAGCAGCAATTACGCTAAATTTCTTTTTTCAAAGGTATGAAATAAAATAGAATCAGTAATTTTTGAAGATGTAAAAGATGAAATTTTTTACATTGTTAAATATGAAGATCTTGGTAAAATTACACTGCATTATTTGATAAAATGGTTACCAATTTTATTTAATGTTTGGTTATAACTATCCAATAATAAATGGTTTTTAGTGGTTAAGATGATTCTATTGAGTCATTTTTAGATTTCCAAAAGTTTTGGGATTATGAAAACCATGAAACGATAGTGAGAGAAGCAAGCACCAACTGATGATACAATTGTACAAAATATTTAATTGTAATATATATATATATATATTTAATTGTAATAATATATATATATATAATATATTTAATTTATGAATATATATGTATATAAATTTAAAAAAAGCTGTAGTAAATTTCGTTTATATATTTACAATCTAAACTTTTTATTTTAATTTCAATATTTGTAGCATTTACAGCTATTTGTCATCCTCTGACATTTTTTGTAGGCCAAAGAATGATTTCTTTCTGTAAAAATAGGATATTTATCAACATATCTAGTATTTTGCTATTTAGATATTAATATAGTTTAAATAAACGGAATGTCACTAATTCAAGATATATAATAATTAATAAAGGTTAATTGGGAAAGGAAACTTTATTTCCCGATAACTATTATTAATAATTAGTTTCTAATAATCAAAAAGTCATTTTCAACCTAATATTGCTCAGCACTTATTTGATAAACAAGCTTCCATGGCTTAATTGAACGTTTATATATGTATTTTTTTATAAAGTTTCGAATAAACTTTATTTAATTTTTTATTTAAACGAATAATAAGCTACTTATTTTTTATCTTTTAAATTACAACTAAATTTCTTTTACTATAATTAATGCATCTATTATTTCTTCTAAATTTGTTATTTATTCATATATTAAAATATTTTCTATTCGTATTTTTTTGCCTGCTATTTATATTATACACAAGCACTTGCGTCAGAAAAACAAGATTACGTGTTAAAAAATTAAATATTTATACTATAATATTATATTTTGGCAATTACTTTAAGTAATTATTAAGCAAATGTAGCCACCAAACAATCCAAAACCAATTGATTAGTTTATGATAGCTCAGTTCAAAAAACTAGATTTTCTGAGTGCCTCATGGCTCAAAAAAGCTCGAGTTGTTTGCAAAAATTAGATATCAAAGACTTAAGTTTTTTCATGTGTTTGACTAGGCTGAATATTAATAAAAAAAAAAATATGGCATGGATCCCCATAGTCCGATCTTAATTAAAACTTTTGAAATAGATGAAGAATTTTCAATCATAATCAGAAATTCATTTTATAACATCAAAAGCGCCAATTAGTCAATTAAGTTCAGCTTTTGTGTCTGTTAATTTGTTTTACTTTCCACTGGTAAATTGTGTTTGACTCATGAGGGTTAGAGGAGTTATTCATATATTCAAAATCGATGATGTTAAATAAAAATTTTATTAAATTACATATTGTTAGGATATTTATATTTTAAAATATTAATGAAAATTTACTCATTTTGTAGTTTCAGCAAACCGTCAAATGATACATGTCAAATTTTGATAATAATCTGAGTTTTAATTATAAAGTTTTAGTAGTTTAAGTGTCATTTATCTGGCTTCCAAATACACCTGGCTGTTTAAAAATCATAAAATTCCGCTTCAAAGAAAGAGGCTTGAGTCAAATAAAAAAGTCGTTACAATTGCAAACGGCCATTTTAACGTTAAAAATGAAACGTTCAACACGAACGATATAAAAAATTTTTGTTGTTCGATAGGAAATGCTGCAATTATGTTTTTTGTTTTTTAAATATGCGAGAATGTGTGAAATTTCTATATAACCTAACAACCTATTTCAATATTTACAGATTTTTAAAATTGAAGAAAGTGTCATAATAGTTTTGTAAATTTGAAAAAATTAAATATCCAGCAATAATTAAATTTTAATTCATTAAAGGAGTAACAATAAATGAAATTAATGTACAAATAATAAGAAATACAAGTAGATAATACTTTTGTTTATAAAAAGTTGCAATTCTTGTAATATTAAAGAAAAAATTAATGTTTTACAAACAAACTCTAAAGCTAAAACTGTGGTCATTGTGGAAGCGAATCTGAGCGACTTTTCCAGTTTTAATGGAACCTATGGATACATTCCGCTAAAATATATTTTATCAATAAATTTCTTTATTTAAATTTGTTTTGGAGCTATCAAACTTTCTTTGTAAGTAACAAAATCTTAAAGAATGGCATTTCTAAAATACGATTCAAAAAAAAAACGCAAGCTCACTATCCTTAATACATCACAAAATAAAATTAATTTCGAGCATGACAAAGTAAAATGTTGTTTTCTTTTTTGTTAAATCAATCAAAAAAATTTAAATTAATTTTATCGTATTCTTACCCCATTATGGATACAGCAAAGAGAAATTAGGGATGTAATTGAATCCATAATTATCTCGTTACATTTCTCCTCATCACTCTTGTATAATAATTGAATTCTAGTCAAACTATAAGATGCTTCCCAAAATTTTAAAGTTTTAAAAAGCTTTCCTACCTTTGATATAGAACAATATAAATAGCTGTATCCTAAATATCTGTATTAAGTAAACAATCTCTCAAAATTCAACAAAGGGTTTGTATTATGAATTTTTGCCACAACTTTGAAATTAATTTCTCTTGAGTACTTTTCTTGCCAATTAAAATTATTGTGCTTTCCCATAATTTTTGGGATCAAATTAAAATTTGAGCATAGTATTCTTAGAAATACTGAGTCAGGTAGCTTATAACCTCAGACGATAATTATGATACGAAATTTTGGAATTCGTGCTGTTGTGACTATTTCAGCTCAAAGCTAATTCACAATATGACCCCTCTTGCTTCTACATTTACCTTTAACAAAGTTAACTGGATGCGATATGTTATGTACATAGCATCAAATAAAATAATTTTAGATTCAGTTATCTAAAACTATTTTTCTACTTGAAATTTCCCATCTTTAGCTTAGTCTTCGGATACATATGATGAATATGAAAAGGTACCTAAAGGCATGAAAAATAGTTAACCATAGGGAAGGACAAAATTTCGTATATTATTATTTGAAAATATTTTCCCGTCGGCAAGGATGCTCATTTAATGATTCAGTTCATTTGTAATTTCATTATTTGAAAGTTACGCTTATGCTTCTATATGAAATTCATTTCATAGACAGTTTGTTGACCCCAAAATATTTTAGAAATCTCTATATCAAAAACAGACACGAGCTTTACAAAGTCTAAGAACGACAAAATTCTAAAATTATTGTATTATATGAAGTGGGATTAATTTAAAGTGTCATTCATGAGAAAGATATTATACCTTATAGCTTTAAGGTTTTGTGTTATTGTAGAGGAAAAGACGGAAATAGATATTTTGTATTTTATAACTTTCCTTAAAGTTTTTAGATGAAGAATTCTTATTAAGTTATTTCATTTATTTATAGATTCCCTTTAGAAATTTGTTTCTTCAATTTCTTAAGTAATTTTCGGAAGGTTTGGTAGCTAAAACTTTGTGAAATATTTTTTCCTAGACAGACCTCACATGCATATACTTAGGATTTTCACACAACTAAGCCTGTGGGTCCAAAGAAAGCGAATTTAAAGGACTCTATACATTTCGTTGACTTAAAGCATTGATTAATTTTTTATCAACACTAGCCACACAAATGTATGTCATCGATAAGTCGCACAATAAAAAATCGCTTCCACTGTGCCCACAGACTAATGCAATAAAATAAAGGCAATGGGACAAATTAGTAATAAAACTGTTACTTTACTACTACATAGCGGAAAATATTTTTTCACTTACAATTAGTTAGCTTTGGTACACTTTCAAGTTATTTAAAATCACCAGGTTCAAAGAAGGCTTATCCTTTGACATAAGCATAAACTTAAAAATTAAACCTGTTATGAGCCTAGTGAGCCTGTAAGTAAGAAGACTGAGCAGCAGGTAAAAAATGTTCATATCAGAAATTAGACTGAACATTAGCTATCCCGTTCGCTACCAGCGTCGCATATATGCGTCGTATTAGTTCTATCATTTGAGCCCACCGGCGTGTTTACTTTTTCAGTTTATAACCAATTCTTACACCTATTTATTAGCCGAAACGGTGTTTATAATGGTCTGTAAAAAATAAAATGGATGCAGTCTAACCTTGGTCAGCTTATTCGCTTATTTCGCTTCATTTTAAGGTTAAAAAATTTAACTTAAAAAATTCAATGCCATTTAAAGCCATATTATAAGAAAAAATTACATTGGCTGTGGTACAAGATTTTCTTCTCAAGCGCCGGTAGCGAAAGTGTTAAGTAACAGATAAGTAACCGATTACTTAATGATGTAAAACTGATGTTTAATGTTTCTATTGCAAATTAAAGTACGTTATTATAAGGATAAACGGAAACATTTATCGCCAAAGGTTAAATTCAAATAACAATGAAAAATATTTTTACTTTTTCTATAAATTTGAATTTTCCTATATCAATCATATCTACAAATCAAAATTATAAACATTAATTATTTTCTTTTAAAGTCTCTTTTATGATTTTTAGTTTTTGTATATCAGTACAAACTGTACAAAAGGATAATAATTAAGATCATAAATGCTCAATTTCATATTCATAAAAACAAGAAACAATATTCTTTCAATATATTAGTGAAAACAACTTAAAGTTAGTCATACGCCATAATATTTTTATTGTTTGAATAAAACAATAAATAATTTAGTTCCTACTTCATCAAAAACATACAAGTCAAAAATCAACAGGAAATAACTTCACAACGAAAAAGAAAACAATAAATAAAGAAAATTTTATGTTAAAATATTTAAGTTAGCACTGAAAAAAAGATGCCTCGTTTCACATAACAAGTTCTATACCTCTTTTTTAAATTCACAACATAAAATATTTATTTATTTATTTTTGTTATTTATGCTAATTTACTTTCATTACACTCTAATCCTTAAAGTTAAATTCAATATCAATGTTTTAACACTCAATTTATATTAAAGGACATGCAATAATACTTGTTGATATTGCCTAAAATCCATAAGAGATTTCCTTAAATCTTTCCCACAACTTATGTTAATTAGATTATATAAAATTTCATATTATTCTTGTTGTTTTTTGTTGTTGTTGTTTATTAAATTTAGACTGGCATAACAACCCGAAGGATTTTTACCTTTTTTTTTTGTGTTTAATATAATGCGACAATTTCTACCTATTTCTTGGTTAAATGGCACTTAAAAATCGTTTCCACTTAATCACAAAATAAATCCTGCCTAGCATAAACTTAAGAGATTTTATATTTAAATAAAATTCTTTTTGTGTTAGATTCTCTCAAAATTTATATAAATTTTAAGAATGGTTTGCTATGAATTCACTAAATAATTGAAACCCTAATTAAATATATAATTATATAAAATAATGAAAGATTTATGATAAATAAATTAATCATATAAATAAAATCGTAATAATTTAAAACATTAAATTCTTTATAACAATAGATGTGTTCATAAAATCACTTTAAAATTGAATTATCAGCTATTTTGGTAAATGGTCTAAAAAAAAAAGAATAAAAAGTTTGGTTAGAGCAGATTGATGTTACTAAATACATATTAACCCATTCCTTCCCAACGTCACATATATGTGACAACCCGTTTTTTTTTTTGTGGCTAGGCCAAGTGTCACAAATATATAATAGCAAATATATGTAAATAATAAAACGGAAGCGAAAGAGTTAATAAAAAAGTTAATTTGAAAATATGTTTGATTAGACTTACTAAATTCAAACCTAACACTCTGAGTAACCCTGAAAACTAAAATTCAAAAATTAATTGAATTTATGAACACGCCTATTGTCAAAAAATTTTAATTTTGTGTGTAACATCATCACCCAAATATAATTAAGTCAGTAAAATTTGTCTGTAACATTCGGTTAGCAAAAAAACATTACAACACGACTTAACTTAATCTTCAAGCCACCATAAAATTTCTAACCTATTCATTTTATTTCCTAAAGAGATGGTTTCAAAATTATATTTTAAATTGCAGTTATATATAATTATCAAGAAGTCTTTTGTGACAACGACAATTTTCCTAGAAATTTTTTACAGCAAAAACAATAAACAAAGAACTTAATTGCATTTTATTGCTTTGGTTTATTTCTTATGATGTTGGGTGTAAACTTTTATGTATTTTCAGGAAAATGGATTACAGTAATTAACAGGGATTTAGGTATATATTTTATAAATTATAGAAATAAAATTTAATTTTTATAATCCTTGAAACTATGGTACTTTTTTGTAACAATTTTTTTTAATGTGAATGTCTTTTGCAAAAAATTTTTGTTTGAATTTCTTTGTCTGAACAGATCAAATAATTGTTATTTTTTTATTATCCTATATAGAGGCTCTTTTTTTGTACAAGAGGCTAATACAGTATATTACACAAGCGTTTTTCCAAATGGTGACCTGTTGCCGGGCCACTAAAAAAATGCCGAGAAATCAATAACTAGAGCAATGAAAATAGTAGCATCTCAAATGTGTGACAAATAAGAGGAAACCAAAGTGAGTGAAATATTAATTATATAATTGAACTATCATGTGACACGGCACCAAAAGAAATATTTTATAAAATTCCACTGATTGATTTTTGGTTGTCTTGTCGTCAGGAATACCCTATTTTAGCAAAAAAAAAAGCGATAGAATTTTTAATGCCTTTTGTTACGACCTATAAATGTGAGGCAGGGTTTTTAACACTAGTTTCCCAAAAAAAAAAAAAAACAAATATAGAAACCGATTGGAAGTCGAACCGGACCTGAGGATTAAGGCTAACATCTTTCCCTTCAAACTTAAAATTTTTAGTTAAAAATAAACAGTTGCATATTTCTATTTGATAAATTATTTTTTTCTAATTTGATTTAATTAAATAATTGTTAGACTTACAATTTCATTATTGGAATATTATAAAACCAACCAATAATTAAACAAATAAACTTATTTTATTGTGCTCATACCCCAAAATATGCAGTTTTTAGTGGGTGAAGCTGAAGCTGAAGCCACTGGGCCACGAAAAAAAAAGTATTTAGCAACCGTGGATAAGGAGGATAACTTGATTCAGAGCAAAATTACCAGGTTGACACCATTTCTTACACACTTGTATTATCTATCTATAGTGATGAAACTACGCAATAATTAGTTTTTATCCAAAAATTGCTGAAAAACCAGCATTCATATTTGGTCATCACTGATAAACATATAAAAAAAAACAATCTATTAATTTTATTATCAAAATGAACACCAAATTTTTATCTCCAGTATTAAATTTTATTGCAATTATTTTGTGTCAACGTTTTAAAACTTGAAGCTTTGGGACAGATTAGTGACTAGAGATGTGATATGGAAAGTTTATAAAAATATTGATCGACATAGAGGTCAGTCTTGCCCGTAGGAAAAACATTCTAAATGAAAAACGGATGTGCTCAAGTTGGACTTGCAGCTTCAAACCCATAAATTTATAATGTATAACAATTCTTATGTAGCAAAAGATTGTAATACTTTATCATAGCAATCCTAGACCATAAATTGTATTTAAAAGAAAAACCAGACTAGAAAAAACTTGGTGAGATGGATAGTATAAATAATTTTTCTAATAGTATTATCTGTCTCTTAGGTTACTGCAAAATTTTCTTTATGTAAATCAAGGAAATCAAATCTTTCTAACTAACGAAAAAAATTATTAGATTTTTAAAAAAAGAAAAAAAACACAAATTCATTTTCCTTAGAAAAAAAAAACATAAATATTTCTTACGCCTTTAGTGGATAAACAGTAAATTTGAATACAAAAATTATTGAATGTTTTACATTGTTTGCTATGTAAAGGACTTCAGCTTCAATTTGATTCATAAAGTGGCATTCGGCGTTTAAATGACATTCGGTATGATAAAATTGATCTTTTCAATTACATAACATTCTCACACATTCTCTTTCTCATTCTTTATTTGTTTCCTTTTCTCTCTAGTCAGTTGGTTAGCTATAGATGAAGTATTTCAAAATACAATAAAGTACACACGTTGCATAAGAGTCTAAAAGTCGATAAAATTTAACCACAAATACAGTACCACACATGAACACCATTGTCCCTTTTTATTACTAAAATTCACATTTTAATTGTGAACATAAGTATTCAATACTAATTTTACTTATCCTACTATTTGTATTAGCTTTAAAGTCAAATCTTGTTTACAATTAAACTTCAGAATTAATTGTTAATTTTGTTTCTATACAAAGGACAGTACAACATAAACTTTACAGTAATACTTACCCTTTATTAAAACAAAACACTGGACAACATTGAAATTCATTTTTCCATTTAAATGTAAATTAAATCATGAATCATTTAACCTTTTTGTATCGTTTCTATTACAGTTTTTACTTGCTTAATTGAAGTCAATTTCTATATTAGAAGGACCCTTTCATTCTCCGAAGTTATAAGCTGTCAGAATTTAAAATTAGCAATAGGCATTGTGGGTACATTGGAATCTAGTTAATGAGTTGTAATTGGGTGCAGCTTTGGTTGATAAATTTTAACTAATATAAAGCTTTGTGGTTTTTAGTTGTTTTTCAAAATAATAAAATTATACCAAATCTCACGAGGTTTAACTAAATTCCTGTGATATATGTGCATGGTAAGGAGTAAGCTCTGGAAATTAAACTAGCTATGTACATTTGAAAAATTAATTTGACCAGCTGAATCCTTGTGGATAACGAGTACAAATTCATTTTATCATGACTTGCTTAACAAGGTAATAAATGTTTAATTACTCATTTTAAGTTTATACTTGGTGTAATTAATTTTTTGATGTACATACCCTGGCATGTAGTGTTTCAAAAATATTTTATTGTAATAATTTTCTACTATAACAAAGTAAGGAAGCTTTTTATACATTTTATTAATATTTTTTTTTTTTTTTTATGTTAACATCCAAATAAAAGTTTTGTTTTTGCAAAAACTTTTAATTGGATAGCGTGAGAATATTTTAATTAAAATATAAAAAAAAATACTATAAATTTTGGACTATTGAAGGCTGTAGTTATTGTCGTCATTTTGAATGATTTCAAGGCATACAGAGAGAAGCAGAAATAATTGAAAACTAAGAGTCAAAAATAAGGAACACTGACTAAATTATCAAATTCTAATTTAAAATTTTAAAAAGTTATGTAGCACTTGTATTATCAATGCTTCATTTTCTAAGCCTGAAGCATTATTCCTTAATAAAAATCTCTCTCATACGAAATTGGATTATATCAAAAAGATAAAAGTCAGTGATTTCTTCGGGTTATAAAGTGCCATCTAAAAAGTCCCGAGACTTACAGAGTATTTAAGTCTTCAAGAAAAATCCAAAATATTTTTTGGGTTAGAGACTCTGCTTTTGTTTTTTTTTTTTTTTTCTAACCAGAAAAATAACATCATATATTAATCAAATTGACATTTAAACGTGAGAAAAATTAACGTTGAAACTTAGAAATATCTAAAAAAAAGTTGTATGATAACTTATCTTCATCAAAGGACTAGGTTGTGATGGTTTATTAAATTTAATCGCAATCATACAGTCAAAAATAATACTAAACCACTATTCCAGGTTAACACCTTCCCGGAAAGTAAGAGTTTCAGTGAGCTGTAAAAATAGGCAATTTTTTTTTTAACTTGTTGTACTATCCGAAATCTGATAAGACATATACCGTAAGAGCAGTCAGAATATAAAATTATAAGCGTAAAATACAGTGAGTATAGCATAGAGTTTCCCAAATGGTGCGCCTCGACATATATACATATGTATATATTCTTCAAATATTAATCGAAGGAAAAAGATTTGCGATAATTATTTGAATTTTTTTAAGCAATTTACCATGAAAATTTTTATCGAAAATTTAAACTTTTTATTTACATAACCAACATTCTTTTAAAAACTAAAATTTTGACTATTCCTTCCATTATTTCATTTCCATTATTATTCCATTATTTATAGCAATTGCCAGCATTGTTTTCCTCTAAGCTTTGATTTATTAAAACTCCTGGAACTGATGTGAACAAACTTCATTTAAGAAATTTATATTGAATTTTACTATTTGACACATTAGTCAAAGAAGAAATAAGTTTACATGTATAAAAGTCTTCTACATTAAAAAATAAATAGAAACTTTTACAGTAAGTTACATTTTAGAAATATTAAAAAAAAACTTCTTAAGCTGTGAATAGAAGTCTTAAGTTCAAGGGAAGTTTATGTGTTCTTTCATTGAAAATTTAAAGCATCATAACGTCTGAATGCATAAAATAAGCTACCAAAACATAATCCCAGAAAACATTCTACATGCTTCAATTTCCCTTAGGAAAGAACTCTTCCTTCATACATATATACATATGTATACAAATAAAAATAAAAAATAATAACAATTTAATGTTGTGTATAACATCTTGAAATAAAAAGAATAAGTTTTTTAAAGGATCTTATCTTTTTACCTGTATTCAGCTATTCTATTAAAATGATCAAAACTAAAATAAAAAATATTTTTTTACAAAAAAAATATAGAATAACTAAATTTAAATTTATTTCCACGAATTAACATTTAAGTATAAAAACAAATTTCAAATATTTTTATCTCATTTAAGAAAATTTCTCTGGTTTCAATTCAGTAAAGTACTTAAAATAAAATGATTTAAAAAATTTAAATTACTTTATCGACAAAAATTTTAAATTTTTTAAAAATAACTTTGAATTCATGCTGTGATCAGAATTCCTGAAAAAAAAATCAAAGGTAAAGCTAAATTAAAGCTGAAACCAAAGGAGCAAATAGCTTTACTGGCTGGCAACATGTAACTAGATATGACTGAAGATTTTTATCGCCTCTTTGTATTAGAAAAGAAATACCCAACTGATGACAAATTGAGTCAATTTATATTATTGTATTCCTTTATTGATTCAAGTTATGTTATATTTTCTTTACGTCTAGTTCGATCCTTACGTAAATCATATTATTCCCATGGTATTTTTTGTTGTTGTCAGGACTTTTATGCTAAAATAGTCATAACGATTACAAAGCCATTTTTATTACATCACTTGAAATCTTTAAATTTTAAATCAATAAAAGTAGACCTTCTACTCAGAGGATATTTTGTCCTCATATAAATTGTCTCAGAAAAAATCAAGAAAGTTCAAAGCAAGTGCTTTTTGCCTTAATGTAAGCAGATTTTTTTTTAAAAAAATTATTCTATAGAAGGCAAAAGGGTTTTAGGCTAAAAATTGAGTTAAAAATTTTAGAAAAAAAAATAAATTTAAGGACCGTGTTGAAATTTATAAGAATATTTTTGATATTGGATTAGAAGCATATGACCTTTTGGTAAAATAAAGTTTTTCCATTTTAAAATAAAAATAACTTTTTTTACACACAAAAAATTTTGGTTTTAAAAAACAAAAAAATAGGAGAAAAAATTAATAGGGTATATGCATGTATTTTTTTTTTGTTAAACATTCTTTACATCGTCATAATATAGTAAAAAAATGTAAAAAGTGTTGAAAATCTTTCGAAGCAATTTTTAAAAAATATTTAAAATCGGTAAAGAATTCTTGTTTTTTAAACACTGCCACCCTCACTCAAGTCAAAATGACGTAAAAACGACGTCACATACAATGAAATAGAACACATGAATGTTCTACGACATGTCATATGATGTCACAGCAATGGTGGGGCGTTTTGTGATATCGAATTTGTAGCATGCTATTTGCACATTTTATTTTATTTTTCACTTAATAAATAAAGAGTTAAATAAAAAAATAAAGGTACAGATAGAATCTCAGATAGATATAGATTCCAAAAAAAAAAAAAATATATAAAAAGAAAATTTAAGCTACACCAATATTCTCTATTGTATTCCTCAAAACTCTATCCTTTTTACGAAGTTTTCATTCCACTACGATTGCAAATTTCAAATATTAAAAAAAGATTTTTTCCAATATTTACATCCGATCGCAAAACAAAGCCATGAAAATATTCTCAACATAGATCCTAACCAAAGATATATATTTCTATTATTTTTTAACTTTTTTTCGATTATTTTATTAAAAAACTTATTCTCAAAACATGCAATAAAAATTCCATCGCAATTTTAATAAACACATCAAGAAAATACAGTTTTAGCCTATTCTCTCGCCGCGAGAAGGTATAGTTACCCATTAAGCTTTATATGTAGGTACATTGAATTTATCAAAATTAGGTAATCTTTTTTCTTTCATGTTCAACTCCAATAAATTAAATATAGGACATCCAACACTGAGCTCATTTTTGCACTAAAAATATAACATAAAATTTCCTCAACCTACAGTTTTTATTTAAATAGAAGAAGTATGTTAGTTTCTGTATCAAATTATAGCGAGGCGTCTCACAGGATATTTGGCTAATTTTATTTGTTTATAAAATTGAATCAATTTTAATTTATTTGTTTTAATACTTTTTCTAAATTTTAGTTTTAAAACTTTTTTTAGCATCATTGGTATTGGTGAATTGGTATACAGCCTGAATTAGCAACTAGTTAGCGCTAGCTTGTCGGTTTTTCAAAGGTCAAATGAATATTTCAATTCGGGAAGAATTCAGTCATTGAATATTAAGATTTTGTACTTAAAGCAAGTAATAACACATAAATCACAAATAGAATTGTCTCTTTGGCATTTTGCTTTCTGTCAATGAAAACAGTAATATGCTAGCGAGTCCACTCCGATTGTTATTTGGAAAAACTTTTCATTTTTACTGTGCTAAGTCATCCTATACGCTAAGCGCTAGTGAGTCCTAGGCATAAGTCAAAATATTTATTAGAATCTTAAATTGAAAAAAAATACATCTGCTTAATTAATTTCATATTTTTTTATAAAATAAAACAAAATTATTAGTGAGTAAATTAAAAACTCAACAATTTTCCGCTTAAACAAGTTTTTCTGATGTTTTCATTTTACTTCATATAAAAACTTATACTTATATTTTCTGATGAATTAAAAGCACTTAAAGCAGAAATTATTTTTAAAAAAATAATAAAAATAAAAGAACAACAACTAGAAATGTATTGCGATTGTACGATTTCAACATCATTCTTTAAGCATAAATATAAAAGGAAAAAATATTTCAAAGCCTATGTAAAACAATAATAGGGAATATAAAAGCATTGAATGAAAGTTTTTCACTCGAAGGAGAAATCTTAGGAGCTAACCTAGGTATGAATAAATAAAGAAGTAATTTGCACATGAAAGCGCCAGGGAAAGTACTTGAAAGCGGCTGATTAATTGCCTCGAGGGTTGATGGTGGGCTCAGACAGACTTTTAATTAATACAAAACAAACAGAAAACTTTTTTTTTTTTTTTAGCGATCTGTAACTTTAAAGGTAATTAAGGAGTCATTTAATTAAAAAAATATTATTTTTAAAAAAAAAGAAAAGCAACTATCGAATAAAATACAACTTTTCAAATTTAAAGTTTGAGTAGTTTAAAAATTTAATGAACAAGTTTAGTTAAGTTTCATAAAATCTAAAATATTGATTTAGCTATTCTGATGCACGACAAGAATAAAAATTTTGTTACTTAATACAATTGTCAGGTACCTCAAATATATTAAGTACGTGTGTAACAAATATGTTGAAAATATTTCAAAGAATTTATGAAGGGAATTCAATAAAGTACATTGTAAAAACTTTCCTGAAGATTGTACAAACTTAGAAGAATTTTGTGTGAGAAGTTAAAGAATTCTGATATTTTTTTGTGGTAATCACTTTATTGTGAAAATATCACAAAATTTTTGTTATTTATTACATCAAAAAGTTTATTATTTTATTTAAAACAAACCATATTACCTACAGCCACTTTCACAGTTCTCAGTTAACTGTCAGATTAGATAATTCTCGGTTTAAGTTAACTGTCAGTCAAAATGTCAAACTCTTTGGCATTCAAATTATAATCCTCAGTTAACTACCTACAGTCTTATTTACTTCGTTGGTCACTTTAATATTCATCTGGCTCAAATTTTTCATTATAAAGCATAGAAATAACTTTGTGAAGTTATAATGAATTATGAAAAATTTAATATTACAAAAGTAAATAATGTATAAATAGTAATAAATTCCAGTCAATTTCGATTTTGTTAAAATTAAATTTGAAAAATTATTATTTTTTATATCTATTCTTAAAATAGATTTTAGCTATTTTGAATATTTATTAGATTTTCTGGATAATGACAAAATTGTACGCGATAAATACGTGCGTCGAGAAAGAAATTTCTTTTAAGAACAAAATATTTTAATATTTAGATCGACGACTTTCCTAATAACTTCTAGTTGAGTTAGAAATCAGTGAGAATTTTTGTTGACCAAATTGCTGGCCAAATTACGAATAAAACAAGCTGATAGATTAAAAATCTGCTTATAAAAATAAAATACAAAACTCTTTTACAAAAATTTGACTTCATTTTAAAATTAAACCTAAATTAAATTATGTTATTGGAAGAATGTTAAATGACCTCATTCTGATTCAGCTTATTAATCAATTTAGTGGAGACTAGAGGCCTCCTCATTTACATTTGGTGCCGCTAAGCCCTAGTGAGTTATTAAAGCTTGACACACAAATAAATTGTTATATGCCATGCAATTTTATTTTAAAAAAATGCCTTACCGTGAGTAATCCAATTTTTAAACTGTAACTACTTTTTAATTTTATTTAGAACATTTTATTTTTAATTTTTTTTTTTACATTTTTCTTTTACTATACGATTAAAGTAAATTATAAGTCTGAAATACTTCTTATATTTTTTTCCTTTAACTTAAAAAAATCGGTTTACTTTTCAAATGAAAACCAAGACTATAACCTTTAACTTGGATATCCAAAGATAAACTATTATATTCCTATTTCTATGTTGATTTTACTATTTATCTGACAATAAGTTCTGTAGTTACTTAACATCAAATTTAGTTTTCATATTCACCATAAATTTTCAATTAACTTTTAACAATCTCTAATTAAGCCACAAATGTATATATATCATGCTCTTAAGGAATTCCTGTTGACAGAACTAATTTAACTTTCAGGATACTGAATGGTAATCAAATTTTCTAGAGAAACCATCAGATAAGTTTGTCAAAAGTTTTAACAAATGTAAAATATTGTCTCTTTACTGACCAACCAAACAGTTTGATTTGTTCAATATGCATAACTTTTAGTTATAGGATTAGGTTTCTGAATATTAAAGAGTTTAGTTGAGGGAACTTTATGAAACTATAAGTGTGCTTGGATATATGTATATTATTATATCTAAAAAGACCGTTTTTGGTTTATAGAAATTTGAATAAATTGAAAACTATATTGGAGAATAAAGCACAAACAGTAAAAAACTAATTTCTAAGGTTAAAAATTTTACAATATTCAGAAATCCTAATGAAATCACGTGATTTTTTTAGTATATTTTTACAAAGTTTAATATCAGTTTCTTAACAACTATTTTGATGATGAACTTTTTCCTTACTTACAATTAGTAAGTACTAAGTAGTACTGAAAGCATCATGAAAGCTTTATTTTTATTTTCGCCAATATTCTAATGGTGGTTAGATAAGACTTACTGCTTTGCACTTTTAAGAAGAGTAACTCAAAATGTTGCACGCAAATTATTATCAATAACATAATTAGCTGACATCATTTAGACCACAAAAAAAAAATTTGTTCTTTTTCTGGCAAAAACCACTAATGTGAAACTTTTAACTAATTTCAAGCTTGTAATAAATTAATATCAAATTTTAAATGATAATTATTGCCACAAAAATTTTATTATAATGATTTGCTATAAATTTCAATACAGTTTTTCCTAAATTTTGTATACTCAACTTAATATTTTTTAATTAGAACCACAATTTTAAGCATTTAAAACAAGTTCCTTTCAATGTTTTCTCCTGCTTATTCAAAAAATTAACAAAATGAATTAACGAAATAATCGAAACAAATAAATTTAATTTATTTTAACAAACCCAATTTAAAGCACCTGTTCTAATAGAATTCCTTATAAGTTTTCTGGTTAATAAATTTTTGCCAGCAAAAAGAGCTTAGGGCACCCTCCTTAAATCATATGCAAAGGAAAATCACGACTCTTATTATATTCCATGTACTATATTAGCCTTCAAAAGTGATCCTTAATTAATTTGTATAAATGGCAAATGACATTCAGTTACACCTCCTATGAAAAAATATTTTTCATTTACATCAATCGCTTTGACATAAAGATCTATGACACAAAAAACTTTTAATATAAATAAAACATGATAAATAGAATCTCTTTACTTCAATAGAATAAATTCTGGCTTCATATGATATAAGCAAAAAAAAAGGTATATGCCTTGAAATATAGCTTTGATATATTCTTCAATATTTAAATAGCAAGAGGAGTTAAGAAAATCGTCTGCTGATACTTTTAAGAGTAAATTTGTATTGATGATATATCAAAAGGCTGAATAACTTTCTAGTGAATAAATCAATCAGCAGTTATGGATGTTCATATAGCCGTCGAATGTTTGTTATCCTTTTTTATTTTGTTTCTTATTTTTTTATATAGCTGAATTTTTTATTAAAAAGAAAACAAACTAAACGAGCAAAATATATAACATATTCAAATCAGTTAGGTATAAGCATTAAGTATTATGGGAAAATATATTCATTAGCAGCGGATATGAAATTTTTCCTTTTTTAACAACAAAATAACATTTTTAAGATTTAATATCGATATTATTTGTTTTTAAATTGCTTACTTCGTCTGTATTATCCCGACTACTGCAATTTATAAGATGACGAAATTCCAAAGTTAAATATAGCGTCTTATTCTAAGTAAGTCGGGATACATTAATAAAATAAAAGCGAAAAAAATAAATCAATTTATTTCAGGATAATTTTAAAATTATTTTTCAAAATTTTTCACGATTTGATGCAATCATCCACTGATAAATGAAATAATCTCTAAACATAATAAAATAAAAAAGTTTTCTTTTTCCAATGAAAATCAATATTCAACTTTTTATTTCTCTTATTTGCAATCGAAAAATTATATTTAGTGGCCATAAAAACTAAAAGAAAAATTTTCCTGATAACATAAACAGAAAAAAACTCCAAATTAAATTTAAAATTTCGCAGGAGAAGAAGTATTTCAGTTTTTCAGCCAAATATATTGAGACTAAGAAAAAAATATGGCATGATAACAACTAAAAAAATTATAGACGAAGCGTAAGAAGAAAAAGAAACATAGAAAGTCTAAAGTCCTAAAAGTTATCTATGTAAATTGTTTTGTACTAGAGGTTCCGATTTCCAAAAAAAAAATAAAAAATTCATTACACTTAAATTCTATTAAATTCATAATTTGTTTCAATTGACTCTGAATGTGCTAAATAAAAAAAGTAGAAATTTTTAACAAAAATTGAAGAGTTAGTTTGTGGATTAATTAAATTTTAGCTACAATCGTAATTTCAGTAGAAATTAACTGCTAAAGATTTAAAATATGTCCTGGTTTTTTATCATATTAAATTTAGTTTAGGGCAAAAATATATAAAAAAATTAATTCTTTTAGGATTAATTAATTCTTTTAGGATTAATTTTTTCACGCTCATTTCAAATTACAATTTAAATGGTAAGTCACCACATCACATCACATTGTGGAGTCTTTGACTCATCAAGAGGCAGGAAAGAGATGAAGATATAAAGTATATACTTCAATTTCCAGGCTTCGCATGACCTTTGAATTGAGCCCTAAGCAAGAGTAGTGATGTCACAAGATAATTGGCATCATGTTGCTAATAGTGCGTTTATACAGTGGCCGAATACCCACTCTCCACCGAAGCTTATACTCATTATTATAATACAACGACGGAAACTTTGTATGGACAAATGGGTAAAACACGCGTATTAAGCATGTCGCAATCTTGTATAAAATACAGCCTTTGAAGGGCAGCATAAAGGAAATTTTGCCATCAATTGTGAATTAGCAGGTTGTCCAACATTAAAAATTCCCCTATGTATGTGTCAAAAAGGAATTAAATGGTGGCATTTTGATAAATATTTTTAAATTATTTTATGTATTTAAAAATAATTAATTTTTTCTCAGGTTATTTTTAATATAATATTTAGAAGTTTAATACTAGTTTTGCGAGTAAGCACATTGAAATTATTTTGTGTATTTTCACAGATTCAATACTTCAATGTTTACTTTTGTCACTTTTTTTTGAAATTTCCATCAAATTTCCTTAATACAATCAATTTTCAGTGGAGAATCGGTTTTTTTGTACGGGAGGCTAATAATGAGTATAAGCTTTGGTGGAGAATGGGTAAAAGATACAAGACAAATGTACTACCATTTTAGAATTTGTATGGAAAATCTCTAGTTTATTTCTCAAGTAGACTAATCTAAGGCCGTGTACATACTCGCGGCTGGTGCTGGCTGGTACTTGTTGCCAAACATCTTAATGTCACAAGCTTGTAGCGGGGCTAGTTGTAAGCAAATTCAACTTCGAAAGTGTTTAGAGTCTGTGTGTGCCAACAATAATTAATTATTGTTATATAATTAATTATTAAAAAGTTGTGTGAGGCTCCTAAAACATCACCAAGAAAATTTATTCAATAATAATGAATTTTATTTTCTGCATCCTCTATTGATAAATTTTTCATTCATGGGCATGTAGGAATTCTTATATAAAGGATTAATTGATGCTTATTTTCCCTACTGTTTTGAGTTGACATTGAGTTAGAACATTTCTCTATACTTGTATTTCTCAAAATACATACACAGAATGAACAAAGCGATATCAAACTGCGAATATGTATTGAGGGGGAATGCAACTTCATATGTCATCTAGAGTACTTTCAAAGTTCATTTCGTTCGTGTTTTACAAGCATGTATGCCTATTCTAGTAGATTAAATATTTTAAAAAGTTAACATGTCCTCTCTGTATTGATACGTTAAAACACTTTTTCTTGAACGATTGTGAACTGTAGGTTAATCATTACTATTTAAGATGCTTCACAACACGAAATAAGCATTACGAATCCCACGAAGTTATACATAATAAAACACTATCACGAACAATTTAGTAAATATTTTTTGTCAATCTCATTAAAAATGAGTTTTACACGAAACCATTATACATGGACATCGAAAATATTAATTTTTGAAAATTTACTAAAAATTTTATACGTAAAATTTTTGATTTAAAAATCTCAGTTTTCAAGTTTTTCAAATCTTAAATAAAATACCACTTGTATAGTTATCAGAATAATTTTAAGTCACTTACAATTATAGTTATTCCAATTTACCAAACAAAAACACATCTCCGTCCTTTTTTTCCATTAGTTTTGCATTTCATTACCATTAAGTCTCCCCAATCCCTTGGGCTAATACTCTCAACAAAAATTTGACTACATTAGAGCAAAAGAAAATTCTAATAAGACCCTTGGGATTATTTAACCTAATCCAGTCCAAGCAGAGATTATATTATTTTTGTATCATTTTCCTTTCGAAAATCAGTTTTCTTTTCTCATTGGAGAAATTCCATTTAGGGATCACTTGTTCATCTTTTTAAAAATTATTTTTGACTTTAATATTGAATTATTATTCAAGCTTTCTTTGTTTGACAGATGTTGATTAAAATAAAAATTTGAATACATAAAAAAGTGGTTCAATTGCATAAAATTTAAAATATTAATTTTACGTATGTTTCATAAGACAACAAAAACTTATTGAAAAATGTCCTGTATGATTAATAGCAGATTATATGAAATTCAACTCAAATTTTGAGGGTTAAACATAATTTTATCCCATAGAAAAATTCACTTTGATGTCCCCTGACTAAGCATTTTTCCAGGGCATTTAACTGTAAAATCGATGAAACTTTTATTTCTATTTTTATAGTAAAAAGAAAGCTAGCAAGGAGAGCAAAAAAAAACATTTTATGAATAAATTATTTAACATAATCTGACCTACATTTCTAAGGACGATCATTTCCAAAGTTTCGTCTTGCAATTGAACACCTTTATATGTATTGCCCTCAATTCAAATAAATATGACGTTCGGAGTATGAAATTTTATCCTGACGACAAGTGCATGTGATAAGACTGCTAGGGACACTATTTCAGTTTAAAAAACATTTATTTCCTTTTCCTTTAGGTGCTTTTTTCTTTTCTTTTTATTTGTAGTTGACAAAAGAACTAAAGGGATGAAATTTTTATAGATGTTTTGGTATCATTTGTGAATTGGCTTCTTTTTTATTGAGCAAACATTTATTGCTAAACCCTAACCCTAATATTGACTTATATTCAAAGTAGATGTATTTAACAAGAATTTTTACACAATTTTTACGTGCATAAAATTGCAAATTTGTTTTGGAATAATGTTAATGACAATAAATTAGAAATGGTTTGATTTTTGTAGGTTGAATTACTTTCTCCGTTATACGTATTTTATTGGTAAGCTATTGGAGTAGTTTCTTTCTTAAATTTAATATTAAACAACTTTAAATTATATTATTTAATGCAATAGTTGTTACCATTTTTGTTAAATTTTTTTGTGTATCTTTATCATCCTTTTCGAAATAATCAACATAATATTCATATTTTAAATTTTCTATATGAAAAAGAAAGGAAAAATTTTAGTAAAGAGAAAACCATTGAGTTTTTAAGTATTTAAAACCGTTAAGGTGTACAATTATAAAATGAGAGGACTATCTTCAATTTAATAATAACTAAAACGGGCAATTGATTGAAAAAAACATATAATTTAAATATGATTGTCTTCTTTAAAGTAGTGACCAAAGCAGTATGACTATGACAACCCTTAACTAATTCCTTAATATATTTTTCGTAGACTGAAAAAAAACCTTTGCTTTCTTTTACGTTGTATTTTCCGATGTTTAATGTCTTCAATTGATTCAAAACTTGATCCATGGAGTTATAATTTCACTTTGAGAAGAAGAAAAATCACGAGGTTCAAGAAAAGATAAATATGAACAGTAATCAATTGTGCTAATTGAGTTTTTGGTGCTTTATATTGGCAAAAATGTTTTCCTGTGTGTATTATCTTCTTGCAAACAAATCTGACCTCTTAAGTGAGATTTCTGTGCATCAAAAAGAAATTCATAATCTACAAGAGAAAACAATCAGCAACTATTTCCGGGCATCCTTTATATAAAAGTGGATCATAACAACCTTAAAAATTAGAAATAAATACAAAAAAAATTTTAAAAAACGTTTCAAAAATATAAAAATTATATCGTTGAATAAAAAGGAAAAATAAAATAATGGCCAAATTGGCGGTTTTTTTTAATATTGACAGGTAATTTGTTAGTCTATTTAATGTCCTTTAGTATTGGAACGAAGTTTCTTATCGCGGGTTTCAATACAACGGCTAGGCCGAAAATTTGAAATGGTATCTAAGGAATGCAGACAAGAAATTCGAACACGAATTTTCAACACCTAATTTTAACACAAAGGAAAATAGAAAATATATTAAAAAAATTTAAAATACATCACTTGTGTCGCTTGTTGAGCTATCGAAAATTCTAAATGCAGAAGAAGAATTACTAAGCCAATTACTGGAGACCTTAAAATTTTCTTTTTTTTTTCATAAAAAAAAAATATTTAAACTTATGTTAAACACCTAACAAGTATTGAACTTTAAAAGAAAATTTTGAAAATTTCTAAGCGTCTTTAGTTATTTAACAACAACACAATTTATTTTCCAACGTGTTCTGTTTATAAGTTTTAGTATTCCAACTTCATTAGCATAAATTTTAAACATTTTCATTCATATACTATTATATAATATTTTAATTAACTTAAGTAGTAAGAGAACCTTAAAAGCACCACCAAAAATTAATTTAATACCATTCAGTGATGAAAATTGTTTATCTTAATTGTAAATTCAATATTATCCATCATTCTGCACGATTAAAATCTTTAAACTGGCACAAAAACCATTATTGTCAATTACACCAGTGACTGCTTTTAAGGATTTTTTGTTGTTATCTTTTGGCATGAAAAATAAACAGACAAAAACCTTAAATTTGGTTGACGACAGTATCTAATTTCATTTTACTATCGTTTCATTGTTGCATAATTTTTTTTTAGCGTTGATCTTTGAATTTTTAATTGAAAAATATTTATCAATCATTCTAGTTTCAGTAAAATAGCACAAAAAATAAAAAAACAATATCTTTGAGAACGTAGTTTCCCTTAGTTAGAGTTTTCCTTAGTTAAGAAATTTACTGGTGTGGATAATGAAATTATTTACTTAATTAATTAAAGAGAAAATTTAATTTGTCTTTCATTTTCTGTGAAAAGTTTTTTATAATCTTTATTAAGCTTTTTGTATGCTATAATCTTGCTGAACTTTATATTTATGGTCATTAAGCCGAAAATCTCACTATTTTGCCTCGATTAACTTTGAGAAGAGCTTCTTCATCGGAAGAGCTTAAAAGTGTTAAAAACTTTTTAATAATGAATCCTCTTATTGCATTAAAAATATCATGACTATAACTTAAACTGGAAAATTACAGCCTCTTAACGTTCAGAGAAAAAAAATAACGTTTTGATGTTTGTGAAAAGTTTATTTAAAGAATAATAAAAAAATTTAGATAAATTAAATTAAATTAATTTCAATTTAGAAAGAAATTAAGTTAAATATTAAATTTTCGAGCAGAGTAAGGGTATTTTGAAAAATCTGAAAACACCGAAACTATTGACTATAATTTCCGGATCAACGATTCGGCTCTCTCGTCCTATCTAAAGTATATGGAGTTGGCGATTTGTGAGAACAAAATCTAATATTTTTTATATGAAACGACGAACCCTTAGGATAAATGTTCTTATACTCTCCAACAGACCTATTATATAGGGAATCTCATTCCAAGAGCTCTTGTTATTATGCTATTCTAACTAATCTCTATTTTTCTAATCTGTGTGACATCTCAAAAGGAAGAAAGTATTGTACTCTTTTGTAGATCAACCTCCTGCAGTTAAATATGTAGAACTTTCTTTATTCGCATGGCAGAACCTGCATCTTGGTGTTGTTGAATTTCCGATTTCATAGTTCATCACTGTAAATTTTAAGTGTTATTCTGACCAATTCCCTTGCTTCACCAAGCAAGCAGACTTAGTCCACAACTTAGCATTTAAATCCTTAGATCAAAGCATTTTTTAAACGCATTTTTCGAAATCGAAATCAGTTCTCATCGTGAATTTTCTTTTAAGTCCTCTACCGACTGAAAACGGGTGCCTCAAAGTGGTAATTTCAGTTTTGGGAAAAGAAAAAATAATATCTTCAGGCGGGCTTTTTGAATGACCACTTGACCGGTACTTTCTTGACAAAATGTATATGGAAAGTTAGGAATAAATTCTTCCCAATTCAGCGTTGCGAACAGATTTCCACGTTCTGAGACCAAATCAGTCGAATCGTTTCTATTATTTTCATCTACAAATAAAGAGTTTTTGAAAAAACGAAACCCTTTGCTTCATTAAAAAAGAGCCAAACAACTCTTTGTTTTATGAAAGTTATATGCATTTTACAGGCGAAAATAAGTGTAATAAGTGTCGAGGCATAAATATCTGAAATTATTACAAAAAAAAAAAATGTCGTTTAAAAACCGCTTAAATTATCTGTGCAAAATATTTGTAAAAAACATTTGCTACAAGTATTTTAAATACATAAATAATTGAAACTTTTGACTAAAAGCCAAATTCAGAAGTTTTCAGAACTAACTTTTTGTCTAAAATCTGTTTCTAACCAGAAATATAAATTAATGCTTATCATTGACCAAAAAGAACATAATTTAATTCCGGAAATAATATTAAATAGTTTTAATCCATGAGAAATGCAACTTCCAAACAATTTATAATATTTAAATACAAGTATAAATTGTGCACAGTTTCAAATTAATTATTCACAAGCTTTTTACAGAGATCCTTAAGCAGCTTTAAAGAAAATTTAATTTATGAAAATTTACTATTTAGAGTTTTAGGTGTTTTAAGTTTTGTTTCTCTCTCTCTCTCTAAAGTCTACAAGAATAGGTAAAAGTAATTTTAACTATTTTTACCTGAAAGCTTAATTTATGACCAAGAATTTATTGAAGAAATTTTTCATAATTATCAAACTTATGGAAATTTACGCTAAGAATAATAAAATGAATAAGTCACACGTTGTTTTTGCTTAGCTCCAATTAAAATGATACTTTATTCTATAAAGGTTACAATTGTTAACTTTTTCCGTGTGTTTTTCATAAATATTTTTATCATCTAGAATAACTATATCCTTTTATCGTTGTTGTGTGAACAAAAACAAAGGATTTATTTCTTTTTGATTGTTGTTGTGGATTTCTAAAATGCCTAACTTCTTTCTGTGAAGCATTTTAGTGTTTATAGTTGACTTCCATTTTTCAAAAGGTATAAAGTTTTGTGTGTAAAGCTTAAGGGTCTTCAATCCTTTAAAATTCTATGAAAACATTTCTGTATATTGAAGTAGATGATAAACAACAACATTCATTGGAAAAAAAATCCGCTAATTTCAGCATCAGACGGTTTTTATGCTGTGGTACTGAGGTAAGCTTTCTGTATTTTGTGCATGATTTTATGTTGTTTATTCTCCCCCAGCTTTTTTTAGTATTATAGAGTTTTTTTGCGGATAATAAAAACGGTAAATGAATTTATTTTCAACTTTCACAGCATCCTTTCCTTCAAGCATTTCCGTGTATGATTTTGTCTTTTTATTGGAATATTCTTGAACAGTTTTGATGGTAATTGGCGACTAATTATGAAAATTGTTTAGTACTAAATTTCTTTTATTTCTTTTAGTTTTTATGAAAATTTTTAATGATTTCCGTGTTCTTTTTGAATTGAATTGAATTGAATATAAGGGCTTCATTTTACTACTTTTGGTATGGTAACGCGTGTAAATTTGTAGTTTTTCATACTGTAGACTTAAGAAATAAGGGAAGGGTCTTTAAATTAAAAAATTTGCTCTACCGGTGAATATAAAATAAACTCTGGTACAAAAATTTGAGATGTTGGAAAATTTGTAAAGTTTTGCTTAAAAAAAGTACAGCATTTTGTTTCTGCTGCTTCTTAGTTTCTTGACTCAATGTAAAAAAATTTTCTAACATATTATTTACTTTTTCGATATGCGAAAAATTTACCTTGACTAACTGTCAGAGAATAATTTCTGCATTAGTTACTGAAGAAATAAAATTATTTTATTATTTAATTAAACTAAAATTTTAATTATTTCGTTTATTTTATTTTTATTTTACGACTGCAGCATGATCCTTTTAACTTACGAATCCTTAGATAATTAAGCAATTATTTCAATAGTCGAATGTTACGTAATTTCTCTTAATAGGGCATATTAACACATGATGGAATTTTGGCCTAGTATAGATTGACAAAGCTTCTTACCTGAAAATAAAAATAGAAACAAAAAACATTAGAATATGAAAATTTATATAAATTTGATTTCAAAAACTTAAAATTTGTGCCACGTTGATAAATTAAGATAACTGTATAACAATTTGAATTGATCTAAATTAATTTGGAGACATTATTTAATTTTTTTCTTCGTAAATAAATTTTTTTGCGTGTAGTCCTAAAAAACCAGGAAAAAGAGGCTTTTAGATAGCATTTTAAATACACACAAGCAGAATATGTCAGGAGATTTTCCGACACATGTATGAGACACATAGGTAAAATAAATTGCGATTGATGAGAAAGGTTTGAGTGTGACCTTCTGCTAAAAACTTAAAACTATATAAAATAATTAATTTTGTTATTAAATTTGATTTTCTTGTCAATTGCAATATTTTTCTTATAAAATTAGAATCTTATCACAAAATATAAGAAATGAATCTTACCTTTAGTCAAAAAAAATATACGTATAATGACAATTATAAACAATTATTAAAAGTAAGAACAAAACTACTTAAGTAAAAAAAACCGCAATAAATTTTCATGTGGATAAATTTTAAACAAAATAGTTTTTTTCTTAACAATAATATTTATAGTAATCTTAATCAAAAATAATTCTTTGACTTATAATATAGGAATAGAGAATAGAGAAAGATATTTTTCAAATTTATCCAATAACAACTGCTAAGCTTGATAAACTTTTCTAATCTAAATTCCTTTCAATATGTGAATTTTCGTTTCAATAACTTTTTAGTTGTATTTTTTGAAAACTTTCTTTCATTTTATCCTCTTGTTAAGAACTTGATCAAATATTATCAAGCTATTGTGTCATGAAAATCTAATCAAATAGAGTATCAATATATGGTTTACATTTTATACCTATAACCGTAATTAAATTTATTATTAGACGACAAGCAATCCTTAATAGGCAACAAAGGCTGACAGTGACATGGATATATTCAAGAAAAAGATTAATACCAAGCAAATTTGTATAGTTCTTATATATAATATAGTAATAATATAGTATATTGCAGGTCTTGTCTTCTAAAGTACTTTGTTATTATTTTTATATTATTTGATTTCTTTTTGAGCTGAATTGTAATGTTTACTTTAAGTTTAGTGTTATGTTTATTTGAAAATATTGAATCCTTTATTAATAAGATTCTAGAAAATAAATTATTCTCAAATTTTGGTAATTATTTCGTTTCACTAATATATGAAAAATTCAACTTATCATTAATTTTATACAAAGGAAAAAAATAATTTTAATATTTCATATTTTTTTATCATATATCTGAATTATAATTGTTTAAAAAACAAAAAGTAATAAAAATAAAGATTTATCCTGTTTCTGTTATAAAAAATAAACTTATTACTCAAATTAATTTTCTAATTTTATACCGCAAAAAAAAATTACAACAAAAATCAACTTTACTTCCGAAAATTTTAAAATTGTAGCAAATACTTTCTCTTAAAGGACAGACAAAAAATACTTACAGTGAAAAATCCATTAAGTTTTAGCACCTGCTTGTGGAGACGTTAGAAGATATTAAGAGAAAGGAAGCATTTCCTCTAGCAAAATTTTCATTAGAATGCAAAGACATGAAACATATTTAAGAATTAAACGAAAGTTTCTTTAATAAAAGAAAAATAAAAGCACCGAGATTGTTCACACAACATTATGGCGGACATCCTAATTACCTTTTTATATAATTACAGAATTCCTTTAAAGACTATTTTGGTAAAAACGGAAAATACTTGAAGTGAAATGGGTTTAAGTGAACACTAGAAAGCTACTTATTCGATTTTTATAGATCAATTTAGTTTCTTTCTTGTTGAATTCCTGACATTTTCTTTACCATTAAAAATTAATTACATCAGTTAAATTGCTTGATATTTCTTTTATAGCATTGGAGACCATTTGTTAATTATTTTATTATTGATTTCAGAATAAGAACTAAAACTTGTAAACCTTTAATTTGAAATTATATAAATTAAAACTATGATTTTAATGTTCTCATGTTTAGAAATATATTAGATTCATATAAATATTATATTATCCTTTTTAGATGGAATATCAGACAATTTTCTAGGAATTAGCACAAAGTTAATTAAAAATTTTGAAATATAAGGTAAGTAAAAAAAATCTCAACTAAAACATAATATAAACCATAGAATTGATGGAATAGGCCTTGCTGCCCTTAGGAGGCGGTTTCATACATTTACGAAATTTTAAGTGGCAAGTAAGTTTTCCCAGTAGTATAGACTTTGATCGACTCTAGTCGAACATGGTTAAGATTATAACTTCATGAGAAGTGAAAAGTAAAAAATATTTTTATCATTTTCATTTCTTGTTTCTATTCGAATTCTCACTTTTCACAATAAGGCGCTTGTGTCTCGCTAAATGAAAAAGGCAGTGCTGAATTGCTTATTGAGAATTATTATTTATCTGTCATTTGTAAGCAATTATAGCATAAAATTGGTATATTTATATTTTGTAGGGGAGAGGCACTCAGATTGAGTCATATCATTAGTAGAAAGCTTTTCATAATAAGGAAGGAAACGAAATTATTTTAACTCCGTGCATTTTATACAGCACATTTTGACTTTTTTTAAGTATAACAATTGCACTACAGTTTCACTTCTAGGGAAATGAAAAAAAGCGTGATGCAGCAAAAAAAAAAGATAGAAAACGCGAAAAAGCGAGTTGCAAAGAAAAAAACCATCGTCATGATCGGATCTAGAAAATTTGTATGAAGGATTTTCAAATGTCAAAAAACCTCGTACAATAAATGAATAGACAATGAATAATCAACATTCTGGGGGTTTGATTTCTTGAAAATTTTTTTGACTATTTCAACCTACTACGTGTCAAATTTCCAGGGTGCCAAAAATCGTATACTTCAAAAATTTGCCCCAAAATTTTTATTTTTAAACCAAATCAATTTCTGCAACACTTTTGGTGTTTTTTCTCGAAACTCCATTTTTGAAACCGGTTTACATGAAATATGGCTTTATAATTTATGGAAAAATTATTAAAACCTGTTGATACATTTAATCAAAATAAATAACTATAAGAAAATAATCAACATACGTTTTTCTTTAAAAGGAATAATTATTATAATCTAGCATTGAGTTTTTTTGGCTTTACAAATGTACAACAACCCTTTAAAAATTGAATTCAACAAAAATTCAAACCAAAATTCTTAGTTTTAACTTGATTAATGCTATCACAATTTCAATTTAAAGAAAATTACATTAAAAGTAAATAAGAGGATCAAAAACGAAAGAAGAAAATGCGAATCAAATGAAGCCACAAGTTCCCGTAAGAGCCATAAAGAAGTGAGTTTCTTCTAGGATTATACTAAATCAAATTAAGAACAATATAACAATATGTAATTCTCTTAGCCATATGGAATTGTAACTTAAGTAGAACATTAGAGCCGGGTAGAATCTATTTGACTACAAACATCTTAAAAATTTAAACTTAATATCTGTGGAACAGATGTAGATATTGAATTCTTTTTTTGTTTTAGATTTTTAGAATTGCTAAAAAGTATAACAACAAAAATTACATTACACTGTCTGCAAAGTACATGAAATTTTCAGTTTCTAATTATTTCTTTCTCTCTCTCTCTCTCTCTCCAGAAATTTCAAATAGTAAATAATTACAACTAATCTCTGTACAATCCATTAAGAAACTGGGTTTGTGCATACATGACTTAAAGCTATTTTAATCTACTCTGTGTACCTTGACACATTAAAATTCAACAACAAAAATGCACATTCTCTTGCATTGTCTATACTAACAAAAACTATTTTCCTTGATTAATTCACTGTAACTAAAATGCTAATCTAAAATAACATCCAAAGAAAAATATACCTGCAAAACTATATGAAGCACATTAGTTTGGTCCAGGAAACTCGATATGTTTCCAATTTAAATTATGTGATCTAACATAGAGTACTATATAGTTATACCTATCCCCCACCCCACAACTCCATCCTCCTCTCTCGTAAAGGTAAAACTTTTCAATCCTTTTACAAGATCAAGCAAAATTTGCATATGCTACCTCTAAAGCAATGTTATTCCATTCCCTAACTTTACAGACTGAACAAAAAATTCTATAGCTAAAACTATTATCTCAGTTCCTTGCACAAGGGTTGTTATTTTTTTCATTAAATTTTTGTGTGAGGAGAGAAATATTGCAGCTAACGTTCAAAATGAAGCTATTTGTGAACAAATTTAGTCAAATAAAATCGAATCAAGAAGATTTATTATCATTTATTGTTGAAAATTCTATTTTTGCTACAAAATATTGTTTTATTAATAGAAATGCAATTAAATTAGAGACAACTGTTATAATTTTAATAATATGAAAATTTTATAGCTACAAATGAGTATAGCGCACTATAATTAATCGCGTTTTGTATAAAATAGGAATCTAGAAAGTGAAATGAAAATTTATTTAGATTTTCAGACAGCAAACACTTTTAAATAAAATAAAATACAAATACTTTGTTTGTATTGCTAATTAAATTTTTAGGGGTGAAATCCTAAAATCCCATATATCAGATTTTACTGAAAAGCTTTTTATCACAAAAATAATATTAAAAACAACAAAGGATACAAATTTCTCTAATAAATATTAAAACAAATCGAAATTTTTTATAAGGGAATTAAAAATACAATTCAGCCGTAAAATTGTTTTAGATTCAATTTCCGATGTAACAAAATTTAAGCCTAATGAAGAAAGTGAGTGGCGATTGTAAAAATCTTCAAAGAATTTTCAATTGATTGAAATAATTGAACCGAATTGGATATTAGCTTGAATAAACTTTCAAGTAGGCGCTCTTTCCAATAAATATGTCAAAAAGCAGCAATCATAGAAAACCAGACACAAGAATTTAGAAATAATCACGCCTCATGTTTTTTTTCGTTTCAATTCCATCGATTTTGCAACTAAGAAGTTATAATACTTGGGAATGTCCTTTATTTTATCAAAAACAAAAAGAAAAAAATCGATCAAACTCCAAATCTGACGAGAAAAAGTTTAAAAAAAAGAAAACTGTAAGAATTGAAAAAGTTTCTTCAAGAGCCCAATTCAAATCTTTAGACTTTTTTTTTTGGTTTTCTTTTCTATTTTATTTCTTTTTTTTTTTCTTTTCTCAAATTATTTATAGTTTTCTATGAAAAGGAGTGGTCTCAAGTGCTTTCATCAATTTAGATCCTTTCTCATAAATAAAAATCATTTAAATGAGCTAAGAATAAATTCAGCCATGGGTTTGGTGTTAATAATAATAAAAAAAAAAAGAAACAACAGAAAAGTTTTCGGTTGTTTTAGAACCAACAAAAACAAAAGAAATATATATCAAAAATATTTAAATTAAGTAAAGAGAGCTTGTTATTAATTTTTGAAAGTCTCTTGATAACAAAAACTGGATAAAACAATGATTTGGTAAAAAATATTATAAAAATTTTGAAACGCAAAAGTTGTTTGTGAAATTTTAATGAAGTGAATAACTTTTTTAAGATAATTTTGTTAATTTGATTAATATGAAAAAGATAAATAAAAGAATAATCCACAAATTAATTGAAAAATTAAAGCAAAGAAAAAAAATTTAAAGGAAATTACTAAAGAGAAAAAGTGTAGACTTTAAAAATTTAAACAAAAAAATTGAATTTATAGAAACAATGTCACACTCTACACTTTTTTAAGTATTTTTTTTTTATCAATCTTACTAGACTGACATTTCTAATTGAAGCTCGATCTGAACACATCGATCATATTTTACACACATTCATCTTGATTGAAACAATTTGATTTCCAACCGTGTCAAATTATTACTTAGACTAAGAGGGTTCAAATGACTCAAAACACTCTTTGAACATATTTAGAGTAGATATTTCTTGAGTTTTCATTAGGAGCCTGAAAGCTCTCATTTTTTATTTTGAAGAGGCTTAAAGAAGGTTGTAGAAAATTCGAGCTTTTCAGGCTCTTAATTACGAACGGAGGAAGATATATGTATTTATATAAATATCCATTAAAGAAATCCTTATTAATATTTATTTGATAGTTAACCAATACATCAAACATTTTTTACATAAAAGGATTAATAATCGGCTTTAAAAGTTTTAATTTCCCTACGACAGTAAATTTTCATTTTTCTCTTTAAGATTAACCGAAGTTAGGTTTGATTCCTTAGGGTGCCTGCAGAGTGCCGGCTTACAACCGAGCTGACGCCAATTCCGAAGACTATAAAGTCGTTATGTGTAAATCAATAGGAATATGCTAAAAGTGTTCAGAGTGCAAGCCTACCAAAGATTAGACTATCGCAAAGGAAATTGGTGTCAGCTCGGCACTCTGCAGGCACCCTTAAACTTTTAAACGCAAAGGTAGAAGGTCGTTCAATATGAAAGAAAGTTCAAAGTATATCGGAGCTTACGAAAGTATTCTGAAATTGACAGTTTTCAAGAGTGGTTCAAGTATTTCAAGTCGGATAGTATTCGTTCATTTATCAACTATTCTACTGTTATACAATAATATATATATATAAGTATAATAAAGAACTTTGCAACCAAATCTAATACAAAAAATTACGTAAAATTTTTATAAAAGTTTCAGAAAAAGATAATTAAAAATTTATAAGTTTGCTTGCCATTTATTCACTTATCAACTGTTATACCCACAGCTATAATTAAACAGTTAAACGAAAGTTAGGTCGACTCTTGCCATTTAATTTATTTGTCACATGTGACACTATGATACAAAAATAATATTCTAAATATATAACAAAGCTCTATAGAGAGTTAGATGCAGAATGCTATGATGCATTTTTAAAGACAATAAACCGTAAAAGAACTCAGTTACTAAGAAAATAATTCCTTGAAATATGTATGCAAATGCATGGATATATGTTATTGCTATGAATTTCAAACATATAGCAATTAATAAGAGAATCGAGCAAGTTAAAAATGTCAAAAGAGAATAGAAAATTAAAGGAAAGCAGTCAGACAAGACGAAAATTGTTGGGAAGGGAACAATTAATAAATTTCTATATAAGAAAACGACAAACATTTCGGAAGTTCAAAGCACTATGTTTTACTGCTTCATATCATAATTTACTTGGAAAATGTTACAAATTTCCCTATAAATTGCAAGCTGACAAACTTCGTCGACCTTTTACAAATACAAAAGAAATAAATTGTTTAATTTCAATTTTCTTATTTCATTTTTTTTTTTTTGAAAGTAATTAAAGCTCTTTTATCCGCTCTATACGACCGAAAATGTGGAGCTATTAAGAACTTTAGTGCGACATAATTTAAGTTCAATAAAAGTTCTACTCAAAAGAGATCGGTATCCTTCATATAGGCCAGACTCCTTTGAGCATACAAATAAATTAGTTTTCATAAACTTAAGATGCTTTCATTTTTGAAAATTAATTTCAAGTATTTATGTACAGACGAACAAATAAAATATTTTTTTTAAAATATTTTCTGCACGCTCTTGACAGTCTATGATTAATTTAATTATAAAAATAGCAAGCAACAATTTCTAAGCTACCCTTTAAACTCAATTATAATTACAACGACAGTGACAGAAATTGTCACCAAGCCAATATAATATGACCTACAGTCACGCAATATTCTTAAACTGGACTTACTGATTATTACCATGACACATAACGAAAAGAATCGATAAATGTACGTTTCAAAAAAAGTTTACTAGCAATTAAGGGTCCTTTTTTTTTTGATTATTGTTTTGACTTGAAATCAAATAGGTGAAAATTGACATCAATAAAATGTGAACTAAATATTCATTTTTTATGAGAGTAAATATAACTAAAATAGTTCATTCATTAATTACAAAGTTATAGAAGGACAAAAATATTTAAAAATAGATTCTTATGGTATTTTTTATCAATAAAATCTCTTACTATACATGGAAATTTGTTCTAGCGTACAAGGAAAAACTTTTGTTGTCGCGACAACATGTCTTTATTCAGGGAAAATATAATAATTGCTCCCTTTCTCCTAATGTAAACAGGCATATTGTAAAACTCATACACTCTTTTGTATTTTGTTTAAGGGTATGGAATAGCAAAAATAATAGCAAAGTTTTATCAGTTATTACCGTTCCGTTAGTAAACAACAGTTCCAATCAATCATAGATTTCCTCTGTCACACAAATCAAGTATTTTAATTTTCAATTGTGTTAAATGAAGATGGCATAATTTTTTATCCTCAAACTCTAATGGATACACTACTCTATTATTCAAGGATATTTTTTTGTTTTACTATAGCAGACTTAAGGTGAAAAATTCATAAATTCTTTTGTAATTCCCAAGCATAAAATGCTCGAGTACTTAGCTAAAAGAAAACTTAAGGGTGTCCTCATTACAATCACATACATTTTCAATGAATAAAAATTGGTAAGGTTTGATATCGTGCTTATATCAAATAATTTATTTAATTGAAACACTTCAAGCCTTAATTTAAGTTAACTCTGCTCCTACTCATGATCTAAGTCACCTTAATCTATTTTTTATCATCAATAAAACTCGAAAAATTGACAATGTTAACCGGGAAATCAATATTCCTAATGTTATTTCTAAAAGAGCTTTTTATTAGTTTAAATTGTCCATTAAAGTTTTATATGTCCTTATGTTCTATATTTGTTGTTGTTACGTAATTTAATACCATGAAAGCATAAATCAGGAACAATAAGGGGAAAAATACTGAAGTTCTTGAATACAGGATTTCCGTTATTTGTAAATATCTCCCAATCCTCCACAATCTAATCATTATAGAGTATCTAGAAAAAGAAAAGGAAAAAAAACTGTATCGATTTTTGAATCCTTTGAAGTTCAAATCCTTTTTAAACCTCTTATATTTTAAGCTCTCATGTAAAATTGACGACGATTCAGGTGTATTTATGGATGACCTTGTGATTTCTCCAAACACTATATACGAGTAGGAAAGAAAATGTTTTTATTAAAGGGATTTTAAAAGGTTATAATACATCAAGGAAACGTAAGCTGATGATGCATCTTTTGATCTCTAATGGACTAAATGTAATATAGTTTTACTTTATGTACTAATTTGATGATAGATACCGGATATTATAGTCCTTTGGTAGTAATTGAAAAAATTATATTTATATTAAAATCCAGAGCTTATAATATGCTTGTATTGAAGCATGAGCTTTTTTAGAAATATACATGAATTTATAGTTTTCTTTTTAGTGCTAAATGTTGGCCTTAAAAACTACCTTAGTAGTAACTCAGTCTTTCGTAAAGAAAAAACTCTCAACTTTGTCCAATTAAAAACAAAAATTTTGTTTTTTTTATATTTTTTTAAATTTTGTCTATCTGCATTAATGAAGGGCTGTGCACTGTAATTTCAAATATTTGATTAAATTTGTAACAATTCACTGAAAACCAAATCACACGACATGAGTGTAGATATTTCTCTAGCTATACTTTTTTTTATATTTCTCCAGGTTTAAATTTGTAGCAATTGTAGTGCATTTCGCGCAGTATATCAACGACATTTTGCCTTGAAAAAATTGATATTTACCTATTAACGGTTTTTTTATTACCTTTTTTAGACAGTTTACAGTGATGTAACCACTAAAAATTAGATTTTATTTTAATTTTGCAAATTTTCAGATTTTGTAACATCTCCTAGATTCTGAGTTATAAGAGATAAATAATTCTTACTAGTATTGAATTTCATTAAGTTGTAGTTACTGGTATTTTGTTCAGAATTCATTTTTGAATTCTTTCTAAAACATTCACTATTCACTGATTTGAACATAGTTATTAAGAATTCTATTCTTGTTTGTGACTGACAATGAGGTAAATTTCGTTCTTAAAAGCTAATTTTTTATTTATACTTTTTTTACATCAACAAAACATTTTTAAAACTATAGCTATTGAAGCACGTACAAGGACTAAAAACTATAGTTAGTTACTCCTTGAAATCAAAATTAGATTAAAATCAATAATCCAATTATATTACAATAGATTGTAGAGAATAGTGCAAGCTCAGACCATACAAAAAGTACAATTTTTTACTTTTATTCGTATAAAAGTCAGGATCAAAATTTATTAAACCAACAAATAATAATTTTTAATTAAATCAATCAAAACAACATACGTCAATGAAATAATTGAATACAAAAACTTTTAATTGCAATGAAATATTTTTCAATAACATCTCATCGTAAATACAAATACAAAACAAAAATAATTCTGTTAAGTCATCACAGATTATAATCCTTGCTAATATATACTTTAGTAAGTCAAACAAGGGTTATACATAAATTGGACGATGTTCTTAATGTTTTTTATACGTGTATTTTATAAGTTGAAATTCAATCCTGAATACGTAAATAGCAACAAGAAAAAAAAAAACAAATTTTTTATTACCCTCAATTTCTTAAATCAACAAAGCTTCTTTATATCAATTGAATTCTTCTGAATTCTTTTACAAAGTTATCCATTAAATTTATGACATATTACTTTTCTTATACAAAAATTACAAAATATATGAAAACTTTTTTCTTGCTAACAAACATTAGAGACACGTAATTCTAATTTGTTATCCAAGAAAGAAAGAGTTGTAAGAAATTACTTTATTTCCCTTTTAAAAATAGCATTCACCTTTTTATATATAAATTTAATACCTAAAGATTATTAGCAGATTGTTCAAAATGGCATTTAGTACTAAAAGAAAAAAATTTAATTAGCTTAATTGATATAACATCACCAATCCTTTGAAATAAAATTTTCCTTAATTTGAGATATGTGCTAGAGAAATATTCGATACCACTCCTTGGAAATAATTAAAATTAGTATAATTACCAACGTCTGGGATTATTTTATCCTTTTAGATTACATTTTTATTATTTAATTTCCCTTTACAAAAGTCAGCTAAAATTTGAATTTTAAATTATCAAATTACCTCAAAGTATGCAATGTAGATTTACTTGCATACGTTCAGGCTTTGATGTTTTTAACGATATTTACCAAGAAAATTGTTATGGAGGAAATTAAAATTTTATTTTCTTCTATTAAATAATACTTTTTCGTATAAACGATTATCTTAATGGAACGTTTTGAGACTACAAAAAAAAATTATTTAGTTTTGGAAATAATTATTTCTTGAAGGGGTGTTCTGGTTTAGACGCTTTAATTTTGGGTGTCTTTTTGGACGCCATGAAAAGAACCAATAATTTTTTAAGCAATATATTTCCTGTTCTTTTCGCCTTTAGAATTTAAAAAAAAAATTATTAAAAAACTCTTCTTTATCGGTTGAGTAAATATTGTGATATCATGCACATTGTTCCTAAAAAAAAACAGTTTCGAGAAAAACGCATTTAAAATTTTAAAGACTGAACTGAACTAAGCACTAAATGCGTCACAAAATGGGCTATAACTCCGAAAATAATTTCGAAAAATCCTCTTAAGAATATTTTCGTAAAAAGTTAAGCCATGAAAATATGCAAAGAAAAAATTGATTTTTCCGAATTTCTAAACCAGAAGACCCCTTAACACTTATACTCTCGTGAGACAAAATTCTGCCGTCGCGAAAAGTTAGAATGAGAATTTTCTCTTCGGGCATAGTGCGATGAAAGTTTTATCGAGAAGTCGATACTAACGTCAAAAAATATAATAATAAATTTGTTAAACTCAAAAAAAAAACTAAATTCAATAAAAAATATTTTCTTTTTTTTGTTTATTTTAAAAAAATGCTTCATTCGCTTAAAAAATTCAAAAAAGGGATAAGGTAGTTTTTATATTGTTTTTAATTGATAATAATTCGTAGTTATCGTTCTTTCTTTGAGTTTGTATGAATATTGCAAAAATATAAAAAGGAAAAATTCGGGTAAATGATAACTGTTTTGACTTTAAATTGATGAGAATTTTTATTAGCTAACTTGTTGTTATTTTTTGTTAAACTTTTTGGAAAAAGAATTAAACATTTTCCTTGAGTTTTGCACAAATAAGTGTAAAAAATTCAAATTTGATAAAAAATACCTGCTCCTCGGTCATAGCACTTACAGTTCATGCTGTATTGATAAATTTTAATCTAGTAAAGTTTTTAGTATAACTCCCGCATAAATTTATGCATAAAAAACTCACTGATGAGTAATTTTCCTTCTGGAATCATTTCCGTAAGAGACGAAGAGCATGCGTTTAAATAAATCTTATTACAAATAAATTAGAAAAAAAACATCACAACTTATGTACACAACGTATTTCTTTGTAAGATTGTCAGAAAATTCAATACGAATTGTATCCCATTTGAAAAATCATAAATAATTTTGAAAAAAAAACTTTTCTTGTATTACTTCACATTTATTTCCTTGAAATCATTTTAAGTGTACAACTCTTTTTATAGACCTTAAAACGTTAAAAATATCCCCCAGTTTCAACAACAATCATCATGCAAATATATTTTACTGTTTTTCATCTTCCAATAAAAACCACTACTAAAAAACTAAATTGCCTTAAGTCCTAATATTATATTATTTATTGTTCAAGCCCGCAGAAATACTTGTTATAGGTAAATAAAAATTATTTACCCTTTTAAAAGAACAAGTTCTATTTAAGAATGACCTTTGTTATCCTTTACGAAGATTTCTAACGATAAATATCACTTTTATTTAACTAAAAAAGAGCTCTATGGGATAAAAATAAGAGAAAAAATACTCGAATTCACCCTAATTGTCTATATTCATCCTAAAAATCTCATATTTTGAGCATGAAAGAGAATTTAAAATTATTTCCATAAAATTTTACATAACAAAAAAGATTCCAGTTAGTGATATAAAACTTCTCTCGAAGAGGGATCATTTTTCATAATTTTGTTCTTAAAAATTTTCTTTTTAAATACATTTATTAAAAATTATTCATGTGTAAGAAAATTATTTCAAAAAATTTTTTTTCTAAAATCCGTTGGATTATTTAAAACAACAAGAACTAAAAATAGTTCACATGCTAAAATAAAGAAAAGGACTTAAAGTAATATTTAGGCAATCATTATTGAATTACTTTAAAAAACTTTTTTTCAGTCAAAAAGAGATGTAGAACAAAAAAAAGCTATGATTAATTTATGTTGAATTAAGAAAATATTGGCTAAGTTTCTACAAAGCCCAAATTTGCTAAAATTTATACAATCCAAAACTGATGAAATCGTTAAACACTGTAACTATCAAAACCTCTAAAGCTAATTTTCTCAAATACAGGGTTTGACAAGTTAAGTGTTATAAATGTGGTGAACTATTTATTTGTGTCTTTAGGTTATTTATTCTAGTTTATTTTTTTTGGGTTCTGGCTGTGACAGTAGTTTTATATATCAAAAATAAATGATATATCAACACAAAGCAATTTTCTCAAAATTTTATTATAAATATTAAATTATTACTAAAAACTTCATTTTAATAATTATTTTTGTACTAAAATTTATATATATTTAGAATTTTTTTGGAAAAAATAGAGACAAAGCTGAATTTTCTATTAAAATATCAAAATTATTAGTATTCTACTTTAGACACCCGAATTTTTAGTGTTTCTTCGGACCCCATAAAGAAAAAGCATTAAATAATTTTACCAAAAATTTGCTCGTTATATATTAAAGAGTATGAAATAATAATATTATTAAAAAAAAAATCAAGATTGGAAAAACTGCAGGCTGGTAAAGTGGGGGCCCGTGTCTTTGTGCACGATTCCATCCCTTCCAGTAATATGAAGAAAAAAGTTTTTTTTTAATTCTTCAAGAAGAAAGGTGCGGTTATGGGACTACGAAGTCTTTGAGAAAAATTTTTGTTTTCACAAAAAAAAGTTACGTTTTTTCCGTTTTTTCCGTTTTTTTCGCCTTTCGGAATTCAAAAAAAAAATAAATTTTATTAAAAAACTCGTCGTAGTCCTGTGCTCTAATATATAAAAAAAAGTTTAAAGAATAAAGTGAACTAAGCACTAAATGCGTCATAAAAAAGCTGCAACTCGGAAAATTATTTGAATTTCTAAAAATCCTCTTGGGAACATTTTGTTAAGGGCTTAAGCTATAAAAATTGCAAAAAAAAAAATTTCGATTTTTTGGAATATCTAAACTAGAAAACCCCCCACAAGCAATATAAATAAATCCATCCCCGCTCCGAAAGGTTTTTGATTTCAAATAATATAAATTAATAAAAACAAAAAAATCATCAAAATCGGAGCTGTTCTTTGGGACATGAATTTTGCCTGTTTTTTGTGTTCAGTGATTCCACTATTTATATCCTCTTCGAAATCCTATAGTCATATTAAGAAAATCTGAGCTCTTTTTTCAGTTTTCTATTTAAAACAAAAATGCTATTCAGAAAAATATTCTAAATGGTAGAAGCAGGACCAATAAAAACAAAAACTGCAACTGACTTTCAATACGTGAAATTTTAATTTTTTCGACTTCTATCATAACAGATGCACATTTCATATATAATTCGAATGCCAGGCTAAAATCATACAATAGCAATTTCCTTAGCAAACAAACGAACAAAAAATTCTTTTTAATGGAAAATGTCAATAACATGTTTTACAGAAAAACTTTGATGTCTCAAAATTGGTAAAATTTCAATGGAAATATATTTACAGTCATTAAATTTGATTGCTAAAGCGAAATTTACACTTCTCTAGTTTTACATAACAGTCTATCCATAACTTTTATCAAATTGTGATAGCAATGACCTGATAAGATATTTACCCTGCAAAAATAATTTTTTGCTGTTTTCTTCTTTTTTTTGTGTAGCAAAAACCACTCTACTTGCTGGATACTTTAAACAAAATTTTTTTGTTAATTAAACAGTAAAAATAAATTCAATAATCATTAAAAAAATTACTCAAACTGAGATTCTTTCCAATTTACTCATTATTGGAGACTACAAATTGTGCTTTGCCTTAGGTCCTCATACTTTAGTCCCTCTTTAGGAAAATTCAACTACATTTTTCTTATTATTTGAAATTTCCATTCCAAAAATTAAAAATGTGAACTGTTGGCCACAGATTTTTTATTTTTTTTCTACAAAAAAAAAATATTTTTTAAAAAAAATTATTCAATTCAAAATCCTATTTGACTTTCTTTACCGGCAAAACATAAACTCATTAATGTACATCTTGAGACTTGAAATTTTTTCCTTAGTTTAAAACATTTTGGAAAAAAAAATTTGCAATACAATGGTAGTTCATTGTTTTTCCTTGTTAAAATTTCGATAAAGAAAGTTTAGTTGAAAGAAAAAATAATTAAAAAAGGTAAATTCGTTTTGATATTAAATTAAAGAATAAAAACAGCAGTTTCTGACTTTGAAATCATTTAACGGTCCGGTAGTTTGAGGAATATTTACTTAAACAATAAATTATGGTAGTTCGCTGTAGCTTTTTTTCCTGTTGTTATGGTAGAGTTTTTAAATAGTGCTCCTTGAAGCAAAATTTCGTGTTTTTCTTTTTTTAACTCATCTTTTTATTAAAACGTTTATGTTTTTTTGAACGAAGGTTCGTATTTTTACATGAGGGCTATGCGAAGTTTTTAAATGGTACCTAATACCCTTTCTTGATTGGTGTTATATACACACTTGTAGCCTCCCATTCAAAAAAATCATTTCTTGACTGGCAAAGTGTGTATATGACGTCATTTTAAAACATATGGTGGAAATTTCAAATGTCAAAAGTTAAGAGTTTTTAAATCATTTTGTAAAATTGTTAATAGACAAAGTAAAAAGTTAAGCCAGCATTTAAATTATAATTTTGACATAAGTCCATACGGAACTTCTATTTTTTTTTTGTTGTACAACCTTAAAATTCACAATAGATGTAAATTTTCCCTTTATACATACAGCAGTGTGTCTTTCCGTGTATTAAAAGAATGTGTATATCCGTGTGTCAAGAAAGGGTATCAGGAATGCTAAAATAAAATTTCTAAACGGAATTCTAATACCAAATAACACAAAATTTTAATACAAAAATGTAATTGTTGTTTATTTTAGTTGTTTTTCTTTTGATTTATGGTGTTTTTAGTTTTAATTATTGTTCTTACTTGTTAATTATTTCTTATAATTATTGTTAATTCACAGTTTCTAAAGGGTAGGACTTAAGAAACTTTGTTCCCAGCGGATGCGCTCAGAAAGTGAAAAGAAAAAAACTGTTTACTTTTTATTTTCCTAGATAATAACCAAAAAAAATTTATTTATATACTAAGACTATTTCTCGACCTAACATTGAGATGTCGTTACTTTAAATGGTATTTTACTCGTTTCAGGTTAATACACTTGTTACTGATGACAGATATCAACTTAATCAAAGTAATAGGTTTCTCTTTATTGCTCTTTGAAGTTAACGTGTCATGAATGTTTTTAATAAATGAAAAAATGAGAATACCGTACAGTAAAAAGATTCTTGGTTTTAAGTTGGTTTAACACTTAAAGAAATTCGATGAAAGTGTATAAGGAAACTGCTTCTTCATTTTCAGTCATTAAAAACTTGGCGGCTAAATGTAGACGTACTTCCCTTAAAGCACAGCCAAAAACTGCTACCACAAATAAAAACATCAAAAAGGTACAAAATATTGTATTAAAGGAACATGGATTAAAGATATATTACATTGCTGAGATAGCTATCCACAAAAATGGTTAAATACATCATACATGACGTAGTAAGCATTGGAAGAGCCTTGTGTAAGTGCCGCATTTGCTAACTTGTGGCCAAAAAGCGAATTACACTAGAATGTTCGGATCGTTTAGAAAATGATTCGAGTAGTAATGTGCGGTATTATGCGGCCATGGATGAAATTTGATTCTATAACTAAGCACTAGAAACCAAACAACAGGCAAACAAGGGTATTAAGCCGGCAATTCTGTACCCAAAAGAATAAAAGTCAATTTTATCTAACGGTGAAGTAATGGCTAGTTTTTCTTTTATGCTAAATTAATTCTGGTTATTGATTATCTCATCAGTTTAAGTCCTCAAGTTTGGTTTAACTGCCATGCATTGACCATATTGATATTTTTTTGTAATTATTTTAAAATTAAATAAAGTTTTGATAATTTTATAATAAATTTTTTTCAATTAATTCAGTTGGTTCCAATAAAAATTTTAAAGATATATAAATTTACCTAGAATTAGAAAAATATAACAAATAAAGTTTCTGGCGTATATAATTCCATCTTCTTTTTGAGCAAATATCAGCCAAATTTAATTTTATTTTACATTTAATTATTATTTTTTTAAGGAGTATTTTCAAAAATTAGTTGTTATTTATTTCTCTATCACATTTAAGCATTCTACATGTATAGAACAAAGTTTGCGATATAAGCGTCAGCTGAGATGTAGCGATGAGCTAAGAGAAGATTTTTATTTTACAATTAGCTTTAAATTTCTCAACTTAACATTTGCTCCCGCACTTCTTTAAAAAAAGTTAAAACAAGTAAAATGTCTCTCATGAAGCGTATGGAAAATTAAATTATTCATTTATAAATTATGACCAAAAATGTATTTATATACATTTAATTTTTATTTGTATTAACTTTACTTTATATCCCTTACTCTGCATCTCATTTTAATGCATGTGATTGTTTTAAACCTATAAAAAAATAAATATCGATTTCAATCTTTCTTTCGTTTACGATCAAACTTACTGCCAAAGATAGCAATTTGTGGCCAAAAAGGAAAAAAACAGCTAATGTAAATCTCAAAGTAAATCCTTTTATTTGATATACCATAAGGAGTCTTTACATTGTCAGTCGCTTTCTTTGTTTTATATTATTTTTGTTTACTAACTAAATATCAATCTCAAAGGACTATTTAGTATTTTTTTCTTCCATTTTCTGGCAACACAATTAAAGCTGCTTAAACAAATACTGATATTATTAAAGTTAAATTTTTCAACAAGAACTAAATGAAAAACAACAAGAAATTTACTTAAATAAAGTTCCCAATTAGCTTATGAAAAGGGATGACCAAAAAGGCTTAATAAGCAATTTAGGGAAGATATATGTTTTAAGCTCTAAAGGACTCTCATAATAATAAAATTTTTATAATACTCTTTTGTTTTTTGTCTGAAAGCGTCATATGGAGCAAATATGCCGTTTTTGTTTTATATTAATAAAACATTTATTTAAGGATTTAAAAGGATTACATATTTTATATTATAGAACTTAAAAACCTCGGTTAATTGAAGTTCATTAACCCTTTGGGTACATTTGACGGCTAAGACTCGTCATGCACTTGTTTTTCTAAGAAGCGGATGACGAGTCTAAATCGTCATTCAAGGTGAAGCAATGTGCAAAACATGTGCAATTCTGTTAATTTCATCGTAGTTTGTATCAGTTTTAAAAAAAAATGTAATTACAGTCACAGTTTATTGGCTTCGAAATGGAAATGTTAAAAAAGATATTCACATGCTTAGCACGAAACATCCAAATGCTGATTTGATAGACACAGGCAAAAGCAGTAAAAAGAGGTGGCAATATCGAAAATATTATAAAATCAGCATGTATGCTTGAGTATAATAAAGGTATGGGAAGCATTGACAAACAGGACCAATTGGTAGCGTGCCTCCCAATTAGGAGAAAATATTTTTCTATCTAATAGACATGGCCTTTTATAATGCATACGTTTTATATTCTAAAACCAACTGCACAACCAATGTAGGCATTACATCCAAATTAGGAAAGACACTAGCTGACAGTGCAAACAATGCAAAGTACCACTGCATTTGCCTACCTGCTTTGAAAAATACCATATTAAATATTTATAGCTGATTTTTTCACTAAAATATTTAATTAATCTATTTGTAAGCTCTCTGAAAAATATAAAGGATCCTTTTTAGTTTTGCAGCTCCATGGACTCACTTAATCAATATAACTAATCCTTTCCTTTCGATTGTCTGCATATGCAGACTGCATAATAACTCAGCAGAACTACTGAAGTGGGGAAATATATCAACTTTCAAATTCTTTAATTACACAACATTGATTTGTTGTTATTAAACCTCCACATACGGAGATGTCTCGCATCAACTTATCCATACATAACTTGGGTAAATTTACAAATATGAATCTTTACGAAATCTGTTCCGCAAGTTATTCTATAGTTTTAATAGGTTTCAAATGTAGCAAGTTACTTTATCTACCTCTATCAGAAAAATAATATGAATTCAACTTAACCAATTTTGGACTTGGATTTTTATAATTTTATTTAAAGTTAGTATATTCATATTAAATTTGGTCTCCAATAAATTTTAATTTAATAAATTTCATAAAATTTGAAATTCTGTTGAATTTCAATGCAAAAAAAAGAAATTAAAAATTTACCTTGACATGTATTCTAGAGATAATCAAAGAGAATATGAAATTGCAACAACAATTAACTACTATTAAACCTTGCATAAAAAATTAATTAAATAATTAAATATGTACCTAGAACACGCTAATTTCTCTAGATTCTAGAGGTAAATAATCAATTCCTGCACACCTAAATTAGCTGACGACAACAAAATAAAAGAAATCATTTAGATAAGAATTTTGTTCAACTTTATCAAATTTAACCCTGAATAATTTTAAATGTAAATAAATTTACTTCTTTCTAAAATCATCTAAGAAACAATAAAAACAAAATATTATTGTTTATATCAATTTTCTGTTTCCAGCCAAATGTCATTTTTGACACTTTTACTAAACACATACATATAAATGATTTTCATGAACTCAGCATAAAATGTACATAAAATATATGGCCCCGACAAGTCTACTAATATGTATGTGTATTATATTTGTTCAATGCAGCCCTTTATATTATATATTTGACAGTTTATATAATTGTAAAATGCAATTAAAACCATACCAAATGTAAAACTGTGTTGACAACTTCCCGATTGGTGACTTGTCCGACTTCGATTAGTCCTATAAGTACAGCAAATTTTAGATTGTCTGTCATAGACATTCGTACGACATCCTCAGGACGTTTTATTTCATTAAACGGTGGACTATTTAAATCCGCCATTTTAATAGTAAATAATTTTAATTAACTACTTAAAACCTAAGAAAAGAAAACTTAAAAACACAAAAATTCTTATTTCACTCTTGTTAATTTAATTATTAATTTTTTAATTGATATCTAATACACAAGTTTCACACACCTTACACAATTATATTTAAATAAAACTTTATTAAAATTAATTGATAATCAATTTGGATGACTTATTTATTTTACATATTTGACACAAGAAAAATACGAAAAAACCGCAGCCATTTGATAACAAATGTTAGCTGCCATTCACTGCTTTTTTCTTTTTCTTGTAAATTATATCTTTATCTCTCTCTAGTGTAAAAAAAAAGAAATAAACATGCGCTTATTTAAACAAAACTGTCACTACCATTCCTTACAAAAGCGGCTATCAAACTAAACTCTCCTTTAAACTTTTTGTAGTTTTTCTCTTCGTCAGCATAAACAGCTGACTGTCTACTGTCAAATTGACTTTTGAATGAAATCAAATGAAATATTTTTTTAAAAAACTTAGATTTGATGAAGAACTATATTGCACATAGAGACGTGATTGATTTACTTAAACAGAATTAAAATATTTTTTAATAGCGAAATTTATTGTAAAAGGGGGCTTCGTTGAGTTTCAGGATGGTATGTGTCTGGGATTAGTGTTAATACAGGAGGAAGTTTACAGTTTGGCGGAAGCACACCACGGAATTACGTCAAATAAATATTTTCGATGGTCCGAGTCATTTCTCGGACATACTGACTCACTGACGTTACATTACTGACAATCTAATGTAGGTAAAATAAAAGAAAAATGAAACTAATCAAAATGTGAAATTCGTTGAGTATGCGTATTTCAGGATAGGAGATACAGAGTGTGTTTCACAAATCAAATAAAGTTGTTAAAGTCCCAGCAGGAAATTACCTAAGACATTCCAATGGAATAAGTTTTGGATGCCTTAGATTTACCTAACATTCTGAGGCAATAATAAGTTTTTATTCATTCCTATTCTTTTATAGGCACTCCAAATGCCTATCAAACTAACACATTTAAAGTTATCACGTGTAATATAATAACTATAAGTATATGTGATTAGTTTAATACCCTTTCTAAACAACCCTGTAGTCTTCCATACAAAAAAATCGGTTCTTAACAGGCAAAGTCTGTACATATGATGACAAAAGAAACATGGCGTCTAAATCTCAAAACATATAATGTCAAATGTCAAATAGGATGTCACAGGTTGTTAAATTTTTTAAAAGTGTTTTAACTAAAGAAAAGTAAAGAGTTTTTAGGTTATTTTGGTAAATTTTTTAATAAAGTTAAGCAATAAATGTTAATGAAGCTATGAGAGCTAGAGATACACAAAGCAGAGGGATCCAATAATTCACAATAGATCTCAATTTTCTGTGCCTAGAGACTTTAAAAGGCTGTAGTTACTACACGATTTCAACCAGCTATGTACACTATGTATGAATTCCATACTCTGCAGTTCTGCGATGAATACTTGCAAATGTTTGGTAGGTTGGAGTTCTTCTTCTCGAATACTTTTCCCTATTCTCACCAGCTGCTGCTCTTGCATTCCCATTGTTTAAACCATAAATGAAATGCATATCTGCAATTTGAGAGTTGTTGTACTGCGTCTTTGGATCCATATTTTAAAGTATTTAGCAAAAAAAGAGAAAATTCTTGATAGTAACTTATTCTACTGCTTTTAATCTTATTTTCCACTAAACTTCTTCAAATCTCTAATAACTTCTATTTATATTCAAAAACAGTTATTTTACCTGTGTGTATCTTAAGGTGAAGTCCTTAAAGATAGTCAGGTAGAAAATTCTTATCAAGTTATCTGGAAAGACTTACTTTGTTAGATTTTTATTGCACTATGAAAAACAGTTAGGCCATTAAAACGTATTAACTATTTATTAGAAAACATTTATAATTTAAAAAAATAAAAAAAAAAATTTTTACTTATGTTGACGTTTTTTGAAGAAAAAAGCAAAAAATGCCCGGGATTTTTACTAACGGTTCTACTTAAAAAATTTGTTCTCCGCCATTTGTTATTATTTTTAATTTTTTGCTATTTTAATAATAAAAAAATATTGTAAGCTACAAAAAAAATATTTGTTTTCACTCATTAGAATATAGTTTCAAAGGTTATAAGTGATCGAGTGTGTGAGGGTAAAAACGAAGTCTGAAAAATTCAAGAAGCTGAAACTCTAATGCCTAGGACTCAGTAGCACTTAGCATATATGGGACGACTTAGCACATTAAAAATGGAGAGTTTTCCTAAATACCAATTGGAGTGGACTCACTAGCATATTAGTGTTTTCATTGACATTCATTCAAAAATTAGCTAGTAAATTAGATTTAAATTAAATTTTTAGCTAATAACGAATTCATAATTTAATAAATTTCAACAATATATGAAATATTCAAAAAAAGATATGAAGTAAAATCAATTCTTCTCGACTAATGGACTCATGAGCATTTAGTACCAAATTTTGTGTTGCTAAGCGCTAGTGAGTCCTAAGCATAAAACGAAAAAGGTTGACCCTCACTTTTTGTGTTTTTTTTCGATGAAATTTCCAAAATGAAAACGACTTATACCAGGTTCGCACAGAACAATTACTGACGAATTTACTGATAAAAACTCTATATAAAAAAAAATCTTTCGCACTGAGTTGAATTTACTGACGTATTTACTGATGACTTCATATGTCAAAGTTTTTATTATTTTGTATGTCAATTCGGTTTGTGAAGTGAATTTAATTACAATTGGGAGTGTTAGCAAAAAAGACAGGAGTTTTTATTGAATTACACGTTTTACAATTTTTTTTTAAATACACTCATTTATAATTTGGTTGAATACTCTTGACATTGTAAAGTTCTGTAAAGTGCCTGTTCTTCATTTAATTAATTTTTAGTCGCTGCAAAAACAATATAGATTATTAAAATGATTAATATAAAACTCTTACCTTCAATAATGCATGTGTTTAATAATTTAACCTCACAAAACTATATTTAGTTATTGTCAAAACTACTTTCGTTAAGTTTTTTGGTCTAAATAGATGAAAATTCCCCTGCGTGCTGCCACATGATTCATCAGTAAATTATTATTTACTAATGAAATTTCATCGATAATTTACCTTGTTACACCATATATTTCCCATACAAAATTTCTTAATGTCAGTAATTTTACTGTGTGAACGTGGTATTACTTGTGACTTTTCCGGCCTAAATATACCAGCTTTTTGTGCGCTTCCTCCTAAATGCAACAGGCTTAATGTGGTTAACAAAAATAATCTTAATTTTTTTACCATTATGACATTTACCTTTAACCGTATAAAAAGTATAATTTGAATTAAAACAAACTTCATTAAATAAAATGTTAAATAAAAATCAATTTTTATTTTATGTGATACGTCAATTAAAAAGACTTCAGGAATTAATCATAAAAAAAACTAATGTAAGCCACTGTAAGCTCCAACAATAATAAAAACAGCTGATTAGATTTTTTCTTTTTTCTTTGCTTGAATATCAACACACTTGCTAAATACTAATACGATATCAAAAACTATAAATTTTTATATGTGTGCATAAATATTGCATATAGCAATGCAAATGTATTAATTTAAATTTTCTTGTATATGCTTCAAATGTAAACAAATATTATATATATGCATTCACACTATTAACCTTAAATGTATTCTTGCTGGCAGATTTCAAACAACTCAAACGAGCGCGAATGTAAAGTGAACATTTTTCGATTGACTGCAATAAAGTTTTTTTAATAGCATAATATTTATTTTTGATCTCTTTAATTTATTATATAGTTATAATTAATATGTGTTGAAATTCATAAAAATGTTATGTGATTAAAATATAATAATCTAATTGAGTGAATATTAAGTTTTTTAGCCACGAATGTCACCTGAAAACTGCGTCTTTACAAGGGCAAATCAAACACTTCTATAGCAATAGATTTTTGTTTTCTTTTTTATATTTGCAAAAGTTTTAATAAAGGTAATATATTTTGATTATATAATAATATTAAAGTTAATTATGTAAATGAATGTATTTTCTTTGTCTGACAGTTTTGCAAATATGACGCAATTAACACAATTCAACAAAATTTAATGGAAATTTTTATTATCAAATAGTTGAATAAAAACGACATGTAGAGTGGTCGTAAACAAAATGTATGTATTTAAAAAAATTTTTTTAATAATAATAATGAAAAATATAAAATTTTGTGATAAATAATTTTAAAGACCTTGAGTGTAAAAAAATTTTTATTTTTAAAATTGGAAAGTGAAAATTTTGATGTAAATGAAATTTAAAAAATCTCCTTTGTCCTTCGTATATAGAATACAGATAAACATACAGCTATATGAGAAAATAATTCAATGGTAAAAAATACAGAAATAGTGGGCTTGTTTATATATTATATATATATATATGCACTAATACTAGTTAGCTGGAATAGTTAAACGTCAAAAACAATTCAAGAGATTAAAGTATTTTTGTTTTGTTTTGCTGGCAGATTGTTGAATATTTGCTTTGTATAGTTCGATAAAAATTGTTTATTCTGATGAAATATTTATCAAAGTTTACAAGTACAAATAGTAAAAATTCTTGGATAATAATAATTTAAAGCAAATTAGATAGAGATACTAATTGTTTTTAATTAAATCTTTTTCCATTGTTACAGTTGCACTTGCAGTTAGCATTATTAAATACATTTTTTATGTTAGTAAAAAAAAAAAGCAGTTTATTGGGAGTAAAGACAATAATGTTGAAATATTCGTATAATTAAATGATTCGTGGAGATTTTCAAATCGCTTTGAAGTTATTTTACTTTTTTATATTTATTACTCTAATCACAAATTGAGCAATGAATAAAGAAGAAGAAAAATTTCTTGATTATCAGCGAGCTATCTTAAACTTAAAAATGGTTGTAAATAAAAAATTTTTTTCTCCACTTTTTAACACTTATTTTCAATTGTTTTAAAGAGAATTTGCTTTGTCATTTTTCGCATTTTTGTCTTTCTAATAAAGTTTTCAATTCAATTAGCTTTTAATGAATGTTCAGAGCATATTCTTTTCACGAAATATTTTCTTATAGCACATACCCCTTAAACTTGATGGATCAAGTTCATGGCAATGTTAAACTAAAATTAAAAAATAATTATTTACCCCAGACTAGTTAAAAAATTACTAGGTTGTCACTAATTGGATTTCAAAATTGTAATGTGCTCGTGAGACATTACTTTTTTATTGAAAAAAGTTTAACCTTTTTTTGTCGCGTTAATTTGATGCATAATACCCTGCATTCCAATTCTTAATTTGCAATTTTGTAACAAAATTACTAACAATATATTGTTTTAATAATTTTCAACTGATTTCGTAGTTCGTCTACAATTCATGATTTTAATTTAACTTGTAAAATATTTATAAAATCCAGCATTTTTTTCTTCTATAGTTGGCAAATTCTAACATTAATTTTTCTTAAGTACTTTTTCCCTCTTTTCAAACGTATCATAAGAAATTGTTTTATTCGTTTATTCAATACCCATTTCTTAAATTTTATGTTTTAAGAATTAATAGGTTTGACCATATTTTCATAATGAAACTAGAAGTCTAAGAAATATTCGTAATGTTTGTATGTATGTTTGTATGTTTGTATGGAAAATTCAAAGGTGGTAGCAAAGTGCATTACTACGGTAATTTCCGTAGTTATTCATATGTAGATCATTTGGACGCAATGTTAGATTTACAGTTTTTTTTTCAATGATTAATTTAATTGCTAATTGTTGCTATGATTGTCAGCTGCATTCATTTGGAAAACAAAACACTTGGCTTAATTAATTCGACTAAACGATTAAATGATAAGAAAATTTAAATTGTTAACATAAAGTGACCTTTTAACTTAGCCACTGTTTCGAAGCACGAGGCTTCAAAAGAAATAAAGAAAAACCATCCTTTGCAAAAATTAAATATAATATTACTAAAACTTCATCTCTTACATTATTCAAAGTAATCTCCAACTTATTGAGGGCATTGAACCAATCAATTTATCTATTTATGTCAACTTACTTTTATTTGTTTCATTTTGACATTAGCCTAAAAATTGTTATCAAACATCTTGTCAAAATATGTTGCTCTCTTTTCGTAATTATTTTTAACCTTCAGAAGCAGAACTAGTTATATTTAATAGACAAAAGGAAATTACTTTTCAGTCATAATACTTACTTTCAAGTTCAAAAATCGATGCAAGCTCTTCTATGACGGCTACCAAAGTAGCCAAAGTACTTATGGCATAAAATATGGCTCAACATGGATGCGATTTTAAGTGATGTTTTTTATTGTACAAGGATCATCGATAAATCCTATATAAATTAAAAATTTGATAGTCGCTAAAAAATGGTCCAAAAATATAAAGTCGCTTCAATAAAGATCACGACCTGACTGATTTAAAGTTTCTGTCACAAATAACTAATGTGAATGAAGTGAATGATTTTGTTTAGAAATATTTTTACCTAATTACATCTTGTTAACATTAATGTCATCAATTGAAAATCTTTAAAAGTTATTTATTCAATACACCCCAAATTTCTAGATTTTAAACTCCTGTCCCCATTTATACATGAAATTAAAATAATCACTCGTTTTGGAAAGTAAATTTAGTCAAATGATTTCTATCTAACATTCTATTTGTACTTCTGTTCATCTTTTGATTTGTTTCTTTAATAACTAAAAATTTAAATCAATCGAAAGATCTGGCTTATAGCCAAAATTTTAAATATTTTCCGATTATCTAGAGTCAAAAGATTGAGGGGGACATTGTGCGACACTAAGGTCAATAGGCCACAAAGAGATTATAAAGTTTTTAGTAGTACAAACGCCACTGTTATGATTTTGGTTTTATCTTTTTCTGTTTATCTCATTGTCAGTCTTAAATATAAATTGAAGTTCTTTTATATTAAAAATAAGATTTAATCTAATTTTCGGTTAGTATGGTTAGTCATGGTTTATGTTGCTGAAATTTCTTCCCTACTTTTTTTTTATATGTTTAGTATTTTTGTTTACCAAGAACTGTACAAAACTTATTTCCATGAAACTTTTATCATGTTTAAAATTTACAATGCACCGAGAAAAAATTATTCAATTTCTGCTAATTGTAAATTTTATATTTTTTAAAAAAATTGTCTATAAATGAGCTCTTTATATCCTAAAAACTGAAAAGAGTTCAGGATTATTCTGTTTTCAATACTTTGGAGACGGAAATATTGTGCTCTCCGATAGACCCTTTTAGAGTTTAATGGAGAGCCAACTTTTTTTATCCCGACTAATTGTCACAATATCCCTCGATTAGATAAAATTAAAATTTTACTCTCTTTAGGTCTTTAAGTTAAGTGAGAAAGATTAAATTTAAGAAAAAACAAATGTCAAATTTCTAATTAGGGCGTAGGAATGTAAATTTCAATTTTTAGAAAATTTGTTTGGGATAGTAAAATTTGCCTTGTTTTTATATGCTTATTAAAATTTTATAATATTATTAATCAAATTGAATTCAAATTTTAGCTGAATATCAATAATGTCAGCTGACTCACCAAAACGTTCCACAAGATGTATACCAGCGACAGTACCTCCACAAATCGTCAATGATTGTTCAATTATCGATAGTGTTGCTGGTTTTATAAATGATGTAGCCCTAACTAGTCAACCACAAATAGATCCAAAGGATGCTATACTCTGGGTACGCTTTGAGACATTAGCAGATATTAGCGATCCAACATTTGGTGAAGATTGGGAACAAGAAGGAAATGTAGCACCCCCGTTATTATTAATACTTGGTTATGGATCAGGGGTACAAATCTGGGCAATTCCAGCTAATGGTGAAGCAATTGAATTACTATCTTGGCGGCATGGTAATGTACGTGCATTACGTATTCTACCGACACCAATATCATCAGATGATCAAATGGCTGACGAACCAATCGATCAATATTCAGATAAACGGCCTCTAATTGCAATCAGCGATAATCCAGGCTCATCACATATTAATCAACAATTTTATTCACTAAGCATTTTATCATTAAAAGAGGGTATACAGGTTAAAACAATCAAATTTAAAAATTCAATTCTGGATATTATGGCAAATCGTACATCACTTGTAATAACATTTCCAGAAAGGATTGCAATTTTTGATGCAAGAACATTTGAGGATAGACTTTCAGTTACATCCTGTCATCCTAGTCCTGGGTAATTATTCCAAAATGAATATCACTTGTTCACTTGAAAGTAGAAGTTTTTAATTTCCACAGTATATATCCGAATCCCATAGCTCTTGGTAATAGATGGATGGCATATTCCGAATTTAAATTATTACCATCTAAACGTAGTAGTGGGGGCTGTGATTGTGATGGTGTCTCTAGCTATACAGCGACTGTTTTAAATGCAGCTAAAAGTTTAGGTAAAGGACTACGAGAACTAGGAGAACAAATGGCAGCTGGTCTTACTGGAATATCTCAAGTAAATAACGTTGCAGCAACAAGAGTTAGTGGTGTTCATAATATTGCAGGTGAATTAAGACAGCCTGGGATTGTAACTATAATGGATATAAAAGTATTTACTTTATTTTTTTTTTTAATATATTTATTTGAATATTATATCGAAAATTTTTTTTTTAGTATTCAATTAAAGAAAAGAGTCCAACATCGGGTGCACCATTATCGACAGCTGGTACTGATCCAATAATAGCCCATTTTATAGCACATCTAGATGCAATAGTTGCACTTGAATTCGATACAACAGGGATGCTTTTAGTTACTGCCGATAGACGAGGTCATGATTTTCATGTTTTTAGAATATATCCACATCCAAGTGGATCACATTTAGCTGCTGTACATCATTTATATATATTACATAGAGGTGATACAACATCAAAAGTACAGAATATAGCATTTTCATTAGATTCAAGATGGGTTGCAATATCAACATTACGTGGAACAACACATGTATTCCCAATATTACCATACGGTGGCCATGTTGGTGTAAGAACTCATAGTAGTTTACATGTTGTTAATCGTCTATCAAGATTTCATCGTTCAGCTGGATTATCAGTTGATGGTCGTTCAAATAGTCCTATATTTAATTCAGATAACTATGGTCAATCATGTATGGCATATAATAATCCAAGAAATCCACCATATCCAAAGCCAGTTGTGATACAGCCATTAGCACAAATTCGTCAGCCATCTGTTCTTGGAACACCACCGGGTAGCACACAAAATTCATATTCAAAATCACCACATGGTCGTAAAAGATTATCATCATTATCAGATGATAGTAGTAATCCATTACGTGTTTGTGCAGTTTTTGCTAAAGCTAGATCCTGGCTATTAGATCCACCAAATCAAACACGAGAATCAGCAGCGCATAGAATGCAAAAAAAAGTTGTTGATTCTCTTTTTATAATGGCTGGACATGGTGCTCTAATACAATATGATTTGGATACTAAACTTTCATCAAGTAAAAGTTTCTTCTTTTTTTTAATTTCAATGAAAACTTTGTTTAATAATTGAAAATACTTTTTTATTTTCAGATGTAGCAAAGGATAAAATTTGTGATGATACCCCAATTGAACTTGAAGTTGAAGCCAAGGCACAATGGATATTATCGAGAAAAGATAATGAATCTGAAATTCAGCCTCCTTTACCATTGGATAATTGGTTAATTAAAAATTGTGTAGCAAATTGTAGTTTAAATACTGATAAATTGAAAGATATTGATGATAATAATGATCAATGGTTATCCCAAGTTGAAATTATAACACATGCAGGCCCACATAGACGTTTGTGGATGGGACCACAATTTGTTTTTAAAATTTACAAAACTCCTAGTGGGTATGTTTTCAATATTTAATATTAAAAAAATTTATTTTTTTATATGTGTTAAATATGTAAATTTTTCCATCATTGCCTTTTATAATTTTATTATTTTTGGAACACCTAAAACTAGTTTTTAATTTGTAGAATAATTAAAAAATTATCATCATATTTGTTTAAGGGGGGAGGTTAGAGTTGTTAACACTTCAAAAATTGTAATTTTTTTGTTTATTGCATTTTTGTATTGAATAACATTTTAAGAAGGTGTCAATGTTACAAGGCATTCGGAACAAAATTCTCCTGGTTATTGACATTTTCAACTCCCTAATTCTTGTACCTATTACAGAGTTTAATACTTTAAAGGCGTTTTTCTCGAAACGAAGTTTTAAAAGTCCGTATTGTACTAATTATTTGAAATTGTATAAATAGTTTCTATACATAAAATACCTTACCTCAACGATGTTTTTTTACACCGTTTAGGAGGTTGTAAAATTATAAAATAGCTGATTTTTGCTTTGGAAAAGACTTTAAAGGTCAGATAATTCTAGTTTGAGATACGATGATCACTGTTGATTTTTTTTTAAAGATGACTTGAGAAATGCTTTATCACTTGCGTATTACTTGATAATTTTGTACAAAAATTGTACAGATGTTGCTAAGAACTTATACAATAACATTTAATATATTTCAAAAATTTTAGTTAAATCATATCTCAAAAAAGAAAAAGAATTCATAAAAAAAGTGCTTTTTTTTTCAACCATTCTATATGTTTTTAACATCTTAAAAAACTGGATTAATAACCGTAAAAATGAGATTAAATAAATTCGAAAGGCTAACAAACAATTTCAAATTAAAAAAAAAACAAGTAAAGCATTTTAGGAAAAAGATCAATAAGGAAAACAGTTTATCAGTTTAAAACTGAACAAAAAATACTTGTCTTAACTCAGTCGAAATTTTTCTTCAGAGATTTTTTTACTAATTTTACTTGAACAAAAATTATTTTCTCTTTTTAAAACTTCAATTTTAATGATTTTTCTATTTATGTGTAATTTTCAAATTTTATATTTTTAAATTTAATGTCTATTTATGAGATGAGAACTCCAACCACCTTTTTCACTAAAATTTATTTATAATCATACCAAATTTTATTACTTGATTCAAATTTCAATAAATATGTTTTCAGACAAGTCTAGTTCTGTTGTAATTAACACCAAAAACCTAGACCGTATTTTAATTAAATTTAAATAATTCTATTAAAATGAGAAATGATTATTTATTTTTGTTTTTGTAGTGGTTTGCTCAAATTTCTAAGCTTATTTACTTCTGTTTCTTTTTTTAAAAGTTAAAGCTGACACTTTATTAGAAATAGTTTCTAAAATAAATATAAACTAGGATCGCCCAGTTGTTGAAAATTTCAACAATACTTCGAATAAAACGTTGCTTTGTTTTTATATTATTGTTGTTTTTTCTCCCATACATTTTATATGGAAAATAATATGCAACACACATCACTCACTTGCAAGTGACATGTGTAGAATTTTGAAATAGATTTTTCATTCTGCACATATCTTGGCGACGTCGTCTTTCGAATGTAACCGGCTTGGATATAAATACCTTAAAAAGGGAGTATAAAAAAACGCCTTGTGTAGTAATATATAGATTACAGTCTTTTAAGTTTAAAAACATCAAAAATCTACTCTGAATTCTAGTAATCAAAAGGATATTTAAATTTAGCAGCAGTAAATAAGCTCAATATTCAGCATAGATTTTTTTTTAATATAAAACAAACTGTTAAACTTAAAATTTTAAAATAATTTTTTGTTTGTGTAAACCAAATTTCTTACTTTTAGTTGCAAATATAAAAATTTTAATATAAAAAATGCTTTTAAACAAATTTTTCCGTAATATTTGCTGCTAAATTCCAGCTAATAAATTTTAAACAGAAAGATTAGAATTTTTGTTAATATACTTTAACGGCATAAAAATTTTTTCAAGAAATTCCGTAAAAATTTTTCTGAAGTCTACTTAAGTAAGCAAATTATTTAATACGCTTCTAACTTACGTATGTAAAAAGGTTTAATGAGCCTTATTAATTAATATTTAATTAAATTTTTAAAAGAAAAACTTTTATGATTTGTATTTCTCAGTTCTCCATTGAGCCATATTGATACTGAGGCAACAGAAATAGGAGTTAAAACATCAAACAATAGAACTGAAAGATCCAGTCCAATGAATATGCCAATAACAACATCTGGTAGATCTACAGTCCCTGTTTTAATTGAATCTGGCTCATATAGTAATTTCTAAATTAAATTACATACATACATACAAATTTTACTTATATTTATTATTTTTCAAAATTGAAGGTAGCTTTGAACAAAGTCCTAAATTAATGGAAAAATTTAAACATGATCATATGGATTCAGATTTTTCTCGTACCCATGGTGAATCAAGATTAAAAGAGGATTTAGCTGATGCTATGAGAGAATCTCCATCTTCTCGTCATAGAGAAACAGGTAAGTTTTTTATTATTTAGCTTTTTCTCTGTTGTTGAAAAACAAAGTAGTGACAAAAGTTAATATTATTAACAATGCTTGTGGATTTGATTTAAGCATTTTTTGTAAATATATTTTATTTTAGATGTTTAGACAGTTAATTTGATTTAGTTTGAAATATATTTTATTGTTCTAAGAAGGCTTGTGGAACATTTTGTATTTATATTTAAATTATTACTAAAGCAAAATTTTATACAATAATTAAACTTTGATGAACTGTAAATATTTTAATTTTTTTCATGCTAGATATTTAAAAGAAAATTCCTTTAAATAGGAAAATTCTATTTATTAATATTTCGTCAGTATTTTTATGGAATAGAGAATAAATAAAACAAATAAATTTTACTGAAAACATTCAAAAAATCATGGTTGATTTTTTTTTCTTGTTTAAATTAACATTTACTAAAAGTTATAATTATTGTTTAATTTAATATTTTGGCTTATAGTGAAATATAACTTTCCCTATGCAACAGGCGATGCATTAAAAATTCTTATTTTAAGATTGTATATAAGTCCTGTACTTTGTATTTAACATTTTTATAGTATCATTGCATTAAGTAACGCATATTAAGGCGTGTACTTTAGTCTTCAATCTCATTTTATATATTCTCATAAACAAAAAGTTCACCGTTTGAACAGAAAGGAACTCCAATGACAATAAATTCATTAACTAAAAATGTAAAAATACTCTAAGACTGATAATCATTTTAATATTCTTTTTGTTTTTCATCCGTTCAATTCACTCAAAACTAAATCAACGAACTCGTCAAAAAGAATAAGACTGTTTTTTTTTGTACTTGCGCTCAGCTTAATAATGTCTAATTAATTCTGTTTGTTGTGATATATCATTGAATTAACATAAAGGATACCCTTTTGAGATACATCACCAAAAACAGATTAATTAATTTTATTAGCATAATTTTAATTTTGCTCATGAAATAAATAATGTTTTCATTTAATATTAATAACAAAATATTTGTCTGAAACTATATTTAAAATTTCAAATACTGACTTTATTGATCATCTTTTGTAAAAGAAATATTTATTAGAGCACTTAGCGCTTCTATTACGCGCTTAAGCGAAAAAGTCTTATATTGAAACTTTAAGGAAAAAATAAAAAAGTTTTACCTATTTTTTAAGTAGATTTAAATGGATTTTTTCAAAATTTTTGGAATTTTGAGTTTATTGTGGCAAAAGTGTTTTACTTTTTATGATCTTAATTAAAATAAAAGTATTTAATTTTATGGCGAACTCTTTATAAATCTACTGGCAGAATTAATACTGACAAAATAAAAACTTTTTCTTCTTACCCATTGAATCCTGTATCCATTACCTAAAAAGATTTTCTATTTTTAGAAAAAAATTAGTTCAGAAGTTGTTTCTTTATTATACTTGAGACTGTCACTATTATGTTCTTTTTGTGGAATAATGGAAGTTTTCAATGCCATAAAATGTGTTCTACTACTCTAGTGAACAATTTAACATAATTTTTAAGGAACTAGGAATGCGAAAAAAATTCAAAACATAATTCCAGTTTATGGTTTAGTGAGAAATTTGTTTAAAATTTGCAGTTATCCATTTTTTTTTCACAACCCAAGATATATATTAAAGTCTCTAGAAATTAGAGCTTATTGGATTAATTGGTTTTGAAGAATATATATAGGCACAAGGTTTTTTATTTAATACATGTTAGCATAGATTTTACTTATTTGTATGAACGTTAAATAATCTTTGGGGATATCACAAATTTTTGTTCAAAACACCACATTGAACATATAACATTTATCTCTGCTGCTTTCTTCAATAAAAAACTAAAAAATATTGTTTTATATACATGCTAAGAAAAATAAAAGTCACAGTCTTTAATTAAGAGCAATAACTAAAGCTAAGAAAATAAGCAATAGCAAAACAGATGCAAAATCACAACAGCTGTTGATTAGAGACGAGTCGTAATGTTGAATTAGTCTAAAATGAGTTTGCAATAATTCGCTGAAGTAACTGTGCTGTAATTGTGCACTTATTGACGGACACTTTGAAATTGAACAGCTAACAAAAAATGAAATTATTAGAATATAATTAAAAGCTTTATATGCAATTATGTAGAGATAACTTTAAATCAATTGATTAATTTTTATGATAGACTATCGGATTGATTTTATACCTTATTTACTGTTTTGCTTGTCTAGACGAGAGAGCCACTGCGGTCTATATGGACTTGTATCCTTTCTGATTAAGCTAGATAGGGATTCAAAATCTATTTTTGATTCTTGGTAAAAGATGACAATTCCCTATGTCACTACTTTTAAGAAAAGTACATAAGACAGGTAGAACTTTTTGAGGGAAACTTAAGAAGATACAAAACTGGAAGTAATTCTTGTCCCTATTTAAACGCTATCTCTTTTAGTTCGTCTCAAAAATTGGATTTTTAGTCTATTCATAATTAATCTCCCTCTATATAAAGATAAAATTGTATAAATTTCTAAAATTATTTTCAAATTTTGCGTTTATTAAATAAAAAAGACAAAAAGTAGCCAATTTGTAAGTGATTCATCTCCAAAATAAATTTTGGATTGTATTAGGATCCTGTCTACATATATAATTGTTTGTTTTTTCCTTAGTAACACTACATTTGATTGAAAAGAGCACTTAAAACAATATATTTTGAGTAAATATTTGTGCTTAAAGCTTTCTCCCATAGTTTTTAGGGATATAAATGCTCTTTATAAAAGGAATTATTACAAAAATTTGCATCACAATATATAATTGCATTATTTACTAATTTTATAAATTTAAAGAAATTTTTTTTATAATTGAAGCTTCCTCATTTGGCATGCTTCGTTTTATTGTTTTTAATAGTTAATTATTTTTCTAATGAATTAAGCTTAAAAAAAAATTAACAATCAAAAATATTAACTATAAAATTATCAAAACTTAATAAAAGCTACATCTCATGGAAAATTTTAATAACTAAATTACTCGTAACCGACACAATTCACCTATAGAGAATAAAAATGCTCATTTCCCTTATTAAATTCAGAGAACATAAGCCAAAGGCAGATGTTTAACTAATCAAATTTAAAAAAGTAATAAATCTCACTTTGGTAATTTTCAAAGAAATATAAAAAATTTGGTTTTGGTTAAATGTTTATAAATAAACGAAATATATAAAAATAATTTTTTCTTTTTTTTTCTTTTTTTGCGGTAAAACTGTAAATGCATGTAATTAAAGCTCAATTCAATATTTTGCATTCGTTTGTTTTATATTCTATGCACCGTAGTTCTTTTGTTTTGTTTCTTTTTTGTTTTGTTTTGAATCCTATGCTCTTATTCGAGTGAAAAAAACAAAACATAAAAAAGGTATTAACAAGAATAAACATTAAACTAATGTTCTGCCTGTGGCTTTTTTCTCTTGAAGGTGAAACATCTATTTATAAATCAATTGAGACAACATCGAGTAGCACGTCTTTGCCATCTGAAACTAAAATGGAAACTTCATCTAATGATATGCCTTCTACAATAGATAAATCAGAATTAAATTATTTTAGTAAATCTATTATTCTTGTTGATAATATTGTTAATCCACTTGGTATGGTTACAACTATTAAACGTCCGCCATCTGATTATATTGGGCCCAATTTAAATATTGATAATGATTATTTAATCCATGAGAATTGTGATGAAGCTCTATTTCGTCCTGTTGTTGCTATATTTTGTAAAAATGAACATAAAAATGAAAATGAAAATGAAAATAATTTTGTTAATGATTCATTTGATGATAAGTTACCTAAATCTATCGGTACTGATCTTGTGGTACCGGTAATTGAAGAATCTAAACAAAAAATGTCACATATGGAAAATAAGAAATGTTTAAATATTAATAATTCCAAAATAAAATATGATGAAGATGAAGAAATTGAGAAATTTAATAAGTTATCACAGTTAAATAAAAAATCTTCCGATAACTTCAAAAAATTAAGTGATGTGACTATGATGAATACTGTTAGTAGTTTAAAAGAGAATAATGAAAATATAATGTTAGAAAATAAGATCAAAGAAAATCATATTCATTTAAAGGAAAATGTCGATAATTTTTCACATATAACATCAAGAAATGAAAATGAAAATGAAAAGGAAGGAAATGAAAGGAAAGAAAATTCTATTAATAATAAACAAAAAACGGTATCCCAAGAAAAAAATAAATTAAGTTATGATATTCTATTACCACAAGCAACTAAACGAATTAGTCATGGAAAAAGTAAAATTTCAAAAAAGGAACAAGACATGGAAAAAAGTTTACTACATGTTTCATCAGAACCAGAAATTATTGAGCAAAAATTTGATATATCTATAAAGAATGCAATAAGTTTATCATCAGATGCTTTAAATAAAATGAAAAATGATAAAATTAATCGAAAAACAAATTTAAATAGTAATAATAATTTTCAAAAAACTATAGAAAATTCAATTGAATTGACTGATAATCTAAATGAAAAGCTTAAATTTGTTGAAAAATTTGATCAAAATTCTTCCGAAAATGATATAACAAAAATAAATAAAGATGAATTTAATATTAATGTAAAATTACCAAAATTAGATTTGAAAAATGAAAGTATAAATAAAGAACTTGATGTTGATATTGAAACATTTACAGTTTTAACAAAAAAGAAAACTAAAAAACAATCAAATGGAAAAATTATTAATAAAAAATCAATTTCACCCGATAAAATAATTTCTGAAAAGCAAAATATTTTGTCAAATACTGATAATGAAATTTTAATTTCATCATTAAATAATGTTGAAAATTTTGTTGAAAAAAATCTAGAAAGTTTTCATGATTCTAAAAATGATTCAATAAGTCTTATAAATTTTGAAAATTCTTTAAATGATAATGAAATTAAAAATAATGAGAATTTATCATTTTCAGCTAATGAATTAGTTGATAAAAAATTTCAAAAACCTTTTACAAAAGATAATTTAATATTTGCATTATGTGGTAGCATACATGAAATAAAATCTAATGAAAATATATCAAATCAATTAAATGATAATTATATAAGACTTGAAACATGTTTAACACCAGATGAACAAATATCATCATCATCTGATTCAGATTCACGTGAAACTGATCAACAAAAATTAATTTGTGATTATGAAGAACTATGTCCATTGATTGATTGTAATCAGACAACATCAGCAACAACATATTCAATGATAACATCATTAAATAATGAAAAAAAATCAAATAAAACAATATCAGTTGATATTGTTAAATCAATTGAGGAGACAACACTGCCAAGAGACAACAATCAAAAGGAAAAAATTAATGAAACAATTATTAAAAAAACAAATAATATAGATTCATGTGTGCTTGAAAATAATTTAACATTAACTTCAAATAATTTTCATTATTCGAATGGAAAAAAAAAATCAAAAAAGAAGAAAAGATAAGGTTTAATGATTTGTTTGATTTGTATTTTTTGTATATTTATTTATTACTTATATTTTACAATATTTCAAATTGATATTAGAAGAAAACAAATTTAGGGACAAAATTTAGAATTAAAATGGATTTTATTTCTTCTCATTTATTCTAATCCGAAGTCAATTTTTTTAGAGATTTCATGTACTCAAGCTAACAAATTTTTGATAGTTTTGAAATGGTAAAGAAAAATAAGTCAAATCTACGAAATATTTTTTTTGAATATTTCTATTAGATTTTATCAGGCAACATTTATTTTATAGCTTAAAATATATTTACACCTTTGCTTGCACACGGGATTTATTACAACATTTCATTTCTTAAACTCAATTACCATAATCCAAATTGTCTAATTGATTTTTCTCCCTGCGTGGAGTATATATACTTATCTATTTATATATAAACTCAAATAATTACTTAACCATGCTGATCTTGTTTTACTTGGCTAAAATTGAGCACATTAAAGATGTGCCTTCCATATTTATTTTTTATCCTAATTAAAGATGAGCACATAATATTTCTCAACTCTTAGTTAATTGTAATGCTTACACATTTCAAATAGATAAAATTCAATTAGAAAACATAATATACAAAAAATATTCTTAGGTAAAAAAGTGCTAAATAAAACTTATATTTAATATTCGTTCTAAATGCAAATTTTCTTATGGCATTTGTTATGGTTAAAATTTACTAAATAAAAGTTAGTCTTATTTTGAAACTTTGTACTTGTCAATTTTGTACTTTTGTCTGCTTACATTTCAAAAGAAACTAAAATTGCCCAAGAGTAAGAACAAAGAAAATTTTTGAACAGCCAAAACTTTGAATAAATTTTAAACTTTTTGCTAGTAATTTTCATAAAATTATCTTATGATCTCATTTCTAATAAAATTTATTTCAAAAATATGTATGTATTCTATTGGCATTAGAATTTTAAAATTTTGTCATATAATACAAAATTGCATCAAATTATAGTTAAGTTTCTAAAACTTTAAAAACTACTTAATCAAAAAATCCTTTTTTAATAGAGTTTAAAAAACTGCTGCCTGCTGCTGTCGTTTTTATAAAAGAAATTATACTAATCAAAACTTTAGTGCTCTCGTTATTTATCCAAGGAATTATAAACTAAAACTATAATCCTGAGGAGTAAAATTTGTTTCGCTAGCATTTTAAGGAACTTTATTTATAATAATACGATGCTATGATTTTTAATCGATGGAACAGCGACAGTAAGAAAATTATTATGTTCCCTTAAAAACGATCCATGTTATATAAATTCCTTGTGCAAATAAGGTTTTTTTGTTTTATCATTTGATTCTCCTTTAGTCTATAAAAGTTAGGGAAAAAAACCGAAAAAAAATGAGTGCTGAATTTAAAAAACTTAATACAAACACTGTAAAGAAAATTTTAAAATTGATTCTACTTTAAAAGTAGTTTGGGTCATATGAAATTAATAAAATTGAAATATAAAATGTGCAATAAAATTAATTAGATAATTTATTTTTGTTTAGTTACCATGCTGTAAATATATACAAAACTATTTTTTAAGTTAAGAAAAAAAAAAACCAACAAAACAATAACATTTTAAGATATTCTTCAAATTAATGTAATAAATTCCTTGAAATTTCATACCCTAAATGTATTTTAGTTAGTTTGAATCAAAAACAAAAACATTCTGATAAAGAATTTTTGAAGCAATAGAGAAAATAATATACATTTTTAAATTATTCTATTATAATATTTAAGAATTTTAAATTTTCTTGTTAAAAAATAAGCATTTTTATATAACATGCAAAAATTAATATCAATCTACTTAAAGCTTTGAAATAGCAATGCCTACCAAATAATTTTAATTTAATATTTTTTTTAATAACTGAATAATAATCAAAAGTATTAAATCAAAAAAAAAAGAATAGTTTTAAATATGTACTAAACTTCTTTAAGAGTTGTTTTTAACATTAATATTTTTATTTAGTTTTGCTATCAATGCTAGGACTCCCACCAACTAAGTAAAACACTAAAATAATTTAATTATTTCTTAAAATAATTTTAAATTACATAAAATAGTTGAAAAAGCAAAAAATTCAATTCAAACAAATCTTGAAAACTATAAAAGAAAAGTAATAAAAAAAAAAATATTTTGTGACAATTAAATTTAATATATGTCGCATTAGTTTTAAAAATTGATTGTTGTTCAAATTTCCTTAGACATATAAGTATTATTTGAATTTAGTTAAACTTAAGTCGATTATTTAATCGTTAAAGTAATAAAACACAAACAAAAAAGCGAATGCAATTACACATTTTATTAATCATATTTTTTAAATCTATTAAATTCAAGCTTTAGATTTAAATGTATCGATTTCCTGATAATATTATCCTTATATCTAAAAATTTTAATATCTAAATTATAAATTTTGGGGTATATCAATTTTCGTCAAACATTTGAAATACTGGAACCAATTTTTAATAATAAATGACAGTTTTTCGTATAATGCTCTCGTAAACAATAAAAACACACCTCAATACAAAAATCTATTAAAATGACTATGTATACCTTACTTTAGCCAACTAGAAAGACTATAACTGTGCCTGCATACAAAAAAATTACATGAAATTTCTAAAACATTGTTCATAGTGCCAACTGAAAACATAGATGTCAATATTTCGTGATTGTTGCAAGAAATATGATATACATTGAAACTACAGCTACCAGCCACCTTCATTCTTCGATACGGCTCTTATTTCTAGTAAAATAAATTGATAGTATTTTTCCATATTAAAGGTTTTAATCTATTTAACTAGGATGGATATATTATTTACGTTGCTTTTTGTTTTGTTGTGGTTTGCATTTGATTTTTGAACAATTTTGGGATAAACTATTTATTTCAAATTTATAAAGTTAAAGTTTTAAATCACAGTTCTACTAGCAGAGCATCAATTCTATAGAAAATTTATCCCATTCCTAGTTCTAAGCGTTTTTAGATGGTGTATTTTAAATTATATTGTTATGAGTTAATGAAATTTGAAGTTTGGAAACGAATATAAAATATAGTTTCAATAATAATAAGTAATGAACTAGGCCATTCGTAATAATTCTTAACATATCTATTGGATTATTATCATTAAAGTTTCTATAATAATTCACAATTCCTTTTGTGAGCCCACGTTCAAACTGTATTACACAACAGCCATTTATATCAACGTCGCTTTTTTCAGCTTTTCATTGCTACTAGCTCAAATGCTTGTTTTTTCTTTTGAGCCGTATCAATTATCAACATTAGCAAGAATCTAACTCCTGGCATATTCGATAAGAGCCTTGCTAAAATTGTCTACTTTCAACCGTTAGTGTAGATCACAAAAGATATTTATTGTGGTTAATGTTTTTCTATTTTGAAACGTTACAATTTGAATTATCTTTGATTAAGAAATTTCAAATTGAGAAATTGATTTTTATGTTACAACCATTTAGTATGTTATTTAATTATAATATGTAATTCTAAAACCGTTTGTTTACTTAAGCTAAATTAATTTCACATTGTTCCTTACTTCTAGACAAGCATTCAAGTTTTTGTCTAACAATAAGCTTTGTGAATATAATAAATTTTAAACAATTGCAAAACTATAGAAAAAAAATATAATAAATTACAAAAGTGCAAAACAAATTTTAAAAAGCTCTAGGATTGTTAATTTTAAAAAGAAATTGTCAATAATAATTATACTCAAATATTTTCTATTATAAAATGATAATATCAAATAAAAAGTGATTATTGAAGATAATTGTACTTTGCATTTATTTTCATAATTGAATTTAGTACCAAATTATTTATTTACCGGGTCCGGCAATTGAAGTGTCCGGATTTAAAAGCATTGTAGTTTTTTCGTTTATTGGTCGATTTTATTTAAATTTATGGGAATGATTGTTTATAATACATAGTTATTTTTACAATTACTCGAACAATATGTAGCCGACTTGTGCGTTCGCAACTAGCTCCAATCACTTTTTAAACGAACCACAAGATGCTTGCGCAATATCTTGGCTTAAATGGTTTAATTCCCAAGTCAAAGTTTTTTGCAAATCGTTCAAAGATGTATGCTTTTTTTGTTGTGTATGAATGATTTTCGAAATGTTTTCTGTCCATGGCAATAAAACCTCATTTAAAATCAAGTTTGATAAATCACCACGAGCGAGCATGCGAAGTAAATCCTTTGATATTTTTAAGTCTACTTTTTTTGAACATATGTTAGTCCTTAACACTTTTGTTTTTTTAAAGGTTTTACTTTTAACTTACTTTTCATGATTACTCCTATTACTTATGCTTAATTTCTTTGCTTGCGGATTGCGATACAACCGATTACGCACTTTGTTATGCCGTCAGTCTTGTCGAATCGCTTTTATTTATTTTTCTTTATGACATAAATACTAAGTACTTGAAAAAAATTTCCTAATTATTTTTTTTAGTTACAGATAGTGGAAGTCGTTTAAATGCCAACATCGATACAGAAGATCTTAGTTCAAGCAGCGCTAGTTTAACTAGCAGAGCATCATTAGATCCGCTTTCATCATCACCAACAGCAAGTTTAAGTGGTGAAAATTTATTGCATTTTGCTGGGGACTCAAGTAGTTCATTGTAGCAGCCAAAAAATTTATCTAATCAACAAAAATGGTAATTAGAGTTAAAAATAGAAAGTGTAAGCAAAAGTGATAAAAAATAATAATATTTGTTTTTATTTTTTCATTTTATAGCCTTTTAGAAACGTTTTTAAAGGCTTTCAAGGTATAAATTTTTTAAATTGAATTCAAAGATATATCTCTTTGAATCGGTTTAGATTGTATATTAATTTACAATGTATTTCGTAGTTTACAGCCCAAATAGTAAACAAAGAAAACTATATCTCTTTAGCATAATGTAATCGTTATGAAAAACTATAAATAAGTCCATAAGTCATTTTATAAAAGTCTTTCAATGCTTAATTACTATTAAATTAGTTTATTTTTCGTTAGTGATACTTGATAGAAATTACTAAAAAATTTTAAAAATTTCCTGGTTATGCAAAAGAGAAAAAATTTAAATCGAAGAAAAAATTTAGTAAGTTAAATTCGAGAAACATGAACCAAAAAGGATAATTTTTACATAAAAAAGCACAAAATATTTAAGTATTTATTATTGTTATATAGTTGCATGTTTTTGTATTTTGTATCATTTAATTTAACTTTAATTAAGTATACACGTAATAAAAGTATTTTTGTTCGTTTCCTAATTGGTTAAAAAGAAAAAATTAAATTTTTCAAGTTCTTAATAAGTTAATTTTTATAATTGGTATCAACACAAGGTGAATAACGTAACAAGGCTAAAAATTGAGCCTCAATTATCAAAATTTAAGTCTATAGGAGATACTCAACCAGACATTTCCATTTTTTGGTCTGATTTTATTCTATTAGCTTGCATAAACATCTTCAATTGTTAATAAAATCCTTTCTATTCATCCAATCAAGTTCAAATAAATTTTGTTGAGTTGGCAGTTGATGACCATTGATGTTAATACAGTTAGTTAAAATATTATTCTTACTGTTAGCTCATAATGTCCAATATCTTTTACAAATTTTAAATCTTTTCTATTCATCCAATAAATTTTTTTGAGCTGAGAGTGGATGACAATTAATGTTAATATAGTTAGTTCAAATATTAATTCGTTAATTATATTTAATAAACTAATTTTTAGTTTTATATGAGAGAAAAACTTCAGAAAACTGAATGAAGTGAATTCTGAATTCAGAAAAGAGAAAAAACAATCTCACTGAATGGGAATGAATGACAAATATAAGTAGGAATATACTGCAAAAATTTTTTCGTTATATTACTTGTTTCATTTTTAGCTTGATTGCTTTGGATCGACAACAAAAATTTCTTCTTCTATCAATGATATCAAAAAACAAATATATTTTAGCCTATCTTTGGCGGCAATACCCTTTATCAAACATTAAAACTTTAATACTAAAATTAATTTAATTTAATTAAATTATAGAGCAACCGCTGTGAATTATGATATGTCAATCAAGCTTCGCAAAAATTTGCTTGATTTAAGCTTGGTGTTATTTTGAAAAAAAGGGATTAATAAAGGGTTGCTTGAAAATAATATAATTTAAAAATATAACACTCGTAATTGGCCAGTCTAACATTAGTGACGACTTTAAAAAAAGTTCAAAGGATCCTCAAGTAAGAAAAATAGCAAAATTTAGATTCACAACCTACAAAAAATAAATAAAAACTAAAAATAAGCTAAAAACGAACGAAATAAGCAAAGACAAAAGTAAAAAGAAGCATTTTTTCTCGCTTAAATTTATCCATTTTGAATTTAGAACATTTTTCTTATTAGTTACGTTATTTGCCTTTTGTAAGTGCATAATTACATTCTTAGTAAAAATACTATTCCATAGAATTTAACAGTACAAAACCTATAAATCTAGTTCAAAACAAACTTATCCAGTAAAAATAATATTTTTAGTTTTAGAAAGTTTAATGTCATAATTTATTTTTTAATTTTAACAATCACTTTTTTGTTAACTTTGATACCAATCGATTTACTTAATACGTACTATATTACAATAAATAAAATTTCAAAAGAATTTATAAATTTGTTCATACTTTAATGAATTTACCAACAATTTTAAATTTATTTGTAAAATATCTTCGATAGTTAACACAGTTAAATAATTTATTAAAATGGAATCATTAGTACAAATTAAATATAAGTAAATTAAAATTAAGCTTGTTTAACGAAGACAACTAAAATCCTAAAATTTTTAAACTGTTAATATGGAGAACCATACATTAATTTTTTTCAGTTTGCTCATTCTTTTTATTCAATCAATTTAAGTTTTTTAAGTTATTAATATTTGTACAAAAAAAAAGATGAAACAATTAAAATTTTGATAACACATACGTGTATATAAAATGTCAATTAAAAATAATGTTATGTATTTAACATTCTTTTTATGGCATAATTTGTACTATGCTGTTTGCTTTGTGCATGAAAATTATTCAGTCGAATTTTGCTTTAGTCAGCTATGCTAAGCTTAGTATAATATTTCTGTGTGACCTAACTCATGGGTTCAAAAAATTTGACCATATAAACCTAGAAAAAAGGATTTATTACGTAAAACACCTTTTTGAAATTATAAAATTTCAGAAAAATATCTTTTAGGTATTTGTGGTTATTCCATGTTATTTAAGCCAAAAAATATGTCCTAGTATTGACTTCTTAATGCATTTGTGGGATGTTTCAATAATTCAAATCACCAATAACAAAAGCTTTACAATTATTCCTTGGAAAATCATTTAAAATTAACAACATTTTATTCTGTTTTTTATTTATTAACTGAATTTTCCCTAAAGAGGAACGAAAAAAAAAATGGTTATAATATAGTATGATGCATTAATAGTTCTTCTTATTTCCATAAAATTTGGGGAAATGGAATTTAATAAATTCTAAAATGCATAATTATTTCATTAATATTTCACCTGAAAAACTCTCTATCATTCCTAATTAATATGGGATTTGACTTTATATTGAATCCTTTTCATCAATAAATACAATAAATTTATTTATATCCAAGTGCATCTAAGGATAATTTTCTACGACTACACAGTTGTAACATTCTAGACTTCCAAATATATATTTTTGTTTTTTAAAATAAAATTTCATAACATAACTTATTCCAAAAATTTATTTACTTGATAGTAAAAATTATTAACAAATTTTCAAATATTTAATTTATCAGATAAACAAATAATTTTTCAAGTTTTTTTTTAAATTTTTGCAGGGCTGTGGCTTGGTAAATTATTGGCATTTTTTGGTTCTGCGTAATACGTCGTGATCGACAGCTTTTGATGATGTCGTTCTAAGCTGCTACATTATTTGCTTTTTATTTGCACAATTAATTTAATATTAAAAAAAAACTTATTTTAGGAAGCATTTGACCAAAAAATCCTTCAAATCTAGAAATTATAGATTTTAAACTTTTTCAAAAAAAAATATATAATATGCATTTATTAACAATTATAGTTCATATTCATATTTTGCTTTTTTTTAAATATTGACATCAAAGCAATAGCATAAAAATCAAAATTCATTCCATTTAATTTACAGTTTCACGTTTTTACTTTTATTTTTGAATATTCAAATGTTTATTTATTAAACTTAACTTTTTTTAAGAATTTATAATAATCAAAAACTAGTCTCATATTTAAGTTCATGTTTTTGATAAATTAAACATAAAAAACAAAAAATTCATTTAAATTATTAATGAAAAAAAAATAACTAATTCCAAATAGCCACATTATAATAATAAGTTTTTAAATTCTATATTTTATAATACCAAATTAAATATATATTTAATTAAAAATCTTTGTACTTTTATATTTATACAAATTTTATTTAAAATTGATAATGGGACCTTTACTTTCTAAGTCAATAAATCTGTGCCGAAAAGATGTTTGTTTAAAGAAATTGTTTTTTTTTTTTTTTGTGATTGTGATGACTAAAATTAGTCCAGATATTCATTGTAAAATAGATTTAATAATGTCACTTATGAAGCAAAAAAACTAAGAGAAATAAATTTAATAAAAAAAAATGAAATTTGGATCTAAATTATTCAAAATCTATCAAAAAAATTGAAAAATTTATAGAATATTAAGATAGGAAATGAAATAATATTGAATATTAGTTTGTACAGTAGATATTAAAATTTCTTTTTGTGCTAGATTAAACATTTTAATTTAAATTTATTTCCCTGAACTCTAATCAAAAGTGGTTTTTTTTATTATTACTATTGTAAAATTCCATGTCTAGTTCTGAATAATATAAAATAGTTTTAAAAGTTTTCGTACCCAAAAACAAAGTACTTTTAAATCCGGTTTGAGTATTAAGCCACAGAACTATTTGAACATTTTTGATTTTGTATTAGTTAAACGTTTAAGATTTTAACTGCATTTATTTAAAATTAAAACAAAAAACTTGTGCTACTATTTTATTATAAAAATTAAAAGATATACCAATCAAAACTTTAAATTCAAAATGATCTAAATTCATTTTCAAATTAAAATTAATGTTATTTAAATTAAGAATAGGAATTCCAAATATGTTATAAATTATAATTTTTAAATCATTTGTTCATTTTTTTTAGATATAAATAATTTAAGATATGAAATTCCTTGCTAAAAAATTTATTAAACTCTTGTAAAATTTAATTAATCTTACACAGTTTTTCATACACATATCATAAATTTTTGTATTAGGCTTCCATGGTAACCAACCCTATAACCAATTTCTAAGTAAATTTCATTGTTTTTAATTCTGTTAAAAGTATTAATTATTTCTTTTATATGATATTTTTTATTTAAAAAAATTATGTGCATTGATAAATTATTGAGATTTAACTTTCTTTGAAACTGACAATGACCGCTCATAAGTATTTGCCCACCTATGCTTAAAAGTTATATATATAAAAATTGAATCAAATCTAATTTTTTTTTTTTTTAATAATTTTATTACGTATTTTAAACTAACGGAAAAAAGTGTAGAATTACTTATATTTTAGTTAAATCTTAGCTTCATCAATATATCCACCTTTTGCTTTAATAACTTCTGCGCAACGTTTAGTCAATCTGCTGATCAACCTTAATATGTACTCAGATTCTATTTCATGCCACTATTTCTGAAGTATTTCCCAGAGATGTTTGATTGAAGTTTGACATTGTTTTTCTTTCACTTCTCTGTCTAATTTATCCCATAATATCTCTATGGAATTGAGATCAGGGCAATGGGATGGCCAGATCATAACTTGCAGCACTTTTTTCTTCTCTAAGTATTCCAAATCTTTGCAAAGTTTTGAAGTGTATTTAGGATCATTGTCGTGTTGAAATAAAAAGTTTCCCCCAACTGACTGAAAGTGTCACATTGTTCTAAAGTATTTTTTATAGCCATTTTTCGTGAAGATTCCCTGTATTTGTAATAAGTCTCCAGTTGAATTATTTTCAAAACAACCCCAACCAATTACAGAGCTTCCTCCATACTTCACCGTACGCCGTTATACTGAAGTCACTATACTGACGCGGTAATGAATATAAGCAACTATTCCGATGAAATTTCTATTTTAGGTAATTGAATAGCAAAAAAATACAATGGGAAAATACTTATGAGTGGTAGTGTATATTTATATTCAGCAATTCTCGAAGCCTGCAAAGTTTATGTAGCATTTCTGTTGAAGATTGAAATTGTTTTTACTATACCATTGTGTAGTACCATATTTGAATATGTAGAGTCTAGTGATTGAAAATTGAAACAATTTAAAATTAAGAAAAGTTTTGTTTCGCACAAAATTTAAGCATAAATTCAAAAATATAGTCCCACAATTTACAAATAATGCAATTTGTAATTTACTATTGTTTACTATAGCAGAGAAAAAGAACATTCCTAGTTTTAATATTAATTTTCATATAACTCGAATTAAGTTCCGAAATTATTTCTCTTAGAAAAAAATTCTAAGAAAAGTTTGATGAATTTTTTGGCATTGAATATTTCATTAGAAACATAAGTTTAATATAATAAATGTAATTATTATAGTTGAGCCATTTATAGACATTATTTTTATTTAGGAATTGTTTAAAAAATTATTGCCCGAAAAATTGCTAAATATTTTTTTTTATGTATTAGAAATTTAACAAAAAAAAATGTGATATAAAATTTAAAAAAAAAGAACTAAAATTATGTAGCAAAATATTTTATTTTTTTAACAAAATTTAGTAAATTATTCGTTTGTGTTGATTTTAAATCAATATAACTAAAATTATATATAGTCTAATCCAAAAGTTTTTGTTGTAATTTTACAATTATAATTTTCTATATTTAAACTATTATTTTTTTAATATATTAATTTTTTGTTTAATTAGCAAACCCTAAATAATGAAATTTATTATTTTATGATTCTTTCAAGTGTGCTTCCTTTAAAATATAATGAAATCTATAGATTACTTAAAAACATTATTTTTTCTGTACTACTATCTATCCTCAACGTATTCAACTTACAAGTATATTACAATTGCTTTTTGTTTTTTGATTTGCTTAAGGCCTGAACGTTACATAAGCAAGAAGCTGCCATACATGTACCTAATTTGGCTTGCGAGAAACGAGTTCTTTCAGAATCTTATTGAAAGTTCAGCTCGTAAAAGTAGAAACAAGTTCTGGTTTGTGCTGTTTCTATTACCTATTTTCTTATTGATTGCGAAATATCAAAAAATTTAAAGGTGTTTAAATAGGAGGTCTAGGACACCAAAATATAGCCAAATTTGTGCTTAGTATGTATTTCTGAAAGTCTATAAAATATTTTTACTAGGTAAAAGCTTTTTCAGCTCTTTTTTGTCCATCCGAACAAATTATGTACCTTGAGTAAAATTTTTAAGTGTTATTACTGTTGAAACTTTCACATAAAGAACTTTTTTCCAATTTCCTAATATTTTTTGAAGAGCTTAGTCACGAGTTTCCTGTGAATATCATGAAATCACTGAGATGCACACCTTTTTTTATGAATTTTATAAATCTAAATTAGAATAATAAATAAAAGAAATAAAGTTGAGTTAATCCAACCGGTTCAATAGATCCAATTTTATCATTATTTATTATGTAAACCTGTTACAAAAGTACATGGAAAAATTGGAAAATAATTGAACATTACTTTAATGCTTCAATTTCCAGTTTTCTTAATGAATGTGCGGAAGTATTCAACTGTTGCAACGATTAACTATATTAAGCAAATAGATAATTATATTAATTAAAATTCTTATAACTAATCCAAAAGTAACAGAACTCCTTTATTTAATCAGTACAAATCTTTGAAAGCAGGCAGTTGACTTAAAAACCAAAAGCCTCTTAAATCAGTGCTTGCAAATTCTAAATACCTTTTTAAAAGCTTTTGGTTATTCAATAATTTTTGGTGTGCTAAAAGAAAAACTTCACTTTAATTTGTAACAAAATTTTTATTACCATTACATTTTTTTTTTATTAATTCATAAAATTATTCTAATAGCACATTTTCGAGTGTAATAATACTTATGTCTAACATTCTGTTGAGAAACAAAACAAATCGAAAGCTAAAAACTTTCTATATTCGAAAGAATAAAACCTTAACATAAATATATATATATATATTAAAAAAATAAATTTTTCTAATAATTCACTGAATTTTCAACAAAATTTATGTATCGACTGGTTTTACAAAATCGCACTACTTCCATTTCGCCGCCTATCAAATACAGGAAAAACATTGTCATCAGAACAGGCAATGCCTGTAATTGCAGCAAAGCCTTCCGCTGATGGTGTTTCTATAACAGAGTGCCCAATAGTTTTTAGCTCTTTAATTATTCCCTTTAAATATAAATTTGAATTAATTTTGTATATTTTTATTTATATTTTGTTTTTTTTTTTGTACTTGGTCGAAATATTCTTCATATTCAATTAACATGGGTGCCAATTGATGATGGATTCGTGGTGATTGGATAGCATTAAAAAGATCTTCTTCGAAATATAAATGACGAATTAATGTCTAAAAAAAAGTATAAATAAATATTTACGGTTCAAACAATTTTATTAGCTATGGAATAAAAAGTACTAGATCCTAAAAAGTCAAGGAAATTTTCTATATAAGATTATTTAGGGGTTTACGATTAAATAACTTAAAATCAACCTAGAAAAGCTTAAAGAGCCAAATCTTCAAAAAATACAAAAATGAGTTAAATTCTAAATGGAATTTATCTAGAAAAAATTGTTATCTAATTATCTGTAAATACCCACCAAGCGTCACAATAATTAAAAATATTGAATATCTTTACCAGACATTTATTTTTAAGTCTTTGCTGAAATCTTATCAGAATAATGTGATCTCTTATCTCACAGATAAATTAATTAAAGAAAAGGAGATGTCAAGAGATGGTGTTGCTCTGAGGAATTTTTATTATTTTCAAGTTAATGGATAAGGGATAACAACTTTAAATTGAATCAATCAAATAGTCTGATATTTTGTATTGCTTTAATTCAACGGCTGGTGGAGTCACCGTGAGTTGTTAAAAATCTTCATTTTGGTTGGCTTGAAATCAAACAAACCTTATCGTGCGATGATGAAGAATTATAAATATTTTCTTTGTTTTGATTAAAACTAAGCGACCTCATTTTTGATCGTCTTTCCTTTGCACATAAAACGGCCAAAAAGGGGCTACAACATTCTAAAAAATTGAAAACGTGGACAATATGAAGTTAGAAAATGGTTAATAGAAAGTGTTTTAAATAGCTGAGCCAATAGTTATATGCAAGGAAAGATTTATTTTAGCAAAAGTTTTGTTCACTCTATTTTAGTGTAGTAATTAAGTATTAAGGGTTTTAATGAAGTTTACCTGTTTCACAGAATGACAAAAAATTCAAGGAGCTGAATTAAAATCGATATAACAACATAAATTATTTAGTCATATTTTGTCTTTTAAAAACTATTAGGCATTATTTTGGTGTAATATTTGGTGTAATAGGCCTGATTTGCAGAAGTTTCATTTTTTGATTTTGCACGACAACAATGCACCTTAACACAGTGTAGAATTGTGTTACAACGTCAAAAGACTCAATTAGTACCATCGAATACAAACTGCATTTGCCCTATCTTTCTCCATGTGACTTTTTTTTCTTCCTCAAACTGAAATTGCCGCTCTGTGAACCCGTTTTAAATTAATTGAAGGCATCAAAGCTAGGATTATTTTGAAGGGGGCAAAATAAATTTGGAAGATTCAATTTGAATTTAGGTATGTGTTTTTTTATATCCATTCTGAGTATTTTTATACAGAAGAAGTCACCATAGATTTCCATATCTTACAAATTCAAAAATATATTTCACTTGGAAGCTTTTTGGCTCAAATTGTATGATGGCGTCCGGAATTAAGTTTTTATGTATAAGTACAGGTTAAAAATGAGATCTGCTTATTAGAGCAGTGTCGGGTGAAAAAAAATATCAAATCATAACTTTGTAGAGAAGTAAATATATATTGAAATTATCAAATTCTTATGCTTTAAGTGAATAAAATAAGTCATAAGCCTTATTTGTGTTAGAAATGTGGCATTGTAAAGCAAATTAATAAATTTTATATTTCAGTAAATAACTTCTGATCTAAATGAAAAGGAAGCAATTATCTAAGCATCCATTGAAAACAAAATAAAATACTACTTAAAAATTTTTACCAAAGCAACAGATGTTGTTATTTTAGAGCCTCCAGCTCCTCCAATCAGAAGACGTACATCACCATTACGATCAATAATTATACTCGGGCACATTGAAGATAAAGGCCGCTTTCTTGGTTTTATGAAATTTGCTGGCGATGGAAATAATCCAAAACCATTAGGCTTCCCTGGAGTTGAAAAATCATCCATTTGATCATTTAAAATGATACCCGTCTGACGAGATCTTAATACTGCTCCAAAACTTTAAAAGGGAAATTATACAATTTAATTATACATTAAATTATTAAACTCTGTACATGCTGTTAATAGTGCTAGTAACAGTTATAGCATCACCATTTGGAGCCAAGACTGCTACATTTGCAGTGCCATGATCTTTTATATCAGAAAAATTTGCACCATAATATTCAAAGCTGGTAAATGTTTTAGTATCATTTATACGTTTTCGAATTTTTTCAGCAAATTCTTTTTTTCTGAGTTCTATAATCAACTAAAAATAATTATTTTTTGTTTGTTTGTTCCTTCTTTTTTTATATAGTTTATATAATTTACTTACATCTTCTAGTCCTGGAACGAATTCCAAATCGCCAAGATGTGTTCTCATTCCGTACCCATGTTTAAAACTTTCGATAACGCGATGCCATAATGTTGGTGTCGTTTTATCAATAAAGCCATCAAGAATATTCATAATTAATCCAAGGATAACTCCACTAGTTGGTAAAGATGTTGTATATAAAGTATTATCACCAATTTTATATTGTTCTGGAAGCCACCATTTGATTCTAAAAATATTGAAATTTTTATTTTCAATTCAAGGCACATACTATTCGGTGACACGTTGCTGTTTTTAAGTTTAAATATATAGAAAAGAGGAAATAAGAGAGCGCAAGTTTCTAATAGTATATATTAAATGTCACAAAGCTTCAAAGACGAAATAATTTTTACTGTTCCATAGGCTAAATTTGATTTAACCATTTAAATTTAAAGAAGATAAGGACAATGTCCGAAACCTTGAGCACACGAGGGAAATTTTTCTTGTCTGTAGCGTAGTCTGCTCAAAAATCTGACATTCCTCGGACGTTTTTGAGTAAACTTAAATTATCTATAGTTTATTTATCCATTCTTTGGCTACTATCTAAAAGAAGCTTTTCTCAATCAAGCTGCAGTATTACCTACCGTTTAAAGACTCACTTCACTTTATCTAATTAAGTTGAAAATGAATTTTCACTCCTCAACTTTCATAAATCAAGTCAAGTAACATTACTTACTTGTATTCCATAAGATCATCCTCGGTTATTATTCCATTAAAAGACTTAATATCTTGGATAAGTTTTTGACCAATACTTCCATTATAATAAATTGCATCCTCTCCTTGTTCTGATATTATTTCCAATGTATCAGCTAATAGAGGTCTTGTCATTATATCACCCTCATTCCAAACACGTCCAGTTTTTGGATTTACAAATATTTCTTTCATTGAAATAGTTGACATAATTTTATTTTTTTTATTTTCTAATGATTTAGCAAGATATTTTGATACTCTGTAGCCATTTCGACATAAATCAATACTAGGTTTAACTAAATCCTTCCATGGTAGTACACCATATTTTTTATGAAGTTCCCAATATCCTTTGATTTCTCCTGGAACTGCAATGGCCGCACCACCTAATAAAAACATCTTTAGGAATTATTTTTTCTTGTAATTCTATAGAATTTCGAAATTCTTTTCAGCTTACCCTCAACGGGTCTATCAACAAACATATTTTCATCTGAATTAATGGGTGCAACTTCTCTTGCTATTAATGTTTCAACCTTTCGTGATGAACGTTTATAGATGGTAGCTACAAATCCTCCACCCAAACCCATTGATTGTGGTAAGATGATACCTTCACAAAATAATGTTGCAATGGCTGCGTCGATAGCGGAACCATTTTTTGCCAATATATTTCTATAGATTTTACAATTAGATTCAATTTTAAAGAGAAAATTTAACACATCACCTTCCAATATTAGCACATTCCATTCCATTTGCAACAATAGCTCCTTTTTTTTGAGGTTCATCGTTGATAGTATAGTAAGAAAAATATAACCCAAGCAGAACTCCTCCAACAAATAGAGCTGCTAACAATGTTATCGTAATTACTTTCTTTTTTCCGAGAAGACTAAAAAATAAGCATAACAAAACTTGAACCAAAAAAGCTACAGAAATTTTCAAAATTTAGAATTAAAAACAAAATGTCTGCAAGCACAGTACTATTCCACAATAGGTACTGGTCCCTAATAAACTATTTGGTTTAATAAATTTTAATACTGAATTTATCAAAAATCCTAACCCATTCCAGATTAATAAAAATGCTGATGGAAAGGTGCTGCTTGTTTAACTAAATTAAAATGTTAGAAAATGACTTCTTTTTTAGAAGCACTAAAATGCTGCAGAATGCAAAACTCTTCTATAACACTGGTGGATCTTTGATTCTTTAAAGAAATTAGAAAGTAGAGTATGTCCTCCAATAACTTTTTTGGATACAAAGATTTTATTAAAGAGATCGTCTTACTGATAAGCATTGGATTTGCTTGAATGAAAGAATTTACTATGCTTCGACAAAAGTAAACAACACTCGTTCTCTGTAATTTTTAGTTTGCTTAAAGGAATAAAAAGTCCAAATTATGTATTATTTTTCCTGTGTTTCATATTCTGTAAAATTCCATTGGCTTCCTCATCAACAAAACCCTTACTTTTTAAATAATAATGATAAATGAACGAATTATACTTGCCACAAACTTACAGACGCAAAAACAAATAAAGACTTATAAAAATACTTAGCACGACTGATTATTATTTAAGCTAATTTGTTTTTGAATGTTTTAAAAATTTAATCACTCTAAAAATAAAATAATAGTTGAGTACTGGATATATATGACCTCGATTTAATTCAAGACCTCAAATTAGCCATATTTTACATAAGACCATATCCAAATTCTAATTCAATGAACTTGAAATTTTTATGCATGAGATTTCTTTGTTGCCTTAAGCCATGGATAAAAATTATACAGTTCATAAAAGTCAAAAGAATTTAGAAAAAAATAAATAAAATCAATTGGATTAAAAGTTTTATATGAGGATTAGTAAAAAAATATTCTTTTTCGACTGTTGTAAAACTAAACAAAGAGAAATACTAGAAATAATATTAACAGATCTTCTTGTGAAAGGTTGTTGCAATAAGTATCCATCCACATGCAACTGGGACAATCAGGGTATTCACATTGAGTACGGTAACATTTAATTCCTAGGTAAGCGGAGGTGAAAGGTAAGACGGAGTTTCGCAAATTTCGAAAAAGCTTTAACCCTTCCTGAGGCAGAAATATTTCTGCCTCATGTTTGGTATCTTACTAGTACACATTTACCTGTACACGTTATCTGTAATTTTTACCAACACATAATCACATATTTTAGTAGAGTGAGAACATTTCCGATTTGATACCGGCCTCAATGTGAATACCCCCAATGAGAGCAAAACATCTCCTTCTGTACCAACTGCCTTTGGTATGGAAACAAAATGTGGCTAAAGAAAAGTTTTTCATTGTCTTTTAACCATAAAACATCTGACTTGAATTTGCCAGAAAAAGCATGCCTAAATGCGGGATACCTTTTAGAAACTTTCTAAAGCTCTTATTAGAAAAATATTAGATTAACCGAAATGTCAAAAAATTTACAAACTAGGCCCAAGATATACAAAATACTGGCATTACCAGGCATATTATCTTCTTCTCAATGTCAGACATACTTCAAAAAAATTTAATACGGCTAAGTATGCTAATATGCTAGGATTATAAGTGCTTTGCCAGAGTTATAGGATTCAGCTTGCCAAGAATTTTCCATTTTTACTTAATTTACCGATATAGGCGAGTATGAATTTATAATTCAAAAATTCATAGATCAATAATATTTTAAACCTCTAAATTCTTTTATTAGATTCTGCCATTTGCCTCAGAACAGGATAAGTGACGTTAGCTTAAGTTTATAGTTGATTCTTACGAAAGGGTGAGTTAACTGTGAAATAAATTTTGAGATTAGTGGATTTGCTTTAGAACTTCAAAATTTATTTAAATTTGTTAAATTAGTTTGTTTATTTTACGTTTTTCTGACTTTTGTAAATATTAAGATTAAGTTTAATTAAAAAAATATATGAATTTCTAATCAGTCATATTCGGTATCCAAATAAACTCAAAAATTTGTTTTTCAAAGCTATAATTGCTTGAATTTGAGTAATATCGTCCGATGATTAAGCACAATATAAAAAAATAAATTATCATTTTTTATTTAAAATAGATAAAAATGCTAAATTTTTACAACGGAACGGAGTTAAAATTTCAAAAATATAATAACCACTTAAAATAGTCACTTATGTCCTATAGGATAGAAGATAGAATAAGTAAAGTTATTGTAGAAATAAAGAATTAAAAATTTACACTAATAATAAATAAATTGACAGCACAAAAAAACTGAAATTGATAAACGTGACTTAGTATATAAAAATATTAAGTAACAAATTTTTTCCTGCAATGTTTACAATTCAAGTATAAACAAAAAATTTACAATTTAGTAATGTGTAACAAAAAAATACTCACATCATTTTAACAAATTAAACGTTTTTCAAACAAAAAGTAAACACAAATCAGCAACTATCTAACTATATACCTTCCCCAACACTTATTTAACATTAAAATAAATCATTAAAAATCTTAAAAGTAATAATTCAATAGCGAATATAAAAATCAAGTAACATTAATTAAAATCACGAGTGCAACGTTAAAAGTTAGCCGTTACTTCTATCATAGTCTTAACAAAACTGATAAAGCAGAATTGAGCAGAATTAAGAGTAAATTTGCTCTGTTTGAGTGAAAATTCTTGGGTAAAGTGTACACTGTCATTTAGAATTTTTTCAGTTTTAACTGTTATTATCAGAGTCATATTATATCTCAAAATAACAAATTAGGAGCTCTGACCGTTATACAGCAATCATGTATTGTGTAAAAGGTAAAAGAAAATTTGCTATCGATTTTAGAAAAGATTTTTGATTAGAGGAGCTACGATAAAGCTCTTTAAGTTTACAATGTTAATGACTTTGTTTCAAGATATGTATAAACTAACAAATTAAATGAGTCTAAAGTTATTTGAAGCATTTCAGCTCTTTATCAATATGTGAAAAAAAAATTAATCTTATATTTACAATGGAGCAAGGACAGTTGCGTAATTTGAAAATAAAAGAAATGCTGTAAGTGAAATTCAAGTAGTTAGTACAAATCTAAAAGCTGACTGAGTTTTTGATTAAAGAAAATTTCCCAGCAGAGAAATCTAGTTTTTTATCTGAAAATGAAATTATTTTAAGACATATTTGGTAAAATTTAATGGGGAAAAATTTACGAGCTGACGTCACATATTAAAAAAAAAAAAAAATGCATTTCATTCCGTAAAAGTGCTAGACGTCTGTGTACACTCTAATGTAAAGTCGAGGGTCTTTAAACAGCTTAAGCTATGAATTTTTATGTTAAATTTAAAAAAAAAGAAAAACCTATTCAAAAAATAGTAAAAGGCTTGCATGTTTCACAATCATATTTTTAAGAGAAATTTCTATTTAATTAATTCATGCATAAAACTTCATTTTGGACTGTGTGGTGTTAAAAATTAATTTTAATCTAATTTGTTACATTCTTTACGAATAAGCACATTATCATGTAGAAGAGTACGCAGTTTTCATTTTTATTTCATGGTTAATACATTCCGCTAATTTTTAAAAACATTTTCTTATTTATTACTTTTTTAAAGTAATATTTCCGATACAAAATTTCGCACTGTACGAAATGTATTCAAAAAAAAATGAAAAATTTTTATAGAGCAAGAAATAAGCTCAGATTTTCATAATTCGGATAAGATTTTGACTAAATAACTAACAGGTAATGTTATATCAACCCTGAGGTAAGTAAGAAAGAGAAATATTTTATCGGCTTAATCGAGTTGTAATATATGCCAAGATATTAGCAGCCAAATTAATTAAAATTTTTTACAGTTTCTAATATTTATATAACTTTACATCTTTAAATAAACTCCAGTAATAAGTTGTACTAATTTGTGTGTTTGTTTTGAAAAACCAAATATTCGCCAGAGATATTAGGACCATTTTCTATAACTTTATTTTTTTCTTACTTTTTTCCACTATCAGAAATGATTAAAAGTATTTTTCAACTTAAGCCACTCCATAGTTTCTCTAACGGGTTTCGAAGCTTATTCTTTATAAAAACACGTGCTAAATGTCCTCTGAACGGTATTATAATTTTCTACGATATCTAAACACACAAAACACATTAAAAATGTCTCACTAAAAGTAGGTATTATGACTGAAAATTATCTCTCGGCTTCTTCGAGAAGTCGTTCTATAGCTTAATTGTGGTAAGTTAAGCTGAATAGCGAGAATACGCTTAAATTGAGATATGACTTGTGACTCGAGCTTTATAAAAAGATAAGCATCTCAAGTAGGAAGTTCCGATAATTTTGATTTTAAAAAAATTCAAACGTTATTCATTCAAAAAAATTTGATTATCAAGCGATATAAATACTTTTGTTGCTATAAATTTTTCTTATTAAAAAAAATACGAACTTCAATATATTTTGATATAAGATCATATCGAAAGACAAATAAATAAGTTTTCATTAATTACCTTTGTCCTTGACACAATTATATAATCTGCTCAATAAAAATAAAACAAATTAAATGCCAAGTACACAATAAAAAAAAGCAATTACTATATATAATGCCTGAAAAGAATTTTAAAAACAGCTTTATTTGAACAAATGCAAGAATAAACGTCTAGCAATAAAAATTTGCGTTTTATAATATTCATTTTTAATATAAAAAAACAAACACTTTTATTTCTCTCAAAAACTTATAGGAAATTAGTTTTCTGTAACTCTCAAAAGATAACAAAACAATTTTACTGATAATGATTGAATATTTTTTAAACAAATGTCGTAGAAAATCATTTTCAACTTAAAATCAAAGCTTATTTAAAGTCAAACAAAAATTACCTGCAGATTCTTTAAAATATTTTGCCAGTTTTTTCTTATTTGTTGATTATATTGTCTTAGCCGTAGTTTTATATAAAATATTTGTATGAATTTTCATGGCCTCCTTTTTGGCCTTAAATCAAAATATGCCGAAAAGAAAAATTTTTGTACTTTCATTGATAATTTAGTTTAACTGAGGAGTTTGTACAGGTGATTACAAATAGGCTAAACAATTAATTGTTTTATGCATTCAGTCTGATTTTTCTATTATCAAAGATTAAAACTCGAGGTTACTTAAAAATCCTAAATGATTATAAAAGGTATTTGAACATTTTCTTTGAAATTATTTAATAGAAAAATTGATAAGTGGAATCATAGTAAGCATCTTAAATTTGGCGAAAAAATTGACAAGTATCCGTTAATTTTATTATAACTCAATTTCTGTGTATTTCAAATTTTTATAAAAATTCTAAATCAATTAAAGAGTAAATTCCTTTGTGAAAATAAATTCTTAGTCCAGAATCAAATATTTAAGCATAAATGATTATTTATAATAAGTTTTTTAAAACATCTGCTTCATTGTTGTCCACATTTTGACAACTAACTAATAAGAAATTTTATTGTACCTTATTTAAAACAACAAACCACTGTCTGAAAATGGAACCAATAGTTATAGTGCATGGCGGTGCAGGTGAAATAGGAGATTCTCGAGTCCCAGGAAAATTCATTGGTATTATAAATGCGGCCAAAACTGGCTATAAAAGCCTAGAAGATGGAGGAAGTGTTTTAGATGCTGTTGAAGCTGCCATCAGAGTTATGGAAGAAGATAGTAATTTTAATGCTGGTTATGGTGCTGTATTAAATTATGATGGAAACATTGAATTAGATGCAAGTATAATGCATGGGAAAAATCTTGAAGCCGGATGTGTAACTTTATTAAAAGATATTATGCATCCAATATCTGTCGCACGGCGTGTAATGGAAAAAACTAAACATAATTTTATAGGTGGAGATAAAGCTAATTACTTTGCACGTAGAGAAAATTTTGAAATATTACCAGAAGGATCATTAGTTACTGATAGTGCAAAAATGGCTTTAGAAGAATTCAAAAAAAAAGAACAACAGGGAATTGATACGACATTTTCATGCACTGAACTTGATTCAGTGTCAAAAACAAAAAATGAAACTGAAACAGTCGGCGCCGTTGCAATGGATCGTAATGGTAATATTGCAGCAGCTACTTCAACTGGAGGTTTAACGGGAAAGATGCCAGGACGAATAGGGGATACTCCAATTTTAGGATCTGGAACCTATGCAGATAATTTAATAGGAGGTGTTTCAACTACTGGACATGGAGAAACCATAATGAAATTTAATTTAGCTCAAAGAATTTTACAAAAAATATGTAGTGATAATGTTTCAGCCCAAGAAGCTACGGAAGATGTTATTAAGACAATGACTGCACGCTTGACAGGAACTGCAGGAGCTATAACTATTGATAAAAATGGAAGCATTGGTGTTTATTTTAGTTCCCCAAGAATGGCATGGGCTTATATGAAAAAACAAGAGTTACATTATGGCATAAATCCTGGTGAAGATTTAATCGAAAATATAAACTAAAATATATTTCTTCATTTATTATTATTTTTGGTTTGTAAGAATTAAAAATATGTTTGACGAATATTTCTTTGCTTCTAGCACATTCTGCACGCAACTGTCATTCTTTTTGAATCTATATTCCTGCAGTAACTTCAGTATATATCTGACTCTATAATGAATTAATATTTGAACAAACTATTTTAACATCAATTGTCATTCACTGCCAGCTCAAAAAAATTTATTTGAATTGATTGGATGAATATAGCAAAGATTTTATTAACAATTGAAAATTTTTAAGCAGGCAATTAGTAGGAATATAAAATTAGTATATAAGTAATAGTATTTTGTATATAGTTCTTTTACAGGACATTATTTGTTGGAAATTTTCCTTTCCTTGAGTCAATTTAACCATTTTAACCATTTTTTGGCGTGTATACACGTATTACGTATTCGTTAAGTATTTGATAACTGTCAAAAATGACATATGCTATATAAGAACTTTTTTCTAACCTCTATTAGTGACAATTAAAGATGAAAATAAAATACGTTTTGAAGTAATGATCCTTTCAAAAGCTTTAAACTTTTTAACTATTTCTAGCAATATAGCAAATTGAAAAGTAAAATTTTGTACTTTTGAGAATTCCTTGAATTTTTTGTGGTAACTAAAATTCCGGTAAAAATAATCATTTTTATGAAATCTAATAACGTGTTTAATTATTAAAATTAATATGATGCTTTGTGATGTTTATTAACAATAATTTTCATTATTATTGTCAGTTTTAAGCAAACAAGATTTCGACAAAAATGAAAGGACACGGTAAAAAATTGGTGGATATTCCACAAGAGAATGTCGTTTAGGTGCCGCTTAAGATTGGTTAAGATTAATTAATAATAAATTAACATATAATTACAAGTTATCATTAGATTAAAAATGTGGGCAGCAGGAATACGATTCTTACGTCGTCGGCTAGTTTTGGGCATTATATTCTCGCTGTCTCTAACATACTGCATAATTAACTTTTTGAAAGATGTATTCAAAAATTATTTATTTTATATTAATAATTATTTATTTTGATTAGACTAATTTTAGGATAATAATTCATCAATTCCATCTGAAGAATTTGAAGTTCATAGACTACATCCAATTATATGGCCCACATTGCAAGATTATAATCGTACAAATGATTTTACTACGAAGTGCCGAAATTCAATTCAAGGAAAAATTTTAATTGTAGATGATCGAGGTTTTGTATGTCAGAGATTCAATTCACTTTCAAATGGATGCTGTAATGTAGAAATAAATGATACTATACAGTTTAGTTGTTATACTTGTAATGTTGAACATTGTTGTGCCAAATATGAACATTGTGTCTCATGTTGTTTAAATCCAGAAAAACGTAAAATTTTAGAAACAGTTTTAAAAAAAACAAGGGGACCACAATCAGCATTATACGCATCAGTTGCAGATCATTTTGAATTATGTATAGCTAAATGTCGGACAAATTCTCATTCCGTAAGACATGAAAATAAATACCGTAATCCAATGACTAAATATTGTTATGGTGAAACGAAAGCACATGATTCTCAAACAGATATTGTCGAAAAAAGTAATCTGTAATTTTAAAAGGTATGTTAAATTTTTCCAGAACTTTAGTGTTTTAAATTAGCACCTTTCGATATAAGCGATGATGTAGAAACAAATTAGCAAAGAAAAGGCTGAAAATTAAAAATCACCCCTGCCTTGAACGGAAGGTTTACAGTAACTGAAATGCAGTGCTCTGAAAAAAAAAACTGTAAATATTTCAAATTCCTAATTAAAATAAGATTTTATGATCAAAATCAAAGTTATTACTTCAAAATTGAGGAATTAAAGAAAAACCCGTGGATTTAAAATAACCCGTGGTTATAAAAGGTTAAATAATTAAATATTATCTAAGATGAATTTAGAGAAATATTTTTATTAATTTTTTATTGAAAATAATATTTTTGTGTGCAATTGTTACAAATATAGAATAAAATCAAAGAATTTCTTGTGTAGCTTTGTTTTATACAACAAATAACCAATTATTGTTATAGTTTTGTATATAATATTCAAATTTTTAGAGGAAGTTTCGAGTTAAAGTTAATTTGTAAAACTATATTAAGATCTAAGGCTGACTTCTAGATCATAACCACAAATTGAGATATAAAATACCGGGAAAATATAATAAAATTCGACTGTAAGTAAAACAATAGAGCAATTTTAAATTAAATTAAAGTTTAAGTTAAGCTTTGTGAATTTTCTAAACAGAAAGTTGATTTGAACAAAAGTGCAGCAAATTATAGATGTAGTTTACATGAAATTAAACCAAAAATGGCCTGGTTGTTTCTTTAAAATTAATAAGTAGGTAATTATACCTTTTTAAAGATAGCTTAGCTTAACTTAAAAATAAATAATGTGCTGGAAACAAAGAAATATTCGTCAAATATACTTTTATTTCCTACAAATAAAACATAACAACAACAAAGAAACATTTTTTAGTTTATATATTCGATAAAATCTTCACCAGGATTTATGCCATAATGTAACTCTTGTTTTTTCATATAAGCCCATGCCATTCTTGGGGAACTAAAATAAACACCAATGCTTCCATTTTTATCAATAGTTATAGCTCCTGCAGTTCCTGTCAAGCGTTTAGTCATTGACTTAATAACATCTTCCGTAGCTACTTGAGCAGAAACTTTATCACTACATATTTTTTGTAAAATTCTTTGAGCTAAATTATATTTCATTATGGTTTCTCCATGTCCAGTAGTTGAAACACCTCCTATTAAATTATCTGCATAGGTTCCAGATCCTAAAATTGGAGTATCCCCTATTCGTCCTGGCATCTTTCCCGTTATACCTCCAGTTGAAGTAGCTGCTGCAATATTACCATTACGATCCATTGCAACGGCGCCGACTGTTTCAGTTTCATCTTTTGTTTTTGACACTGAATCAAGTTCAGTCCGTGCAAATGTCGTATCAATTCCTCGTTGTTCTTTTTTTTTGAATTCTTCTAAAGCTTTTTTCGCACTTTCAGTAACTAAGGATCCTTCTGGTAATATTTCAAAATTTTCCTTACGTGCAAAATAATTAGCTTTATCTCCACCTATAAAATTATGTTTAGTTTTTTCCATTACACGCCGTGCAACAGATATTGGATGCATAATATCTTTTAATAAAGTTACACATCCGACTTCAAGATTTTTTCCATGCATTATACTTGCTTCTAATTCAATGTTACCATCATAATTTAATACAGCACCATAACCAGCATTAAAATTACTATCTTCTTCCATAACTCTGATGGCAGCTTCAACAGCATCTAAAACACTTCCTCCATCTTCTAAGCTTTTATAGCCAATTTTGGTCGCATTTATAATGCCAATGAATTTTCCTGGGACTCGAGAATCTCCTATATCACCTGCACCGCCATGTACAATAATTATTGGTTCCATTTTCAGACAGTGATATTTTTCTTCAAATAAAATACAATTAAATTTCTTATCAGTTAGTTGTCAAAATGTGGACAACAGTGAAGTTAGAAGCAGACGTTTTAAAAAGTTTATTATATTTATTATTATTTATTCTAAATAAAATATTTCAAGCTGAAACTGATTCTGGACTAAGGATATTTATTTTCCCAAAGGAATTTACTCTTTAGTTGATTTAGAGTTTTTGTAAAAATTCGAAATACCCAGAATTCGAATTATACTAAAAATAACGGATACAGGTCACCGTTTAAAATTCTTTTTAGTATATGATTTTTTTGTATATGATTACAGTGGGCTCCAAAATTACTTAAAATTGTTAAGTTAAAAGTTCTGGTGAACAAATAATATAAATATATATTGATATTAAGAATTTTTTTTTGTATTTGAAGCTCTTAAATCTTACATTAGCTACAAAACAGTAAAAACGGTGTTGAGCCTTAACATACTAAAATTTCACAAGGCGCACTAATTTTAAGCAAAATAAGGCTAAAGTTTATATACATTAATAAACTACTTTTCAGTTTTATATGAGAGAAAAACTTCAGAAAAATGAATGAAATGAGTTCCGAATCCCGAATTCAGAAAAAAGAAAACAATCTCACTGAATGGGAAATGATTGAGAAATATAAGTAGGATATACTTTAAAAAATTTTTTTTATATATTACTTGTTTAAAATTTAGTTTTAACAATCATAAAAAATAATTTATCTTTCAAATTATGAAACAAAAACTTACTTTTAGCTCTTTCAAATTTATCACATGTATAAAATCAAAACTTACTGCTAAAAATTAATGAAATGTATTTATTCTAGAATTAATTTTATAATGAATGGCTTTAGTCTTAAATCACTAAAATAAATTGTTTAATTCAGATAAAAAAACTAAATAGAGGATTTTAAAAGTTTTTACACTAAGCATTTTAAAAAAAATTTTTTAACATATTGCAAAAAAAAAACAAATACATATATCGTAATAAATTTTCTTTCCATTTAATGAGTATGTATACATATATGTATATATTGTATATAGATGGAAGTCTCTTAATTAATTAAATTAATTAAGAATTTTTTCACTAAAATTCAGCTTTTTTTTGTATTATAACTACTTATAAGTAAGAAAATCTGAAACTTTCAACTGTGAAATTGTTAATTAATTGTGAAAGTTATACAGAATCCTTTCTATTAATTACTATTTTTAAAGTAGGTGCAACTAAATGTGATTCAATTTCTAAAATGAATCTTTTTAAAAAGCTATCTTTAAAGTAATTTTATATTGTTTTTAATGGTTAAAACTGAGATAGTTCAATAAAGTTAAAATGCAAAAATAGTTGAAAATCACTAAATTAAATAAAACTTATGCTCATTATAATGGACCACACCAGTCGGTGTTTTTATTATCAAAGCTTGCTGACACTTATTTTTGTAATAATGAAGACTTTTTTTTAGGTTTTTAATTTTTTTTCTCTCGTATTTAAAATTTTCCTTGCAATCAGAAGCCATTGTTTTGAATTTTCTAATTCCCCATTTAATTTTTTCATTTCTTCTTGTTGTCAGTAAAGCTCTGTTGTTTTAGGTGAATGTTTTTTAATGGGTAAGTTATTTTCTAATTCTTCCTTTTCTTGGACTTCAAAATAAATTAAAATGAGCTTATTTGAAATAAACTTTAAGACTACTCACATTCTCGCCAAAAATTTCTTGCGTAATGAATTTCTTTCAAATAATTTTAAATACTTATACGTATATTTATAATAATAAATGATGAGGAATTAAATTTTGGGAATCACTTTATGAACTGATATTCATAAAAAATCATAAAATGTTTTATATTTATTTATTTTTATATTTTGTATTTGTTTATCTCAAGACAAAATCAGTCTAGGCAAACAATAAAGAAATTAACGAATCATAAACCTTATTAAAAACGGTGGCATTAATTACTATGGCGGCGACACTGCATTGTTAAAAAGTAGTGATAGTTTGTGATAAGTTTGTAGAATATTGATTTGTTGATATTTAAAAGTTTAAAACTTTAACTCTCTGGCTTAATTAGGGATGTATTATGATTCAGGGGGTCTGCAATTAAAAAAAAATTGAACGAGGAAGAATACACGTATTAAATTAATGAACAGTCTCTCAAAAAAAATGTGAGCTCCTTAATATAAATATAGATAAAATAAATTAAATTATAAATTCAAAAACTTATCATAAAATATAATAAAATAAGATTTTAATCAATATATCAAAATAAAAAATTTGAAGGATTGCATCTCATTTTTCTGTTGAAAAACAAAATCCGGCATAAACTTTCACATGAGACTGCCCTAATCATCCCCCATCTTATACGAAAATACTTATTTAATTAATTAATTTAATTTAATTAATTTGTGATTGTTGACTTTAACTATGAAAAGCGCCCTTGAGTGTTTTATTAATTCTCGACCTTATTGATAGGTAATTACCCGAAAGATATTATACGATAAAACTCTTACTTATTAATTTATGTTTTTGACAAAAATATTTCTTTTATATAAAGGTATAGTTTTGTTTTTTCCTCCTTTGTCGACGCTACATAAAATCCTAAATTATAATAACTATTTGTGTGGTCAGACTTGGATCCAACTTTAAGAATGTAGTTAAAGCAGTTGATAAAGAAAATTAAAAGGATAACATCGGAAAAAAAGTTAATAATTTCAAGGAAGGTTTGATATAAATGGAAAAACTTATTTATTGACTCGAAAATCCAAAAATAGACTTAGATGCTTAATTTTTGTAATGAATTTTGGATACATTGATATAAATTCATTCAAAAAAAAGTTATTAAGATATTTTTTTTAAAAATGCTTCATTCTCTTCAATTAGTTTTTCTAAACGCTCCACAGTTGTAGTCGAAATATTTGTTTTCAATTTAGCTTTAGCTGTTGCAATAGCAGTTCTATAGCCTGTTGCATTATGGAAGACTCGAATAAGTTTATCACCTGCCGTAAAACAATATTTTCCAAGTGCATCAAATGTTAAGGCAACTATGTATCCATCAAAAATATGTTTAATTATCATATCGCATTCTGTTGTTAATGTTGAATAAATTTCAATACCGGATCCTACAGATATTGCAAGAACTTCAGCATTTAAAGAAAATGCAATTATTGGTGTCATTCCACGGCATGTATATTTTCCAGTTTTAAGACATCGTGGTGATTGACCCTTTTCATATTCAATATTAGTATTATAAAATTTCCATGTTCCATCCTTAGATACAGTTATCATATGGGAAGCATCCTGATCGAATGCCATATCATATATTGCAGAAGTATGGCCACTCAGATCAAATGCTCTAATTGTCTTTTGATATTCACCATTTTTTGAGAATTTAACTTCCCATATTTTACAGTCTGGAGCAAAACCACAGGCTGCAATAAATCGTCCACAATTTGATATTTTTGCTGAATATGTATTCATTAAATATGTATCGATTTTTTCTAGAATGTTCCCTTTTAGGTCTAAAATGTAGATATCAGTTTTATTTGTGCATGTCATCATGAAGCGGCCAGTACAGGCAATATCGATGGCAATAATATCACTGTCAGATACCTAAAATCGATAAAAGAAAAAAGCATTATTTGGATTTCATAGCATATTTTTAAAATTATACAAACATCTTTTTTATTAGATATAAATGAATTAACAGAGATTTAACAAATAGTTCTATTTAACAAGGTAATATTTTTGAGTTTCTACAATATAATTTTGTTTATATTTCAGTGTTATTTTTTGAGATTTTGTCAGTAGTGTTATTCACTACAGACACTGGATACAGTTATTTTCAGTATCCATACGACAAGGACCATACGTCTTTTAATATTGCAGCGAGTAGAGAAATAGTTGATAGCATTCATAGCCACCACATAGAAAATGTAAATCAAAAATTTGTTACCATCTTATGGAGCGTTTACAGTGGCCAAAGATACTAGACAAATGTACCACCATTTTAGAATTTGTATTGGAAATCTCTAGCTTATTTCTCAAATAAACTAAAAAAGTTTATTGCTATTTAGTAGATAAATTTGTCAAAAGTAAGCACCTTTAGAACCATCTAAAATAGTTTAAAAATATTCCTTCACACGGCCGATGCATCTGACTTTATTTTTGTTGTTGTTGTATTATCTTTACCGGATAGCACCCCCCTTGAATAATAGCGGCGCCAATTAATGTCTTCATAATACTGCGTAAACCCCAGCTATGAACTTTCTTCAATTTTTTGTTGTGGTGGTGGACAATTTTTTTTAGGTAGTCACCGAATTTGTCTTCATAAAATCTAGATTTTTTTTACTTGAAATAAAATATTTTGATGTTTACGTCCCACTACACAAATAATATTGCTTTATTTCAGAAAATCTGATAATATAACTTATGTAATCTCCTTAAATGATATCAAATCGTGTTCAAATTAGGCTTTGCAGCTATTGAATAAATGAACTTTTTTCATGACTTTTAATTCTGGCAAAATACCAGGATCTTTCTATGTACCTTGAAAATTATGCTAAGTTAAAAAATGGTGCATTATTAGAGTAACTAGTAGAATTATACCTGGAAGTCTATGTATCATCACTATTAGAAAACATATCATTTCTAATTATTTGGACACACATTTTTCATAAATAAACCAATCGTGTAAGTATTTGGTGTTTTTTCGGTAATGGTTGTATAGTTTTTTTTTGTTGCTTTTCTTGACAAATTTCGTACCAATGTGAAATTGTTTAGCTCATAAATCTACGTTACAAGCAAGTTTTTTTTTGTGTTTCACTAGAATAAGTCCCTTAATTTCAGCCATTCGTACATTCAGAAGATTCTCAACAAATTACGCCATCTTTCTTTAAAATTGACTTATTCACTTGTTGAGACATGATCTTCTTTCTAATTAATTCACTTTTATCTCAGCTGGTAAGAGTCAACTTCCAGCAAAAAAAATTCAATTCGAACCCTTGTGAATTTCTCAGGCTGCCTACAGAGTGCCGGCTTACAGCTGAGCTGACACCGATTCCCATTTGTGTTCTTTACGAATAACTGTCAAAGGAAGGATTAATAAAAGCTATTAAAGCTGTATAAGTTGCCATTTCCGAAAAATCTACTAAAATTAATGTCATAACGACTCGTGTGTCGCCCCAAATAAATTTGTAACTCAAACTTTAAACATAGCAGTGAAAACTATCATTTTTTGATTTAAATGAAGGTAAAGTATAAGTTTATGGTTACGAAACAGTAAAAGGAAGTAGTGTAGGGTTCGAAAATATAATAATCTCAATTTTCCTTTTTATATTTAGTTGGTTAATTTATTTAAAAAGTTAAATAACTCTCACCTTTGGGAATGTTGAAATTTTACTAGAACCAGTAAACCATCCATTTTTGCGCTCAAGTTTATAAATTTCAATGCAATTTTCAAATGACTTTTGGATCGCGATTGCCTTATCATCAGGACTCCATGCTAGTTTTGTTGCATAGTCAAAATCAATTTTGATTCTAAAACATTTTCGATTTTTTGTTTCCTCCAAGGATGCACAAGACCAAATTTGTACAGTTCGATCTGAAATTAATTATTTATAAAATTAAAAATAGTTGTGTTGTTGTAAATTTTTTAATTTTTCTTTTTCAAAAGTTAAATTGATTTATTTATATTCTTATCAGTTTTTGTTTGCTTATTTCAATTTGCGTACTTTACGAATTTCCGGTCATTAAATGCGTATAAGCTTTTTACGGAAATTATGTTTATCTAAGCAATTGACCCGAAAATAAGTTTAAAAGTAAGATAGATAATAATTGATAATAAATTTTTCATTAAAAGAAGTATCAATTAAAGAAAGGATTATCTTTAAGCGAAACTGTGAAAAATAGAGCATTTTAGAAAAATAATGATTTAAGTGAGCATAAACCTTAGTAAAAAAATTTTTAAGGATATAGCAATGAGCTTTTACCGGAAAAGATACAAAAATATATTTTTTACAAAATTGATAGAACTTGGAAATTGAATTCGAAAATTCAAATAAACAATCTTGTAAAATAAGAATTTAAAATACAATTTTGTAAATAATTTTGGAGTTGAGTTGAAAAACATATTTTTAAGACCCTTTGTCAAATCCAAAAAAATTATTTAAGCTGTCATGAGTACTTTTTTATTAACCTTAGGAGCTCGGTGAAATATGAGTTAGATTGCAGCCAATTTCGGTTCCTAAACTACTAATAATTTTAAGAGATATATCCTTCGGGATTCAGCCAAGATAAGAAGTATTTTAATTGAAAAAAACAATTTTATAAAAATAATATTTATTTTACACGTAAAAACTGTAGAAATTTTTAAAACTACTTTTGTTATTAAAAATATGCTAAGCAACTTTTAAAAAATAAAATATACAGCAAAATTTTCGAGGTAATTTCAATAAAACATATTCTTTTGTGTTATAAAAAAATTAGGATTTGTTTGATAAATAAAAAATCACAGCTTAATCTTTGAATCAATCAATCAATTAGGTGATTAAAAAATGATTGTGACCCCCAGCTAAAATAAATCATAAGTTCTCTATGGACGTCACATTTCTAAGACCTTCATAGCTGATATAAAAAAATTATTTTCATTATCGATAAACTGAATTTTTTTGGTAAATTTCAAACTCATCTTATGAATTCTCATCAAAATTAAATTAATCAAACTCTTTTAACAACAACAAAAAGATAGAGATATAACTTATACATCACGGAATTACCTGAAACAGAACACAACATTTTTACAGGTGTAAACTAATAAACAGTAAGAATTTATGATAGTAATTATAAAATTTTTTCTAATATCTAAGAACTAGTTTGGATCAGTTGGTGATTTATTTCCCTAGTTAGGTCGATTGTATTCAGAGTAATACAATTAACTCCTTTTGAAATATGTGCGACAATAATTTGAGGTCAACTCATTAAATTACCCACTTAAATAAAAAGCTATGCGAATAGAAAGCTAGGCACTATATAATTAAATAATCAAGCTAAAAAAACAGTAGCCTTTACTAGAAGGAAAAACCTAAAAAAGAGTATTTTGAAAATTTTCTATATGTTTAAATAAATTTTAAAGAAGTTCATTAATTTTAATTTAAAAAGTAATAAATTTCATTTTTTCTGTAGCAAAAAGTATTACACATTTACAAAAAAATTAAATTTATTATGGTTACCAGATGACGTACCTTATTACTTCTGTCAATAAATAAAAAAAGATGTATTTCTTTTACAGTTAATAAGTAAAAATATCATGGGTTTTTGTCATAATGATTTTTCTATATTCAAGAGATTTTAAAACACTTTCTCAGACATCTTTCGAGAAATTCAGGTGAAATCAATTTGAAATTGAATTAATTCTTTTGGATTAAATTGCTTTCTATATTCTTTACTTTTCGCCTGTCCTAGGAGGCAATATGACTATTTGTACTACATTTCTTACTTATGGGCCTAGAGCCAAAGCCAGCCGGAGGTATAGCATATACAAACAAGACTTAGAACGGCGTTGCCTGTAAGTGATGTAAGTTTCCTTTGAAAATTATTTTGAAAAAATTTGATTGATTCATTAAAAGTGACATTAAGTCGAAAGATGAAATATTAAAAAATAACAGATGTTTCTTTTAATCAATACAAATATATTTTAGTTCCATACGTAACTGAAAGTGAAAAATATCTATAAGATTTGTCCTTTTGTCTTAGGATAGTCAAAAAATATAGAATATAGACGCAAGCTAACACATGTTTCAATTTCTTTAAGTACAAGAGGCTTCTAGCCCGCATCTGAAGACCTTCATAGGATAAATATTTTATGATCGTTCTGGGATATCACCATGTGACAGCACTAGAGTCATAAAACTGTACAAAAAAGGAAGAACATTCAGTCTGCTACCATAAATTAAAAAGTAATAACAATTTCTACTTAAGCTAAGCATTTTGCAAGATATTTTGAGTACATGTAGTACAAATTATTTTAAAGAAATTGCAACAGTTCCCAAAAGACATCCTGGCTGTTTTCTCTTGTTTTACAGCCAACACTCTTATTAAGCCGATTAAGTCGATGAACTTGAAAACACATTTATCAAGTATTAACGCCAACGATGTGCAGCTACAGGCGAGTTTGAATATTTCTTATTGCAACTTTATCTAAACAAAACTGGTGAACATTCACTTTTGGTTGTGGCTGAGTTGTTGGGAAAGGGAAAGTTTTATATATAAATTAAATTAAATTTCATTTTTCCAATTATATGAGCATCAATTACGAAGAAATAATAATATTTAAAATATTTTCAAATTTGTTTTATATATTTAATACTGAATAATTGACCATGGTTGCTTATATCGTTGGATAAATCGAGTTACTGATTAGAAACGGCTGGCGTTTATAGTGCTAGCTTTCAGGGTTGTTTAGCATCGTTGAACTTGACTTGTTCGAAATTTATTTTTTGTGATTTTTTATGTTATTGTTTGTTTTTCTAAATTTGCGATCAAATCATGGCAATGGTAATGGCCATTTAATTAAATTTTTGTATTAGCATCGGTTATGCTTCTGCTTCATGGAACAATTACAAGGAAAGTCAATTTAATACTTTCCGTCATTGATACAAGCTAAAAGGCTTTATGAGTTTTATTTAAAAATTCGTTGGCATGTAAATAAAGTTTGAAGTTAATAAGAAAAAAACAAATCAATAAAATTTTAATTTTTAATGCAAATATTGAATATTTTACATACGTCATAATTTATAAGTAAATTTCTTTTTGAATTTTTATTTGAACATATCTCAGTTATTAAGCAAAATGATTAAAACATTTTATGTTTTTAATTACATATTGTTTTTTTTTTTTTTACTTTGGAAAATAATGTTAAAATTTATATATAGAGAGTAATTAATCTTTATTATACATAAAAAAAAACGTTATCAATTGTAGAGCAGTTGAAAATGTTTAAAAACTTATTCAAGGTTAGCTAAGTTGAAGTCTCTTGCTAATTTTATATTAATTTTGGTATATACTCGTATAACAGAATATTTTTAGAATTATGATAAATTTAAAACTAATTTTGAATTATGGCCCAAAGGGAAAAATGCAAATTTATTGCAAGAAGTTAAGAAGAATTAATGATCATTTAAGTTGAAAAATACAAAAAACATAATAAATTTTTATTTTATGTGACGTATTTGTATTTGTATTCGTACAAGTACTTGTAAATTACAAAATACATATAAGAAAATTTAATTGACACAATAAAAATTTATTGCTTTGTATTACATTTTAAAATAATTAAAATTTGTGCTGGTTAAGAAGCAGCACTTATGATTGTTAAAAGATAAATGCTCGAGTTTTAGCATCAGTTTTCAGTTTCAAGTTGGATTAAAAAAATTTGCCCTTCAGAATTCGAGTTTAGCCTTTACCCACGCTTAAATTCCCATCCCTTTTGGATGCTTAAACTTAATTCAGCTCTCATTCGTTGGTCATATCAGTATATTTGTTTATAATTATATTTTCAATTAAATAAAATTTTTGTAATTTTATAATAAATTTTTTTTAAATCAAATTTTTATAAGTTGAAAATTTAATTTTAATTAAATAATGGAGGAAAATTCAGTAGATCATCATTAAAAGCTTTATAGTATTTTTTTTGACTAAATAAAGTTTGATAAAAAAAACTAATATAAAATTAAACTCATTTAATAATTTTTAATAAAAATCAACCTTTGGAAATATTAAAATATTATTTATTTATTTAATATAAAATGCAAAATCTTCAATTAAAATTATATAAATTAACCTCCATTCGATTATTTTGTTTACCTTTATAATCTTTACTTCAATAGCTCCAAAAACAGTTCCGATAGCTCCGACATTGGGCTAAATTCATTTGGTCAGTTGAAAAATTCGTATCGTTTTAAAGAAAAAAATATTTTTTTTGCAAAATTCGATTTGATTATTCAAAATAGTTGCCTTCGAGGGCGATACATCGATTATAGCGATCTTCCAACTTTTCGTTACCATTTTTGTTGAACGTTGTCTTTAGCAGTAAATTTGGCTTCAATTTCGGCGATTACTCCCTTATCGGCTTTAAATTTCTTTCCCTTCAGCATACTTTTGAGCCTTGCGAACAGAAAATAGTCGCTGGGGGCCAAATCTGGTGAATACAGTGAATGCGGAAGCAAAACGAAGCCTAATTCATGCAAATTTGCCATCATTTTCATGGATTTGTGACACGGTGCATTTTCTTGATGAAACAGAACTTTTTTCTTCTTCAAATGTGGCCGTTTTTCTGGGATTTCGTCCCTTAAAGCCCCCAATAATACTACATAATAGTTGCTATTGATGGTTTTTTCTTTTTCAAAATAGTCGATGAAGATTATTCTATGCGCATTCCAAAATACAGACGCCATCACCTTGCCAGCCGAATGTGGCGTCATTCCTCGCTTTGGATTTGGTTCATCGTATGGAGTCCATTCAGCTGACTGACCTCTAGAAACTTAAAAAAGTATTCTTTTCGAATTCAGGATTCTTGACTCTTTCAACTGGTAAAAGGGTATGGGTCCCTCAATTTTTAATTCCAATATAAGTTTAGGGACACTAAGCATTTTGTGGGAAAGTCATTTTAAATTAATTGCTTTATAATTCATCATGTTTTTATTTTCTTTAAAACAATAATCATTTCAATATACAAATTTATAGCACTCCTAATTTAACTGCTTCACAATAATTCGATAGAATAAATTTTAATTTATTAGATTTTAGTTTACTTCATTGTAATCATATTAATTTCGAAAGTTTTCACTTAAAATGTTTTCATTTTTATTTTATTATTTCATTACTATAAATTACTTTTGTTGTTATTAACATTGTAAAGAAGTGAACGCAATTATAAAATTTTCAATATAATATAAACAACTGGTATAACTGGTGATGACTGTCCAAACTAAGCCAAGCCTATAGTGACATATAAAAATAATAATAAAAACCATTGCCGTAAGGTAACTAACTGCAATTTTTAACATAAGTTAAAAATAAGATCAAATCTAGTTTTAAAGATGAAAGAAAATGATAAAGAAAGAAATAAATAAGAAAATAACAGTTGGCTAATATATTGAGAAGTTTATATGACGATAATAAGCAAACTAATCTCACTAATACCAAGAGAATACCGCTGGTGAAAGTAGAAAGTTGTTTAAGTCAGCAGTAAAAGTACTTTAGCTGCTACAAAATATGGCCACATTTTGTTATGAAACTAATGGTCAGATCTTGTATCACATTTAATCTATTAATTTTATTAAATCACTAAAGAAAAAAGAAAAACTTTTAAATTAGTTTTCATTTATATCATCATCGAATTTAATCAAAACTGTTGGATATTTAGTGACTGTTCCCATATATAATAATAGAGAAATTAGATTTTCTTGTATGGATACTTGAAATTAATTTACAAGTAGTCGTATTAACGGTTTTTTAAGAGCAATTAGACTACTTGTTTTATTAAACCGAAAGGAAAAAAATGGTAGTATAAATAAATTAAAATTTATAGCAAGTACTTTAAATATAAATAGAGCAGCTCAATTGTCTCCTTAACGTAAAAACGTAATTTTTTAAAATGAAATTAGGAAATTGTTTTGGAGCTTACTTATGTAATATACAGTTAGTTTTAGTATTCTTTCTATTTATATAATATAATATAATCAAAGGCATCATTAATCCAATTTTTTTACATACCAAAACTCGTTTAATTAACCAAAATTTTATTTTACAATTGATGAATTTTCCAAATTATATTAAAAAAATAAAGTGAGTTAGAGAATTTTGCGCGCTTAATACATTGAATTGAATTTGAAGTTTTTTAAGTTTTTATACATATCCACAACATATTTTGATCCTACAAACAATGAAAATTGTTTTTTTGGCAGATTTGGACGTGTTTTGGTATGCTTATAAAATTTTTTTGTTATCGGAAAACATGACTCAAAGTATCTGCATTCAATTTTGTGTAAAAAATAAAGTTAGTTGAAATATTGACTGTGGCATTTGGCGGATCTATTTTAAAAAAAAAAAACAAAGTAAGTACAAGCTCTTTATAGAAGAGAGGAGATGTTGATGACGGGTGTTCGCTTTATATTTCTCAGCATAAGCAATAAAGGAAATTGTTATGGAAAAACATTAAATTATTCAGTATGCCAGAATGTTAATATCGACAGAATTTTTCTAATGTTTTCGAAATTAAAATTGTGGTACCAAAGTTTATTCAAAAATTGCTTACTTATTTAATTGATAATTGTTAATTTTTTGGATTAAAAAAACACCTACATTAGATTATTTCAAAAACTGAAAACATAAAAAAGATAGAAGCCAAAAGAAATAACTGAAGGAGTTTAAAGCCATAACAAAAAAAACATTTAAGAAGTACTTTAAGAATTTAATAAAGCAATGGCGAAAGTTTATTATTTAAGAAAATAACAACAGGAGTGAAAAACTTTTAAAGGTATTTCCTGTGTTTTTGTTTTTTTTTAAATGTATTTTGGTGCTATCGGATAAATTTAACAACTTCGTCTAAGACAGATATTTCGATCTCGTTTTAAAAAAAAACGTTTCATAAGTATTCATAAATAAAAAAACAAATTAATACTTTAAGCAGTTTCTATTAACTATTAACTAGATTTAGATTAGTTTATTTGAAAAATAAACTAGAGATTTTCAATACAAATTCTAAAATAATAGTACTAGTTAGTTACTAGGTACTGGGGCCAATGTAAACGCACTATAAGCAGATCAAAATTTTTTTAATTATTTCTTAATAAACTTCCCACGCTTGAAATCAATTTGGCTCTTTTTTATAAATTAAGAACAGTTTAAAATAATTTTTGTGACTTTAGTTTTTTTCCACCGACTCCACAAAGTCTCCATCAAAAGGAAAGCCTTTTGAATCTATTGAAACCATCAAGCAAAATTCGAATAATAGTGCGTTTACAGTAGTACCATTTGTCCATATAATGAAAACACACACGAAAATAGAGTTCAATATCACACCAATACGGAAGTAATCCAACTATTAGACATAACAGATCAACTTAGAAGACTTCAAAGAATTATTAAGGCACACGAGTTAACATAACTACTGGGTGCAGTTTATGGAATGGTAGCCCTCACAAGTCTTCACCTAATGGTGCAAATCATCACTGCTAATAAATTAATAATATGATATTAAGATTGTAGCATTTAAAACTGTAAAAAAAAAATAAAAATTTATCCATACATAAAAATAAGTGTTTATACTGGACCCTTATACACTTTGATTAGTACATATTTCAATTTGCTTAGTTTTGTTGTAAAAAATGTTTTACGCCATATCCACAATCAAACTTAACCTAACTTCCACAATTATTCACTGTCAAATTATTGCCGGTAGTTTATTTGATTAGTACATTTAGCCAGTGTAAACGCAATATAAGGAACTGATGACCATACTTTCTGATGTGAAGTGCATGAAAAATTGATTAAAGGCTAAGGCTTAGAGTCTAGTCAAATAGAAAAAGAAATCTTCTAATTTAAATGAGCTTTTTTTCCTTTTGTCTTTTTTTTATTAAACTAAAACATTGAAAAAAATCTTAAATACTAAATTTAATTGAATAAATTTTGCTAAAAATATGAAACTCAGGAAAAGATTTTTGTTTTCATGGAAAATAAAACACAGAACTTAAAAATATTTTCAGAAGAGAATTAATTCTTTTCTGCATTTTATTATCGTATCTTTTGCAGTAGTTGCTAATTTTTTGTGTGAACATTTTTTTACAATAATCAAAAAACCAAACACAAAACACAACATTCTAAATATTTTGCAGAAATATTATCTTGCATATTTAAATTCGGGCTTGCCAGGACTTTATTTTAAAAAATTAAGTAAAAAATACATCCATATACATCTACATATATGTATATATATATTCACATTTTGACATTTCTTAATTTTATGTTGTTATTTATTTATATAACTTTTAATCTAATTTTTATAATTTGACATTCATTTTCTTGCTTTCTTTATGATTTCTATTTATGCTTTTTAAATTAACATCAAACAAATAATTTCATTTACAACATATGCCCAAATAATCAAAAATAGGAACATTAAAACAAATTATTTACATAAATATCGATTAATTGCCTTAAAATTAAAAAATTGATTTAAAATTTCTATTAATTTAATGGTCGTGCACATATCTCTATTTTTTTATTTAACATTTCATTTTAAAATATTTTTTAATAAATTTGTGATATTTATTATTTGATAAATAATATTAACAAAATCCCATGTAAATAGTTTATTCTTTCAGTAGAACATAAATAATTTTTAATGGTAGAATATAAAATAAGAAAGCCAAATATTAAAAAAAAAAGTTTGTATAAAATTTTTAAAAGGAATTAATTATATTGACAAAAAACCAAAATTAATAATTTAATTTGCCTTAGGTAATTTTATCAAATTTTTTATTGAAAGAAAAACTTGTTGAAAAATTTATTGTAATTTTAAACAGAGACCAAAAAAATATTATGTTAAAAATTAATATTTAGATCCATAAAGTTTATTATTATTAAGGAAAATATTTAATATTAAGATCTTTTTAATTTATTTCATTTAAGTTACTCTAAATATTTAAATATTTTAAGTACAATATTCAAAAATTTATTTTCTTTTTTGAAATTTTGGTCTTTTTAAAAAAAAATTTTAATTTAAAACAAAACATAGTTTTTCTCTTAGACTCTGAGAGATAATTTTCAGCTTTCTAGAGAACTTATTTTACTTCGGTTGTTTTAAAAATCTCTTTAAATAGAGTTAGAAGAACATGAAAATACCAGTTATGCCAAAGACTTATTAGCGCTTGGCGGCCCTAAAGTTGACACCACCTGTTATTTGGCCTGTTTACATTCCAGGGTAGTAAGCACACTGAAGGCTAAAAGAGCACTTCGCTAATATCTGGTTCATCAATTTAATGATCCACTGACTGAATACTTAATTATTTTCTATTTTTTTTTTTTTGCCTAGGACTCACTTTCGCTTAGCGGCACAAAATTTAGCAATAAATGCAAATGAGACTATTAGTCTTCGTTTAATTGGGATATAGCCTGAATTAGCGACTAGTTAGCGCTAGCTTGTCGGTTTTTCAAAGAAGATTAAAGGAATATTTAAATATTGTTGACATTTATTAAATTATGAATTCTTTATTAGCTAAAAATTTAATTTAAATCTAATTTATTATCTAATTTTTGATATATTATTTTTGAATTTTTGGCAATGAAAACAGTAATATACTGGTGAGTCCACTCCGATTGGTATTTAGTAAAACTCTCCATTTTTACTGTGCTAAATTGTCCCATACACGAAGGGCTAGTGAGTCCTATAGGCATAATACCAAAAATATTTTTAGACAGAATTTCGTTGTGTGCTTACCCCTGAATGGAAACAACCCCATTGACAGAACCAGTCTCCACTAAATTGGTATCTATATCGCTAGTTTCCGATTTTTAAAAGAAGATCAAAGGACATTTGTTTGCATGAAATCTAACGTGAGTGATGTTAATATTTGTATGTAATACTACATAAAATACAATTTTGATAGCATTTTAGACATGAAATTGTTGTAATTTACTTTCTGTCATGAAAACAAAAAGGTTAGTGAGTCCCTTCTGATTAGTTTTAAGCAAAACGAAATGCTAGCGAGATCTCTAGGTATTAAGAGAATATAAAAATAATTGGTAAGTAAAAAAATAAATTAAAATAATTTAAGAGTAAAAGCATAAAAAGAAAGGAAATATTTTACGCCTGTTTTATATTCAAACTATTTAGATATTTGTAGTTAATTTTGTAATCCTTAATTTTAATTAAGGTTTGGCAGTGTTTTTGTTAGTAAATTTCTCGGTTTTCCCTTTTTACTAAATTTTTGTACTTAAATTTGACTCAATAAATAAAATCAGAACGTTTTTAAACGTTGGCAGTACATCTAATTTTATCTACAATGACTAATATCATAGTTTGAAAAAAGCTTAAATTGGTTTTGTTGAAAAGTAAAGAATTAAAGTTCAAAAATCAAATATAATTTTAATATATAACAATGCAAAAATTGTTTTTAAATTACGGAAGAGTTTTTCTTTCTAGTACTTGCAAATTAATTAGCAGAAATTGTAACAAATCTTTTGAATTGTGTTTTAGTTAAGTAAATACCAAAAAAATGTTCAAAGTCAGCAGATTACACTGTTAAGTTAAAAATAGAAAGAGAAAGAAATGTCTTCTTTTGATTTTTTTCTTGTATATTTGTGCATAAAATATTATCAGCAATTGATACTAAAACATATACTTTTTTTGTATATTTATCTCTTTTCTACAGTTTTTAGTTCATATATTTATTGAAAATATTTAAATGTACATAAGTAAAATTCTTAAAAACTATTATCTTACTTAAGTTTATTTCAGTTTTCTTTATGAAAGTTAATTAAAGCGTTTTGCCAATAAAATTGATGGACTTTTAAGTAAATTTTTATTGCTTGATTTTAAAATTAAAATAGTTATTAACTTTAAAGAAAACTCTTGTGCGAAAGGACGGTTATATTGCTCAAATTTTTACACTTTAGGCTTATATATAAGCTTTTATAAAAATAAAAATTATAAATTTAATATATTTTAGGCTAATCTTTATTAAATCAAGATGAGTATTACTAAAATTTTGAGGTCATGAAAGTCTGATTTTAAAAAAATGTAAATATCTCAAATTGTTATTTAGGATAACGTTTTATAATTATGAATAATGTTATGTTTTTCAAAAGATTAAACAAATGAAATTTACTTTAATAATTTTAAAAAGGCTTTATTATTTGTTTTGCATTTTTTAAGTAATAAAGTTAAGCCTGACAATTACGTTTGAAATTTATTCTAATTTTTGTACAAAAATAAAACCGAATATTTATGGAGTTTTATTGGATTAACCAAATACTCTAATATATATTTTTGAATTTTTACAAAAAGTTGATTACTTTTTAAAATTTCTAATGAATAATACCACTCAAATACCATACCACTCAAGAATAAATTAATTTGATATTAAAAACTTGCAAACATAATTTCTAAAATGGAAGGAGGCTAATTTTTAATTGAAAAAATATTATGATTGATTTATAACTCGAAGCTATTAATAAAAAAAAGACGATCGTTTAGAAGAACTTATTACCCAGAAGTTAAACAAGATATCATTTCAAGTTACTTTACATTACTACCAGACACTGAAGTTTCAACTTTTTTTCTATATTTATTTCCAATGGAAATATCTTTGGTTTAAAGCATTGACAGCAATTTACTTAACCTCTGACCACTAGAAATCAATTGCTTTCAAGGAATTATTAAAAGTAAATCTTAAAATAGAAAATGTTTCAATCAAATTTTTTACTTTCTAAACCCTCATTCCTTTCTTGCAATTCTTAAGGGAAAACTAACGGAAGATCAATTACAGGAATAATTGTTTAGTTCAGGCCAAAACACTTACATTCCTTGACATTTTATGCAAATTTCTATTGCTTTGCCTATACTGACTTTATAAATTTTTTGTTGTTAGCTTGAATATATCATGAGTCAGAATTGATTCAAACACAGTCAGATATTGTTGACAATAATCGAATATTTAATTGCAGTTAGCTGCTGTTATCACTGCTACCGACAGAAGAGCATTATGCATGTATATGTACAACAGACAAGTGATATCGCACTAAATTTAGAAAAAATTGATCGAAAGTGACACATATAGAAATATTAAAAATAGTCAATAAGAGTAAAGGATTAAAAGTGTATGTTTGCGTTTGAAATTGATTGTTATTTTCTATTGAAATTTAATCAAAATAAATGAATTTTCAAGGCAATGTCCAGGATAGTGTTCTTCTATTTGCAACAGGATTTAAATTTGACTCAAGTAGATTCAATCACAGACATCCGAGACATTTCATAGAAAAATTTGTATTTAATTAAAGTACGAATATGTCGAAGTATTTAAAATTTATTTTAGTATTGTATTTTCTTCCTTGGTATTACTCAAACTTACTCAAACCATGTCATGAAAAATGTTTTATAACACATTTTAACATTTCACACAGATATAAATGATATCGGTATCACTTATATAATTGATGGGCGTAAAGAAAGTAGCGGCAACTAGCAATAAATAAATTCTAATAATTTTCTAGCAAAACATAATGCTAAAACCTAAAATATAGGCTGTTTTAAGAATTCATATAAGCAGGAATAATATATCGAAGAGGACAGTAGTATTTGCGACAATTTTAGGATTAAATTTCAATGAATACTAGTATTTTCCTTCCTGGACCATGTAAGGTATCATATTGAGAATAAATACGACATTATGAAATCAATAAATTAATCATTTTCAATAAAAAAAGAGCAAGCCAAGGATAAAATAAACAAAAAATGAATTAAATATTTTTTTTAAAAAATAAATAGTACAAATAAAATATTATTTAAATTTATTTAGCATATTTTTTAATTTTAATTTCTCTATCTTTAAACAATTTTAAGGGATAGATTTTTTAATATCAGACTTTTATGTTACTAATTTCTCAAAATTTTGTAATTTGATTGTTTTAGTTAATTTTAATAAAATAATCAAATAAAAATTGATATTACAATTATTGTTTTGTTATTAAATTCTTGATAAAATTAATTTTATAGACTACATACATATAATAGTATTATTTTTTTTGTTTTTTTTATTAAATTTTTTATATGAGAAAAGAGAAAATCACAGCATTTATTATATCAGTTCCTGTTTTATTTAAAAAATTTTTTAATACAAAAAAATTAAAATAAATAAAAAAATATTTTTTATAGTTTTATTTTTGGTTTTTTGTGTTATATATGTAGAAAAAAGAAAATCTTATTAAAAAAAAGAACTTTTAATATTTGTTTTATGAAATTAAAATATTTATATAGAAAAATTTTATACATCGTTGTTTCATTCTTTAGTTATCAAAAATAAAAAGAAAAATAATTAAAATTCTTTTACAAAAAAAAAAAATAAAGAAAAACAATAGTTTTTTTTTTTTGTTTATTTTATTTCTTTATTGTTCTAATTCAACACGATTATCTTTTCTTACCCGCCATAACATCAATTCTAAACAAGCTCGACTATCCTCAAAACTACTATGGCCTGTATCGCATGTCTGTATATCACGATTTAAAAAACATTTAGTTAATGTTTTTAATGCACGACGATATGGAAAACCGCTAACATGTGGAAATGTTATTGATGTATCAATTACATTTTTATGTATTAATTTTAATACTCTTAAATCATTATCAAGTGCATGACCAATTAATATAGTATCTTCATTTATAAATTTTAATAAATCATTTTGTACTTGTTTTAATGTTTTACAATTATTATTTTTTAATAATAAATCTTTTTCATTAATACCAGAAAATCTAGTATTATAATCAACAATATCAGCTTCTGGACGTACAAAATTTTCATAAACTAATTGTCCATTAGCACTTATAACTGTTATTTTAGTTAATTCTAGACCTAAACCAGTAAAACACATTTCACAATCTAATGCATATACGCTACCATTATTTATATTATCATTAATATTATTTAATTTACTTGTTTTAATAAAATCATCATATGGTCCATTTTTACCAATTATAATACCAGTCCATACATGATAATCATTTTTTGTACATCCATTTGATGATTGATCACGATTACAACATGAATATTTAGCTCTTAAACCTTTATCAGTTAAATAAACTTGATTTGGTTTACCCCAATGATAATAGCAATCCTCACGTGTTAAATATTTACCACAATTAGTAACATAAAAATTACGTTTACATCTAACACAATTTTTTTCCAATGATGTTATTGAATAATATGAATTTTTTTTTAAATTTTTACTATCATTATTTGTGTTAGTAATTGGTTCTTCTTCAGAAATCTCAGATATATCACTATCGGCAGATATATGTCCACTATCACCAGACATTTGTACAACATCATTATTTGTATCATTCCATGTTTTTGTAAGACCATCATTTTTATTAATAATACCATAAGATGTATTATTATTATTATTATTATTATTATTATTATTATTATTATTAAAATTTTGTATCTGATATGGTTGACCAAATGGAAGTGGTGGTAATTTTAAAATTTCTGTATAACCATAATGGGTTTCACTTTCAACTGGATAACCATAAAAACGAAGTAAACTTGGATCAATTATATAATTTCGTAGAAATTTAACAAGTTCAGATTCATGTAAATTTAATTTAGTATGTTGGCGTAATGGTGGTACAACAGCTCTTGAAATTCGTGTAAAATTATCAATATTAACAATTTCATTTGTTGTTGATGATGTTGACAATGTTTGCTGTTGTCGTTTTGTTGAAATTGTATGAACTGCTGATAATAAATTAGTCGTTTTAATATTTTTATTACGTTGATTTTTTGTTGTTTGTATATTATTTTCTTTGCTATCATCATCAATATCCATTGAGAAATGTTGATTTTTACGTTGACGCCGTTTACCACTTTTAACAGTTGACTTTTTATATTTATCCTTTTGATTATATGATATTTGATTATCCTCATTACCGCTACTATTGTTGATATCATCATTTGTTGATATACGAGCAATGTTACGATGACTTCGACTATTGTTGTTAGTACTGTTGCTGGTGGTGATGTTGATGTTTTCTTTGAAGAAATCAATTGAATCAGAACATCAGTCAAGTTTGTTTATTTTTTTTTTTATTTTAATTGTTTTTGTTTTTAGCAATTACAAAATTGTAAAATTTTAGTTAATTAAAAATAAAAACAACAACAATAACAATAAAACAAAAAATGATAATTTGAGTTAAATGATTAAGTGACCTTGTGTTACCATAAATGTTAATTAGTTGTTTTATGTTTCGTTTATATTTATGCTTGCTAATTTGAATATTGCAGTTTTTTCTTATTATTATTGTTTTATAAATCTAATTATAAATATTTTTTGTTGGTTTTAGGTTTATACTTTATACAAGAGTGTATGTGATAAAAATAAAAAAGTTTTTCAAAAATGACTACCAGTATTATTTATGATAGCAATTGAAAACCTCAAATTTTTCAAAAAAAAAGAAAAAAAATCAACATTTCTACTAAATATCGCAAGTCGTAGAAAATAATTTAATTTAACAACAACAAAAAAGTTTATAATACTCTTTGATCATCGAAAAAAAGCTACAAAAATTGACAATACATTGTGAAAAATATTCAATGTGATACAAGAAATAAAAATTTGAAAATACAAAAACAAAAAAAGGTGCAAAGTTTAAATTCTTAAGATAGACGGACACACAATGTAAAGAGTAAAAAGACAAAATTAGTTTTACTGATTAGGATTCTTTTTAAATGTATCCTCAGGCCACAGACAGTTTGTAATATTGAAGGCAAGTGATATGTCAAACAAGGAATATTAAAAACAAAAAATAAATTTGTAAATTATGATATTAAAATGTGCATGAAAAGCAAACAATTGAACCAAAAATTGTTAAAATATACAACTCTGTTTAGCAAAACTGTAGCTATTTGTAGCGGGCGATTCATTTTATTTATTTATAAATGAAATATTGAAGAAATACGAAGTGAAAAAAATTTTAAATTAGCTCAATTCATTTAATTATTTTAGATTTTTTAAATTTCCTAATTAAAACAAAGGAAAGGCAATTAACAAAAAATAAATTCTAATAAATAAAATAAAAATCTTTTAATGCATTTTATCGGTTAGCTTTGAAAAACCAAAATTATTCTTTAAGAGTCATGTGAAAAAATACATATTCATTGTAGCGAACACTTTCGAACAGATTTTGGAATAATATTACATTTTTGTTGCTACAATTCTTTCCATTTTGTGTTGTTTGCTAAGTCGCATAAGACTTTATCCAATTCGGACCGATGTGATTCACGAAACTATATTCTATTTTTCTGACCAACCACTGCAAAATTTCTTCTTTTACTACTCCGGAGGTAATTAATTAAGTTTTAAGCTGACATTCCTGACGTTCATCAGCCAAAATTACTTTAATTCTGTCCACAAGAATATGAATCATATTAATTGTGATTCATATGTATACAACACGCTAAGAAAAACTTTCTGAACATTTTGAAGTCTTTAGGAATCGTATACGAATAAAATTTTTATTTAAATTAAAAAATTACACCAAAGTTATACACGTCAATGCAGTTGCAATGTTTAATGTGCTCAGTAACTAGAAAAGAAGAAAACTAGAAAAGTTTCTGTTTGTCAGATAATGAGCAGATTCCATCACTGAACTTTATCATTAAATTAGCCAAATACTGTAAAGTAAAAATGGTTATTAAACCCAAAATAAATGTGCGAAACTTATGGCTAGTTCAGTGTTTTAAATAATTTACTAAGCTTGGGGACTAATTTAGCAGTATTTAATATTTAACAAAATTACCAACAAATTCTAGTCAGCTCCATTGATGACTAAGTGGATGCCTGATATATGACTGTATTTAAACAAAAAAAAAAAACCAAAAACCTTACACAATGGCCTTGACTTTAGAGGTGGGTGACATTTAATTAGCAAAAATATAAATATAGATAATAATTTATCTCCTTATATTTATTGTTTTTATCTCTATAAAATAAAAACAAAATATTTCCTTCTTCTTTTTTTCTGATGTAATTTGTTAATTATTACACGTGTATACAACCGACTTGTCGCTTTTCAATAAAATCTTTTGAACTAATACACACAAAAAAAACAAAGATAACTTATTATGACTCCAAAAAATGGAAATTTTCTTTTGCAATACAAAACATAAATTTCATCATTTTTATAATAAGGCTTTAAAACTGTAAGGGACTAATATATATATATATATATATAAAGAAAACAAAACAAAAACAAGTAGCTTTTTATCTGTTAAGTGTTGAAAATATTTTGCGCCCTATTTGACGATCCAGGTGTTTCATGGCTATTATTAAAAACTAGTAAACACATATACCACATTGCATGCCATGCCACATTGTAATATTATATATTTACAGTTAATATTCGGATGCTTGGATTACAAATTTTTAATAAATAATCAATTGAGTAACTAATATATGGTTGATGAAATTAAGTTGTTTAGTTTCCTTGGCATCGATTTCATTAAAAAAAGAAGAATTCGTTAATTTAAAACGAATAACTTGCTTTTGACGACTCATAATACTTCTCGAAAATTTCCCTAAGGGATGGATACATAGGTAAAATTAACTTGTTCCATCGTATAAACCTAATTTTTTCCGCTTTTGTGTTAATTATTTTCCAGGAAATATATCGATAGGATAGGCCTAAAAAATCATAGGTTCAAATTTTAAGATAGTTTACCGTTGAGTATTATTCAAATTTCAGCAGGGTTTGTCATAACTGGGACAGAAATTCCAGGTGTAAGTCAAATACAAAAGACAGAGGAATCCAACATTTTTTTTATCTGCGTACTGAGAAAATAAAAAATGAAACATAATTAAGAAAAATTTATTTATTTTTATAATTATAATAATTCTGTTTTTGTAAATTTCAACAATATTATCGGAGCTTTCATAGAAATTTATTTATCATGAAAACTGTAAAATAGAAAATTAAGTTAAATTTTCAATTTTCTTATTGTAAAGTATTTATTATGTCAAATTTTCAATGCAATCGAGCCAAAACTCTTGTACTTATTGACATTTAACTTTCCATCCCCTTTTAAAGGGTTATAAAATAACAAAATGGTAGATTTTGTCGTTAGCAATCGCTATTTTGTCTTCAAACGACCACAAAAAATATAAAAATTAATTAAAAAAAAAAAATTGGGTTTTCTGATTTTCAATAATTCTAGGTTAAGGTATGGTAATCACCGTAAATTTACTTTTTTGTCAATTCGCATCGATCAATTACTGACATTCTGAAATTTTTTTATTGAAAATTGCATTATTTTCATATACGTTAGGCTTTATACCTTTTTTGTTATCTCTAAAAAACCGACAAACTAGCGACAACCAAACGCTGTATACGAATTTATTGGAAATTGGTGGACTCATTAGCGTTTAGTACTAAATTTTGTGGAGCCAAGAGCTAATACTAAATCCTATAATTTGTGCAAAACGGGAATTATTCTTCAATAGAACTTGCAGAAAGCCGCTGAAACATTTTTAAATCAAATCGTGTCGACTTTTAACATATACATATATACATTCTAACAATGCATATTACTTTAATTGGTGTGATTGAAGTAATGAAAGCTTTTTGGCACTGCTTTTCTTTCTTTCTTTCTTCTTTATTCAATTTTTTATATCTTTGGATTTTTCTAAACTAAAATTTTAACATAATTTATTACTGGAATGAGGTTCCTTATCACGGGTTTCAACATGAAAGGACTATGCCAGAAATTTTGAATGGCATCTAAGGAATGTTAGCAACGAAATTCTAACAGGAAAATGAAGATGTTTCTTATTATTGTTAATTGTTGTGCTTTTCAATTAATTTTTTTTTTATTCTTTTTGTCAATTGTGTTTTTAGTAATAATTATTTCTTGATATTGTTGATAATGATTATTTTTTGCTAATTTTCTGTTCCTTGTTTAATTGCTATTTTAAGTCTTTATCATTTTTTTCAGACTACTATAGGGTAGGGCTTAAGGAACTTTGTTTTTATCAGGTGTCCCTAGACATTTCATTTACTTTTTATCTTTATCTTGGATTTTTTTATACCTAATACCCATCATATACAATTATGAAATGGCCTTTAATTGATATAAATACATTTATTTTTTAATTATAGGCCAAGTTCTTTGATTTTAACATTAAAGACTTGAAAAAAACAAAATATCATAATAATAGGTTTTTTATTTGTTATAAATCATTAAATATTCAAAAAATTACGTGTGAAGAGCAGTAAAATAATTGAGATAGAAAGGATGTGCATAAACTGTGTATTATAGCAAATGACAAGAAATAATTCTATTTAACCCTTTTTCCGAAAGAGTATTTTATGACCGATTCTCCTACCAATTGGTTTGCAAAAAATTTTATTTGTAGCAAAGTTCATGCCATGCCCTAAGACAGCAAAAGAGAAATATTTGATTCATCAAATTGATATTACAATATTTTTTATATTTATTTATCCTTAATGTAAGCCAACTTTCCGAAAGATGTCTCTTTTACTTTAGGAAACAAGAATATAGTTATAAAATGACCTAATTTATATCAGGTGTTTGAAGATTACTCTAATCGACGGATATAACTTTGGACGGTTTGTATTAATTTTTCTCATTTTAGAAATGGTTTCCACAAGAATAATATTGACCATACATTCGCATTCTTTTTTGGCTAAATATATTAAGAAAACAATTAAAAGGCTCTTACATTTCAGCCTCAAATATATACACTATTTTTGATGTTTTGCCAATAACTCTTATCTTTATTGCCATAGTAAATAAAATTTAGTTTAAATTTTATTTTAAATAAGTTTCACGTGTTTTTTTTTTTTTTTGAAGTGTTTACTAAAATGATTTAACAACAACAAAAATACAACGAAAAAAGAAATTTAAATTTAAGATATTAGTCACGTCTCCAATTTTGCAAAAACATATTGATATTGTTTTTTTTAAATTAAAATTTTTTAAAGATAACATGTAGCCTGAAATGTCAACAACAGAGTTGTTATCTTGAGCAAAATAATTGCAAAAAATGATTAGGGAATACCTGTTTCTTTCAAGCTAACCAAATCCCAGCATCCTCTTGTTGCTGTTTTGGTAAGCACTTAGCTTAACTATTCACATTCAGCAATAATATTATAAGAAAACAAATAAAATTTGGAAAAAAATATAAGTCGAAATTATTTATTTTTGCATAATTTATCACCAAGAATTCTTTTTGTTGGAAAATGTAGAAGAAAAAAATTATAAAAGTAATCAAAATATTCATATTTAACACGTTCTACTCGGCGTGAGCCACCGGCGGCCCACAGGCATTGAGTATAATTTTATTTAAAATGTGCCAAATAAATGTGCAGAAAATTTCTTTATATGACTTATAAGGACTTCGATCTTTATAAATTATTTTCAGAAAAAGTAAAACTACAAATTGTGTATATAGTACGTTGCCGCCAGATAAAGCAAATCACAAATTCTTGTGGCGTCCTAAAAAGAAATACTTATATGAATATCGGTGCCGGATAGAGCATGATAAATTTGATTTGAAATTTCTATAAGGACTAATAATGAAGAACTATATATGAAAATATGCTATAATTTATTTAATTTTCTTTTAAGGAGCCTATTCAACAAGTGAAATTTTTCAATAGGGAAATCACATAAAAATTGTCGACAAAAATTTAAATACTTGAAAATAAGCACTCATATACACATACTCAGTGTTTATTTATGTTATATTTTCTGTGAAATAGACACAAAATACTAATGCAATATTCAAAACTAGTATATGTATTTTTAATTCTTTTGGAAACGTCCCAATTGCTTATTTTTTTGTTAATAAAATCAAAAAAAAACAAAAAAGACTAACAAAACCTGTTAAATACGACAAAGTGAGCATTTTAACGAAAGCATTTGATTCATAAATGAATAACTTAAATTTTTTACAATATCCCAACCTCATTTACACTTCATTTTCATATTATATATATACTTGATCCGACAATTATTATTCTTGAAGTTACACAATTTTTTGTAAAGACGTGTCAGAGCGATTGAAGGTGCTTTTAAAACTTTAAACGCGTTTTTCTCAAAACTATGTTTTCAAAATCGGTGACAAAGATTTCTCGAAAACAGCTGTACCGATCAGCCTCAAATTTAAACACAAGCTTCTTAAGTATATTTTTAGGATCTAATCGTAGATATTTTCTGAACAATAAATATTTTTACTTATAAACAGTTTAAGGGCAAAAATCGATTTTTTTGTTTTTTTTTTTTTTTGAGAAACCGCCACTTTGTCATGAAAGTTTATTTTGCTTATTCCTACGATTAGGTCCTTGATTATATATCACTTTAACGAAATTTATTTGGCTTTTTAAATTTAAATGATCCAATCCAGAGATATCGTGGTCACCGTCTTTTTTAAGTGCAACTCCAGAAGATCAGCTATAGCAGCTTTCAATATTATTATTTTTACATATAAAAAGTGTTAAAATACAGTTAAGCGTACTATAATATGTAATAAAAAGCGTTAAAAAAACTCTACCAGTCTTAAATTTTTAAATTAATTTTTTTCTTATCGTTTTAACTCATTAAATTGCACCAACCTTCACAATTAAACAAAAAACAAAAAGAAAAACAATAACATAGAAAACAAAAAACAATAAATAAAATATCTCTTTATGTTTATTTCTAAATATTTTAATTAAACGTAAACAAAAATTACAAGTTAAATACCGTTAAAGGTATAGCATTGGTTTGCTCTGTTTGCCCCACACACCTACTACCGCTATAATTTATTAAAAATTATGTCATGGATTAAAACATTTTATTTTTGATGTATTTGTTAGTGTTTGTTTTCGCTTCGTTTTGTTTTTTTTTTTTTGTTTTTTGGAGCTTGGAACCAAGCAAAAATCATGGCAAGGTCTGATTACATAAGTATAGAAGGTAGAGCACTATATGAGAATGGGAAAAAATTAAAGTTAAATTTATTATTGTTTTTCTTTTAATTATAGAGAATTTAAGGTAAAGTCAAAAGATTTGTCAAATTATCAATATATACCAAAACTTGTTTTTTTTTCTTTTTCATTTTAATAATTTCTTGAATAATTCTTAAATAGAATATTTTACTTAGCACACGTCTGATTGTGTCTTGCTTAAATTTGATTAAAGTCGTTTTAATTCGATTTGTTGGCTATTTAAAAATAGAAATCAAGATAGCAAAAAATCAAATATCAATTTAACCACATATTGTGGTTATTTAAATTTAAGATGACTGCTAATTGACAGTTTATATACTTGCTGGAAAATTTTTTTTTTTTCTTTTTCGTCTAAAGCTTAAATAATAAATTTAAGAAAATATTAAATATTACTGCCATTGGCAGTGGCTTTAATAACCTCGACTAATAAAATTATGAAGACAAAAAAAAGAAGAGAAGCCAATAAAATTAATGTTCAGATCATTGGACCTCGAAATGCTGTTGGATTGCCATTTTCCGCTTATTATGCTAATTTTTATATATAGAAAGTTTAGATAGTACAGCTACTACTATGGCTACTTTCCGGTAATCTAAACAACATAGAAAAGTTTCTAATTGTCTTAAAACTTTTCGCATAACTTGTGATCTGAATGTAAAATTACGTCAATGGCTGAAATCAATTTTAGTTTAACAGTTTCAATCTTGACAGGTTTGAATTTTAAGCTAAAAACCATTATAGATACTAGATAACTTTCAAAATGTACACAAATTTCATTAATTTTTATATACCTTTCAGGAATAATATCAAACAAATAGTTGGAACCTTCATTCTATTATTAACTAAATGAATAACAATTAAAAATAATAAAAATTTGATTAATACAAATCTAAAAAAATATTGTTTAATGAATTATCATACCTGTTTTTGTTTTGTTTTTATTGCTTTTAATCAATTTAACGATTTCTAATTTATTGTGATAAAAAAAAAACTGCCTAATATATAACTCTGGTAAATTAATATTTTATACCTGTGAAAGCTTGAAAAACAAGTACAAGACCAAATAGTTTCGATCATGTTTAAAACGTTTTTATTAGATTTTATTTGATTTCTATAATTTTTTGTTTATTTTTCAAGATACATTACTAAAATAATAAAATTAGAAATAACAAAGCTCAAAATTGTTGTTTAAAAAATTTCAAGGGACAGCCTAGAAAAAAAAAAGAAGTAAAATCCTTTTTTATTTTACCATTTTGCAAATGGTAAAAATATTCAGGTACATTTTTATGTAGTCTTTTACTAGCCCTCCAAATGCAAGTCTAATATGAAAACGAGATAAAAAAATTACTTTAAATATAGCAAAATTTTTGTTCTGACTGAAAACTGTAGTTCCATACCAGCTAAAGGACTATAATTTCGTTAACTTCCAAAACTTAAATACGATTGGAGGAAAAATAAACTATTTCAAGGAATTAATTCTTATACTTAAAGCCCTGAGCAATTTCGCACTCCAGACGCTTTTGAAACGAACGTCGGACACACATTTTTAGTTGTTAATTTTTGTTAAATATTCACAACGAAAAACGCGCAACTCAAAAGAGTCACGTGGCTTACTGTTTCCTTAAAAACAGAGTGCATAATTTTTTGTTTTGAAATTTTAAAAACAATTATGATTAAAAATTACTTCATTGATTGAGTTATAGTTCGGCAGACAAGTATATATCCTCAAGGTTCTAAGGTTATTTTTGTCCAACAACAGTTTATTAAAAATTTAATTTTTTTATATTTTCATAATGAAAACTGTTTACGTCAAATTGGGAAAATAAAAATGATTAAATTCAATTGGGTACAAATTACCTATTCTCAATTATATATATTAAAATAGAAAATTAATTAAATTAATATAATTTTCAAGGTTTTTGTAATTAAATGACGTTTTATCCTTTATCTATGAGTTAGTATAATTTCAATTGAAATTTTGAATAAACAAAATTCTGTTGGTAATTATAAATTTTATCGGAGCAATTGTCAGCCTAATAAAATATTTTTTAAGTGGAAGATATCATAAAAAAAATTGACGTAAAATCATTATCTGTGATGCTCATAAATATAGTGTTTAAATTAAATATTTGTACTATTAAAGGTGCAGCTATTATTTTGAAGGTCAAGGAATCAAAATTTTCATTTGTTACGCTAAATTAAACAAAATCAAACTCTAAAAATTAACCTCATCGGATAACTATTATATAATTTACTTAAACTATTTATTGTTTTTTGTTATTTTTTTAAGCGAAATTTTGCAATAAAATCTGATTACAACTATACCGGAAATTGCAAAATTAATTTATTATACCAAAAGTTGATTATTTTTATTTTTTGTGAAGATAATGATTTAAAATTTTGATAGATATCTTTAATCGTACGATCAAGATCAGGGCTTATGCCACTGTTTAAATTAAATGAAATTTAATGCTATTAGTTTTTTTTTGGCTACTAATCAAAAGCTGGGATACTACTAAAAACAGCGTGAAGGTTATTATTAATTGACATGTGGAAAACTTAATCAAATTATTGATAACAAAAAAAAAATGTTTTTATCTACTCAATGCATTCAAGGGTTATTTTTATTGGTTTTGATTTTGAACATCGACTCAAAAATTAAATAAAAATTCTATTCATCTAAAGAAATTAAAGTTTTAGAAGTTCTTTAGAAGTCTTCTCTGTTAGAAATAAGACTAAATAAATAAATAATAATAATACCATTTATAGGATATGTTTAGTAAAAACCTTTTATTTACCTGGAAAAGTGAAGGTATAATACTAGAATACTAAAACTGGTTTAATATTCTTAGAATTTCAAATCTTGTAAGGAAAGATCTCTACTATTGTTCGCAAGAGAACTAATTTAAAATTAGTTTTCTTTTCTATCTTTTCTATCCTTTTTGCTAATAGTGCGTTTATAGTGGCCAAATGTACTAATCTAAATCTAATTTGCTACGTATTCTCTCTTTCGGCAATAATTTGACAGTGAATAATTGTGGAAGTTAGGTTAAGTTTGACTGTGAATATGATGTTAGCATTCTTTACAACAACGAAGATAAACAAATTTTCTATAAATGAAATATATATCAATCAAAATGTACTAGGGCTCAGTATAAACACTTTTTTTTTTATATATGGAGCAAAAGGTAGTATTCTAAGAGAGGAATTCAATCACGGGGATGCTATTATTACTACGATATAAAATTAAATTTTATGTAAAACTATAAACTATATCTTAGTCATGGTTCCCAAAAAATGAGGTAGCCATGAAAAATTTTAAGTTAACACAAAGTTCTTTCTTTAACAAATTTCAAACTCTGGATAAAATATTGAAGCTATTTCATATTTAATAATAAAATATTTTAAAAACACACAAAAAAAGCAATAACAATCTTAGCACTAGAAATCTAGAAACAACCATGTGAGCTATAAATTATAAAATATTCAGAATTAAATACGCAGTTTTTGCAAGAACTGAGAATCTCTTGGGGGCTATGTGAAATTAATTTGACAAGACTAATTTTATTTTTAAGCATTATGCCAGTAGGAGTTCTAACAATATCAGAATCCATTTTAAATAAAAATACGAAATTAAATTTGACAAAGCAAAATCACAAAAAAAAGTATAGCAATCAGGTTGAAATTTTTCGTAAAAGTTGATTTCAAGATTACGAAGCAATTTTAGGATAAATTTTTTAATGAATTGAGAAAGGATGACTAAAACTGAAAATTAAAAGTATTTACTAACAATTGAGAATATTAAACTTTTTTTTTTACAATGAAATCAACAAAAAAAAACAGCTTGAACTTTAGTAAATTTAATCGCTCGTTAGTCAACTTTTAGTTAAGTCCAAAAAAAACCAATTCATGATTAAATGAAACCTTCGAATTTCATAAAAAAAAAATAATTTTTTCAATTAAGTTCGTTTTTACCGTTTCTACCGTTAAGATATGGAAGATATTTTTTTTTAAATGTTGAAAGTTTATCGCCTAATTTCGGGCATATACTGTACAATTTATACAAAAATTAAATGAATCTATACCAGTGTCTTTCAACAATAGAAAAAATATCGAAAATTGCTAACTAAGAAAATTTAATTTGGCAAGAGCGAATTTCCAATTTGACTACTTTCGAATAATATTTGCAGGATGCCACAAAAAGAAATTCAAAATCAAAATGTCCAACAGTATTTGGCCCTAATAAAAGTCAATATTTCAAAAACCCTTGAAGAAATTGAAATTCTTCTGCTTTTTATTTATATCATTGTCAAAATCAAAAATTTTGTAGCAAAACTTTTCAAAGGACAGATCGTTTTGTTAATTACAGTAACGTACATAGAATCATCAGATGATAACAAATATTTCGAATAATTTAATTGAATTTTGGTTGTATATTTAATGTACATAAACGATTAAAAAATATATCAAAAATCTTAAGAAATTATAGAAAACTTTGGAAGTATTTGATGAAATTTTAAAAGCATTAATAATTTTAAAATAAAATGAAAATTTTATTTATTTTTTTGGAAAAAATTGTAAATGGATTTAAACCCATTATGAAAATAATATAGAAAAAACTTTCTGTTCTCAATTTCTTTATCTCTCAGTTTCATTTCTACATTTTCTGTCAACCAATATAAACGATCAATTTACCATAATAGTAATAAGTTAAAAAAAATTAACATTTGTTACAATCACGCTCAATAAAATATTTAGATAATAAACTCTAAAAAAATCTTTTTCATAAAATACTAATCTAAAAGACTAATTTTGGGTAGTGTTATCTAATATAATTTACAAGGAAACTGAATAAGACATTGAGATAAGATGGGGAAGATAAAAATATATATTTACCTTGGCTATAAGACATGACTAGTAGACATAAGTAATGGCCTTGAAATTTTAAGTTAAGTTATTCTTGGATCTTAGAGTTATTTTTCAAGGAATAAATTTTTATTCTAAAATGGCAAACCGTTCAAAAAAAAAAAAAAAAACAGAACCTACCAGAATAAATAAATCAAAACTCTCCTATTGATGATAATAGTAATATTGATGATAAAGATCGTCTCTTAGATACTTCAGAGAATACATTCGAAAACGAATTTTCGTCTTTGCCCTTAGATATCCACCGTGACATAGAAAATATTTCCAAAATACGTAGAAACAGCTCTTGATGGAACTGTATGGAAAAAGATAAAACATAATTCTGGAAGATGACCAGGAAAACCACAAAGATGTATAATTTCCAGAGCAAGCTATGGTCCTACAGAATTTTCAAAAAGACATTTAATTGGAGGAAAAGTAAGCAGCACTTTTTGTTTATGATAATATATAAAAATATTATGAATTATATTAAGAAATATAGAGAAATCTATAGTTCTCGGAAAAGAGTGGGCTTTATCGGAAGAAAAATTTAACTCATTTTTAGCAATTTAATATGGGTGTGATGCTAATGAGGTTAAAAACTTAAAACTGTCTTACTTATGGTCAAAGAATGGGGACTTGAAATTTTTAGAAAAAGGATAACTAGTAAAGATTTCACGAATATCTTCAAATTAAAATTGTTCGATATGAAAAACGAACCAAGTTAACGACCAAAAAACAAAAAAAAAATCCACTGTTAGGTCAGGATCTTGGAGATGGTTTTTACAAATATTTTTCAATACCCTCGACATAGCTGGAATTAATGCTAATCTAAAAATTTAAGTTCTAATGTTTAATGAAAATTAATTCTTGGTATATAAAGTGTTAGTGTATTTGTGTAATTTCTTACTTTAAATAAAAATATACGTAGAACAAAGCAACAGCAACTACAAACATAAAAACTGTGCTGCAAAATAAAATTATACTAACTTTAAACCTTATCACTGCTAATACCGTTATTGAGGGAAACTTAAAATTTATTGAAAATTAAGTATAAAAACTTCTATAAGTAATATTTTTATGATGATAACGGAACGGAATCACAATTTTATTATTATTGACACAAAATTCAGTTTAGCAAATTGTTGACTTTTTTTTGTTTTTTTTTTAATAATAATAAATAAAATTTTTTTTACATAAATGAATCACAAATGAGTGCTTTCTTCCAATAAAATAAAACAACAACAAAATTATATACTATGTGTATAAAAACTAAATTTCAACCAAACCCATATCAAAAATCAAAAGTTAATTAAAATTAGAGCATTTTTATGTATAAGAATTGTTAATAAAAAATATATCTGTCACCCGAAAGTTAAATAGCATTTGATTTTGATTGTGATTAAATAATAATAATAATAATTTAATAAAATAAAATTCTACATACCTTCAGCACAAGATGCCAAATATTTTCCACTATTTGAAATGACCATTGAACGGATCTCATCGGTATGACCCTTAAGGCTAGTAACTAAACAAGGATGTATTGAAGAAGTCTTGTCATTTTTTTTATTAGCAACATTACTAGTTTGTTGATTACGTTGATTTTGTTGAGATTTTAAACCAATTTTATTATTTCCACTCTGATATTTAGAATTTTGATTATTTTGTGATATTCCTCCGCCTCTTGATGATCCAACTATGTTTTCTAAATTTTGATTTTGATATTTATCATCTGAAAATTATATTAAAAAATATAAAAATTAATTATTTGTTTTGTTAATAATAAAAACTTACTAACTTATTGGTATTATAATAAATGTATAAGGATAATAAATATACGTTTGTGGCAAATATGTACAATGATAAAAATGAAACATTTTTAAACTCCGTCAATAAGGATTGACTTCTAAATGTAAACTGCAATATTAACAAAATCATCCTTAAGGAGAGGTAAGATTTTCCTCTAACTCATTTACACATATGTATGTACTTAAAATGACTCATGTTTACATATCTAACAGGTCATCTAGAAGGTCATTTTTATGATCTGACATTATATTATTTGCTATCTCTTGCTAAAATCAACTACTCACAATGTAAGTTAAAGTAAGGATGTTTTTCGAAATTTCCTAAATATATTAGAAAATATAATCCAGAAATCCCTGATTTATATTATAACTGTAGTATATAAGTAAGCCGAATATATTTAACTGCAGGTATATATGTAATTGCAATTTAATGACATGACCAAAAACGCCATCCTAAAATTCTTTCATATTATATTTTGACTTTTGTTGAAAATATATAAAAATTTCATAGTAAATAAATTATCACAAAATTTCAGGTAAAATATACTTGACTTAAATGCTAAAAGGGAAAGTTTAATCGAAAGTGATTTATCTAATAAACCAGAAAAATAGTTTAAATGTGTTAAAACTGTATAAGCTATCATCCCTTTTAGGGGATTCTTGTATTGTTACGTACATAAGATTTGTTTAGCCTTAAAATATGACTAGAAAATTATTATCAGCCATATTTAAAGTACAGACGAATATTTACTTAAATATTTACCTTAACAATCTATAACTTTTACAAAAATATTACAACAAACAAAACTATAAGTGAAAATGTCTGTTATTTATTATTTTTTCAGGTTATTAAATTTAATTTTGGCTTACACGTGAAGTTTATATAACCTGCAATTTTAGTATGATTATTGTTGATTAGGTAAGATTGGTGAAAATTAGTTTTTCTTAGGTTTATATTTAATTAGCGGAAATATTATTTTTTTAAAAAAATTTGTCTTATATAATAAAAAAAATAATAATATTATTCGTTTTCGTAGGGAATGGATCAAATATATTCAGTTGCGGTAAAATAAAAAAACTGAGGCATAATTAAGAAAACAAAAAGATTTCGTTTGAGCGAAAAAGAGGGAAGCAAATATAGAATAAATTAAAAATATATTATACTTCCGAAAAATCATATTTTTGACTAGCTTCATAACACAGAAATTCATTTAAGTTTTTTTCTCACTTTATACAACCAGAAAGGTACAATGATAAATGGGTCAACGAAATGATCCAAGAAAGTGCTGATAAACTCAAAAAACATTTTATGCAACTAACTAACATAAAAGCTTTTCAAGTTTTTTATCCTTTCTCGACAGATGTCTAATACACTGTATAATCCTCCTGTCCATAAATAAACTTCTCTACAGACTAATACACTGCATTAAAACATATGATAAAAATGTCAAACAAAATTGTAACAAACAATGAATCATCTAATTGTGTTGAAATAGAATTTTATGAGTTTTTGAATTAATTAATTAAATATACAAAAAGACAAAAATAATAATAATAATTTAGATAATTAAATAAATAACATTTAAAGCCAAGATAATGGCTTATCGCGGACCCTTAAATTCACAATGAATGTCCAAATTTTCCTGTATGCAGACTTTTAAAGGCTGTGTTTAAATATACAAAATATTCTTCATGAAAAATTTCTTTCCTTGTATTGGAATAGAGTGTATGCGGAAATAAATAAAAATTAGATATAACCCATGAATTTTGGAGACTTAAGTTTTGATCCTTATTTAAGCGACTTTTGATGATAATTTCCATACAAAGGGGAAATACTAACAGTCATTTAAAGTCAGGCAAATAAATAGAAATATAAATTTACTTCTATAAAAACTACAGTCTAAAGAGTACCAAAGTCAAATGATGTGATATACATACACATTTATATACATGAGAAAAAGTCATTATGTAAGTAAGCTCAAATGTAATACAAAGAAAAAATAGATAAAAAAAATAAAAATTTAATAGAATAAAAGAATTGAAATTAGAAAAGGAAAAAGGCAGATTGTTTTGATGACGGATTTGATTGATTAGCGATTCCTTTTTTTGTAATACAAAAACAAAATATCATCTGAGGGATTTTCACAAAAAATTTACGAAATAAAATCTACAAAAAATTGATTCCGAAAATGATTAATGAAATAGATAAAAATAGATAATAGATAAAAAAAATAAAAATTTAATAGAATAAAAGAATTGAAATTAGAAAAGGAAAAAGGCAGATTGTTTTGATGACGGATTTGATTGATTAGCGATTCCTTTTTTTGTAATACAAAAACAAAATATCATCTGAGGGATTTTCACAAAAAATTTACGAAATAAAATCTACAAAAAATTGATTCCGAAAATGATTAATGAAAAAATTTAAAAAAAAAATTAATTGTCGAGAGGTCCCCACAAAAGAAGTCTGCTTACAATTTTAACAGATACTTTATAATGAACTATTTACTTGGAGAAGAATTTCAAATACCCAGATATCTGTGTTCAATAGTTTTTCTCCACAGCTGTATACATTATGCTTTACAATAGAACTTTCCCAAAGTTTCCTAATACTAATGAATAATTCAGTCTTGTTTGCATTTCTACATATACATAAACAATGACATCGCTCAGATGTAACACTTCGAAGTGCGAAAATGGAATCGTTTTGATTTTTACCACGCACATGTTGCGATAATAACTACAAACAATCTACAATTATAATTTTTACTAAATTTAAGCTAAAAACATTATCAAAAATAAAATTTTTCAACTTCAAATATTTAAGATTAAAGAAACTTATAATGATCATTACCCCCTTCTTCTTAAAAATAACTTAAAAATTTTTATTACATTCAAATCCTTAACAATACTTGAATTAATTTCATGGTAAGAGTATCCAAAAGCAACAACAATGAATATAAATGGCAAAAACAAAAGAAACTGGTAAAATTTTGCTATGTAAATAAATTTAACTAAATTTAAAAACCAAATATTATAGCCGGTACTTGGTAAAAATTATTTAGGTTAACGTTATACAAACAGTTCAGTCTAATTCCCCAGTTCAAAAGTTTAATCTAATAAGTCTAAAAACATAAAACAATTTTGTAATTCTTAAAAGAAGACTTGCAACCTTGTTTCTATTCCCGTAAAGAAGACGAAAAACCAAACCAAGTTAAGCAAATAAAAAAATTGTTTATATATTGTTTACAAGACGATGCATTCAATTAACCTGATTTCGTACCAGGTCGTCGTCTCGCGGCAAAAGTTCCACTTTCCCATAACTAAAATGGACTCAAATGACTCTTAAGTCCGTCAACTCATTCAAGAATCGTTAAGTAGGTATATAGTATTAAAAATAAACGAACCAAAACAACAATAAAAAAAAAAAGTAAATGGAAATGCCGGTCATACGAGGTAAATATTTCTTTTCATTAACGACGTGATTGAGTCATCAAAAAGTTCTCATTTTGGTATTAAATCAAAAGTCTTTACAGCAATATTTTGTTTTTTTTTTTCTAGTTTGTAAATTTTAATTTTTATAATTTTGTTTTTGGTTTTTTATAAATCGTATGGCCAACAGACATAGTTTAATTATTAATTTTAAAAGATTTTATTAAAGCGAAAGCAAGTAAACTGTAATTAGTGGAGGATATCAAGCAATAAACGCATAAACATTTTGAAAAAACATCGCATTGCATCGTATCATTCCGGGTTTCTGATTAGGTACTTATATTTATTTATTGTTGTGTTACTACAATTCGAATAAATTTAGTGCGTCGGATGTAAACGTGTCTCAGATCTTAGCTTTCGCCTACAACAAACGCATGACCTTACGCTGGTGTTTAAGCTTCAAGGTGTATTAGACAAGTTAGCTGGCGTGACTTTTAGCATAATAAACTTGAAATTTATGCTTACACCGTGACACTCAAAGTATTATGTTTCAATTTTAAGCATTTTGTTTTTGTTGTATATTTCCTTTTAATTTTTAATTTTTATTATATTTATTAATTGGGCACTTAAGGTCTTACGAACTCATAATTTTGGCTTCATTTATTTACTGTAACCAAAATTAATTATTTTTTTTTCCTTTTGTGAGAAATAATTTCTTTCTTTTTTTTTTTAGATTACTCACAAAACCTCTATAATCAATGTATGTTGAAGTATCCTTAAATCATTCGAATCGCAAATTAGAACGAACAAAAACTACATAAAAGCTAAAGTCTAAAATAAAAGTTTGAGTTACTGTGAGTAGGTGAGAAGGAAAATAAAAGTAAGGGCAAAAAATTTTGTAAATGAAAGTAAGCACAAAAATTTTTCCAATAGTTTAACTATTTTGTTCAACTTTATCGCTTTATTTATTTGTAGCTGAAAATGAAAGAATTTTTGAGAAGAAAACTTCTTCCAGAAAATTACCTGAAACCAACCAATAATTCGAAAAAGTATCCAAAGTGGAAAAAGTTCTTTTCTAGCAAGATAGAACTAACTTTAGATTTTGTATTCGTCCCTCATTCAAGATCTGGCCCTCAAGTATTCACAACTGTTCAAAGATTTTATAAGGTCTTGGATGAAAAAAAAATTTTGAATAAATTTGAAGTCATTGCAGGAACTCAGGTCCGTTGTGGAGACAAAAATAAATCCTTCTATAGGAAGAAAAAGGTTATAAAATTGACTAATAGCTTTGCATCTAAAGGAATTTAATTGAAGAATAAAATTATAAAGGATTATGCTTTAATCTGCAAAAAAATTGTCTTTTAGATTAATTTCTTTCCTAATAAATTCGGTGTTTCTTATAACAAAACTTAATTTTCATATTTATATAAGTCAATTTGATTCATTCCATGAAAAATAAGTAACTACTCAGCTACTACTTAATTTTAATCTTTGTCTCCTTTTTTACGATTTTAATAAGCATTTTTGCCTTCTTGAAATTCTCTAAAAGATTTACAGTTAAATTGAACATATTCCAATTATTCTTCTTAAAAATTTAGTATGGCTTTCATATGTTTGTGTTTTACAAATTTTTACTCAGTAACTTTTTAAATCGGGGGATAAATTTATTGCATTAAAACTCAACAAAAGCTATACAGAAAGAAATGAATTTTTATTTGCTTTTCTTGACGGAAAATGATCTAAAACCAACCAAAAGAAAAAAAAAAGAAAAACACATCCAAAGATACACAGTTAAAAAAGATGGTTAAATGCTGTTGTTTTTTACCCCAAGATTAAGTTCACCACTAGAATACAACACTTAACAACCCAATGTCAAGGTATTGAAAAATTACAAACACTGATTTAAGTGAAAAATTTCTAGTTCATATCTTTGTTGTTTTTTTTTTTTAGTCAAAACTACATTCCAAGGAAGCTAAAAAGATGTTCGCATATACCGATAGGGAGCACTAATACTCATGATTCCTTCTCCTTATAAGTTTCAATTTTATTAAAAATTCCAAAACAAGTTTTTTCGCTTTTGTTGGAATCTTTTTTTTCTTTTTTTGCTTTTTTTTATTTGAATTTTGTCTGGCAATTTTAAAAGTTTTTATGTTTCCTTTCTTTAGTAAACTTGTTGAAATTTTTAGCCAGCATTCCTCGCTGTTAGTGAAAAAAGAAAAGAACAAAAAATTAATATTACTTATAAAGATAGACGAAAGCAGACGGTATTCAGGCCATATTGGAATGTTTGGTATTTTGTTGCGTTGGGCTTTAAGATCTAATGACACACTTTAAGAGATCAGACGACAAGCTATATTATTTTGATTAGTTATCTTGATTTTTAATTCCCTTTTCCGGTTAAAAGGTATTTTATTGACATATTTTTGTATGTGATTTACGAGCGTTTTTTTTTTGTTTTTGTTTAATTTATTCAAGAGCGACAAAAAAAAGTAAGGAGTTCTTAGCTTTAGAATAAATATTTTCTAAAATAGATCCTGTAGTTATTAGGTGTATGTTTAAAATTTTTTGTTATAAGATTCACTGTCGATTAAATGACTTTTAGTAGTTTGTAGGGAGCTAAAAGATCTCGAACACAGGGTAAATTACAGTCACTTACTTTTACGAAATTTACGAAAAGAAACTTTTTGATTTTTTTGAAATTTTCTGAATTCATCCATATCCATATAATGATTGAACAAAAATCACTTTTTTTACGAATTTTTCTTCGAGAAATGGTGAGAGAAATATTTTTAAAGATTTAAAATATTGTTGAATAACTTCTTATCAACATTTTTTACAGTTTTTATACAACATTATCAAGTAATAATTCACTGGCAATAATTATTAGCTCTTGGCGCCACAAATTTTAGCACTAAACGCTAATGAGTCCACCAATCTCCAATAAATTGGTATACAGCCTGAACGAGTGTCACATACCTTCAAATACAAAACGGAAACTAAACAAAAATTCAAATACAAAAACTTAAAATTCCTAATATTTATATTATTTCACATATCGATAAACTTTCTTTTCCAACGACCTAAATTTACAACATCTTTCATGGTAAATTGACCCAAAATTATGAAATTATGGCAAGAGATGAAATTCAACTTCACCACACTTCAGAGGCTTATTGAAAAAAAAACCCCAAAAATACAATAGCAGAAAACCAGTACAACAAATCTTTCACAAATAAAAAACCAAAAGAAAAGTGAAACCTGTTATTTAGCAAAACCATAAATGAAATTAATTAAATGCGCCTAAATGCCGGAAATGATAAATACAAATAACGGTGATTAGATAACACTTAAATTTATCCCAAATTTTGTTTTTAAATATTTCCCCACCGCTGTAGCTGCAATAATTTCGCAATTGTAATTTAATACATTTTGTGGGGAATTTTTAATTAAATATAAACATAAAAATAAAATACAAAACAAAAAATAAAATATATTTGTCGATTTTCATGTGTTCACTTAGAGAGATGGCGTTGAAGAAATCAAAGCTGCCAATGGGACAAGGTGACTGCCCTTTTGATTTTATCTAAATTTAAATTTTCTTTGATTAAAAGTTTCGCCAAAAGAGCTGAGATAAATTTTCTATGCTATAAATATTCACAAAACAGAAGAAAAAGAAAAAGAAAAATAACAAATTACAATTTTGTTTTACTTTAGTGATTGAAACATTGTACAGTCAGTCCAAAGGGCAATTAAAATGTTTAATATATTAAATAATTATTTTAGATTAAATAACGGAATGAATATTGTAAAAATGAACAAGAGAAAATTTAATGAGAAATGCTGCGTTTTCAATAAATTAAAAGACGAAACCATAAAATATAGAAGGTCAGTACTGCCATACCCAGTAGGGAAACTCATCAGAGAGTTTTTCATGTATGAGTTCATGCATGAATTATGTTGAAAAGTCCAGAAATGTGTAATGTATGCATGCAGAAAGTAGACATGACGACCATTTGTTAACAAAAAGTATTCCCCGAGAAAGTAGGCGTTATAACTGAAAAGTAGCTCTCTTTCATTGATGAAATAGAGCTACTTTCCCTACTAGGATACTAAGTCTCTGACTCAACTCAAACAGCTCTCACTTTTATATAGTAAGCTAGCCGCTTGTTTTGTTCCGAGCCGAATCGAAACTACTTCCTTCGATCAAAAATTGATCGCACCGAGCGATATATTTCATTTTTTCAGCCAAAATACGGTGCCACATTCTCTACGTGCACTCTATTCTTTTTTGTTATTGAAGAATTTTGTATCCTATAATCAAAATCATTCAGTCTGTTGCATCCTTCAAATCCTTAGCTGATATATTCATCCTAACTTCTATCTCATTTTCAAATTGAAATATTCTCTTTTCCAACACAATCCTATTCCCTTCCAAATTGTTGTTCACTTTTCTTTCTAATTTGCTCAAAACATTTTTTCCACAGCAAATTAATAAATTACTAAGGGGATTCATGTAGTAATGAACTTTGTTACACCCTTGAATTTTCCATTAAAAAAATGTCAGTGTTGGTAAAGTTTATTCCTAAAGATGCAGATCTGAAATTACTATTGCTTCCCGTCGCAATTTTTCTACTCTATCGTGATTTTCTTTGACAGTTATTTTAAAAATCTTCTCCAATTATTTTCGGTGTTTTAAAAATATTTTCTTGGGAGTATTCAATATTTTCGATGGACCGAATTAATATGTAGAACCGTCAATTTTTACAATAAACTAATTAAACTCATTTGTTGATTAGTCTAAATTGTCGGTAGACGAGTCAAATTTTTATTATGCATGAATCAGAGAAATTTTTTTTGTACCTAAAGGAATTTTTCTGCTGTTCTTTCGGGATTGGATTTTTTTCAAGCAGTCTTCGTTAAATGTATTGACCACTAAATTCCAAATAAACCAAATAAAGAATTTTATATCCGAGATAGTAAACTTTAAAATTTGAGTTAAGCTTAATTATAAAATTCTAAACTGACAATGGAATAAAAAATAGCCTTGAATATTTAAATCGGAACAAAAAAATATTTCTTAAATTTTTTTATACTAAATTTATCAGCAAAGATAAAGCTAAAACGGTTTATTTTAATTACAATCAGAGCCTACCCCAATAATCCTGATAAGCAATACTTAATTACTAAAAAAATTTTATTAAGTAACTTTGTTTGACATTTATAAACGTGCATAACAAACAATAAAGAAAAAAGCGAAAATAATAAAGAAACAATTCTTACTTACTTCGTATTTTACGATAATAAAGAAAACCAATCCCAAGAATAACAAAGACCGGTAATTGCATTAAGAAAAAATAAGTGCTATCCATACTGAAAAATTGTTTTTTTTTCTTTTTTTTTTCCCTTTTATAAAATATATAAATATATATATATGGATATAGTTTTTCTTTTTGTGAACCGGAATACAAAAAATTCACACCACTGGAAAACTAAGAAATAAAAATTTAAAACAAAAACAAAAAATTCTGATGACACTTCGAAGGTTTAATCGAAACTTCAAAAATTTTCACAAGATTTTCATTTTCTATTTTATAACATGTAAGTTTTTTTCTTTTTTTGTACTCGGAAATTGAAACATTTTTGCCGGTTCTTTTACCCCAGAATATTATTCAGTTCAAAAGATTAAAAACAGGAGATATGGTTCTATGTGTGTGTTCTGATTTTTTATTATTCCTCTTTTTGTTTTTTTTTTTTGTTTAGAATCAATAACAAAGATGACGTGTCCAATAGTTTTTTATTTACAAAAAATAATTAAAACAAATTGTTTATACTGTTATGATTTAATTTTACAACTGTACTTTCAGTTAATAATCTAAATATATTCACTTTAATGTAATTAACATTTTTAACAAATTCAGTGCATTTTAAATTTATTGAAACGTTAATTGGTATCATTTCCATTATTAATAAAAATTTGAACTTTTCTGCTTTAATATTTTGATTCAATTTAAAAAATTATGATGAAAAATATTACATTAATTTAATTTGTTCATTTTTAAAGTTTGAATGTCTTTAAACAAGTTTGATTAATTTATTTATACAAAAAAAAAAAGGAAAAACGAAAATGTTTTCCTTTTACCCAAAAGGTAACCAGGAATAATTTCACTTTCAGACATACAAAAAAACAGATATTATCTATCCTTTGCACACTTGATTTAATAAATTGTTTCCTTAATAAGTAATTAATTAAGTAATTATTGTTGTTGTCACAAAAAAATATTTTAAAAACAAAAAAAATAATATTCACTCTAAAAAAAACTTGGATTGAAACTAAACTCGCACGTGCTAAACACTTGTTAACGAAACGACTGCTTGATATGAACTGAAAAGTTTTTATGCCGGGAGCAGCTCTCGTATACACGAAATTTGAGCTTTTTTTTGAAGTGCGGAGGGGATAAATAAAACAAAACTCTTTTATTATATATATGAAAAGCTCATATCTAAAGAAAAAGAGAACAAATGATAAATTCGTCATTTTGCATTTAATATAGAAAGGGGAATTTTAATTCTTTGCATACACAAATTAAATAGTGTAAAATGTCTCCATAGCATGACGTGGGGGTCATAAACAAATTGATTTTACATGAAATGAAAGAGAAAAAATTCTTTTTACATATGGTGGAAAGGTGAAAGTAAATAAAACTCTGGATTACTAATAAATTATTTTTGTTTTGCTTTGCTTTTTACTTTTTATTATGAGATCAATTACTACAGTTGAGGGACATGTTTTGCAACTTTTAATTTGTAACCTTTATCAATAAGATATAAAATTTTGCTGACTCATTTATTAATTTCTCTATGTAAATCTTTTTGCTAAGAAGTTAAATTTTTAAAATGTTTTTCTTCTTTAAGTAAAATATTTTAATAATTTTAGTAGAGTTTTTATTTTAGCATTTTATTTACGTTTTTATTTTTAAATAAAAAAAGTTTATAAAATTTATACTTGGCCATAAATTTTTTTATAATAAAATGATTTGTCATTTGCTTAAATAAACTGAAAATATAATGAAATTTTTGGTAATTTCTTGTGAAAAATGCAGTATTACGTCGATGACTATTTGTTTTTGTTTATATATTTAAGGAATAAAAACAATGGACCAATATATACAATCGATTGCTTCAATTTCAAGGAATGTATCACCTTGCATTTTAATGTTAATGTTAAATTTTTTGGTAACTTTATAAATATCTAAATTTATTTACAATTAGTTTAATTTTATTTAAAATTATTTAAGTCATATGACTTTTTTTTTCTAGATCTTGTCAGAAATGGTAATATCAGCTGTTACTGAAATACTTTCCAGAAATAAGTGGAGATTTGGAGACTTGTAATTTCACTGTACCTCAAAATATGTTCTGCTTTATAGGGCTATTTACTATTTTTTCCAACTCATCAAATGGCTCTCTCGTCCCATATAAAGTATGTGGAAATGGTCATTTGAGAGTGAATAGGCCCTATTAGAGCCGCATGCCTAGGGCTCATTAGCGCTTATGACTAGGATTCACTAGCGCTTAGCGGCACAAAATTTAGTGCTAAATGCTAATGAGTCCATTAGTCTCCACTGACGTTCCACTCCACTGGTATATAAAAAAAACTCTCCATTTTTACTGTGCTAAGTCGTCTCCAAACGCTAAGCGCTAGTGAGTCCCAGGCATTAGAGTATGGGACGACTTAGCACAGTAAAAATGGAGAATTTTCCTAAATACCAATCGGCATAGACTCACTATACTGTTTTCAATGACAGAAAGAAAAATGCAAAAGTGACAGTTCTAATTGTGATTTATGTGTTGTTATTTGCTTTAAGTACAAAATCTTAATATTCAATGACTCAATTCTTCCCGGATTAAAACTTTCCTTTGATCTTCTTTGAGAAACCGACGAGCTAGCGCTAACTATAGTTACTAATTCAGGCTATATACCAATCCAGTGGAGACTAAAGGATTCATTAATGCTAAATTTTGTGCCGCTAAGCGCTAGTAAGTCCTAGGCATCAAGGTGCTATTAAAGGTAGATGCCAACGCTGCTTTTATAGATCAAGATTTATAAAAGCGGATAATTTTGAAATAACTTTGTAAAATGTAATTTTCTGCCTATATATATGAATATCAAGTGAACTATGGCTTCAATGATCTACGTTCAATCGTGGACAACTTGCAAGAGTTGAATTATTAACAATTCCGGTGTTCAAACTAAAATATCTGTAGCTTCATCTGCTTTTGATATAAATTTAAATTAATCATTTTAAAATGAAATTTAACTAACTTAAAACTTCTTTAATTTCTTATACGTATTTTTTAATTTTATTATTTAAACATAATTTTCAAGAAAATAACTTCTTTTTCTGAGGCTTAAAATTTTTATTTAAATAAAACCAAATCATTAACAGATATCATATTTTCCAATGTAAATTTGCACTTAATTATTCGAAACAGCTTTTAATAAAATAAAAATTAAAATATTATTAAAGACTACATAAAATATTTGTCTACATTTGATAAACGGAATCCATAAATGCTCAATTTTTATTTTTAAATGTTAATCATTTAGTCACCAGTTCAAGCAAATTCTTTTTTACTTTACGCGAATTTCGTAAAAAATGAAACCAGTTTAGTTTTAGATATTACTGGATTAATACTCTAGGTCAAGAAAATTGGTATTTTTTATTAGCGAAAAACAGTTCCTTACTTGATAAAATGTATTCCATAAATCCCAGTGTTTTTTTAATTGATAAGAAATTGAGGGTTTTTTGTTTGTTTTTTTGGAAGTAATTTGAACAATTTACAATATTTTATTAGCTTATAAATGAGGTTACAGCCTTATACCTAGTTTATACGTTTTTTTTTGTTTTATTGACTTTAAAAGTAGGACGCTTAACGCTATCTGCCTAAAGTAAAAAAACACACAAATAATAAACTCATAAAAAATTATCAGTATTAATAAATGCGACGTTACTAAATAAAAAGAAAATTTATGAATTTCTTTTTCAATATTATTACGTTGTAAAAATATCGTACTCCGTAAAATATAATCTAAAAAAAACAAATAATAATAATTTCAATTTTAATTATGACAAATCAGAAATTTATTACGCGTGATTTCAAAATGTACGTAAGCTTTTTAATAATTAATCAACTATTTTATTCGATATAATACAGTTTAACAAACTTTAAAAATTTATTTTTAAAATTGAAATACAAAAAAAAAAAACCATTAAATAGACGTTTTTAGAATTTTATAAAATTTTTTGCAGCTTACCGAAATACTTAAAAACTTAATCTGACTTCGTAATTTTATTAATTGGTAATTTAAAAAAGATCTAAAAGTGTTAAAGAACTCAAAATGAAAACATGACATAAAAGCATTTTAAAAATTTCAGACACATGTGATAACCTACCAATACTTTGATGAAACGAAAATAGAAAATTTATGATAAATTTATTGACGTAATTGAACTAAGAATGTTTATGTAGTATTATTTCTTTAATTCAATTGTCTTAACCTTTGATTTCAGCTGAAGTAAAAATTTGGCAAACTATTTCAGTAATAAAGTTCAGAGCCAATTTTTAGGGGTTTAAATCGTATGGAAAACAATTGATAAGTGATCTCATCTCAAATTTACAATAGGAAATTTTGCAACAAAACAATTTTTATATTCCACGTGTATAATAATCGTTGGGGAGCTTATGTACCATTTAAATATATGATTTATGTACAAAACATAAATTATACAATTATTATGAAGTCCATTCAAATGAAAACAGCTGGTTATGTTAGATAACAATCACACATGGAGATAAGCGAATTATTTAAGTTGAGAGCACATGTGACAACTCCAATAATTTCATTTTATATATGTATGTAATTTAGTTTTTGCACCTGTCAACGGCCTTGAAATGAGGTTATAAAACCCCCCTGGCGGGTTCAATATTTTCAATTTGTAACGCATTTACCAAAAGCATGCTTTCATATATATTCCAGCACGTGATTCATACAAAAATTTTTAAACAAATTAAACATGTGGAAATAATAAACTTTATTATTATGTATACTAAATCTATAGAATCGGTGTTTTAAGTTTGAAAAAAACCTTAAATTAAGTAGTTAAAAATATAAATAAGTTTACCACAATTTTAATTGGGGCTATTTAAAATAAGTTACAAGTCACTTTGGAAAAATTGTGAAAAATTTTTTTAAATAGCAGATGTAAAGTTCACCTGTTAAAAATTTATCGATAGTTAAGATTTCAGTCACCTGCATACTCAGATGTTAGCATATTCATGCGACTTAGATCTTTACTGTTGAAAGTAATTATATAATGTTCTTAGTTATTGCGTCAGCTAAGCATAACTTGATTAATAATATTTAATTATTAAATTGTTTAGAATTAGGTGAAATTTTAAGTGATTTATTTAATAACAAAAAGAAGGGTTACATTGTAATTCTTGACTGAAGAAGCTGAAAGAGACGTAGTATTTTATTATAAAATTAAAACCTTTGCGTGCATGCAATCCACATTGTACGCGTATTTGTGAAATTTCTGCTTGCTTGGAAGTAACAGAGTCGTTTCGCATTGGTCAAAATACAATAATAAACTGGACATGCGAAAGATGTGAGCGTTAAGTGCTTATGCTAATTCTATAAGCGCGAATTAATGACAATTGAAAGTAATATTTTAGTACTCGTGTTGCATCGTCTAGAGAGGACTTAATTTATCATAATAAAAAATAAAGAAATCTGCAATCATATCATGATAGCAGATTTTTTTAAATTATTATCAAAGATTAAAAGTAATTAGTAGGTTTATTTAAAGTAATTAATTTTAAGCCCTTTTAACAGCTTTAGCGGATATTCAATGTCACATCAAAACAAAAGAAAGATTATATTAAATGATTTTGTTTTGTATCTTTTAACTATAATGATGGTTGTTTAAAGTTTCCCATAGACACATAATTTTTAAGATAACAATTATATTGATCTTATCTATACAACAATTAGGAAAGAAAAACAATATTTTTACAGATTAGATTGAATAAATGTAAGTGCTATATTTTCAAAAAAGCTAGTATTGAATTTCCAAAAATAAAATTAATCATTAAAATTGATAATTTTTCCGTAATTTATTGTTAATAATTACGGAAATACAAAAATAACTTAATTTAAGGCGAAATGTGGCATTAAATTGTATCAAATGGTAAATTACGTGGTAAAAGCTACATAAAAAATAATTAATAACAGATTTTTCCATGGTCATTTTTTATATTTGTAGTTTAAATATGCTTAATAAGAAATTATAAGTGTGCTTGAAACGGCGGAAAAGATGTTTAAAAAGCATATTTTTGCCAGCAATTAAAAATGTCAAGAGTTTTTCCGATTGAAAATGGCATTTTAAAAAATTTAATGTTGACAATTAGTTTAGAATCCAACTTAAAGTGTTTTCAAAATTATTAGTGAATATGGAAAAAACGAAACAAATACTTCACCAGGAAAATTTGGATTTTGTGAAACTATTTTATAAAACTAGACAAAGTTTATGTCGAAATATTTTTATCAATGGTGCTGGTACTTATATTATAATTTTAGGGTCAAAAAGGCTATAAATTTAACACGAAGTTTAGAAAGAGTGTTAAGTAGATAAAACTAGCCAAAACTAGGTTACATCTTATTAGAAACTTACAACATTATATCTAAATTTTTTTATTGGAAAAAAAGGAACTTTTTATTTAAAAAATAAACGCTTGAAGACACTTAAATTAACTACACGTCACTTCCGTAAACAGTACACTCTAAGCCTTTGGGCACAATAGAATTCAAATGGTTTATTATCGTGTATCTTATCGACTTCTTAATTTGAATGCCAAGTATCGACAAATCCCTTATAAATGGGAAAATTCTTAAAGACTAATGCAAAATTTTACATCTTCCCAAAAACTTTAAACAAAAAAGGAATTCTGGTATCCAAATCTGATCAATAAAAACTTGACACATTTTTTACTTACCATTTGTAAAAATTTTCAATTTATTTCGATTTATATTATTCGATGTATATGGTTTTGATATTCTAGCAATTTGTCGTAATTTCGATGATTTATCAATTAAATAATTACCAGTATCATTTAATGTTACATCTGTTGCTATCTTCCATCGTGGTACAAATTCAGGACTATTAACATTCATTTTAATTCTATGTTTATTTTTCCAGATTGCAATTTCTCGTTTTAGTCCAAAAATTATGTATAATCGAGTCTTTTTCGTGCTAAATATATTATTTCGAAACTTTTTAGATATAAAAATAGTTTTTCATAAAAAAAACCAATAATATTGAAATAACTTTTATTTAATAGTTTAATAAAATTTTCTATGTTTTCAGTTCTTGTTTTATTTTGATTTTTTCGATTGTAATCTAGCATTATTTTTTTTATGAATTTATATAAAAAATTTTAGTGCAATTAATTTTACAAGTAATTATATTTAAAAATATTAAAGTAATTTATTTAATAAAATATTCACTTTTTATGACTGTAATCCATTAAATAAATAAATAAAAAAACACTCATAAATGAAAACGCGCAATTTCGTTTAAAGCAGGAAATGTTTCTATCTGTTCTTTGTTTGTACGAACACTCAACTTGGTTTTCTAAATATAAATTCACAACACGAGTGAATGACACTTTTTGTTAATGGACCTACAGCTGATTTTGCATTAAATACAAAATTTTAATAGTATAAAACTTTTTATAAATTGAATATTTATTAAATAAAAACCATTATTAATAAACATTTATATACTTATATGTATGTTTATAATATGTGTCAATGATAAAAGTCTTTTGTTTAACAACGAAAAGAAAAACATTAACACGCGATCACCCAAAAGTCTTACAATCGACTAATAAACACTTTATATGAATGTAATTCAAGCTTTACAAAATTATCATTTATATGAGCTATATTTATTATTTTTAATATATTTAAATAAATTTTAATAAAAAAATAAATTCCCACACAATTTTCATATAATACGCCCGTGTTCACTAAAACTTGACAATCGAATTGGCCGATCGTTGAATTTTTCATTAGCACTCAGGGCATAACGAACGTTGCCGCAAATTTCATTGAAATGGTGAAAGCTCTACTGTTGTTTTTTGTTTTTATGAAGCATTTTACTATGAGTGACGTTAACACATCAAATTTAATAAAATTAACCGACATTTTGTATGTCAGAATTTTTTCTTCTTTTTAAAAATTTATAATTTAAATCGAAATTTTTGATTGTGAAAATTTTTTGATATAATCTAACCATAATAATTAAACAAATTTTCTTTGTTTCTATGGTAATTACAAAAACAAATATAATGAAATTCAGCAACAATTCTTAGTTGAAACTCCTTAGGAGGTGATCATTTCTTTAATATACACCTGTGATCATTTCAAGGTCATTTAAAGCTTAATGTGCGGCCTTGCAATTAAATATCGAAAAATTTGTTGTTGATTCGTTTGATCTGTTCTTGTTAGTCTCGATCGTAATTTGTTTATTGATGACGTTCAAATGTCAGCCAAATATTATTGTGCAGCTTGTAATCAACCTTCAAACAAATGAAACAATAATGAACAAAAAGAGGGTTATAAAAAGTATTTTCTTGTTGTGTTTTTTTTTTTTGTTTTCCTTATATTAAAGACAGGCCGATGCGAGGTTATGGTCATAATTTGAATGAACTTTATATAAAAATATTTACAAGACCTTGCTGGGTTGACAAACTTTTCGACATTTTTCTCCAATGGTAAATTAAATAAATTTTTCTTTTTTCTAAAGTTTATTTAAAAAAAAAAGAAGTAAGTAAAATGAAAAAAAGCCTTTTGTATTATTGCTAATCAGCTGTTACTATTCGGTCTGTAAATGGAGGTACATACAATAAGGCCATTGTAGTTCAAGACAAGTATTTGTTATTGGGTTCAAAGTTTGGATTACAATTGTATTTTTTATGTTTTAAAAATATGTGTTCAATAATTGTGTCCTTCATTGCACCATTTCCTATGCCTATTTCAGACTATTTGAAGAGTTTTCTTTGCTAAAACTTTAACAACTTGTAATTTAAAATTTCCTACACTTATACTTATACTTTTCTTAAGTTAACAAAGAAAGATGCCATCTGACTATTGTTTTGACAACTGTTTGTGTTATTCAAGAAAAGGGCCTTCTTCAATTTTCAACATCAATAAGAAATTTTTATCCAGGTTCATCAAATATAATAAGCTAATCATCGTATTCTCCAAACATTGGTTTACATGACTTTAGTTTTTGCCTTCAACTCAAGTTGCTGGTCAGAGAAAGCATTTAGGAACGAACTGAAGGCCATTCCTTCAGCAAAGCATGAAAAATTGGTTTAAGAACTTGTACATATATTAATGTAATCATGGATCTTTGGCTTGATTTCAAATCCTAGATATATCAATCAAGGAATAGTAACTATATATCTAAAGGTTTAATCGTCGGACTGTTAAAACAAGACGGAAATACTACTTAGGCCTAATTTTTGATTTAATCAATTCAGATATTCTTTTGTTTTAAGGGAGTTTTTGGATTCTAATAGCAAAACACTAAAGTCTTAATTTTCGTATGGGATTTGTTTAGTATTTTTCTCCGGTTCAAACTTAACATTAATATTTTTCCTAAGTATCTTAAGAAAAGTACTAAAATGCTCATTGTTCATACATCTGTACTCAGCAGATCCTTTTAAATCTGAACATAATGCAGCATATGAGGCATTTGCTTCAGTCAAGATCCAAAGTATTGCTCCTCTTTTCCGCCTTTTTTGTTTTACTCAAATTCTTATTTGTTTCGTGATAGTTTAATAATAAAATGTTATTCATCAAATCCTACTCAACTTAGCCATAACTAAAAATAAGTATATTTAATTAATTTCAGCAGTTTATCACTCGAAATCTCAAGCGAATAGTTGGAAAATAACATTAAATCATCTGATCTCGTGAATATTGTGCAAAACATATTTTAAACCAACAAAAAATCTACCAATGCACATCAGGGCTGGGATTCTATCTCGGTGAGAAGTTGGCGTGAGAATGAGAAAGTCAGACTTTGACATTCTTATTCTCATTTCTACTTCTCATCGAGACAGAATCCCAACCCAGGTCGGATTCAGTTTCAAAACCATCCAGAGATCCAAAGAAAAAATGTACATATTATAAAGATTATATTTGTTTGAACAGTTTCAAAAATTTTGAGAATCCATCTAGCCTTTTACCTCCCTCATCCATAAAAGTAGAAACACTTGGTCGAAATGCGAGGTTCTAATGACAAATTTTTGCCAAATGAAAATTATTAATCTTCTAAATAATAAAGTTCAGCATAAAAATTTCTCTTTATATATACCTAAATCAAAGGTTAGCCCCTTTACACTTACTCAAAGTTCTGTCTTCATTAAAAGCATTTTCACATGTTTATGGTATGTCTAAAAAATGTAGTATTTATGTTATGTCATATTATGAGTGAATAACAAATGCAATTTACGTCGAAATATAAAAACCAAAACCTCGAGCTGCAAATAGCTTAAAGCAAATAATGCTTTCGCCTCTTTGGCTATAGTTGACTGATTTAGTTAAAACTGCTCATTTTCTGCAGTACAAAATAGAGCATTGATAATTTTATTGATTATAAACTTTTATTTTTTAATTTAATAATTATCATGAATAATTTAGCAACAGGAAATCAAATACACTAAAAAAATTTGTGTAATTATTTGCCTTTATTTCTTTTATTATGTAAAAGTAGTAACTCAAGCGAATATTTCTTTAATTACCGGTTCATCAAATTTTGGGCTGATATTTTAGTGCTTTGGATCAGAAAATATTTTAAATAGAACTTCAATATTGATAGGCTAAAAGTATTGTGATCTACTTCTTAGAGATTTACCTACAAGCGAGAACTACGTCTCACGAATTTAGTTCCTGTGAAAATTCAAAATATAAAGTACGAGATTTTGAGAATTTATTAAATTGTAACCCCAATATTTAAAAGTTTCTACTCGTAAACTACAAAAGAACTAAAAGATTGTATTTTATGGAGTTCATGCATTTAATTGAATAAAAAATTTACTTTTATCTATTGGTCCAAAGCCATCATTCAGCTTTTATCTAATCACAATTCAATACTTGAAGTTATCTTTTTGCGCGTCTTTACACGTCAATTAAGTGTAGAATATTTCTGATAAGTTTACTTAAATGCTGAAAATATGTCAAACTTAAAATAAAGCACAAGGTAAACACTTCAACTAGTTAAACAATTTCAAATATTTTCAACAAATAGAATTGAGTTTCTATAGAAGGATTTTTACAATGCTAATACAAATGTGCATAACTTTTACTTAAATAAATATTATGAGACTTTTTGCAATTGGATTTGTAAGATTTTTATTCGTCTTAATTCACAATAAAGTCGTTTTAGTGAACCCGATTTTCGATAGATGTCAAACTAAAAACTTTCCAAGTAAAACACAACTTTCGACGCCGTCTATATTTATCAATTGTATGATTTCTAAAAGTTTTGTGAAAAATGCCCATTTCTTAAGGAGTTGTATATAGGATAAAATGAGTTTTATTTGTTGTACAATGCCAGACGATCGCACAAACTCATAATTTGATTTTTCACAATACATTGCAAGAATCAAATATGATTGAATAAATTTTCTTCTTTTTTAAATGTATAAAATTTCTTAGAATATATTTTGCAGTAAATAGAAAGTACAAAAATTAAACTATTTTTTGATCATAAACATTACCAAATTGGACGATGGCGGAATAGTAGTAATGATTTGGGATCTCAAAATTGATTCATCATTTTTGGCGTATTTGTACATTAAATATAAGGTAGTAATGCCTGTTCGATTTCTAGATTATCAAAAAAACACATGACGATCTTGCAATAGATTCACACTAGTTGTACTCAAAAGTAACATATATTCTTTACCTTCTCAAAAAACCACTTACTATAAATTTTTAATTGAAAACATTTGTCCAAAGGCTACTAAATTCAGGGGAAAAAACCCCATAAAAAAGAAAAATAAAGTTGTAGACATGGTGACAAAAAATTTTAGCAAAAAAAAAATTAATAATAGTTTTCATTTCAGAAACAATAAAACAAATTAGCATTTAGTTAAGTATGACGCCAGAAAAAACAAAAAAAAAAACCAATGAATGAGTTCATGGTAAACGCGTTCATCAATGTTGTGGTGTCGCTAGAACTATGCTAAAAATTATCTACTATAATAGAAATGACCAGCTCAATAATTTAGTCAGTACAACTCTTTGCAAACTCAATTTAAATATCTTTACAAAAGACAACGTTAACGAATCGTGCAATTAATCAACAAAAAAAAAAAACAACGATAAAAATAAAATAAAAAGAAGACCATGATGGCTAACAATTGAGACAATCTATGCGTGGCTATATAAGATGCTACAAAACAATCAAACAAATTGAACAATAAAAAAACAAAATAATTAAATTAGCTAATCTTATTTTAATAAGAGTAGAAAAATTGTGTACAGGGTTCATTTATCAATAACAATAGTGGTTTTTGTGTCAACCTTGAATTTAATTGGCTGCCAAAAGTAGTTTAAAATCATTTAAGAGATTACCTTCCTTAATTAGTAGTATTAAAATATCATTTTTTATTACAAAAAGATTTGAATGATGAAACTTTAAGGCAATAAAATGCTTTACGAAGTGTACTTAAAGTGAGGTCTATTTTTATAAGAAAATTAATATTGAATGGTTATCATTCGATTGTGTAACATTGAGAGAAGCCTTAGGTAAACTTAGATACAATCTACGCAAATCAAAAAATTCTACATATATAACTAAATTTCTTAACAGATGTATATTTGATTTTTTTAAATAATAACAAAATTTATATTTTTATGTGGTTTTGGCTAAAAAGGTTTTTATTTCTTCCGGTAACTTTGAGTGGATAAATATTTGATATCTTTTGAAGTTTTTCTCTAGTTGTTCATTATTTTTTCGAAAACTTTGGTAGTTACCAGCTTATGGCTAGATAGATCTTATGAAAGCAACCTTAAATGAATTTTGATTGAATGTTTTATTAATGCAATATATTCGAGTAACAAGTGATGATAAATTCTAGAAAATAAAAAAGATTGGTAGACTTTTGTATTCGCGCAAATGTATGAAGTCACTCTCATAAGGACCACAGTCTACGTAACTTTGTAGTATTCTAAACAACATTATCTTTGAATATTCTAGATTGTTTTTTTAGGAAATCTTAATATTTTTTGGTGATGTTTGCCTCTTAGATTTTAGATTAACTTTCGTTATATCGGTAGCCAGTATCCAATTTGGAATGCTTTTAGATTTTTTATATTATTTTTATTAGTTCCTTATTTATTTCTTGTTATTGTGATCAATGAGTACAGTTTAGCTTGGATTATTTTATTCGTGTTCGTTTTTCTTTTTAGCATTTTTTTCAACTAAAAACTTAACTTCCAACAGCCTACCTTCAGTTTGCTCGCTTTTGCTTTTACTTAGGGGCCATCCATAAATTACGTCACACGTTAAGGGGGGAGGGGGGTTACGACGAAGTGTGACATTGCGTGTCAAGGGGTGGGTAGGTGTTGCAAACTTTGTGACATCACATTTCAAAATATAATGTATCTAAGTAGTACAACTCCAAATTTGAACTATATACCTATTGTAACAACGTTAGGTACGTTCTTTTAAAATATTATCCCAAAGATCCATTTAAAATAATAATAATTAACAATAAAAATAAAATCTAGGATAAATTTTGCTGTATATTTTTATTTGAATCAAAAGCAAATGTTTTAGAAGACATCCCCAGCAGGAAATTTTCAGAGCGCTCCTATACCGAGCTCAATTCAACGCAATCCTCCTGAAATAAAAATAATCTGGGTTTTTTTTGACTGACAAACAAACCAGCCACAAAATATATTATAAAGTGACAGCAGTTAACCCAGTAGGAAAAGTAGACCTACTATTTAGCCGTAACGCCTCCTTTTTGTGGGAACACATCAATGAATTTATTTAATAAATGGCCGCAAAACTCAACGTCTTTAATAAAGAAAGCTAGAGAACACTAAATAATGTAACGTCAATCCAAATCATGTTCGTCAGTGTTTGCTGTAGTGAATTTGCACCTTAAGTAAAACATTCTAATTAGCTTAATTTCATATTGTATAGTGGATTAGTGGGTATAATTAAAAATAAAGCAAACAAGTTTGAATTATATAGGTATACAGATCCATAATTACCAACAAAAAAAAAAATGAAAAACTAAATCATTTCTAAAATTATAACATACAAATTTATATACTATTAAAATTATATTTACCCAAAATTTTAGATCAAATGATAAAATATGAAACTATTAATATAAATTAAAGAAATTAACCTAAATTATTACCAATGTGTCCTCGATTTATCCTACAATTTTCTTTTTAGGTAGTGTTCAACAGTTATAAATAAATTTTATTTTGAACTATAATTATCAACAGCTGTAGAACTCCGACCTTGTTTTGTTTTATTATTATTCCATTTTTTTTTTAATCCAGGCAATAAGTTTATGTGAAGAAAAATTGAAGTATTTCAAAATACTAATATTTTGTGTAGCACCTTAAATTTATATTTTTAACTTGCGTGTTTCTAATTTTTAGGCTATATTTATCATTTGAAGTCATTCTTTACCTTGAAACAACCTGCATTAGTAAAATTCGTTGACTCTTTGAATTAAATATTGTTTTAAAAATTCAAGGTGAAGCCAGTTCGGTATTCCTTGGACACATTTATATATATATATATATATATATATATATATATATATATATTGATTATTCTTTCAAGAACTATTCAACAAGTAAACTTTTTGTCATGTATTCATAAATTGATATCATATTTTGCTCTTTTAATCGTTTAAATTTTACTTAGAAGGCGTAATAGTAACTAATTTAAATCTATTTCTCTAATAATTTCACCAAAACTTTCAATTTCAATTTGAAAAGTTTTTAATTAAATTTTTTTTGGCGATTGCAATGAACTAGGCAATGTTCCATCCAACATGAAATACGTTACTTTCTTCTGCATTGCAAAGCAAATTATATTTTTGATAAAAGCACAAAAAAGCACCTGTAATAATAAAAAATTATTTCTTTCTTAGCTTATGGAAATAATTAATCTGATTAAATTTTTGCCAAAAAATCAAATGATTCCCATCTCTAGTCATAGATGCAGAGGAATCTTGCGACCAGATTATTAACTACTTTCTGATTTTCTATTAAGATTTGAATTGAAAAAACCATAGGCTGCATGGTTGGCAACAAAAAATATTAAGAAAATGGTGAAGGAACACTCAAACTATTTCTATTTCTAGCCACATATGCAATTGAATTTTGTAAGGAAGCTGTTAACTATTTTGCAATGAGCTATTTTATATTTAATTTTGTAACAAAATTTACCTGAATAAGAGAGCGAAATAGTTAAGTAATTGTTAAGAAAACTCAACTTGCTTCCAGTTGTAATAAAATGTAAGTAGAAAAGCCATCAGGAATATATGTTATATTAATTTTACTTTGTCATTTTCATTCCTCGAAACTTCATTCGAAATTAATGAAATTTTGGAATGTATGCAACGTACAAAATATACATTAAAATAAGAACTATTACAAGGAAATTTAAAATTGCAGCGGAACTTCACGTATAAACGCCTTTAGTTATTTTAAACGAATTAAATTCATTTTAAATTCAGATTAAAAGGTTTGAGGGATAATATTTATGGAAGTGAAGAAATGAGTCGTTTTTTTTAATAGTAATTAAAATTTTTTTTTATGAAAACTTCTTTTTAAAGAAAGAAAAAAAGCATTAGTTCTTTGTTTATAACAAATACAGATATAAATGGAAAAGTACTTGTATTAAAATAGCAATCATTGCAGAACTATAGAACCAAAGATGCAATAGCAAATTTTTGATCATATTTTGCAGTAATATTTAAAAATTAAATGAATAAAAGTCTGACGTAATCTTCAATAAAAGTATAAAAATTATTTGATGATCATTAACAAATTCAAACATAACAAGTCCTATCAAGATACATGGTAAAGGCGGTCACCTGAGTGTCTAATTAGCAATAAGGAAAAATGATGTTGAAATTTTACTCTCTTTTGTATATTTGGATATGGCAGAAAAGTGAAACCTTGTTTACCAAAGAGCAATTGTGAATCAGTACTTGGTAAGAGTTGTTAGCACCATTTTATTATTAATTTATTTTCTTTTGTAAATCTGTATGCAAGCTTTTCCGCATAGGTCTCAAGACCATTTAGGCAATACCCGACTATAAATTGCAACAGTAAACATAATTAGACCCCTCTTTAGACCTTGGCTTAAATAATCAACGTCGTGAGTAAATGTAATAAATGAAAAAGATAAGAAGCTAACAAAAATCATTTTACGGTTTGATATTTGGATGAAAAAAATAAGAAACATGCAGAAAAGGGTGTTCTTTAAGATAATTAAACTAATTAAATATTTGTGTTTATTGTGTTTTAAATTAAATTTTGTATATTTTGATTTTGGTTAAATGGTAAGGGTTTATTGTCATATTAGGAAATGTTGTACCAGAAGAGTTTCATTTTTATGTCTATTTAAATATAATAAGGAAATTTTAACTCAATGCTATCCTAAAGCAAATCAAATAGTTGGGAGATAACTTAACAAAATTTTTTTTAAGTAGATATTTTTTTCAGAAAGATTCTTTACAGAATTTCATAGAGTTCCATGTTTTACTTTTGTAACCTTCAATTTCATTGATTGCATAATAGCATTAGTTTAATTGTAAGGATTCCATTTTATTTCTTTTGTACACACACTGTGACAAGAGTGGACAGATTTTTCAAATTAAAGTCAATAAGTTAGCTTTATTTTCTTTAGTTGATATCTATCATAAAAATTGATTTTATGCAAAAGTAGCTCAGAATGAAATTTATTAAAAAATAAGTAACAAAAAGTTTAAAAAGTTTAAAGTTTTTTAAATTAACAACAAAATCAAAAGCATTAATTTATGCTTTTGTATTATACTTTTGCCAAATTTCACAAAGTTGCAAACAATTAAAACTCACTAAAACTTTTATCTGATAAAATTTTACTAAATAATCATTTTAGCATAGTTTTTTGAAACTCTAAGAATTAAGCAATAATTCATCTTTACCTAGTTTTATTAATTAATGAATTGATTCAAATATATCATTATTATGAAAAGATCAAAGGAAATGTCAATTGAGTAAAGTTTCGAAATCGAATTTCATTTTCAAATTTTGAAAAGATAATTTTGGGTAGCGCAAGTTATTAAATTAATTATTTCTGTAAAATTGAGAAATATATAATTAGAAACCAACATATTTCATCAAAATGAACACAAATTATTAAATGCATGTGAAATTGACCATACTGAGCTTATGCAAGATCATCAAACGAAATTTTATTAGTTTTTCAATTCTACCCGAATATAAAATATTAAGTAAGTTAAATTAGTATTTATTATATTGATAGGTTTTGTGTTTAGAACTTAATTTCGTGTAATGATCTGAAATTGAAATAATTTGTTAATTACTTGTTATCTCTCATCTTTGTAACTTTATAGTTCTCTAGTATTTCTTTATCTTTACATCCTAGGGCATAGTAGGAAATCCGAAAATAAAGAAAGAATTAAGCGAGCTAAAATGATTGGCTTTTATTTTTAAGTCATTTAACTAATTTAATTTACTTTAAAACAAGTAATATAAAAGAAAATTTTCAGTGAGATTGTTTTTTCTTTTTTCTGAATTCAGTATTCGGAATTCGTTTCATTCTTTTTTCTAAAGTTTTTCTCTCATATAAAACTAAAAATTAGTTTATTAAATATAATTAAAGAATTAATATTTGAACTAACTATATTAACATCAATTGTCATCCACTGCTAACTCAAAAAAAATTTATTTGATTGGATGAATAAAAATATTTTATTAACAATTGAAGATTTTTATGCAAGCCAGTAGTAGGAATATAGAAAAGGTTTAAAAGAGCATATAAGTAACAGTTCTTAATAAAATTTATAAAAAGTATTGTTCTGAAAATATGTAATAGCCTTTCTACATTGAGGCTTGTAAAGTGTATTAGCCTCCCGTACAAAAAAAATCGTTTTTCCATTGACAATTGTCTGTATTAGATACATTTAGGGAAATTTGATGGAAATTTAAAAAAAAGTGTCATAAATGTTAATAAAACAATCTGTAAAAATACACAAATTAATTTCAATGTGCATACTCAGTATGCATAGTATTAAACTAATTTCTAAATATTATATTGAAAATCTATATATGTATATAAAATTGAATGTGTGTCTGTCTGTACTCGATAGATTCAAAAACCATACATCCAATCGCCGTGAAAATTTGGGAAACTATTAGTGATATCCCCGGGAAGGTTTTTGTCTATTTTTTATACCAACCCCCACCCCAAACCCCCCACTACAAATTTTTTATTTTATTTTTGTATGATGTGGAATTAAAAAATACATACAACCATCTACCATCAACCGCTATTTTTTAATAGTGATATTAGTAATTCAATAATGTTCAAACCCGGTCGATAACTGATGTCACTGGTGTCACTTCTGACCCAGTAAACAGCACGGAGTAGAGATGAGATCTCTCTCACATAATCAGACGTTTCTCAATCCCTACAGTTTTCAGTCATTATTATTATTGTTTGTGCATCAATCGTAATAGTGACGTTTACAATTATCATTTAACACTGAGTTATTTTGAAATAAATTTATCATTTATTTGCAGGGCTGTAGTTATTTATTCATTAATTAATTTTGAGTGTAGTTCTCACGTTCAGTTAATTCAGTGTTTTCATATAACATCAAAAGTACCCGACATGTGACACGACCTGAAACCTATTATTTTTATTTTTGTTACAAGTATCAATTATTCTGATTTGTAGTGTGTGTAAAATTTTGTGAGATATTGTGAAAGGTAGGTGAAATAATTAAAAAATAAACACGATATACACGATATATAGATGGTAGAAGTGAAACTTCTTTATGAAAATTTAATTACAATAAGTCTTTTTATTCAGTCGCTTTATTAACAAAATATTATTTTTGACGTCACTACTGAACTTTTGTAAAGAAAATGGCGCGTAACTGAAAAAAGTGACAGTTAGTGATATATATAATTTTAAAAAATTGAATTAAAAATATAAATGTTTGGTATTGTACTATTTTTTATATTCCATCATCGTTCCCAGCGCTCCATGCCTCTTTCATTCATATATACCACATCCTCCGTATCTTAATAATATTAATTATTTTAATAATATGTATAAGTCTCAATGGAGAAAGGCTATATGCAATTATTAAGTTATAATAACATAAATTTGATAAATATAATATAATTTGATTACGTAATTTGAAAGAAATGTAAAAAGACCTCTTGAACGATCAAATAAAAATATCAAAGTGCTATGGATAAATTTAAAATACTAGTTAAGCGGATAGTAAATAATTTTGTCATCTTGTAGAAAATTTTATGAAACAATCATCAAATTAAATTGACTGATTAAGATTGATTAAAGACAAAATTATATGTTAAAACTTATTATTATTTACATTTATGCATTTAGTATGGGAAATTTCATTAAGATTTAGCCATTATTTGAGGGTGTAGTCTTATGTTCAATTTTTGAGAAATCAATACATTTATTTGTATTTATTTCAAAAGAATAAATGTCAAGAATGTACTGGAAAAATGTCAAAAAGAAATTTCAAATATATTTATGAAGTTAAACAGAAGCACTTCGTATACTCAAATATATACCATGTCCTTGACCTGAAGATTAGTTATCAATTTGGCTTTTTTTATTTCAGTTATTCACGCATGACTCAATTTTTTTTTTAGGCGAACAATATTCCCACAAATAATTCCAGGTAAATAATTTATAATCACCTGAAAAAAATTTTTTCAAAATTAAGAAAAAAAGATTCTAAAAACTCCTTCAAAAGGAGGCTGGATACTGGATAGCTTATACTATTTGTAAAAAAATTTGATAGGAATTAAAAAAATGTTAAACTGCTTTTAAAATAAAATTTTATTGAATTTATTCAACTAAGCCGAGTTCAATTAAAAATTCCAGTTCTTGGATTTAGTTGCCTAAATTGTCCTATCTTTCATACCTGTTTCTTGTAGTTCAGCCTATTTGATTTGATTCTCAGGTTCCTTAATTGAAAATTTGTTAGCCAGATAGTAGCATTGCTCATTGAGATACTTTTAAAATTTAATTCTATAATTTACGGGACCAATTATTAATAAATAATTGAAAATGCTGATAAATTTTTAGTTGCTTTTAACGCTTTTTCTCGATAAAAATTACTGGGTAGCAACTATCAATTACTCTACGATAATACCAAAAAATTTCGGTCTATAGTCAAAGACTTGGAAAATTTTATAGCAAAACAGGAATTGTCACAAGAGTCTATTCGCCGTACGAAGCTATTGATATTAATTTTATGAGCATTTTTAACCCTGGAATGCCAAACTACTTTGCTCTCATTACTATCAAAATTAATAAATATCATCAAAAATGTTTTTTTCTTAATTTCATATTACATTTTTAGTCAATCCCATATTTGAGTTTGATTTTAAATGAATCTAAGCTAGCTTCTGTGTAATGAATATTTACTCAAATCCTTATATTTTTATTGAAAGCAGAAAATTATTTCCATATTTTCAGAATCCTATTAGGAATAACTAACCATTTATTAGGTTCGTAACCAAACAGCTGTACGACAGATAGAATTATTAAAGATATTTTTATAAACTTAAATTACTCTAAGCAAATAAATCTTTTTATTTGACTTAAATGTTTTCCATTTAAGGTAAAATTTTTTATATTAAATAAAAAAACCTCAAAACTAGTAAATTAAATAGCCTTGTTACAAATTATTGCATCAACTTAATTAATCTTAATGTCAAAGCTAAAATAAAAGTGTGTGGTCCAAAAAACAAGATTCCAAACCTTCTTAAAAGTTTCAAAGATTACAAAATTCTAAATAGCACCGAGATTGAGCTGAAATGAACAAATTTTATGGTAAAGAAACAACAACAAAAAAATTAATGCATGTGACTGAGTAAAATCGAAATTCCAAAATAATTTTATAAGAAATATTTATGGAATATTTTACACATTTTTAAATACCCAGAAGGATTGATTTCATAGAATTCAAAATATTCTTCTGTTAACTGACATGAAATATGTTTGGTGATATATTGCACAATTTTTGCCAATACATGTGACACATAGACTTGTCAATTTATATGGTGAATCTGAACATTTGGATATTTTTATGGAGTTTAAAATTTATTTCAATCTACTATACCTGTCAACTAAAGCAATTTGTCAACATTTAAACTATAGCCAAATATGTCATAGAAGTAATAGCTTCAAATTTAAGTTTTTTGTCAAATTGTTGTTGTTGAATTTGTCCATATTTGATTTTGATTTTTAACATCTTTTGGTGCCCAAGACTTAAAATAAGCATTTTCTTATAGCAGAGGTATGAATAGCATTTTCCTTATAGGATAAAATATTTGGATTATTTTGCTTGCAAAAAGAAAGAAGTTTTTGGTTATGTTATGTGTTTTTGTGCAGATTTGTTCAAATGGTCAAATGATATTACCCAGTGGTCTAGGTTGACTTCTGTTGTCTACAGTTATCAATAATAAATAAAAAAAACCAAAAAAATATTAAAGAAGTTAGAAAAAAAAAAACATCTGACCTAAAAACTTATATTACTCAAAGGAACAAAAATATTTTCTTTATCCTGGAGCTTATAGATTAGGACAATTAGAATTATTAATCAGTAGTGGTGATTTTAAAAGTTTTTCTACGTACAAAAATATTCTAAGGAGCATATAAATAATTCAGCAAAACGTTTTATATAGATTTGTCCTTACACTTCTATAGGAAGTTTAGAGTTTTTAAAAACTTTAAATTAGAATTGATCTTAACTGTTTTCAGAAAAATATTAATAGCTTTTTAAATTCAAAAGATCCAAATGCAATTTTAAAATATACTTTCTCAAATAACAATTAAAAAGTATTTTTGTTAAAGGACCAATGACTTAAAATAACTACTCACACATGAGCTTTATATTCAAATATAACCAATATCTATTTTATAATATTAAAAATTAAATTTAAAACAACTGTAAAACTTGAAGTTGGAAAGGAACAATTGTACATTTTACTAATTTTAATCATATTTTTTGATCTTTTTAGTAAACTTAATAAGGAAAACAAACCCAACCTGGATTTAAGGATTTTCTTAGAACTTAGATAAGTTATAGCACATTGAAGAAATCTAAGATCCAACAATTTATATCGCATTTTTAATTTAATTTAACCCTAAAAACTGATCTTTTACCACGCTTTAAATCAAAAAAGAACCTAAATATTCTTAATCTACTTTTCATTTTATATTTCTCTCGCTTTTTCAACTAAAAATAACTATAACTATTTTCCAAAAAATTAGAGCTAACTGAAAAAAACGTGTTGGACGAAAAAATGTGAGACGAAATGTGAAATGTCGAAGTAGAGTAATGAGTAAAAATTGATCTGGACCCAAAAATATTTCTACTTCAGAGCATACCAGCTTCAAAGTATTACGAGTCATTAATTAACTATATTGGGACTGTATGAAATATATCCCATAAAGGATTTTTAAAAAACAAACGAAATTTATTTGAAAAGTTGAATGCAACTTGGAAGTCAATGCTCCTAAAATATTTAAATACGAATAAACAAAATGCCGACATTCAATAAAATATTATTCGCATTATTCAGAGTTGGTTTCTATATTTTTTCGTAATAATTTTCAACTTTAAATTATTATTCGCTTAATTTTCCTTGGATATTCCTTCACAAAAAACTTTGCTCTTATATTCACCCCTATTGCTAAAAAAATTTTGGTTAAAAATAATCAAGAGAAATGATAAATATTATTTTCAGCAAATAAATTTAATTAAAACGATTTTATCAAGAAAAAATATAGCTGTAAAGTAAATAATTTGATTATTTTTTCATTTCAAGGCAATGGTAATTTTAGACTAAAAAAATTTATACAAATAATTTGAAATTTGTTGTTCCAGTTTTTATTTTCGTGTTAAGTCTTTAGACAGAAATATTCATTTAAAGCTTAAATTCAGCTAAAATACCTTTTTTGGAACGCAGTTGCGTAAATACTTTAGAAAAATTTAACCAAATATATTACCCTGGATTTGTTTCCAAAGTGGCGGGATACGGTTTCTGTTTAATTAAGATATTAGGCGATATTTAAGCAAATAATTTTGTTTTCAAGCAAGATTGTCATTTATGGAGAATTTTGTTTGTCCTTCATTTTTAAAATCTATATACATATTATATATGTATATTTATTTATATATTTACATATGTTTGTTTATATTTAGGAACCCATTAAGCCGAAGAATAAAACATTCTTTTGAAATTCTTAGTGCTCTAAGAGCACTAAAAATTTCATTAAATCTTATTTGTAGTCTAGCTAGAGCTTGATTGGGAATTTACTAGTCCTTAAAACCTATACAAAAAAAAAAGTGATGAGCAATTTTTTAAACACATAAAATCTATAAACAAAAAAACATTCCGTATTTAATGGTTTTAATTCAAGATCAGTTTAGCTTTTTAACTTTTCTTTAAAATTAAATAATTTGAACAGTCCTGAGACAGTTGGCACGACAAATCACTTATTCAATGAAGAATAAAAGTATGTCACATTATTTCTAACTTCAAGGATAAGGATAAAAAATTTTAATAATTCTAGGATCATAAATAATGATTTGTCTTCATTATAGTATAATTTTGAATCTTCTTTTTTTCATATTCTTATTATATTCTAAAGATCATACGTTCAATGGTCATACTGAATATTTGATTTATTCAATTTTTATATATTTATTTCTTTTTTTACTTATGATGCTACTTTAATTGTTGCTTACAGATGATTTGGGTACAAAACTTGATCGTGGTGGCCATGATAATTTTGCTTGAATGGAATACATTACACGAGATTCACTGATCGTGAAACGAGGCAATTGTTGGCTTCCGTTATTTATTTTTTTCCTCAGCTTGACGGCAATGAATGCTTAAAATAATTTCTAGTGTGAATAATTTTATAGATACAATATACTTCCGTATATATATATATATATATATATATATTAAAATATTAAAACAAGAAACAAAAAGGAAGTGTACTGAGGTATGATTATCGTTTTCAAGGTGTAGTATAAGATCTGCGAATATTTTAAATTCTTTTATTGTAAGCAATTACAATAATTCTTTTAAAATAAATTTTTATTTTCTTCTAAATTCATTTAAATAAAACATTTTAAAACTATTCAAAAGCCTCTTAATCGCTCAATATTCATTCGAGAATAGCTCTAAAGTATGATTCAGAACTTTTTACTTTTATTTTTTTTAAGCGAAGCTTTTCAAAACTAAAACTAGTTAAGAATTAACTGCATTTGACAGTGATTAAATGCAAAATATGAAATGGACTAATATTTTTTATAGAAAAAGAACAGGAACAAAATATTCATAATATCATTGAAAACTGTACAAAAAGTAAGTATTCAAGGAAGTATATATTTTATAATTATATGTTATTTGTTTAAGCAAATCAAACAGTAGTTTAAATTATTTATGCTCATTAATTGCTTATAGTACTCTTTTTATTTTATTTTAAGCCCCAAAAATAGAAAGATCTGCTTATTTAATAAGCCAGTGGTATAATTAGGCTTAAGATTTTAGCATCCAGCAACAATTTGTTTAATACTTACTTTAAATTAAAATAAACATACTTTGTTTTATATAATAAAATATAAACCTTCTGTTAGATATTTAACAAAATACTTTTACTTCTCTCTAAAATTTGTAAAAATTAATACTAATTATTACTAAGGGGGTAAGGGTTTTAGCGTAAAAAGACACTTCTTTGTGAGTTTTTTTTATAAATATGAAATAAGCAAATTTATTCAAACCTTTTGTTTATTATTAAGCATAATCATAACAAAATTCTGTAATTTTTTTATTAGAAACTATCTACAAACAAGCTGGTGACACAGCCGTTCTAAAGACGTCTTTGGAAACGGATGATTTTTGGTGTTCACTGCATTTCATACCCATTCTTAACAGGCGCTATGTACAACGTTGTAGTCCTCCATACAAAAAAATCGGTTCTTAACAGGCAAAGTCTGTAGTGACGGCAAAAGAAACATGGCGTCTAATTCTGAAAACATATGATCTAAAATGTCAATTCAGATGTCGCAGTTAAATGCTAAATTTTTGAAAAGTGTTTTAACTAAAAAAACTAAAGAAAAGTTAAGAGTTTTTAATTTTATTCATGTAAATTGTTTTATAAAGTTAAATAATGAATATTAGTGAAATAAACGGAGCTAGAGATACACAAACAAGAGGATCCAATAAGAAAAAATTCACAATAGATGTCAATTTTCTGTGATTACAGGGTTTAAAAGGCTGTAGTTACTACACGACTCCAACCAGTTATGTACACAGTTCTCCATACAAAAGTGGCTTTCTGTGTAGTTAGAAAGTGTGTAGTTCCGCCTGTTAAGAAAGGGTATCAGCTGCAAATTACTCAAAATGAAAAACTCATAAAATTTAGTAAAATATCATCGAATTCTCCCCGAAATTTTGTCTGATTAGTTTTTCTTTCATTTAAAAGTTTTATGTGCTCATTTAAAGTGAAGATTGCTATTTTCGACGAAAAATTCCAGCATTTTGTAAGTAGAAAACCTTTTTAATGTAAGGAAAAATTCTAAAACTCAGCGTTGTGAGGAGGTATTTTATGTGTAGAAATCGTGTACCAAGTTTGTAGGGAATCAGTAATGTAGTTTTTAAATGGTAGTGATCACCGAATTTGAAAAAGTAGTTTTGAGAAAAACGCGTTTAAAAATTTTTAAAGCTAAACAAGAATGAATGAAGAGATGAAAAATCGATTTTAAACTACAAACCACTCATAGAGCTGCTGATATTTTGCAGAAAATGGTTAAAAGCTAATTTATAAAAATTTTTAGCACCCTTGCAGATGATATAGAAACTAATTAATTTAATCCTTTCTGTAGATATTTAATTCCTAGAAGATTTTAAATATATATTTCACTGTGCAATATACTCAAAATTTTTATATTATTTTCGTGACTTCAAAAATAACATAAAAAAATTAAAGTTTTATTATAATAATCGTAAAAAAATTTATTAATTAATCACATTTCTAAATTTCAAACTTATATTTAAAAAATATTTGAAATATTCCCATTTAATCATATGCAGTACAACGGACTTGACTGGAATATTGATCTTAAAGTTTAATTGTTTCCGTCGTATATCAGACTCGTCTGGAATCATAAAGGCAATAAATACTAAAAGCAAAAATGATATGCAAATTATAAGTAGACAACAGTTGAAATAGTGACCTTCTTCAGCCTTTTTTTGCTTATTACATCCGGTGGGATGATTTTTAATCTTCTTTCTTTATATCGGTTTTAAAGTAAATGCAGTAAATGCAATTTAAATCGCAAATGCGATTCTAAAATAAATGCAACAATTAATTTTATATTTAGAGATCCTAAAATAAATTCAGTATTAATTTAATCATATACAATTTTATTTTATAAAAAGTTTTAAAGAATAAAAACTTCGTTTAGGTTATAGTGCGTTTTCACTGACGTTAGTACTGTTGAGTAGCTGTAAGATTTTTAGTGTCTAAAATATACCTTTTAAGTGAATATAATACCTTAAGATTTTTCGGACTAATGGCCCTGAAATATTTATATTACTTCGTGCGGATTATTTGTCTTGAAAAGAATTTTTAGTTTTTAGTTGGCCTGTTAAATTTTCCCACATTTTTATAAAATTTATTTTATTAGTTTATTGCAACCATATGCAGTCCAGCTTTGCACTTAGACCCTTATGCCTTTATCTAAAAATGGCATCATGTCCTGTCCTTATTCATTATATATATGTCCCTTTTTAAATTTCTTAGCCAAATAACATTAAGGAAAATTTGACCACACCCGCTTACCTTTAGCATCTTAGAAGCTAGGCAAAAATAAATCAGTTGAGCTAAAGATACCAAGTCGCACAGTTACTCAAGATTCCAAACCTTTAAACATTGTATAACGATAACTTATATATTTCATTTGTAACACCTTTTGTAAACTTTAATAATCCCAGAAATAATACACTTTCATGTATAAAGTAAAAAGTGTGTATTTATTTCTTTTCACCCTATCTGTTTCTCGAGAAATCGAACAACAGACCCAACAAGTACTTAGTATTTAGTACTTTTTTAAAAGTATTTTTAGGGAAAATATCTAGTTTATTTCTCAAATAATAGTGCGTGTTCACTGAACTTAGTGCCTAGTACCTACTCAATAATTATTATTGACATATTTAAAAACTAAGCTAGAGATTTCCAATAAAAATACTTTTAAAAGAGTACTAAATACTAAGTACTAACGTCAGCGAAAACGCACTATTACTGCCTGCTTTCCGTTCCGTTTCCAAATAAAAATATTTTTTTTCTTTCTGATTTTAGCCTTACACACACACAATGATTAATTTTTAACGAGTAATTTCAGGCAAGGGACATGTTTTTGAATGCATAAATTTAGCAGAAGGAAAAAGCAAAAGTATTTAGAAATGCAACCAAATTTAGTTAAGATAGCAAACTTCGGCTCATTATATATTCAACAATTTACCCCAATGCAACGATTCTCCAACCTCCAATAGGTTGCAGTAATTTAAATATGATTTTAGTTAAATTTTCCCAAGATAAAGACAAACGAAATAACTTTCTTATCCCTTAAAGTTACTTCATATGATGGTTTATTGCCAAAATTTAGGTATGGGTTTTTACTTTTTTCGGTGGTCAACAATTGTGGTGGCTAAACTACTATATTTAATATTCCTAATATATTTAAGAATTCACTCACATTAATATATCCAATTATTTAACGCACAAATGTTTCAATTCATTAATTGGGTAACAAAAATTCATTTAATTATCCTCCTAAGCAAAAATTAAATAAAAATAATTCTGACAGCTGACTTTTTATCTCTTTACTTCTTTTCTTTTCTAAAAAAAACAAACAAAAGTTATATATAACGCAAAAAAATATTCAAGGCTTCCTTGACATATTATTTTTTAAAAGCACTAATACGTTTTCTTTTGTGTTTTTTGTTTAAAAGATAACAAAATTCATTAATGCTGTCACATTACTCCCAAACCAGACGAATTAAATGTCAATCGACACCAGTTTTGATTTGAAAAATCACGTATTAGTGGAAAACCTTGCCTTTTTTATTAGAATTAAGAGACAAACGAAAAATTAATTGAACTTGGGAAATTTTAAATAAAATCAGCAAAAATTCCCTTATTTAACGATCCCTTTGCTACTTACATTAATTTTATATAAAAAATTGTTTCTTACAAGTTTATGGTGTTAAAAACAGAAATGATTCTTTTTACCCTACCAATTTTCATTTAGAATTAGTTTGAAAAATAGATTTGAAAAAATGTATCAATTAAAAAAAGAATTAAAAATCCTCTCAAAAATCATTTTGAAAAATATGTGGATAAGGAAATATATGCCTTTTAAAATGGAAAAATTTCGATTATTATTATAAAGAAATAATATTTAAAATGATCTAATTTCCTCTTTGTTCGAATTTAAACAATAAAATCTTTTTGTGTCAATGAAAAAATTTTTATTAATAAAATGAGGTCTACCTAAATGAAAGTAGCTAATTGATTTTGTTATATTTTATTGTTATTTTCCAATAAGAAAACAAAAACATAAAAAACAAAGCAATCCAATCTGTTGCAAGACTAACGTCCGATACTTTAATAAAAAATAAATAATACAAAAAAAAGTAAAAAAGTTTAGCAATCAAAAACATTTAATATCTCTAGTTCAAAATTGCTTACAAAATAAACAATCGTGATTTTCGTAATTTCGATTAGCATGATTCTCTTGTAGTTAATAAATCTGCAAAATTCTACACAAAACAAAATCAATATGTGAAAATTTGTTATATAAATTTATAATTTCCTTCAATTTAAGCATTTTTTTGTTTCGATAGGGTCAGTAATATCTCCTCTCAAAGTTATCAATTTTAAGATAGCTTCAATGGCCTTATTCGCATGCCAAATACCAGCATCAGTTTACAACCCAGAGGCTCAATAAAAAAACATTCATCATTTTCTAACCGTTTGATGTCATTATTATATGTAATTTGATTTTAAGCTAGCCGTCATCAATACTCTTTTCGTATATAACGATTGACGTAATATTCAATGAAATTTTTTGAAATTAATCATTATTCTTTGTTATTTAATTAATACTTTGTCAGGTAGATTTCAGATAATATAAACAAAACCACATGTTTTATGTCGTCAAATGACAACTAAAAAATTGAAAAAAATTTATTTAGTGACAATTGCGAACCTCTTTGTGATATATTTATTATAATAAAAGTTTTAAATAATTTTTCTAGATAATACTTATCTAATGAGGACAATTTGAAGGTGTAGAAAATAATAAGTACTTAGTTTATTTAACCTCAGTTTCTTAGCTCGAATCTTATTGCAGTTCAACCTCTTTTAAAACTCTAAAAAAATTAAAACTTTTTTAAACGATCATTTAACAATATTCAAATGTTTTTGTGTGTCATAATTATATTTTCAATGGTAGAAAAGATGTAGTTATACATCACTTATTGTTAGAAGTTTAAATATAATTTCGAAATTCAAATATTTCTTATATATAAACCCTAATTTTTATTGACGTCAAGAATCAAATTATTGTTTCGCTTCGTAAACTATGTAAAGTTTTGCTTTATATCGAAATCATTTTCTCGTCGTTATTTTACTCGTTCTTGAAATATTGTTTGTTAAAAAGATGAGAAAATAATATCATTTTCGAATTCAAATATTTGGAGGGATAGTACTTAAATATTTAACTCTTACAATTAGAGTATAAAAAAATAGTTCAAAAATCCCTCGTAAGATTCCACCACAAAAGAGTTAATTTCTTCAATAAAACGTAAAATAGTTCGTAATTCACTTTAAAAAACCAGTCAAAAGCCTCAACCGAACAAAAATTAAAGGAAATCAATATCTGTAAAAGTTATAACTCATTTAAAAATTCCTCTAGTTAAGAATGTAATATTTTTAGTGAAGAAGAACATTTCAAATAATATACAAAAAATTATAAGAAGTACATAATCCTTTAAAATAATATTCTTTTGATCATCAAAAACTATTAAAATTGATTTTTCAAAAATTCCGGCTGAAAAAGAAAATACTCATGGGAAAAATTGTTTAATCGAGATCCTTCTTTGCTCATTTGATTACATCAACATAAGTTTTGGTAAAGAACCAGCCTCGAAAACTTATTTAAACGTCAAATTGTGTAAACAGTTTAAGTTTATTGTTGTATAAAATAATTAGAGCATTATTTTATTTAATAAAAAATATTTCATTTTTCTTTCTTTTTCAAAATTGAAAACTTATTACGTGCCTTCAAATTACGTGCAATTTCGATGCAACTTTAATTTCCATTTGTCAAGAAAACCGATAAAAAATACCAAATTAACCCCACAGGCTAGAAATGTTTTTTTAATTGTAAAAAAATTTTAATAGAAATATTGTTTATCAAAAGTTATTATCATATTGTCAAAATAATAAAAGATTCTATTTTTTTCTTTTCGAAAATAAAAAGAATAAATTAAAGAAAAATATTTTTGATACAAATTTTTGAAAAATTGTTGAGTGAAAATTTATTTTTTCAAATTGCGACTAATTTCAAATATTAACATTTTCTTTGTCATCAGGCTGTGTAATCAAATTTTTTACGAATTTTAAATGCTATTTTGGTTATTGTCGATTTTTGTTTGGGAAATAATAACGACGACATAAACCGATAACAAAATTATTCAATTTTTTTCATTTTGTAGGTATATTTTCGTCTTCTATATTTGTGTATCTATTTCACTAATTATAATAGTAGCTTTAATTACGCAGTATTTTTAAATAAGTATTAAAATAGCAAAATAGTATTATTATTTTTGGTAATAATTTATTTTAAATTAAGTCTTTTCGATATCTTTTTATGCATATACGCAGTTAGTTTATTAATGTTATTAGGATATAAAACTTTCAGTTGGCTAATATTTAGGGTTGAAATTACTTTGATTTTTTAAATGTTATGCCTGGGACTCACTAGCGCTTAGCGTGTGGAGACGACTTAGCACAGTAAAAATGGAGAGTTTTTTTTATATACCATTGGAGTGGAACATCAGTGGAGACTAATGGACCCATTAGCATTTAGCACTAAATTTTGTGCCGCTAAGCGCTAGTGAGTCCCAGGCATTAGACTCTTCAAAATTAAAAGTATTTATGATTAATGTAAAAATTAGGATATGGCAAAGGACTGGTGTATGAGTGAATTTTTTTCATGTTCATTTTTAAGAATCAGTATAGCATTACAGAAATAAATCTGAATTTATTTTTTACATTTTCCAAAATACATTGAAGAGCAAGTCATTTCCTGCTACATGGAGCAGATACTAAAAAAACTAAGGGGGATTTTAAAGCAGTGAACTAGAACACCAATAGAGTTTACCATTATTTTGTGTGACTTCTATATTGTTAAATTTGCTCCGTTTCAGCATGCGCGGGGATTTTTAAAGTTTTAAATCCATTCAATACACTCAAATTACATCAAAAGTGACTAATAATACTTTTTTATAAGTGAAAAATAGCGTGTTATTTTTGATTGAACTACAAAAAATAATATAAAACTTTCAAATAAAATTTTAAGTCATTTTGGTCTCTTAATATTTTTCAGTTAGCAACTTGCTGATTCGTATAAAGGTGAGCACTCACTAGTGCGCATATCTCCGCGGGTAAATTTTTTGACGTCATAGACTCACGCTAAGTTGTTGATTCTGTTCCCCCTCAAATGTGGATATTTCAGTGTGAAATTCATGTGTACGTCATTTTGGCCCACCTCAAAATGAATACCTACAAAATTGAACGATCAAAATTAATTTAGACATTTACTTAAATAAGATATAGATGTTTCAAAAGGGCTCTAGGTAATGCCTGATTACAGGTAGACATTTTCCCAGATATAAAATAAATTGACAGATAATAACAAGCAACAAAATTAATATATATTAAAAGTAGCATTTTGAAAGATAAACCAAAATATTTATTTTTGAAAGCTCTTATTTTTACCAGGATATTGAATCATCTCCTGTGTGTGGTGCAATTATGTAGCAGAAACACTTTATTAAATAAAAGAAATTAAATTATTTAATTCGCCGATGAGAAATATTTTTATTTTCAAGTTGATGGAGGATTGAACGTTATTACTAAATTTTTATTAAGGTTTAATCTTCTTTAAATGCCAAATTTTAATACAACGATTATAAGACTGCAAACACTATGAAAACCCCTTTTTCGTAACAAACAAATTTTGAAAAGAGTACAGCAACACTTTCAATTTCATGTAAAGAGGAAAGTGAAAGTAAATTAAACATTTCGTTAAATGTTTTATTGCTCTTGTTAATTTTTTTAGTGTCAATTGTTTACCGCCAAAATTGGATAACAAACAAAGATAAGTGAGATAATATCGATGGCTTTATTATTATTTTTTTTTAAAAAAGTACTATCGAAATGGAAGACGCTAAGAATTGTCTGCAACTGTTTATAAAGATTGTGTGTAAACTGTCTTGCAAACTGAATAACTAAATAGGAAGCTGTGCCCATGAATGCTAATTAATATGTATACAATAATTAAAAAAGCTTTTGTAATATTTACAAAAACTACATCAACAAGGTTGAATAAGAAAATTATTGTGCTGAATATATTAAAAAGAGGACAAAAATTGTATAATTTAATGCTTCGCAACAAAATTATTTGTCTTTTTACTTTTTTTCTTAGTAAATTACGATTTCAATAGACAGAGATTTTTAAAGTAAATCTATTCCTTTAGTACTATATTTTTTATGTATCCATCTAAACCGAAATTTTGTAACTAAGAAAAGTTTATATTTCTTTTTCAAAGTGAGAACAATGCTTTGTATTTTCTGTTAAGTAAAATTTTAATAAATTTGAGTATATATTTATTAATCTTATTCTAATTTCACTATGTCCTTTTAATAAACACATTCACTTTCTTGCATACATGTAAAATAACCTCAAACTTCTTCAACTGGCGAGGTTCGTTTCTTGTAACATCTTCTAAAAAGACTTTGTTTTAACACAAAACACATTTTTATTTATAGATTTTTTAAAAGTTATTAATTATTATTAACACCTATTAGGGAATAGGTGTCACAGTGTTGTTCGTTTCAATTTCGTGTCTTATTTAAGAATTGGAATATATGAATATAGCTCTTTTTTCACTTATTTTCCTTTCCACGAATTTTAGACATTTTTGTATTAATTTTTCCCAAAATCTATATTTTCTTAAAACAAAAAAACCATTAATATTCTTGAATATATTTTGATTTTTTTATTATTATAAACAATTTTGTATCTTTATTGTTCATGATAAATTCATAAATTTTTATTTATTTTTATAGTTGAAAGATTACTCGTGAAATATTCTTATGTATCTTCTGATTTAATAAATCTGAAGAAATTAATAAAATCAAAGTTATAAAAAATAAGCTTATTCAATCTAATAAAATAGTTTAATAATAGAAGATGAATTTAATGATAATAAATCCCATTATAAAAAATAAGTTAAATTATTAAGCAAAAAATAAAAATCATCATTTAATATTAAATAATATTAAATAAATTATAAATCTAATATAACAAATAGAAGTATATTTCACAACATAAAATAAATTATTATATCATTGATATCACAAATCAATATTTTTTTATAACTATTTAAGTAAAATCATAATGTTAAAATATCACTTTTTAAAATTAATTAATTTAAAGGTGATCAATGTAATAGTAATAATCAATTAATAGTAATTTATATTCATATAAATAAATATTTATACCATAATATAAACCAGAAAATAATTTACCATGCTGTGTATAAGAATATAAATAAAGAAAACAACAAGCTCTAAAAAAAGAAATTATAGGAATTAAAACCATTCTAATTAAAGATCAATTAATTACAATTAATTAACATGAATTGGAGCTCGACCAGTAGAAGATCCATATAATATAATAATAATATAAGTTTTCTTTTAATAAAAATCCGTTTTCTAATAAATTATCATTTAATTAAATTCTAACTTTACAAAAATTAAGGAAAAATATTAATATTTCTTCAATATTTTTTCATCTTCTTTGGTATTAAATTTAACCTGAAACTCTAACTTTCTACTTGAATAAACAATTGAGGTCATTTTCTTGTTCTTAGAAATAATTTTTTCTATTTTGTATCTAATACTTACCAATATATGTAGTAAATTTTAGAGCTTAATCGTTCTTTTGTTACTTTTATCACGTAACATCAATATGCTTCCTAACAATGTTTTTTTCGTTCGGAGAATAAAAGATTTACGACCTTTTTCTTACTGAAATATGGTAGTAATATTATCAATTAGTGTAAATCTTTTATTTAATTCTTGCAATTATTACAGTGTTGCAAAAAAATCGAGGATTGTTGAATCTTTAATTTGGTCGGTACAGGAAGATGAGAAAATTGATATCAATGTAATTGATGCTGGTGGGAAAAATTCTCATCTATACACATTGATATTGACTTAAGGTGATTCAGCAAAATCTTTGGCAGTATGCGGACTACCAGTTTTGAAGCATATAGATATGGAGTTTTTCCGTTAAGCGGAAATGTTCTCAATGTTATAGAAGCAACGCATGCACAAATAATGCAGAATTCTGTAATAAAAAGCCTTTGCAAAACATATAATACAATTGAAGATTTGGTACGGTAAAATTGTAGTCATGACAGATCAAGATGATGAGGTATGAGATATTAATAAATATGTTCGATAAATTATGCCCAGGACTTTTGGAATATGGACATATGGAAAAATTTATAACGCCAATTATAAAAGTAAAAAGAGAAAGTATAGAGATTGACTTTTATTCCAAAGAAGAAAATAAAAAAAGGAAAAAAAATGTGATGGTAGTATTTCATGGAAAATGAAATACTATAAAGGTTTGGGTACTTCAACCCCCGAAGGGTATGTATATTTCAAGAATATAAAACGACATTATTTTAAGTTGAAATATGATAAAAATACTAAAAAAACTCCTTAAAATTTCATTTTCCAAAAAAATTTTTATTATAATTTGTTTTAAAATATTTGTCTAATAATTTGTTTCGACTTTGATAAATCTAAAAGTTATGAACATAGAACAAAAAGGAGTATTTCCTTATATGTATTTTAACAATTATAAAAGATTTGACTAGAAATCTTAGATCATTTAAATAAAATAACATTCACCTTAATTCTAAAAATTAGATTAATAATATTCGATTTAAGCCCTAATTAATTAGTTCAAATTATAATAATACGTAAAATTTTTGTTTTTTAGTTAAATATGAAAGTCATAAAATACATAAAATTATTTTATCCTATCCCAAATAAACTCTAATCACTGATGGAGAAAGACATTTATCTAAAAATAAATAATTAAATTAGCAAAAATACACGATTAACAAAAAAAAAAGATTATATATGGCTTAAAATTTTAAAATATAAATTTAAGGGTAAGAGTTTTTGTTTGAGATGCAATTAAATTTGATTAAATTTTAGTCAAATGTCAAATTATATAAAATTATAGAATTATACTATAAGAAAATGATAATATAAAATCTTATTTAGTCATAAAAGTAATTGTATCACTTAGTTGTCGTGATGATTACTGATTTTTTTCTAAAAATCAGTTTAAATATGACAATTTTTAAATATATAGTCAAGTGTTTATATTAATTATTAAAAATTAAATTTTTTTTGGTGAACACGGTGCAGTTACCCTAAAACAAGTTCTATTAAAATGTTTGCACATTTGTTGTACAACTCTAGTGCCATAATGCCAGTGGGCTAAAGTTGTAAAAATACACAATAAATAAAGTATAAAAAGTTCTAGTATAGGAATATATAGGCTTATAATAATACTGATTAAAACTATCGGGGTCATCCAATGTACAGCCTCACATCTAGTGTTTGACATTTGAGAAACAATCAACCGGCACTAAAATTAAAATTAAATATTTGTATACATATATATATAGATATATTCAATAATATTTATTTTGATAAAAGGTAGAGTGAAAATTTTTATATTACAGTGGGAAACTATTAAAGATCAGTCAAATTGATATTTTTGTTTTCCAGAAAGAAAGAGCTAAAATTTTTAGTTCTACAAAAAATTTTATTTAAAACTAATTTAGGGATCCAAGATCGAAGTCGCACAATCAAAAATCACGTCCACTGAGACTATAGGCCCTGCTTGATGAACAAACATAGTAGACATAGTGGACACCGTTTTTATTCTTGCGACTTATCGATATCACAGACTTGAGTCTCAAGTATCAATGAATGTTATAAAAAGTGAAGAACCCGATAGTCACTAGGCATCTCTTTTAAAGCGTTTTTGTAGTTTCCCTATTTTTCACAGTGGTATTGGCCATCTTTTTCATAGGTAAGAATTTAAGACTCTTCTGCTATATTGTTATTTTCTTGATAACCAATTCTTAGTTCTTAAAAATGAAAATCTTTTTACTATCGAAAACTCAAATTGGATAAATAATAAAAAATTATCTAAACGAAAGAATCTGGTGCCAAAAACAAACAAGCAACTAAGGCATCACTGGATTACTTTTGCTAGTCACGGCTAACTCCAAAGCATTTACATCGCAGTTTTAGCAACTACTACATACGCACCAATGAGTAGCAAAACAAATAACCCAATATTTCTTCAAATCCTTCAAAGCCGCTTTAACTACGATCATAGTTAATATTGTTTAAATTTCATTAAAGTTGGTAGTCAGAGGTAAATTTTAAAAAAGGAAAAGGAGAATTGAATTTGAAACATATTTGCAGATGATTTTCGCCCAAAATTTACAAAATAGAACAGACTATTACGATTTAGACCCTAAATTTGAAAGCTAAATAGGTTTTAACTCGATTTTGAATTCACTGAAATCAGAAATTATAGCATGGAATGTCCCATTTAAGAATCTTTCTCCTTTTTTTGTTAATTAGCCTCTTGACTAATAAATATTTTGAAAAAAAAAAAAAACACATTATCACATTGGGTAAAAGAAGTTAACAGCTACATCTATAATTAATATATTCCTTTTTAATTTTGCTATATGCTAAATGCACAAAACAAAAAATTGTTTAAAATCATCGTTATGGATTTTGAAAACAGAGCGACATATTAAGTAAAATTTCATTTTTCAAAACTTTAAAGAAATTAGCCCGAAAATAACACCAGTAAACATAAACATTAATGTCTTTTAAAGAATATGATCAGTCAACAAGCAGCAGCTTAATGTAAAATTGGCAATGCACAAAGTCTTTAAAGCTTATTTTATACGAAAATTGATTATGTCTGTCTATGAGAAAGTTTATTCGCAATGCTTATCAGTAATGTATTCATTCGGGCACAAAGTTCTTAAGATAAACTTTGAATTAGGACATGGAATTTTTTACTTACACTTATATTGCTAAAAATAGTTCCACTTAATAAAAATAATATTCGAGGTTCTCTTTCTACAATATTTGATGGAGATTTGTGTACCCATATAAAAAATAATGTAAAAAAACATAGAAATGTATACATCGGTCGAATTGCTTCTAAAAATGAACGCATTTTTCCGGTACGATCTTTATAAGATCTAAAATTTAAAGAAAAATATTTTTTTTTAAATTTAAATAATTTAAATTATTTTATGAAGAAATTTTACCTATAAACGTTAAATATAATCATTGGAATACTAGACAATGCACTAACATGAAGTAAGATTTCCATAGCATTTCCTGTTGTTAAACCAAATGTAAAATTTCGATTCCATATCTGAAAACCACCACACCATGTTAAAAGATAAAGAAATGTTGATCCCCACATACTAAAATCATATCCCCATGGTAAATATAGGATATTTGTATTATATTTTTCCCAATGCGATAAATAAAAATTAAAAAAAACCATCCAACAAATATAATACATTCGTATAGGGCTAATTGATGTTTGACATCTTCCAAAAACACTATAAAGGCAAGATGGTATTAAAACAGCGGTATATGAATCTAATCCATGATCAAAAAGTTCTCCTAATGGTCCTGATAGGCCAATGCGTCTAGCTTGTTTACCATCGATACCATCTAGAGTATAAGAAAGAAATATATTTATTGCGGCTACAAGCCAGAACCAATTTGGTATTGGTGTTGAGTTTTCATTTCCAGAGCTTGCATAAAAATTCCAATCAAAATATGATAGAAAAACAAAATTAGCCACAGAAAATAAAAATCCCAGAAATGTGAGTAAATTTGGCGCCAACCATGTAGGACAAAACTGAAATTTTTCAAATATATTTTCAATAAATATTTATAATTTGAATCAATCATTTCAAAGAGTATACTTGAACTATGTAATTCCAAAACGGATGCATTACATAAACACTCAAAGGTGATGTATCACGAGCACTGTACTATAATTATTGGTTAAATAGGATATTATTACTATCAATTAAATTAAATTATTTATACTTTATAATTATCGAAACCAGAAAGATGTACATCGCTGAGATATTCATAATTCATTAAGTTTTTCCAATTTATATCACTAACTTCCGAAAATAGAGAGAACATTTTTAGCTGAGAAAATCAATTATTTTTAATTAATAAATTATTTGCTATGCCTACAGATAAACATATTTTTTTTTTTAATAGCAAATAGAAAATAATTTACGAGGCATTTTTTTTTATTATAAAAAATAATATTAACTAAATATTAGTTATTAATAAAAATTTCAGCACTACCGCTTTAGCTGCCAAATGTCAATTTAATATAAATGTCAAAAAACACTTTCTGTGTATTACTGCTCAACCATCAGATATTTGAAGTGTGTGCTTTCTTTAGTCCGAATGTTCGGAGTTTTCGCTTTGCATATCTGTTAGTGCTCTTCCTCAGAATGTCAACAGGCCCAATCTCTGCGTTTTCACTGAACTTAAATGAAGGTACTTAAAGGAAGGTAAGTGTCCGCCTACGATTTCGTTCAAACTTAAATATGTTATAGTCCATCGAAAAATAAGAGATACGTGTTTTTTTTTACTGGCGGAAAAATTGTTCTAGGGGGTGAAAATCACCCTTAAAGTTACCCCCTAAAATCACTTTTTTGCGGTTTTCATATATGTAAAAATTTTTTTTTGGAATGAAACCTATATAGAATAGACCTATATAAAAAACCATTAAAACTGGCGTAGAACTTTAAGGGTGATTTTCACACCCTAGAACCATTTTTCCGCCGATTAAAAAAAACACGTGTCTCTTATATAATAACATATTCAATTTTGAACGAAATCGGAGGCGGACACTTCGGGTACCTTCTTTTAAGTACTAAAGGACCTGTTAGTACTTAGTACAATTTTGTTAGAAATCTAAATCTATAGTTCTTTCCTCAAGACTAGACAAACTCATGGCAGGACCGAGGGAAAATTTTGATAAATTTTTCGGATTCTATCTTTTGGAAGTAGTTTGACAGTAAATAATTGTGGAAGTTAGGTTATGTGTAAATTACTCTTGTAAGAATTTTCGCGTAAATAAAAGTACGAATTTTTTAAGTCTAATTGTTTTTGTGGTAATTTTTTATTTATTTCTTTTACAGAATAATATATAAGGTAAGTATGATATATTTATGAATAGTTTTTTATGTTAATTTTTTAAATAATATGCTTTTATTACAGATACAAAATTAATGCAACCAAATTCATAAACAAGTCTGATAAAATGGCTGATAAAGATAAAAAGAAATTATCTATAGACAAAATTTATGGAACAAATAAAAGACAAACGGTGTCAACAAGTACACCCGTGCAAAGAAAATAAAACAAAAATCTAAGAGAAGTCGTACACCTTTATGAACATAAAAAAATATGGTACTTACAAAATTAAAAGAGCGTTATTTGTAATAAAAGACGTCAGACACTATTTATTCTTACAACAATGGCAAGTATTAGAAAAACATCTAATTACATAGATTCTAGTAAAAAAGATCTAACATCAATTAAAAACAGTGCTAAAAATTAATAAAACAACTTGTATTCAAAAAATTTTGAAAGAAAGCCAAGATGCATTCAAATCATTGCTATGCGAAATTCACAATTTTTGGAATATTTATACAACGAAAAAAGAGGAGTGTTAAAATTTTATACCTTTCATAATTCACTTGAGAAAACATAAAATAGTGAAATATTTAACTCCTAAATTTTATTATTTTATTACTAAAGTCTCTAATTGTAAACTCTGCCAAATTAGTTTACCATCATTTATAAGTAAACAGAACACCTGATTAAAAACTTTTAAAACTACCACTTTTAAAACTATGTTAAATGTTCAAATAAAAAAACATGAAATTTTCAATTTTCACCAAATTTTATAACTAACGTAAACATAAACTCAGACGCAATCTTGCAATTCCCAACCAACTCATATTATAAAATTTAATTGAATAGGAATATTAAATCAGGTGTTTGTGTTCCAACAAATTACTTTTTGTCGTCTTTGAGTTACTTTGTATAAAAATAAAAATTCTTTAATAGAAACGATTAATTAATTCCTTTTTTTTTTTGCGATTTAGGCTTTTAAGAAAAAAAATTTCTTACGCTCAGAGGTAAAAAATCTTTTATTGAATTCCTTATACTGATTCTTTCAGGAAGTGACCTATTGTTTGGTTTAACTACCTTTTAAGTGAATATTCTTGGAACCCACCTACTTAGTCGCTGAAGCCACATTTCGTTAAACCGATCATTATGATCGTTCACTAAATTATGCAAAATACAGCATGTTTTAATAATAACTGTTGCATTTTTGAGGTTGTTATCTAAACCCTTTCCAATACGCCGAAATGTTGTTTTCAAATGCTCAAAAGCATTCTCTACTAACCCTTCTTGCTGAAGAGAGCCGTATCTGAGAGAGAAGTATCCCACACAAATGCAACACAAAAAAATAAATATTATGTTAATTTCTCCTTATACAATAAAAGTTTTATAATAAATAAGTCTTTTGTTCGGAAAATATATTGAACTAAATTTATACAGTAAATTATTTGGGAATTGAAAGGAATATAGTACGTAATATATTTGCTAGGTAGTATCGAAACCAAATTTCAAAAGTTGTTTCAAGTAAAATTTTCATACAAAGCGTGCAATGGTGGTATGGAAACCACGTGGTTGGCTTCGATGTTAAAACCATATATTAGACCATATATTCCTCCACATACGGAGGAAGTCATTTCAAACAACTTTTGATCGCGTGAGTTATAATATGCCACCCATATCAAATAATTAGATAGCATCCGTTACCTAGACCTTAGTCGACAATAATCCGATAAATAAAATAAACAAACCTTAGTCGACAATACTCCCATAAAGAGAATAAACAAGAATTTACTGACGAGGCTGGGAACATCCGCAAGCAAATTAATGCATAGAAAATAATTTTATAAACAATTCAGTAGTAGTCCAGATTTCAAAGAAGCAGCTGCTATTCAAGAAAAATATAAAATCATTCTTTTTTTATAAATTCATAATTAAAAGAAACTTAGAACTTATTTAGAGAAACTAAAATTTATCTTGAATTTTTAAAATTAATAATTAACAGAAAATTTAGAACTTAATTTTGCGTAATCTTTTAATAAAAAAAACTTATAATAAAAGAATTTGTATTAGTGAATCTAACTCGTTACTTGTCATGTACGTTTTCTGTTCAATAGCATTCCTCTCTATTACCTTAAAATTGCTGAAAACGGATGAACACAATTCATATGATCAAGTTCTGCAATATTAAATTACAAAAAGAAACATAATAAAAAAAGTTGTGAAAGCTCAAATTTTTTATTTGAAATTTACAAATGTGATTAAAACTAAAATTGCACATTTCGTAGGATTGTAAAAAGGAGAAAGTAGGATATAAAATTTTAAACTAGGCAAATTTTATGTTTTCGATCTCCTTAAGTTTCCTGGACAACCTGAAGAGTTAAGTAAATGCAATTTCCAACCACCATCTAGCGGGAGATGCACATCACCATGGCATAATGGACATCTGGCTGCACCTGTTTTAATTTCTATTGAAATATAAAGTTTTTTTTTGTAAAAAAAAATAATTTTTATCGCTTGTCTTATATAGAAACCTCTGCAGTAATCCTCCATTAAATGTGGTTCATACAGTTGTTTGTGAACTGCTTCTGAACAACGTTTACAGCTAATATAATTATCTTTGGCCTCACATTCATCTATAAAAATTAAAGAATTTACAATATTGAAATTTTAAAAATTGAATATTACTTATAAGATGAAAGTTTAAAGCAGCTACTTCTAGGATTTGGCTACACTGTGGACATTTTGTAAGAAAAGGACATGCTTTCCAGTAATGTTTATCGAGTTGATTTTGGTCACCCAGGCAATTCCAATCACAAAAAGTACATCGTCTGCTTACAATAAACTTTTTAAAGAATATTTTATATAAAAATTTCAATATCACACTTACATGGCATTAGCATCTTCCAAATTCACCCTGGAATTATTAGTTGTGAGAACTTGCTTGTTATTTTCATTGTAATTTTGTTTGCCATTACACATAGCAGCTTCTGCAATTGAATGTCCACTCTTACTTTTTAAAATTCGAGTTTCTGAACGTTTAATTGGACTTGAGATAGATCTAGTTGTTTCATTTTGACATAAACTATTTTCGTAGCGAACATTTCTTCGTTTATTATCTATGCTAGGTGGTGGTGACTTTGGATCAAAATTAAATCCATCATTTTGTTTATTTATTCCCAGCATTTGTTTTTTACGCTGTAAATCGATTTTATCAAATTCTGTGAACAATTGTCTATACAAAAGATTACGACGTGTAACATCATCATCCGGAGGTAATTGTTTACGTATTAATCGGGGATTTACTTTATAAACTAGTAAAATTACACGTTCGGCAACTTTTCGTACTGATTCGGCTGGATGATGAATACCTGAACAGCCACATTCTGAAAGTGCTCTGCATGTTAATCCACTCTGTTTATCTGTACTTATTCCTTGACTTAAGACTAATTGTTCAAGCATTTGCATTCGGCTCAGTGCTAATCGTGGATGCGTACCAGATCCAACATTTCTTGAAAGCGCTGGTGCGATTAAATTTTGTTCACGCACTTCTGGACATGATGCTATACTGAGAATTGTATGCTGTGCAAGAGTATGAATTCGTGCTGATGGATCTCCACTTTTAGCCAATAGTTCGGGTAATAGTCTATCTACACAGCGGGCTACTTCACTTGGTGATACTCTATCTGGAACAAATTCTGAAAAAAGTGCACGAACTGTTTCCGTTGCTTGACTAAATACTGAAAAAACAGCATCTCGAACTGCTCGATGTAGCAAAAAAGCCGCACTACGTGCTGTCTTATTTGAACTCATAGTAAATGGTCCTTCTTCACCTTTTAAAAAATTGCGAAGCCGAATTAAGCCTTCTTCTCGATCTTGAAATTGACGAGAGTAAAATTGTTCTACCTAAAATTTTATAATTTCAATTATCATGAATTTTAATTGAAATATATGTTTATACCATATCAATCCCAAATACTAAAATAGGAAGCGCTGCTTGTCTTTTCTCGCGATCATTTAAGTATGAACGTCCTCGGTTGGAATCGGAATCAAACAGCGCAGCACCTTGGAAATCCCTTAAAAATTCATTAGTATGTGAACTGAAAATTTTGTATTTACTTAAGTAAAACACACAAATTTAAAATGAAAATACACAAAATTTGGTATGATGAACATTTAAATATAAAATTAAGAAAAAAAAATTTTGTTCACAACACCAATAGAAGACAGTCATGCAGATATATTGCTTACTGCCTAAGAGCTGGGATAGCTCGTTCTTCATAATCTTCGTAACTATTCCGTGGAGCACTACGATTACGACGTCTTAACGATCCCTGATTTGATATTGGTGATCCTCGATTTGGGCTTCGTCCAATATTATTATGTCTTGGTGAGTTTGTTATGAAATCATCTTTTGAACGTTTAAGTGTTGATCGAGCTGAATGGCTTTCACTTGTTGTTGTATTTTGACTAGAACCGCCATCCGTAGAGGATTTATCTTCATGTGAGCTTTTTGGACTCCATGTGGCTGCAAAGTGAGCTTCTGTAAAAGACGCAGCTACCTCTTGTAAGCTAGGTGGGGATGGAAGTGTAGGCTTAGAACTATAAAGCTCACAGCCAGTATCATTCTCTGGATTAGGAGTTTCTTTTTCTAAAAGCTTTTCAACTTCAAGATGCTTAAAAACCATAATTCGATATAGTTCAATTTGTTCTTTTCTTAATTTAGCTGTGGTAAAGTCTTCTTGTTGAACTGCTTGTCGTTTAGCTAATGCATAGCGACCAAGACGTTCTCCTGCATTACGTAATGAAATCATACATAGTTTTAATTTTCTGGCATATTCAAAACGTTCGTCTTTTACAGCTTTTAATTTTTTTTGTTCCATGTCACGTATTATATCGGCTACTGTTTCTTCTACATACATTGAAAAAAGAAGATCATCACATATAGATGCCAATCCAGTATCCAATATTTCACTGGAATCAATCGATTTTTCAGAATTATTGTTTAAGTTTTCTAAATCTTCACCCAAGATATTAATAGCAATTAACGCTATTTGATTATTGGAATTTAATTCGTTACTATAACATGAACTTAATCGTAATTTTAAATGTGTTCCATTTCTTGGGTTTACTGTAACACTTTGTAATTCCCTAGATTTAAAATTTGATGAAGAATTATCCGATAAAGATATAAATCCTAAGTAATCGAAACATTGGCTAGATGGTGTACTTGGTATACTTTTTGGTGAATAATGAAGCCATAATTCAATTTTTTGTGCTAAAATGTTCGAAAATTCACATAAGTTTTTATTTTATTTTTTATTAAAAATATGATTTTTAGTTACGAATTAAATATTGATGTGCTAATACTTGAATTTTGGATACTTTTGCTGGGTTTTGAAAACGTAATATTATATCTTTGGGTGTAGTCATATTACCAGCAAGACTATGCCATCCTTGAACTGTTGGTCCGTGTGAATTTAATTCGCTTAATGGAAAATTTGGATCTTCATCTACAAATAAATTTAATTTAAAATAAATCGTTTTACAAAAAATCTTTTATGCCTTTATTAAAAATAAAGTTGAGATTTTTTGTGTGTTTTTTTAAAATCTCTTTTTGGAAAAATTTTCAATATTTTCAAAAAAACTTAAATTGAAAATTTTCTACTCTACTTTTTTTCCTATCAGAATTATCTAATATTAAATAATTTTAATATTTCTAGATGTTTAGTCTAGTAAGTAAATAAAATTTTAATCAATTTTCATTATGCAACATAACCTAAGATTGTTAGCAGAACAGCAATTAAACCTTAAAAAATTAACAAACAAATTTTTTTTTTTTAGGTAATATTTAATGCTACTAAAATATTACTAACGGATTAGTCATTATATTCTATATGAAAAGAAATTTGTAAATGGCCTATCCTTATTAATTTAAGTTATCGATTTGTCTAAGTTAGACAAGTAATCATATTTTTTGATTGGTTTTTAACTTTTAAATCACATCACAAATACTTCATAAAATAAGGCAAAAAAGATAACTTGGATTTTTTCCTTACCGGAACCAAAAACAACATTAAATGGAATTTTTTTTGCCATTACTTTTTGTTTATTCTAGTATTTTATATATTATAAGTCTGCATCTAAATATTCAAAGATACATTTTAGTTGCAGTTTCATGGAGTCATATTATTTAAATTTTTACTACCACACTTAAGCCTAAAACACTTTTTTATATCATATTTATTTTTTCCCAATTACATTCTTAAGATGTAAATATGTTTTTCGTATTACTGTATTTTTACAACTGATTATGTTATATGGACATGCTGCCGTCCAGTGCGTTCTTTCTATCGATTGAGGCGCCACTAAAAGGGGAATATTTGCGCAAGCGTTTTTCTGGTAATTGCACTTTTGAAAGGAATAAAAGCACGTGACTTTATGATTTGTTTGGGTGTTTTTTTTGTAATAAAAAGGGATTGAAATTTAAGTATAATTGTTATGAATTTGTTCTGACTCACCTAACAGGATTACTTGAAGTTAAAATAATTTATAAAATTATTTGGTTATATAAGTAGAGTTGAGTTCTTTTTGGTAGGAATTGTAAAGATCAAATTCAGTTTTTAAATTATAAAGGTTAAATTAGATGACTAGGGACACCTGGTGGGAATGAAATTCCTCACGTCCTAACTTATAGCAACCTGCTTTGAATTAACAACTGAAAATAATAATAAAAACCAAAAATAACAACTAACCAAAGAACAAAAAATCAAGAAAATGAAACCATTATTAACAATTAATAATAATAATAAAGAATTAACAACTAAAAACAACAATTAACCAAAAGAAAAAGAAAAATAATTACATTTTTGTGTTAAAATTTCGTTTAGAGTTTTATGTTAATATTTCTTGAATATGTCATTTAAAATCTTCGGCCCTTATGTAAAAAATCGTGATAAGAAAATTTGTTCCAATATTTAAAATATTTATTTAATACCTCCTACTTCTATAATATGATCTAATTTTGAGTCGTAAAATCAAATACTAGAAAATATTGAATATAATTATTAAAAGAATCTATTAATGAAATTATTATAAGAGCTCTGAATGTCTTAGATTTCCATCATTTTCAAATTTTCTAAATGTCAGTTTTTTTACGGGTCATTTCCTTTTCAAACAACAATTTAGAAATCTTTTCTTCTTTTGTATTCTTTATGAAACTCATTTTTAGCTGCTCAGCTCAATATTTCAAGATTTACTTCGTTTTTCAAAGTTTTTATTTTATCAATTTCATGTTAAACTAGATTTTCACAAATGTTTAACCTGAACAAGTAATAACTCTGGGTTTTTTTTATTATTTTCAAAAATAATTTTATAAATTTCCACGTATTGATTATATTATATCAATTTTAATGGCTATTTTTACAGCCAGCTTAGTGGTATAGCCCACAAAATTTAATATATACTCTAAGGATTTCTTTGATATGAAATTTTGTCTGGATTTTTAATAATTTTTAAAACTAAAACAATTTTGTTTGCATTTTTAATAATTTATATTCGTTAAGTATACACAATATTCACAGATAGTTTTTTTAAGCCTAATTTTGAATCCTGTAAGCTGTGTAAATGTCTTCTCAAGTTTTAAACTATAAAATTTTACTTTATCTCCACTAAGAACAATTTCCAATGATAGTTTCGAGCACCGAAGAAATTTTTATTACATATAAAAAACAAAAAAATTTTTTGTTAAAAAATTTCATTACTTAAAAATATTAAAATTTGCAATCCCAAAGTTGTATCCAAAATTTTTTAAAAAAAATTCACATCAGTCTTACTCTTGTTTTTAAAAATTCTAACTAATTTTTATAAATAGTCAAAAATTGCATTTAAATTTGTAATATCCAAAAACTATTTTTCAAAATTTATAAAGTAGAAATTAATAGAGTATTTCTATCTAACAATGTTTTAAAAGACTGCTTTTCAGTAAACACATTTTCATCATATTTTAATCGTGCAGTACAGCAATATTCTTTAGTTTCGTCTTATTCAAGTGTTAAAAAGAATAAATTTAAGTTCAAAATAAATGAAGTTTAAAGACAAAAAAAAATATACACTAGCAGTATTTAACAACGTTTAAGATGATTGAAAATGATTCAAAATCAAGAAAATTAGGTTTGATATGAACTGAAGCCTGGAGAAGTTGAAGGATGATTCTTCACCTTTGATATGATATTTGCCAGACATAAATAAAAACGTATTTAGCGTTATCTCTTATCACTTTTTATTCAAATATAAATCCGCCAAAATAGCCCAAAGAAGACGAAGTCATGGGAACCATCTGATTACGCTTGATATTTGTTGGAGTAAGCTTCTTATCGTGTATTACGAGCTGGGTAAACCTACAGAAACCATTATTTGAACTCTAACAAACAAGATTGATGCTACTAATTGTAAGTAGAGCATTTTTTTTAATTACTATTTCCTTTGATTGATGCTGCATGCCTTATGTGAACCAAAAATAGGATCGATTCGTTAATAGCTTTAAAAAAAATGAAGCCTTCATATAATACGGTATAGATATAGGGTAAAAAAGATTAAGAAAATTAGTATTTAATGATGGATAATACTTTGAAAAAATTACCCGCAAGGACTTACTTGTTCTCACAATATTATATTGAGCTAAAAGCTAATATTATTAATATCAAAAACTTTGACATTGAAAATCTTCATACTTGTATTATGTTGTTCTTCAATATCGAGCTATGTGAGTTTTTAAAATTTTCCATTAAATGTTGAGTTGAAAAGAAAAAAGAAATTATGAAAAAATAAAATACACATAATTTAATTTTTTTTTTATATAAATTATACATTTTAATAAAACGGGCGCCACTAAATAACAGAAAAAAACAAACAAACCACTTGCAGTACAGCACGTCATATATAAAAAATATTAATAAAATTTTTATTCTGCTTTGATTTCTTTTAAATATAATTTGTTCTCGATATTATTTTCTCTTTTTTTTTTTTATTCGAATTTATCTTTTTTTCGATAACAACAAAAACAAAAAAATATATGCATATATATTTATACCTAAACTTTAAACTTAAAACAAAGTTTTATACACTGATTAAACACTTTTTTCTTTTCATTTTTTTTTTTTTAAATATTTCCATTCTTATTAAATTTAGTTGATTGATTTTCCTGTGCTAGTTTCATAAATACACTTATACATATATTTATATATACATACATATATAAATATAATCATATATAATTTAATAAATTTAAAAATTTTATTATTATTAATTCTTTGTTTATTGTAACATTAAAGCAGATAAATTTCTTTGTAAAATTGTATCTTTAACTGAATTAAAGACAACCTGAATATTTTGTGTATCGACGGCATTTGTAAAATGATGATAAATGGCAGTGCGTGTATTTTTTCGTACATTCATAAACATTTGTAAAATAAAATTTTGTACATCTAATATCGAATGTGGATTGCCAGTAAATTGTGGATAGTACCAACGAATATCAGTCTCTGGGTTGCGTACCTTCTGTGCTAACAGATCGGTTTTATTTAGGAATAATATTATTGAAATACCTTGAAATGTTGTATTATTTACTATTGTATCAAATATATTTTTGGATTCTTCTAGACGATTTGTTTTTCTAAAATGAAAGAAAATAAAAATAAATAATAATAATTTAAATATAAATGATTAAAATAGAACAATAAAACACCATTGAAATAGGTAAATCTGTTAATTACTAAAGAGTTAATTAATTATTTTTTATAGTCTTTTAATTTTAATAGAAACTTTGGACTTTTTATATTAAAATTTTGAATTTAAATTATTTGTAGTAATGCCGTGCGATAGAAAACTAACAAATATTGAAAAACAAAGAATATTAGATTTTTAAGTATGCTAAATTGTCTTAAAGCTATATTGCTCAAAGATGAACTTTTTGCAAAAACTGTTAACATTTAGGATTAGAAAATAATGGAACTGTAAAGTTCTTTCTTCGAATGAAATGGCGTGTTTAATGTGAAATCAGTGAAACTGGAACATCATCTTCAAAAATTGTTCAATCTAGGGTACAGTTCACGTCTGGTTAGAAAATGGGCAAATGACACGGAAAATTTAAAATATATAAAAATTGATCGAACTCCAAAGTTATAAAATCATCGGATCGGATGCAATTTACAGAAAAATGCATTCAACAAAATTTATTATGGCCAAGAGTCATTTTTATAGGCGAAAAAAGAATAATCTTATTTTGGTTCCAATATTTTAACACACAATTGGCATGATTTGAAAAAACAAAAACGATTCATACTAGAAGAGTTTTAGTAAGAGGTTTTAATCGGAATCTTTTAAGAAAATGCCACTGCTTCAAAAGCACTTTCTGTTTAACTGAATATAGAATAAAAAATCCTTAAAACTTTATGCATTCAACACATAACGATTACGATATTAAAACGAAAATTTAAAATTAAATTTATTTACCTATCTTCTGCTAGAACTTGATCAAATTCTGATGTAGAAACTAAAAATAATATGGAAGTGACTGAGCAATCGAAACATTTAGTCCATTTTTGACGTTGTGTTCGTTGTCCACCAACGTCCACAAATACAAAAGGAATGTTCTAAAATGTAAAAATTTTTCAATTATTATAATTAATTAAATTAAAAATTAATTCATTTAACCTGTATTCTAATTGAAAATTCATATACACCTTTGGTAGCTTTACGACAATGTAGAATATCTTTTTGTGATGGAACGTAATCAAGTCTCGCTATTCGTTCTAATTCGTCTAGGAAATAACTAACGGAATCACTCTTATATAGAAAAATGAAAAAAAAAAAATAAAGAGACATTATTTTTAAAAAAGTATTAATAAATAATTTATTTATGAAAAAAATTACAATTTGAAATTCTCTTCGCCTCTCATATGCTCGTTTTACGGCTCTATCCTGCCACAAAGTATGAATTATGGGAGTATAGTGCTGGAATTGTTCAGCATTTAAACAACTACCACTTGGTAATATTTTTGCTTGTGATGCTGTATATTCAGTTTTTGAATGTTCCCACGGAATTTCAAGTTTTTCACGAGCATCAACTAATACTTGCATACCTAAAAATTTAAATATTTTTAGCATATTTACATTTATTATATATATATATAAATATATATTTAATACCTTTAATAATATTCTGATAGATGACATGTTGATATTCTCGTACTAATTCCGGCTCAAATTTAATTCCATGAATAATTCGCATTTGTTTAAGGAATGTCGATTTACCAGACTCACCAGCTCCAAGTAGTAAAAGTTTGACCTAAAAAATTAAATAAAAATTAATGAAAATTAATAAATTAATTACTGTAATTAAGGCAAGATGATTGTCTACAGTTGGTTAACACCTTGTGTAATAAATTATTTTTATTTAATGCCAATAGGAAGTTGTTTAAAAATTCTTTTCTTATTATTGTTTATTTAACTTTTTGGGCTACAAGTAGGTAATAACAATTTCACGGTATTAAAAAAAAGAAGCTTTTTTAAAATATTTATTATTTTATTTTGCTGGCATGTAAATTGATCTGACATTGTGAATTGAGGAAAAACCATTGCTTATTGTGTGATTTAAGAGACTGAACAAATATTCTTACAATAAATGACGAATTTTTTTAAACTGAAAAGATACTGAATGTATTGGAATTAAGAGTAGTTTCAAACAGAACAATACTTTTTAACCCTCTATGGGTCCATGTAACTTTCAGATTACATATTTTTAAATCCATAATATAACAAAAAATTAAATTTTTTTGGTAAATTTGTATTTATAAGATATAGCTATTGATTTTCCATAGATTGCATACATTTTTTTTTATACTTGAGAGAAAAATCGGGCTAAAAAGGGTTACAACTGAAATCTAACATTTGTTTGATGGCTAACAGAAAGTAAAAAGTAAACAATTTGATGCAAATTAAATTTATTAAATTTAAGTATTGAATATGGAACCGGAACTATTTTACAAAATTCAATTAAAAAGTTAAAAGGTAGAGGGAAAAATTTAAACGATGTGGTAAATAAAAAAGATCTAATATTTTTAGGTAAGCTACATTTTGCTTTTAGACCTGTTTTACTCTATGACAGGAAAAATAAATATATAGTTTAAAAAAACAAAACAGTGAAAACTTACTTTCAACCCAATAATCTCCCCTTATACCCTTTCTCCATAGCCGCTAATACACTGTTTTACAATACACAAAAATGAAGAATCATGTATATATAAATAAAGCCTTTAAAAGCCTGTATAGAGGGGAATTCGGGTATTTATTGGAACTCACAGGTTTCCTAACAAAATAAAAACTAGCATCCGCATTATTTTGCCTTTAAATATGTTAATTGTTTTTACTTTGTCTTTATATTATTTTATTAATAAACCCATTACCATAAAACAATGTGTCAGAGACGTGAAGCTACTTTTGTGCTGAGGTTTTGAGAACGTCATATCAGACACGTGATTTTTTTTAACACGAAAATGTTATTGTTTTAGCATTACTGTAATTGTTTGTTAAAGTTGCAATATAAGAAAATGAAAAAAGCTTTCATCGAAAAGGGCACACATAATCGTCGCTCGATTTATAAGGCAAAGGATTGTTTGAAAAACTTTTAAAACTCAATTTCAGCTTAATTAGGCCATTCAATGTTTATTTTTATGTCAATTATTTTGACATTTCCATCATATGTTCTATAACAGTGTATCAGCCTGTAGAGAAGGGTTTTTTTTGTACGGGAGGCTAATACAGTGTATTAAACGTCTGTGGAGAAAAAATATTATATAACACTTTATTGATTATCGATTTTCTATATATGATCTGATTGTTAAGAAGATTTTTCATTAAAAAAAAATTAGAAATCACAATGAAATGATTGAAGTACAAATTTTGTTCACCTAATTTGTTTGTAGCACTTCTTGGGGACGTTTATAAATCAAAAAACCCCTTTGAGAAGTTTGTAAAAGTAACTTTGTCTTATATTTGCTGCGGCAATCAATTAAGCAAATAAGACACGAATAGTTTTCGAAATGAATTTATTTACAAAAGATCCTAAATTATTATTTGTAATATGTAAGTAAATAAAATATAATATTATAATTTTTATTTGTAGTTTTTCCGACTATTTAAGAAAAAAGTTTTAAACGTTTGTAACTTTAAAGGGTTAACCGTTAACCGAATATGAAAGCAAAGTAAATTCTTTTTACTTCGATTTTAAAACAAGAAAATTGGCAGAGCTTCTGTGAAGTAGTTAAACTCAAACAAGAAAATGGAGGATATCAGATTTAATATGAAAAAAAAATTAAACAATAAATATTCTTTTTAATAATAACTGGACCGAAAATTTTTAATAGTAGTCAGACGATGAGACTTATGTAATTCAATAAGTTTTCTAGTTTTCCATTTATCATTCATCGATCAGGTTATTGAACACATGATATAAATATTTAATGGAATTTCAATGCCAGCTTCAACATCGTGTTATTTTACAATAGGTTAATATTTCACTGTTCTGGTTTTTTATTAAAAAATTATATTTTTCACCTGTTTAAAGAAATCATTGAAAATTGTTAAAAAGATAAATATAAAAAAGTTTTTTAAAACTAAATTTTTGTTAAAAACTAAACGCTCAGAAATTCGCAGTTATTAATAATAATGATTTCTATTTTCAAATCGAATTTTGACTATTGACAAAAAATGGATAAAATAAGACAATTTTGACGCGCTTAAGGTTAATATAACTAGCGGACACACCTCAATTAGGGCTATTATTAAAAAACTAAAGATAAAATTTATTACTCTATTCGTTCTCTAAAAATACCTATTTAAGCGTGCCCAAATCTCTTTATCAGGAGTGTTTTTAGAAACTTAAATCAAAAATGAATAATTGCGCAACGGCATTTTTCGATCAATTGTAAACAAAATTAAAAGTATTGAAATTAGTGTTAATATTTACAGACTTAACTAGTTTTTCTTATGAATAACTGACTTATTAATTTTTGCCTATTTACACAGTATACCATATTGGAAAGTATTTTAACCAACAAACAAATATACATAGCCAGAAATTATATGCAAATTCCCATTCAGTATAAAAAACAAGTTTATCTATGTGTCATTGCTTCAAAGTACTTTTTTCTGTCTGACTAGGGTGTAACACGTTTAGATTTTCTAGCAGTTCACCCTTAATTCTAATTAAATTTGTTATGATTTTACGAAACCTTGCTTATCGATTATACCAGAAAAAAATAGGACTATCAGCTGAAAATAATAATCTTAATTATAATAATAAATTTTCGATTTATTATCCGCGTTTAAGGTTGATCACACACTACGTAAATGTTTGATCCAAAAGTATAAGAGTTGAAGTTGGAACTTCTTCATAGTCCGCCATACTCATCAAACTCCTAAATTGTTTCGATAACAAATTAGATTAAATAGAAATTTTATTTGGTGCTATAACCACTAAGTATATCCTTCAGATCTGTTTAACCAGTTAAGCATCGAATTTAATCTTATAAACCCCTCACAGTATGCAGAATTAAAATTAAGCGATGACTTGTATACACGAAGAACCCAAGGTAAAACTGTCATTTTACAAATTTTATGAAAAACGAAGAACTACATTTTTATTTAAGAGAAATTTAACAATTTATTTCTGCAAAAGTTATTGTTATTATAAACTTAGGAATTCTCAAATAATAATAAAAAATAGTTTTCATAGTCAATGGTGACGACGACGAGGAAACACGTCGAACGTACCCGTAATAAAGATTTGGTTTGACGTGTATGGTATACACGACAAACGTGCTTAACTGTTCAGAGATTACAAGAAAATACTGAGCGATATAATTTGGGTGGAATAATAAAGCCAAATTAATGCAAATTTTGGAGACAGAAACAAATCCTGCTATAAAATAGGAATAAGTATGTTAGAAAAGCGTTTAAAAATATCGGGAATTTTGTTTCCCTAGGTATAAAAAGATATTTTTATTAACAACGCACGATAAGATGAAATTTTTATTTCTATTAAAGAATTTGAATTCCTCTAAAAATTTATAATTCTATCAAAAATAAATGATTTTTGATGATTTTAAGACACTGTAAGTCTACTACAAAAAATGATAAATGGTTAACAGTTGAAAACGATAAGAAAAAAACAACCATTACAGAATTAAATTGTGTAAGGCTACTTGCATTGTCATGTACTAAGGTCAAGCAATTAATTATTAATGTCTGCTAAAACAAAAATTATGACCAGAAATAGTCGAAGGTAAACTTTTTTATTCCTCAATAAACATAAATATTTCTAGTTATTTGTTAGCTTTGGACAACTGTTATAGAGGAAGGATTTAAGCTCAAAGCTATAACAAATAGTTTAGAACTAATGACATCAAATGAAATCATCAATTTTATTAAAATAAAGTTAGTGATCGTGGAATAAAAATCAAAATAATTTGGAATTATATGAATAAATTTTCGTATGATATTTGTTTGGGGGTGGAAAATTTGTTATATGAGGTCTCCAAAGCAAAAAAAAAAAAAAATATTCGTACACATGCAAAAATAAAAAACTGAAAATTTTAACTTTATCTACAAGTATAAAAGATATTGAAATTTTATATCAAATGAAAGGTAAAAAAAATCTCGCCTCATCAGTCAAAATCAAATAAAATAAAGCAAAACGCACAGCGTATGGCCAAAATCTCGAATTAACTTTAACGCCCGGTTTCACAGTACGGGCTTAAGCTCAAAATTTTTTAATAAGCGGGTTTAATATTCTGCCAGAAAATGTGTTTTCTTTGGATAATTTGCTACATAACAGTTTGTTGCATTTTCGATCCAGGATGCAATTTGGTTCAAAATAATGCAAGCAGTTTCTTTACTCAAACGAAATCTACTAAAAAATTCTCTATCATTTCAAATATCGAAATGATTTGGGCGCTGGCGAATATTTCTAGCGCGGGGCACGCAACTTTCTTCTAAATCTAAAACAATCTCCAATTCCTCTAACTCTTCAAAATCCGCTCAATCATCATCCATATTTTTTAAAAATATAAACTATACCTACCTAATTTAAATATTACATCTATTTGTAACTAATAACTAACGTTTTACACAATTAAAATAAACAAAACCCAATAAAAACAATATATTTGTGGTAAATAATGTTATTAAATTAATACAAAGAAGTTTTTAAATAATAATAACTTTGTTCACAGTGTATAAATTCACTTTATATAAATTATTTACGTCAAATTACACAAATTCAAAGTAAATAATACAAAAATATAACAAACTAACCAACAAATGACAGCAAAGTTAGGCTTAAGCCCTCAATTTTGGGTTTAAAATGACAGATGATGTTTAGCGAGGCTTAAGCTCGTACTGTGAAACCGGGCGTAAATGAAACACACGCAGGAGAAGTTAAGCGAAATCAAACGATCTCAAACACAAACGATCGAAAGATGTGACTTTTTTTCTCGTTTTTCTATTCGCCTTATGGGTTTAGGAATTTTTAGAGAGAACATTATGGTATGAGAAATTTGTTTCGTTAACAGTTTAAGTCAATTAAAATCCTTTCTTCATCGTACGAAGTTCTATTTTATGTCTGCTATCAAGACATGCTATCAATATAGTCATGTAAATTGGCTTAGGAGTATGACAAATAAAATTTCTTTAACCTAAAAATTATCTTAAAATATGTAAAATGTGGATGGAATATAACAAATCAGGTTTAGTTATTTTGCAGCAGTTCTAATTCAATTTATAAAATTATTTTGAAAATGTATAGAGTTTGCAGGGATCTTTGTCATGGTAAATATCATCAGTGAAGGAAAGCTATGATAGCTGACGAATTTGCTTGGTTGGGTTCTTTATCAAATTCAGGTAATCCTTGTATAAAGATTTCAAAACAGTTTACCCGTTTCTTATGTTCATGTAAAACACTTTTAAATTTTAAAAAAAATCAAAGTAAGGAAATACGAGGGAAACGAAAATTTAATTTCTAATCAAAATTTTAAGTTGGATCAATTTATTTAAGTTTTATTCTAATTTCGATTTACTATTAAAATTGTTTTTAATTTATTAATTAAAATACTGAAATATTATAGAATAACATTCTTTAAAATTAAAGTAATTTGTAGCTTCAATTAAGATAATTGGTTAGTACCGCAAAACTCTTAGTATTCAATGACCTTAGCTGTTGGCTTTGTTAGCACTGAGAGTGTGTCTGTTTAATTTTCACTAATATCTCACCTTTGATTATTATTTGCTGATTTGCATTTATTTATTTATGTTGTTTATACTTAGCACTATAAATATTACATTGAAAAAATTTCGTAAGCAGTGAAATAAAATGCGAAAATTAGACAAGGTTAATATTGTTTTTATTAAAGTGAATAAAGGCTCAAAAATAATTTTTTTCTTTTGGAAGTAATGAATTTTCTAAGTTATTAACAAAAAATTAGCCTAATTATAATTTATTTCGGTAACCGATGAAAACCAAATAAATTTGCAACTTTGGGAAGGAAAATATGGTCGTTTTTGTTTATAATATGTATACATTCAAAACTAACAAATATTAACGAAAATAAATTTTTTAATTAATTAAATATTTCGAGTTATTTTCTTTTAACTTTAAATAGCGATCCCCATTACGATCTTTGCAGTGATTAAAGTTTAATTTCAGAGTAAAACTTATTATTTATCAATTTAACTGCAAAACTTCATAATTTAATATTCGTAAGAGTTTTGGGTTAGCTTTTACTAAAGCACAGAAGAGTGCAAGAGAGCAACAATTCCCTAATAAAATTATCCCACAGGATAATAATTTTCGATTGAACTGATTACAAAATCTTAAATATAAAAATCAATAATTGATCCTACCCTTAGCCTGATAAGTGCTTTAAAATAAGGTAAGCTAATTTTTTCCTCAGCAAGCATTCTTAATAAGGACAAAATGCAACATTACAAAAAGCCTTTCATGGCCCGTATTGGGTTTGCCCAACTCAGACTTAATAACAAATTTAGGCAATGAAATTTCAGTCAAAAAAATTTGCTTTTTAATAAGAAAGAACTGAAATTTGTTTACAGTTAAATGTGTTATTCAATAAAATTTATCAAAACCTTCTAATTAGATACTTTAAAGGTTTATGATTTTTTGAAGATTTGAAAAAAATAAAACTTTTTATATTTGTCTTAAAAATATTATTTCATAGTCCAAGGAAGGTCAGAAAAATTTATTTTTCTCTGACAACTTCATTGAACAACAAAAAAATTGAACATTCTTTCAAGTTGCCGCATAATTTGATTAATGTCTTCTTTCCCATTTATTTGATAAAAATATCTCAAATAAATTTTATACTTTTGTGAAAAATAATAAAAAGTAGGCTACAAGAAAGAAAAGAATAATATTTTATTTTATTTTCAAGGAGTCTAAAATCATAATTCAAAATTAGCTAGTTTTAAAATTTATACAACAAAATTTAATATAGATCATAGCTCGAAAAGACAACCTTGCAAAGTAGTAAATTCTGTCAAAAAATTCTGTAAATACTGAATAAAAATTTTAAGTTTTTTTAATTTAATTTAGAAACAATGCTCATGACTACCTTTATCATATAAAATTTTAAATATTTGTTGAAATTTTAGAGGATAATAAGGAGTTGTGACTAGAAAAATAAAAATACTTTACTTTGGAAAAAATAATTCAAATGTAATTTTATTGGATTTATATTAAGATTTGTTTTTCCAGACAGAAGTCTAATTCACTGTATTGGAATACTTGAAATGTCATTTTTTTTTTAAGGAACCGTGTATATAGCTATAGCCTTTAATACGTTCGCTACCAGCGTCGTATCAGTTTTTGCATTTAAGCCCGCCGCTGCAAATGTGCGGCGTGTTTACTTTTTCAGTTTATAACGAATTCTTAAACTTATTTATAGTCGAAAGAGTTATTTAAAGTTATAAATATAATGTTCAAAAATTCAATGACATTTAAAGTCATATTATAAGAAAAAATTCCATGGGCTGTGGAACGCCGGTAGCGAACATGTGAAAGAGTGCATGTAGGGAAATTTTGATCAGGTTGTGTAACAAAATAAAATTAAAATCCCATGTTCTGGAACAATATTGTTTTCATTGTTGTAAGTATAAATAATTTAATTATTTTAATATATTTTAAAAATTTGTTTTAATTTTATTTTATTTTTAATAATATCCTTAATTATAATTAGCTAAATTTGATTAAAATTTTTTGAAAAATATTAAAGAAAAACAAAAATTCATTCAGGGTTACCTTAGAATAATGAAGACAAATAAAGAATACCGTTATTATTTAAATAAATCAAATTTACGTATAAAATTATACCCAAGTTTGCCGCTATCGAAAATAAAATTTCAAAAATGACAATCAAAACCATTCTTGAGCTAAACATTCTTTCTGATAGCTCACAAGAGCCATAAGAACCCTAAAAAATTAAAAAATTTTTATTGAATTTGAAGATTTTTGTTGTTTTAAAGAATGAGAAAAAAAACACAAAAAAAAAAAAAAAACATGTTAATAATAATATGTCAATATTTGTTATCAATTTGATAAACGGGTTCAAGCTCTTAGAAACATTTAATTAATTTGATCTTGAACTTATCTCAAAAGAATGCACTACGTCGATTGAAATTTTGCTTGCATAATTTTTCGATAAATAAAATTCATATTTATTACATATAAACAAATATATATACATATGCATTTGTGTGAATATGTGCATATAAACACAGCATGGAAACGGTAATAACACAAATTCGTATATTAAATAAAATGCAAAAATTTTTTTGACGTATTGCATTGCCTAAAGTTTGACTACTGTGATTACTATGAAAAAATCTACCGTTATTATACGGAAATTTTTATTTATCGTTTTGTTAATCTGTTATAAGAGACTTTTAAATGGACATTTAAAATGAAATAAATTCAACTCGGAAATATTTTTTCATTAATTATTTATGTTATTCAGTTGTCATTATTTAATTTTTAATTTCTTTTTTTATTTTGAAATTTAAATGTCAAAATGGGTTGAAGATTACCTTGTACTATGGAAAGAATTAAATTAATTGATTTTGAAGAGTAAAAAATGAGCTTAAATAAGTGAAATAATAAAATTTTTGAGAGAATTATTTTACAGGTGAGTATCAATACAAGAGAACGAATGAGATAAACTTTTAGATATACTAGATTTTCTCTTTTTTATCAATTTGTTTACTGTGAAAATTTTGTTTGTTTTTATTTAATTTTGTTATGAAGTTAAATTATTTCTATTTTTTGTCAACAAAAGCAAATTTATTTACTATGCTCAAAATTTTTGTTTGGAAAAAAATTTTTCATGTATAATTTTAAAAAAATAATAAAAATCTTCTATACAAGAAAATTAGCAAAAAATGAAAATGGTTAAAATTCTCCAATTTTTCATTGAGAAACAAGCAGCAGTAATTTACTGATATTCTTACCACGTAACTTTCGGAGATTTACAGCACCTGGATAGAGTGAATGCCTAATAAAATTTTCCTGGATAGAAGTTTCATTAAATTCGTGCTGTAGATAAAATTATCTGATGTCAATTTAACTTTAATCATGCTCTTTCTCTTGTGTGAAAGGAAAACAATCGTCTTCCCAAAATAAACATTAAAATAGGTTGAATTTTGCTAAGGAAAGCAAAAATGAGAAATGATACATAAAGAGAACTAAAGCAGATTATAGAATAACTAAGTAGTACAAAGTAGTACAAAGTAGTACAAGTAGTACAAAAATTCCTTAGCCATTTGACAAAGAATGAGATAACATGAAATCATTCAAAAATGTAGAGTTATAGGCCCAATAAGCATCATTTGTGGAATGATATACTTTAAGTTGAAGATGTCTTCGGCTAAAACTCATCAGCTTCATCGAAATTAGAAACATTAGTGATTAAAGACTTATGCCAAAGAAAGTAAAATTTACATTAGAAATGGCTTAACAAGCAATTTCACATAATTTGAATTCTTTGGGAATGAATGAAGAACAAGAAAATCAGGTTTCATGTGAATTGCATTCGATAAATATTGAATGCAATTTTTCAATTTGTGAAGGACTTTTTGCTGCGGAAGCAAAACATTTCGATCTAAACTTAAAAATCTAAAAAACCCGAAATTGTCTGGTCATGCTTTAATCTCAACAGCCAAAGGTATTATATTTATGGAAACAAATTTATGTTGTGTGGGATCAGGTGAGTATTATGTTCAAGGACATCTTAAAACAAACGGAAATATTACTGCAATTCTTTGCCGTTCAGCAATCAAAGGAAAAACCTAACACAAATATTTTTTTGCATTTGGGAAATATTATAACGTCTACCGTTTATTGTCTTAAAAAGTTTTTCCGAGAAGATATTAATAGGGTGTCAGAAAAGAGGAAAAAGCTATGGACTGTTATGGCTAATCATGTACTCATCCCAATGTATCAATAACGAAATGTAACAGCCGCTTTTTATGATTTGTACTTTATCGAGAATTACTTCCGTGGCTTTCAATGCCTGCAAATATTGATATTTCTTTAACGAGTGGTAGTTTTGGTAATTTTTAATTGATTATTTTCAAAGATTTTAGATTATGATGAGTTAACTCATAAAAAGAAATTTACGCCAGTTATCCGATAGGGAAGAAATATCCCAATATGCGTAGTTAGCAAATGAAAATTATTATTTACTTACAGTAATATTTTAGAAGACAAAAATATAGAAATAGTTTTTTTAACTTTTCACAATATATTTGTACTTCAATGTAAAAATACATATATATTTTGAATATATTATAAATTTCAAGAGAAAAGTTTTTTCTGAAAACTATTAATGTGTTTTATAGCGCCGCCTCCACAGATTTCAAGAAAATTTCAAAAACAAAAAAAAACAAAACAAAAAAAATGAATATATCTTAACATTTATAAGAAAGGCTAAAAGATCGACATCCCGGATATTATCAATTGTGAACAATATTAAATGCATTATTCTTTACTAATTGAACAATATCAAATTTGATGTGAGTGTCAGACATTTGCGTGCCAATTATAACCACTAAAATATGTTACACTTCCTAGGAGCATACGTGTGATATGTTATATATGAAGACATTCTCAATTAATTGCATTCAATTAAAATTCATATGAAGTATAGGGTGTGTGCTCCAGAAAATTATATCAATAATTTCTTTAAAAAATACTATTTACATTGATCTACAACTTTAACTTTTTAATCATGAAATATATTAAAAATTTTAATAGATAATTTTAGTTGTTTTTCAGTAAAGAAACACAAAAAAAACCAACAACAAAAATTAATGTATTGTTTACCTGTCTACGAAATGCATGTTTATCCTTTTCTAAAAATTTATCAATTTCTCGTGATTTATAACGTTGTTCTAGTTCATCTGGGCTAACTCGTAATCTTAAAAAATAATTAATAAGATCTCGCCAACATTTAACACATGAGAAACGTGAAAATCTCGAATGAGTACCACTTGTACCACTTGTATTATGAACAAAACTATTTGCCATTTTAATTATCACTTTAATACTATTATTATTATTATAATTCAAAAATGCAAAACTAATTTTTTTATTACTTAATTCAGCTATAATTGTTGACATAACATTCCACAAAGTATAAACAAATATTTCACTAACACAGCCAACACTGAAGTTTTTTGGTCAACTCCCGTCTTCGCTTTCGTACTTTGCCGTACGGAAATACGGAAATTAAACATTTATTGGGCATTTCATTCCTTAATTAAACTAAATTTTATTGAAATACTATAAACTATTTAGATAATTTATAAAAAATTACACAAAATCATATTAATAAATTTTATTTAGTTCCGAAGAAAACAAGAAAAAAACTACAGAAGAAATTTCTGCTGCCAATTTTTAATGTTTTTTTCTTAATGTTGTCGATTCTGATTTGTATTCAGCTCTCAAATTAATGTCTGATAGATTGGTTAACATGTATTTGGAACATTATTAGTTTAAAGACAGAGCTTCTTTGAAAGCGTTTAGTGTGCTGTGAAGAATTTTTATTTGGTTTTTGAAATTGGTTTTAGCTAAAAGTAAGTTGTTTATTGTTATGCTTTTGATTAACATTAATTTTATTAAACAATTACTTCTGGTTATTTGTTATTAAAATGGTTAACTTTCAATTCATATATAAATAAAGGTGTTTATACCGAACTTAAGTATATGAAAAATTAGTAATCTTCATTTGTCAAAATCTAATTACAGTTTTGTTGTTGTAAAAAGTGATTTGTTCAAATTTTTTAGTCATACATCATACAAAAATATCAAACTGTATTTCATGGCTGGGAACCTTATGTCAGTACACCGTGAGAATCATTAATTTTCCTTCCAACTTTTCTTTTGAAGATCATTTTAATACTGGCCAGATTTAAGATTCTGTCTTGGTTAAAAGTTAGTTAAGAATGAAAAAATTGGGTTTTGACATATGATGTCAAATCTTATTTGCATCAATCAAAAAGGTTAAAGGCGGGAACGAGTTTCGGAATTTTCGAAACTTTCTAAACAACTTCGTGAAACAAAGATTATTCTGACTCTTTTCTGATATATTACCAGTAAATATTAACGGGCTTAATTGTAGTGAGATTTAAAGTAAAATTTTTATTGCGCATTACTAGCTAAGTTCAACATGGCTGCTGCTCTCGCAGATTATCACATCAGGGCTGGGATTCTGTCTCAGTGAGAAGTTAGCGTAAGAATGAGAAAGTCGGATTTTGACATATAATGTATGGCAAATATGTCAAAATTCGACATTCTCATTCTCATTTTCACTTCTCACCGAGACAGAATCCCAGCCCAGGACTCAGTAAGGACTAAGGCTAACCAAAGAGTGCTGGCTTACAACCAAGCCGACACCGATTCCGATACCGAAGACTATAAAGACCTTGTTGGCAAATCAATAGGAATCTGCTGAAAGTGTTCAGAGTGCAAGCCTACCAAAGATTAGACTATCGCAATGGGAATCGGTGTCAGCTCGGCTGTAAGCCGGCACGCTTAATGCTCAATACTTGATGCCATTTAGATTATATGTAAGTAATACCAGTAAAATGGCAGTGGGAAAACACTATCAAATTTATTTAAACATTCATAATAACGAATGGTCAAATTATTTTCAAAAGTGAGAATTCGAAAAATTGCCCTAAATTTGTACTGTTCCTTTTGAGTATTAGATTTTAATTTATCTCTATTTTTTGTACTTTTCAGCTATTTTTAGAATTTCTTCACCTCGAAAAATGTTTAGGAAAATGTTCGGAGGAATACAGCAGATTTTCAATCTAATCAATACAAGTGTTCTGCAATTTGCAGACAATTTAAAGAATAGGTTTAGAGAGACTTGCAGTTTTGAAATAGAGCTCTCAAAAGGGATAGACATATGCTTTACTTGTCTAAGTTGGCTATTTGGAACTCTAGTAAAAAGAATTCTAGAAGAATTATGTAAATTGTGTTTTAGTTAAAAAGCCAATGATTTAAGAATGAACTCAAAGAATAAATGCTGTGGTTCTTAAGAAAAAACCTTACAACAGCTTATCCTTTTCATAATTTGAGTGAAAAGTTTTGATAAATCCTATAGAAATAAAAGAAGGCACTAGTCGTTGCGCAAATGTATTCAGTCTGCAGACTAAAATGGAATAGTTTGCAAAAATTTTGAGCTCTAATTACGATATTTTAGAAAATTAAAGTTTTACTGGACCAGATTTTGGTATTAAAATTAAATTTACTAACAAGCTTAAAAAATTATAAATTTCATAAATGTTTGAACTAACGGTTTCTTATTATCAATAAATGTTATTTTGTTTAAATAAAACTACTCTCTTGAAAGTCTGAAAATTACTAACCGACAACAATTTTTGATAGAAAATCTACTGCATCTGGTTTTTATAACTTTCTGTTTTAAATGTCACTGCGCGACAATTTTAAGTTCGAAGCATTTATATCCCTCATGAGCACTGGCACAATTTTCAGAGACAATATACTCCAGTTTTTAACATGAATTTCTTATAGTTCTTTGCTTCATTTTTCCTTTGTGTTCGTTGGTTTATTGAGATCTATTCATTGGACCTATAAAATCATACGTTAAGAACCCAGTCGTTAATTTGTCCTTGAGCTGATATCCCTGATTTTAGCCAGCCAGAACGACTTCTGTCTTCAAGAAAAAGAACAACATAAAAAAGCTATGGTTCTTACGTCTTCAACAGGATAGAAAAGATTATCAACATTTCTTTAAGGGCTTACAAGCGAGTATTAATACCATGCGCTTTAAGAATATATTTTTTGTATATTGAAGAAAGTTGTAATAATTAAGGGGAAAATTTTTAAAATAAAATTTTTAAGACAAATTGCATTGTCATGTTTTTTTTCATTTATATCTTAAATACTGATTTTTTAGATTTTTGATTTCATTCAAATCAAAATTTTTGTTGTATGTTGAATATGATTATAAAAAATAAAAATTATTTAACGGTTTATAAAGTTATTTAAGTGTCATATCAAGTGGATTTGGAAAAACAACTGGAAAAACTTCAAATAATTGAATTGATTGAGCTGAAGACATTATAAAGAAACTTTTGTAATATATTTAAAATGTATTTTAAGGTTAGTGCTGTCCCGTCTAAAAATTCTAACAATACTTATCCAGATATTTATATGACAAAATTTGAATTAAAAAATTTCAAAAGTAACTAAAGTAAAATTTAATTATTTATTTACGTTGTTTTAGCTTTTAAAATATTAGCCAATATAACTTCAAAACATATTGAGCTATCTATAGAATTAATTGTTCATATCTCTTCCGACTTCTCGATTTATTGTGGTTTTTAAAAGCTATTTTAATGCAATGTTTAAAATAGAATGACATATAAAAGTTCTAAGTCAAATTATGTAGAAGAAATTCCATAGAGACTACTTTGAAAGTTGAAAAAATTATCGTCTCTGCTATAAAAAATTTTAGTTTGTTGAATTTTTCACTTAAAATAAACCCTTTGACAATATTATTTCTTACAAAAATTTGTAGTTAAATTAATTTTTATTGCAATCAAAAAATTATGTAACCAAGAAAAATTAAAACCAAAAATATTTCAAAGATATTAATTAGAATCGTAAAAATTAATTTGGTTGATTGAAGCTAAGAGCTGCTTAGTGGACATAAAATTCGAATAAAAAAGAATTAACATACCCACAAGGAAAAGTGACACAAATTTTAGGAGCATAGAGATGGCGCTACTGGTTGCTTAGAAATAATTTCTGGCTTATTTGTAATTTTGTGTACTTTGTGGTACCTTGAGTCTATATAATTATATCCAGCACTGTCACCGTATTCGCCAGTAATGGCTTTGTGGGGTTTTTTTTTTGCTTGGTACCCAGTCTTTTTTTACCCTTCTTGTATAATATACCGGTTTTAGTAGAAGTGATTTAGGACGAGATTTTTGTATCATTGCTATCCCTCTGTACTTTGTACATATATCTACTTGAAAAGTAAAATTAAATTTGATCTTTCGACTGAAGCAAAATCAAAAATTGCTTCCTACAATTCCTCCTTTTACTACATAGCTTGAATTTCTATTTACCCAGATATGGTTTGAGTTTTAAAATACATTTATGCCACTTTGTGAAAGTTAAATAATAAAATTTTCATCAAACTATATTTTTTATAACTGCATAACATACAAAAGTTTTTATCAATGAAATAAAAAATGCAATTGATGACAAAAATCATAAAGTTAAGCTTTTCGAAACAGAAACGTATACATACACATATGTATTTTTACAAAAGCTTAAATTGGTTATGAAGTAAATATAAAATGAATATTAAAGGGTCAGAAAGTAAACAAAAATATGTTATGGTATGTTTGTTTAGTCACACATTTTAAAAGGGAGAGAACTTTTTCTTCAAATAAATTTTGCATATGTTTACCAACGCCTTAGAATTTTGAGGTGGTGATTTCACAAGGATTGAAGTTTTGAATAATTTAAAAACTAAACTTTGCTAGCTGAAAATAAATAACAAAATCCCCTTTGGCTGACATTTTATTTGATGAAAATGTTATTTGAAACTGAGGGTTAATATTATCTATGCGATACTGATTGAACTCATCAATCAATTTGATACGAAAATAATAGATTTAAGCGGATAAAGTTCTTAAGTATTTAAATTTGTTGTTCTTTAAGATTGGAGAAAATTCATTAATTATAAGGAAGTTCTTTTCTAGAGGATTTATATTAAATCTGCTATCAAAGTATGGTTACATTTATACCATCTAATCGTTGTTCTTTCCTCTAAGGCTGTAATAAATTTGATAAAGTTTTGGTTCCTTACCGGAAATGATAAATTATTTTATCCTTTGTTTCAAAGATTAATGTGAATTTTATTTTTCTTTATTCAGCTAAGCTAGATGTGGTGTTGTTATTTTTCAAATGTTAATCTGCAAATATTTGCAATTGGTTGTAGCATTGTTTACTGTTTTTACCTGTAAAATTTCTCAACTCATAATTTTTCAATTAATTTGTAAATAAAAATAGTGAAGTTTAGGTCTTGGCGGTATGATCATATCAGTAAAATTCAGGGAGCTAGTTTTTTCTACTTAATTTAAGTGATAATATCATAACTTTTTTTTCATAATGTTTATTTGAGTTCATTAAATTTAAATTAAAATAAACGCAAAACTAGTTTACATGAATTTAAAAAAAATTAGAAAAAACTGGGAGTTTAATTTAAAGTACCAACTTGAACTATTAAAATACGCGAAATTTAATCAAATTAATTTGTAGTGTTTAAAATAAATTTTAGTGTTTCGTAAGTAGCAATTTATAATGTCAGTCTGCTCACGTTGAAACTGGTGCTGAAAATGGTGTTTCTTTTCAGCATTACTTAATCATTGAGTTGCTGTCAAATAAATTCCTAAATCTTTGATAAATAACCAGAATTTTGTAGTATTTCAAACTTTCAAATATGTAAAAATTTTCTACTGCAAGTAAGAAAATCTAAAAAACTCTACCTGACAACTGATGAGTTTATAAAAAGGGATAAATCAAAGTTATTTCTAAAGTATTTTATTTTATAGGACAAAAAGGTATAATGAAGCTTCATTTCATACCTACTTTGGTACCCACTTTTCTGTGCTATAAATGCGAAGACTTCAGGAGTATTCTATGGGTAATTTGCCTCTCGTCTAAAAAGCTATATAATGTGTGTATCCATTTCAGAGCTACTAGTGCCATCACAATTTGATGGCACTTTCAATTCGTAATATGCATTGGGTAAGTAATTTATACCAGAAATGTGTATCAATTTTTTGATATTATTTCTAGTTTATTCTATAAATATATAAATTACCATTAAAATATTTATTTCTTTCAAATGCAAAAGAATCAAAACATATCAAGCTTTATGTTCAGAGATCTCAAGACTTTCACTTTATTCAGAGCTAGAATGAAATGTTGATAGGTTTTTTTCAAATTGACAATATTGACGATACATTAGTGATGTATTTTTAGCTAAAAAATAATTAATTTTTATTTCAAACGAAAAAAATTCAATCAAAAACAAACTTCGGTTGCACCCTGGAATATAATGTTGATGAATATTTTTAGAAACTTGGTAATGCATCTAAAATTTTGAGTCAACTTTTAAATATCAATTAAGCGTAGTAAAACTAAAAATTAATTAATTAAGGAACTGAATATAAGCTTTCATCCGTAGATTTGTTGAAATCCCCGACTAACTAGTCTTTTAGATGAAAAGTCAATTCAAAGAACTTTTTGCCTGCCAAAATTTCTCTCAGAACCATATTTTTCTCCTTCCACATTAACTGAACTAATTTTTCTAGCTTAAATCGTTTATTTTTGAACCTAATAAGAATGTTTTATTTAGCAGAAGTTCTCCTAGCACATATTTTGTTGTTGCTGTTTTTATTTAATTCTTTCCTCGGGAAAATTCTCATCTATTAATTTGTCTACACTTTTAATACTTTTAGTAGTATTAAAAGCAGAATTTTTGTTTTTTTATAATAAAATATCTCAAAAACTATTGATAGTATTGAAATTTGCACCAAATATTTTTGGAGAGTAATCTTAGAAAAGAATTTATCTTTTATAAACTTTGAATAAGGGCTTCCTGCTTAATAAGAGCTTAATTAATCCTAAAAATCTTTAGTTCTTATTTTTTGATTAACATTTTAGGCGTTCAGAAGCCAATTTGGATAAGTCCAAAAAATCCAAACTGAGAAATTTAATGTTTCTTGGTGCATTCATTATACATAACACATGCGGAGGCTATTAAAAAAAGGGATTTTTGACTAACAAAAAATGAAAATATGAGTAAATTCTTTTAAGACTAAGAAATATATTATTTATTCTATTGAAATTTGCAAAAATCAGAAAATATAGAAAAATGGACTTATCCACATTGGCTTCTGAGCGATTCATTTAAGTCTGAAAGTATTTCAAGATTTCACTAATAAAATCAGCTTTTTTAGTAGCATATATACAGAACTACTCGATCAATAAGTCCCAAGGCGGATGTATTAAAATAAAAATTGTTCGCCAAAATGGAAGTTTCATACATTCATTGAAATGCTACTATATGACGTAGTTTTTTGTAAAAATTCTTCAAATTGGATGAATTTTAGTTTTAAGCTGGGTTTTAAGTAGAAAATTATAAAATATTGTGTAATGTTGAAAAGTTGTTGTTTTTTTTTCAATTTTGAGCTTTGTTTCAAAGTTATGAAATCTAAATAGTTAGTTTTTTGTAATTTCTTTACGTTTCAAGACTTGGAGCATCATTTGCAGCCAATTTTAGAGTGATGTATGTCAGTGTGTGTATGCGTGTGAGTGTAATTTTAAGTATTGAGGGGCAGATGGTGGTTTTCGAGCGTGTTGATTTCGATTCAACTGCAGAAAAGGAAATAGATACACATTTAACCGTAATTATCCGGTAAGAGTTTTATAATCCCGTCCTCTAGGCAGCGAAATGTAGAAGTTTCAATAAAAATTCAGGAATATGCCAAATTTCAAATGAATTTTGAAATTTCGTTTAATATTCGAGGAACATTAAAAAAAATTTTTTTTCTCAAGAGAAGTTGCATAAACATATGCTTTATAATCAATTACATACTTTTCCTTTGAATAACATTTACTGTTAAGGAATTTTTTCTTTTCTTTAATATTATTTCATCGCTAGCATCGTTTAGCATTTTAAAACCTAATATGAGCAAAATTTCTTTCTTTTTTATGTCCATCACTCAATAACTCAAATATAAAGCATATGTTCTTTTCACCCGTTTACCTACTTCATAAATGCCTAACCATATGCCTAAGTTTTCGTTTGAGCTACTGAATATTTGATTACCTCCTACTTCCAAATGTTATTCTCCAATCGAGCTCCCCATAATATTTGAAAATTTTTCGATTAAGAAAGAACGTGCTAAAATTTTTGCAATACTAACCAATTTTAGTGGATATAATTTTTTTCTTTGTGTCTAAATTACAAGTCGGAAGCATCCAATTTTTTGCCCATGGATATTAAATTGCTTTGTCGCCGACACAAAAGCAAAATGAAAAATGGAAAATTTTTTATCAGAATAGTGTGCTCATGACATATTAGATAATATCAAAACTTTGATCAAAATCCACTTTGAAATTCAATTGCAAATTCTTGTACCTATAGCTAATACATAACTTCTATAAGTACTTGTGCATAGAAATGTTGGATTTCCTGATGGGTAATTAGAATCAAGAGATGAGTACTCTCCATGTTTATCATGTGAATTTCATTAAACATTTGAATTACATATATTTATGTAGAACTTATTGTTGACGATTTGAGAAAATATTAATTAGTATTTATTTTATTTTCTTGTTTTTTTATTTCAAATTTTGTGTGAGATAGTTTTCTTATATTTCAACCGCACTTTAGTGGAGGTCTAAAATTATTATCAGATGTGCTTTGATTTTACCGCTTTTGTTGATTCTTGAATAAACTTTTAACTATTGGTATTTGGTGTGTTGTCTATTAGCGTCTAAATTTCTTGTATCGATTGTTCCCTAAAAGGTAATCGTTGTTTCAGCTAGGATTTAAGGGGTATTACATATCTGTGCTCAAACGAAATTTGATACATAGAGACAATATTTTCTAATTAGGGTTATCTAATTTCTTGGCAGCTAAGAATTAAGAAAGAGTAATATTCAAAAGGGCCCTTAAACTTGTTCCAAGGTAATAAAGTGCTATTTATGCCAAACATGGTGATATTTTCTTATTGCTTTTAGCTTTCCATAGTAAATTCTTAGATATTACATTCTTTGCTTTTTAAAATTGGACCATTTTAAATGAAATGAAAGCTATATGTACCATGGAACAAGTCCGAAATCTGATTTCCAAATAAAGTCTGAGAATGTCTATGATAGCGTGAAATGAAATGGAAATTTTTCTTATATAGGGAGTCCTATCCATTATTAAATTTAGATTAAACACATTAGAACAAAATTTTTTAATCCCTATAGAAAATGAAACTTTTATCCATGATAATTATAAATAAAAAGTAATATAACTCATGTGACCACTACAGGTTTGCATTTAAATATTAAAATTTTTAATAAATTTTAGCAAAACGGCCAGATCAATGGCTTTAATTTCACGGCGAATATTACAGTTAAGATTTTTAATTATCCGTGAAGTATTAGAATTAAATTTGCTTGTAAGAAAAACACATAAACAGGTTAACAGTTCTTGGAAAGCAATTCAAATCAAAATAACGAGAAATAAAACAATCACCGAGCTTTGATCTTAATAAACTTGTTGTTTCACAACATGAGCACAATGCTCCCATATCTTATTGAAACTAAGGATTTTTCATATCCAATTCATGCAATTCTAGTTATAAATAGTTCTATGAAACAATATATGGTCAATGTAAAGATTAAAACACCTAAATATAAAAAAAGGACTGTCTCAGTTTTGAGGAAGCCCAATTAGTAATTATTTTTTCTGCTAATCATCGCTATTATTATTTATTACATAAATGGGGGCAGTTTAAGAATTCACACCCACTCAAACATTGTTACACAAAAACAGAAATTTTTAGAGTTTTAGTGAAATAAATAAAAGCAATTTTGGAACATTTGCTTGGAACTCGACTTTGATATTATTTCTTAAGTGTTGAACCAGCTAAATGAATCCATGAAGAACTTCGACAACTTCATTTTAAAATTTATTTATAGTTGAAAGAGTTTTTTGCTTTTGAGCTAAAAATTACTTTTAAGTTAATAACTTCTTATTAAAAACAATTTTTTCTAAATTTTTACACATTTCTTCAAATGTTTTTCTTAATAACTCCATTAAAAAATTATCTGATTAGCGAAAAAGGGTTTAATTATTAAAGCGTTTCATTGTTAAAGTTTAATCAAAAGAAACAAAAACATTTTGTTATCACTTTCCAAGCACTTCCAAAGCAAAATCTGTTTTTTGAAATGTTTAAATGATTTCCTTTATGAACAATATTTGAAAGCTTCCACTAGAATTCATTATAATAGTTTATTTTCATTTTTGACTATTGTCCTTAAGATATCACCAAACATAATATAAACTGAGAAAATTAAATGTAAATAGAGCTTACAAATACATACTTTGCATTTAATCCCTTGGGGAATTAAGTAAGCAAATTCTAATGTTGAATGGTTTATAAATTTAAATTGGATTCAGTTAAAAGCTAAAATGAAATATCGTGGACGAAAAGGGTGTTGTAGCCTCTGGTTATGACAAGCTTGTTTTTGTCTGACGTTATACCCTTTTGATAGGTGACTTTTTGCAATTACGAGGGGAGAAGTTTGAATTTTGCATAGGGACTTAAACCACTTTCTAAGGCAACCTAATTTTTTTCTAAATTAATGTATTTAGCTATCAAATTATAAAAGTATTATTTTTGATACATAAAAGTATTGCAGTCAGCTTTATATTCAATGAAATATAAGTAAACAGAAAAGCTTAATTAAGACACGTGTACAAATTTTAGTCCGATTATTTGGACAATCTCTCTTGACGAGGGTAAGGCTGAATAAAAATGTAAAATAGACAGTAGATAGCTTATTTGTTTTAAGCCTAACAAATTCCAAAATAAATTTTTGACTTTAGTACGAAAAATGAGACAAAAGTATTTTTTTCTCTTAGATTTTTCGCTAGTTAAAAAGTATAATTTTACTTAAGAATTTCAAATTTGAATTAAAATGATGAACTCAAAAGTATTATCAAAAGTTTGCAAGAATTTGCAAACGATTGAGCCATGATTACAATTCATAATTGCAACTGATTGAATGATTCAATGCTATAAGATTAAATTGATTGATTCTACATTTTTATGACCCTCTTAAGTCTATCACTTTGTTGGCATTGGATTTTTCAATGATTTGCATGCCTTGATCTCTTCTTCCTATAACTGATCTCAAATAGTTCAAGATTGACAGCTTTGCGATCAAGCAAATTTTTCTTCATTGATTTGATTTCTATCGTTTTACAATTTTTGAATATTATTCGCAGTTTATAAATTATTTTGTAGTAGACTTAACTATTTTATGACAAAAAACATTATAATAGACGACAAACAAATCGCAGCAAATTTTGGTGAGATTTAGTTTAGTTTTATGTAGCACAGTTGATAAAAATGGCGTATCAAATTTTCTACAAATTAGAATTTTTTAAGAAAATTCAGTAAAAAACTACTGAACTGTGGGCGTTTTTTGTAAAAATCTAAATAAAAGTATTTACATTTAAATAATTTTCATTTTATTTGCAATGATAAAAATCTGCAGAATGACAACTATTAAAAACTTCAATTTTCACATAAACTTTATTGTTTATTGGTTAAAGAATTAAAAATATTTAACTACGCACATAAAAAACTTATGAGCTTTAGCAATATGCCAAAAACTATTGTTTTTAAATAAATCATCAAAATCAAAACTGTCCCTAAGGATTAAAAACTAATAAATTTTATTGATTTGAAATCCAACCCTAAAAAACGAAATTTATCATTTTTTTTTTTGGAACTTCAAAATTATTTGTGAACCTAAAATTGATGACAATTTTATTCTTTGAATTTGAGAATGTTTTCTTTGTCCAATGTTTGATTACTGTAGATGTTAAAATTTGTTTTTTTGTGGTAGTTTTTGGCTCTACATATCTTGAGATTCTGTTTCATATATTATTTTTCTTTGTCGAAAAGTAAACTCCAAGAGTTTTTTCGTACTTCCAGTCGTATATGTATGTCACTGTAATCTTTTTTCTATCATTTTAGTGTGGTTTATAATCAAATTTGTAACTGCTTTTTTCATAAGTTTCTTGTAGGTGTACAAAATAAGACCTTCTAAATTTTAATGTTTTTTGTCAGTCTATGTTAGATTTTTTATTTAGGTTTTTAGATAAAAGTATTTCACCCAAGCAAAGTTATTTTTTATAATTAATGTACTAATCCTTTGAAGCTATTTACAACTTTACCGTAGACGGAATTAATCGATTTTTTAAATGTATTTTGAAATTATCCTACAAAAGAAATTTTTTAAGATTTACCTAACTTGTTTTTGATAAACAAAGAAAAGCTTTCATTTATTTCTATATAAAAAGGACTCAAACTTCAATTACACTCATACTATCCTTATTTAAGTTGTAGAATTATATCTGGATATATTTTATTCACTAGACTAATATTTTTGTGTAACAAAAGTACATAATTAAAACAGCATTCAAAATCAAAATCTCGTGTAAGATAGAAATGTAAGATACAAAAATTAAGCTTCGTGTATTTTATTTATGTTGTTTTTGGTAAACAGCTCCAAGCATCCTTCATTTAAAAAACCTCTTTTTGCCTTGCAAAATTGTACACTCAATTTAGGAGTAGTTCAAGCTCTAAATAAAATGGAACAAAAAAAATCAAACACTCGTTTCCGGCTACTCTTTTGAGATAAAATTCAATTTAAATTTGAATATAATTTCATAGGAGCTGCAAAAATGAATTTCAGAATTTTAAACAAGTTCACCTTCGTTTTATAATAGGTAAACTCTAGTGAATTATTTTTTGTGCCGGTTGGAATTTAACCAGGGCTTTAAAGGATACTTTCTTTTTATTCATAAATTTTAAACCAATTTCAGATAATTTCATTTTTAGCCTTTTAACATTTACAGTCATCAATATTATCTTTATGAATTTAAAATAAACAAAAATGTATTTTACCCTTTTAGAGCAAGTTATTAAAATTTCCTTTTTGGTTAAAATTGTACGAATTCACTTTCAGATTTAACTTAGAAAACACTTTCCTAAATCTTTAATTGATACTCATTTATTTTTATATTACTGGTATGTTTTACAACATCTATGTAATTTTTATATATCTATATTATTTAAAGGCTAATATATTATTTTGTAGCCTTTTAAACTAATTTAAGAAAAAATTTCGTGCGACATTATAAAAAACATCTTTTGTTAATAATATTTTGATTGGAAAACTAAATTTTATAATTAACTAAAATATTGATTAAAAATTCTGAAAATATATTCTTATTTGTTTTAGTACCTTAAAAAGGAAAATGTTTAATGATATTTTTGAAAAATGACTTGTGAAGAATGTTAGATATATTGAAATATAAAAGGATTTGCATCTGCTCTAGAGTATGCAATTATTTTTTCTAATATTTTAATTGAAAGCAACAAAAAAATGGACCCATTAAAGGTTAATATGGTTTTGTAGACTTTCTGGTTGAAAGCTGGCGAATTTTGCTGTCCCCGTAGGAAAAATGTGCATCAGTGGAGTTTTGTTCAAGAAATTTGAATGATAAAGAGCTACTTTTCAATCATAAGGATGAATTTTTCCTGAAAAAAACATTGATGAATTTTTTAGGGATAACATAGTACACCGTCCTTCCTGCGCTTTGAATAAAAAATAAGCTATGAATGCTCCACATAGCATAGTCTTTCGATATATTCCAAAGAATATTGTTCTTCTGAGAACTTTTATTTTTTTGGGCTGAATGTGTATGGAGCTTTTCCCGTTTTTCTTATACCTATTTCTGGTTTATACTCGAAACATACTTGCATATTTAGATACTGTACACTAAGCCTGTCACACACCGGAGCAGCATATACAGCAGTAGCTTTGTTATTATTCTTAGTTAAGAATTATTAAGTATTATTAATAATTATAAATAATTATTATATGAATTCATACAAGAGAAAATTACTAATGAGTAATGTTCCTTCTGTATAAGGAGAAAACAGGATTTTTTATGAAAAATAAATTAGAAATCTGCAACCCGGTGTTGTATTCAATGGCCATAAAAGGCAAAAAAAATAAAACACTCAAAAGATTAGCGGAATAATTCCTTTTGGCTTTACAAAATTTCTTTATATATGTAACTACTGTAACTGCAAGGAATTTCTAAGGAATTTATTCAAATAAATTTTTATAAATTTTTTAAATTGTAAAGATTTCAAGTGCAAACATGTTAAATATCATTAAGGTGGGCACTCACTTAGTGCATATATCTCAGCGGGTAACTTTTATGACGTCATAGACTCACGCTAAAGTTCCCCCTCATATGTGGATATTTCAGCGTGAAATTCATTTGTACGTCAGTTTGACGTCAAAAAAGTTACCCGCTGAGATATACGCACTAAGTGAGTGCCCACATTTAGAATATAGCATTTTGACAATAACGCATACAATTTTCTTTTAAAATATCTATACATAAATATAAATAAAATAATAAAATTTATCCTTTTAATTAATTTTTGTTTCATTGAAAGTACCGTTTTTAGTTTATTTATCTATGAAAAAATTTCAACTTTGGTAACATGCTAAATAAAAGCAGAATTTTTGAGTTTTTGAAAAGTTTCAAAATCAATTAAAGGAAGTATCACGTTCATTGCAAAAGTATCTGGTATGATTATATCTGAATAAACACTAAGTGTACCATTCCTATTACATAAATACTATAATTAAATATAATATTTTCCCCATAGTCTATAAATTATCATATTTTCCATAAATTAATTTTATTTTGAAACTGCAAGTGCAGATGTCTCATTGAAGTTTCATTTATTTGCAGTCTAGGCATCATGCTATACACAACAACAACAAACATAGCACCTAAAACACTAATCCATAGATTTAATTAGTTTTGTTAAATTTGAGCAATTATGGTTGATAACGAATAAAATTTATCATTCATTTAATTAAACTAGAAATTATTTGTTGATGTTTTTCGAACATGACTAAATTCCTCATTAAACTAAAATCTAATTTAATTTTTTGGGATATAGTCCTCTAAAAAGCAAAATTTGCTTAGTACACATTTATGTATAAAATTTGTTAAATAAGAGAATAATGAAACACCAAATTATATTAAGCACCTGTCTTTTAGTGTAATTAGTAAATTTAAATTAATCAGAAAAACATTCGATGATGAATTTTTTTGGCATTGTTGAATTAAATTATTTGTTTGGCATCCAATTATCTAACAAATATATTTTTTGTGATTTCAGATTTAATCTTACTATTTTATGTGTTTTTATGCGTTTTTTGCTTTTTTGCTGTTCTTTTATATTCTGCAGAGTGTTAACTTTTTGTTTATTTCAATAGACTTAATTACCAAAAGTGAAGCACAAATTAACAAAATGGACAGTCAAGTGGGAGCACGAATAATTTTGTATTTTATATCAAAATGTGAAAATTCATTTAATTTTTTTTTTTGCTGAAGCTGATTTTAATTGGATATAAAACTTTGATTAATTAAGCAAAACCATTTTACTTCATTTTTTTATAATTATTTATTTAAATGTTGTTTGTTTATAAATGGGACTTTCAATTAAAAAAGTTTAATAACGGTTGATTTTACAGTTTTTTCAGTTTACGCGCACAGCCATTGGAGTTTGTAAACGAACAACCTTTAGAATATTTCAAATGAGATGTTTTTGGGGAAGTTCTTGCAAATTAAGCATTCAATTGTAATCGTTTAAAAGAGGAAAAGTGGTTTTTACTTGAAAATATTTTTCTTAACTAATTTTATTTCAGGATGATTTAGATAAAAACAAGTTTGTTGTTATTTTTAATTTTGCACTCAGCTTCTTGTGACTTGGAAATTATTTCTTTATGCGAATAAAGGATATGAACTTGTATATGTTTAGTTTGTTTTCAAACTGCTCACTCCTTAAAATAAGAAATAATATATAAAACGAAAAGTTTTTCGGTCACACTTTTTTATCTAAGATCCTCGTTTTCAGTTCTTTCTCTTTCCTCAATGAATTGCAGACTAGTCTCATTACGTTGCACGCGATTCAAACTTTTTAGGGGCCACTTTTCTCCTTTTTTGAAACATTGAACTATGCTAGTTTTTATCTTTGGTGGGAAACATTAAGCATAACAGAATTAAAGTATTGAACCAAATTTGTTTCTATTGTTTGTGATCAACTTATTGAAAATTTTCGATTCAACAACAAAAATTGGTTTTTTAAAGAAAACGATAGCAAACACGGTTAATTTTGAAATTAGTGTACACAACTTTAGTGCTAAATCATGTAAATATTTTACTTTGTTATTAAAAAAATATTAGGTAAGTAAGTATGTTTGATTTTACATTTGAAAACAAAACCAACACAAGAATAAGAAAAGACTACTCTAAATTTAAATACTATTGGCTATACTATTACTGTTAAAAGTTATGGATACTTGAGGAAAAAAAGATCCTAAAAACTTGATTAGAATTAAATTTTGAGCTAAAATCAATTTATGAAATCATCCAATAGTCGATTTTTTTTACGAATAAAATCAACAAAATATCCAGTGGCCTTTACGACTTTAATCATGATTTAATTGAATGGTTTTAGGCTCGTAAAATTTTTAATGAGTAATTTCAGTCCTAGAACCAAGGACAATTTTCTATAGATTTAATTTTACTACCGTTTGGAAGACCTTTATGTCTTGATAAAACAGAAACATTTAATTATATCTAAGTTTAACTACTAATATGTAATATAAGTTTTATTTTCACAAAAATATATTTTATCATAAAATTTTTACTACATTTATAATATGGCATATTAGTCAATTAATTTTAGAACTACGAAATATATAAATCCTAGTTAAAAACTAAAATAATATAAAAATGTAAGCAAAAATATATTTTGTTGAAAAATTAATTAATTAAAATAATTGATTTTGATAGTTTTTTTTTATTGCAATTGAATAACTCAAAGATACATGTATATTTTACTCATCTATAAGATAATCGTGAGCTATTTGGGTCCTATTTTTTCATAAATTTCTAATGGTATTTAGTTTACTATGTCAAAGTTTGTAGGTGGATGACAATAAAAACTAAACAAAACAACATAACTACATTGACATAGAATGTAACTTTAATAGTTACCAAGAATTGTTTAATGAAATTCGGTCAGTGGTATTTCAAATGACTATTAATCTTCGTTTTTTTTTGGATCTATCATAGACATAGGTTTATTTCTGTGTCTGATTCGATTGAAATACTTTAGAAGTTTTTTTATGAATATTCTAGCCGGTAAATGCTTAGTTATTTAATAAAATTTTCCATTCAAAGCATGAAATTCTTTAATTTAGCAGAATAGGCAAATGTGATTGTAAATTTAGTCAAAAAATATAGGATATTTGTTGATATCTTAAGGTTTACATTTTAAGGATTTATTTTAAAATAACTTTTAGATATTTTTCCGAAGATTTATTATCATTTTTTATCTGTAAAATTAGTAACTACTACTTTAGATATCTGTTTTATATGATTTTAAACGGTGGATTTTTGATTGCCTTAATTTTCTTTATAGTCTTAGACTTTTTAATATGAAGAGGTGCAAATTATTTATATGTAAAACCTATTTTTCCAACCGAGTAATGGTTGATATGATTTTCGAAAAAGTCATGACAGTGAAAAATTTGTAAAATAGTCTTCACGTTATTTATAAAAACTAGAAAAATATGTAAATTGATCTACAGCAGATGATGAAAATCTAAGGATATTTCCCGGTGATGATGTAAAATAATATAAAGATTACAGAAAACATAGTTTTAGGTCATTGATTCGTTAGAAAAATTTATTGCCCACAGTTTTTAAATTTATTTTAGGGAAACACAAAAAATAATAATCAATATTCTTTGCCATAGCAAGAGACAAGGAAAACAATAATGAACATTTTTTATCAATCCAGAACAAAGTTAGTATATGTTAAAAGTTAATGCCTTAAAGCAATTTGATAGGTGCAAAAAAATATATTTACATATAAAAATTTTTTATGATTTCCTATTTGAAAAACCGGGCTTTAGTGTATGATGGTTTAACTGCCATAGATATAATGAAAGTTTACGGATATTAAAATTTTCAAAAAAGAGCTTAGTGCTCTTGGTTGATTTGACAGATTTGACAGACCTTAAGTTTTTTAAGAAAAAATAAATGCTGTTAAGCAATTTGACAAGTCTGGAAATAATTGAAAGAAAATTTATTTTTAAGAAATATTAGAGACTTTAAATATTTAAAACTGATCCAGCTAAATTATCTAAAGAAATATCACAAAATTAAAATTTTTTGAAGAAGATTTTAGTACTTCTAGGTGATTTGACAAGTTTAGAAATATTTTGTATGAATCTTTTTAAAAAAAATTAATGAAATTCAAAATTTTTGAAAGTTAATTATTACTCTTAAAGGATTTAATAGGATTAGAAACACTCTAAAAGATTCTTTCTAAGAAATATTAGTGTTTCCATAATCAGTAAAAACACATTTTCTTAAAACATTTTTACTATCTTCTTTCAAAAAATCACTATTAGAAGCAATACACATATATGCTAGTGCTTAATTATGTATTCCATGCAGTCCTCATAAGTTATTGAATATATGGCTATTAGTTCGTTCCTTTTTCAAGTTTTATTTTATGATTTCAATCGAGGCAAAATTTGAGTTTAGAGAATTAAAAAAAGTCACATGAAGCCACGGTGATTGGCAGATTCTTTTTGTTTAATACTAAGCCGAAAGAATTTGAGAATTTATTATTTAAAAAATTTAAAAATAGGTTGTCCCAACCAGCATACAATACAATATAAATGTCCAGATTACACAAAATTTTGAAAAAAATGTTTTACGGTGCCATCAACTTAAGTTACATTAATTCCTTAAGTATTAAGTTGCGGGATGCTTAGTTTATAGTTTATGTAAGCTCCTTGATCACAAGATATTATTTACATTAAAATTTTTTTTAAAAAAAGTTAAAACTTTCAGACAATTTAGTCAATGTAGAAATTATCCAAAGGACTTTTATGAAGTTGTTATGGGAATGAAGTTTTTTAAAAATAAAGAGTAATATATCAGATTTAGAAATTCCTCAAATTAGCTTAAGTAAATATATGACTTTTAATGGAATAAGAAGAAGAATTATGAATCAAAAATTATCCATGTGGCTGTTTAAGTAACCTTTTCTAAATTCGGTACAAAATAATAGTCTATAAATGATTATTTTGTTTACTAAGGTAATTTATAGTAACATTCTAGTAAAAACAGAGGTAGAAATACCAAAATTTTCGGTTTAATCCAATGAACTTTGAAATATTCTTATTTCTCAAAACTTCACAAATGAATGCTTCTTACACATCGCAAAAAAAGAAACGAACCAAAAAATAGCTCCGTTTAAAAATGAAGTCATAAATAATAGGTTTGTCCTCATAACTAAAGCATACTGTCAAATTCAAACAAATAATTTTGTTTAAAAAATAAATTTTATCTGGAAGGGTAGGGTTATTCTCTACAACGCATTCTAGGTTTCAAAAATATTTCATACATAAAATCGAATTTTTTTAAAATAAAATATATATCCCTACTTAATCATTCGAATAGTGTCATGTAATCGAAAATTGTGTACACTTACATTACAAAAACTTCCCCGAACATATATAATCAAATCGATAAATGGTTTTGTGGGTAGCGAATTATCCTACATCTGTCAATCTGATCACTAGTAAACAACATTTGGTATCAATTCTGAGCGTAAATTGTTTTTTGTTATTAGTACGCTCAGTATCGTAATTGAAATAAAAACAACAAAAACATTTGAAATTATTTATAGCATTTATCAAAATGATAGGATTTTAGTGGTATTTTCATCATATTTTAGGTTTATTAAATTACTTGTATTCCGGCCGTATACATTAAAAATGAGTTCCCGACATTTGCTTGTTTAGCACGATTATTAATTCAATGAATTATTGAAATTTATTATTGTAAATATTTTTACTTGGATGCTTGCAATTATTATTTATTGATAATAATTTTATTATGAAGTTTTTTGGTCCGGAGTTGTCCGGAAATATTGAAAAAATATTATTGTTTTTCGTGTAAAATATTCTTCTTTGAATATGATGTGGGTGAATACGGTGGGGGTTCAGAGAATTCGAATTCCCCTCCCATTAGCATCGTGAATTAAAGATTCAATAACAAAACTCATAAATTAAATGACCAACAAAATATTACCTCTTTTTGCTCATGCAATGACTTTTAATGACTATAATGTTTTCAACTCCGTGAGAATATATACAAAAAAGACGTTCATAAAATTATTAAAAAATTTATTTAGTGATATGGCAGAGGTTGGATTAATTATTGAGTAAGATTTTTGGCAAAATCAAATACCCCGTGCTATAAAAGCAATCGTTTGGTGCGTTGATCAGTTTTGTCCACGAATAAACAAGCTTTTAAGAATTTGCGCAGCTCTTCTAATATCTATGGCTACTTTTGAAAGAATCTTTTCTAACCTGAAAAGATTAAATTCAGACGAAAAATATATTGGTTTCACCCTAATGTCAACTCAACAATATATGGAGATTCAACTTTATCCTTTCAAAATAAAGTTTATACTAAAACTATATTTTATTTCAATTAAATAAGACAAACAACATATAGAAATATGGAATAATAACCCCTTCTTATGTGAAGGCTATAGCTTAAATACGATTATTAAATATTTCAAAATATAAATGTCACTAAGCTTACATAAACATGTTTAAAAAATTATCTGACACCCGTTTCAACTGTATTTTTCTCTATTTATAAAAAAAATAATTTAATTTTCTTATACTAAAATGATTTATAGTTTAATACATGCGGCTATAGATTAATTAATTGCAGCTATCATAAATGCATTTTTGTCATCTTGAAATATTAAATGTTGCACTCTCATCAAAGGTTCTATCATTCTTTTTAATCAAAATTATTTAATCACATATAAAATATGTAAGGGATTAATTCTATAAGGCCTCTTAGTAATAATAATTCTTTCCTATGTCAGAAAGGATAAATTGATGGCTTTATTGCAATAAGCTGCATGACTTATGAAACTATAAGAAATTAAGTCGTTTTACTTGAGACATGCTTCCAAGTCATTAGCCGACGGCTAAGTAAAATGTAAATATAAGTCCCAATCGGTACTTTATGCAATTTGTTGGTATTTACCTGAAAAGTTAAATTGTGCTATGTATATTAAAAAGGAAGAAAAACAAAAACAATTTTAGACTATCTATGGTTCAGACCATAATTATATTGTGTCCACAAGCAGTCCAACAATGCTTAAATTTCTGCCAGTTTTTGTTTTTAGGTAGATTAAATGTTTGTAGTGACTAATTTTATGGATATTATGCATTTGTAATAAACCGGGTGATTTTACAAATGTTCCACCAACTTCGAGTTTATATATGGGATATTTATTTATCCTAAAGATATGAAAGTATGTTTTGTAGCTATTATTTAGTTATATATAGAGTAATTTTGGTGACTTATGATATCTGCAAAGAATATTCAATAGCGTTGGTGTTTGAATATAAAGGATAGTCTGACTACTATCTCAATGATATCTTTTTTAAACATTTATTTGCATTACTTAAAATATTTTAATAACTTTAAAGTTCAAATTCCTAATTTACTTTGTTTCTGATTGGTTGATAGTAAATATTTTATTTCTATAGATTTACTTTGAAACTATGAGAATATATTTTTTAATGTTGGTTATCTCCACTGGAATTTTCTTCTCAGTATGCCTAAAAGTAGATAAGGGCTGAAGAAGGAGGAAGAAATGCCAAATGCTTTAAAAATATAGAAAATAGAGTCATTAAGTCTGTGGAAAACATATCGCACTTCTCACTAAAATTGGAAAACGGTTTTATTGTTATAATACTACCCAGTAGCAAACTAGCTTAAACCAACTCGTATAGAAGGTGGAATGGCCTTCTATTTATACTAGAAAGCCGTTTTTTCTAGCCTTCATTTAACATTAGTACTTCTTTTGGAGGGAAAGAAGCAACATGTGTTTTAATTTTTGAAATTCGAATACTAATACGTATATATATGTATGTATAATTAAATAAAATTAAAAAAATATACTGTCTTTGATTTTCTAAACGATATACATAAAAATCGAAGGCAATCTGCAGGAAGGAAATGCAGGCTATTTTTAATGTTTTTTATTTTAAAATTTTAAGCAATTTTTGAAAATAGTTTAACTTTCAACAGCCAAATATTTCAAAGCGTGATAATAGATAGCATTTTACTATCACTTTTAACTATTTTAATCCTCTACCAAATAATAGGCATTCCCTGACTGAAGCTTTTAGAATCCTGACTCCATATATAACAAAAGAAGAGATTATGTTCAATTTTTTATATTGGAAAACTGAAAATCATTGTTTTGCATCTTTTTGAGAAATATTATTTCAGCAGTTAACTGTTGAGATATATTTGGTTTGAAACTACACGGAGATGGTTTAGTTCCAAATCTAGAAATTTAGCTAGATAAACGAGAAGTCTGCCTGAAAATATATACACATACCTTGGATGAAAAAAGAAAATTCACATAAATGGCTCTCGATTTGTTTAAGTTCTCAAAAAATGGCAACTATTACTATATAGTCTTGTACTTTCATCTTAACTGAAGATCAAATAATGTTTAGAAAGATGTAATTTATATAAATCTGTAACTTTTCAAGACCTGGTATATTCGTATAAGAGGGTGACTTCAAGTTTCCAGAAGATTATAACTTAAGAATATTAAAAAGTTTTAGATATTAAAGTGAGTTTATTGATCCAAATTATCTAATTATATTGGTAGTAGTAATTGAATTGCGTAACGGGTAGCAACGAACAACATGTTCATTCTTCATTTAGCGGTATAGGAAAGATAGTCGATTATTGCTCTCTTGTCTGGCTTATTTGGGCTGTTTGATAGTAAAAATCTTCTTTTGCTCCGAAATGTAAAGTAGAAGCTTGTGCTTTATTTATAATATGAAAAACAGTTAACTTTTGTCAGTTTCTAATGTGCTTCTCAATTCATTTGTTTTTTTTTTGGTAAATTCAATTTTTAATAATTTTTAGCCTAATATTATTTTCAAAAAGAATTTAAAAACCTTAAACTTTAGTGTTGGCAATTTATTATCTGAGCATTCTATTATATATTATCAATGTGCATCCGTTTAAAATGATTTCCTTATCAAGGGCAATCAGGCAACATTATAAGAGAAATTCAGTGATACAAAATTCAATTTAAAATACTGTCATCCTGCTAGCCCTTGTGCTTGTTATAAACTCTTCAAACTGCACTTTAAGTCCATTTATTCAGCTTGATATCACAATATATCATATTGACGATGTATGTAGATATAATATTGTCAAGGATTTGTTAGGATGTAAAAGTTCTCCCTTGAGAATAGGTTTAAATTGAAGCTAGTATTATTGGTATTTGCTAGAAAAGCGATATAGTAAAATCGATGGCAATATATGAAAATTTTATTATAAAATATGAGAAAATAATAAAAGGTAATTTTTTGGAAATTGGTTTCAGGAACTTGATATTTTGTACTTGCTTTGCTGTTGTTGCATTTTGAAAGTATTTCTATTCAATACAAAATTATTCTTAACTAAACATGCAGTATAATAATTTTATCTTGAGTTTTTTTACCATATTTTTAATATCGTAAACTATTATTAGCTATATAAATTTTGTACACATTAAAATACTGTGCTTAAAACAAGAACAAAAGTTTCTTTTGTACAAATTTCATTTACCTAGGAAGATGCAAATCTAAGGACCAAATTAATGTTTTTATTAGTTTTTATTTTTCATATTAACTTCCAAGTAGCTCTGTAGGTTTTGATTATTTCAATAAAGTTATAGGATAATTATACATAAATTAATTTACCTTTCGACTCAAGAATAATTTTCATTCCTCCTGATTAGTTTTTCTTTAGCAATTAAGTAAAGAAATTTAAATATTTTCTTGATTTCAGATTTACTTGCAGCTGATGTTAGCTGAGAATTTTTATTTTAAGAAACTTTTGGTTTCTATTTTACATGTTTTCTATCAATGATTCTATTTTTCGCTGTAAGGAAATTTTTCGGCTAAATTTTTATTAGTAAACCAAAATATTTAAAATTTGACCTAATTAAAGCTACTTACAAAGAAATTAATAGACATGTGCTTTTTTTTCGAATATATTTGATTATGGTCTTTATTTTATCAGTTTTGAATTCTTGTTATTTTTTATTGTTTTTTCATATTGCAAAATTTCAATGAAACGAGCTTGGAAAAAAATTATTAATGTGAAATAGTTGTGAGTCGAATAAATAAGTTAATTAATGACATAGATCAGTAAGGAATATAGAAAATAAAATTTATTTTCTAATTTTTTTCTTTACCAGATTTTCGAAGAAGAAATTTTGTATAATTTTAATTAGAAGGAAGACTTTTAAAAAGTTTAACGGAAAGTGAGCTACGTATAATAGAAAATTTGAGATTTTTGGTAAATGAAATCATAGAAAATCGAAAAAAATAAGATTTTAAAGGATTCAGTAAATATTTAAAGTGTTGTTTCGAGACTATAGATCCTAGGGAGGGTGAAGAATAAAATTAATTCAAAAAGAAAGGTATTTAAGTTGAAAAGAATACTATCCTGTTCAAAAACATAAACAATAAAAACTAGAAAAATAAAAAAAGCTGCCACCGTTTAAAAAAAGTAAGGTGTCCATTCTATGTAGTATTTACGGTTGAACAAATTTAGGAATGACGTCAGGTTTGCCAATTACAATGAGTTAAATCGGAGGTAACAAAGAGCTCTTAAATATCTACTTGCCACACTTTTTATTTCTTTTGCTGCTGTTACTCACTGAGAGTAATGAATTTTTGCTATACCAAATTTTTCCGGAAAATTTTTTATTGGGTACACTTAGTAAGGATAATAATATCATGTATGCATTCCCCTTACCTGCTTAACTGGCTTTAAGTCAATAGATTGTTTCATATGGAAAGAGATACAAAGATCTTCTTTTCTTAAGGTGCAAACACCTTACTTACTCCGCGGAGCGGAGTAAATATTCTAATCTACTTTTATATTGGATTGCATTGAACATAAAAGTATTGACTAAAACGTTCCGTTTAAAATTTAAGGATTTATTTAATCAAATGCTGAGCTACAAAAGTTTGAATTTCATAATCTTAAACTTAATTTCCTATATTTTTTATTTGATAACCTTAAAATGGAAGTGCAAAGAAATTAAAGTTAAATTGTGTGCTTTAACTTTACAAAGTTAGAATTTTCACAATTGTACAATTGTATGTTATACTCATGAAATGTAGCAAGTAAAACATTTTTATTTTAGTCCCTTTGTGGTATTTGAAGTGATTTAAAGTGTACTTGCACTTAAAAGGCAGGATATGGATTCTATATAACACTTAAATATTTTTGAGAAGGGTTTTTTTTATGCGATGACTTCATTTTTATAAAGTTGCAAACATTTTTTCATGAGACTTTCACGTTTTCAAGATTTTGGAAGTATAATATAATATCGAAAATGCTGGTTCTTACCATAGAAGTGCTTAAAGATCATATTACACAAATACTTTGATAAAAAAAAACTTGAAGAAAGATTGAGTAATTATAGCTTTCAATATTTCTTTTTGTTAAGTTTTATTTCCCATAAATGTTCAAAATGTTGTTTTATTTTCTTCAATAGTAAATGCTTGCTGAAACTATAAAACATAAATTAAACAAATGAAAGGACTCATAAAAATTTCATTTAATACTTTATATTTTTCATGTTTTTTTAAATATAGGGGTTTAGGAACAATTAAAGCTCCCACTATCATAAATTAGTACGGAAATTTCTTATAAGAATAAATCAACAAGACACTATCTGATGTTAAATAGGAAATCATGTCTGCTACTCGTAGTAATTAAATCCTCGCAATTAGATCCATTTAGCGATTGTGTTCTTCGTTTGTTCTTAAATAAGATACTTGTAGCTAATTAGCTGCACATAAAATGCAGTAGTTAAAAACTGCCCTGTGAATAATTTAGTTAAAACTCTGGCAAGTTTTCAAATGCAGAACAAACAAATTAAAATGACCTGATATCAATTTAATTACATTTAATTTTTTTGTTTTGTGTTTTAAAATGAAAAATTATGAGGATATGTGAATTAAATGATTACAAATTTAATTAAATGATAGTTATTTAATGAAAATTGTATAATTAACTATATTATAAGTTTGAATAAAATTATTGCAATACTCCTAATCAAGTATTTTTAAGTATTATTAATGATAGGTACATAAAATAGATGAAAATTTAATGCTAGCCTTAAGAGCTTTTAAATCATTTTGATGAATAATGAATTTTAAAAAATGGTTTTGTTACCTAACTATATTCATTAACATGAAATTTAACAAATTACTTTGTTATCCAACATCGGTTACAATTAAATTTACAAATATGGCCTAAAAGGTATACCTATATCCTTGTTTTTAATGAACACATGAGATTGTTAGTAACACCATAGATAGGTACTAGGATTATGCATGCAAATTCAGTGAAAATTTATTGCTGGTTACTACTGTGATTTACTTTATGTGACGTAAACATTTTCCATTTCAAATGGATTTTCTTTTAATTGATTTTGATTTGCGTAAAAAATCTTTGGTATTATAAACAAAATTAAAGAATTATAGCATATGTTAATTTGAGTTGTAGATGAGGATTTATTTAGGAGTAATTCAATTTAATTAATTTAATGTACTAAATTTAATGAAAAGGATTTAATTTTCATGAAGTCAAGAAGTTTAGTGTGTATGCTTACAGTTATTTGAAAACAATTTTGAAGAAAATTATAATCTATATATATAAAATTGAATGTCTGTCTGTCGCTCTGTCTGTACTCGATAGATTCAAAAACCATACATCCAAACGCGGTGAAAATTTGAAAAATTATTAGGTATATCCCCGGGAAGGTTTTTGTAAATTTTTTTTAAAATCAGAGTTGGGGTTCTCCCGAACAAAGTGATAGGTGAGTGTTACTTCGTGCCACAGTCTTAGTTGCCATACTCCTCCGAAAACGTTTGATCGATTTTGATGATAAATACATTATTACTATACCTTTTTTCATCATAAAATAATTCAATTTGTTCTATTTATGTGTGTTCTGAACAGTCAACAATGCCAAAAAGACGCAAAGACGAATTAAATCCCAAAATACAACATTTATTTCCAGAGGACTTGATGTCATACAAATCTATTGATACAGTTTGCGATGCCACCAAAACTGTGAATTATCCAGCAGAGTTTTTAAACTCATTAGGTTTACCAGGCATGCCGCCTCATAATTTACAACCGAAGGTTGGATCTCCAGTTATTTTGCTTCGTAATTTTAACCCACCACGGCTGTGCAACGGCATGCGATTATTTATTAAAAAACGTTGGCATTTGCGATGACTATCAATAAGTCTCAAGGCTGTCTGTTTTTGGCTTAGATTTGAGTACACCATGTTTTTCACACGGACAATTATACGTGGCATGCTCTCGAGTTGGCAATCTATCCAGTTTGTTTGTGTTAGCTAAAGATGGGATAACAAAAAATATTTTACATTCTATTGCGTTAAGAGATTGATATTGTTTTTTGCTAAAATTAATATAAATAATGTTATATATAATTTAAAAAAATAAATTACAATGAATTGAAAATATAAGTGTTTGGTATTGTGCTATTTTTTATATTCCATCATCGTTCACAGCGCTCCATGCCTCTTTCACTCATATATATACCACATCCTCACACATTGACAATAAGTTAGTCATTTTTTTCTACTAAAATAATCCTAGGAATAATTTATATTTGGCAAAACAACGTTTGCTGGGTCAGTTGCTAGTTTTTTATAAACTTTTGAAGCCTTGATTAAGTCTACTTTATCTTTGGAGTTTGAAGTTTAATATCGAAAGTAGTCTTCATTCTTTCTTGTGATGGGAGATAGCCTTAATTTTCCAAGACCTCTTAATGAAATATTATTTGGAACGCTTATTACTTACTATGGATATTACATACTAATAAATATGCATTCAGTTTATCTAAATCGTAAGCACTGCTCGGACTTAAAGTTTCAAAAAAGAAACATTTTTTCTGGTAACATATTTCTATAAAAAAAGTCCTTAAATTGGAGTCTATTAAATATAAAAGTTTTGTTTGTTCTTTATTTGATTTTTTAAGCAAATGGTATTTCATTTTGTTTATTAAGTTTTCTACAAACGCTTGGACCCAGTCATAAAATAAGTCCTCAATCTATGTCAGATTGACAATGAGATGCTAATTATATTCAACAGTGACTATTGTATCTTTTATTTAATTGGTTGTTTTAATGAAGGAAATTGAGGAAAAATGACTCCATATAAGAAAAAGTAATATTTCACTAAGACCAGGCACCATGTCATAAATTTTTGAAAGTGATAGCTAAATTTCCTTGTATAAATTTTTAATTCCTTTCCCGTCCGTTATATTTTCAGTGACCACTGGCTGTTCTTAGTTTTGGCTCAAATGAGAATATCATCATTGAAACAAAATTTTAAAATTTTTAGAGAGTCTTTTTGGACTAGTTTTAAAAAAGTTCTTAAATATAAAGATTTTAACGCTATTATTGAAGAAGTGGAGGCTATTGATTCATAATGATTCTACAAGTTATATAAATTTTGTACTATAGCTCTTGAAAGTAATTATATTATGTTGATGAACAAAGCTAAAATCCTTCAAAATTTGGTTTTTTACATGTCAAGCTAAAGATATATTGACAATTGTTCTCACTGATTAAGGTTCTAACTTCCACCAAGAATTTTTTGACCACTCACTAAAATGATTGCAGTCTAAAGCCTCATGCTCACCAAAATCTTGTGGTGACAATTCCTGGTTTCGTATGCGCAAGGCTTAAAATTGCAATATCGCACAACATGAAGGTTAAAGTAAAGTTTTATTACTTTTGATGTTAGCTGAAATAGAAAACTTTGTCTGTGCTGAAAATATTAAGAGCACATAATATGAAATAACAATTTTTATTTCTATAATTTTTAGCAAATCATAACACAATACAAAAATGTGATTTAAGCACCATCAAAATTTTTCTTTTTTTGATTCACACCAGCTTTTAGAATTAATTATGGTCATTCCTCACTGTAGACATTTTTTGGTACATTTTTCATTACCAGTCACAAAATGGTCCCCAGAACTAGATCGTTTTTCTACCAAACAAGATGCCAAAAATATATCGAAATTCTATCTATTAATTATTTTTTCGCTTAAATTTTGTGGCATCCAAATAAAAATCTTGTTTTTTACTGTGCTTCAAAAAAATGTAAACTTCAATTTAATTTAGTCACTCAAATGGAATATAATGAACTATTTTTAACATGTTTTTTACACGTTTCTTGACACAAATTAACTCACGCCTACCTCAACTTCCTTTTATTTAGTTGGTAGTCATATAGCATCAAATATTTGAAGTAAACTTTTACTTAAATCGTTTTGACAGCTCTAAGGGTTAAAAAGAACTGAATAAAATTAGGAAAAAATTAACAGAAATTATTTACGACATTCTAAAGTATCTGGTGAAACGGATTTTAATCAAATCAACTTTTTCATTAAGGATCAATAGTATACAATAGTTAAGGTATAAAATAAGGAAAGAACTACAACTAATAAAATAAAAATATTTGCTCCGATTTGAAAAACTTAACTATACAAACCAAACTAGAATTCTATTTGTTTATTAAAATAATTTTTAAAGTTCAAAATTTAACAGTTTAGTAATATCAGATCCCTTCTTGTGATTTAAATTTAAACCGAGTTATTTATTTAGAACTCCAGAGCCCTTATTATCTAATTAGTAAAGCTTCCCATTTTGCAATTAAAATCAGTGAACTTTCTTTACAATTAAACTTTAAAATCAAAACAGACATAGATGAATGTTATAAAAGTAAATATTTAGGCTAGAAAAGAGTGTGAAGCTTAGCACATGGTGTCTGCTAGTATAATATTGAACAAACAAGAGATTTAAGGATATGAAAACTATATAGAAATGAGTGAAAATATACGGGTCCGGTAATAATTTAATTAATTTATTCATTACCCTGATTTTCTAGCTATGTAAATTATCTTAACGAATGATAATTAATCTAGTGGAAACATCAAGTTATTTATCATGTGATGGCAGGATATAATGCTTCAAACGTTATACTCTATAAATGACTTCATTTCAAATGAAATAATAATTAAGGGTACAATGGCATAAATTTTTGATTCTTTAATAAGGTAAAATTAAGTTATAAAAGCGATGAAATTGAACAAGGGAAAAATTATTTGCTACCATCAAATTTGTGTTTTTTTTGCTAATTTAAGCTTAAAATTTTGATAGATATAAATAAATTAAGAAAACAATTTTATATTTTTCAATGGGTAATACCCATCTTATTATTATTATTTAGGTCTCACATTATTTTGACTTTAAATATGTTATTTATTAATTATAACAATTATTATATCCTTTTATTTTGCCTTTTTTTTATTTAATAATTTAAGTACAATACTTTAAAAACTCAATTCTAGCTCAATTAGATGATTAAATGTTTATTTTTATGGAGATTTTTTTGATACTTCCATCACATGTTCTAATACAGTAAGAGAAGCTTTTTTTTGTACGAAAGGTTAATACAGTGTATTAGACATATGTGGAGAAATCTTATAGAATAACAATACTTACGTGAAACATGAAAACTTTATCAACACAATAAATTCTATAAAAAAAGGCAACAGGAACAAAGGAACTAAACCTGTCTCACTGTTTTCAAAATTGATTGCATTATTACATTATGGATATAATTGATTGTATATTGTATTATTAGAAATCATATAAAAAAACGGATGATTTTGTAATCAAAAATAATGATTGAAAATAAATTCATTTTCAACAAGTTCCAAAATTTATAAGAACAAAATTTACAAGAACTGAAAGTTTTTTAATACAAAAAATAGACTGTCCAAAATATTTACTACCCTTGCAATTATTTCTTTTAAAATTTCTAAAATACTCCTAAGTCCTAAATCTGTCTTCTTTCTATGTTTTATTGGTTTTTTAAATGTTTTATGTTGTATCATAAGCAAAAAAATTGGTTCAACCTCTCCTCAATATATATGTATATATTACTTTTTTGTTTTGAAAGAAATTGTCTGCATATGACTTTTATACGTACAAACAAATATCAAATTTTGCTATGTCAGCCAGTTACAACTAACAATTTTTCCCTTTCTGTTTAACACTTCGATGCTTAAGCTGTTCTCTTATTGCTATAAATTTAGATTTTGCGAGATATAAGCTGAGATCTATTTGCAGTCTATTGTGGAATAATTTTTTTGTTTTTCAATTTCTATTGTTTTTATTAGAATAGATTTGAATGAATAAATAAGTTTTGTATTGTTGAAGCGTGGTATTGAAAAAGTTTAATCTTATTAAAGGTATTATATTAATTTTATAAATTTTTAAACCAAGTTTTTGTGAAAATCCTTTAAAATTTCTATGTTTTGTTAAAAATCATATTTTTGAAATATTCTGAAACCATATTGTGCGCTATAAATTGTAAATCCAGAGTTTAAAAGCACTCTTTGTGCAATAAATTTGAATTGTCAAAGTTCTTTGATCAAATTCAATGGTTAAATGACTCGTCATGAAACAATTTTGTTTATAATATTGATTTATTTAGATTGGTTTAGTATAACTCCAAAGTTTTATTAGAGGGAATTTGGAGACTTTTAGCCAGAATCCAAGTATTGGATTTAATGGAAATGTAGCTGAACTACTTTGATGACTTTAATTTTGCCGATTTAGGTGTCCGCTAATACATAATTCCTGAATCAAATTATTTTCAAAAGGTCCTTCGACTAATTTTTTTTACAAATCATGACGAGAAATACTTATTGTTTTTTTTTTGTAAAATACTGGATATACATTGTTGCTGATTTTTAACATAAACCTATATGTTATTTTAAAACTGTTGGTGTAAGCAGAAGTGAAAGCCTAGCACTAAACACCAAAAGAAAATTTTGTCTAGTAAAAATGTTTTTCATGTAAAACTTTGGATAGAGAAAAGAGTATATTTTTTGTTAGAATCATTTTATGGCATTTATGGTAGTTGAAAAGATTCAGGGATTAGAGCAACACCGAATTCAAGAATAATCTGTTTTTACTAAGGGTAGACAAAAGAATATTTTGCAATTTTTTATTCAAGATCAATATGATGCAATATGGTTCATGTGAATAAGGGATTTCATGTGAAATAAGTGAATAACTTAGAAATGTAAATATATATAAATGAATGTAAAACAAAAGGCCAATATCGAATCAAGCTACTAGCTATCCCAAAATAGCCACTTTTCCATGAAAAGTAAATTTGAACCAATTTTCAAGTTTTTTTGTATCCATTCACCATTTTCAATTTTTTGACAAAACTTTAAATATATATTAAAAATATATAGTATAAGTTCTATATCAGAACAGCGTTGTAAAATTTATAAAGATATTTTATCTATGTATGTGAGCCAGCTATAAGAAGATCACGTGCTTTGACAGAATTCTCCAAAGAAGGTGAGTAAATATTAACTTTCCTATTCTTCTATCTTTCTTGTAAATGTAAGAATAATGATTCGGGGATGTATGTATTTAATCAGTAGTTCTATTGAATTTCTTATTGAAAATTTCTTGAAATGTTTGTAAATTGTGTATACTGCTGTAAAGAAAATTTTTGATAAAAGATAGGTTAGCCTATCTTTTGTTAAAATGAATAGAGAGAAATAACTCTCTTTGAAAATAATTCAACTTAATTGGAAATCCTCACTGCTTAACCTCGCTATCACATCTTACGAACTAATAAAACACAAAAAAAAATTACGTCTTACATATTCAACATTTCTCAACATGAATCAACATGTCATGGCAGTCAAAATGTTAAATAAAGTACGTCAAAAAACATTTTTATATAATAGAGAGATTATTTTAATATTTATATTTATTTTTCTGGAATTCAAAACACTCGTTTTTTAAATTTTTTTTTTGAGTTTTACTATCCATCCTTGTCCCGTCAGCGCCATACGAGCAGACATTCAAAACTAAAAACACTTTCACCAATACATAAATTCTGTTTTTGCATATCTAATGCTCTTAAATTGCTCAAATTTTTATAGTTTTATGTTATTCAACTGGCTTAATTTTATATAAGCTTTTAAAAGCTGATTTCACTAACAAATTTGAATATTGAAGGAGCAATTAAGTGCAGGAAGAGTTAATAATTTGCATATAAAAGATTTGTGTAATTCACGTTACTTCATTTACATACAAAGTGCTTTTCCTGTAAACATAATAACGTCCAATGACGGAAATGTTAACCCCATACTTGATTTATGCATTAACCTATGTAGGTATATGTACATCATTGAAAATACTTACAATATTTTGTCTGTCGCATACACATCCTCATTATTTTAAAAACTAAATTAGCTTCATTATAACAAAAGGATAATAATATTATATCTGCGTGCATTTAATGATTACAATTTTTATTGAAAAATACTTAAATAAATCCAAGGTCATTTTATAATTTTAGAACTATAATTATTTGATACACTAAATTTTTCAAATAAAAAAACAAAGCTATCAGAAACAAATTCTTTGATAGAAACTAAAGCAATAATAAAAATTTTCCCCCAAAGAAAAAAACAAAAAATTCTCAATATGCAAAAGAGGGAAAATTTTAACTCCAAAAAGGTATTCCGGAAATATTTTGTTCGAATTGCTGCCACAAACTTTTTTCTTGTTTTAGAAAAGCTTCTCTAAGTAAAAGGCTTAAGGGAAGAAATTCAGTCAGCCGCATAAATACACAGTCAGAATTGCCACACAAAAGGATTTAAAGGCATCGCAATGCAGTGTTCAAAGAATACATGTTTCATATCATCTGCATATATCCCTAGCGTAAATGATTACAGTTTATGAAAGAAGGAAATGTTTATGACAGGGGACATATGTTAAAGAAATTTTAAATAGCCAAAACAAAGGTTAAAAAATGGGCATTGGAATTTTATCAAGTTTTTAAGTAAATTTATTTTAATCGATAATATTATACAAATTTTATTTTATTTGTTTATAAAGTATAATCTTTGGAAAATTAGTACAAAATTTTCGTTTGGGGGCAAAAAGAATAAATACAATTTTGTTTTTTTCGATAACCTTTCTTTAGGTTAGGCTGAAAGTTACAGTTGATTTCAGGACGCTATTTTGGTTATATTCAAAAAAATGGGTCAAAGAAATTTCTAATGTGGATTTATTTATGCATTTTCATAGGAAAATATACCTCCACAGCAAACTCTTGCCTTAATATTTTCTATCCCATCTCTAGTACATCAAATTCTATTATTAAAATGTGAGTTTGTTGACTTAAGCCCCGTGTTCCTTATGGAAGCGGCTTTCAGCAGCTTCACGGGACAAGTAAAATTTCCCATTTATATAAAATTAATTGTAACTTGCCATGCAAATGTATTGTTTCGGTAAGCTGGCCAGTAAACAGTAGCTTAAACTTATTGCCACAAGGTCTCAAAAGAGGCCGTATGAGCACAACTTATCCTGAACGTAATAAATAAAAGAAAAAACAACTAAAAAATTAATAAAACAATTATCCCCCATCGAAAACTGAAATTGCTATGGATAGATGAGATATTAAAAATATTAAAAAATTGTATACGATCAATTGAGAACAGTATTTGAAGCTATTTAAGCACAATAAAAGAAGTAATATGTACATATATCCAGTAATTTACCCCAAATAGGTAGTAAGCTAAGTAGAGAGCAGCCGATGAATCCAGCAAAATGGCTTAAAAAGCAACAGTCAGATAACAAGTTCTATGGGCTCTTTATTTTGAAATTCTTTATTCATTTATTACATTGATAAAGCAACGTTGTGTTATTGGATCGATTGAAAGAAAAAATGTCCCTATATGAAGATAAATATAACTCATATAAGTCATAGAAAGCAATAATGAAGTTATTTCTTACTTTTGTGTCTAATATATTGGTCAGATGTGAGATTGGCTATTTGCCAATGCTTCAGGGAAAAAGATTTAAAGAAAATTGGAAAAATTCATGTTGAAATTGAGGTTTAATGTAAGACCGAAAATAAGTCATTTTACACTGATTTTAGCACGTTGCAATGAGTTCATTAATCCTTATAGAAATAAAGAAGTATCAAATGAAGAAAAAACAATCATTTTGTGAAAAAAACATTCCTATTGCCTTCTCTATGTATACAGAATTTTCTTTTTATTAACTGATTCAATTTTCAAGCTTCAAACAGTTTTTAAATTTTTATTTCTTAAATGACTCCTAGTAATAAATTATGAAATAAATTCAAAATATTATAAATTTTTAAATATTTTAGTTTTGCATATATTAAAATTATTTTTCTGATTTTTATTGTTTTTTTTTTTACAACATTTTCTTTTCTGTTTTATTATCCAAATTATTTTAAAAAATTACACATTAAACACATTAATTTTTTGTCCAGATATAATAATAAATTTTATTGATTTGACCACCTTCATTACTGCGAGTTAGTACAAACTCTTTCTTAATTGCAGATCTATACAGAAACAAAAAACCTCAATTAAGTCTTAAGTGAAGATTTCCCTGGCTATGTCTAACATCATCAAACAACATAAATTAAAGCAGATTTAAAGCACACTATAAAATAGAAGTTTTTCATTTAAAATAAAAAAAGAACTTATTTTTACATTCATTTAATTAAATCTTAAATAAAAGTGTCCCAACAGCTAAATTTTTAAAGTAGTATTTTGGTTGTGTTTATTAACTAATTCCACTTAAGACAGCATACATAGAATAAGCAGATTTTAACACCTAGTTTTTTTTAAAACCAATCTATAATTAATAAATAATGTAAAACAAATAATACAAAAAAAACCTTACCCCCATGAATGTAATAAGTGTCAAAGGAATCATACCTCCAGCTACAATCACTTTTTTCCTAAGATTGCTCTGCATAAATATCAATAAAAATTTTTTAAATTTTTGATTTTCATATATCCAATTGCAACTATACAATGAGTTGATTAATTGATTATTGGCTAGAAAAAATTCACTTCCATAGTAACAAGAGAAAAGTATTTTGTTAGACACTGTAATAAAATATGCAGATATATGTAAAATTTCAGATGTATCCTTAATATATGAAGCATAAACGGCATTCATGCAAAGAGCAATTCCAGTTCCCATTATTTGAAGAAAGAAAACAAAAGAAACAACTTCATGTAATGTATCAAAACATCTGAAAAGGAAATTATTGTTTTAATAAGCTGTTTATTTGTTTAAATTATTTAAAAATAAGTTACTCAATAATTAATCTATAAGTTTGATAACATTTTCTTAAATTTTTGTATCTGATTTCTGGTAGTACATTCTTATCATATCCAATCATTTCAATTCTTGTTTTTAACAAATTAATATGTTCCTTGAGCATAAAAAGATATATAGCCGGATATGTATCAGTGGCTAGACTTTGCCAAAGTCCCATCAAAGTTACATAAGTATGATAAATGTATGCAATATAATAATTAAAATCAGAATATTTCCAATCAAATGGAAACCATCCTGGATGTAAAAGACGTCTTGTACTCGATGTAAAAAAGGAAATTTGTGTTGAAATCATATACCAAAAATTACAAGCAGCATAAATATAAAAAATTTTATGACTCCATTTGATTTTCTTTTTTAGAATTTCTTTTTCTTTTTTAGTTGTTATTTCTTTGTCTAAAACATCAATACAGGAATTTATATAAAGTAATTTATCATGTTTGATAGCAACATTTGTTGTTTTACAGCTTAGAGTAATAATTGTAAAATTTAATAACAAATTTGAAAAAAGATGTCCTTTATTTTCCACATGAAATGAATCAATTATTAAAGACAAAGGAAAATAGAAATTTTGTAGAAAATAATGAAAAATAGCAAATATTAAATAAAGTTTTTTAAGTTTATTTGGAGGATGTACACCAACAATTGTAAATGAAATCCAATTAAGTTTAAAAGCATTATTGCTGCTAAAATTTTTATGCATTTTGTCACTAGAACTATTCAATACCAATTTCTAAATATGACTGAAATTAATTGAGTCAATTCTAAGCACATTTTTTTATTCAGTACTATTTTTGAATTTTCAAATTAAATATCATTAAATAATTTACATAAAGAAATTGAGTAATACAATTAAATAATTACATCTCTGATGCTATTTTTTCTATAAATGTAATGAAAAAAATCAATTTGACAAGAAAACTATTAAAATTACTTATGCAAATAGATCTAATTTAAAAGTTTTTAAATAATAAACGCAATACCAAAAATTGCGCATAATTTTTTCAAATAAAGAGATTAATATAGGAATTTGTTTTGAAATATTAAAAGTTTAAGTTTAATCAAATATAAGAAGACTTTGATGAGATCACGCAAAACAACTGAAATAAATCATAAATTTAGTGGCTTAAGTCAAACAACAACTGACAAAAGTAATGAACTGAAAATAAAAAACTAAATTTAAATCAACATAATTTTTTGTTAGAGTATTATAATTTTAGCACACAACATAATAATTTAGATGTGACACAATAAAACGGTTACTGACACAAAAGTTTGCTTTTTCTACTTTTTTTTTTTTGATAGAATCAGAAAAGAAAAAAAACATCTAAAGAAATATTATAGTAATAATTCTTGTTAGCTACAGAAGCTATTAGGGCTTATTTACAAGATTTCACTTCAAGAATTTTGAAAGATTTTTAGCATCATTTTATTCAATTAATATATTTTTGTTGGTGATTATTTATTTTAAACACGTCAGTAAATAAGAAAAAATATGCTAATAAATTTGCTAAAATGAAGAAAAAAAAGGAAATTATTTTCGGGGAATGATTATAAGTTTTGTTTTTAATTTTATTGGTCATACAAACGAAAAAATTTTTCTTTTGTGATATTCCGAAATGCATTTTATAATAAAGTTTATTGCTAGTAACGAAAAAGAAACCAATTCATATTTTAGAAATTATCCTAAATTACTGCTGATATACGTTCACCTAAGAAGCGTATTCTTTGAAATAGTATGCCATAACTAGGAGATTTTACAGTCTTTCCCGCTGGGATCATATTTTATATATAATAAATAAATATTTCAAATATTGAAGAAATTATTTATTCGTTTAATTCTTCCAAAATGTATAATGAAATATTTTATTACAAAAACTTTTCGGATGTTACAAAATAAATTCTTAATTAAACCCCTTGGCTTAAGTGATGGAGGTGGAGTATTTCACAAAGCAGGAAATAGCTTTTCAGAATAATGTTATTTAAAATTATATTATAGAAAACTAAGAGCCAATAAAAAAATTAAAGAATAAAACTTATTTTGCATTTGCTTTTTTTACAATTAGAAAAATTAAGTAAACCAGAAATATTGTTTGAATTTAATTAAAACTGATTGTTTTACATTTTTTGATCGTTCGAACATCACTTGTCCATCGTCTTAAATATATATTTATCCAAATTGAAGTTCGGCGGAATTATTTTCAAGAGATGTGGTTGCTCACATAAAATCTCCCATAGAATATGCTCCCTTAAAATCTTCATTTTGTGCATTGAAAAAAGCAAAGGCGAATACATCCCAACTAGAAATTTGCGACCGATTTGTGACCAATGACACATTTTCGACGCCCTGACGTCGCCACAACGTCATAGTTACCACATTGCATTCTGAAAATTTTTAAGTGGAGAATATTGACATGAATATTGTGTCTAAATTGTGTCTTAGAAAAAAAATTACAAGTTGACACAAATCAACACACAGCGACGTCGCCGCGACTAAAATGTTACCAAAATGACACAAACTGTCATAAGTTTACAGGCTTTTTTCAGAGTTTTTAATGCATACGAATTATTAATTACTTGTTCATATGCCACTAACTACTCTTGGGAAGGGGTTCAAAATATTATCAAAACGAAAACTGTAAAAGTTTGCCTGAAATACTCGTATAACTAAAAATACCGACCAATAAAAGCATAACTGTTACACACATTATTGACACAATGTGATCGCAGCGACGTAACTGTGTCTAAATTGTGTCAAAATAATAAAGCCTGTACAATTTCACAAGATGGCTAATATTTTTGATAGAAGAATTTCTTTTAGCATTGGGGATGAAAAATTTTTTAACCCAAAAGTATGAAATTTTATTAAACATTAGAATAATTTGTATTTTTTTTCAATTTTTTTTTTTGACAAAGTACGCTCGTTTACTTACATTTATTAGAGTTTCAAATATATTTATTGGTTTTAAATTTTTTATCATTTTAACCAGATCAATAATTATCGCAAAATCTCCACTTTCACAATAAATTCAATTTGGAATATAACTTTGGTGTTATTCGGTAAATTTATGCTTCATAAAATATCAAATAATAAAATATCAATAGGAAATTATTTCCATCTTCATTATGTCAAAAAATATTTTTCATCTACATGAGTACTAGATAGAATGCATACATTTATAAGAAAAATTATATACTTGTAAGTCAAAAATTGCAATAGCAGGTTTCATTTTGTTACTTTTTCGACACATTTTAGTCGCAGTTACCACTTTGTGTCCTCTTCACACATTTTAGTCGCAGTTACTACTTTGTTACTACTTTGTGTGCACTTGACACATTTAGCACTTTGTGTTGCACCAATATCGAAACATGGAGGTAACTACGACGTAACTCTGTGTCATATTTGAAACATTTTTAGACACAGCGACATCGCTGTGACTAAAATGTGTCAACTATTTCTACTTGGGATTTATCGGAAGGATAAATAATGATTTATTATTTAGCTCGTCACAAAATATTTTGCAATTACCCCGCTAAGTATACGACTAGAATTGAAAAGGTGATGAGTGTTCTATAAAAAATGTTTTTAATTAGCTTGCACTATTATTCAAGCAGTTTATGATTTCTCAATCAAAATTTTAATTGCTCATTTTGAAGTAGATGAGAATTTAGTCACAATATTCCAGTATATTCGTGCCTAGAGTTGGAAAAGAGGTAGTTTTTTACAAAGCCTTTTTCACCAGATTGAATTCTTATATAAGCTGATTATATTAGCATAATTTTAAGTATAAGTAGCTTACCGGCAGGTACTTCAAAAATCCATCACAAACTTCTACGAGACAAAAAACAAGTACTAAAGAGCAGTGACGTATAAAGAAATAAATTAAAAATAATGCATAAACAAAACATGATATTGAAAGGGAAAAATGTAAAACAGATATTTTTATTGAAAATATCAAATCATGCATTAATTCATATATCGATTAGATATTTAATTCAACAAAAATCTCAAATCAAAGAACTATAGGAACATCATTTATCATATGAATGATTCTGTCTGAAATTGAGATCAGTTGGCTAAAGAATAATATTGTTTTTTTCTTGTCTTTACGATTCAAGGCCATTTTTTTTTATTAGTATACGATGATTGGAAATCAACCACAAGATACCCAGTTTTGATATTTATAATCAAAAAAAAAAAAAACCAAATATATAATCAGTAACCACAAAATTCCGTCAAGAATGATATTTAAAAAAATTGTCAAGACAGCTCAGAGTCTGGAAGAAATAAATCAATAATGCCCAGAATGATCTTTATAAGTAGCATACTTAAAAATCAGAAGAAGATTGCAGAAGACGAAATTAAAGATTGATTTATGTAGAAATTGATAGATATCAACAGTTCAATTAGTTTTTTAGGAATTTCATTAAAATTTTCAATCTTCATGTTTCACGTCAATATTTTGTGCATGATCGGTAAATATTTTTTTGTATTGAACTAAAAAAGACCTTGAAAATTAAGAAAAATATATTTAAAATTATTTGTAGGGCTTGTAATTTTGGAATTTTTCAAAACTTTCAAATATAAAAAAAAAAACTAAAACCTTGAAAATTTTCTGTTATGAACAGAATTTGATTGAGACGAAAAATGAATGTAATACAAACTGCCTAAAGCTATTCAAAACTTTCTTCTTAAACATCTAAATTAACTAACGTCAACCAATTACGTCAAAATAAGTCTGAGTCTGTATTTTCCAAAGTTTCACATTTTTTGTTTTTATTTTTTTCATATTTTATTTTTTCTTCTTCATTTTACTCTATAGTGAGTGAGTATCATGGCAAGGTCGGTCGAAGACATTGATTTTACAGTTGCCCAAGCGGATTTATACTACCTGTTTGAACTGGCATGATATTAAAGCATAAAATGATGCTAATTTTATATTCTATACGCATAGGCTATAGTTAGGATAGTGCTAGTTAGAAATGAATCACATCTTATATTCTGACCTGATTGGAATTTCTAGAAAGTGGAGATAATTGGTTTTATCTTATACTATATGTTGTGGTATTCTCACTTTCGTGCTATAAAACTCTTAACATGGTCGTGATAAAAAAGACAAGAATTTTGTTCTTTTAATACATAATATTGGCAGAAACGATGTAATATTTCAACACAACGTTAGTTTATCTATTAAATAAAATCACCAAAAATATCTAAAACAGTAGTTTTGAAATATTGTCAACGTTATAAGTCCTACTTTCTAGACATGCTATTTATTTTATAGTTTTTTATGTTTTATTATGAATACAAGAAATTTCTTGGAAGTTTTATACGTTATTAAAAGTTGGATAGAAATTGTATTCAATGATTACTCAACATGTTGCAATAAATTTAATTAGGGGCATTCTATGTGTAGCCTGGTTAATATTAAAGCAAAAACCTGAATTACTTCACTAACCAGTTAGTTGTTGTTTTTATTTTAAAGTAGTTTGAGTGTTATATAAAATTATTAGTTTTGAGATATATGCAAATTTTTGAAGTTTTAGTTTTATATTACTAATTTAAAGATTATATCTAAGACAAATTTTATTATTGGTAAATTTTATGAGTTTCTATTCGCTGGACCTATTTACGGAAATAGTTCAAAACGATTATGATGTTTTTGTTTACATGTAAGAGCACACTTGTATGTGTTTATTTAAACAAGTAAAATGGTAGTAGAGGACTATATATATTTCTACAATTTTCATTGGCTCCTTTTTAAATTTTCGTATTAGAATCCAAGGTAAATTTTGTTAAATAATAATGTGAATAAATAAAGAAGGGTAAACAAATTAAACAAAAGCTTCATTGAATTTTCAAAGGATTAGAGAAATAGCTCACTTTCAGCTCCTTAAGTATTATTCTGACTGAATGATTTCTGAAATTTACTCTTTACGGAAGTAAGGTTGATGATCCATAAAATAGTATTTATTTTGTTGACCTGTAACTTCATCATATAATTTGATGGATTTGTTGCTTGAATAAATAAAAATAAGTAGTTTTTGAAAATCCTTCTTCAAACTATATTATATTTATAATTTTCACACCCAAATTTACCCCAAAAGTACTCTTATTAAAATACCAAACAAAAGAAAAGGATGAGACGTGTATAACCACTTTATTGGAATATTTTCATGCTCCATACGTGCTATAGCTTTAGCGTGCAATTAAACTTAACCTTTTTGGCTAATTACAACTAAAATTTGGTGTTAATACAAATATATGTTAGCACTAACAAATGCTTATTTGCTCTGAAGTTAAATAGACTCATATAGAAATTAACTAGCGTAAACAATTGTTCATGTCACCATGAAGTAACGATAGTAACATTCTAGGTATATATGAAACAAAGTTTAAGGGACCTAAAATTTCAATGTAAAATAATAAAACGCTTACATGGATACAAGCCAAAAATTACATTCATGTAATTAAGTTTGCAAGGAGTTGTAATGCCACCACCATTTTTAATAACCATCAGACATATTTGATGTTAACTAACAACTCTTTTCTATTAGGCTTATTAAATAAGATTAGCATTTAAAAAGCAAATTGCATGTGTATTCATTTAAAGTTAACTTAATAAATTCTATCAAATGTTAGTGAGATGGTAAAAGTCATGCAGCTGCTGTATGCTTGCAGAGATAGAGTTAAGGAGTTAGATGTTGAAAATTTCATTCAACGTTTGTTTATTGGGGTTTGATTACACCATCTACTTGAAATTCGGAATGAACTGCTAAGGCATACATCTTTTTAACATTTAATTGAAATTTACGGAAACATTGGCACGTATCCAATTACATCTTGTGAAATGTAAACATAAACTACTAGTGAAAATTTCCTAATATTTTACATTTATAAAAGTTTAACGATCAAGAAAATTAAGTTCAAATTTTTTAACAAAAATTCAACATACTAAAAAAGTATATACTATAAATTAAATATGTTAAAGTAACAACCCTTGATTGAAATCTAATCAATCGTTACCTTAAATTGAATTTAAATTATTCACAATAATATTAATCGATATTTAAGAGCTGAAATTTGACTTATTTTGCATGTCATGTTTACGTGATAGCGATGAGCAGGAATTTACTTTAAAACTTTTAGAAGAAATACGTTAAGGTAATGAAACTTAACTGGATAATTCGTGCGTGGTGGAACAATGGTCAAATTAAAGACGTGCAGCCAACATTTTCATGCACTTTTTTAAAGTATTTTATTTTAAGTGAGTCTGATAACGTGACTAATGCAATAAAATGTTACTTTTTAAGTTAAACTATTTAAATGAAACATTTTTTAAATTAGTAGGCATTTGATTAGAACTGGGAATAGTTAAAGGTTTTTGTTTTATTTCAGTCTAATAAAACTTGGACAGATCTAGCATTGAATCAGCCAAAATGCAATATTTAAGTAAAATTGTAGAAGCTAAAGAATTATATTTTTTTTAAAAGCTTTTTTAACACATTCTACTGTTTATATTAATATTCACTGTAAGAAATATATGTAAAATATATTAATAACTAAAAGAGTTGTGGCTGTTGTTCCTGAACATCTTTTTTGAATTACCCATTACAATGCACAGGATATTTTTTATGCAGTTTGTATAACATCATTATGTAGACCTTTACTTAGCATAATAGAAAGCAAATTTTTTTTATAATTCTAATTAAAAATCTCTTGTTCATTATTCAGCCATTATACATGTATTTGTGAGCAAGATTATTAAAAATTTGAATAGATAAGTTAACAGCAAGTTGACAGCAGAACAAGCTTTCGAAAAGTTTATCGATGTCGCTGATGAAACGGATTTTTATAAACATTTTAGTTTTAAAGAAAACTGTCATTTGTTTAATGTTTAAATTGATTTTTTTTTTATTATCCGGAAAGCAACTTATTAATTTTATATGCATTAAATTTTCAAAAAGGCATTTGGCCGGAGCTTCCAAATATATATTCAAAAAAATTTAAGTGATTAAAAGTTTTAAAAATAAATAATATGTAATAATTAGTGTAAAATATAACTAACCTTATTGGACCTATACTACATGACGGCTTATTGTCCACCACATAGGTACGCTGTCGTCTCTTGACTTGATCAGGGTACAACAAACCAAATACATGAAGATAGTTGCAGTTTTCAACTAAACAGTTAAACGAATTTTACGTTCTTCTTCTGAAATTTCTAACTTTTTCCCACCCACTTTACTATGTATATAAATAAAATTCATACACAACAACAGAAAATTTTTTTATATAATAAAATGATATATTGTTTGTATAAGATCTGACGTGAGAGTCAGTGACATGTATGAGTATGATTACATATTAGAGTTTTGATAAAGTTTTACCATGAGAATAACTAGTTAGGATTTACTTTCTTTCATACAACACCAACGCTAGTGAGTCCATTGCCATTGAGTTTTAAAAAAGAGAATATCTCTCACAAATAATACTTTTTACAAGGATTCATTGAATTTATGTATGCATAAAAACTTTCCTAAAATTTTTTCTGCTCAAATATCAATACCCAAGATGCAGTCTATTCCTATAATTTTTCTTGTCTTAGTAAAACAAAACCCTCGCTATATCTATGAGTGATGATTTTTCTGAAAAAGGATTTGTCAAAACTATTTGTATGACCTTTAAGCTTATAGGTACAGTGGAAGACAAATTAAGCGACTTCATACATTTGGGTAACTTGAAGGAATCGCTTCCATTGTACCCACACGTTTACACTGGCTTCGTGCAGACATAAAGAGTTTTTGCTGTAATTTTTGACAATTAATTTTTGAAGAAAAATAAATTTGGCTATAAAATTCTGAAGAATTACAAAAATCTTAATAATTGAGAATCAAAAGAGAATAAATAAAATTGAATTCAGATACATAAATTCTTTATGAAATTTGACTACTAACGAAAATGAAATATTAAAATATAAACTAAAACACAGACAAAACTTTTCAAGTGGGCATATATAACCCGCCTCCAAGCTGAGAAGTATTCTTTATTATTTTTACTTATTAATGGTTTAACAATTTTAAATTAATTGTATTCAAAGAAATAAAATATTTTAAAATGTAATTGATTCCTAGTAGCTTTGCATTTAATTTATATTTCAAATAATTAATTTCCTCTTTGAAGTATAGAATAGTATTGAACACTTTTCAATTTCATTATAATATCCTTTCGTATTTTTGTCAAATTAAATTACTTTGCATGTAATTTAATCCATTTCTTGGGCTTACTTTAAGTAACAGTCTGACAACCTAATAATAAACAAAATTTCATTTAATCAACTTTAAGAATTATTTAATTTCCTGAGTTAGAAAAATAAATCAATAAACTCAAACTCTAGACGTAGATATTACAAGCATTTGGCAGATGATTTATTATTGTGTAACATTAAATTTTTATACATCATTTTTCCAGAAATAGACACTGTCGACAATCGATCACTAAAATAAACAAACAAACACTGAATATATATATATACATATATCTTTATATAAATATAAAAAGTTGCTAATCTAATAAGTGGAAAAACGTTTCTTTAAATGAATCAACTTTTGTTTACATATCCTACCAGAACATTTGGAGTACATGAAACTATTTTTGTCGATTTGCTTGTTATAATGCCAAAAATAATAAATATTGAGCTTCGCGTTAATTTTAACGCCATAAATATTTGGAAAGCTCTTGACTAAACTATTTCCATTGAAATTTTTCTCAAAATCGATTAAGTCAATAGAAATTGCCCAGCAGCATCGGCATATTCCATTTGAGGTGTGAATATTTACAATCACTTAAAGGCACTGAAGGAGTTTATTTTTCCCCAGATAAGCTCTTCACTGTGTTTATCTTCAATTATAACTAGCCGCGCTATTTGATTGTTTAACCACTAAGAGAATTTTGTTGTTTTTTTATTTATTTTATAAGAAGTACCCTCTGCCAGATAAAAAATAAAGGGCTGAGACAACATAAAGCACATTTGGTAATGAAAAGTATTGATGTAATTTGTTTTATTTAATCAGGAGTTGTTTTTTAGATATGTATTCTGCCTTTTATTAAATAAATTGATTAGAATTCGAATATTCTACTCACTCAGTAAATTGTGTATCTTATATTTTTTTGTGGTTTCAAATGTGTGTTTGCTTTACTCATTTTCAATAACCACAATTTAAAAAGATGCGGGCTAGTCAGAAAACTTTTAGCAAATGATGCAATTAGCTAAATATGTATGTAAGATGTTTGTTTGCCTCTTTTAGACTTTTAACCTTAGGAAAAACTTAAAAAAGTATGCATGAACTAAAAAACAAATAAAAAAGACTAATACTTGGAAAAAATTTTACTTATATTTATTTATAATTCAAGGCTTAAAATTTGAAGAAAATTTTGTCATGGCTTAAAGCTAATCGTAAGATAGTACAAGTAGAACGAAAGTCTAAATAAGCTCAACAGAATTTTTATATACGTTGGGAAACCTGGGGAAATGACTAGTTATGTAATATTATTCTGTTACAAAAATTTACGTAAATCGAGAACTGACAATTGTTTTAATTACCTGGAGATAAAAAATTTAATGTTATCTATAGAAACTGCCAAAACTGCATGTCATTAGCTGAACCTCTCTGACATGAGTATATTTTCTACATTTGAGTGATACTTATTATTTAAAATCAATTGTACTACGGCCAGTGTTTATTAGACCTCATATATATATTGCTTACTATCAAGGTACAAACTCCTTAACATGACACCATTTTGATTATGTAAACAATCTGTACTATATTTTAGTATCTTCATTCAATAAAAATCAATTTCAATAGTCAATGTAACTCAAAAATCTCATTCGAATTTCAAAAAATTGCAATAAGCTTTTCTATTTATCTAAAATGCGGCTTGAGATACACAGTGCGACCGATAATTTTCGTAACTGAACATGGAAAATTTCATTTAGATAAAATTTCTGATTATTTTTCGATTATTTTATTCAAAATATTTACCACTTGTTAACTGCTACTCAACAGAAGTACAAATGCTTTCCTTTTCATTTTTATTTCAAGGGTAAAATTTCTTAAAATGATTCTTGATTCCACTTTTGTATTCATTATAGTTTATTTCTACTATTAAAGATTTTAAATTTTGAGCATTTTTCAAATTTAATAAAAATAAAACAAAATCAAAATTATTTTCGCAAAGTTTGAATCAACTTACAAATCAGTAAACAATAAATGAGCATTATTTCTTTGTCTTCTCTTCTTTTTACGGCAAATAAAAATTTGAGTAATTCTGGCATTTTTGTAAAAATAAAATTTTTTAAAAAATTTATTTCATGCAAGAATTTATAGTTAAGCATCATAAAACATTCTTAAAATTTATAACTATACTTATCTGATCATATTTTAGAATTTGTAAAGGTAATTTCTCTGTTAGCCAACTTTTATAGCTGGTGCTACTGTTGTCTTTAATATACACTCCTCTTTACACTATGATATCATTTTTCTTTTATTTTAATGTACTACACATTTAAATGTAAAATAAACTTTGAAAAAGAATAGCAATTATAATAATAACCACAAAATTCTTAAGTAAATGATCTGGTGCAGCCTGAATGCTAAGTAAATGAGACCATTAACCCTTAAACTCTGCCAAGAAAGCTACTAAAGTAATTAACATTCAACCAGGTGATAAATTATCTTTAGCTTGTCGGCAGTTCTAGTTTTTGTGGCTTTTGTTTATGACTTAGTATGCATTTCTGCATTTTTTGACATCAAAAAAAGAAATATATTAAAATATTGCCTTAAGGTGTTAGAAATTCATTGCGAAAGAATTTTTTCAAATCATCAATCTTATATCCATTTTGTAGATAGATTTATGTATGAATATGTTTATTATAGTTGTTTTTTTCTCATAAATTTACAATTTTTTAGTATGAAATTTTTGAAAGAAAAAATTATTTAATAATAAAAATAACACCTAGGAATATTTTTTGATATTAATTCTAAGCGTATTTATACTTTTTTTCAAGATATATAAATCCTTTAAAAGGCTGCATCGCTTCTTGCATCGACGTATAAAATTTGAATAAGTTTCATCATTTGATCAAGATGAAATTTTTATTATTTTGGCAGTAGAATAGGAGCCAAAATCGTTTTTGCCATTATTTTAATAAAATTATTAAATTTGGAGGAGGATGATCTCTAGTTTTAGACATTCACATACATAGTTGAAATATTTGAACTTAAGGATGAATTGAAAATAACTGACGCCAAGTTTCAATGTGCAAGTTTAAGCTTGGTTTAGTATTTCTGTCTCTTTAAGCTTCTACTCAAGAAAGTTTAACATTTCACAGCTCTAGCTCAATTCTTAAGGGGACTACACACTATTTTTTCCAATCCGACAAATGGCTCTCTCGTTCTATGGAACGAGAAATTAGAATAAGTAACATCATTTGATCAAAACTTTATATGTAAAGTTTATCGAAATGGCCATTTGTGAGTAAATTTTTAAGCATGTTTAAATTATTACTTATAAATCATCATTTCCTTCCTACTTATTCATATGGGACGAAAGAGCCATTTGACGACTTGGAGAAATAGTAAATAGTCCCTTTAAGCCATCTCTTTCTTTAAGCCTTTTGTTTGGATAGGTTGAAATTGGCTTAGTTGTAAGTATATTGAAGAATTAAAATTAATGATTGTGTTAAAGTATGAATTTAAGTCTGCGAATTTATTATATTATTATTATTATTTATATTTATTAGTAAATATTGATCAAGTAAAACATTTTTTAAAGTGTAATTTCTGGATTATAGCATCTGAAACGTGGAAATTCCTACAAGTGGCAATTTTTCAATGAAATGGTTTGAATTTTAACTTAATTAGAATTATTCTTTCCAATATTAATTTTAATTAAAACTTAAGTAAAATATATTAAATTTAGTGTAAAATATTTTTTAATCGTTATTCCACGTCAATTTTACTGAATGTTAATTTTTTCAATATCGATAAAAATATCTTTAGTTAGAATGATTATTTTTAATAAGTGACATTAAACAAATTTTAGCATTATCTGTTAGTATCTCCTTTATTTTTGCTAACATTTCACATTATTTGTTTTACTCAACAAAAAATAAAAAATTTCATTTTCCGCTGTTTCATTTAACTATAACAAATTTCTATGATCATAAATAGCATAAGATATGACAGATTGATACTCCGCCTAACAGATTACTCGTAGAACACTCACTCACTCAGATACAACTTATTCACTGACAAATGTACTAAAAAAACTATTAAAATCACTTATTATGTCAATCAAATAGATTTTTGACACTTCTAGTAATAATTAGCTTTATTAGATATCCTACTACTATGGATATCGCGATGACCTCCTTTTTCCTAGTTGCAGCAAGAGGTGCAGTTTAGTTCAAATAATAAATTACTTTTAGTTCGAACTTCCCCTTATGTGAGACCTATCTGTCCTATATATTTTGATTACCTTGCTATTCGTGTATGGAGATATTTAAACAAGAATTATCAGAATGGTTTTTATTAAAGCACGGTGTGATAGGATTTGACCAATTCATCAATGGAAAAGCCTTATACGAAAAAACAGGTAGAAAAAAATATTTATGTGAAAACGAAGATTTAATTCTATTAATATTTATATCCTAAAAATTTTTCATAAGAAAAAATTGTCAAAATTTTATTTATTTAAATAAAAATTGATTTGCTTTGCAAGAGATTTACAAAAAAAAAAAAAAAAACCGAAGAAACAGATGGCATTTTATGAAAACAGTGCTAATTGTGTCTATTCACATTAAATGTGTTACCTTGAAATTCAAAAATTTTGATATTTTATTAGCAACTCTAACCATATATCAAAATATACATACATACATATATATAATTAGAACTGTTAAGCCTTCAAAAGTTAATGATTAACATTATTTTTTCTATGACTTCCTGAATAGAATTATTAATAAAGGAACTTTTTATTTATTTTTCTGTAGTTCATATTAATTACAAAAAGACCAGAACTAATTTTAGTGTTAAAAATGTTTTCTAAAGGTATTTTACTCTAGACTATGATCAGTTTTAAGCTATAAATCTTACAGAACGGTTCCTGGTTCTATTTAATAAATTTTATTACTGTGTAAATCATCTGCGAATTGAGTTATTCCATCATTCATTTTAGATTTTGCTTAAATTCTATTTTTGTTGGATTTATTAAAAAAAAAGAAACATTTTTATGCTATAAACATTATCATCACTCCTTTTGACATAAAACCCATTAAATAACTGTTTAATACCATATGCCAACCCCTTATGTTTACATCCCCTAATATCTTTTTACAACAAATTTAGATCAACATAACACAGAAAGATTAAAGCTAAGAATGATTTTATGAACCTAAGTACTTTCCTGCTAGGAATCATCATAAGATTTTTATGTAAATATTTATTTAATGATTGGTTTTGGGATTGATATTCATGTTTTACAAATTCTTTATTTAGGTTGAAAATCTAATTTAATTTCTTGCAATCTTTTCACAGTTCTATTGTGACAGATACATTATAAAAATTAGACCACAAAATTACGATCAAAAAAAATTTGAGAACATCCGGATTATTTTAATTTTCTTAAGTCTTCATTATTTTTATGCAGCATTAATAAAAAAGAAATATATTTAAAGAGGTTTTCTGCTCTTTTGTATTTGTCGGGAAATTTTTTGTTTCTGTTTATTTTTTTTTTGTTGCAGCCAAGTCTCGACGTTTAAATCGTCTATGAATGAAATTCAGTCAGAGAATAATTTGCTATAGAAATATAAAAGCTTCCTTTGTGGACCATTTTTTAGGATGACAAACAGCAACAAAAGGAATGATGCAGCTATGGCCACTTGAAAAGAATTTGTATAAAATTTTTTATAGTTTTTCATTAACTAATTCCAGTATTTGGCATTCGAGGTAGTTTGCTTTGGAATTAAAAAGCGTATAAATTTAAATAGAATTATACGGATTTAATATCACTTTATTATAATTTGCATTATAAAACTTTTAAAGACTACTAAGCATAATGAAAACTATTTATTTTATTGCATTTAACCAGAAAAATATTTAAATTAATCATATAAATAAACAATAAACCAACTTGTTAATAATCCACCTACACTTGAATGTTTTTCTTCGTAAGGAATTCATATTTTGTATTTCTTAAATCGAAAGAAAGTTATGTATCATGCTTTGGCGTAATTTTTTCAAAAAAAAGTTATTTAATTTTTAGTCAAGTATTATTTACAATAATTATTTTTACTACTCTAGTTGCAAATGAATAAGAGCTAAACCTTAAAAACTTCTTCAGTAATAAAATTGAAAAAGCCGCGTAAGTATTTGAAAGAAAGTTTTTAATTACTTGAAAAGTTGAACACTGATTTTGACAGTTCGATTTATTTTATTAATAGAAAGCTAACAAAATTTACCTTGGCTATTTTAGACGTACACAGGTGTAGACTGTTAAAATCGTTTACACTTGTAATAAGGCCGTAAGAGGACAAGGGAAAATATTTTGTAAATCAAATTTAAAATGTATTAAAAATTTTAAAAGTTTAATATTGTATCCAAAATAAGAAGTTAATTATTTTCGTAAATCTTTATGTTACTTATGAATTCATATTTGTAAAAATGGTCTTGACAATCTAGCGAGAATTTGGATTAATCGTAATTAGAGTTACTATGTGTTCATTTACTATATCCATCAGAAAAGTGTTCATTGGGGTTAAAAATTCCTTTTTTACATGACAAGTTGAAAGAAGTCATCAGTTATCATAGTATGCCACATAATACTGGGACGAGTATGGTAGGAAACTTAATATTATGAACTACTTAGAAACGACTAAACCTAACTTTTATTATTTATACAGATTTTTCTGATATTTAGAAACTTTTCACTGAATTTTTCATTTTTCCAAAGTAGCAGATACATACGCAACACAGTGAAGAAAAATAACTCGGAACATGACAATCTGCAGCTAAACATTTGGCCAGCAATTTTTAGTTTTTGTTTTCTTATCTTTGAAGACATTTAACATTACAGCTATGTTGAAATTTTAGATGTTATTCGCCTTACATCTTGTAATCTTACAATAGGTACAATTGAATTTTTTATCAAACACACCTATTTTAGGAGAATTTCACTATTGATGGGTGTTTATCGTTTTTTTACAAGATTGCCTTGTAATTTCAGTGATGAAATCTTTTTCAGCTGATGAGCTTCCGAATTGAATTTCTTTTTGAACATTCGTTTGTGTTTAAGTATATATACATAAATCTATCTTTTAAACTGAAAGTTTCCATAATTGGTAAATTAAACATAGTTATTTTGATTTCTAGAGAATATAAACACACTGAATTTAAATAGTAAAATTTCAAATTAAGATTCACTGAAAATTTTAAAAATGCTACAGTTCTTGCTTAAAAGATGATCCAATTTTATATAAAAATTTACTTTGTGTCAATATCGCAAGAATTGAATTCACATGAAACAAAAAATGAGAAAAATTATGGGCTTATAGTTTTTCTTTAGAGTGATTAGGGAGAGCGATAAATTTGACTAATTGTAAGTATTTTTATTCTGAATTGGGACTTAAAAAACTATTTACGAATAACTTCAAAGTTTTGATAGTAATCATTGTCAAAATATTGCTACTAATGTTATATGCTTGCCATTAGAAAAAATTTTCACCAAAATAAATGAACTTTAGTGAAGATATGTTTCTGATTAATATGAACTTCAACCAGAGTCGAACCTTGATTGAAATTTGAACATTGTGAATTTATCATTATAAATAGACTTGAGTATCATGAATAACGTTTAGTTTTTGTTTAAAGGTAAAACAGATTGTTTTATATTTTTTTGGTTACCAAATACAAGCATTAGTCGCTAAAATTTTTGGACATAAAGTCTAATCTTAGCTTTGGGTAAATATTTTTGAGTAATTACCAAAGACCTGTATTACTGGTTTAAGCTTTTGCCAATTTAAAAGGACGTTGAGATTTCGATTTCCTTTTTCTTAATAAATAATCCAACAAAGGTTATATTTACTATTAAAGCTCCTTATATTGCATGTAGGCATTTTTGAGTTACCTCTCGATTAATAAATTTAGAATATTTAAAATTTTTAAATTTTTTCTAATCTATACTTAGACTTTTTTGCTTCATAGTTCAATATCTTTCAAATTTACTGTTACTTATCCAAGATAAAACAAAAACAATTTTCTATACATGAAAAATTACAAATTAAATTTTAACTGCAATCATTTTGGCCACAAAAAGCTTTTATCCTCTATCAAAGGTACATTCTAGAAAGCTTTTAGGCATCAAAAAGGAAGAAATCAATTACAGTTATACCTAAGATTTTAAGCAACTTCTATTAGTTAATGGATGAATTTTCAAATCAAATTAATTGAATAAAACCAGCAAACTGAATATTAAAGGAGCTCCTGGTAAGTATCATTTCTAATGTAGTGAAAGAGAACTAAACAAAGTTTAAATGATGGAAATAGCAACTCAAATTGCTTTCAAGTTCTTGAAGTTGTTATGCTTACTTTAATTCAATTGTTCTATATAAGTTTAAATGATGTCTAAAAGATGATGTAAAGCATAATCCTTGTTGAAATACCACATCTAATAATCTAGTCATGGAAATGTATTTTGTGTTTTATATTTCATTTGATATTGTGGTATTTATTACATAAATATTCAAAGCTGTGGAGTAGCATTATCACATTTTAGTTCCTCTTTTATCGGTTTTAATCAAATATGATTTAAAATTATATCCTTATAGCACAATTTTTAATCACTAAAACTATTTGAATTTTTTATGCTTAAAGAACTTCTTATTTTGGTTGTAATCTCCTTTATTTGTATTTTTTGTTTTTGAAAAATTATGTAGCAGTGGTTTTTAGCATTTTATTTTAAAGGAGTTTGACATTAATCTCTCAAATAAACCAGAAAACTAAAATTTGCTCTTTAACAAGATGGCTTGTAAATTGTTTTATTAACAAAAAAAATAATATTGGGGGATATTTTCCAATGAGAAACTGTCCTCGTGGATATAAATTTCTCTATGGTAAAATATTCTTGATATTGTACAGCATTTTGATTTATGCTATAAAACTCAGTCTTTTAAATTTTTGACAGTTGTTTAAAATTTTCTTCTTTTAGTTGCAAGTAATGTTTTGCTGTCAGATTAAATTAAGATGTGACATTCCGAGTCGAAGTTATTCGTCCTGATTTTAATATAGACTAATTATATACAAGAACAATCGCGTTTAAGTTAGTTTACATTTTTAGAATTACTTTAACGGTACAAATTGAACGTGAAATTGTTATGAATAGCTCGCTAAACTTCTGGATTTGGTCATACTAGATCGTAATCAGGGAGCAAATGATGAAAGTTTTAACATGATCGGAATTAGATTAAATTGAAAAACTGTGAGTGTTTTTATTATTAATTATTTATTATTATTGCGAGTGTTACTAATAATTAAAGTCAAGGCAAGGAAATATCCTCACAATTGATGAAAGGCTGAAGTATTCATATAAACATTAATCTAACAAGAATATGAATACGCTTGGAAGCATTTTTTTCAGCCCTTCATTTTAACTGAAAATGAAGCTTACCCAATTAAAGTCTGAACGGTATAAAAAAATCAAATTTAAAACCGCAAACAATATGAATTATTATTATCAAAAGATCCTTCATCAAATTACGCAGTGTAAAAATTTGGTTACAATTTGGTACAAACGGCTCATCACCAAGAAATTTTGGAAAATTTCTGAACTCCGCAAATAAGAAATTTTCCTACCTTTCTTTTGGGTACATTTTATTGTGTTTACTAAGTCTTGTGTGTATTGTGTTTACTAAGTGTTTTTTTTTTTCATTTTCATTGAGGTATAAGCGGTTGGCAGCTAATCCCCGAAGACGCTTTAAAAAAAGTTTGTTCGCGGTGTCCCTCATATTTAAACACCAGATTATCTGAAATACGAAATGCAAAATAATTTTATCAGTTAATAAATGTCTGCAGGTAGAAACGTCGAGTATTTTGTTTTTCATTGATTTTTTAACTTTTTACAGCCCTCAGAACTCAAAATACCGATTTTTCATTAAAAAAATCAAAATTTTTATTATTATAAAAAGTGTTAAAATAAATAAAAAAAAACTTGACGTTGCTACCTCGTCATTTATGTGTAGAAAAAGCATGTAAAATTTGAAAAGCATCAGTCCAGTAATTTTTAAGCTACGGTGCAATTTAAAGGCAAAATTGTAGCAAAAACTTCACTTTCAAATATTGAAATAAAGTGACAATTCCCTAGCAAGGTAGAAAGAAGTGGAGACCTACAACCTCATATCTTCATTAGTTTCACTTCAAATTTTTACACAGTAATCTTAATATATTTTACATTAATATAAAAAAATAAAAAAAAAAATTGTAAAAAAATATCTTACTACCCCCTTAATAAAAAATGAAAAACCTCACACTCTTAAATATTTTTTATATTTTAAAAGAAATTAATAAAAAATGTTGACTTTAATTTTAATTTAATTATTTTTCTATCTGGCAATACGAAATTCACACAGTATCATAAATTTTCTCTCTGAACTTTCAATTAAGTTGAATGTCATTCAATACAGCTGATACTATTGAACGATTTAGTTGAAAGCGATTTAAAAGTTGTTTAGCCAGTTTGAGTTTAGCCACATGTCTTTTAAGTTAGCAGATTCAGTTTTAGTATCGTTTTGTCCGTTGCGTAAATAAGTGCTGTTAATTTTTTCTACTGAAAAAGCCATAAAAATTTCGAAATACGAGTTTTAGTTTAATAATTAAATATTAAAATTACACATACTGAAGTGCTGAAAAAGTTTTAATTTTAATATATTTTGTGTTGATTTTTACAATTGAAATTAGTTAAAATTTCTGGTTCTTATTTTGAAAATCATATTTTCCTAAACTAAAACCGGAAAACTAAACAGAAAAATTGAATTGTGTTAAAATTAATGAGTGGAAACCCATCGAAGCATTAATTTCACTTCTTTTGTATATTGATAGCAATTAAATTAAAAAACAAAAAGAAAAAAGAAAACAAAAAACTGAAAAATTATTAAGAGAAAGTTGGTCAGTGGTGCTTTCACGATTTGTTTGTTTTTTTTCTTGAATTTTTGATTTTTGTGTAATGTTTCTTGTAGCCATTAAATAAATTTTAATTTAAGTTCTAATATATGAAAAATGGCTAAAAAATGGCATCTATTTTATAACTGTATTAGCCAGACAAAATTTGTGTTAATATTTTTTGCTTTAACGGTAAATTGGTTACAACAAGGTCATGCCGGTCGTGTAGTTGTTATTAATAAATGTTGTCGAATTGGTGAACGTTTAGAGACAACAAAAAAATGCTTACCCGGTAGTACCGATAAATGGGTACCAGTTGTATTTCTATTAAGAAAAAATGAAAAATTTCAACCAACTGGAGAAGCACCAAAATTTTTTCATATCCATGAAAATTTTTTTCCAGAAACATGTAAAAATCCTGAATTATTTGAAGGATCCGGTAATATGGCTATTTTTTCAAATGGTTCATTATTTTTACGTGAAAAAGCATTAACAATATCACCTGATGATTATTGTGCTGACAAAGATGCAGCATTAGTTTGTATACCACAAATACATCGTGTTGATTTATTAATAGCACCAAAAAAATTAAGTAAAGTTAGAAAATGTTGTGGACCAAATGCAGCCTATAATGAAGTAACTACAACTTGTGAATTTTTTAATGATATTTCACATCCTTTGTATGGTGCTGATATTTTAAATACAACAAATGTTGAAGTTGTTTATGGTTTACCTGATTGTAAAAATAATTATGCTATAGTTGGTAAATTTCGTCATGATCAATTTAATATTGATATGGGTAGCCTTAAACTTGATTCTGGTAAAAATTTTGAAACAAATGATTTTTGTTTAGAGCATACACTTGAGGCAAACTATGAACCAAAACGTGAAATGCCACATGTTAAAATTTTTGCATGTTCTGAACATTTTTCGATTCCATCACAAATACCAACATTAAATAATAGAGATGATATTAAAACGATCCTTTATTCAGTTGGATTATTTATTTCGGTTATATTTTTATCGGCTACATTAGTTGCTGGTTTTTTGATACCTTCAAATCATCATGTCCTTCATTGGCGATGCCAAACTTATTATGTTGCATGTCTTTTGGTTGGTGATTTGTTACTTGCCATAACTCAGATATCAGGAAATTCCATAAGTGGTGCAGGATGTGTTATTATGGGTAAGTTTAATACAAAATTTATTAAATACATTAATTTATATTAAAATTCTCTTTTCCTTGGAAACCACCATTTAACAATTATTGAAAACTCACGAATACAGCTTACAGTCTCAAATATAAATGTTTTAAGTGATTCACTCTGTCCAATATCGAAACCGACGGTTATAATAGTTCTCTAAACGGGTAATTTTACCTGAACCGATAAAGTGATGAAACTATTCTATGTTTTAATCTTTCTGAAATTCTATGTTTTCCATGCAAAAATTTATAGGTGATGTTTTTTGTTCTTTCAAAAATCGTGCTAAAAATATAAAAAAGTAATAAATTTTGCCAAAATTTCTCCTCAGATTTTTTTATATCAAAGGATGCAATAGGGGCAGGATTTAATTAACCAAAATAATAATAAAAGATTCTCGAGTCAAAAAATGGAACTATGAAATATAAGCTTAAATTTTTTTTTTATATTTTGTCAAAATGATTTTTTTATTATTACTAAAAAAAAGAACCAAGTTCTTAGCTCAATCTAAAGCAATCTTCAAAGTATAAGATTAAAAAATTTAACCATATGATGCCATCCTACACGGAAGATTCGGGTTCTATTTTTACAAATAAGGAAGGTGAAAAAGAAAATGGAATTTTATTGTGCATTTATGTAATTTTGTTTGTCTTCCGTTTGTCTAATTGATATTCATCCATCATATGTGAGGAAAATTGCCTATATAGTTCCATTATACATTGTTGGCTATGCTCTCAAATATCAGGAAGAAGATTTGTTTTGTGAGGGTGAGAGAAAGTGGTGGATCATTCCAAAAAACACAAGAAAACAGGTTGAAAATCAACCTAAATCCTTGATTATTGAGGAAGCGACTTTTGATCGTAAGACTTATCGACTTCATACATTGACACCTGAGTATTATTCACATTGACAATTCTTCGAAATTAAAGGCGAAAATTATAAAGAGCTGAATTTATGCACACTTCTATGCCTCTATATGTACACTACCTGAATTTAGGCTCGTGTGTCTGAAGAAAAATACCTTCTATAAAAAATGCTCTAATAAAGAAATTTCTTTTTATTGTGATATTAAACAAAAAGCCCAACTTTGAGTGTAAATAACTTATTCAAATGCTTGACATGCACACATTAAACTTTTAAAACACACTAAAGTTGAGGACAATATTTCACATTTTTCCGGGAAACTTTCAATTCAACTTTTCGTCATTTTTGTGAATTACAAATAACAAATATTATATATATATATATTTTTTTTTTTGCTAAAGAATTCACAATTTTCTTTTTGGCATGCTGTTTTCACATTTTTAATTTTTTATCCATACATAACTAATGAATTCATGTTTTTTCAAACATAAAATATTTGAGTGAAATTGTCATCATTGCTGATGCTTTTGTTATGTCTACATCGTTAACAAAAAATTAAATAAACGTGTACTGAATTTTTAGTAAAATATTTAAATAAGCATTAAGAAAGATTTTAGAAGTTAAATTTTTTTATCCTTAAGAAGAATTAAACAAAATGAAAAAAATAATAATAATAAAATTAGACAACTATGTTTTTGCATTTTATTTAATAATTGCTAAACGGAAGCTTTTTTTATTTTGTGTCCTGAACTTAACTAAGCTTGTAAAAAAATTAGAATAGTTCCAAGATTGAAGGTAACCACATACTCTAAAAGATTGTGTTGTCGATGTTGTAACTTTTATCCTTATAAGTTCCGGTTTCAATCGTATTTTCCAGTAGTTGTTAAATGCGTTGAATACTATAAAGTACTAGAATAACTGGTTTTTGTATAGATAAAGATACGCACAATGTTATCAGTTAACGTTCTTTTTCTCAAAAGTTACAATATTTGTAACAAGTTAACTGTTTCGATCTGTTTAAAAAATGCGTAGTTGTGGAGCAAAAATTTGGCGATGACGTGTATATTCGTAAAACACAAAGCACGTGTAATATGAAATTAGGTTGCAATTAATTGACTTTTTTATTTTTATATTGCATTCCCTATACTTACTTGAGTTGAGAAATGTTTCCCGATTAAACGGGTAAAGTCAGGATTAGCTTGTCCAATGTTAGAGTTACACTCTGAATTGGTTTTGATGCATAAGTTTTGCTCTATTATTTTTATATAATATAAAGGAATCTAGAAAAACAATATTAAAAAAATTAAGAAAAATTTATTTTTAAGGAATATCCGCTATTTTCTTCTTTTCGTAATAGTTCAAAATCAATTCAAAAATGAAACAGGTCCTCAGCCAAAAATTTTAACTTAAAGTGTAATATTTTAAGCTTTTTTTTGAGGTTTCACGTCGATTTACAATAATAAACCAAAATCTAAAGGAGCTAAGTCTGACGAATATGGTGATTGGAGTAATACTTCCCAAACAAATGCTTTTATAGTTTCTTTAAATGGTTTCTATGTGTGAAATGGAACATTTTCATACAGCCAAATCACTTAGTTGTGCCTATTAGCCTAAGTATTTAACATTAAGAGTTTGGTTAGGTTTTAATTGCTCATGGCACGCAATACCGCTGGCACAAACACAGTCTTGCTTTGCAACTGACTCGATATAAAGGTGGGCACTCACTTAGTGCGTATATCTCAGCGGGTAACTTTTTTGACGTCAAAATGACGTACAAATGAATTTCATGCTGAAATATCCACATATGAGGGGGAACTTTAGCGTGAGTCTATGACGTCATAAAAGTTACCCGCTGAGATATACACACTGAGTGAGTGCCCACCTTAAGGTTTAGCAGCCAATATTGGTGGTTGTACTGATTTTTTACATTTCGGATTGTTGTAGTTAATCCATTTTTCATCACTAATAATAATTTGATTAAAAAACTTTTTCGATTCGAAGTATATGATTTAAAGACCTCTTGATAGTACATCAAAATAATATAATAATAATGCATACGTCGTAACGCCATCAATTACAAAAAACTTGGTACTATTTATTGTGAACGCGCTCTCAAAAACCCTATCCGGCATGCTATCTATAGATTATACCCGAGACGCATATGCCCTTTAATCACATTTAGGCAATGCTTTGTATTAAAAGATAATCCTTAAATATCCTTTATGGTTATCAGTCTCTCCGGTATTTTTAAGTAAAATCCATGGTATATAATTTCTTCCCAACAGGTACATCAATTCCAAATAGAATGCACAAATTTATCGTATTTTGTGAAACTATTTTTAACTAAAAAGTTTTCACTTGAATTTTATACAAGGCTATAGAAATCTGACCTTGAGACAAAAAAGTAAACTCTTAAGAACTAACTAAGAAATTTTATAAAAAAACAATAAATATTACCACAGGTTTGTAATGATGTGCTAAGACCCTTAAAGACATCTTGTTCCCTTCCTAGTAATTTTCTATTTTCTATTGTTTCCACAATAAGCATACTCTTTTATCCTGATCCTAACAAAATGTGTCCTGTTATACATATAATAGAATGGTTGCATGCTGACAGATGGTAAAGTTTTATGATTGTAGAGGATTATGTGCGGCACTCTCCTTGGACCATTGTTATTTTAAAGAATAGTGGCGCCTGTGTAGATTATATATAAATATTATATATATAGGAATATGATTACAAACAAAACAAGGATGAAGGATGATATTAGCTTTTGCACTTAATAATGTTAAGCAAAAACTAACTCGTAATGGATTTCCGTGTGCAAAAGCTTTTGTGTGTGATAGATGCGAATGAATTTTTAAATTTTAAAAAGTTGTGGGTATAAATATCATCAAGAACAGAAACTTTCAATTTAACTTGACGAGAGGAAATTTATTTATCCTTAATTCCCTAGAAAAAATATAATATTTACGTTATTTACATTTTAAGTCCAATAGATTTTGCTTCTTACTGTAATAAATCTTGTGGAAAAATAATTTAAGTAAAAGAATTGATGTTTAATAGGATAAATTTATTGCAAGAATGTTAAAGGATTTTAGAAATTTTTGTAGGATTGATGAGTCGTCTTTTTTGATACAAATGATAAATTTTTTCTAATTTTTATTAGAAGAAAACAACACAATTCTCTGTAACTTTATTGGATATAATATATAGCAAATATGCTGACTTCTCATCGTCAGGATCACATGTCTGATACATTGTTTCTCCTCACCTTTTAGGTTTTTTTAATTCTTATAACTGGTCAACGAACGACGATTAGTGTTTTCTTTTTGAATTTCAGTAACTGTAATCGTAGTAAAAAAGTGGTTTTTGAACATTGGAAGAAAATGTATTTATCTATTGATTGAAATTTCTTAAATATTTTTAGTGGGCTTATACGATCTGCCTATACCAAACACTGTGAAAAACCGAGCCAAAAAAAAAGGAAACTTAAGCAATGAAAAAATTCTCTAGTTGATCTAAAAAACGACACAAAAAAAAACAACCATAACTAAATTTCAAGTATTTTAGGAGGAATAATTTCCAGTGTCTTCATTATGTTTTTTTCTTCTGTTTATTGTTTTTGTTATCTTTCATCTTTTAATCTTTCAAATTACTATTATAAACAATTTTATTATTAGGAATACGATTACAAACCCTTTATTTATCAAACAAATAAATATTTTTGTATTTACATAGTTAGTTCAAAAGGCTTAAATTTTTATAACATATGGACCACATTTTGTGTATATTTTGGGCGCCATTGTTAAAATAATGCCGACAGTCTTATTATGTAGCTCTAGTAGACACAAATAAATTCCTCCCTTTTCAAGATAATATACAAATAACTAAAAAATGCATGGTTTACCATGTGGAAATAAGGTTTCCTTTTGTTGACAATCAGATATCAAATAAAGCCTCCCTCTTTATTAATTGTTTATTTGTATCTGTTTTCAAGTTAAAAGTTAAATATGTAATATACAAAATATATATTTAAAACAAAAAAAAAACAAAAACTAGATCCAAGTGTTGGTTAGTTAAAAAACTAAAAATCTTTTCTAAAAAATCCACCAGACATTTCTTCTTTTTTTTTTTGTAAATAGAATGCGCGAAGATGTACCTTGAGCAGAGCATATTTCTTGTTTCTTAAATGTTTTTCTTGTTGGTCAGGTTTTTTTCATTTTATTTTCTTCTCTTTCTCTCGTTCTTCTCTTTTTTTTGTTTCATATCTAAAGATGGCAAAAGTTTATATATATATATGAAAGGTAGGGTGCATTAAAAATGATGCTGCGTCAGCAGCTATAACAAAACAAGTAGAAGAAAAAAGGAAAGCAAAAAAAAAAAAAAAACACAAAACAAAATAGAAAAACTTTTGACAAGAAAGGTAAAAGAATGACGTGCAACATTTTTATAATGCAATACACTCTATAAGAAGCCCTTGATTTATAGTTTTTGTGCACACAAATATCCCGTAGAGCAATCTCTTAAACGTCTTAAAATTACTCAAGTGTGATTGGTGCGTAACTGATGTAATGGCGACTAATTTTGATACATTTAAAATAATTTTGTTTTTAATTACAGTTTTATTAAATATTTTTTAAATAAAATAAAATCATTTTTATTATAAGGATAAATCAATGCGAAAAATAATAATTAACGGCAGTTACATACCATAAAACAAGATCGATTTATTTATACCATGTACATTGTATGTGGTCTTTATTGGTAAGGAATTTATTCCATCAAATGCGATTTTAGAATTTTTTTTTATACAAAAACAAAAAAAAACTACAGAATGATATAGAAATCTATTGGTCAAAACTACTAAAGAAAGATTATTTTTGCTTTTGAGAGTTTCCTGACAAGCTTAACATTTCTCTGATAGATTTTAGAAGGATGATCATGATTTTTTCTTTTATATGGAATTAGATTGATCGATTTTTCATCTTTTCTTAACAGAATTTAAACTGCTGCCTTAAAATTCTAAACATTATTATGCGGTCATACATGCAGTCCCTCATGCACTCATTTTTGTATTTTATAGAAAAAAAGCAAGATAATAATATAAATATTATTCAAAGACATTAAACAAATTTGGTATAAGTAAGGCCGCATGAATGACGGACGGCGTAATGTGTTAGAGAATACTTAAAGTATAATTTTTATTTTTCTTTACTATTATTATTATTATATTTTAATTCTATGAATAAATAACAAGAAGAATTTACCAAAAGCTCGCAATAGGTCTATGACCTGAATTAAATGCAGCCATAACTGATGATCGGTTGATTGAATTACTGCACCTGTCGGTATGCTTTAGATGATTAGTTATGGTCACCTTGTATTAGTGACTTTTCAATTGAATAACTAACCTAAGCGACTATTTAAGAATAAATTCTTCTTATTCTTCTGCTCTTTTTTATTTATCGGGTTTTGTTTAAATGAGGGTATTGTGTCTGTAGTCCATTGTGAGGTTTGTTAAATGTGAAATAGTTTTAGTTAAGTGATATTCAAATATAATTTAATTGAAATTCTATACGGTATATTATTATTATTTTTTCGTTTGTTTGTAACTGAAATAACGTTAAATTAATTATTTGAAATTTGACAGACGAAAAACGAATTTTGTCGCCTACAAATTTAAATAATGAAAAAAATAATTAAAATATTTTGCGAATATAAATTTGAATATTTTAGTTTATAAAAAATAATGTTGAAATGAATGTCAGATGATTTCATGCTGGGAGAATTTTGCAAACGCCTACCTTAAATATCCAAAGATAGTCTCCTCCTTATCTTAAGTCTTAAAGGCTTGCTTTAAGTATTTTTAAATTTTTTTTTGTTTTGTTTTTTTAACTAATTTGAATTGAAAAACAATTTAATGAAAAAAACTATAGGTACTTTATTTGTTGATTATTATTATTCCGGAAGCTGTTGTTGTTGTTGTTTTTTCGCGAACTATAAAAAAATCTAAAGAATATATATTTTTTAGAATACGTGGAGGCTGAGTTTATAAAATATCGTTCTTTATATTCATGGCTTGAAATTTAACACCAAATCACTAAGTAGTGATTGTGTAGGATTGAATTTGAGAACTGTAAAATAATATTTTCTTGAATAATTGAATTGAAAACGCTTTAAAAAATAAAATTTAATACCATATTTGGTTTTATTTTAGAAAATATTTTGTTTTATTGGGGTTCAATGAAACTTGTTGATTTTAAAATTGATAAAATTTATAATAAAATGTAGGAGTTTTGAATTAATGCTTAATTTTTAACAAAAAGTCATAGGATTGGGGTAAATTATACATGATATAAGTATATCGATACTTTATAACAGAGAGGTGAAATGCAAGGGATAAATTCAAAAATTTCAGAGATTATTTTCAGCTGTTTCACAGAATACCGTAGTATCGATACCGGATTTATATTGTCAATTCTCAAAATTTTGAAATCATTTTTAACTCATTGGTAATATATCACTAGAAAAGTTAAAAATTCTCCACATTGTATAGAGATGGTGTTGCTCTTGAATATATTTTGTTCGTAGTTTTTGGTTCATAATTACTCAAGATGTCAATTTGATCAATCAAATAGTTTGGTTTTATAAGTTTATGTGCCATGAACGTTTCACCCCGAACTATTTCTTGCTTACTCTTACATTTTGTGTCTTTCCCAAATTTCGGCATCTCATTTGAAACGATATTTTAGGATAAAAAGAGTAGCCTTGGATCGGATTCTCTTATAAACTTCCTGCATTTCAAAATGAAATTTAAAACTTTTACAACAACTCTAAATTATAAAACTGCGAAACTCTTTTATTTTACTCTTATATAAAAATGGCATCTTCACAAGTGATAACAAGGCCACAATTCGCATAAGTATCGCTCAATGTGTACAAAAATTAAACACGGCACTGAATTGGCAATGCCATTAACAAAATGATTGCCTATTTGTCCTATAAGCGATTTATCGCCAAAGTGCTTGTTGCTATATTTTTGAACTCATATAAAAAAGAAAGAAAAAGTAAGTATTTTCTGTTCTCTGTACATATTTATAATTTTACACGAACTTTTGAAAAATAGCAATTTTTTCTGAAATATAAAAACAAACAAAAAATTTTCTCTGCCTTTCTTTCTTATAAACATCAATCTTTTTGAGTATGCAAAGTTTAAAAAACCCTTTTTTTTGTCATTGTGTGGCAATTACAAAATAATCCACTATACTTGTTGGATTCCAATTATCAATTCTAATCAGCAAATTTGTAAGAAATAAGAGCATCAACTTTTACAAATGACTCTTCAAAACTAATATTCTAATTATTTCAATTACTTCAGATTAATATATAAAAATAATTCCAAGTCCAAGTGCAAATCATCATCTTCCTTCTTGACAGTCTTTTCCTGCCAATGATGCGTCACAATGGATTGTTTTCAAAAGATTTTTCTCTTATTTTTTCATTGTTTTCTTTCTTTATGTTTTTTTTTTCTTTTTTTAAATCAACGCTGACTGCACATTTACTGTGAACCATTTGAATCTCATAACTTCCGGCCACATGAACAAAGCGTAAATGTCAATTCTTTACTAAACGTCCCTTTAAAACAAGCAAAATATGTAATTTAAGATCTTAAAAGAAGAAAACCACAAGAAGAAATAATATACTCGAAGTGATTGTGTGTAGATGTCTGATCTCTTCCCAAGAAGCTGATATTGCAAGGCATAGAAACTGTTCTCAATATAAACAGCCAGCCAACCACAACAGTACAAAAAAATTAAAATAAAAGTTTTTTTTACTATGAAGATGATATTACTTTAGTTTTTTTTTGTTATGTAGTTCCTTGGAAATTAATTGCGTGCATTGGTATTCACCCATCTAATTGCTAAAAAAGATTGATTCTATGACCAGGAAGATCGTTTTTAAAAGCCATGCAATATAAAATCAAAAATGTTGTATTAAAGAGGAAAACCCAATGGCATTTTAGTGATTTAGAAACATATAGAATTCTTGGTTGAATTTACAAGTTTTGCACTCTAGTTTGAATTAAGGATCGTAGCATGATAAATAAAATTTTTAAATAAGATATAATTTATCATTTTCTCCTTTATTCGGAAGATTTATAATTCTTTACATCACTGGATTTAGTTGGTTTTATAAGAACAACAAAATTGATTTATTTTTAAAATCCAGGAAATATATATTTTAATTTGTGTGTATATTAAATTACACACCAGATGGTGCTATAATTACCCCAGGGGTATCATAAATAATTTTTAGGTGGTATTTGAAAAAAAAAATAGTAATTATTTACAAATATTTTTAGATTTTTGTTTATTTATTTGCTATTCAACTATAATTTACAAGCAAGAAATAGTCATGCTAACAGCTGTATGAATATTTTATAATGTCTGCATAGAATTCACTGAGCATGAAAAAATTTGTATGTCAGGGTATAAGAACCTTGTGCGATATTAGCCGAGCATAAACCATAATATATGAAAAATACCCTCATACGGGTTAACATGTGCTCAACTAGCTCAACCATGACCTTGGTGAAGTTTTTGCAAAGGATTAATAAACGTTTTACAGATTGTATTCATCCGTTTGCGAATGAATTTCATCATTTTGTAAATGGAATTTACTCTTGGGTAAATCATTTTTTGTTTAGACATAAATATTAACAATTATTTAAAATTTGGTTTGTTATTTATTTCAAGAGATGGCATAGAATTATTTATGAATAAACAAATTTGAAAATTGTTAAATAAGTTTAATAGCTCTGTCAAAAAATTTGCTTTGGGGTGAATTTTAAGTTAAGAAGTAAACGGCCTTGAAAGTTAGATACACACGTACATATATATGTGTTATCACCCTTTTAATATAGCTACCAAATTAGGCCGTCTCAGTAAACATTATGATCCTTCCAATTTTAGAGCGGCAAGAGATGCCAATTTTCCGTATTCGTATTTTTTACGAAGTCTTTGTATGCAAACATCACATGCAATTTCTTTGAAATGTCAAACTTCAAAATTAAAATTACCGGAAAATAAAATAAATGCATAGCAAAAGTTAAAGATTTATTTTATAAAAATATTACAACTGGAATAATTTATTAAAAATAATTTTAATTGGGCAGCAAATAACAAAAACAAAGCACTACATTTTTACAAGGAACAGAGTGGCGGGGAAGGGAGGAGGAACACAGAATATCGGTTGAAAAAACACCTTTTTACAAACTATTTTGAAAGATATAATTAAACTAAATATATTGAAATATTTTCCAAGTTTTTAAGTAATTCTGAAAAATTTTTGTACAAAATTAAGTTTTTCTATTAAATCCCAAGCAATAAATATTTATAATTAGGATCCTTAAACATTATGATACAAATATTTTGCTCATTTGATTTAGGGTTGTCTTTTTGAAAAAAAAATGTTTCTTAATCCTATTATTGTTTTATGCAGAAACCTCTGAAGTACATTTTCATGAAGGTTTTATTTCAATAATTTATTTAACAATTTCTTGGAAATAAGAAAAATTTAGCCTTATTTTTGTTCACCTATTATTGCTTGATCCTTAATTACTTACTTTGAACTAATATATTTCTTTAAAAGGATAACCAAAATTTTATTTTTACCAAGCTATTTTTGTAAATTTCGGCCTCGGTAATTATAATCGATGCTAAGGTAGAAGATTAAGGGCTAATGTCTTTTAGAAAAACATTTCTTTAGGTAAGGAAAAATAACATTTTTATAGCACTAAACTAAAGTATTTTTAAGAATTTTACTTCTGTGAACCAAATTTTCAATTTCTTAGAAATGACTGGTTATGATCTTTTAGCTAAATAAGAATTACTTAAAAATGATAGCAATTGGTACTGTAATATCTTTTGCAGTTTTTATGACTAGAACCTTAGTAATTAAATTCTTAGAAATTCTATCAGGCTTACTTAGGTAAAATAAATTCAAGAATATGGTATAAACAACCAAAAAAAAAGATATAAATTCGGATTAAAGTTATAAAAAATTTATGGCTTTTCGTATGATCTGAGAGATGTATGTATATATCATCAAAGAGCATAATGTTTTACATAACGTTTTGTAAACATATTTAGTTACATTTTGATATAATCTTGATGACGTGTAAAGCTTAAAATAAAATGCTTGGCATGTAGAATATAAAACGGTTTAGATGTTTTTTAAAAGTAAAACATTAGCTATGGTTGCACTTATGGCCATAATCCAAACCTTTTTACTATCTTTTGAAACTTCTTCAAAAAACTTATAAAGTTGGGAGTATGTTGTCCAGATATAGTTTGATTTTTAACTTATTAACCTGTGGACACAATGGAGGTAATTTTTGATTGTGCGATTTATCAATGGCATGTGTCGATCAAACCTATACAAATAAGAAATTTCACTTGACGAATGAAGTCGCTCAAATGTATGAAGTTGCTTCTTTTGGCATTCACTGTGCTCACAATAGGCTTGCATTTTTAAATTGTTGTCAAAATAACGTGACTTTGGTGTTAGGACTTGTGCTCCAAAACTATAATTTTTGAAAGTTTTTCATTTGATAGTTTTTATTTTTTTTTAAATTTACACTCAAACATCCATATACTCTGAGTATATTTCGGTACAGTGCTAATCATCCAATAACCATTTTTTAACCCTGTGTTCATATGAAAAGCCAAAATTAAATTCAAAATGAATCATGATGTGGGAGATAAGTAAGAAGCACATAAAAAGTTTAGTGAGAGCTTGCTTTGTATATTTTTTTTGAAGGTTGAATATTTTTTAGTTGGAACATGTAAACTTTTTATAGGAATAATGGGACCTTTTGTCAAATATTTTGATGGTGCGTGGGTTTTAGTAACTAGCTCAAAATTTGACTTTTGTTTTATTTTATTTTTATTTTTTCCATTTTTCAAATCCATTTCTAGTTCAACATTATAAAATTTTTGGATAATATAATAAATCGCTACTTGTACTACTTGTTGATTTCTAGGACGTAGTTCTCGTTTTTCTTTTTTTTGTTAATTTTTTCTAATATGAAGAATTAATCTTGTTACTAGGTAATAATTTACAATAAGTATTTTTAGCTCGTTTTCCAACTTCTAAAATTTTATACAAAAATTTTTTTTGGTGGAATCTCAAATTTGTGCACATCTTTGTTTTTCTTTTGTGCTGAAAATCAGTGAGATCAGCTTTCTCGTCTAACACGGAAGTCTTACACACCAGAACTTATCGATTTTCTTGAAATCCAGATATTTTATAGTTTTTCAAAATTTAGGACACGCATATATTTGCTATCGGCTAACATTTACTTTAAAGGTGTGAAAACTACCCCGGTAAATTTACCCCCTAAAACAAACTTTTCTTTATAACTCGAATTTTAATTAATATTCTTTAACGAAAGTGAAAATAAATTATTTGTATTAAAAATTAAAAGCTTTTGTTTTATCTTGAGCCGAACATTTCTTTTGGATAGTTTATAAAGCAATATTTTTAAAATAAATTTATTAACATTCACATTTTTTATACGATATATTCAAAAGTAATAAAATCCTTTTGACTACTAATATCTTTGTATATTTTGTAGTAATAATTCTGAGTGAATGCAGAATCCTTGTAAATTTTGTAATAATAACTTTGAGCAAATGCCAAAAAATATTTAAAATTCTATAATTTGAAAAAGTGTTGAGTAAAGGGATAACATGCTTGGAAAATAATTTATAGCCTATACGGAGTTCATAAATTAAGGAGAACTTTTTTTTTTTTAATCAATGACATAATACTCACAATAGAGCGTTGTAATCGTGTTTTAAAAAATTTATAAAAGAAACTGTTTTATGTGCTTTATCAGGAAAAACACAGCAAATGAATTTCGTTATTATAAGATCAAAACCTTTTTTAAACCCTTAGCAATTTCGTATTCAGATATGAAACCGTTGAAAACATACTCTCAAAAGAAAAGAAAAAGAAAAAAATGAAAAACAATTTTAATTTAATACCGTGTTACCGTTGATTGCACTATGCCACTTTTTACTTTTGTTTTTTCATTTTGGTTTTTACCGTATAACTTGTGAGATAAGATTTTCTTTTTTTTTTCTTTTTTATGTTCACTTGCTATTGTCTGGTATTCACCTTTGTAATTCGAAATAATTAATAAGTAATTGAGCAGCAGTCTAAATTGGATAGTGATGTTTTAGTATATTGGACATAACAGTTAACTACATTTTGATTATACTACAATTAACAACCTCAGTCCTAGCCGCACTGTTTTTGTATAGCGACACTATTCGATATAATAACGTCTCTTATTTTAAGTTCTTACAACCTTTTAATAATTTAAGTTTTATATGTATAAATTTATATATGTATGTATATAATGAGTTAATGCTACAATATCAGTTTGCCGTTAGGCAGTTATATAGACACAAAAAGCGAATTTAATTATTTTTTTTTGTTATAGCTATTATTGACCTTAACCACAGCAGTCAATAATTTAAAATCTTTTGTTGTGATAATTAGTTGCAATTGTTTGTGCCTTACTGCTACATAAGTGTATTAAAACAACTATTAAAAAAATTTTTTATAAATAGATTTGTTGTCTTAGATTCAAGTGACGTTGTTTTCTTACTGCAGAAAGATAACAATTTTTAATTTTATATGAGTGAGAAATAAATATCAATAGCATTTGTTTTGTTTTTATGTAAATATCTGTGTACCTATATCGTGATAAGGACCATCATATAAGTTGTTGATTTTTGTTATAATTTTGGCATTTTTATTTATTTTTATTTTTTACATTTTATATGTTTGTTTCTCTTAATTAAAATTTCTATGTTGTTTGGAAATTGCTAACAAAGAAAAATATATATTTTTCGAACAAGGTCAAGCTTTTATCTCTAATTTAGCATTTTACATGAATGAAGATGGCCGTAAGTGAGTTTACTTTCTTTAAGCAAACTATTGTACATAAATTGGATAGAATTGGTTTTAATTGCCTGCGGCTGATTTCTGTAAAAAAAGCGTAGGAGTGACAAATGTTAGGTTTTGTTATCTATAAACATTGATGTACATACATATATGCAAATTTATACGTATTTAAGCGCACACATAAAAAAAATCGGTGAATATCCTGGAATGCATGCATAAATTTCAATTTATCAGTGACAACTTGTTTTTTGCATGTCATGCAAAGAGATAGTTTTAACCGCTGGTTATATGTAAGCCCTTTTGATGATTTAACTAGTGATTAATTTCTATTCTTTACCTTCTTTTACAAAGCTTTAAAAAAGGCACAAATGCAATTCTTTCCTTTCCCAGAGCTCATTATTCTTAACACACGTATAAAATTTCAAAGAGACACAAATCCTAAGTAAAAATATTTCCTCATAAAATTTATACATTGTCTACAAAAGAGTTGCATCATTTTGAGAATGTTCGAAAAATTTTTCGCCGTTTTTCTGTGTAAAGCAGGACTCGAATTCATGCTTCGCATCGTTTCTTAATCACCATTTTTAATTTCATGTAGTATTTTTTTGGAATGTCCAACTGTGATCCACTAATAATAATATGATCACGAGTGTGATCATAGCAACACAGAGGGGTAATTTTGAACTTTCTCTTTCGAGAATTATTTGATGACAATTAATTGTTAAAGTTAGGTTAAATCTGACTGTGAATGTGAGGTAAAATATTTTGTATAATAAACAAATTATAGCAAATTTTTGATGAAAATTGGATTAATCTAAGAATAGTAGGCCCAGTATAAACACTCTTTTTTAAATATGGAGCAGAAGGTAGCACAGTACTAGTATTCTGGTAACTGTAAGCGTACTCTAAGTAAACTTTATTTAATTTATTTCTTTATAACATATACAAAACAAAACTGATTTAATTCAATTTTTAATACACGCAAATAATTTAATTTTCTATTAATTTCAATATCTTCATCATTTCCTCGGTTATTAAACTTTAATTTTTGCTTACATTGTGAATTTAAGTTTTTATAAATAAGGCACAAATTTTAATATTAAAAGTTAGTTGTTAGCTGTTAAAAAGTTATCAATAACCACAAAAAAATTCTGTTAAAGAGCGATTTACTGCAGCTAAAAATTTTGATAATTTGTTATATGAAAGTATCATTCAATATGATTTTATGGGCTCAAAGAGCGGTTTTTTCAGGTCAAAAAATTAGATCACATTGTGATCTTCTAAGTATTTATTATCTTTAATAGACACTTTTAAAAATTTTACGTATAATCTGGCTTAATTTTGTCAGTTTTGTAGTTGCTTTAGCTTCATATTAAATTTAAAAAAAATTCTATTCCTGTTAATCTGGAAAAATCGCAACTAAGGCTATAAATAAATATTTTAAAAATTTTAAACGCGTTTTTCTCAAAACTACTTTTCCAAAGACGGTGATCACTGCCATTCAAAAAGTACATTACCGATTCACTTCAAACTTGGTGCACATTTTCGACATAAAAAATACTACATAACTTTAAAGGGGGACCATTATGGTTAAATTTCAAGGGTTTTTGATTTCGGGTAATTTCCGGCTGAGATACAGTGATCACCGCAAATCATCTTTTTCCGAAAAGGTTCCAGGAAAAACTGTGTCACCGTCTTGTTTGTAAATATTTTTTAACAAACAAATTACAAAATATTGCTAAAATCATATTTAATAATGTACAAAAGGTTTGAATAAATTTTTTTAATCCATATTCATAAAAAAAATTCACGAAATAAGTGTTGTTTTCTACGCTGAAACCCATACCCTCCCCCCTTAACACAGGAGAATTAATATTTCTTATACTCTTTTTGATATTGAGAATGATTTACTTATATTTATTTTTAATTTTTTTGTGCCCACAAAGAGTTACTCTCCTCATTCACTTATTAACTTCCCTTTCTCTGCTTTATTTCTTTATCTAAATCTAAATCCCGATTTAAATCATCCCTTGGTGATCAATTCCTATAATCAAAAGAAGAAAAAGGAATTTAATTGATTGCTATATAAATCAAATAAAACAGGTGCCCGTTATTAATGGTTTTCATATATAAAATTTTAAAAACGACATGACATCAAATTTTGTATTAATGAAAATTTTTTTCAAAAATTTTTTTTATAGGACGACTAAATTTAAAAAACAACAACAAAATTAAACCTAGTATATGCAATTTCGTTATTTAGTTTCTGAGAGTTTCTCTCTCAGAATTTAAGTGTGAAAAAAAAAGTATGAACTGTCCTAAAAATCGTCTACAAATATTAGTTCTTCTCTTTATATTCGTACAGCTAAGTAAAAAATATGTTTTATTGTTTAAAATACACAAATTCTACTATTGTGTTTGTCTTAAGGATATTTTTAAATATTTCTTAGAAAAAAGGAAAAGTATCAAAACAAAAATTGCACATCTGAAAGATTAAAATACAAAAAACATGACAACAATTCTTGTAGTCCTGACATATTAAGAACTATAATACTTTATAATACATACATGCATGTAAATGTAAGCAGGATATGATTTACAATTGCAAGCAGCTGTACAAATTCTATTGAAATAAAAAAAAACTGCAATGGAATGCAGCCCTTAGCATTAAAAACACATTGAAATTTATTCTCTAAGTTAAGTTATAAAACGTGCTCTTCTGTCATTTTTATTGTTTGCCAGCTTAAAAAGGATTTTCAGATATAATTTTCAGAACAATCAATGTCAGCGCAAAATTAATAAAAGTCACCATCACCTTGTGGACAATCGACTTTACTTAACGTATCATTTGATCCAAAAAAAAAGGGAAAAACAAGGAATTATGTTTTGTATAATTAGGGTGAAATAAAGCAGATGCATTATAGCCCCTTAAAAAAATGTCAATATAAGAGAGGGAGGTGATTGCCTATAAATTATTTATGTTATGCTAGCAATTTTCATCAGGAATTTTAATAGTCATTCATTTTAATAGATTTTTATAAATTTTTTCCTATATAAATAAAATCCTGGCTATGGCTCGTGTTTTCCATTGATAGTGACAAAATTATGATTGATAGCATTTTGTATCTAATGTTAGCAAGGATTGGCAATATTTTGTTATGGTGGGTAATTTTTCATTTACGCTTATAAAAATTTCAATAAATTGTGAATCCTTTAGCCTGATTCAGACAGTTTCTATCGTATTTTTGTGGGGGAGGTTTCAATAGCTTTTTTTGAGATTTTAGAAACATGGTAATCAATTTTGTTATTTTCTTTCTTTGATAATGTTAAAAATGAATTTTTCAAAAATAAAGTTAATAAAGAATCTTAGCTATAGCCTTAAGCCCACATCTATTTGAAGTCAATATCGGATTTGACTTTTTCATTTATTGACATCTGAGGCTCTTTCTAACTTTGGTTCATTTTTCTTATTAGAAAATCAAGTAAATGGAATTTCGTAAATGACATTTGGTACTTTTAAGCTATTACTGTGGCTTCTTTTAATACTTTTAACAAGTTGTTTTTCATTTGTATCGCGTTGATTTCTTTTTGCTACTAATACAGGATGAAATATATTTTATGTGTTTTTATTTAGTTCAACTCCTCAACAAGGACCAAAAATGTAAACGAACAATCGAATTAGCTCCTAAATCAAATATTTACTAATTTCTTCATATTATTAAGTTCTATTGAGCATAGTTCTTAGAATCTAATCCGATTCGCTTATAAGTCGTATTTGGCATTATTTTTTCATGGTTTTCTCGAATTAAAAACGAAATGAAATCGAGGAATCGTTCACAGAATCTTACTCAAAAGCGAAAATTGATTAATAAGGGAAACATTAATGAAAATTATAACAGTCCTTATATAATACATATTCAAAATGTTACTTTTTTATGATTAATTATACATATGTTTCCAGCCACACGTTATACTACCTGAGTCAAGTGAAAAAGAGAGAAGAAAACGACCACCTTTCTGATATTTTTGACTTCATATTGTTTGTAAGTTTTGGCCTAGTTATGAAAATCAACAACGAACACTTCAACTTTATTAATTTTGCTTCAATTAGATACGATATTCTTGAGGTGTTGTTTAAAATAAAATATAAAGAATATTTTTTAACCTCCCTCATTTTAAGCTGTTAATGAACGGTATTTTTCATGTGCACTAATAAATTTTAAAATTATTTTTAATTATATTTTACATTATCAATCATCTAAGAATGGCTGGCGCTTATAACATTAGCATAACAGCAAGGAGCAAAATTTGAATAGCTATAAAAAATAATATAGAATTTTGATGTTAAAAATTTTACTTCAGCCGTGCAAGGAAAACTCTTTTGTAATAAATTTAATATTGCTTTTTTTCATTTATTACGCCTAATAAACTATTCATAGGTAAGGATAGAATATTTAACCATTGCTCATGCCGCACCTTAAATAATGGCTTGGTGCTTTATTCTACTACGAACAAAATTCTTAATTGGTTTTCATGTTTTTTGTTTTTTTTTTGCGGATTTACTTAGGACATGGGCAAAATTTCTACATTAAATTTATATTTTCTGGCTTATTAAAAGCTTTCAGGAAAGCAAAGTAATCACATGTTTTTTTTTATTATTCATCCAAAGGAGTCTATAATTTGCTTACCCGCTATTCACCTACACTTACACTAAGAATAAATTGGTGCTATTACGATTGGGGTTTAATCATTTCTCTGTTGAATAGCCGTTGTCTGTACAATTTACATATATAACTCAAGTTAAACTAAATTATCGGTTTTGCATATCATTCAAGGGTTGAGAATGACATAAAAGGGTTGCGAAAAATAACCATTGATAGTGGGTTTAATGTTGCGAAAAGTTTATTATCTATTGTTGGGGGTGAATAAAAGTATTTATGGAAAAGTGTTTTACATATTTGATTTCAATTTTTTGTTGTTTTTTGGGGATGGTATTTCCTTGTTATTTAGTGTATGTACTAATTTGATTAATCTCCTTGTGTGTATCCTTTTAGGAAAATTACAGAGTAATTTTCGTAGTTAATTATACAAATCTCTTTTATTATTGGAGGACAACAAATTGATATTCATGGTAGACTTGTTTTATCTCTTACATAAACAAAACTCTTTTTTTTTCTATTTTTATAATTTAAGTACAGTAAAGTCAATCCAGGCTTTAAGTTGTAAAAGAATTCGAAGATTCTTAATTTTGAAATGCCAAAAGCCATCCGTAAACATAGTCAAGAAGTTTAACGAACATCGCTTGCCGATATGAATTGAATTTCTCTAGTAGAAAAAGTAAGAGTTTACATTGATAAACAAGAGCCACTTTTTAGTCATAACACTACTTCCTCAGGGAAAAAAACCAATGAAATTTGTTAGAAATGAAAATTCAAAGCGGCCGGCTTGGCTTTTCCATCATAAGCACGCAAAATTTCGTGCATAAAAATTTTTCTCTACGGTATCGTTTTACATAGAAATGCCTCTACAGGTGATAGACAACACATATTCACATATTTATTTAATTAATAAGTGTTTGTGCTTATTTTTGTTATTATGCGCGAATGGCCTCTGGCAGTGCTTACTTTTCATTCAAGATAGCATTATCTAATGTCAATTTTATGATTTGATTGCATTTTACAGTTTTTTGTCAATTAAACATTTTTAAAAATTTATTTGTTGTAATTATGAAAATAAAGTAATTGGGTCATTAATAAAGATTTTTTTATTAATATTTTTTAACTTTTGCACTCTAACAAACTTGGGTTAAATGAATTTCCAGCCTAAATGTGTGTATGAAGATAATTTATTAACTTTATAGTAATATTTATGAAGGAATTTTGCAGCCACTAAAGTCACCAAAAATATAAATTTTTAATATTGTGGATCGACAGTTAAAAATTTTGTTTATTCCACCCAAAAATAGTCCAAAAAATTCAAATTGCAAATGTGATGTATTCAATCAGCATTTCGGTTTATTTTGGGACTTTTGAAGCCGTGTGCAAAAGTTTAGTCGTAATGTTTACTTAAGGCTAATATTGTCATACAAATGTTCTCTTTGTATTAAGATACAAAAATTTGTTTAACATGGTTCGGTAATGTCCAGCTTATGCAACGATAATTTCTTCCTCATTTTTGAAGGAAAATTGTGCAATAATGTCGCTGTGCTCATATCCGTTCCAAAGACTCGGAGGCGGCATCGTGGCAATTTTGTTTATTTACGAAGCCAAAAATTTGGAAAGGATCTTCATTTGAAAAAATGATTTTTCTGTAAAAATGCTCATCTTCGATTAAACGTTTCTAAAACTCAAAACGCGATATGGGTTAGGTTCTTGTGCTAATTGAACTTTGTGTGGCTTTATTCCGAGGTCAAAAAAGCTTTTACTTTAATTATGTGATCCCAATCCCATTCCAACTTCAAAGATAATTTCTTAAGATGGAAGCGATTCGGTATTAAACCTAAAACATTTCCCTGTTAGCCGTTGACTAAATTATAAAGATTATGCACATGAAATCTTTTTCAGTGATGAGTTTCATGAAAACTAAAACTTATGCTCCCTGTACTGAAAAGATCTCTCTTAAACCAAACTTTAAAAATACTAATTAAATTCTTTATCATTTTAAAATTTACATAATTTTACTTAGAAATAGTAAAGTAAGAGTCAAATTAGTCTGTTACACATTTAACATGAAGTCACCCTTCCAATTTATCACCCTTTGGAGATTTATTGTTGACGTGATTACTTCTTATTGACTAACCCCATATTAAACCCTAAGCCTTAATTGCCTGGTTCAATAAGAAATTTTCTTGGTAATCTCTCTCATCATATTTTTCATCAGATTGCGTTCTAATGAAGCAAGCTGATGTCAAACACTTGTCACGTTTCTTTTTTTATTTTTCAATCAAGTGAGGAGATTTACTAAAAGTATTGTATTGGGTAAATGCCACCCTTGAAACTCAACAAGAAATACAAAATATCATGGTATAATATTGAAAAATTTAATCTTAAGACGCATAAATTTTAAAGAATTTAAAAGGGTGAATAAAGTAGAAGTACTCAAAATGTTTCCGATATTTCTAAGTAAGAGGGATTATTTTACGTAATGGAAAAAACAAAAATACTGTAGTTGAAATGAAAATTTCAAATAAAATACGAACAAGACTAAATATTCATCCATCTTTGATAGTAGCTTTTAAGGAGACGTCTTCCGGATCACAGTGAATGTGGATAAATCTTGAGACCAGTAAAATTAATGTGTCTCAAGAAGTGGTAAATCAAGCATTCTATTATAAGAAATTTTTATAGCATGAGAGGGAAATATGAACTTGAACTTGGTGAGCCATTAAGAAGAAAATTAGCGTGCTTTGTATATATTTATTATTTTTTTGACAAAATTATAGTAGTAGTTCTTTAAGAGAACCAGATTTTCATTATCTTATTGTGTTTGTAGTCCATAAAATCTAATACATGAATGTGTTTAAAAAATTCAGACCTTATTTTAAGGGATATTTGTTGGAAAATAAACTTTGTTGGAAGTAAATATATTGAAATATTTTGCAATATATTGTAAATTTTTGCATAAAAATATTTAGAAATATGTCAGAGGCAAAGAATTTCTCAAGTTGTACTCCGAAAAGTCAATTTACGGTGATCTCCATATCTCAGTTTGGAAGTCAGTAAAGTTTACTTAGATAAAACATAAGTTTTTCCTTCCTCCAATAATCTTTTTTTTTTCATTTTTATATGTTTTGTGGCCTTTTGAGCACAATCTTATATTTTGTCATTTTCTAGCTATTTTTTGTAGGGGAGAGATAATTTATGTGTAAAAAGTAAATCTAAAATCCAATTATCACGGACTTTCAAAACGTTGCTTTGAAAAAAAAAACGCTTTTAAGGTTTGTTTTAAACTCGGAAAAATGTACAAGAGGTGTGCAAATTTAAATGTCACAATAATTAGTAGAGTATTGACCCGAATTCCTTGAAGTTTCGAGATAAAATTGTTAAAATGTTGTACAATAACAAAATGTAATGAATTGTGATTTTTTAAATGTTGTAAATATCTCATTGGAAACAAACTAGTCCAAAATTTTTAGTTCGTTTTATAACCAAACTTCATGAAGAATTGTTAAAGTTTTATTGATCAACTATCATTAGTTGATAAGACTCCTTTTCGTAATCTAAAAATGGATTTTATTACTTAAAATATGGAACTTCGTCTTAAAAATTTTGGGAATGTTAAACAACATAATCAGAAAACCTTTTTTATTTATTACCATTTAAGGGGTTATTCTAGTCTAGAATATTAGGAATTATCTTAGGTGCAAAGAAAACAATCAATATTCTTACTATCTATTATTTTACAAGTTATTTATTAATGCTTAAAGAATACAAAAAAATTTCAAAATTAAAAAAGCTGCAGGCTGATAAAGTGGGGGGTCTTAAATAAATGTCGAGCGAAGCTTGTCACGATTGCTACCCTCTTAGTAATCTGAACAAAAAAGAGGGTTTTTTTATCTAGAAGAGTACTATTGTACTAACTAAAATAGTTGAAGAAAAGAATTTTAATCATTTTTTCTTTACTTTTTTTAAAAATAGTAAAAATTGGAAATTTATTTTAATTTTAGTTTCTGTGATAGAGAAATGTATAGAAGAGACTCACACCAAATTTCAAGTGATTCGGTTCTGTAGAACTTGAGAAATCATGAAAAGAATTTCGAAAAAAGTAGTTTCGTGAAAAACGTGTTTTGGGTAAAATTATGCGCAGTATAAGCAATTTCTTCAATCTGGTCATTACTATATATTAGGTTGGTTATTGTATTTACAAATATATATGTAAATGATAGGCGGTCCTTATCGTTTTTTGTTTGATTCGTTACGGCCGAGCCAGTTTTCGATGACGCTTGACTTGAACAGCTATATTTCCAAAAAAATCCACGTTAAGACATATTCTTAAAGGTTTAATCATTGAAAATATGAAAAAAAAAAGAATCGTTTTTTGCAAATTTCTAGGCTACAATATTCCCTTAAGCTGGTAAAGAAAATTTACAATTAAATATTTTTAATATTATAACTCAAAAACGCTTTATTCAAATAGTCTAAATACGAAAAATTTCAATTAAAAGCAGCAAATTATGTCTTCCTTTTTTTGAAAAAAAAATTATTGCATTATTGCTATTGATTAAGCAAGCAATTATATTCAATTTTAATTACTTTTTTCAATACATACAAAGAATAGTTTCACTATAAAACTAAACAAAAACTAATTACAAAATTCAATTGCATTATTAACTAATATCAATTGTAATTTAGTTATTTTTTTATTGTCAGCCATGCTTGAATTTATTATCATATTATTTCTAATCTTTCCATTTGAAACGCTTGAATTATTCAATAAGTAGCAATATGTCCTAATTTCATTCTTTTTAACGGTTGTAATTTAAGCTACCGGCCGGTAAATCAAACAATTCAGTCATATCTTTGTATTTTTTTTTTTTAATTAAATGCATAAGCTTAACGGTTAAAATTGTCTTTTGATCTCAAGTAAAACGTATAACAGTCATTTCAGCTAATTAAAGGTAAAAAATAATTAAAAAACCAAAAATCTCATAGGTTTTTGTTTTAAAGAACGGCCCTAAGTAATAATAGAAATCAATCATTTTACTAGACACTCTGTCTCAGATTCTTTTCCTTGTAATTGTTGTTGTATAACGTTAAAATACTAATCAAAATTTTTGCTTAAGAATTACTAAATTAAACTTGGTAACAGCAGATGTGCCTACAGATGAATATACCCTTCTCGCCATGAAGGCGCTTATAATTATCACGCATTGCTTTAAAAGTATGAAAAGAAAATAAAAATAAAAGATATGACGCTATCAAAAATATCAACAGTAACCACGGTATTAGTATTGAGTGTGAATAGCAACTGGTAGCTGGCTAAAAAGAAAAGAAAAATTTTCTCTTATCTGTTAAATATATAACATTGATTGAAGAAAAAAACAAACAAACAAAAGTAAACCAATTTGTAGTTTTGTTTAAACTAACGGAAAAGGTGGCTATCACAACTTAAAATAATCCAAAGGAATTTTTATTTGTTTTTTAGAATATTGACTAAAATTAATATTCGCAAAAATATTATTAACGGTTTTGCTAACTAAATTATCTAATACCACATACATAGACATATAGTTTTTTTTGTCCAAACGGCATTCATAATTAAATTTTTCCAACAAGCGACCTACTAAATAAAAGTCATTAATTATAATGACTTTATTCGCATCAGAGTTTCATACGTAATCACAAGTAAAGAAAAAAGTGTCAAAATGATAAATGTTCTTGGAAAAAATTATTTTTAAGACTACTTTACAAAAAAAATCACAATTTATTACTAATTTTAGCATTAATCAAATTGAAAAAAAAAAGTTATTAACTAATTTTAAGCCCTCAATTTAGACTTTACATGAATCGTTGAAAAGAAATTCGCTTAAAATTTTACTAGTAGCTTTACTTCAAGCTATTTGAATTTAAATAATTTGTAGGTTTGGATTATGTGAGAATGGTATTAGGCGTTTATCGCTGATGATGACTGAAAGTTGTGAAACGGTTGTTGTTATTTGTCAACGAGGTTAGATGATGAAGGTAGGCGCTTCCATAAGTTTTAGGAGACAATTTCAAAACTAGTTTGAAATTTTCAAAATTTCAATTTTTGGTTTTTCGATAATTTGTACCTTTAAAATTAACATATTAAAATTTCAAGTGAAAATATCAAATAGTTTTTGAGTTACATCCTTCTAAAGAGGAGCTGCTCCTATGTTAGGAAAAAAAGGCACGTTACTTGTCTTTAAAGGCGTTTTTTTTTTTCAAAACTACGTTTTTCAAGTTTTCTGCAGCTGTAACTCGATAACAAATTGTACGATCTATTTGGCTCTTATTTTAGCATATTTTGTACTTGTTTCCCTATGCAATGAACAACCAGTTTTATGATTGGATAAAAAATATAATTTTGCGGACCAAAGACAACCAAGTTTTCTTGGCAAAATTTCAATTTTTTTTTCCAAAATCCGCGCTTTTATGGCATTTTAGTTTTTTTTCACTATTGGGCAATTGTTTAATGATTTTTTAGTTTTTGTTTTTGTTTTTTGATATTGGGCACTTTGAAGGCCAGATGAAATGCAGCAGATTTGCTTTAAAACCCTTCATATACAATTACGTGTAAACTATGTGGTTTTTATTATGATGGGCCTAACCCGTAGTATATCGCGCTTGAGCCAATCTATTATTGCATCAGGTTGTAATTATTTATCTTATGTTCGAATGTCTTAATATATTATTTAATATTAAAGTCGAATGGCTTAAACTTTGCGTGATCCTTTTCGACCTAGACTATTGAAAATTAAATTAAAGCTTGTGGGGTTAGATCAAGTTTTTTATTGCTTGAGGTATGTTTTCATTGGAAAAGAGAACTTATTATAATATTACACACATTTGTACCTATTTCGTTCCCCAATTTATCTTTTAATTTGAAGGAACTACCGAGCGTTTAATCTCACCTTAATTTAAAAGCATGAATTTGCGATGAGAGGAAGTAACAATTGTACTAGTACAAATTTTAACTACTCAGAATAAAAATTTTTTAACTCCCTGTTTCCCAGTTCAAGTTTAAACTTGGTTTAACTTAAGCTTCATTTAAAGTTAAATTTAGTTTAAAATATTCACGTTTTTCACAATACGAGCTTAAACTTCAAATAGCTGAACTACTGCTACTTAATTTTGTAAACGTCTCTTATGTTAGATGTGGGATTCTGTCTCGGTTAGAAGTCAGTGTGAGAATAAGAAAGTCGGATTTTGATATAATTTTATGCCATACATTTCCTGTTAGTAGATATATGTATGTAGCTCCTATTTGAATGAAGGAAAACAAAATATAAAATTTGGATTTTGGAAGAGTTTTTAATTGTATTTTAAGAAATTATATCAATCAACTTCAGATATTAATTTATTGTCTTCAGCACTAGGCCGACAATTCAATAGGTAAAACTTCCCAAGGCTCTATTTCTGGGAGTAATATCAGATTAACTTGATTTTTGGGGAACGCTTAAGACATTTCTTTACTATTCAATAAAGATTAAAACAAATCGTACTTGAAAATCCTGTAACCTATGTAACAGATTAAAAGAGTTGTAACTGAAATCGCCAAGTTAACAGGACACACATTTACCTTAAATTGGTGAAAAATTCTATTACGATGCTAAATTTTGCAAAAAAATTATAATAAAGAAAAATTCTTAAGTATTTATATTAATGTGATAATCTTTAATTTTTTGCTTTATTACATATTTATTACAATTTTTTTCCATGGAGCTTTTGCTTTTTCGTTTTTTTATATTAACAGAGATTATAGGCTAATGGGATTCATGTGTAAGTTCTTAATCATGTAAAAATTTAAATTTTTCATGGGATTTATGTTGTTTGAATTAGTATAATGATTTGTAAAGCAATAACTTACCAAATTTGTAACTTGTGTATCATACGCTTTATTGGTATTAATGATATTTATTTGGTACAAGTTATTAAAAAAATCAGTTAAAATCCCGTGCTTTAAAGGAGATTTTCTTGTCTTTGATTAAATTAGTATATGTTTCTTTGAATTAATATAAAGTTTTGAAACTGAATATGCTTATATTATTACAGCTCAAAGTACAAAATTGTTTTCCTTAACACGTTGAGGATGGCGTGTACCACTGGGGTGGCGGCTCACATCAACTATAGTCTTCCTAGACTAGAAAACTTTATGTGGTTAACAATAATTTTTTTATTAAAATCAACTTTTAATTTCTTAATACTCCAAAAGTTTTTTAATTTTTACTCAATTTTAAAGATCTTTTGCTTAAAATTTTTATAGAAAATTTATCTTTTAACTGAACAAATAAACAAATTAAAACGTGTCGGTTTCAAAGAAACCGTAAAAACAGAATTTTTCTCAACTTTGATCGTCGGCTACTTCGCCAAGTTTTAATTTATACTTGCACTCAGGCAATATATACAAAAAAAAGCCACTTTCTTAACAACGGCCAGTACGAAAGTCGGACGATTGAATAATTATTTTTCAAAATGTAGAGTAATAAAGAAAAAAAGATTTGAAAAACAGGAAGATGATTTTTTGGATAAAAAAATATAGTTATCTAGTCTGAAAAACACTTTATGCTTACGTTGATATTTTTTGGGGGACTAATGTAATCAAAAAAACATTTTTCAAGCGCTAAATTGAACTAAATTCAATGCGCATCCTTTTCAAAAGCCCCATTACCTAAATAAGTGCAAGACATTTTTATTCTAAAACCTTGACCGAGAATATATTAATTCAATGTTCAGGAAATGAAAAATACTTTAGAATAAATCCATACATAATTCCATTTTTGTGAAAACAAAAACAAAGAAAATACAATAAAAACTACAATGAACTTTTCTAGGAATTTTTAGTTTGCGCTTATAACGGTCGAATGCTCATTTTATTTATTTATTTTTTTTACAAAATTCATCATGATCTAGTTAACAAAGGTCATTTGCATGGTTAAAATTTTAAAATTGAATCTAACCTTGACTACGACCCCAACATGAAGTGCAATTTTATTTGTTTTTATTTTCAAATGGGATTATAAACCACAAGAAGTCGTCAACAAGAACTGTGGGAAAACTTTTGGCTTTCATGCAGAACTTAACCCGGTGTTCATTAGAATTTCGTGATGCAACAGTGATCATTATCATTCTTTAGACTATAAAAAAAAAAACAAGCTCCTCTATTGCCCTAGGACAAACATCTTGCTTAGATCTTGATGTTTTTAACCATTTGCATTAACTTTTTGCTTGTCTATTTTGACCTAAAACTTAACAGTCTCATTTTATATTGATTTCTTTATTTTTAATCATTGTCCAAAATAGAAAAAAGATGTGCATATCATAATCAATTGACAACATCTTTCATCTATGTATAAATAAAATATAAATAATTCATAATATTAAATTACGAATAGAAAATATGAAAGTTCACTTAGGGCATATGAGATTGTGCTAGTTTTGCTATTTCGTTAAATTTGTTACGGATAAGACATAATGAATTTTTGCTATGTCGTCTGCAACTGAAACAATTTGTATATTTTGCATTCCTTGGAGCATATTTCTGGATTATATTTTACATGATCTGTGGGCTGCCTTTAAATAGAATTCATCTTTTATGTATAAAACAAGATGACATTAAAATCTTAAGAACTAATTGTCAAATCTAATGTCGAAAATTTTTTTTGATTTCATATTTTTAAACTTGAGAAGTAATTTTTCTTATTTGTTTGTTTTTTATAGCTATCTTCATGCATTTCTTCTTTTTGGCTGCGTTTTTCTGGCTAAACACAATGTGCTTTAATATTTGGTGGACTTTTCGGTGAGTAATTTTTATTAATTAAGTAATATTTCAAAAATTACATAATATAAATAATAATTGAATATCAATTATTTAAAAAAAAATGTAAACAGGAAAATTTAAATGTTTCGTGCTAAAAAACTTTTGAGTTGCTTTAGTGCCACTCTTGATGTTAAAAAGAAATATGAATAGTAAGATAACAGATTGGTTAACTAGTCTGAAGCCTAAATACACCAAGATATAATTTTTTTTGACATAATTTGAATTTAATTAACATTATAGCATAACCTCCCTAAGGAGTAAGCTTCATTAACTTTTATTTAAATGGAGCGTCAAAAGATTTATTTTTGGTTTTGGAATTGTTAAGGATCTCAAAGAAGCTTTTCTTTTATTAGAAGATTATCGGGAAATTTTATCATCAGAAATTGAAATTTAAGTAGGCCTTGTGGATATGATTTCTAACACAAATAAACTTTATGAATTGAAAAAGTGAAAGTTTTAAATGTAAAATGAACAACATAACAGAATAAAATCTCTGACTTGAAATTAAAATATTTGAAAAAAAGAAAACAAAAGTAGACAGACAGGTGAAACTGTTCAAAAAAGACAACAATCTGGGGAGTTTCTTCACTTGGATTTAAATCTAAGAAATAATCCAGAAAAGTTTTTCAGTTACTATTGATTTAAGTAGAATACTTACAAATATATTTTTCTTATTTTAGAAAAAAGTATTTCACCTATCTTTGACCGTAAGTTATATGAGGAAAAAGTTTAAAGTAAAAACTTGTTACATAAAACGAAACAAATTCGATAAATTCCGTATGTGATGTCTGTTTAAGCTCATTAATTAGAAATTGTTTTAATTTGAAATGAATTACAAGTTTTCTATCTTCAAAAACTTTTTTTTAAAAGATACAGAGACAGATTTATTAAAAATTCATTTCAATTCGTTTTTGCTGTAATTTTTCCTTCTTTGCCGGTTAAAAAATTTATGGCTATGTTTTGTTTATCTTCAATTTGAGATTCCATATCTTCAAGGTTAGAAAATGTATTTTCCTCATTACAATTAAGTTGAGATTCTTCTAAAACATTTTCTAAAGACTTTTTCGTTTAAATATAGCTATTGAAAACTTAGAAATTATTTAAAAAACAACTTTTATCACTGTAAAAAACACTACAAAAATTTTATTTCTATTGAAAAATCAAAAAAAAAATAAAAAATTAGATCAATCTTCATATAAATTCGAATGAAAATGTATGATGGCTCTTGGAAATTTGAAGCTGGTACTTTGCAAATACAGTTTGCACGGTTTTTGCTAAAAAGAGTTGCGTGTAATATGCCTACTACGCATTTAATTATATAATTTAGGATAAATGTTATTTTTCATACAAATTGGCATAAATTTAGATGGAGTCTAAAGACAGAAAATTTTGTCAGCTAAGAGAACTACAGTAAAATTTTCCGATCCTTAGTTTAAATTTTATAGGTTTTAGATCGATTATTCCCTCCCGAGTCGAAATTTTTGAGCCTGCTGTAAACCTGCGCGACCTGCCTACATTTACGCTTATGTCAAAAGTTGAGCCTGCATAATTCCAGGTTCCTTAGTTGCAGGCTCAAAGAAGGCTCAAAATTTCGATTCGGGCTGGCTTGAAAACTCTAAAAGTCCTTTATATTTAACCCTTACTTGGCATACTTCAAACAAATCAGTAGCTATACAAACGGCACAAATAGTGAATCTGTAAATTTCTTAAGCATGGCAGTGGTATGATGAATATCCTCTTTTTGACTTTCGATCTTCCTTTCGAGTACAAATATCACTTCGCTGATATGTATCGAACTTATTTATAATTGTAAAATTAATAATTATTAAAAAAAAAAAAAAGAGCTGCCGTTTTTACCTGGTGAAATATGTAGAAAAGTTATGTGCATAATTTCAAAAGGATCAGGCTAATAGATTTTGAGTTATCGTGAACACCGACTTCATGAAAACGTTTTAAAGTTGTGTTCACTCACTCCTTGGTCTAGCTAGATTAAAGTACGTTCAATTGTTGATAACTTTGACAATTTTTCTCCTTGAAAACATCATCTTAATAATATAAAAAAAATTTAAACACCGAACCATTCCTTTAACACCAAACTATCCTGGTTAAATTTTTTCTACCAAAAATCAAATTAAGTATCTGTGAATAAAAAATCATTAACATAATATTGGCCTTGAAGTTATTATAATTGAAATATTTAAATCTCAACTAAAACAAAAACCAACAATAAAAAAAACCACAGTAAATTTCCAATGATATATTTGTCTTAAAATCACATAAAACTGTCATCAGTTAACCAATCAAAACATTAAAATCTCCTCTAAATATGTGTCACGCATTATGATTTTAGATTTTTAAGTGATGATGCCATAATTTGCCCCCATTTAAGCTATTTAAAATAACTGTAAAACTAAGATTGTTGAATACTGCTTAATTCCATTAAGAACATATAAGCTTTACTTACATATTTAACTAATCACATTCAAAAAGGTAAAGTGTCTAACCCAACAAATTTTACCTAGTTATTTTTTTTTGTTTTTTTTTTGGTGGGCAATCAGTTAGCCACGTGTAATTATTTTGCAAAAAATGTTGTCCTACAAATGAGAATCATGAATAACATAAGTGGATTATATATGTACAGAATCATCATTAAAACATGTAAATAAATCCTGTTTTTTATTAACTTTTTTGATTTATTATTAGGATTAATTGAATTTTTTGTAATCGGCAAGATCAATTAAAAAGTGAATAATTTTATATAAATAATTTCTTTACAGAACTTGTATTAAGATCATTGATCTTATTGCAATGAATTAAATGCTTTAAAAATATATTTTGTTGATTTAATGTTGTTTTTCATTTTATATAAACAATGATGTAAAATCTTATCAATATTATTCCTATGCTGTAATAAAAGAAAGAAAAAAAGAAAAAGAAATCTAAGAATGTAATTTAATAAAGTAAATATTAAAAGTTACCGCCACAATTTATTGATAGCGATCGTTTGAGGTATTTATCGATCATCGGATGTACTTAATGTTTGTTTGTTTAATAAAAGTATTAGTTTCGTCGTCTGTTAAGATTATAAAAGTCTTATCATCATTTCTATGAAGATCAAAGATTGTAGTAACGTTATAGCCAACGCTTGTTTGATCAATGCTTGACTGTCAAAAAATAATAAGAAAAAAAGAAGCAAAATAAACAAAATAATGCCAAGCCCTTTCTATTATATAAAGGGTCAATGTCATTAACTGTCCTTTTCGTATACATATATATATAAATAGGTATATATTTATTGTTAAAATAATGCATTCTCACAACATTTCAATGAAGAATTAAATGATTTAAAGTACAAACTAAGCAGACAAAGCTTAGTTCATTTGCGCCATGAAAATTCTAACGCGTAATCACTTTAGGGAAAGACAAATATATATATATATAGATACATTTTAATTAGAAACCAAAAAAAAAAACCAAATAATAAGAAAAATTAAATTGTAAGTGCCTTGAATTCCATTCCAATCTATTTCAGTTTGAATTTGATGACCTCGATATATTAAGCAATTTACTGATCTAAAATGCCTCCTCAATAAATCGAACATGCCAATTTCTTAAGGTCAATAATGCTAACTTATTAAAATTGAGATTTACTTTATCTCTATATAAGCAAAATATTCCTCTTAAATATGATATTCTCAAGTGATTGTCTAGAAAATTAAATGATCTGATCTGGGTTTTTTTTGTTAAAGCATTAAATGATCTCGATTATCTTTTTGAATGGCGCCCCTGTTTTAATGAATTTGTAAGAGAACAAATTTTCTTGTTGTTTTTTTTTTTTGGTTTTCCTTTAATTAAATTAATTCTTATGTAGTATGTACTAAATGTATGTCAGTTATTATAACGGATGGTTTTCATAGTAGCATTTTTAATCATATAAAAAATTATTTTCAGCTGAATTACGTAATACAATTATAGTCATGTTTCTGATTAATTGTAAATATGTACATTCATTTTTTAATTAATTATATAGAATTAATTGAAAACGTTAATTATAATAAATGAACCTGTTTTTGTTTTTAACATGACCAGAGAAAGGAAATGAGCTGCCAAAGTTGAAATATTTGAGCCTTCTTAACATATTTACTAGAGACTAAATAGGTTCAAAAGAAAGTCAAACTAATACTGTTACGCTTATATTAAGGTTTAGCCATTTTTGAACTCCTTAAGGCTACATAATTCTCAATTCTTTGCCGAAGGCTAAAGGGAGGTTAGTCAAATTTTGCATTTTTCAGGTCGATGAAGCGCTGAAAAAACTAGAAAAGAGTTTGCATTTTCAAGGCCCTTTAGTACTAAAAGAGGACGAAAATATGTATATATAAAGAGTGGTTCCCAGAATTATTCATATTCCCCTGAACTAATACCATTGATATCTACATGCTTGGTTTGGGAAAGCAGCCAAGAACCAACGAAATGACAAGAATATACTTTAATATAATTAAACCCAAAACTATGTAAGTTCCAATGTGAAACAATTATCTAGTAATTTTTTTTTTTATTGCATCGCACTTACGGCAGCGTATACTCTCCGTATATATATTTATAACACAAAAACACTTAATAAGCGTGTTATTAAGGCAGGACGTAGAAAATTAAATACAACACTTGAAGAGAAAAGGTTTAAATTATAGTGACATAACAAAGGCAAACCATATAAACAAATAAGTAAAGTGATAAATAGAAGTAAATGGGAAATTCTGGGAGCCACTTTATTGCTAAGGCTGCCTGCAGAGTGCCGGTTTACAGCCGTGCGTGTAAACAATTTATAAAGGTCCATATTTTTTTAATGTTAACAAAAACGTTTGAAAAATTGTTTGCATGAATGAGGACCTCCTAAATTACCAGTTTCATAGTGCGTTTACACTGGCCAAGACCACACAATGACTACAAACAGTGGTCAAAATACTACAATTTGCTCTATATATATATATATTAAAAAAATGTGTTTATACTGAACCCTAGTATTTTTGGATGAGTACATTTTTAGTCTGTCAAAAATTTGTTTTTTATTTGCTGTTGACAAACTATTGTATTTGTGTTAATTTTTGTAAACAATTAAATTCTCTTATTCTGTTAAATAAGCAAAATATTTGCACCAAATTATATTAAATTAAAAAATTCTTACATTTAATTCAATAATTATCATTGATATAACACAACTTTCACATTAAATCATTGTCAAACTATTTCTGAAAGATAGAGTTCGAAAATTACTTATTTCTCCTCACTACTGCCTTAAGTTGTCTAGTACTTTTTTGAAAAGACTAGAACAGAAAATTAGATTTAGGTTAGTACTTTTAATTACAAAATTTTTAAATTATAGAATACTGGACTAGTATTTTGGCCACATGCCTTCTAGGAAGGAAATTCAAAGCGCAAATATTTCCATTTCCAAAATGAAGTTCAAAAGTAAATTTTAACTACTTTGTGACAATTAACAGAAAATTGTGAAACCCATTATAAGTATTTTAAGATATTTCATACCTATTAAATTTCTTTTTTAAAAAAACAAAGGTAAACAATTATTTTCTATTTTCTATTTCCATATTTTTACATATTACTATTTCTGTATGTGTATTTATATTGTATATCATTTAAGTTAAATTAATTTTCTCAGCTATTTGTGTTCAGTAATATATTTGTTAATCACTTAGCTAATAAACTTTAAAAAATTTCATTTTATATTTTGATTTTATGAGGCTAGTTGTATATTTTTGTATTATAAAAATCCACTTTTCAACTCATTATCGATTCATGTATAGCAAATAAATTACTCAGAACTTTTCAATTATATTTCGAATGTTGTTATTAAAATTTTCAATTGCAAAATTCTGCTTAAATATGAACAACATTTATGAGAAAAGTACTTCTTAAATTCAATAGTTAGAGAGCAAAAACGTATACAAAAAAAAAAAAAACATTTTCAATTTCATACTTGATTTGAGTTACAAGGTTAAAGCTAAGAAAAGCAGAAAGATCTTGACATTCAAAATTTATGTTTATTGACATTTTAAGTTTTTTTTTTGTTTTAAATATTATCAGAATAAGATGTTTATTTTTAATTATTCAAGTGACATTTTCACATAAAAGTATAAAATTTAAATGGAAAAAGTAAACTTTTAAATCTGAATTTCACTAAACATTCCATGTATATAAAGTTTGAACCCTAAATATTATAATCAATAAATTATATCTAATTTATACATGTGGTTTTTTTTTGGGGTTAAATTTCCAAAAATATTTTTATTATTTAATTTAAATTTAAGGAGAAATACTTATCTGAGATTTTGCAGTATTCAATTTGATAGTTAATTGCTAACTTGATTTTATGGCCAATAAATTTGAAATCCATTAATTAAAAAGAGCAAAAAAGAAAGAAAAAAAAAACTAATTCTGAATTTCAACTAAATTTCAACATATTTATAGAATGTAGGCTAGTCAAATAATTTTTCGTTTTTGTTATTTAAAAATATATTATGCATTTATGTCAAGTGTTCATTTATGGTAGATTCACTCACATCTAATGAAAATCTTCAAATCCACACTTTACATAACCCCAAATCAAATTCTTAAATCAATTTGAATATGTTGCTTAGTAATTGCTGCCAATACATCTTGAAAATGTTAAGTAATAAAGAATTTAATTTAGGGCCTCTATGATAGGATTCTTTAATATATAATTTTTTTTTTTTTTTTGATTTTTAGGTCACTTAAGTGAGATGAAAAATATTTTTAACATAACACTTGATAAAAACCATTGATAGAGGGCTAACATAGAAAACGAGAAAACCACTTATGAAGGTGTGTAATAAAGGAAAAAACAAAAACTGTATCACCACTTAAGAAAAAATAAACACTCTTAGAGAAAAAAAGAAATTAAGAACTAAGAGAAAAGGGTCAATATTTGACATGGGTTTGTAATCATCAAACAAGAATTTTGGGAATGTTTTAGTATTCCTCTTGACCGTTATAAACAGGAAGAAATACATAATCTATATGTTAAATGGAAAAGTTTGATACTATTTTAAATTTTAGATAAAAATACACTTACTGACAAAAGTTTGCATACAGTAATGTATACAATTTTTTAAAGATTTTATATGGAACCAAATTACACGCGTCTTTTTGTTTTCGAATACACTAGAAGTAAATCATTGTTGTTGTTGTAGTTGTTGTTGAAGTTTTTCAAAATTCTTGTAAACATGTTTCGTCAAATTTCTTAGCGCGAAAATACTCTTGACATGAGAAAGCCCAATTTTGGTAAACCAAAAATATTTTAATTATGTTCAAAAGGAAAATAATAGCATGAAATTTCTAAATTGTGTCCCTATAGTTATATTTTATGCCTTATATGTATTTTGATTAAGTCAGAATGCTAAATATTGTTAAAGACAAGAAATTAAAGTAAAACTTCCTTTTAGACTACCTTAGAATTGTCGTTTGGAAGAGTAGATTTTTCTTGTTGGCTTTTTAGTACTCGAAAACAATAGTCTTAATCATTTAATTCATAGTTTTCGATTTACTTTTAGGTTTTTGGATAAAAACTTAAATTTTTGTTCATTTTCTTTGAGAAAGTGGTTGAGAAATCACTTATGAAGCGGCAAGGATAGTTCTTTTTTTATGAATATTTTGGTTTGTGGTATATTAATAGCTCCAAACATGATACATTTACTGTGGGTATAATTTTTTAATATTTCCCTATATTTTTTAATTGCAAATATAACAATAATTTACTGCCAATAAAATGAATAGCAAAATCTAAACGAAACTATAATAGCCAACAGCTTAAAAAAAAATCGTTAAACGGTCATTTCTGTATAACCTTTTTTCAATGGTATTTGATATAAACCAGACTCATGTCTTAAGCTGCAATGCTAAAAGATTGAAATTTCATTTTAGCAAAATCATTTTAAGAACATTTTAATTATGACTGTAACTTTTTTGTTTTGTTTTTTATCGAATAACTTAAGACCTCTAAATTCCAAGGAAACGATAAATTACAGTTAATATTAAAAAATAAGACTTAGTGTTCCATGATGCCATATTAATCTAGTGCTTTTTGGTGTATATATAAATACCAAAATAAAAATCTTTTGTAGCCCATTACTGGCGTTTTTTTTTTGTTTTTCATTTTTTCCTCTAACCATTAAATTCTTGATGGGAATAAAATCATAAATTGATCAAAACGTTGTTAAAATACTACAATAATATAATGAATATCTTTTAGAGTCTGTGGTTTGCTAGATGAAATAATTTTTTACATTTGGTTCGGGTAAGATATTGCTTAAACTAATCAAAGACCACCCAGAAATTCTAAATAAGTCGATGTGTGTGCACTTGCTCCAAACACTAATTAATTCAAAAATAAAATTCCTTAAATGATTAGCACGTTTAAGCAGCATCTGATTTATGTGTCGGACTATCAAAAGATTATTAAAAAGAAAATTTTTAGCAGCTAGAAAATAATGAAATATTTTTTTTTTCCTTCTTTCATTCTTAAAATTTTTCTAATCTGTTCAAAAGAATAAATTTTAACACCTTATTTATTAAACACACAGAACTTCATTAATATAGTTAAATATTTAATTTTTTCAAACATATAACAGAAAAGAATTTTAAACTGAAGTCAAGAATATATTAAAGCTGAAAAATTTTCTAACAAACATCATGATTACCTTTAGTTTAAACACTTTGTAATCTGATACTACCAGAAGCACTACAAGGGTCAACTTGGCACTGAACTCTCTATAGGGGGCTGGATGTTATGCTTGTATAATCCTAAGATCCATGCCTCAGTAAATTGGAAACCCGATGACAGTTCTATCATCTTAAGGTTTGTCTTTATTTTAAAAATGTTTATGTTGGCGAATAAACTTTGGCAAGTTCACAAGAGACATTGCCCCTAGAAAGATTTATGTTTAACCATATTTATTTAAATGTATTATATATTAACACAAATAAAACTCCAATATACAATGAAAAGGTTTATTTAATAGATAATATTTTTAAAATGTATCCTTTTGATCGGAATAATATACCGCATGCTAAGTTTGGCAGCTCTAGATTTCAGCCTGCCGTGAGAATACCATTAATCATATGTTTTTAGAAGTATATTTATTTGTTTTTGTGTTTTCTTTTTTGTGGGTCATTCTTAACTAAGATCTGCAATCGGATTTTTTTTTTAAAAAAAAAAAAAGAGCATACAACTGGAAATCATTAATCTTGGTATGGGAGTAAGAGTAGGTGTACAAGACAGTTCCGACAACTTCAATGAAAAAAATATTAATGAAAATATTCTCGAATTGGGGGCGATGTATCATTAATTGGAGGGAATTCCATAAGAACTTTCACAGATTCACTTTCAGATTGAATCTTGAGCTCATTTAGTTGTAGAATTAATCAACTTTGTTTTCCATTTTTCTTTTTTTTTTATATATCTATTAAAATTTGAATATTTTATTAAAAAAGTTTCAATTTTTGTTCAGTTTTCTTCGTTTATGTGATGATTAGTTAGATTTTTTTTGTTTTTTTGCTCTTTTAATCAAAATAATTAAGCACAACAGAATGTCAAGCTACTTTTTGATATAATGTTATCATATTGAAGGGCTAATTTTTTGTATAAATTTTTTAAAAAACAAGTAAACAAAAATATTCAACTTTCATCTTCTTTTTGTATTATTATTAAGTAAGTCTAGTATTAGCAATTTTACATAAATTAAAGTAGAGAACCAATACATAAGCATGGTTTTTCAGGTGTCCTTTGTTTGGCGTCATAACAACTTCGTTATGCTCGATTATAGCGGTAGAGTTAAGGGGGTATTCTGGTTAAGAAATTTAAAAAAATAGATTTTTCGCTCATAGTTTAACCCTTTAAAAAAATGGATTTTTCGAAATATAACTAATTTTTGGAGCTACAGCTCATTTTGTGCTGCATTTAGTGCTCATTTCAGTTCAGTCTTTAAAACTTTTAATGCATTTTTTTTCGAAACGCTGTGCATGATATTTCAAGTTCTACTTGGCCGATTCACTTGAAATTTTGCACAAAGGTTCCTTATATATTATGACATCGCACTACGAAGTTTTTTAATACATTTTTTTTTATTTTGAAAAAATTCAGAGAAAAAACAGAGAAAAGAACGTAACTTATTTTTTAAACTGCTGCCATTGTTTTTTTTTTTTGTTTTAAAAAAACTAATCATAGTGCTGAAACTACATCCTTCTTATTGAAGAATTGAAAAAAAAAAGTCTTTATAAGATCACTGTAAGTTCTGGAACCAGGGCATGCCATTTTTTTGCATGCATTTTGCTGGCCTACAGTTTTTTTCAATTTTGATTTTTTTAAATAATATAAAAATTTTATACTCTTAAAATATCAATAAAAAAGTAAAGAAATTGATGGTAAAAATATTCATTGGTTTTTTTTTATGGCGTCCGAAAGAACAGATAAAATTCGGGCGTCTAAACCAGAATATACCCTTGAGGTGTGTTTCTTGCTACCGTCACACTAATTAACTTTTGCTACTAATTGAAGAAAAAAAATGAAGCATCAACATCAAAAAAGGGACTTAAAGGACTGTGTGTCATGAGAGTGAAAAAAATATAGAAAAATTATAATTTTACTCAAAGTTTTGAATTATTTGATATGCTAAGTTCAGTTTAAAGGAAAAACACTTAAGGATCAAACACAATGCACATGGTTGCGGAGCGAAAGCGGAATTTATTCGTAACTCTATTTTATTGTCCAAGTAGTTCACTGTTAGTGAAAAAAATTAAGGTGATACTAACAATAAGAAAATTCTGTCTTATGAATCACAGGCCCTTAAACAAATATCTCTTTGAAATAAGGGAATAAATCTAAGGGGGTTTACATTTTCCCAAGAGGCTTAAGATCCACCAGAATATAGTTAAGTTTTTGTAATAATTCATATATATTTAGAAAACGAATCATTTTTTTCTCCAATAAATTTTAACTCATAGTTCGAGTTTGTTTAGTCACGGATAAATTTAATTGTTATCCTTAATTTAAAACAAAGGCAGTTTTTTTAAGTGTTGAAAGTCTTATTTTTGTGTGAGTTTTTCTCTTTGACAATAATCCGCCAAAAAACTTAATATTGTTTTTTTTATTTTCATTTTTTTTTTATTTGATTATTATCACTTAATCGTCCTTAGGTTGACAATGCATAAAACATTTTGAAGAAATATACCAATTATAAAAAATGCAACGTCAAGGTTATTGCTGTAGCCAAAAACAATGTTCTTCTATTTTTCACTGTTACAGAAAAAAATATAACATTTTTTGAAGTATTTTAAGATTTTATGAAATTTTTTTCATAAAATTTCTAATTTCGTACACATTAATAAAATCGTGGGTGGACATTTTTCACTTGTTTTGCGATTTTGTATATCATTTTTATTTTGATAATAATAAATCACGATTTTTTCTGATGTTTTTCTTTTATCATAAATTAAGCATGCGTCCAACTTAAATAAAAGTTTTTTGTTAAAAGATATTGAAATGTTTACAAGTATTGCTATCATCACAAATCCATCAGCAGTAATCCTGTGATGTGAATTAATGATGTGGTTTTATTGTTTTTGGTCTTTTGAAACCAAAAAAAAAAAAAAAAATTCACTAAGATCTAGTATAATTTTTTATTATAAATACCTTTTAAAATTTTAACATGATGGCATTTATTAGCTATTTGCTAGCTTAAACTTAAAATATGATTCAATAAGAAAACATTAAAGTTAATTTTAAGATAATATTTTATTAATGTCACAAAAATTGAAAAGAGAAATACATATTTTACAATATTTGGTGAATTTTTTAAAACTTTTGTTAAGAAATTTCAAATCAAAGTTTAAGGTACAGAATTTTTAGGTTAAAATTTATAACTTTTCTGTGATCAAACCAAACAATTTTGCTACACAAATACTCAGATATCTTAGTCCATTAAGGACTTCTATTGGTGTAGACTACAGCTCTTTGTTATTTGTGACTCTATTCAAATAAATATTTTAGGCAAAAATAGCTCTGTATTTTATATTCAAAACTATTTCAAATCAAAATTGCTACCAGTCTTTTAAGATATTAAAATCACTGTAGAATTTTTAAAAAACCTTTTCTATTTTTTTGATTCAAAATATCTTTTAAGCCTTTTAGAATGTAAAGCAAAAATTTTAAAACATTTTTATCTCTCAAATTTCTAACTCCTTCTCCATTGTATCGGGCATGTCTAAAGCTTTTTGTGAAATATTAAACGTTTTTTTGTTTTATAGAAACTTTTATCCAGGTTTTTAAAACAATTTTTTAAGGATATACTTTTCAACAAATTAATTTTAACATTTTTTATAAACAAACAACTGCCCTTTTTCCGCCAAATATTGGAATACTTATTTCAAATACTTGCAAATTAGATAAAAATCAATATTGTTGAATCCCAGACATATTTTTACATACATAGAATACACTTTAGTTTCTTAAATGGTGAAAAAAACGCATTTCTGTACTGATTTCAAAATTTGAAAACTATTTTGTTCGGGCTTAGAAGTTCAGTCTACACCAGAGACTGTGGTCTAAATTGTAAGGACCTCTTTGTTAAATCTTGCCATTATTTATTTTCTTTTATTATTCTTAGTGTTAATTTTTTTATTTATTTATAAAACAACAAAGCAACTAATTTCAAAAACGAGTGCAATAATAAACAGAAATAAATAAAAGTAGAAAATTTCAATTTCAACTTTAAAAATTCCTTTAAATTAAAAATTTTAATAGAACTAAGAGAAAAGCAGTAAATTTTAGAATTTTCAATTTTTCAAAACTAAACTCAACAATTTTAATGACTTTAATTAAGTGCTCCTCCTAAAAATATTCAAATTACTCTTAGAGGTTAAGCCTTTCTGGATGCCATATGTATGTGGTCCTTGATTTATGTAATCTTCATTTAAATTTATGTAAAAATTTGCTTGTTATATTGACTTTTTATGCAAAAACTTTAATGTTGTTGTATTTATTACATTTAAAATAACCAAAACTCTGTTTTTTCATATTCTGTATGATATTTTTTATTTATCATAACAGAAAAATTTTTTTTCAGCTATCAAATGTATGAAAGGTAATATTTAATTAATTTTTTCTAGTATTTTTAACTTTAAAACTTTATTTCTTTAGTTATGGCTTGCTGTCTTCATAGAATTTCTCTCACATCTTAATACAAATTTTAGAAAGGAAAACATTTTTTTTTCTCATTTAATCAGAACTCCGCAATTAGTTAATTAATTAACTAAAACACAACATTAATAATGCCAATTTTATTTTTAGCATCTACGCTGTCCAACTGGAATATAAAAAATTGCTACGTTGAAATATTATTTCTTTTATACACAGACCGAAAATAAGAACTCTTTTCCATTATATTTTTGGAATAAGTAATAACAGGCTTTTTTTAGTTGACATTTAAATGCAATAGTTAAAGAAAAAGAATTTAGAATTTTTAATATTTAACTACGAAGTGATCAAAAATTTTCTATAATATGTAAAATATTTGTTGAATGTCTTTATCATCCCCTTCAAATTCAGAAATTATTTACTTGTGCCACCACTTTTTATGCGCTTCTGATAAGCCATTGCAGGTATGGCCTTACTTCTTTGAATTTTGTTTTATGATTTCTATAGAGTATCACAGAATTCCACTAAATGATAACTAGACAGTCAGTGGAACAAAAAATAATAACACAAGGCCATTTCTGGTCAATAAGGTGCATATTTGTGGTATGTTTTACCAAAAACTGTAAGACAATGGCAAGGCATTGCACGACTTTTTCATCTTAAAGATTGAACAACGCTTCAACGCAAACAGCTATCAAAGCAATGCAGCTAATTGTGCTTAAACTTTAGAATGAAGTGTTTTACAGTGTTACCAACTTAATTTATAAGATTTATTAAGCCTGGCAGCTTATCGTCAAGCATACGCTAACCTAGAAAAGCAAAATGGTAAAAATAGTAATTAAAAATATTTGGGAGACATTTAGGACATACATATATTCATAATAGAATCTTAGATATAAATTTCATCAAGAATATCTGTGCATTATCCTCAAATATGGCTTTGTTTCTCTTCGAAGGTAGAATCAGACCCATTTTCCTTTATGGAATCAAACTGATATAGGAAAAACTAAGCAAACCCAAGGCGTTTAATCAATATATTCCTCCTTACGACTTACGAACCTTTTTACTACTGAAAATTTAAATTTTCTTACCAATGTTTTCAAATTGGGTACTTGTCATACCAAAAAGGAATAATCTGAGAAGTCATTTGATTTGATATCTTTGACATGAAAGAAGTGTTTGTTAGAAGCTGGACTAAGCCAGCTAGCCAGCTGATCATTAAGTGTCAAAAAATACTTTCTGTGGATTGTATACAAAAAATAATCTGTAACTTCCCCCTAAATTTAAACAGATCCATTGTACACAACTAGTTTTCACTATTGTCATAAAAAGCTAAATTCCATAAACTTTGCATGAGAGGTTAAATTCTCCCAATAATATTCCAAGATAGTCACAATAACTAAACTATTATTATTATTTTTCGAAAACCAGCTCGCCGCTTCTTCATTAAAAATGCACATATTGTTTTTCTGTGGTTTGTTTTATACAAACTACAATAAGCGTGCTCTTAAAAGTTTTTATTTTTATTGTACACTCATCGACAAATCAGTATTAATCATTTTATAGAATTAGATATGATTTAATTAGTTATCTATGTTGCAATTTGGTTTTTACAGACTGAACTGAAGCTCACATTCAAGTTTTGTACTAATTAAAATGACAGACAAGGTTCTTTTTTTTTAAAAAACCACTTGTTAATTATTATAACTGAAATTTTAACTGCCCGTGAAAGCACAGAATTTTGTATCAATTTGCAATCAAATTTATTTAAAGAGATTTTATCTTAAATTATTTTCCTAATCCTACTACACTTGATATATTGAAAAGTGTAAACTTTCCTGCTATGTAGGTATTTATATAAGGATTAGTATTAAATATTTTGTAGAATTATTACAAGAAATAATCTCTACAAAGCTTCATATGTGTTAAATGAAATTTTCTACTTAAAATAAAGGCAAATGAACTTTTCTAACTTTCAAATTGAAAGTTCAGAGCCATCTATGAAATATTCTTTGTATAAATATCATAATATTTACTTTCTATGAATACAGAAAACTTAGAGCTTGATTAATATTTAATAATCTGTTTAAAATTTGAAAAGGGTCGTCTGGAAGCCTTTGGCTAGATTCATAAATTATTTTATCCTGATTCCCTAAAACTATTTGTCTTAAAACTTTCATTCTGATTATTAAGATAGCTTCGTAAAATCGACTTAAATTATAAGATATTATCAACGTTTAGTTTTGTATATAGAAAAATTTAGCTAACTAGAAATTATCTTCATTGTTTTCAGGTTTTCTATGACATTTAACAAATAATTTATGTTTTGGTTAGATCATCAACTTATTTGACTTTTTTGTATTTTTGTTGTTGTTTGTTCTTGCAAGGAAGTTTTATCGAACTTTTAAATCGTTTTGTTTACAAAAAAAAAAAAACAAAACAAAAATTATCGATTCTAATTTATTTTTGGCAAAATTTTTGTCTCTATTTATTTAGTTAAGTCATTTAAGGGAGTTATGTGGATTCTTCATTCAATTGTGGTTTATGCACTCATTTTAAATGAATATTTTTTCTTTGGTTTTTTAAGTTTCTATACTTAATTTTGCATCTTTTCGCAATTTTGCTTTTTAAATGATTATAGAAGCTTCCTAAATTGACCACTTTGTATTTTAATACAATCTGGTAAAATATTTTAATTTTTCAATTTAAAAAAGTGTATTTTTTATCCACCCATTCAGTTACTCTTGGTTTCATTTTCTGCTTTATTCCAATAGAGCTAGCCAAATATCTTATAATTTCATGTATATGATTTAAAAGAAAAAGATGGAAGATGAAAGATCATCTTTATATTTTTTATGGAAAAATGGGGTTCAACAACTTATTTGCATTAATGCTACTAACTGTTAAAATGTATTTGTTTGTTTAATAAAAATTGAAATGCTTCATAAAGTCTTTAATATAAACCTAAAACTGAAATATTTTTCTTAAAATCTTTTATACTTGTTAGTAGTAGGATAAAATAGAGAAGGAAAAGTGCAAAACACTATGAAACATTTGTGTACAAATTCAAAACCCATAGAAAAATGAAAGTAGAAAAAAGTAGTAATTTAAACAATTGCTACATTTATTCATTCTGGCATTTTAAAAATGTTTTTCATATGTATTTCTTTTTAAATAATAACATTTACATATAACATCTGCTTAGGGTTTTATTAATTCTGTTTGACAAGGTCTGTTTATCAAATTCTGTTAATTTCTTGTTATAGGACATACATACTTCTTTCTTTTTAAACTTCGATGCTATGAGCAAGACTTTGGATGCTATTTTTCACTTGTTTTTTTTTTTTTGTTTTCCAATATTTGAAAGGATTAAAGAAAATTGCTTGCCAAAAATTGTTCAAAATTAAAGCCTTCGAACTTTATTGAGATATTATACAAAACTAATTGACTTAAAACTTTGGTAATTACTATTATTGGGTATGGTTTAGTATTATTTTTTTTATTTGGACTTTTAAATAAAATATGAATTTTATTATATAGTGCAGCTAAGGAGATGGTTCAATATTTAATTTTATATTTTTTCATTTGCTTTTTTGTTTTTCTTTTTTTGAATTGACATCTTAAAAATATAGTGTTAAAACTTCGAGTTGATCCGAGTAAAATTACCGAAGCTATGAGCATTTGAGCATCCTTTATTCTAGAGTAAGGAGTGATTAAGCAAAATTTTAAAATGTTTTTCTAAAACTTGCTCTTTTCAAAGTCGGTGCGCACGATAACTCAAAATTGCCAAAAAAAATTCTAAAAGACATGCCTTTTTTCATCGAATTAACCAAACCATCGCCTTAATATATCGTAATGAATTAAAATACAAAGTGAGATTTTATTGTGCTCATCCTGGCATATGAAAATTTAAAATTTGTCAGTATATTAAAACTTAACGAAAAAGCGCCTATTATAAAATAATGATCGGTAGTTCGTCAGATTTGTAAGAAATTAAGTACTTTATTTCGGGAAAAGGTGCATAATTAATATCGCTTTATTCATTTTTATGGAAACTTACAGTAATAATAGGTAGCAATTGAATAGATATGTCCATATAAAAGGATACTGAAGTAAAAATTTCCGAAAAAACCTAAACTAACAGATTTCCTAAAATATCACATTCTTTTTTTTTATGGCGGCATTCATTCGTTATGGTTTAACTATGCAAACATTTTCAGATTAATAAATTCAGGAAAAATTCAGCTCGTTTTCATGACCACTTACCTAGAAAGAATATTTAATAGTTTTTACTTACGATAATGAAGGAATTTTATTAATTTCAAGGTTTGCCAAATTTTATTTAATTTTCTCAATTTTAATTGCTTCTCATCCGTAAATATCATTTAATTATTAAAAATAGCATTAGTTTTATTTATTTAGAAATTTTTTTTCATTGATTTCTTTGTTCTATAATAAAATCGTCAGTGACACTGATTGTCTCCTAAAACAGAAAAGACCTCGAAATAAAAACTTCATTGAGTACTAATTTTGTATTTAGAATTTCGTTTATTTTCTGTTGTCTGAAGCTTTTTTAGATATATCAGTTAAAGAGGAGCAGGGTTGGCAACTTTAATGTTTGTAAAATCCCAGTGTTTAATTTTCTCCCTTACTTAGCAAATTTCATATGTCTTCATTATTGAAAGCATAGCTGACTTTAATTTAATAAAATTTTCTAAGCCTTGATAATCCCGAATTATAGTTTTCTTCATTCCTGCGGTAGATTTATTATTATGAAATGTAATATTACTCTACGATTTTTATAACTTCACAAAACCGAGAAATGTCATATCATTTCTATTATACTATGTATATATGTATGAAATTTTGGTCTGTTTCACTTATATACCATAGAAAGTACAGGAAAAAGTTATTCACTGAGAGAATTCTTTTTTATTTTCTATGTTCCTTGCCTTCTTTTGTCATTTACGTGTTTAAAAGAATGCATTCCTGAGAATTGTTAGATTTATATTTATGCCTTTGGTATACTTTCAAAGATTTAAAGAGAAAATTAACCTTGACTTATGGTGTTAAAAAAAGATTTAGAAATTTTTTACGATCTTTTCCTTATATTCTTGAAATTTTTACAAGTACAAATTTCGCTTCATTAGATTCAAGCCTTTATAATTTTAGACATAAACGCTGTTCTTACCAAGAATTTGAGGTGCAAGGAATGACACTTTGTATATATATAGTTAGATCATGGACAGATGTCAAAGTTGTCTGTTAAGATTGTACAAAGGATGTTAATTATCAAAAAAAACATACTTTCTTTTTATATATTGTAATTTTTTTAATTCTACAATCTTGGCAACCATTGCGCCTCATTTTTTGAAATATCCCAGTTCATCAGCCTGTACATTTTTAAATTTTTAATTTTTTCACTTTTTTTTCCATTTATTCTTTAAGTATTAATAAACATCTTGTAAAATAATGGATACTAAAAGTATTTACAATATTTTTAATGTCTAGAGAGATGAATGTTCATTTTTCATGATCAATACGTTCACATAGTCGGTAATAGTCTTTCTTCATTGTGGCTTATACACATTATTACAATACACATCTCATCCCATAAACTGATCAGTCAAAAGAAATCAGTCAATTTTGTTGTGAATATTTAACACTTTACTGCTATATTTCCTTAATTACTATATATGCCTAATAAAATTTCATTGGTATTAGTATTGTTATTCTATTGTTATTAGTATCTTTTCCTTATATTCTTGAAATTTTTACAAGTACAAATTTCGCTTCATTAGATTCAAGCCTTTATAATTTTAGACATAAACGCTGTTCTTACCAAGAATTTGAGGTGCAAGGAATGACACTTTGTATATATATAGTTAGATCATGGACAGATGTCAAAGTTGTCTGTTAAGATTGTACAAAGGATGTTAATTATCAAAAAAAACATACTTTCTTTTTATATATTGTAATTTTTTTAATTCTACAATCTTGGCAACCATTGCGCCTCATTTTTTGAAATATCCCAGTTCATCAGCCTGTACATTTTTAAATTTTTAATTTTTTCACTTTTTTTTCCATTTATTCTTTAAGTATTAATAAACATCTTGTAAAATAATGGATACTAAAAGTATTTACAATATTTTTAATGTCTAGAGAGATGAATGTTCATTTTTCATGATCAATACGTTCACATAGTCGGTAATAGTCTTTCTTCATTGTGGCTTATACACATTATTACAATACACATCTCATCCCATAAACTGATCAGTCAAAAGAAATCAGTCAATTTTGTTGTGAATATTTAACACTTTACTGCTATATTTCCTTAATTACTATATATGCCTAATAAAATTTCATTGGTATTAGTATTGTTATGAATTGCACCAACAATTGATAATATAATGTGCCCAGTCAGTAACAAAAAAACAAAAGTCTCCCTACAGCTGATAATAAAGTAAAAGAATGCGAAAATCTTTATAACCACTGATCAAGGAGGATATTTTAAAGAAGTTCTTTTGCTTTAAATAAAAATTTTTGTTGTTGCAATGAATTCTTTTTAGATCTCATAAGAAAAATAGAATAATGAATAACTATATATAATTAGATATACTCTCGTATGTAGATATCGTCAAGGCCATTTATCCAACTATGTTTTTTTTTCACTTGTAGGCTCCAGGTATAATCAACCATAGAAAAACAAAAAATTGTACTAGTTCTAGTATAAATAATCTTATTCAAATCTTTTATGCAAGTAAGAAAAAGGTCTGGAAATGTTTGTCGAATTCTTAATAGAATACAACAATTGCTTTTGCTACCATTTTATCAACATTTGTAGCCAAATATAAAAAAAATTTAGTAAAAATAAAAATCTAAACAAAAGATTAAAACAAAAATAGCAGACATCATGGATATCATAACTGGTTTATATCAATGAAAACCTTTCATGGAAGGGTTCTTTTTTTTTTGTTTTAATTTGATTCCAATCTTAGAAATTGCCCCAATGTGGAGGTGTTTCCTTATAATTTACTGCTGAAGAATATTTTTTTTTTGTTTTGTGTTTTTATTTCTATATAGACAGATACTATAAACATTGAGAAGATATATAACTTCAAAATGAACAAATTGGTGTGAGAAAATCTCCAATAAACTATATATATATATTTGGTGTTATGGAATCTGCTGCCAAGGTCTTCCTTTAAATCCGCTTCTATTTCTAGAATTTTCTAGTCTAAATTATTCTTTTGTATATATACAAAACTGTATATAATTTCTTGTTAAATCGGATGGTTGGCAGCTCATTTTTGACATCTATTTAATCCATTCGGATGTGCTTCAATAGGTAATTGGAGCAAAATGTTAAATTTTAGAATCATTAGAAAACAAGTTTTTTTTAAAACAAAAAAAAAATTGAATTTTGCAAAAAAAAGACGCTGTATATCTTCATTCGTCAAAAATATTTGTTTTCAGATTTGGTAATAAGTGGCAGCAAAAATTTAAATATTTTTAATTGTATCTTGAAGCAATATCGCAGCTCTAATTAAGCAAGGAAAATGTTTTTTTGTCTGCTTAGAAATATTTACCCGCACCAAATAAGAAGATCCTAACCATAAGGACATTTATAACGAATTAAACCTTTGTAATATTTTTTGTTTTCTAACAGTACCTACTATATTTAATGTAGTAACGGTTGTACCGTTACCAAGATATAACTTTTGTGCCTTCTGACATAAAGCCTTATTCACACCAAGCCTCGCGGTAGTCACCTGCCGCTGAAAATAATAAAACGGATGTTCACAAAACACAAAACCAAACAATATTTTTTTCCTAAATGAATTTAAATGTCATATATACCTACCTAGCTTCTCCTAATAACAAAATCATTATTTCCCATCCTTATAAATATAAGTGCAACAAATGTTTTAAATGCCATAAGGGTCCTTTTAACATCACAAAACTGTAGTAAATGATGTTATGATTTTCACGAAAGAAAAAATGTTTTTACTCTAGCTATGGCTTGAAGAACAAAACACTCATTTTATTATTTTCGGTGGCAGTAGGCTGCCGCGCGGCTCGGTGTGCGTAAAGTATGTTATATAACTAAATCCAAATTACTTAACAAAACTAGAATATTATTAAAACTTGATATTCACTTCTCTAACCTGTGGGAGTTGAAAGTAAAAGTGCTTTGCTCTATTTAAATTCTTTCAAATTCTATTAAATTCTTTAAATTCACTACAACTATTGTCTATTATTTTAATTTTTTCTTCATTTCTTCGACTTTTCCTTAAATATTTTTGTAAAAAATAATACTTAATTAATAACCACAAGATTTAGGATAAATTTTAATTAATAACACTAGTCTACAAATTTTGGGCTAATTTTCTGCACCTCAGAATAAAGTTGTTTTTTAGGATAAATTTGGGTCGCTGAATTCGAAGGTGATAATCGTTTTTTTTTGTCAAAGTAGCGTTTTCGAGATATTTCCAAAAAACGTGTTTTTTGGGTGTATTTTCTTTTATTGGTCTATATCTCAGGAAACAATTTTTTGATTGATTAAAAATGGCTTGTTTTGAAAAGTTATCACATTTTTCTTTCTTTAGATACATAAAACGTTTAAATCAATTCATATTTAACAAAGTTACGGGAATTCAAATGTAAAAAAAAAGTGATATTTTCCACCTTTTTTGAAAATGACCCATTTTTGTTTGCTTTTTTTTGGTTCAAAAAAATTGTTTACTTAAGTTTTTAAGACTTTAAATAAAAGATAAATTTATTATAAAAATTTTAAAGGTAAAATCTTTAAGATCTAAAGAAAATTAAAAAAGTTATAGATCATTAAGTGGGGACGTGATTTTTTTATTTTTCAGGTCTGCTACGGACGTGTAGATAACACTACTTGACAAAAAAAACTAACCTCAACAAAAAGATATTTTTTTGGGTAATATTGGGTCACTGATTCCGAAAATAACAATCATTTTTACATCCTAAGAAACGTTTTTGAGATAATCCCAAAAAACGTGGTTTTTGGGTGTATTTTCTTTTATTGGTCTATCTCTCAGAAAATAATTTTTTGATTGACTAAAAATGGCTTATTTCAAAAAGTTATCATGCTTTTCTTTTATTTGATATATAACACATGCAAATCAATTAATATTTAACGAAGTTACAGGAGATCGAGATCGTGGAAGCTATAAAATTATATTGATCGGTGTCTTTATACATCGCATCGTTCACGAAAGAGGAATTTTCACCACTGGGTATTGGTCTCAAGAGTAGAGAGCTTTATTGTGAAATGTTACCGTGCACCACTTACTAAGGTAAAAACAGCATCTGGACTACTATGCGTTTGCAGTAATGTTAACTTTTCGTTCATGAAGGCTAGTCATCTTCATTACTTTTTACCTTATTTTACCATGAATGGAACATTTGAAATAAATTACCAATACATTTGGATCTAAGTGATCTGTATCCAATATAACGAGTTAATTGTCATTAGTAGCCAATCTAAGTAGAAAAGAAGTTAAATTTTACTACACCAAAAAAATCAATAGCTTGTAACACATTCCAATGCAAGCAAGGATTATAAATTCAACACAGAATTCTCGGTTTTAAACTTAATATACTGAAAAAAAAAAAATAAAAAACTAAACTTTATTATATTCATTACTATAGGTCTTTTAAATAATTACAAACAATTCCATTTCAAAATGAAAGGTTATATTTTTACCTTGAATTTTTTATTTTTCAATTTACTTAAATCTAAATTGCTCTGTTTTGAAAATGTAACAAAAGTTATTCATTTGATTCACTGAGACAAAAAAAAACAGACATTAGTTGATCGTTAAAATGTCTAAAAGTAGAAAAAGTTAAAGCTATAAGCAAGATATTTATTTCCTTTATTATAAAGATGTTTATAATACCTAATGACATACTTACACGGTAAAAAATTTTATGAGAAAATTACTAGAGCTAAAAGAAGCCTTTTTACCAGTAGACAATCGAATAACCATAATTGGTTGATCTTTAGGTGGCTCTAGGCATATTCTTACAATCATATAACGTTCTTTTCATATAATATTTGGTATTTGTATAATATGAAACTATATTTACAATTCTACTCTTTTATTAGCAATTATTTAGCTAAAGGACATCATGTTTTTAAAGATGTCTTTTTCTTCAGTTGCTATGGAAAAGATGATCGTTTAATAAAGATCAAATAAATTTATTCTGAGATAAAGAAGAAAAATATTTGTTAAAAATAATTGTAAATTTCTTTCGTAAAATTATAAATATTTTATTTGTCTATTAGGAACTAATGTTGTAGACATGATCATTTTGATCAATTGATTTTTTTTTAAATTTGCAAAAACTTGAATTTAATAACAACGTGAATTTAAATAAAGTAAACAGTGAAAGCTATCAATATTTACCATCAAAGAATGAGTCACATCGATCTTCCTGATAACGATACTAGAAATAATAACAAATCATGGAAAATACTTTAGTGTAACGCTTAAGTTAACCGCTTTGATTCAAATGGATTTGATTAAATAATGAAAAAATATAGTTTAATATTTTGCTTTACAAATAACAAATCTATTAAATTTGATTTCAACTCTACTATTACGAGCTTTTGTGAAGAAATGAAGTAAAAATCAAAGTAAAAGGGAAATTTTCCTATACATCGTGGATATGGTATGGAAGGATGCATCGAAATCAAAGAGGATTACACCGCAGGGAAGATATTTAACGAGAGGCAACAAAATTGATGCTTCACGGAATTGTTTAGAAAGTTTTGAAAATCATTTCTCTAATCAATAGCATATCATTTGTAGAAGAAGGGCTTGCAGTATCCTCTTTTAAATGAGGGTGAATAGAGCAAACAGGGTTTGGTCTTTCTTTGATTCATTACTTATGGTGCATATAATCTTCTACTTTGAAATATATGCAGAATTGGCTTATCAAAAAACTTTACCTTCCTTTCAAGAAAAATATTCATGAATATTTGTAATTCAAATTCAAATTTCATGGTAATGATGTGTAGTACTTAAAGAAAAATTGAAAAATCCCAAAATTTCGGTAATGTTTAATATTAGAGACCTAAAATTTAATTAAAAGAGGTTTTTCTTTGGGAAAAAGGTCAAAAGTCTTTAAGATACTGTTGCGATGCATTGCAACCTTATTAATACTCATTTAAAGTCCCCATTCATTGTATTTAACACTCCCGAGCAGATTTCGAAACATCATGGTGACATCAAATTATTTCTCCGGACACAAAAATTGTTTTTTAGCTATGATTTTATTTGCATTTGGTAAACGTAATGTTATTCCTAAATCTATTCAGCAATGTTTGCTACAAAAATCATAAACTCTAGCTTGTAATTTTTAGCTGTTTATGATCGTCAAATTTAATAATTCTACTCCATAATAAAATACGCTAGGGCTGAGAAACATAAGTTCTCAAATTTCTAAAATAATGTTGAGTTTGCATTTATTGCTTGTGTTAGCTATGATTTGTAACAATGCTTTTTGATAATCAAATTCAAAGTTTGATTTTATCATTTGATTCATTTAGTACACATTTTCCTTTACACTTTTTTTTTTTATAGGAGCTCCCAATTCTGCTGAAATCAACACTCTTTCAAATTCTTTTGTTTAACATGAAAATATTTACTTCTTTTGGAGTATAAAATTTTTATGGTCATGAATTTATGAAATTTTATTAATATTTTTGCAGAAATGCTTTTGTTATTTTATGTAGAAAAATTGAACAAAATAATATGCAAACAAAGACTTTTAGTTGGTTTATTTTTTTAAGTATTTTATGACACCTGCATCCAAATTCATGGCTATATATAGCTAAATTTATTTTTATTTATGTTTTGAATCATTAAATATTATTTTTGCCAGATCTGCTAAAAAGTGGGTTAAAAAGTCAGATTTTCATATAATGTAAACAAAGTTGTAATCTAATAAAATGAACGAATCGATTTTGGGTTAATTTTTTTAGGGTTATTTAAATGTTTTTCTTAATTAGAGGACCAAAATAAAAATAACTTTTGTTTATAAATTTTTAATCAAGGAAAATCAAGCTTATTTTATGTGAACAACAAAAGAAAAATCTGAATGAAGCTCTGAGTGTATATTGAAAACGTTCGCATCAATTGTATTAATTATATTTTATCTAATTTGAATATTTTTCTCTTTTTTATTGAAACTTTAATTAATTTTGGACGAATTTTTGTTTATTTGTTTAAATTTTTCTAACCAAAAAAAAGCTTTCAATTTCGTTTGTAATAAAGAAAAAAATACAAAACGATTGAATGGGCTCAAAAATAGTAACAAAATTATTCTTTAATCGATTATTTTATTATTTTTTAATCGATTTAGAAAGAAGGTATTCAAAACAAAGTACATGTAATTGGATTTCACAAATATTTTTCTAGAATTCTATTCATGTAATAGGTGCTTGCATATGAAATAAAGCGTTTTTTTGGCGTTTTTGAGCATATATTTCAATATAAAAACAAATGAATTCAATAATCAAAATAATGGCCATTATTGTCTATAACCTTTTCCCATCTTTTTGGTAATTCATGGATTCCTAGCTCATACCACTCCGCCTTTTTGGAGGTCAACCCAATATTGAGCCAATTTTCCACTTCTTCGTAGGAATGGAAGTGCTGCTTCGTAAGTTCGTGTTGCATTGAACGAAATTAGTAATAGTCAGATGGGGCGAGGTCTAGTGAGTAAAGCGGGTGAGGTAGAACTTCCCATTTAATGTTCTCCAAATATTTTTTCACTGGTTTTGCAACATGAGGCCGAGCATTGTCATGGAGCAAAATAACCTTGTTGTGTCTTTCATAATATTCCGGATGTTTTTTCTTCAATGCTGCATTTAGTTTTATTAGTTGTTGATGATAACGCGTGCAAGTAACTGTTTCGCCAGGTTTTAGAAGTTCATAATATATCAAACCCTTCTGATCCCACCAAATACACAGCAAATCCTTTTTTACATGGATATTTCGAACTGCTTGTGACGTTGGGACGATTTACTCACAGAATGCTCACCGTATACTTCAACAATCATTCGATAAGCTTCAGTTGCCTTTTTCTTTCCATTAAAAGCAAAAAGTAAAACTTCCCGCAAATGATGAAAGCTTGGTTCGAATTTCGACATATTTGAAGCGATAGTAAACTATACTATTTACTGTTTCACGGGTATTTTTGTATTCAATTTTAATGACATATGTCTTCCCTCCAAAACGCCATATTAGTTATCTGTCACACAAATCATATTTATGAGCTACGCCATCTGATAGCAAACGCTTTATTTCATATGCAGGCACCTATTATAATTTCGAAACTAAAACAAAAACTCGAATTTCTTTTAACAGACTTTATTTGGTGATTCGCTATCAACTAACAAAAGATATTTAACAAAGTCAAAAGGAGAAGTAATTTTTTGCGGTTATAGCCATGTTTATACTCTCGGATTTTGCTTTTACCTTTACTTATTATTACAATGTTTGTAAAAGTTTTTTGTTAAAACAATGTTACATTGAATTAGAAGTACTTTGAATAAAGAAGAGCAAAATTCAAAAGTTTAACATACAAAAATGTTCTAAAAAAATTATATTTAAGTATATTCCTTTGTTCGAAAATTAAATAAGAAAGTTTTTCCTTCTCAAATAACTGAAATACTAAAAAATTGGCGAATTTAAAAAAAGTAGTCTTTAGAAGAATTTGTTTCACTTTTTAAAATTTCATGTAAAATTAAAATTATTTCAAATATTTAATAGATCTGCCAGGAAGAAAGATTAATTTTATTTTGTTTTGGGGCGAATTTTATCCACTTTTAAAAATTCTGTGAACTTTGATTGAGTAATAATATCGTCTACGTAAGTTTGCTATTTTAATCACTGGTTATATTTACGTATGTCCTTAGATTTTATTTATGGTTACTTATGTACATTTATCAACTTAGCAACAAGGGAGTTAAGTGAAATACTCTTAAGAACTATTTCGTTATCGCTCTTAATAATTAAGTCAAAATGGTTTTTTATTTTCTGATTACTGAATATCAAAATTTGTCAAAACTGTCGAAGTAAGCATTTTTTTCTTCTTCTTAGATTAAATAAAACTTGCCATTGTTTCTTTTAAATTGCAAGATATATTGTCTATAAAAGGAAAAGCATTGCTTATATTTTTTGTTTGACTATTCAAATGATTCAATAGTGCTTATTGTAATTCGCTTGTAGTCGTTTTTCTTAGGATAACCAGTGAATAAATATGCTTAAAAAACAGAACACAGAAACTTTTCCAGTCTTTGGACGCCTCAATGTAATTTAATCATCTTCCATATATTGTTCTGTGCTTGTTATTTTATTTCTTTTATGTTGTATAAATCTTGGTTACATTAAGAGGCCCTAATCAATACACAAAATCTGTTATATTATTTCTAAATATGCACAAACAATGTTTAAAATACAAAATCTGTTGCCTTTCTAGATTGATTGTTACAAAAACTGGGATCAATCTTGAGTCTTTTCTTTACCATTTTCCTGCAAAGTTTCTGTTAAACTTAAACCAAAGAGCATTTAAAATTCTTTTTTACTCTTTAATACATGTAAAATGACATCAATTGTATTTTTTTACACATTTCTTAAGTGATTATTTATTTTGCAAACCTGAATGTTCACCATTTCTTATCTATTTTACAGAAAAAGGTCCAGAAAACTACTCTGATTTAATTTTAAAAGAATCAGAAAACTACTCTGATTTAATTTTAAAAGATGTACCTCCAAATTAAAATTGATAATTTTTAACCATTTCTTTATACATATTAAACGGTTTGGTAAATTTCAGGCCTAACATTGTCTTACAAAATACATAAATTGTGGTGTTTCGCATTTTTTCCTTCTGAAAACAACAAAAGTATAATGCTTTTATTATATCCTGATACTCAGAATGTCTTGTGAGATTAGTTTTATTTCATTTCTAGGAAAAGGGGTTGCAGTGATTTTCTTACCAATACAAAGAAATCAGTCTTTTTTACAGATATTCTTAAATTATGAAAATTAGCACATAATTTATTCCATTTGAACTTAAGGGTTCTAAGCTTTTAACGGAGAAAAATCCTATATCAAATTTATTTACATCATTCAAAAAGTGCATAAAAATGCTTATAGAATTGAGAGCCAAGAAGGGAAAAGTGTAATTTTGATTACTTTTATATGGAAATGCTCAAATGGTAAAAAATTTTTTTGAGCACTTAAAACTTTTGCCTGTCCAAAAAACATCAGATTTTTTAGAAAATTTTCAACTTTTTTGCATTTCCTAATTTTTTCACAAATCTAGGTCATTTTATGGGCAATACCGTCTAGTTATTTTTGGTTTTTTTTGCACTCTATTTTTTTCTCTCTTTTTGCACAAATGTTACCCTGTTTTTTGAGGTGGTCAAACTTATGTACCCCTTGAGCATCCCTTAATTTAACCAAAAAAATAAATTTGTATAATAATTATAATACTTGATAAGAAAAAAACTACTATGATTTGTATTACTTCTATTTTTGGTCTCTGAAAGAGAATATCCACCAATTAAAATATTTATATTATTAGACTTTAGTGCAGTTTTATCAAAATCAGCAAGGAAAACTTGGTTAACGCTAATCGACCCCTACTAAAATCTAAACAAAATTCTTACCATCTTAAATTTTTTAAACCTTTCTATTTCCTACTTTATTGTGCTTCAGTCAAGCATTAAAACCGACAGTGGAATTTTTAACAAACCTTCTTAAACCATTTTTTTTACTTTTTTTTCAAAAAATTCAATTAAATATTGAATAGTATTTTTTATCTATTATAGTAGAATGTATGCTATAGACCTATATAAATGTCGAAATTCAAATGTTTTTGGCTATTTAATTGTTTAAAACTGAAAATTATTAATTTATATCTACATCATAAGCGTTATTCCAATAATCAAATTAGAAATCTAAAATCGAAAAAAAAATTTCTTTATAGCATTCTTTCATAAATATTGTGCGTGAAAATAACAACTTAAAAATTTTATAGTTATGTTATTTGATTCAAAGGTGATTAATAAAAAATTCAGTCATTTAAGTATTTTTTTTGTTTGGTTTTTTTTTCTTCACACCTTTAAAAGAATTTTTAATGTATATAACAATAAAAAATTTAGTAGAAACTTGCTCTATTGTCTGACTAAGACTTTTCTTTTCCTGTATTTAAAATTTTCACCAGAGCAAGCATAAAAACATTTTTTAGTAAAAAAAATCAAAAGAAAGAAAAGAAAACAAGAAATTTGTAAAATATCCAGGAAAATCCAATAAACCGGATATACACCTTTTATTGACCCGATTTAATTTAATTTCCGATACTATTCATAGGGCACGTACCTTTAATAAAATCAGACATACGAGTAGTATATGAATGACCTTCAGGAAAAGCCAACACTAAATTTCTTTTAAAAAAGACTTTCACTATTTACTCATATCGAAAATCTTGAATGACTTTACAAACGGATATTGGATAGTAATCGTCTACCAATAATAAAATAAAATCATTGACCTTGGGTCAATTTATGTTTTCTTTATTTATTTTGTGAAAACATTTTTCATATAAAAGGTGTTTCAAATTCTCATTACATTTGAAATGTCTGAAGAAAAACTTGGTCTTTTTTACCAAGTACAAAAAAAGACAAACAAAAAATATCGAAAATTTAATAGAAATAAATAACATGGTTTCATTAGTTTGATTTTGATTCATAGACAACAGTTATAATATTGAAATCAATTTCGTATGCAAAGTATATACTTCATGCATATATATGAAATTTTCTATCAATGATGTAACGCCTACACCGCACCCAACTGCACCTTAGTACAAGATTAAAGACTTTTATATATTTATTTGTGACTTGAAAATTCTTATTTTCTAACCAATTCATAATTTTCTAAAAGGAGTGTTGTAGGTTTTTATGATGTGTTCTATGGTGCTTTGATGCTTACTTTGATTCTTAATTTTGATTATCTAACGGATAATTTTACTTACATACCGAACATTGTTTATGAAATACCTTTACACACATTGCCTATAAAACAATATGAAAAAAAGTAAACGCTCTCTACTGATTTCATCATAACAAAATTCCATATCATGAAAATTCTGTTAAATATAGCCAACAAAATGAAATTGTTTTGCATGGTTTATTTTTCAACATTGAGGGCCATTTTAATTATACAGTTCAAAATTTCAAAAACGAGTTAATATGTTTCGTAAATATTTATTATGCTACTAACCATATTACGAGGTTGGTGCTACTTGGAAAATACATGATAACAAATTGTTATTATTCTCTTGAAATATTTAATAGATACTTCTAAAAATTGAAAAAGATAAATTTAATTCAAATTATTAAGGAAAAAAATTGCAAAAGATTGGTTTTTTCCTCTAGCTGTTTATTAGTTTTTACTTCTCCTGTAAATATGAAGAAGTTTTTGCTTTTTTTCTTTGTTGTTTGGAAATATTCAAGGTGCTAATAATATAATTATTTTATTAATGACCATTAATTATCATTCTTTTGCTAGTTTTGCTTTGGTTACACATTAGCGAACACAGAAAATCTAGAATAACTACGAGTTTATTTATATCCTTCATTGAACTCTTTAAAAAAGTTTTAGTATAAAATTCTGTTAATATAGAATTATGGATAAACAACCAACTCTTTCATTTAATGACAAACTTCTAAATTAAAGGTTAAATTATTTTAAAAAGTTTTATTTAGGAGTTCTTCCCCAAAATTTGCGTTTCTATGATTTGAGCAAAATGTTTCTACCTAGATCTCCGAACTGTTGCAAGAGCTCAGATTTACCAAGATAATGCATAAGTCGCTTGGAGCTTAATTTATGTCATTTTCAATTATTCTTAACACGGTTCTTTGTATTGGTGAAGAAAACATTTTTCTACTACATGTTTTATCGATGAACCCAGGTCTGTTTTCGAAATGTGGAAGAAGAGTGTATTTTTGAAGTTCAAAATATATCAAGCAATACAATGTTTTGGTTTTAAAGTACTTAATCTTTCATTATAAGAGTAATTAAATGTTGAAATAATTTATTTTGGGGCAACATGATTTCTTTTAAGCTAATATTTTCCCCAGCAAATATTCCAAAATATATTAAGTGTACTTCAAGGTACGAAAACTTTTCCAGCAATGAAGCTTGGGCAAAATAAGCAATTTATAATTACGTTATAACTTGAATTACTTTTTTGAAAGCATTTTGATTAGAATCTATACAAATTCAATCACTCAAAAATGATAGTGTTCTATAGTTTTTACCTTGTCCGCAGATATCAAGAAGAAGGATTTGTAGATCTTCTAATTTAAAGCATCGTGGAATAATAATGAAAAAGCTATTAAATGTAAATACTATGAAAACCTGCTAGGCTAAGAATATAAAATCTTGATAGCATAAAACTTTCCGGAAACTATTTTGACGTATTTTAAATCAAATCAAATGATTTTAATTGAATGAACACTTAGTTTTTGTTCTTTTAAAACTAAAATATTGATTTTTTTCGTATCTCTGCACGAGTTGAAATTTCTTGTACTGATCTCCTTTTGATTGACCTTCTATTTTTCAGGTCAGTCCAATATTTTTCATTTCCATTTATTTGAAATGTTGAACCTGAATTTGTTCGAAGTACCCTAGAAAATTCCTGCTTTAGCACTGCTAAGTTAAATTCAAAGTGAAAACGAAAAACTTTTTCAAAGTGCTCAAAAATCGAACATTTTTAAAATTAATAAATAAAAATCTGTGGAAACAAAGTGAACTTTCACTTTGCACTTAATTAGGAAGATATTTTCCATAAGCGAAAGTAGATTTGCTTAATTTCTCTCAAAGTAGCCCAAATAAAATAAACTTGAATTTATCCCGTTCAGCCTGAATTCAGGAAGTTTGCCTTTTCAGGGCATTCAATATGAAGTTAGGATTAATTCTGGATGGTGAGGTTGAAATAAAAACTATTCCTGTCAATTAGGTTGAAATCAAAATAAAAAATTTCAACTCGAGTATCCATAAATTAAGATGCATTGAACCCTTCAAATACCTGTTACCATAGATACCATTCTTGGTTTATTATTTGACCTTTATTTTTGGATAAATCTATAGCTATAAATGGCTTCATAACAAAGAAAAAATTTTAATATCTAACTTTTTAAACTTGGGTTTCAATTAAGCATTTTCTAGATCATAGAAGCAGAGTTTTATAGGAAATGCCTGCAAAAAGAGTCAAAAAATATAATATTAATGTGTCTAGAAATCTATTAATTTGTTTTTTTTTGTGTCCTTCAACGTATTGTGTTCTTTTTTTTTTTTTTTTTTACTAAAAAAGCTACTTTTATTATTTTCTGTCCTTGGAAATATATTTAGTCATATTCACTCAGTAATTTTTGTATTTTTTAAATAAATTTTGACATTCAACCCATATCATATACAGCATTTTATATATATATTGACAGTTTAGATACCAGGGATTTATATAATACTCTTTGTATTGTTTTTTAAAAAAAAATATCTAATATCAGCACAAGTCAGTATTTTGTCGGATTATTGTGTTTTTGTGTTTTTCATTTGGTTACTTACATCAATTTTAAAAATTAATGTTCCTCAAAATTTAATTTGAAAGGGTCTAGTTAAGAAACATTTGTAGGTGGTTAAGTTCTAAATGTAGGTGGTGACAGTATCAAGAAAACAACTTTTTCAATTAATTAATTAATTAATTAAAAAATTAATTCCTCTGTTATAGACATTAATTTATTAGACATTAGAAATTTTCGGAAAATTGAGCGTCTTTTAGTTTTATTTTTGTATAAAAATTAAACCTTCTTTTCTTGAATAATATTGATTTAATTTTAAGGTAACTTTAGTCAATAGAGTTGGTATATAAAAATTCTGCTAGGATATAATTTTACAATATATTTTGTCTTAATTCTTAATCTTGATATAAAGAACGAACTTTTCTTAATATTTTTGTCATTCTATTAATATTTGTGGTACGTTATTGACTAATTTGCACGCAATTGAAATTGTGTCAGCAATAAGAATTACACTGTAAAAGTTTTCTATTAATTTTAAAAAAAAACAGATTTTGAATGTGAATTTGAAAAACATTACGCGATTAAATACCAATCACAATTGATCCATCAGATTACACTTTTGTACATGATGTTATTTGTTTGATGAGTCAGATTTTCTTATTTCCCACCTAGTAAAAAAAGGAAACATATTTTGTATATGATTCAAATCATTATATTATTTTATTTTTATTTAACTGTTATAATTTATTTTTATCCAGTTTAATAGAACTAAATATACAGCAAAGTTTCTTTGCTTAATTATTTTTACCACCTCCAGCACTTTTCTTTTAAATCTAAAATTCTTTTTCATAAATTTTCTTTAAAGATAATCAAGATTCTTTTTAAAAGGGTGAAAATTAACCTCAAAATTGACCAATAAAAACTAAATTTCCTGACTAAAGAAAAATAAACAAAACAATCAAAACAAGATTATTTATTTCAAATAATCAAAGGAAGTAATGTTAACTATGGTTATTAGGGTTGCATCCCTTGTATTATTTGTAGTAAATTTTATGGAATTTAAAAATGTATGAAACAAATATTTATTTATTTTTATAAAAACAAAAAAAAAAACAAAGTTGACTTGTTTGTTGATTTTTGTTCAACTTCCAAGGGGTGAATCCACTCTTTTCAAGACAGTAAGGAAAGCAATGAAGCATTCATTTGAAAATATTTATTGAAGCAAATTATTATTAAAAAAGTGATGCATATTGAGTCTTTTTCCACTGATGGACTTGAGGGGTATGAACTATCCTTGCAAACTCTAAAATATTAGTTTTAAAGTTTTGGTATTTATTTTATTTTAAATTTAATGAAAAATCAATATAACTTAAATCAAGAATGTGTCAATATTGTTTTATTCATTAGAAGTAATAATATTCATTTCTAAACTCAAATTTCAAGTCAGGATGTTTTTCTAGTAAGAAATTTATAAATTAGTATTCGCTTCTTTTTCATTTTTCATTACTATCTTGACAGCCTGTGAATTTTTCTGCCATAAAAATTGAATGATATGCAAATAAATAATTATGAGAAACTCAGATTTAAACATGACGTTGATGAAATGGACATTTTTTGTATTGTATTTATAAGTTCACAAATTTATCCTGCTGATCTGCACAAGCTTTAATTTGAATCAACTCTCTTTTAATTTTTTTCATGCTGTTAAAAACTATTTCAGGTATGTTTTTTTGCTAAAATAAATTTAACTTAATTACTGCTGATCACGTGAGTAAACACAATACTTTGAAAATTCAGTGGCTCTTTCTAATAGTTTTTAATATTATCAAAAATTAATATTCTCATTGTTTCAATTAAAGTTTTTTTTTAATTGTTAATTTTTGATGCTCTAGAAAAGAGTTCAAAAACTTAGTTATTGAATTTGTTATGTCTGGGAAAAGGTCAGACAATAAGCCAAGAATGCCATTAAACAGTTATTAAATAAATGACCAATTTTATTTCTTAAATAAAAATTCAATTGGAAGCTTAAATATTTAACATATGCATAAAAGCAAGCAAAAATCTAAATTGATTTTATTCGGGTCTTTGGCTTAAAGATTAATGTGCCAAACTCTGATTATTTGGATCTGGATAAAAAAATAAAAATTAAACTGCTGACAGCTAAAATTTGAAAATTTTCTTAAAACTCAATTACACATGAAATTCAGGCAATGTTATGAAGATCTAAAATTTTAAGAGTTTTAATGTGGATTGTATAATAGCGGTAAATTTTATTACTACATCATTTATATATAACAAAGTTTCATAAAAAAAGAGAACCTCATGTTTATACCCACCAGCAAAGAGAACTCCAAAATTGTTCTTCTGCCAGCTGCAAAATAAGAAATGGTATCTGTAGCGGATACTTACATGATGGTATCAACTCAGAAGCATGCCACCAGAGAACATCCACCGTTGACATGAAAAAAGGATTTATCTGGCTAACGCCACTCTTGTTAATACCAGATGAAATTGCCAACTTTGACGTCCCGCACTAAGTCATATTTTAATTCACAATCTCAGTATGATATCACTTGCGGGACAAATCACCAAACTTCCTCTCACACACACTCAAAGTAGTCCAAAATGACTACTACTATATCACAATAAATTAATAGAACTCTTTATGGCCTTAAAAATAATACCGTTTATACCATTTATATTGATATACAAAAATAATATTGTACCAAGGCCTCTAAAAGGACAAAAATGTTTACAATTTTGACAAATTTATGAAAATAAACTTCAACTGATGCAGACCAAAGCGACAGACAAAGCTTTAGCCAAAAATACAATGCAAACTTTAATTAAGTTGTGAATATTGAAAAAAGTTTTTGTAAATCTAAATTTTCTTTAAAGTTTTCATAGTCTTTTAAGTTTATTAATATTAATTATTAATAAAAATAGTTTTTAATAACATAGAAAAACGTTTTTTTAAGGTGTATTCTATCCTAGACATAAGAAAGAAAGAATCTTTATCATCTGCTGGATTTGTTCCGTCCAAGATGGTTTAGATGACGCATCAATAAAACAGTTACATATATCTCTAAATAATTTAAATTTTGAAAAATCTCCGTAAAGACAAATTCTTTAAATATGAAAAATATGAAGAACAGAAATCTTTTTTTTTTTTTTCAAATTTCTAGACTAGAATACCCCCTTAAGCAAAACTATAATTGAAAAGGATTTGTAACCTCAAATGTTTTCCAAAAAATAAATGAATTCAAAAACTATATTAAAATTTCCCTTTGTGTTTATTTTAATTGTTGTATCTAGATTGAATTTTGTTTTTTAGCAATTCAATCTAACATATATTAAATTTCTTATGCTATAATTTTCATAATATTTCTTTATTAATTTTTTTATGCTATTTAATACGCAATAAGTTACCAAGGTAGTTTTAGATATAAAGTATTTTATTACTACTGACTCAGGTAGAAAAATGCTATCAAAGTTTCACATTTCAACCGCAATTTACGTGACGTATATATGTCGAAAATAAAACAAACCAATAAACAAAAAAGAAATTAAATTAAAAGAGAAAAACAAGAAAATGGGTACTGTGTGCATATAATTATTTCATAAAAAAACAATTTTAAAACAAAAGAATAACTACACTAACATTAACAACAACAACAAAAAAACCAGAAAGCATAATCAACAAAAATAACTTAAATTCAGTCATGTGGCTGTTGCAATTTACTTGAATAGTTTTGGATTTTCCAATGTTTTATACGTCAGTCATGTCTTGACGAAATTATAAATGCTAAAAAATTCCAAATTTACAAAAGTTCAGCCTTTTATTTTACTAGAAAAAAATCATCTCTTTGATGGTATTGGTGAAAAAATTTGCCAGAAAATATTATGTTAGTATTATATTGCTGCATTATCAAAGCTATAACTATTGTACTTTGAATATTAATATTTTATCGGAACTTGACAAACTATATTTAAATTGCAGGAAACTTTACTAAATATGACAGTCTATAATTTCCTTGTAATAAAATTAAAAAACCAAACACAAAAAAAACAACAATATTAAGTTTTATAATAGTATGACAGGTGTCAAATAGAATGCGTTCTATCATTTTAATGAATCCCTTACAATTAGACAATTTCTCTTTCAGTGTACGTCAAAAAGAAAAGTGAATATTACAATAAAAACAAACAATAAAATAACATCACATTGCGTCCAAGTGTCCATTATTTAATTTAATCATTGTCCTAAACAAATTATGAAAAAAGATTGAATACTCAAAGACGGAAATTTTTAACGCTAACATATTATACATTCTGTTGATCATTCATATTTGTTAACGCCACACGTCTCTTTATTATTGTGTCAGGATTCAATTTAGCCATTTGAGACACACATTTGCCTGTAATTTAAATAATACTCAAAAAAGGGGTCTTTATTTGTTCTTTTGTTCATTTATTTTCAGTCTATTAGAGTTGATCATTCCAACATTTTTAACAAAAGCCAACATATTTATATAATATAGTTGCTATATCAATTGACTCTTTGTTATTTATCATAATAAAATGATTTTGATTACAATTTATTAATCCAATTTGTCTAAATTAGTTTATAATATATGTATATACAGTGCAAGCTCAAAAGATATGTTGCTTGCATACTGGAATTTATGATATTTCTTTTTAAAAAATATTTTCAATTCCATCAATCAAACTATTTATTTAAAAAAAAAAAAAACAAAAACAAAAACAACAACCAAAAAACAAAATATGAAAATAAAAAATTTTATAATTATTATTCGGTTTTTGTTTTTCAGAGATTTCCGACCAACATCACTTGAAAAGGGTCAAGAATTATTTAGGTTACGTATCTATAGAGTCTATGCATGGGGTGTACCATTGATTATATCAGGTGTTGCTGCTATCCTTGATCATATACCTGAAGATGCTGATGAAAAATTCTTAAGACCACGTTTTGGTGAAGCTAGATGCTGGTTCTATGGTAAGTGAATGATGTCAATCAAAAAATTTTTTTTTAATTTTTCTAGCCATTTATGTTCATTAAATATGCTACTGATCAAAGAAGCAAAAAATGAAACTATAAAATACGATTAACTCAATGTCGATGTCAAAACTAACATTTTAAGTAGACATTTTGATTGGCAAATGTTAAAAGTTTCTTTGGATTATATCTTTAATCCTGTCGACTAAATGATAGATATACTCACCATTTTCTAACTATTTTATTTAACTGTTTTTTCAATACTTATATAAAATTTTTGTATGATTGTTCAAAAAAGAAAGAAGAAAATTAAACAAAGAGAAATAGTCTTTATTATTAAATAGCTAACATTTAAGTAGTTTTATGTATATAAAACTAAAGGTTATTCACCTTTAAATGATAAATTTCTAATTTGTTTTTTTTTTTTTTTTGTTAAATTTCACTTAAAGTAATAACTAAAACATAATCAATTTAATCAACGATTATTGCATTTTACTATAAATATAAATTTTATGCGATTCTTAATTTATGGTCATTCAACTCTAAAAGGATGTAGGTCAAAGATAAGAAGACAATTTTAAAATTTAATTGATATAATTTCAAGACAATAATTAGTAACGTTACTCATATTACACGTGCATTATAACAAAATTAATTATATTAAGTCATTAGCATTGAACTTTGTCGTTATTATATTAATCGAAAATTTTTAATCTTACTACGATAAGGTGAACCGGGTATACTATATATATATATATATATATATGTATACTCGAAGGCAGACTCGTGTCAATTTTAGTTTCCTTAATTGTCATTTAAATTTAAATTAAAAGATATATTTTTCAATGTTTTAATAGTTTACATTAACTTTTGATATTATTTGGAGTCTTTCCAAAAACAATTTTCAAATTTGAATTATTGTTAAATTTATTTTTTTTGTTTTTTTATGATTCATATAAACAAAAGAGCAAATACAATTTGAACATTGTTTATAATTTGGCATACGTTAATTTTCTTGCATCATTATTTAACTTCCGGTCTAAATAAAATATTCTACATACGACAATTTTATGTGTATATAATGAAAATTGATACCTTGAGGCTAAATTAAGGTATATTTTGTTCACATTTTTAAGGTTTTTTTTAGCTATTTTTATCTATATATTTATGAATAGGACCATATTGTTATAAATTTATACATCAAATTTTTTTTGCTTTTTGAATTTTGTCTGTATAAAATTTCATTTTTCAACTAAATAGTAAATCTAGAATTTTTCATTTTTTACTAAATTAAATTTTAAAAGAAATTATGAAGAAATATTTAAAAACTAATATGTAATCAAACTATGACGTTTGAAACATATTTAATATTTAAAACTTGTTGTTTTAATGACGAGTGAAAGTATGACAAAAGTTTTTACATTTCAAAGATTTGAAAAGTTATGTACGGTTTTTTTGCAGAGATATTTTAAAAAGGTTCAAAACTAGTAAAGTTTGTACTTAACATTGTTCTTATTGCAATTTTGAAAACTTTCTTTTTTAATTAAAACATAATCTTGAAATCTTTCACTTAAGGTCTTCTTTGAAATTATTGTTAAATTCATTCAAAAAAAGTTTAAAGCGATTAAGTGATTGGAGGAATAAAAAGATGTTCAAAATTCTTAAAACCTTTATGTTCTGCTTTCTAATAAAATTTCATCTACATTCTACCTTTAACGACTTTTTCAATTTTATATATTTTAAATTAATAAACCTCAAGTTCTTAATAAAATCCAAACCCCATTTAATATTTTTTCATTGTACTTTTTTTTGAATTATAAAAAATTTCTATTTTCTAAAGAATAAATTAATATCTATAGAAAAATATTCATTTTTGCTCATGATAGAAATTTTATCACGAAAAATTTTTTTGATTTAAATTTTTGCAATTCATTTCGCTCTACTACTACTCAGCCATAAAAAAACTGCTTCTAACTTTGAAAAGAAAAAAAAAATGCACAAAAAAAACCCCCATTTATAATTAATTTCTTTGAATTTTTCTTTAAAGGTGACATGGAAATCTTGACATATTTCTTTGGTCCCATCGGAATTCTTTTGTGTATCAATTTATTGTTATTTGCCTCAACTGCTCGACAACTTACCTGTGGTCTATGGAAACGTGATGATGTAAAATCAACAACTGAAAGGTGAGTTAAAATGACTACAAAATAAAATTGTGTCGTCTTAAACGAAATTTCTTAGCAATAAAATTATCTAAAGATTCGGATTTGTATGATTATGTTTAATTAAAGTTTTTCATTTGTTTTATATTAAATATGACTAAATCTTGGATATTTTGATTGAATATTAGCTTAAGTTGCATAATGGAAACAGAGCATGTCGTCTTTGAACTGGATTGAATTAAAGCCGTTGCCTTTTTATGAAATGTAGGACGAATCCGATACATAAATCTAATAACAATAGAAAATTGCAATTTGCGCGCATTTGATCTTGTTTATAAGGTGAAATTTTTTAATAATGAGAATCATTGGAAAGAAAAGCAAAAATACAACAGTTTTTTTTATTGCTTTTAGTCTTCTTGTGTTTCATATTAATAAAAAAAATTCTAAAACGGAATCTTAAAGCAATTTTCTTCTTCTTTTTTTTGTAAATTAACAGTTTTATTTTTCTATATCAAAAATTAGTAATTTATTTTTTGGTTTTAAATTAATTTTTTTATATATGTATATCCTTTTAATTAATATTGTATTAATTTAAGTATTTTGAAAATTTCTTTAAAAATAATTCATCTGCAGTTTTAAACCGAAATATTCCAGGGCTGCACTAGGTAGGGTGTGCCTTAAACTTGTCATAGTTATGGGTGTAACATGGGTAGCTGATATTATCTCATGGCTAGTTGGTGGACCACAATATGTATGGTATTTAACAGACTTAATAAATGCTTTGCAAGGTGTTTTTATCTTTATCGTTGTTGGATGTCAGCCTCAGGTAATCATTTTAATTAATTATCTATTATATATAATAATAAAATACTATAAAAGCAATTCTATACACTCCTTAAATTGTTATATATCTTACACTGTTAAATAATAATATTAAATAGTACCCACATTAGAGAATTAGCTGTGTAGGTGTCAGAATTTTATTTTAATACAAAAATATGTTGGGTGAAGAATACTGGCAAAAGAAAAGTGATTGTAATCTTTATTGTCTCTCATTTACATTCAAGTCAAATAATTATTTTAATGATCATTTTTAATGACTTGAGAAACTTATGTTAATTATGCGCATTCAAGTAAGAATAAAATAGCCAGAATTAAAAATCTGATATTTATAACAAATCTTTTTATTTATTCATAAAAGAGTAAAAAGTTTTATACTTAGAAATGATTTTTCCTTTCATTGAAAAATAAATAAAAGTGGCACATTTTTTTTTTTTTTTAGAAATTTTTGATCCCAATTTATGCGTGGGGAATATATCTAATAATCAGAATGGTTGAAATTCTCTAGCGAAATTTAACTTTAACTAAAAATGTTTAACTTGCAACTTGTATAATTCAATATACTTAGAAAGCTTTTGAACTTTGATTGTCGAGCTCTCAATATTTTTGTATATAGTAAACAATTAAATTTTGACAACGACGCAATATAATTTTTTGCTTATTTATTTATTTGGAAAAATTTTCATGAAACACAACAGAAGTTTGAATAAAACCCTAAAGCATATAGATACACTTACTTCCGGTTTAGTTAAAGAAAAGTGATGGTCCGCTTATTAAATCACTACAAGGTAACGAGAAAAAGTACTAAAAAAACAGAGAACTAAATTAATTCATTAAATTGCCGAACATCTATAAAAGTGTAAAATGAGTTGAAAATGTTATGAAAACTTTATTAATTTATTTAATAATGATCTTTAAAAATTTTTATAAGCATTAAACAAAGAGGCGAAAACTTGTCAGCAATAAACATATTCCACAATGATTAAAAAAAAACTAAATTTTTTTGTAAAAAAGATTAAAAAGATATTTAAATAAATACTAAAGTTTTTAAAAGTAAAAGGCATATTAGGTAATAAAAAATTTCTGAGCCAGCAATTTTTGATGTAGAAATAGGTGAGAAGCTAAATAAATTTTGTAACTCGACGGCTATAACTATAAAATTAGGATAACTACAAAAAATTAAAAAGTGCAATAAACATAAAAATATTGAGCATTTAATTTATTGGTGTGTCTAGATTTTGGACAGCAATATTTTAGGCGATATTATAGGAGTTCAACTAATTTTATTACATTTATAATACATTATTATGAACGGTCATGGCTTATTTAATATAATAGAACTAGTTAGAACGCATAAGACATGCATTTTCAATCAAAATGTCAAACTCAAAAAAACTATTGAGTATCACCGCGCCTCAGAAGTCCTATAATATCGCCTATAATACCACGGTCCAAAATGCTAATGTAGAGACCAAGTATTTAACTTTCAGCTAAACAGTTAATTTAAGCACTTTATTTGTCAATTAAAGGACAACAACTTCAAGTATTTATTTCTTGCCTGCGATGACTTTTAACATTCTAATCGGATTGGAATGTCAGGTGCAATTTCCTTCAGTAAAAATTTTATACGAATATTTTTCTTGTGTGTAAAATTAAAAGATTTCCAACCAAATCAAAGTCACTAGTGTGATTGCCTATTATTTTATCAGCAAAAAAAGTTTCTCTTCAAAAGACAAATGAGAGTGGAGTCGTCAGTTAACTACTGTTTCCTCTATTGCTGTCATTTAATATTAATAAAAACTCGCGTTTATCTTTTAAGGATTAACTTATGAAATTGGCTTTCAAGTAATTGTCTTGTTGAAAATGATAACTAATTATTGGGATATATTTTGCTTGTCCTCCTTTTTTAAAACAATATGATCACCATAGCTTCACTTATCAACTTTAAAAATTTTCGTTATAATTGATACAATTTGCATTGAGGATATAATCTCTTCAACAAAAGATCTTATAATATTAAATTCCCAAAACAATCTCGGAATGCATACACACGCTAAAAAATACTTGACTTTGTAATATCATCTACTATAAATATCATGTGTAACGAGAGAATTTTACTGCTGAGTTAAGTATTTTGCTCTCCGTATAATCTCAGTTTTATAAAGTCACTTCAATTAATGAAAATTAAACCTCTGTATTAGAAATTAAATGATTCCAGCTGTTATAGTTCCAAGGAATCACCTTACACTTTTCGATAATAAAATTCCTTTTTATGAACTTTAAAAAAATGAACTTAAATTTCTTTTACATAAAATCTTTCAAAAGAATTAACATTTACGATCTTATCTGAATGATTTGGCATTCATATAACCAAACTCCTTGTTTTATTTAGCGAAAGTATTGACAATTTTTACATAAAATATCATTGCATAACATGGAATTCATTTAACCGGTCTGTTTTCAAAATTGAAAACACATATATGTATATAAAAGTCTTGTGCACATGGTGCAAGGTGTAGACTGATGATTTTATCTAACCGGATGTTTATGTAAGTTTTTAAAAAGGGTAATATTACAGGATCTGCTAGTGAAATGTCAAATTACTTTACGTTTCAATTCACTAAACAAATGATCTCATTGAAATGTTCTTATCCAAATGCACTCATCCAAATGCTCCTTTTTGAATTACAATGACACAACTTGCTAGGAATAATCTACAAAAATGAGCGTCAGGTATGCGTCAAATATTATGATAATGTGATTATCTTTAGTCATAATATTCATTGACATTGTTAGCGTAAGTAAACACCGAATTTGATGAAATTTTAATTTCTATGGTTTCCATTCAGTCAAGAGCATATGGTTAGTAAATATTTTTCTTAACAATAATTAGCTACACAGATGAATATGTTTTTAGTTTCTGTGCTATAACTTCTGTTCGTAACTTTATGTAATACAACAAAAACCAAATATTTATTAATAAACTTCAATTTTACTGAAATAATTCTTTGAATTATTTTTATTCTGAGATTTCTTTATTAACTTTAAATTGACACACTTAACCTGCATTTTGATTTTTTAATTCTATAGTATTAAGTTGAATGATAAAGATTCAGGAGGAAAAAAGAAAAGAGAAAAAGAAAAACAATAAAATTTTGGGCTAAGAATCGTAATGCATACAAATTAAAGTGATTAAAGTGAATTTCAAAAAATTGAAAATAATTTAATTTAAAAATAATTTAAAGCAATTCAAAGTTAGCATTGCATCCATTTATTTCTTCTTTTGCGATTTTAATTAAATTAGTTTCTTTTAAAGAAAAAGGCATGAAATCTCAGAATCTGCTTTAAAAAATACAGAAAAATTATTTGTACATATTTTTGATAGAATTTTGTAACCGACTGAAGATCTTCTTCTTTTATTTTTATTAATTTGATCGCGTTTATGTGCCTTTGTTAGTTATGAAAATGTAGGACTTAATGATGCCATTTTTCTTTAACGTCAATGTCGATCACTTTTATACCAAATGAGAAAAGGCACTTGTCCTTTGAAGTCGTATAAATGTACAAAGTCGCTGAAATAGCAATAATCCGTTAAAACTTTAAGCTGCGGGAAAAACTGTACTTTATTTTTTTCAAAATATATCATTACTACAAAACAATTCTCTAAAAACGCTTCATTACACGATAGCTTAGATTATTATAAAAAAACACAGTTTTTGGGTGACTTTACAAGCTTGGAAGTAATTTTCATAGCTTGAAAAAAATTTCATTTTAAAATTTTGCCTTATTTTTGTTGATTTATTTTTGATATTTAAAAGGCCCGTGGGAAAACATAAAATTTATTAAGGCTATAAATAATTGATGTCCACTGTGGTCGGAATTCCGAATATTCCATTGTCATATCTAACATTGAAAAAATATCCAGATAATTAGTCTTTATCTAATATTTTATTTGACTGAATTCCCTGAACACATACTAAAACAATGAATACCCAAAATTAATGCTCCACTTACTTCTGATTCAATCAGCTGTCAAATTTATATAGAAAGCATTATCTAAAAATAAGAAATCATAATCTCATAAAACTTCATCCAAATAATTTTTCATTACGATTTCATGGCAAAAAACAAACCGCTTTTATTTATCGTTTACATGAAATCAAAAATATGAGATTTTTAGCACTAATTTTACTATGTTAAGCCCACTTAATAGCATGCAATCATTAGGTGGTATTTTATTTAAAAAAAATATTAAGTGGATCCACATTTATTTTCTTTTGCACATGGTCAAAAATTGGTCAAAAATAGGTCAAAATTTCGTATGGTGTTTCTCATCTGATTTTCCTCATTTTTTTTCCTGATTCTTCCTCTAAAGTTTATCCACAACTGTTTAATAATACAGACTAGGCTTATGTTATATATAAAAAGTGTTGAAGAAATTGAACTCATTAAAATTATGAACTTAACAATTAATTTCCCTAAAGAATAGCCTAAAGAATGAAATTTGTTATTATTTTTGTGGTCACATAGTAATCAGAAAAATTAACAATTATTAATAAGCAATGCAATTCTAGAACTACAATATTCTGAAATTCATTAAAATAATTTGCTCACGTTCGTTTAATATAACGATGAATTTCTATAGTTTCTACGTGTCTGCCTTTATTAAGAGATTTTCTTTGATTTTCACTTCCGATTATGAAAAGTTCATAGCTTTTTTTCTCATAATTTGAGGTTAGTTTTTATTATATCTTCTAACACAATTTGTGGGTTAGTTTTTCTGGTTTTCGCATATAGGACTTTGCTTGAATATTTCTACTTTTATTTGCTTTTCTCTGGTTTTTTAGAGCTTCGAAGAGCAGCAGAAGTTAGTTTGAGAAAAAATATTCCTTTATCATCATTGAATATTATTCAATGTTCAATATTCGATTTTAATAATCTTTGATATCAACATTTATAGTAGGTCTTCACTTTTTAGATTAATAAATATAAATTAGACGCACTACTATGAAGTAAATCTTAAGTCGTAATCAATTTTGAACATTTTTGATACTCAGAGACTGCTGAATTATATTTTAAACAGGCTATCAGAGTTTATTATTCGATATCTTTATCCTGAGTAATCTGAATTTTTATTCTTTATATACAACAATTTCGTAATTCGTATTTCTTATCCTTATAATACTTTATTTTCATATCTAAGGACGTCTTCTCTTTTGCTTTTTTGATTTTCTTCAGTATCCAAAAATATAAATTTACTTAATTAAAATTTTATCCTCTTTATATTCTAAATAAAAAATATTTAATTAGTACATAAGTTAATAAACTTTTTAATAATTCACATCTAATTATATAGGTTTGGGCTGCATTGAAAAGAATTTGGAGTTCAAAAACAGGTCGTGGTGTTACAACAACAACAAATGGACCACAACATTCAAGTTCATCACATGGTTTACCCTCAATTGGTGAATCGGTTACCAATAATACATTTACAAATACAACAAGCACCAAAGTACCAATGGAAACAGTCTGCTAAAAAACAAATGAATACGTTTATTAAAAGGATAATAAAAAAATAAATAACAATTTTGTTTGAAATATAAATTCAATTGACGACAGACTTAAATAATTTTAAGTAAATAAAACAAATTTTGTTCAGAATATTAATTATTCTACAATTTAGTTTAGTTTAAAAAATTTTTAGTTTTTCGGATTGAAATTGAAATTAAACAAATCAAAATAATTAGTTTAGTAACATTTACTATGTGATTTTTTTTTTTTTTTAGTTTTTTAAGTGTATAAAGGATATAATCTTAATTAATTTCATCTTTCTTATACTCAAAACTAATATTAATTATATTTATTCAAATTAATATCGAACTGAATAAAAATTTAATTATTATTATTACTATCTAAAAATTATAAAATTCTTTTTTTTTTTTTTGTTTGCTTACTTTTTATTTCTGTTTATATAAATATTTGTAATATTATTTAATAATAGAAATAAGTGTGAAGCAATAATAATATTGACTGAAGTATTTTTAAAAACAAAGAAAATATTGCTAAAATTATATAATCGAAAAAAGTTAACTTCAATAACTGCCAGCTACATTTTTATAATGTTGTATAAAACAAAGTCAAGTTTTTCTTGAATAATTCAAATATTTAGAAATAAAAAAAGCACAGGTAATACCCATATAACATAATATACCAGATGTTAGACTTATTTAGATCAAAACTATTATAAAATCTAAAATTTATTAAAAAAATAAACACAATTTCTTTTAAGTACAAGTATTTAACACTTAAATACACAATTTATTCGAAAAAATTTTTGTTTAAAAAAGTTTAAAGAAGAGTATAAAATATTATATTAATTATATTGATATCTACTTACTGGAAAATAAATTTCTTTGACGTATATTCCTAAAACTTAAAATGTTAAAGAATTTATCAATAATTAAGCCTCGTATATTACATCAACACAAATAGCTATAAAATAGGATAACTTCGTGTATGATTTATTACTATTATTATATCGATTTAAGCAATAGGCTCTCTGTTAATTTCACTTAATCATTGCTGATTCCAACTTATTTAAATCAGCAAACTTCAAAAAATTTGACAATCTATAAGGGATAATTAAAATATTGGTAAATTTTAAAAGTATAAGAAAGTCTAGAATCAATTAATATCATTGTCATCATTAACTCCTTAACACTTTAAGTTTTTTTGAAAAAACCGTCTAAAACATTGTCTTGTCAAAAATAATCAAAATTTTCATAGCAGCATAAAATAAAACGCCACTCGAATTATCTCGAGTGTGCACAGTTTGTTCTGTTTGGCGCACGCGAATTAACTCGAGCGTACAAGTTAAGGGGTTAATCAATTCAGTAGAAAAAATTGCGAAATGTGTTTTGATGGTTTAAAATTAACTATTTAAATTATAAAAGGGCAGCATGCCTTTTTTCATTCTGACGAGATTGGAATTTAATGTATGAATATATTTGTACAAATAATTTTCTATATGGAAATATTTTAATAGAATTAGTGTTGGGCGCATAAATTTTATAAAATGGCATGAATTTCAGTTTAAAAAAAAATATTTCGCCGCTGATATAATTCATTCATGAAAAAGGTCTATTTTTTAGTTACATCAGCTAAAATTCTCAAGAAACACATTGAATAAATTTGTTTAAAGCAAAACTTAAATTTTTTCGTCATATTTATTTTTCACATCAAAGGCCAGCGCTAATGGCTTTTTATTGAGAAAACTAGTTTTATTTTATTGATAAAATCAAAAAAATTATTCATAATAACACTCTCTTATTTCTTTAGAATATCAATAAAATTTGTTGGCTTGGGTATGATGGTTACTTTTTTATTATTTTTTATAACGTGCTTCTGACCAGTGCAATTTTACGTTGTAAAAAGCAATCCATCACTTATTAATAATTGTTTTCCTAAAAGTCGACTTCTCATTTTTTCATTAATGATTTTCTCACTTGTGAACTTTACAATTACATTTCACGCATGAACTAATGTAAAAAGAAAAATTCACCGATGAGTAATTTTCTCATAGAACACTCCTCACTTTTATAATTAACGAGTTTCTGCCTATTGCCCTTTTCGATTATAATTTTCGCATAAATGCATATATGAAAATTTCAATGTACTCCTACTTAGGATGTTAAACAGTTAATACTCAAACCGAATCATAATAAAAATCTATGTTATATGATGGATTACTTGTATATTGACTTTAAGACTCTTTAAAGTTAATAGTTTAATATTTATACATTTATAATACGTAGAATAGCAATATTTACTTATATATTTATATTATACAAGTACGACGACAGCTACAGTTAGAGAGTAACTTGTTTTCAAAAAATTAAAAATTAGCCGCAAGTGTTTTTGTCTTTATAATAAAATATTTTATTGTAGTAATGTTTTACTATTTTGCATGATTGAAACTATTTTCAATCAACTTTTTTTAGTTCAGCCAGCCATTAATGAAGTATTTTAAAAATTGCAAACTTTAACTTTGAAGCCAGCCTTTTTATCTATTAACATTCTCAAAATATTAATTCCAATCAAGGAGATATTATTTGAATTATATATTTGAAAAACAGCATTTATTTACAGATATTAAACACTTGCACATGTAAATACAATTCAAAATCAAAAAGAAAATTTAAAAAACATGTTAACTATTTAGAATGCGTTCGTATATAGCAATAAGTATGAAATTTACAAGTTGAAACTTTCTTTTGAGAAAGCTCCATACAAAAAAATTTTTTTTCAATAAATTTTTATACATAGGGACAACTCATAAGTTCCAGAAAATATGTAGTAATTGTTTTTTACAAACATACTATTAGATGCACATTCAAAAGCTCAAAATTTAAAAAATTTGTGAAACAATTTACAATTATTAACAAAAATAAAAAATTTGAAATCTAGGATTAATATCTTGAATAACTAGAATTATGAATATTTAATTTGATAGGAATATAAAATGTATATTTAATTTTTCTCTTTTTTTGTAAATACAAATAATAAATTTTACTAACAATTTTGTAAGATCCCAAGTGTAACTTATGTTAATGTTAGTAATTGTAAGTGTTGTAAATGTTTATTTGTTAATGATTAATGTGATGATAAATTAAACAAACTAAAAATGTTTTAGTAATTTGTTTGTATTTATATAATGTATGTGAGTTAAGTCTTAAATTTTTAATTAATTTAGTTTTTTGTACTTTATATCAGTATTTTAACCGTTTGCCAAAATTTTAATAAAGCGATTTAATAAACTATCATATTTAGATTTTTTTATAGATTACAAATTTTATCCGTCACAAAATGGGTTTGTACTTTTACAAAAATCGGTTTTTTTGTCTTCTCTTATAGTTAAATAATAATTCAAAAATATAATCCCAAAATTTGAAGTCGATCAGAGCAAAACTTTAAAAGTTATTGAATAGTTAGTTCCTCTCCTCTTTACTCATTCATCCATTCTTGTTTAGCTTCAAAAATTTTTAAAGGTTTTTCCACTTAAAATTTTTACACCAAAATTAGCAGTTTTCACTTGAAAACTAAGTTTTATGGATTTTTGATTTCAGGTAATTTTCAGCGGAGATACTCTGATCACCGCAAATCATCTTTTTCCAGAGACGTCTTTGGAAAAGTTTTGTCACTGGCCTGTTTGTAAATATTTTCTAATAGAAAAATTACACAATGTTGTTTAAGTCATACTTAATAATGTACAAAAGGTTTGAATAAATTTACTTAATTCATATTAATAGAAAAAAACTCACGAAGAAAGTGTTTCTTTTCTACGCTAAATCCCTTACCCCTCCCTTAAGCTTGTCAGTTGTAAAAAATTGATAAGTCTGTGAATTTGTTTTAACTGTAATTATTTTAGTATGATAGATTTAGAAAAAAATTAATTATTACCACGGATAAATATTGTAGAAAAGAATGAAGACAGCTTTGACAAAAAAAAACATTTTTTATTGATATGCGTGATAAAATGAAACCGACAACTATTTTTTTTTTTTTTTGCTTCATTGCTGATCGCAAATGAAACTAAAAATAAAAAAAAATTCCATAATTATTGGTGCAAGAATTTCGAAATGCCTTTATACTTTTACTTCAATACCAAATGATAAATGGAGTGGAATAGAATTAAGCATGAGCACGTAAAAATCTATTTTTATGGAACAAATGTAAGGTAAGACCAATTTGAAAAAGAACCTGTGTCCAATACGATTAGAAAATAGATTTGGGTGATGAGTTACTTTCCAGACAAAATGTTTTCTTTAGTTATTCAATGTAAACAATGGCTTTATGGCTATATGGGATTCAGTGGAATATGACTTTTATAAAATTTAAATTGATTTTTATAAATTTTATGTATTTAAATGAATGAATTTTTGAGTTATTATTATAAATAATTAAATTAATATTTTGTACACTAGTATTTAAATCTAAAATTTGTTTGCAGTACCTATTACCTATATATATTAAAAAAATTATAATAATTTTAAATCAAAGTTTTTACAAAAAAATCATAGAATGTGTATAATAGAAAAAGTTATATTTTTAGTTTTTTTAACTTTTTAGAGACCTTTTTCATTGCACTGTTTTAGTTTTTTTATTTATAAAAAAGCTAAATATAAAGTGAAAAAATGAAGCCAGATTGAGTTCTATCAAATAATTAATTCTAAGAGGGTTTTCAGTTGAAAATTCCCTCTTTTTCTTATGTTTTAGCTACTGAAAAAAGTGCTTTTAGTTTTTTTTTTCATTAAAGCTTTAGGAAATAAAAAAATTTTCCATTGACAATTTTTAGATCTTTTTATTAATAATATTATTAATAATAACAAAAAACCGTTTTCCTCCCCTAAAAACTGAATCTTTACGCCCTGGAACATTTCAGCTGGTTCGGATTATGTATTTTTCTTGCTAGTAACATGCTTTACCACCACCATCAGTTTACTGTAAGAATCAATTCTTTTTTTTTTCTCATTTTTAAAATTATGGCGCCTGGCCTAATATTCAACAAGTTTGTGCATCATTTATAAAAGAATCAAACATTTTTTTGGCACATATAACATATTTTTAGCAGAAGAGTAATTTTCTACAGCAAGGTTTAAAAATTTCGCTTAACTAAACCCTATTAAAAGAAACATATCTTTCATATCAGGAATTTTTAATTTCCTTTTTGTTTTAACTTTTACATGTTATCTTTCTAATGCATTAAGTTAAAAATTAATAAAGTAGATAGACTTCCTTATCATCAGGGTTATGTACAGGAGTAGAAACTTTTGACCCTAGCGTATAATAGATCATTTCATTTTAACTCAGTTTTCCCCCTTGATTAGAGAAATTTGCTAAGCAAAATACAATTGTTATTATATCCCTGTAATTATTGGCATAAAACAATGTACAAAGAAAGACAGTATTAAAAAAGTCATACGCAAGGGATGTAAGGTTTATAAATACTTAAATCAAATTAGAAAAGGGTGAAGAAATTGTGATGGGTTATTTCAAATTACACAAAATTAAATTGTGTGAAAAGAATGCAAATAAATATATGTTTTTTTTAGATAAAACATATAGGCTTGAAATGTTTATCAATGTAAATGGATTTTTACTAGTGTAACAAAGGTATAAATCTTTCATTTTATTGTTTTTTATTACAAAACGAATTGGATTTAAGAATGACAATAAGATATATCAAGACTAGTTTAGCTATTGACTGTAATTTGTTGATAGAAAAGTGAATTCAACCAGTGGCAGATTTATGAGTGTAGGCCCAAAAGTTGAAACGCCCCAACTCAAAATAATTTCTAATTATCTAAGTAAGGATTTAAAATAAAAAATTATTTGGGTTTATTCATAGCATTCACAGTTATTATGTTGATTTAATAATTACTAATTCAATACAAATAATTATTTTTGAAATGAAAGTTTTAGTTAAAAAAAAAAATAATAACTACTTTATCCACTTTTTTCTTGCTTTTGTATTCGCCAACTTACGAGTAATAATAATTTCCCCACAATCCATTTTTGCTAGTAGATCTGCTTCAGTTGTTAATAATGGTAGAGCACTTCACCAGGACAGGTATTTGATCGTAAATAACTTTTCACCCGCTTTAATGTTGAAAATAAACGTTCTCCTGAACAAATACGTATTGCTATATCCGCATTTGGATACTCTTCTTGTAATTCATTTTCTCGTAAGATAGTAGACAATTCCAAGATTGAAAAAGCTTTTTGTTTTTTCATTATCGACGATAAATACTCACTTAAATGAATACATTCTTCTTGTAGAGCATCTTCTAAAAGTCATTTGGATATTTTTTTACTAAATTATTTGCAGATTGAGCAATTTCGTTTGATTTTAATTCTTTCAACCGACTTAAAAAAGCAAAACTATCATTTAATTTGGTATATGCCTTGGTACGACGATTTAACTCCACAGTTAAATGATCCAAAATGGGATTAAAAATTCTAATTCTGAAATAATGCGATCCATTTTCTGGTTGAAATTCTCCACTTTGACTTTCATCAAAATGAACCTTGCGTATTTTTTTACGTTTAGATACGTAATATTTTTTAAATTTCTTGGCTTCTTCTCATAATTCTTAAAATGGGATGTATCATTACGCAATTCTCCTAAAAATTCAACTAAAGAATTGTACAATTGCAGGATATTATTTATATCACTTTTCACATTTTGAAGCTTCAAGTTAACTGCATTGAAACGATTTAATATTGTATTCCATGTAATTGCATAAAATACCATTTCTAATTTCCTAGTTTTATTTAATTAAGCCTTCGGCTTCAGAGCGAGTACTTTGATTTTCGGTTTTTTCATTAGTAATAAATTTGAGCGATTTAATGACACCATCCCACCATTCAACCAATGTACGACAAGCATCATGTCTCGCTGACCAACGAGTTAGGCATAAACTTTTGAGATTTCGATTAAGATTTGAGATTAAAACTTCCCAACGATGAGTAGAGACAGAAAAGAAGTTGTAAAGTGCCTGCAAAGTATCAAAAAAATCTGTCACTTTCGGAATAGAATCTACTGTACATTTTCCAACAAGATTTAATGAGTGAGCTCAACAAGGAACATAAACAGCTAGTGGATTCCAAAAACGTTAGATAGACTATAACTCAATACAATTATACAATAAATCATATTTTAATTAAAATCTCAAAAATTTTTTAAGAAAATAGTCCACTACATTAGTTAAAAAATAACTTTTCGTTTAGAATACTTGAATTTTTTGGCGCCCCCCAAATTTCGCCGTCCTAGGCCCGGGCCTATGCCTAAATCCGCCACTGAATTAAACTAATACATAGCCTTAGTAATTTGCTATTATGCTAAATTATAAATTTTCCTTATTAAATTCATTAATATAGTAATTATTTATTCAATATTTGACTTTAATTAGAATATTATTTTTAATATTTAAATAACATATTTAGTCAAAAATTATGAAATAAAAATATTATTGAGAGTTTCAGAATTACTCGTTATAAAGAACTCATGAGTTGGAGTGCTGCTAGCTAGCAAAAAGAACACTTAAATTATTACAAGTAAATTTAGAAATAATTAGAAAAATTAAAGATGTGATTTTAATTATGAGCAAAAGTAGGACCAAAGTTTTTACCTAGCCAAATGTATTAACATCATTATAAGAATAAAGATTTCAGAGTTTTCAATAATAGAGAAGACTTTATTAATGTCTCTTTAGTGCAATCAGAGCACCCCTATTTAAATATATCTAACTATGTCCACAAGAAACTTTTTCAAATATTCCTTAATAAAAAGAATAATTTTATTTTCTCTGTGTTTGGGGCACTATGAACCATAAAAGTATAAATCTATGAAACGGACGTTGAATAAAAATAAACAACAAAAAGTGCAATTTTTCACATTATTCAATCAAAATAGCTCCGATTTCGTATCTACGATTTTCTGCCAACGATTAGGTAAGTCATATATGACTTTTTGAGAAATTTTTAGAGTTGATAAACGATTTAAAATCTTCTATAATATCATTTTGGTTATTATACTTCTTTCTTTTTATAAATAATTCATAATTACGAAAAAGGTAATAATCACTTCGTGAAATATCGGGATGAGGATTGAGGCTTTATGTGGCCGTGTGTTTATTTATTGTACGCAGATGTTTTAACACAGTCGTATGGCTAGTTCCTATAGTTTAAGCTTAAGTTCACGAATAGTTGTGTGTGGATCGGATTCCATCCTTGATTCCACGTTATCAATATGGTCTTTCGCGGAAATCATTGACGATACTCAAATTGCCAGAATGAAATTTTTGAAACCAATATCAAGCATTTCTTTCAATAGTGGATCCATCTTTGAATGCTTGAGCTGCGCTATATTTCAATTTGAACTCGTATAATAAAAGTAGATGTAAATCGCGTTTTATTTCTATTTGGATTCTGAGAAAAATAAAATAAAAATTTATTTACCCTAATAAAAATAGGAAATTTAATGTAATGAGTCAGCATTGATGGCAAGAGCTAATGAAGACTTTAAATAATTTTGAATTCAAGCTAAAGTAGACTTTTAAAAAATGCCTGTATATAGAGCAGCAGAACCACAAAAAGTCAATGGGTAAGTTCAGGTAAAGATATCAAGGGCTCAGCAGCAGTCTACTATAATTATCATTTAAAAATATTTTTAATTATACTTAATTTATATATATTGAATGCAGCTGACGTACTCCTACATCTTACGTTTGAGAAGTATTGCGGTTTGTCTTAAACAAAACAAATAAATAAATAAATTTGTTTTAAATCAGATACCGTTAAGTCTTATTTTAATTATTTCTTTTATGGAATTACATTTTTAGAAATTTTTCCCTTCTCCATTTAATAATTTTACAACAACAACAACAATGAAATGCCTAAAAGTAACAAAAATTAAAGAAAAACTACTCAATACAAAAATAATAATTTTCAAAGTATCTAAAAAAAATTTTAAGCTCAAAATAAGAACAAAATTTATTCTAAAGGGAATCAAAATTCATCGTTCGTTAGACAAAATTCATTCAATCGTAACATAAAAGACGAACATTCAAAAGTTGCCCATGGCTTTAACGCTTCCTAGAGGACGTCAAGAAATATCTCAAATCAGTGGTGGATTATTCAGGAGTAGCATGAACAAAAACATCTCTTCTTTCATATATATACACTATATACAGGGATATGGTTCAGTACACCTTAGCTTATTTGCTTGCACCCTGATGCTGTCGGGTGTAATAAAGGTAAAATAGCTGGCAAAAAAGGGAGTTTTCGATTTGACATCGATGAGGGATGACATTAAAGTTACAAGAGGGATAAGAATTTTAGGACTATAGATAATCACAAATAATCAGAATGTTATAAAATCACGTTTGTTCGTGGTTTGTTGCCAATATAGAGGATAGACATGACTGGCATGGGCCATTTATGTTGAGATGCTTAAAGTTAGGAAATCTTATTGGCTTGCAACCCTAATTTAATGCAGATGGCTTATTATTAAGGTTGATTGTGTGTTTTATAACATTGATTATATTTGATTTATTTTGTTTTTCTTTTTGTTTCTTTTTTCTTTTCAAAACAATTTAATTTTTATAAAAAGTCATTTATTTTCTATTGAAAAGTAGCGATTTTTTATATATAATCTGATATGCTGCTACTAGTTTTTAATTTACATTTCTTTCAGTTTTTAATATATGGAAGTACGTAATTACTAGATTTATTGATATATACGTCCAGGACAGTAATTTTTACAGCCATTCTGGAAAAAATTTCATTAATGTGCCTTCTGAGAAAATTCCCTAATGGCTGGAAAGTTGTTTTCTTTTACTTACTAATTAGTCTTATATTAAATCCATAAAAAATATTTTAAAAGCTTATACTTTTTCAATTTACAATTAAAAATAAACTTATTTCGAATGTGTTTGATATTATGCCTAAAGTTTATTAAATTAAGCATTTTGTGGTTTTGAAAAGTTTTCAAAGATATTTAATTAAAGTTACTAAATTCTGAAGAAACTTTTTCTTTCATATACTCCAAGAGTATATACTATTTAATTTTTTAAAGTGTGATAGACAGAAGACTATGTATTATAAATAATTTTCTTCATTAATGTCATTTGGAGGCAGCCACAATACTACGTGCTATCCATAATCGTTTCTGGACCGTAATAATTGATGTCTACAATCTGAAATGTTTTTGTGAGGGCAATTTTAATTTTGATGTTGTCATGACTAAATAAAACGTTTTCAACATTAATTCAATAATCTTTACTGTTTTGGAAATATTAGGGTTGCATGAGTGCCCGTATTAATAGAGCTTTATCCGTTTTTGTGTTTCCTTCAATATTTCATTTATAGTTCTCTTCTAAAATTATGAATTATATTAATTTATTATTTTGAAGTTTTTAAGTGTTTATTAGTTAAATTTTTAGAGCTTTCGTACATCTTAATTGTTCATATATTAGTTTGAATGTTTAAAAATTAATTGATGATAATGTACCTTATAATAGAAAGTCTTATTTAGGAAGTTAGCTAAAAGACAAAAGTCACAGGCTAAAATTTTGGTAGACTTTATGAATCAGTTAACTTAATATAAATCTTTTCGAGGAAGTCTTTTTTCCTTTGTATAGTTTGGGGAACTAACATTTCTTCTTAAACAAAAAATTAAGAAAGCCTTAGTCTTGAAAAGTTAGTACTCTATAAGTGCTTTTCTATCAAAACACACATTTGAAAAATTAATTCATTGTTTAAAACAAGAATTAATATTAAAGTAAACCAAAACAATGATTGAAGAGTTAAAAAGCAAAGTAAATAGTAAATTCGGCATGACAAATTTTCCCAGGAAATTTTTATACAAAATCTATTTTTTTGCACAATTATGCCAAACCGTACAATCATTGCCAACAATCAAATCATCAACTAGAATTTTTCACTCATGTTCTTTAAGAAGCATCAACGCTAACTATCAAAAATCTTCTTAATTTTGATGAATTTTTTCACTTAAATTTTAACTCCAAAGTACTTAAACCGGGTTTTAAATAGTTTCTTGCACAAATTTGCACACAATGGCATTTAAAATCATTAACAATAACCACCTAAGGAATTTAAATTTTTTGCAACAATTCTTAAAAAATTATCATCAGAGCTTAAATTATGTAGTTGAAAAATAAACAAAGGACACCTAGAAAGTTTAAATTCAACTGTTTCACTTTTTTCCAATTAAAATGACACTTTGGGGCATTTATTCTACAAAGGAAATGATTGGTGTCATACTACTTTATAACCAACAAGTAAACAAGGAAAAAGCCAAAAGCGTTATCTTCTTTTATACAATTTTTTTATATAAAGCTACAGCACTAAATCATTTCCTAAAATTATGTTTGTACTTGTAAAGAACTTTTTTTCCATTGCAGACTAGAAAACAAACTAAGATTTTATTGTACGGAAGAGGAAGTATCAAAATATTTCATTTTAAAAGAAACTATAAGATAATTACTAGCATCAACATTCCTTTATTTGCTTGCGAAACGTCCTACTAACTAAATCTTATAGAAAAAATCCCACTTTTATATAAAATAAAGTAGTGTCAGTAGAGTAAAATTGATGACAGTCATAGTTGAGTTTCATATGTCAAGAAATTACGTGAAAATTAAAACATAAATTAACGCTTAAGGCAGAGGTTTCATATCTTTTTATACCTGCCTTTTACAGACTTCAATTTTTTCGCGACGCCCTTTAAAAAAAACTGTGCTTGCTCTAACATGATTAAGATTACTTATTTATTATTAAAGAAAACTCCAAACACTATCTTATGATTTATTTTTGTTTTATTAGAAAATATAATAGTACCTTGTAAAATCAATAAGAAGGATAAGCTTGATTTTCTGAGCATAACTTTACAAATCGAGACTGGCCGAACGATAAATAAACAAAAGAGTAAGGAAACGAAAGACGGGAAGAGAGCAGAAAGAATATTCACACATTACGTTGCGTGCAGGTGACCTGTGCGTACCATCTCGCGACGCACAATTTGGGAACCCCTGGCTTAAGGAATATACATATAATATTATATATTTGACATTATTTTATCCTCCCATCCTGGAAGTTATAAATTGCAACACTACGCTGACGGTTGTGTTTTTATATTGTATAACTCCTAGAGCAGATTTTTCTAATTCTTATATTTATTTTGCTTTTAGGATAGCACAAAATATCTTTATTTTGAAGTTTCTAAAACAACTATTTTGATATTTTTTACTTCAATCCCTAAGAATTTATTTAAAAACTGTTAATGACTTATATTTTCAGCTTAAACATGATTTTCTATTTACTTCGTAAGAATTTTTTTTTATTTCTCCTTTAAAATATTCCAAGTTTATATTAAAAAATGAAAAAATATTTTGCTCAAGTGGAAATTAGTGGAATATACTAAGTAAAGAAATGCTAACAAATTACTAGGCTTAAATGTATCAAGCATTTCAAAGAGTCTAATAATATTTTTCTGTTAAAAGCAATTTATTTATTTGAACGGGAAAAAGAGTAGTTTGATAATTAAAAATACTTTTTTTCCGTATACTTTATTCAGCAGATTTATTTTCTTGTCTACTTAATAATGTCAGACTTTGTTTAAAAAAGCAGGATTTGTGCAAGGAAGTTGCTAGATCAATATGTAAGACTTTTAAGCTACATTGACACGAAACACAAAATTAAAAATTTAATATCAATAAAATTTGTACACTGATTTTTCCTGCATTTTATGTTTTCTACTTTAAATTCGAAAATTCATATCACAAAGCGAATTTGATTCTTTTATGTTGAACTTCTATCTTTCTAAAATCTCTTGTGATGAAATCAATTGAATTGCAATGAAAAATTAAACTCTACGAGACAAAGGGCCCATTTAATTAAGGTTTTCAATAAATGTAATAAAATTATATGTTTCAGAAGTTTATGCATAACATTTTAGATAACAGCAGTACTTTTGGCAATGTTGTGTTTTGAAAAATAGATTAAATTTAATATAAAATCAAACAACTTTTTTAAAATATAGGATCAAAAGTATGCATTACCATTAATGTTTTTATTGGCCTTATACAAAACTATAAAAGAATACTAATACCATCTAAGCCTACGCAAGTGGTAGTACTCTTTTAATTGCATTAAACTTTTTTTTCCAGGTTTAATAGGCGTAAAATTGATTTCAACACGTAGTGGCTTTATGTAAAATTTTATTTTAACATGTTGGAAATATTGTTTTTATATTGCTCTTACCCGCAAGGTATGCAATTTTAGTTAAAGCCTATGAAATATAATATATGATTTTGGACGGTGGGGAAAATTATAATAAGTCGCATAACTCTGTCAAATAATTACATGACAGAAATAAAAATGAGTTTATTTAGAAAAAAAGCCTTTATTCAAATGTTATATTATTGAATATTTGTTAACTTTGTGGTCTGACAACTGCCAAACCTTAAAACATTTTAAAAAGTTTATTTCAATTACACACGTTAGGACAAAGTTCTGCAAACTTTGTGCAAATATATTTAAACTCAGTTAGAAAATTGGATTTTCAGGTGTATATTTTGCATCTAACACATTTGCTTTTATCATTGTAGTTAGAGGACAAAATGTATAGATTTGGATATTAAATTAGCAAATTAGATTAGAAAAAATTCAATTTTAAGTCACTTTCAACGCGGGACATTTAGTGTCAAGATCTTCAAAAAAATAAGCTGCTTTTTTAAAGGCTTGCTGTCAAGCATCAAATTTTTCGATAATATTTTTGAAAATAATCGGAACAATTACCTCAGCTTCAATAACAATACGCCCAACGGCCTTAACTCATGAGATTTTGATATCCAATTAACATCAGAATTAGGAAAAATGAAAAAGTCTCAAAGCTCTGATTTTTATAAACTGATTGTTTTACTCAATCAACGGTTATTCAAAAATAATTGACTCAATTTTGACAGTAAATAGTTGGTTAATATCCCCGAAAAACGCTTAGAATGCACTGTAAAGGCCTCTTCATTTGCATTTTTGAAAATACCTATAATGGACTAATAACTCTTTCGGTAGATAACCTACACCAAACCTGAGGGTTTGCCAACCTTTGTGTTGTTAAAAGCCATTTCTTTAATTACAAAATATAACTTAAAGAGCCACGTGTCGGCAGTTTGAATGATGAAATATGCATTCATAAAAAGTAAACCTTGGTTTTTTTATTAAAATAATTTTGTTGTTCTCTTTTTAACTTTTGCAATAAAATACATTGCATTTAAATTTAGTATTTTGAATTTTACAGCAGTTCTAGTTATAGTTATATCCATTTATTAAAGTCAGACACAAAGGAATTTTCATACTATTCCATACATATTAACAACTGTTCTATATTTGAATTAAAACTGTAAACTTCAAGCAAATTATAATCTCTTATAATTATAATTCCTGCTAATAGTCATATTTTGGTGTCAATTACAAAAGTTTGTTTTATTATTTTGTTTATACAAAAATAAAAATTTAAGAAGGTAGTTTTATAACTCATAGAAAAATCCACTAAATGTTCAACACGTTTTTTAGTAGACAAAATAAAATTATTTTTTATTAGGAATAAACCCTTCTATTTTTTTTAAAGATAATAAAATTTATACTTAATCAGTCTACAATATTCAGTATTCATAAATTTAATTTAGGAAAATATTCATATATGATATTCCAATTCTTCTCCAAGTTTAGGTTTTATGTAAGTAGTTAAATTCCAAAAAACCATCATCAAAGTTGTGTATGTTTTAATAAATTTTATTTTTAAATAACAAAAAACGAAAAAATTACTTAGCATTCCACTAGCTGATTATTAAATGACACAAAATTCTTTCTGTGTATCACTATGCAAACCTAAATTCTTTTAGTTCGAATGCTTGGAGTCTTCCCATTACCTTTGTGGCTTAAATAATACTACCTAGTACTATCCCGAGTAGAAGCGCCTATCCGGCGAGCCCTAACCTAATCCGAGCCCAATTGGGCCCCTGTCCAGCATGCTGGATATGGAAAACCCAATTTGGCCCTGATCAGGGCCGGATAGGTAAATACCTATTAGGGCATTCCCAATCAGGGCCGGATAGGTAAATACCTATCAGGGCTTTCCCAATCAGGGCCGGACTTGGGCAGCCTGAATAAAGCCCTAATATGGAAAACCCTAATCTTTTCTATCCGAGCCGGATCAGTTTACCGGAACAGTCCCGGATGCTGTGAAAATGTTATCAGGACAAAAAATATTTTAAGTCGAACGTTAGAAATAATTAATAAAAATAAGATTTATGATAAGTTTTAATTAAAAATTAAAGCTATTTCCTTTTTTTAGATAAAAATGCCTTCAAATAATATAAATCTTTTCGTATAGTATACGCGATCTATGCATCATACTCTTTTATTACAAAAAAAGTCTTTGACAGTTGTCAATTTAGTTTTCTTGGCGATGACGTTCATTTGTCAAAGTGATTTTTTTCATTTAGGGTTTAATTTAGTTAATAGTGTTATTTAGTGTTTTTGTTAGTTTCAATTTTCATTGTAAATTATAATATTTAATTTAGATAAATTTAATACAAAATATAACTTATATAAACGTTGAAATTCTTTATGAATCTTTTCGTACTGTACTTTGCATACTCTATGAATGTTATTTTACTTTAAATTTTTTTGTTTTTTAAAGAAATATTTAGTGTTATGCTATTTATATGAATATGTTTAGATATATATATGTATATATTTCAAAATAATTTTAATTCAAAAATTGCATACTCTTTAATATCAAAAATCTAAGTCGTTGACAGTTGCCGTGTGCATTTGTTTCATTCAATAAATTTATTTGATTTGTTGTATATTTGCTTATAATTAATTTAATTTTCAGATTATTCATTTTATTAAATATAAATAAAAGGATTTAATGTATAAGTTATGAAATCATTTTTTAAATAAATGTTCTGTATTACGTATGCGAAGTCTTTTACTTAAAAGTTTTTTTGTGTTTTAAAGTAATAATTAATGTTATTTTATAATATAATAATTTTTAATGTAAATTTAATATTTTAATTTAAATATATAAAATTATAATTTTTTTGTAATTTTTAATATAATTTAATAAAACATGCTATTCATATGATGAAATTGTTTCTATTTAAGTTAAAACAAAAAAAGGCATATGGTATCTGCAATCAGGGCAGCATCAGGCAGCCTGATCCGGGCCGGACACATTTGCCTGATCCGGCCCGGACATAACCTAGCGTTACAAGACCTATCCGGGCCCTATCCGATTTCCATATCCGTGCCGGATCGACTTTAGGGCAAATCGGATCCGTGCCGGATTGGCGCTGCTACTCGGGATATTGTAGCTTAAAAATATGGCCCAATATGTCGAATCAAATAAAAGTTCTTTTCATTAGCACTGCAGAAAAAGTAATATCTTGCAATCAAAGAAATTTATCTAGTTTAAACACAGTTTGACTTATACTGAAATCTATTCAGTATAAAAGAGAATTGGTTGGTGAAGTAAAAAATTTAAATAAAACTTACTCTTCCATATTACCAAAATAATGATAATTCTAATTGAAAGACAACATAAGCAAAACTATCACAAGAGAGTGCTTTGGAACCAATTTGAAATCCATTTTACATTAATACTCTGAAGCGCAAAAATAAAATGTTTTTATTATTGCTCATGATGAAGAAGTGAACATAAACTTGTTGTCATAAAATAAATGGTACTACCTGAATAAACTTACTTAAGGCAACTAAATTCCCTAAGTAGGAGTTAAATTTAAACAATTCTTAAATTTTTCACCTTTTACTACCCTTTTGGCTGAAGTCATATCTAAGCGTAGCGAACCGGAATTTAATTAGTAGAGAAATTCAAATAATTAAAGATATCACAAATATTTGGTGTTTGCCAATTATAAAAATTAATATTTCAAAGATTATTGAAAACTTCATAAAAGTATAGGAAAAAGTATTTTTGACACAATAGAAATTGCAGAAGCATTTAATTAAAACATAGGTGAGAAAGAAATGATGGAATGTCTTATAGCATGTTTTGTATGAAAATTTCAGGTGAAACTACTTTTTCAATGTAGTTTGGATTCTATCTAGCGAAAAAAGTGCGTACTATATCTTTTTCAATTTCAGCATATTTTCGATTATCAGATTTTATGAATATAGCCCAATATATAATTAGATTAAATTTTCGGTTCTATTAAAGTTTCCTTTGCGAGTTGATAATTGGAAGTATCTATGTGTAAAATACGCTATTAATATTTAAAATATTTAGGATTTATGTTTATCACAGAAATCTAGTGAATCACATTTAAAATTTAAAGAAAAATAGTTCAAAATTTTTCATTTAATTAAGTATTTTTCTGCTACTTGCACACAAGACTTTAGAATCCCTTTAACCTAAATTATTAACATTTCAGCTATATTAAAATTTCTGTTGTTAATTTGGCTTATATTTGAATTTTTTTTACTATCTTAAAAACATGTTATAAGCAAACATAAAATTCAGATACGAATTTTTGGCACAACAATTTGAAATCATTTTTATAAGTAGAAGATTATTTTACTGAAAGTAAAAACTTAGTCGATAAAATTTTTTTAATTTTTTGTTCATAAAAATTATAATTCCAATGGTTTTTGAGCATTGGATATCCTTGCATACTTTTGTGCAAACTCACTTGTCAATAATATTAAATTAAGTTAAGGTTTAAGAAATTCTTAAAGATTAATCGTGGGCAGCCGCGAGTAATCAAAAGAAAGAATTATTATTTTAGTAATTGCATTAGTTTATGTAAATTTTAAATACCACAGTCCTAAAAACTAATTTGATCTAATTTTGTTTCGTATTGCTTTATATTTAGGTATATATTAAGGTTTTCCATCTTATGACCTGTTTTTCTACTTTTTGTATAGAAATTAAGAACAAATACTTATATTAGCCCAAGAATATAAGTCAAAGTCAATTTTAATTGTAATGGCCTAGAGCTTATAAAATTAAAAGCAAACTGACGTTAAATTACACTGTCAATTACTATAAGTTTCTTGGTAGTCAATTAGAGTACCAATTAAATGACAATGAAATGTCATACACCGTTGATTTTGGATTGCATTACAGTCCCGCGTCTCATTAAAATTATACCAATACATCTATAAAACCTTCAATTTGGCATTTATTAGTTTTGTCTTATACTTTTCTTTGGATACATTAATATTAGTATTGTTGCGGTTTATTATATTTTAATTTAATCTAAATACTATTAAATTGCTTTTTTTGCAATTTAATTTTCCGGCATACTGTCCAAAAGATTTTCAATCAATGTCAATTAATTATTAAATCTTAAAAGTTGAAATCTTGCTACTCAAATGAAAATAAATTTTAAAAAATTGCTAAACGATTGGCGTGAAGAATATAAAAAAAAAATAGAAGAAATATTTCAAACAAATACAGACTAGAATTGGAGAAAACATCTTTACGACAGATGCTTCTGACTTTAGATTTTGTATTTTGTTTCATTTCTCTTTCGATTACTCAATTATCGATTTCATTTTGATTTATGACTTTTGAAAAATATATTTTTAAAACATTTCTGAAATACAGTTTAAATTAGCTGATTTAGCTGAATATGGTCAAAAAAACTTTAATTCATCTGTTTAAAGCTTAAAGAAAAAATTAAACACTTCATATGGATATATTGTAGTATGTCCCCCCAACAGTTTGCATATCCATTAAATTTAAGAAGAACAAAAAAAAAACATATCCAAATTTATAGCCTGCTGTTCACTTGATGTAATCAACTTTAAAGCCCTCATATCCATAGCTTGTGTTCATCTAAATTACACTTGACACTAGAAAAAACCATTATCAAAGGCAAAATGTTCACTGGATTCATTAATCGGCGCCTCTACGTGATGGACAATGTCTCATCCAATTAAATGTGATGGACCCAATGCGTATTTACTCACAGGCATTTATTCCAATGTCGGCACGTGAATAATTTTATTACTTAAATAATAAGAGATTATCATTGCAACAGACATATTGCATTCCCCATACTAGATATTCAATAATTATTTCCTGAAATCAGCATCATCTACATATACTTAAAGTCATTATCTAATAATATAGAATATTGACCATGGCTTGTCAATTTTCTAATTGTATTTAATAGGATTGATTAGCTTTGAATTATAGGATATTTTTTTCATTTTATAATATGAAGAATTTTTATTGCATGGATGTAGCTATAGTGCGATCTGAAATCAAATGAATTTAATTAAATTATAGATACAGTGAATGCAAAAAGTATAGAAAATATTACAAATAACCATTTGTATATCTTTCTTTAAATTTCAAAATCAGTTTCAAGCTGGTTACAAGATGAATATTACAGGATTATATCTAATGAAATGTATTGCTTAGAGCTACAGTTTCTTAATAATTTTATAGCGTTAATGAAGGATCTACCTCGCACTTCCTTTTCAACTGTATCGTAATCGTCAATTTCTATAGTAGAAGTTCAGGTTATTGCTAACAGTATTTCTAAACTGATGAATATTATTTTAAAACGATTAATAACGTTAATTCTACGGCTTAAAATTTTAATCCAATTACTAAGCCTGGAAATTGACATTTTTCGAAAATCTCCAAAAATGCATTTGTTGTGATAAGAAACATAAAAGTATTTGAAATAAATAGAAAAATTAGTAATAATGTATTTTGATGGTAGATAGCTGTTTACTTTGAGGTTTCAGAAGCAAGTTGATTTACCCAACCGGTAGGCTAACAATAAGTAGCAGTTGGCAAATATTTAATAAGATTTTATAGTGCAATTGACATATTTGATTTTGATGATCAAAATACAGGCATACTACTTAAACAATTGGATATTGGCATACTTCTTTGCTTATACCCATTATCTCATAATCAGATAGCATTATTGCTATCCGACACATTCGACTACTAACATTAATGTTAGCCCAATGTGATGTCATCGGACATCTAATGTTTATGGTCAAATTAGCTGTTCATAAAATTAAATTCATATGTAAATTACGTGAAAATGTTTTTTTCTTTACAGTTTTTAACAAAGTGTGTGTGGCACGGTGCTATTAACCATCAAATTGTCTAGCAATGAGAAATGAATATCATGGTTAACAAAACTAATAAAAAAGATGTAATTTTGTAATTTTTTGTCATGTATAAAATCAATCCTTTTAGAAATGCAACGCAAAGACGAGCAAATCTTGATTACCTAATTACAAATAAAGGCCTGCCAGAGAAGCATTAAAGAAACAGATACTGAAAAAGAGTTTTTCAATGACAAAGACAATGACTTTTTCTTATTTCTTTCAAAAGAGCTCATATTAACCTTCTTATCATTCAAATGTTGTATAAACAACAAAATACACCAAGCTCATACTAGATATGTCCGAACTTATTCCTCTTTAGTATACAATTATACTTGAAACTCTTATATATTTATAAATTTAGCATTAATATCAAATCGAAATGCTTGATGCAAGTTGAATTGCATGTTGAAAATCAAAATTGGCACTACTATGCTTAGATGTGCTAGACATCTCTTCCCTACCAATATATCGATTAAAACTCCAAGGTTTTGAGATTTCGTTTTCCATGAACAATAGAAAAAATGAGTTGTATTTGTTTTTTGCAAAAATAATAAACATTTTAACAATCCTTCTTCGCTGAAGCAGCATGTCATCGATAATTTTCCAAAGTTTCAGTGCAATCCTGCAAAATCTAATAAATATTCTAGTTATCAAAATGAATTAACGATAAACCAAACCAAATTATTATGTCAATCATTTGGATTAAGACTAACTTGAAGCTATCCGTATAAAATTGGGCGTATGTTTTCCTTGTAAGGCTATATTGTAACACTTATGCTATATTGTGAAACTTCCCAATCTTTTTATACATACGACGCCTTTTACAGACTTTAATTTTTCCGCGATGCCCTTCTTTATAAAAAACATTGTGCTTGCTCTAACATGCATTAAGATTACATAATTTATTATTAAAGAAAATTCCATCATCTTATGATTTATTTTTCTTTTTATTAAAAAATATAATAGAACCTTATAAATTCAATAAGAAGGATAAGCTTAATTTTCTGAGCATAACTTTATAAATCGAAAATGGCCGAACTATAAATAAACAAAAGAGTAAGGAAACGAAAGAGTGGGAATCGACGTGAAAGAATATTCACTCATTACGTTGTGTGCAGATGACCTGTACGTACCGTACCAAATAGTAGTTCGTTGGGCTTGACTCTTTGAAGTCGCCTGATTTTGTCGGTAGTATCCAACAATTTTATAGCCCCGTGTTTGAATGGTAGTCTTTTTCGTGTTTGGTGGCATATTCTTGTATTACTTCCTCAACCAATTTGATTTCCAGATCTACATATAGTTCCTCATTTGTCCCATAGTGATAAGCATTAGTGATCAAGTGTAGGATTTTGTTCTGACTCTTTTGGATGATTGCTCGGTGGTGTAGTATAATGGTTGGTTGTATTAAACCTAAAGAAAGTTTAATTTCATTGAGTCCAGATCTAATAAAACAAAAGAAAACATTGCAGTCTATGGATGTAGATTGGATGTTTCATTCCTAGTTTTTAAAATTTAAACCTCTGATAAATAAAAGATTTGATATAAAGACATAAAAAAAACCTTAAAAAATCAACTTTTGGCAAATATCTATGAAAAATCAAAATAAAGATAATACAAAGGATATTTTTATAAACGTATATTAGATTTCAATAGAAGAATTTAATTCAAAATATTCCAAAAGGTTCAATCAAGAAATTATAAAGCAAAATTTTTGTGAATTAGATATTTAAAAAACAAAAAATTGACAACTTTCTAAAACTCCTCGAAGTTTATTATTTTAATGAATTTATAGCTTTGAATTAAATTCAATTTATAAATAAATAGTAAAACATTTTATTTTAACTTTAAGTTCAATGACTGTCAAAATCTAAAACAGGAAAAAAATCCATCATAGACGTTAACTAACCAAGACAAAGTTTATTATTCAGGATGATAATTACTGCTAAAAATATATGCATTTAGTCTTTCTCTTTTAATACTTACAATCAAGATTCAAGGACCACAAAATTTTTATCGTCTGCTCATAAAAAAATTTTCCTCGCTATAAAAATAAACATAATAAAATAATTTTACATCAAGTGATGAGTATAAAGCAGCCAACTGGGATATAATTAAATTATCCTGAGTGTACTTACTATAAAACTTTTCTTACTTTAACATCAAAAGAGCCTAAGCAATTCGTGGATTTATTCAGAACACCATTTATAAAGAAAACCAAAAAAAAAATAATAAGAACTTTAAATGATCCCAAAATGTAGCAAAGTACAAAATTATTTTGCTTCCTGAAATGCTCGTATTCTTTAAATTTAAGATTAATTCATTTAATATTCTGTTAACTAAGAGTCTTATCGCACTCATCCAAAACCCTTTTTCAATTTAGAGAATTTGAAATTTCAACATAAAATCTGTGTACTTGAAATTGTTATTGTATAAGTCTACGTTTATTAAAATAGCAAAGTGCAAGTGGACGAAGCTCAAACCTCTAATTCTCTTATACAATTGCTATCCTTATTGAATAATAGAATAAGTTTATTTGGAAAATATGATAATAAATTATTTCTTTTGTTTTCTTAAGTAAATTTTTGGCACTCCTTCATAAAGAAATGAAAACTCTTCTTTAATGCTACCCATTTCCTTCGCTATTCTTTATTGAAAATTAAGTATTCTTTTGTCTAATTGCGCCAAAGGATCTAATTGAAGAATATGATATCAATAGAGCTCTTTTGTCTAATATTTATGGTTAATTAAGGAGTGTCTGCATTGCTTTGATAATAGTCCATACAAGAAGTAATTAATATCAAATTGAAATGTACAGGATGGGTATATGAGGAACACTTCAAAATGTAACCACACAGCACATGATTAATTATTTAGAGTAGTTTTAATGGTGCATACATATAGTTTAAGGTTTTGTTTTTTTTATTTTTTTTTTTTTTTTGACAAGTTTGCAAAAAGTTGAGCAGCCGTTGACCTATAAAATTATGGAAATTTTTGCTCTTGTAATTTTCTTTTAGTTTAAAAGTATCGTCGTCTATAATTTAATTAGTTCAATAGATTTCTGGTTTAAAGCTTAAGTTTATTTAATGATATTTCTATGCGTTAGTTATGTAATTAGGCCAACTAATATGGACATTTTTTGAACTTTTGCATAATTGCAGGCGAATTCTTATTCGTAGAAATGCTTTCATAAAAATAAAGAATTGGAAAATCTGAAGTTGTTTAGGAAAATGCTCTCAAACATGACGTCCATAATATTGACCAGCTCCATGGCTTTTGATGGTTTGATCATTGGTTTGAAAAAATGAACAACAAATATTCTTATAAAAGTGTTTTAATTATCAAAAATTAAATTGTTTCCTCCACAAATAATTTTTAGATAATTTTATTTCTATTTAATAAAGTCATCGATAAAATTGATTTAGAAAATTTAGTGTGTCTAATAAATGATATACTTCAACTTAATTTTAAGTTTCAATATATGTTCCCATTAATTACGTCAGCACATAAAATAAACAAATTGCACAATATATCTGCAGTAATTTGTGTAATATAAAAGTAACTGACACATTGAACTTTCTATATAAAAGTTAAAAAATGTAAATCAACAATTTCCTTCCATAATAAAACACTAAGTAAAAATTTTCCTATTTCACTTAGTTGGCTGAATTCACTAAAAACTAGAGACAACAGTCAAACGAGAACAAGAAACTTTAAAGCTCATTGTTCAAGTGCTCAAAGATATCTTATAAATAGGGTAATGAGCCTTGAATACAAAAAAAATTTGCAAAAACATGCAGCACTCAAGAGGTTTTCTTTTCATAAATGAAAGAAAAACTTATGGAATGAATGACGCTAAGTGTTTCTTTCACCACTAAATCGTACATTGGATAAATAAGTGACAATCTTTTGGGGCTTTGTATATTTTATACTAAAAAAGTTTATTCTAAGAAATATTTTGAACAATGATTTCTATGTAAAAGCATTGTGTACGACATAAAACAATTTGCTACGAGTGCTGATAAAAAATCAAATTTAAATTTCTTTTAATGATTTTTTTGGTTTTATACTTCTGTTAAAGTAAACTAAGTAAATCTTCTTTGAAATTTGTCTTTTTTCTATAGTCAATACCTTTTAGATATTTAGAAATTTAATTATTCTTAGCAATTTTCTTAAAAAAATAGATAGAACTTTGTGTGGTGTTTTAAACAATCCATAAAACCAACAAAAATGATACAAATTTTTTAATATGTGGATGATTGAAATCCTTACGATACACGATATAACATAGATATCCATTTTAAAAGTGATATAAAGTCATTTTAAGTTGAAATTATTTTTAGAATAATATTTTACAGCTTGTACTATAAAAGTAGCATGATTTAGTCTAAGTACACAAAATATGCTCTTAAGTGAATATGAACAGTAATACTCAAACTTACGCTTACTTAAAAATAGTAACGTTGAAGCTATTCACCTCCCGGATCCTGGTAACAAAAAACGATTCGGTTCGATGAATTAAAGAATAAGGCATTAAATTTTATATTTGAATGTTTAGTTTAGTCGAATTAGTAACTAAATCTTACTTTGGTTGGTATGTACTAACTTACTAATAAAATATTGACTCAAATTAATGTATATGCCTCCTAAGACGGTAGGTTGAAACAGAAAAGGAAAATTAGCAGTTTTGCACCAAATAAAATTATATTACTAGGCTAGTGTATTTTTTTAAGCCAATAGGGGTTTTCTTTATCATGCAAAAAAATAACAGGAGAGAATGCGGCTTTCCAACTGAATAAGAAAATTTATGAGAAAATTCCTGTGAATGATGTTTCATTTTTGAAACCTATCAAATATGTAAATGAAGCTTTTCATATAATTTAATGAAGTTAATTTTTATAAAGCCTTACAATGATAATTCTGCATTTATTAACGCCGTGAAATATGCAACATATTTTAACCATGTTGTAAATATTTGTTCATCGGATCCAATTTCCTATAAAAGGAAATTAAAAATTTCAAAATGCTTGCTATTAGTTACTTCGATTCTCCCCCAACTATAAAAACAATTAACTCTAAAGAACACTTTTTTTATGAAATTCTACATTTATAAACTTATACTAAGAATATAACTCACCAGCTTCAACTATTACAGGAAATATTTTAGTAGAAGGTACAGAATGTAGGATAGTGAAAAATGTTTTTTTTATCACCATTAGTATATAAATAGAAAAAGATTTCAAAGCTTTCCTATATTTGGATTTGATACAGTTGGCAGACTCTGTTAGCTTCATATCCCAATTTTCAGACAAGGAAGGAAAACAATGGTAAACACACTGTGTCAAAAGAATCTAGTTTTTTTTTTATACAAACCCATTTTTTGCTTCAAAATACAAAACGAGTGTTGAAAAATACTTCAGTTGTGTGTTTAAACATGAAACAGTCCAGCCCATTTTCAAGCAAACAGAAATGCGATGTCACAGTTACAAAAAAAATTTATCCAATTAACATGGATTCGGAAATAGCTAGAGAAAATTAAATTTCAAGAAAGTGATTTATCGTTGCTACGAATTAATCCGAAGACTACTTGCCTTTAACTAGTATATATCTAAATACAAGCGTCACTAAGATATTGTTATAGTCTTTGAATCGAATTGAAATTGGATGGGATTAAAAGCTTTTCCTATTCCTATACTAAAATTTCTCTTTTGTTATTTGAATTATAACAGCTAGATACAATTGTGTATGAATTACAATGTTTCCGCTTAACCTGTCCTATCTATTCAACAGACTTGCCTTATCTTAAATGTTCAGATTATGCCAAAATCAATTTTCATGCTCAAAAAGATAAATAGTTTAACTTTAGGCAATGAATTTATGTGAATGAGCATCTCACAACATATGACACCTGAGAGTGGTCAACTGATAACTGGAATAAATTAGTTACCTTACTATATTTATACTAAATGAATTTTTAGCCACAACAATTTCACAAGAATGGAGCAAATAATTGCTTATCATAATTTATAGTTGTTATCTTCTAATAAATTCTTTACGTTAAGTTAAGGCATTATTAAGGCTTGGATGCTTGAAAAGTTGTTTTAGTTCTTATAGTATTTTTGGGATTTATTCATATGGATATAGGACCTGTGTAAATGCATATTGGTATTATATATATATACTAGTATTTTAGTAGAATAATTTAGTTTTTCAATTTCTGGATAGTATAAGAAAAATTTATCACTGCTAAATTAAAAAGCCGTTATAAAAGTATTTTCACATTCTACATTCACTTTCTACTTCTTGATACTACCATTGGTTGTGTTTAGAGTTTTACTTGTGTACTTTAATCTACTGTAAAGAAATGTGTTATACTTGGCGGTTCTTATCGATTTGTAGATCACTTTGAGAGAAAAATTCAAGAAAAAAACGGCAAACCTGACAAATCTGAACATACTTGCAGGAATGTCGGAAATATTAACTAAGGTTTAAAGTTTGTATGTATGTGAGATGCAGGGAGTACAGATGTTTGTATGTGAATTTACCTACGTAGAGTAGATAAAATTTTACTACTTTAACGCGTGTGGGAGTTGAAAAGCAAAAAGAAAATTTCGAAAATTCGAAATAATTTGGTGAGAAAGAAATTCCGCTTCCTCGAGTTGGACAATTTATCAATACTTACTTATAGATCTCAAGTGACATAAACTTTAATAAAAATTATGCATCTATGGCAACGTTTGATGAATTTGGTTGTCAAGTACGCGCTAGTAGAATCACCATGTTGTACCTATTCATTAATAATACATTTAATAAGCTGTGGATCCCTTCCAGGTCATTTTTTGGAAAAGAAAAGGGCAATTGGATATTTTAAGCATGGATTAAGTTTTAAATGAACAACATAAAGCAATAAATGCAAAATGCATTTTTGCAAAAACTATTGCATAAAATTTGCAGAGAAGTACAAAATATTATGAAAGAGAGAAGTCAAAGTATTATGTGCTTATGAAACGCATCAAGTTTTAGTTATTTTTTGTTTTAATATTTTCAAGCTTTCAATAACAAATGGTTTTATCAGATTGTAATCGAAAAAAATACAAACCGAGCAGAATATCGAAAACGATCTTTGCCTTCAAGGGCACTTACAAAGTCATAAAAGTGATTTTTTGAATGGAAAACGTTGACACTAGCTCAAACTCATTTAATTTGCTAAACACTTGAAAATCAGTTTAAAATTTTCAGAAGAAAATCGATCATTTCCACTGTTACGACTCGATTCCTTAAACCATTTTCTAGTTGAAATCTTTTTTTTGGCATCAGCTAAAATTATGTTTATGTTTATTCTCACCATTTGCAAATAACAATAAATAAAATAAAAATTACGTGATGCATTTAGCCACCGTAGACTGTGTTCAAATTAACAACCTTAAATTGCAAAAGTATTGGATTAGTTATTTTTCAGATTTTTTACGATAAAAAAAAAAAGTTCCTGAATTTTATTCCGCAGGCTATGACTTTATTAAAAGTTTAATTTTTATAAAATATAAATTTTTCTTAGATTTAAATTCAATCAAAAGTTTAAAATTTAAACTATCGAGCAAAACAAACAAAATATTGATCAATAAAATAAATAAAAAACTGGAATCAAGAATTGGCAAGCATTCTGAAAAATGTGTCGCCATGACAAGAGCATTTCAAAAAATATTAAATTTATCGCTACGAAAAAGATATAAATCTAAAAAAATTTGGAAATCAGTTTCAATTGTCGGCATTGATACATTACAGCCATGAAGATGAAGTTTTGAATAGACCAAGCATAGTCGATGTGCTAAAAAAAATATCGAGGTCAGTAAAATACGTTATTTTCAACTTAAATTGAAGCCTCAAAATAAGCTTTGACCCTCCCAAGCATCTTGTTGGTGAAATGTTTGTCACCAACATTCTCATTTCTATATATCATTCTTGTGTTTCCGGCAAAATATGAATTACGTATTTCATCTGTTATGAAAGCTTACATTCACAAAAAAAACAAAAACGATACAAAAAAATTGTCGAAAATTCTCTTATACAAAGCAAACTATATTTGATTTAATGGGAATTGCAGACAGCTATTCTATAAGGTTTAATATTTACATAGAGCTCAGCAGTTTAATTAACTGTCAGTGCTTGAGGGGATTTCCAACTTATTAGCTTGGATGATATTTCAACCACACAGAATTTAAATACTTGTAGAAAGGGAGTAGTTATCAAAAAATGAGGGAAAAAGAAAATTTTTCTGGGATTTTTATACAAATATTAAAAATTTCCATTATAAATTTTAAAAAACTCTTTCGTTGATAACTTTAGACATCCTTTTGATTGAATTTTAATTTTTCTTTTTAGTAAAAAATTGTTATTTTTCTTGATATTGTAACAAGAAAATTCAAAAATTCTTGAATGGAATTCAGCAAAAACAAATCTTTTGTAAAACTAAATAATATTTTGTTGTAGTATTTTTGTGGATATTTTTCAAAACTTAAAATTTTTGTTGAGAGAAATTTCATTAGTTTTTTGTCCATTATAGTCTTTAATTTAATTAAAATTCATATAATATTTGGTATTTTTATTACAAGACTTTTTTGTTGGTTTTTGTTCTGTAGAGGTTTGTGATTGGTTTTTGAAGTACTAACCGATAAGTTATTTACTTACATAAACTGCTTGTATATGTGTGTAAATTGAGAAAAAATGATAGAGTTAACCCGTTCTCATTTCTGTCCATAAGCACAGTATAATTTCGCGTTCGATGAATTAAGCTTCTTTGATGTTGGGTTCCATATTTTGTAAAACTTCAACCATAGTCAAATTATACTTATTTTTAAATGGCTATTTATGCTGAGAAAATGTATTCAAGAACTTTTGCAAAAAAATAAATCTGCTCACAGTTCTAGTCACAGATTTATTGGAATCTTGCAACCCAATTCTCAACTAACATAAAAAACTTTTAAAAACAGACTTTTATTTATGATCATTTTATACGATTAATGACCTAAAAGGATATAAATAGATAAATGCTTTTTGCAAGATTCATTTAAAATTCAATATTATGAAAGTATTAATGAATTATTTCAATCAAAGTTTTATATGGTTTGGTTGTATAAAATTGTCAATAACAAAAAGATTTCTCAAATTTATTAATATTCAATTATTTTATATTAGTTTTAATTAATTCAAGATCTAGAATAACATTTCTCACTAGAAGCATAATATAAATTAAACGAAATGTCAGTTAGCCCTTTTAAGAGAGAATTCTTACACGAGGGAGTTTGCACTTTTATATTTTCTAAGTTAAGTATAAGATGATGCTTCTTTAAGCCGTTTAAGCCTTTCTTATAAAAATGTTTACATATCAGAAATCTTTCTGTATTAAAAGAAGTTCAAAGTGTATTAAAATTGATGAAAATTTACAAAAAATCATGGTTTTCTCGTCCAATGGAAAAGGAAGCCCAAATTATCTGACTCGGGTTCTTTGTTTACCAAACTTCACTAAAACAATTGCAAGTATTATAAGTCTTATATAAGTTAAAACACGATTTTTTCAACTTTTCCTATGATACATATGTTCTCAAAAGTTACACTCCAGTGATAATTTAGCTTGAAACTAAAAGAATATACTAGTTCATTGTAGTCTAATTACTGCTTGATGTACAGTTTTGTGGTACCAACCAAAGATAATAATATGACACAATGCTATTAGTGTCAAATTGAACGGACTGTTTTATACTAAATTTGATATAATTTAATAATAATTTTGACCTAGACAAACCACTCCACTTATTCCTCTTTTATCCTTATGTGGTTAGGAGCAAAAAGATCTTAATATAGACTGTTCCTTTAGAAATGTTAGTATTTGAGAAATAATTTCAGAAACTAATCAGAATTTAGTCTTTAATTAAAAAAACGTTCTTACTTATATATATGGCTCACATTACAGCACGTTTTGAATCCTTAAATTCATTGTAAGTGTAACTACAATAATTATAAGGATCTCTTTGTGACTATAATGATAAATTTATGCTAAAATATTAAGTTGATTATTTTCACAATATTTCAATAATTTTCAACGACTTGAAATGCATATTAATTTCTTTAAAGTTTACTAAATCGAATTACATGCTCTAGCACCTCCTCAGTACTAACATTTACACTACCATATTTATTACAAAGTTTACAAACAGCTTTAACTTTAGCTGAAATCCAAATTAAAGGGTTAATTCAATAAGCTAATGAGCAAACTAGAGAACAACTTCTACTTTGCAGGAAGTAAATATTGCACCTTTTATTCAGATTTATTCAAAAATTATATAAATTGAAGTATGCAATGTGTATATATCTGTTTCCTATAGTGCATTTATGGCAAAGGGTTTGTACTTAAAGTAAACCAACAATTTCGGGTTGAGAAAACTGAATTTAGCTCTGATAAAAAGCAAAAAGTAAAACAAATTCTTCAAATTTCAAAATATTATAAATTTTTAAGAAATATTGCACAAAGGATTCCACTCAAAATATGTAATATGAATATAAAGGAAATTCTTCTTTTATTACATCGGCATGTTATACTTAGCGTTATTGAGGTTTGTTTAAACTAAATATGCTTGAAAGCCCTAAAATGTAAATGGCTTTTCTATGTTCTTTCAAAGAATAATGAAAAGGAATATGGGTGTGTGAGCACTTTTTGTTATTGTTTTAAATAAGCTAGAGAAATTTGGTCTTATTCTTTAGTTTTAAATAATTCAGGTTAAGAAAATGCACCCATTTGATAAGATTTAGAGAAAGTATCGGTAGATACTTTGTTTTATGGTTTATATCTAATGAATTTTCTAATTTTCTAATATCTAATTATTCTTTTACCGTTATTTTGAAACACTACTTCCTATTTAAATATAATTTTATGCCTATTAACTGACTATTGAAAAAATTTCGCAGAAAGCATTTAAAAATACAATTGGCATTCGAATATAAACTAAAATTGGATTATATAAGTAAGTTGCACAGCTTGAAAAGCAACGAGAGTGACATTACTTTCCGGAAACCATTTGGATTGATAAAAACATACAAGCAAACTCCAAATGCGTTTTTTTGGTTATTAATAAAAAAATACTTTGAATAAAATACCGAATTTACCAGCAAAAATTATATTAAACAGTTACATCAAGAAATTTTACTTTTTAGGATCCATTTGCGATATATTTCAATTTATTGGGTGTCTGGGGTACCTTTGTCACATCTAAACGAAAAGAGAAAATATGAATTTTTTTGTGATTGAAGTTTTTATTGTTCAATTTGATAGTTGTTTGTAATTTAAGATTTCATAGTTTTGGAGTCTAAAGGCGTGTTCACTTTTATTATATGTATAGATATGGATGATATCTTATTTTTAATGACATGTTTTGGAAAAAAACTCTATAATTGCACTTGGTCGCTAATAGCATTTTGAGTAGTTGAACTATAAGCCAAAAAAAATTTAGTCAAATCCAACTTCATCAGTTAAAAATCCAAAATATATAAAGCGTAAGTTTGCTCTATAAAATAATCTTCGACGAAGGTTTTGAAGGTGATTCTTAAAGGCATGCAAATAAAATCCGACGAACTGCGTCATTGGTGCTTTTGAATTATTTGCCAATCCTAGATATCATTATCTTATATGTAACGATGAATTTGGGCTTTATCTCCTTATTCCTTATTTTGTAAAACTTGAATCATATTCAAACTCTTAGTTATCTTGGAAAGCTATTTATGCTTAGAAAATGCATTCAGGAATAGTTATATAACACTGGAATTGAATTGAAGGAAGGAATCTTCAAGTTGAAAAAGGCATTAAGAAGTTATTTGAGACGAGTTAGCCATATAAATATATTTATGATTTTCTTTTCATTCTAAATTCAAAAGAAGAAATAAATATATTGGATTATTTTATAAATTTAAACAGAAATGCAATACACATATTTTGAAAAGTTTAACTAAATCAATCTCAAAGCTTTACTACCTCAATAATATTTAAAACTTTGAAAACACCTTGAATCTACCTATTAAGGTTTACATGCATGCAATTTAAAAACATTCATTCAATACACAAACATTATAATTATACAAATTTAACTACTTCCTCCATTTCTAATCCATTACGAAATATTCCAGAGGAAATTGAAAATCCTAGCTAGCTAGATTTATAACGTTGCCTAAATACCAAACTGTATTTTAGTGTAAAAAGAATTTTGGACATTGGCCAAATAAATTCGCTATGGAGTAGAAAAATAAATTGCTAACGTTAAGCAGATGTAGTCTGAAAAAGATACAAAGAGGATAACTTGTAATTCTATCCAGTTCTCTCTAAACCAAATTAAATGTCTACATATAAATCTAATTTTCACTTTTGCTAGACTAAAGAAATACATATATCTTAATTCGTTTTTAACCAAAGTTTTTATGCAACCCGATTTGAAGAGTACAAAAGTTGCATATGAAAGTTGTTAGAAGGAAAAAGAAACTATTTTCATTTAAGGATGTATTTGTGACGAGACAAAGCGACGACATTGTCAATTAGGCACAAATTATCTTTTTTTGTGAAAATTATTGGATACTTAAGAAGGAAATTTTTATTTTTTGCATATTTTGGTAATCTTTGAAATGGAAATAAATATATTATAAAAACCCTTTCTGTATACTAAAATAAAGATAAGATTTTTAAATTTTTTTGATCCTTTTACCCAAATTTACATTTTGCGCTTATTAATTTAGTCAAAAGCAAGTTTAATTTTTCCATTGGTCTAACAAATATCAAAATGATTTTGGACCAAATAAAATTCCATAAAATCTGATGGCAAATAAAAGATGACATCTTTTTTAAAGGTCGCTATTCACAAGTAACGAAGGACAAGTATTTGAATCAAATCAAGCAAATCAAATTATAAAAGGTTCAGGTCCAACATTGATTGAATGCAATTCCATGATGTCGATTTTTAAGGTTTTTACTTTTCTTGATCTTTTTTCTAATTAGTCAATTTAAAATTTGATGATTTTAAAAATTTGAAATTTTTAGAAGGCTATAAGACATATTGTGTTCCCTGAAAAACTGAAAAGTCTATTTTAAAATGCCAAATCAAACTCCAAGAATATAAAATTTTGCCACTATCCGTAGCTTCCAAAATACAACACCCTTCTAACTGTATTTAATAAAATTCACTTAAAAATATGGTTAGCCCGCGTGATGGATATGAGTCAGTCTAAATACCCAAAATAGATTGCATAGATTCCTTTTTTATAATTTTAAAAATATTGTAAAAATGCTTCAAATTGGTTATTTTTCTTAATAGCTTTTGCTATTCTTCTAGCTCTTATATCCAGCGACCACAATACTGGCTCAAGGCTTATATTTGTAATTTATTTACTGTGGTGGATATAAATGCAAACCAGACATGTTCGTTGAATGCCTGACATGACGGCGAATCATATAACAAATCATTTATTTCAATTTCTCGAACTAATATTTAATAATCTCATAAATAATGAAATAAAAATATAATTTGGAAATATAAATTTTTCTTCCATTTTTTCTTAAAAAAAAATTTCAAGCGGGTAATGATAGACTAAAAATATAGTAGATACACGAAACCAGATACGGAAGAATGAATGAATCAGTTGAATCTAATTGGTGGTGCTGTTTAAGAATTTTCTATCCCACCAAGAAAACCAACATAGTTTTTACAAAATCCACGTAAAACGGCTGAAACTTTAAACACGTTAAGGATAATTGCTTATTTGCAAAAACTTTGTGTGATTTATATATCTTTAATAATCTTAAATACATATAATGAGTTTTCTTGTATTAAGGGGGTCTTCTGGTTTAGACGCTTGAATTTTGGGTGTTTTTCGGACGCCATAAAAAAGAACCAATTATTTTAAAAATTTTTAGCAAAAAATTTTGTTTTTGGTCTGTTGATGTGTTGAGAATATAGAAAATTAATAACATTAAAAAAAAACTTAAAATTGAAAATACTACAGGCAGGCAAAGTGGGAGCTCTTGAAAAAAGGTTGCGTCCTGGTGTGCACGATTCCAACCTTTCCAGTAATCTGAAGAAAAAAATCTTTCTTAATTATTCAACTAGAAGAATATAGTTATGGCACTACGAAGAGTTTTTCTAAAGAAATTTTTTTTTTCACAAAATGGTGGCAGTTTGAAAAAAAAGTTACGTTGTTAACGAGCCATTATAGTATTTTGTGTAAACTCTTTGTAAACAAATCTTAAGTCAGTAAAGTTTCCCCTGTGTAAGCTTTCTATTTATTTGACCCAATACAATATATTTACACAAAGTTTTTGATCGAACTGTCTCTATTTTACTAATGTACCCTACTTAAGCTGTTTAACTTTCAAAATATATTTTTTAATGTCAGTTAAAAATATATTGTGTGGTGTGAACCAAGTAAAATTTAACGTGCTATCAAAAAATATATACATTATATAATAATATTTAATTTTCAACTTTTAACTATTATTATTGATTGCATTGCCTTTCTGGGCAATAATATACTTTTAGCTCTCCATTAAGAGAAACGTATATAAATTAACAAAATTTACTAAAAAATTAAATTTACTGGTGTTTTTGCAGGCAAAAATATTTTAGGAACGAAAATTTTTCTCACAAAAATTTTCATTTGGTATTGGCTGTAAATAAATTTATGAATAATTATCTAAGGAAGTTCTTTACTATAGGTCAAACGGCAGGAGGCTTGTTAAAAAAAATAAATAACTTCATGAAAAAATTGACACGATAAAAATTTTGTAGACAGTCTCTTGGATTTTGGTATTATTTTTGTTTTTATTTGTATGAGTGTGAGTACGCTTAAGTATAGTTATTTTGACAACTCGGTACTACTTTTGGTGAATATTTTATATTGCTTTTAACGTTTGTTTTTCATTGTTAATTTTTTTATGGCGCATTCTTTTTGTTGTTGTTATATATTTTAATACTGAAGAGATTTTATTGTTAGTTCTTTTTTATTGTTCAAAATTTATTTTTCATTACCCTTGGCAATTGGTTATAATTGTTTTAATTTTTGGTATCTGTTGTAAGCTTTGAGCATTCACTAATTATAAGGAAAATTCATGTAATTTCATAAATTTTTATTAAGGCGATTTAGCGCAGATTACTGCAGAATGTGATAAACTTGGTTACTATTCGGTGTCATCCAAAATTACTCGCGCGTTTTATTTTTTTGTAAAATTACCTAAATAGCTTTTCGTTTAACAATTTTGTAGTAATTATAAAATTTTAAGATAAAAGCTTGTTTGAAATAATACAAATTAACTGAAAGTGTTGATAAAGTACATTCTTGCGATTGCAATTAATTAAAAATCCTTAAAATATAAATGTCAGTGGACTAAACAAAATAAAAAGTAAGAAAGAAATAGATGGAAAGAAAACGGGATGTAAATAAAAATTAATAAAATCATTTGAAAATTGAATAGCTGGGATTAGTTAAAAATGAATTTTCATTTTTAGTAAAACAAAAAATTACAATGGAAAAAGACCAAAGCTTTTATTATTTCTTTATTAAATCGCATAACACTGGTACTTAGTATTAATAATTTTTATGTAAAAGCGATTGCTTTTTGACTCCCAATTTTTTAGCCCTTGTTTTAGCCATATAAGTTATTAAAAAATATGATCCCGGTATTATCAGTACTAATATATAGAGTTTCAGGAATGTTGGCATACAAAATGCAAAGTTCCATTTATTTGGAAGTTCTATTGAAAAACGTTTTGTTTCCTCAAAATATGGAATATTTCGTAGAATTACAACTCCTTCACATATAATACCCATTGGATAGAGTGGAATCCATATTGTATATCGTAACCAAGTCAAAATACTAATTGTCCTGTTTATAATGGTTGATATATAATAAGGGTACCTTTAAAAAACATTAATTAAAAGCGAAAGAAAATTCTCAAATTACGAATAACGACACAATCATATTTTTAAAATTTCAATAATTACTATACTATAACTAAATTTTAATTAATATTTTAACTTAAAAGAATTTATTTATATTAAAATAAATATTTTAAATTAGCAATTTAACATATTATGGGAAGTTAAGCTATTGATTTTTCTAAATGTTTTTGCTGTGTAATCAATGGCCGATTTTTTTGCAAACATCTGCCTAAAAAGATTACAATTAAATTTGTAATATTCGAGCTTTTTTTTCTATCACGTTTTTGAAACTTGTGTAATATATAAAGATAATGAAGCAATAAAATTAAATGTATACTCATTAAGTAAGCTTGAAGGAGTTTTCATTCATGTAAATTTGGAATAATTTTTCTAAAAATAAATATAGCCATCCGTTGACAACGTTTTTAGATCGAGTTAAAGTGTTAAATCAAACATTCCTCAATTTAATTTATTGTTAGGGTTCTATAAAGCTTGCAATTCCTTAAATAAAAACTACAGTTGCTGTGAATTTACTAAAAATTGTTGAAACATTTTTATTACGATACTTGTAAAAATAAATCAATTAGAAAGATAAATCATTATTACTCATAGTTGTTTTGGGTACAAATTATTATTAAAATTTGCAACACAAAACAACAATGTAATTTTAACAGTTTTTTGTAAAAAAAAAAAAACAAATATATACGCACACTCCCAGAATAAATCGGTTAATTTCTCAAAATTAAAGTTTCACCGTGGTTAATACAATAAAAGGCGCTGTTTTGTTTTTCTTTCAGAGTCGTGTTTTTTTATTGTTAGTGAAATGCATGTAAAAAGAATTGAAAATATTAAAACTGAAACAACAAGAGTTAAAATAAAGAAATAAAGATTATTGTGTCTCAATATTCCCAAAATAAAAAAAAGTCTTACAAAAAAATAAAAAGTACTCACCTAATTATTTCTATTGCGGTCCATACAAAAAATAAATAGAAAACCACTGGTTTTGTTTGCATACGTGGTTCAGCATCAATCATTAGAAACAATACAAAATTTCTGCCAGTGACTTGCATAAAAGGTACAATAGCACCCCCTTTAGTATATCCAAAAATTGGATGCATAACTTCCAAATATTGCAAAAGTTGACAAAATTTCATTGCATTTCCAACACTTTCATATGTATTCTGCATTGAATTCTTTCCATCACGATAATATAAAATACACATAACAATAAAAATATATAAAAATCCAATAAACTGACACAAATTATAAAGAACAAGATAAACTTCTTTAAAACGCTCTAAAAGAAATTAAATAGATAGAAATTAGATGAAGATTTTAATATTAACATTTAAAATATTACCACGTTTATAGCCATATTCCTCTTTTTCTAGCATATCATACAATCCTGGATAATCTTCCATTATATTCCGTGGAAGTGGTTCTTCTTCAAAATCATCTTCACTTTTCCAGCGATCAAAATCGATCTATTAATTAAATTATTTGATGTTTTAACCTAATTATTAAATTTTAGAAGTCTTTACCTTAAGCCAATGTGGTTTTTGTGGTTGGGCAATCAAACGGGGCCACCATGATGATTCTTTTTTCACAAGTTTAATATCAATCTTAGAGCCACGAAATTCATAATTTGATTCCTAAAATGGGAACTTAATACTATATAATAAAACTTAACATTTATACTTAAATTATACATCTTTAAGGTTTTAAATTATAACAGTTCAAAAGAAGTTACTTTAAAATGGATATAATTTTTTTTCAATTTAAATAAATTTCGAAATACCATGGTTCCTCTCTTTTTATTTTAGGGACTTTTCAGAGACAGATATCTGAAAACTATAACAATAGCCAAAAAACTTGATGCATATAGGTTTTTTAAAATTCAGTAAGCAAAATATAGTTTTGTTTGCTCTGCCTCCCAACTGTTAGAGTAAACAATTGTTGTACAATTTAAGGTCTCTGTAAATTTTTCGAACCACATAAAAATTTTATTGTTTTATTTGGTATCAATTTTCAGTCTTTCACAAAACTAAAGAAAAATGCAAAAGTTTTGATTATGATTAAAAGACAATAAAAATTGTACATTCTTGATTTATAAATTTTAATTTAGTAAAAGATTTTTAAAATTTCAATTCAAAATGAACTGTAATCATACTAAATGCTAATATAAAAATTAATGTAGTATATTTTTTTGCAGTGAAATAATATAATACATATATTATGCATTCTGACTTCAAGTTTTTTTAGCGCTATAAATTATTCAAATTAAACTCACTACGTATTTAAATTTACACAAATATAAATAATATTTAGTTGCCTTACATAGGCAACTATGAATAAAATAAATCTTTTATATAAAAGAGCTAAGTAAAATTTTGACTAATAAAAAAGTATTAAAGTTAAATTGACTTTAAATAAGCAATTACCTTATCGTCGATATCGCTGTACAAATCCAAAGTAAACTTGTAGTCATTAGTATTATGTTCATTACACCCAATAGTGGAAAATTTAAGTGATTTTCCCTTGATTTCTATATCTGCATTCTTTATAATTAAATTATAAGTTTGAGTAAAAATTTAAGTTATTCACTTATACCTTTAAGTCTTTTAGGTCAACATTCAAGGTAATTATATTTTCCGTCTGTGCCCAATATACAAAAGGTGTTAAAACTCGCTTTATGTTAGCCTTATCATCCATTTTTTAATAATTTTTAATTAATATCTGCTAAATAAGTCACTATCACTAATTTTTTTTTTGTCAATTTAGCGGTAGATACCAACTTTTGACAGAATCTTTGAGTTGATAAGAAAAAGTGCTGCCATACTTGAAAATATTAAGTTTATAGCATTTACCAAATGTATAAAGAATTACTTTTTGTTGTGTCTGAAGTGTAATTCTATTATTCAAACCAAAAGGCTTATCATGCTCTTACCAGAAGTGGGATACTGTCTCAGTGGATTTTGACATTTTTGTCATACATTATATGCCAAAATTTGACTTTTCCATTCTCCCGCTGACTTCTTACAGAAATAGAATTCCACTTTAGGGATGGGATCTGTCTCGGTGAGAAGTTAGCGTGAGAATAAAGCCTGTACAAACCAAAGCGAACTTTATTCGCTAGACGCCTAAGGTCATAAAACGGGTGGTGCATTCGCTCTGGCCATAGCTAGAAAAAAATGTTTGTTTCATGAGGACCATTTAAGGTAAAAGGATATACTTTATGGCCTTCGAAATTTTTGTTGTTTTAATTCTTGCTGTACCTCAAATTTTTGTTTTGCTTTAAATTTTTGTTGTATTTATATTAAAAGGGTTAAGAAATAATGCATTTAATACTTTAAGAGAAGCATTTTGTGGCATTTTTTGGTATACCTCTAAAAGTAATAAAATCATTATTTCCTATCCTTTTTAATATAAATACAACAAAAATTTCCAGTAGAACTAAAATTTAAAATACAACAAAAATTTCAAGCACAACAAAAATTTTGAGGGCCATAAAGTGTCCTTTTAGTGTCATAAACTGTGACCATAACTATTTGTTTGCAATTAGGCAAAGTATATCTTGCAGCACATATATCTCCATGGGCAGATTTGGCTTCATTAACGAACTAGGAATTTTTTGTTAAATAAATATCATCGTAAACAATAAAAACATGTTGGGAAATCGCTAACATTGGTCCTATTAAATGCAAAACTCACGAGATGTTGGGCTAACTTTAGAAGAAGAAATACGACGAGAAATATTTTAATAATTGGATAGAGTTGTCCAGGAAATTAAAGTGGGATTTGAACATTTGCGTGATCTAGCAGCGAAATATTCCTGCATACTACCAGCTATACGAAAGTTTTGAATGTCTAGTTGATAATTTTCTTGAAATTTATCAAGAACAGTTTTATATGGAAAGGAAAAGGTTTCAAAACTTTATATCTATGCCTGCTCTACAACAACAATTAAACCGTTTGAAAAATGAGCAAAGACCTCTTGAACCTTTAATATTCATTCAACAAAATAGGTTGGAAAACTTTGTTCCAAACATAGTAATAGTATTAAGAATTTTTTAACAATACGCATCAGTGTCGTTAGCTTTGAGCGGAGCTTTTCGAAATTAAAGCTAATTAAAAATTATCTTTGCTCGACAATGAGTGATTAGAGATTGTGAAACCTAGTGATACTTTCTATAGAAAAAGAACTGACAAATAATATCAATTTCAATAATGTCATTGAAGACTTCTCGAATAAAAATGCGAGAAAAATGAATATATAAACACGCATAGATTTCATAATGATGTGTTATGTGTTAAAACAAAGAAATAGTATTTTTTATTTATTTATGTTCAGTAATTATTTAGAACTCTATTTTGATTTTTGCTTAGTTCGGAGGGGCGGCAAAATTGGAGACCGCCCCAGGTGGCAAAAGCTGTAGTTACGTCACTGCTTGGCTATGAATTTTTATGCTTTAGATATTTTTTGAAATTATTTTCAATGTGCATTCATAAACAATCAAAGCATTTATAATAATTATTTATAAATTACACATTGGTAAGTGGTAAATAAAAGAAAAATTCTTCATTAGAAAAGTGTACTAGGATACAATTCACTGTAATTGTTCTTATTACCATAACATATGATTTTTGGTACAGCACAGACTTTATTAGAGTTTATTTATGTCTCAAAATAAAGGATTATAAATAAAAACAAATAATAATAAAATTTTAAAATATATTTAGTTTACCACAAGTTTAACAAAAGGAATTAATTCAATAGCATAACTAAGTTCACCATCTACTTTTAAAGTACCCTTTTCAACAGCAGTTTTAGGTTCCAATTTACCGGTAGCAAGGTCATCTAAAGTTTCCATAGTGCATGTTAATGTACATTCTGCATTGTCATCTCCAGCATAAATTTTATATTGTTTTAAATCCAACACTTAAATTATTAAATGAATTTAAGAAATATTTATTTAAATATATAATTATAAAAATAAAGAATTACTATATGTTTTAGGTCCATCATTGTTATCAACAATATTCCACTTATAAACATGATTAAGTTTACGATTTTCTGGTGTAATAGTGGCTAAATGAGTCTTAATTTTTTCAAAAAGTTTTGTAACTGATACTGGCATTTTTCCTTTTTAAAGTTAATATTTTCACTTTGTTTACTTTACAAATTAAAAATTATTTTGGCGCTTAGAAGCAAAATCACAAACTTAAATAGCATAAATCTTATCACAACAGTCTATTGGAGTCTAAAATGATAAAACACACCTTAATGAGTGCAAAATTATATTATTTGTATTTATCATTAAAACGATTATGATAATGAATTAAATCGCAGGAATTGTTATCAATTTGATCAGATTGATATATATATGTATATAAATTCCTTTAATCTTTGACCTTTATTGAATGCCCTGCCTGACTAAGTTTATTTTATATTCCTTGTACAATTAGACCCATAAAAGATTAGATAAAATCGTAATTAATTTTAAATAAAAATGTTACAAAGTCATGTTTCTATGGTCAAGCATAATTTTTAATTTTTATAAATTTTTAATATAATTAATAAATAGTAATTTGATTTAGAGGAACTAAAATTACTAGTTTAATCTTATGGTCTTCCTTTCTGCATCTTTTTGCTCTATCCAATTCCAATTTTTCGATTTTTAGATTGGATTCTACTATCATAACTCACTTTTTATTTAAAGGGACTATTCACTATTTTTTCTCAGCCGTCAAATGGATCTCTTCTTCAATGTGAAGCATATGGAAATGATGATTTGTGAATAAGTTTTTAAACATGTTTAAATTTTTACTCACAAAAGACCATTCCCGTAAGTTTCCTTGTCAATCATTATACGTGTTGTGTCAAAAGATTCCAGTACTTGTCAACAAAATTTGGGACTTTGATCATGAAGTTGTCAAAATATTTCGGCGTGTTTGTAAAGCAACCCAAAAATTTATTTTGGTATGGGTATATTTTAATTCCTTGCCCTTATAGTTAAGCGATTGTTGAAGTCTTAAAAGCAATTACGAAGGAATAGGGCAAAAACACCAGCAGGAAATTTCATTCTAATTCTAATTTTTTCAAAAACTTTACCTATAAAGCATGAAGCAAGTTCCTAGAAACTTGTGGAGAAACTTGATGACCCTAAGCCCCTAGGTTTCTTCTATGTATTTAATATTTTTCCAAAAATATTGTCATATTGTTTCAAATATGACTAGTTATCATTTAAAGAAAATTTTGTTCAGATATCAAAACAAAATTTGAAGAACTAGATTTTAATTATTTTGGTACTATAATGTCCTTTACAATTAAAAGACTAATAAACTTGTTTTAGCTTACATGAGACAAGGTCATGTACAAATTTTTCTAAGCTTTTGTTTTTTTGTAAATTTATTTACTTTAAAAGATAATTGATTTCAGTCATAAAACTAATAATAGTATTTTATAAAATTTTACTCAACGATTCTAATTTCAGTCAATTTATTAAACCTTTCTGGCCCTTTTTTTTATTAATTTCAATACTAGACAGGAGCAGAAACTCCTTGCTTAAATGCGTTATGTCTCCGCTATAAATCATATTAATTGCTTCCCATTGTATCGTAATCACGTAGCTGAACGAAATCCTTTCCTATTTCCACACAAACTAAAGAGAGAACAGGATATTGAATTTGAGTTTGTTGGGTTTTAAAATTCCTTAATCAAAAGGATTAACAATGAGATAATTTATATGCGGAACATTATTTATTTTAAATTTTTGGAATTTCCTGGAGATATGAAATAGATGACATATTTAGACTATGTTTTTCAATTAATATTCCTTAAAAGAAAATATTGCTTTAGATCCAAACGTTTAAAAATATTTGAACACATAGAATATTTTTGTTTTTATAAATTTATCCATTACCAAGAAAAACGAGCTGCTACATTTACAAAATTTTATTGAGAGCATTCTTTTAAATTTGTAAATTCTTCCTCTAATTATATATTTAAATATTATGAAAGCTTTATATAAAAATCTTACTTAATAACGCGAATATTTCATCGTTTGATAAATATTTATTTAGCCAAAAAAAGTTTCAAAAACATTCATTTATAGCAAAAAACAGAAAGATAAATAATGGTATTCGCTTTGACGGTTCAACAAAGTTCAATTAATTTTGTCATCAAAAGTTTGTCCTTAGCTAACAGTACTGTATAATGGAATATGTTTGCATACATACTGCAGCTTGAAGGATGACATGATACGAAAAAAGACTCAAAGCTTCATGAAAATTTAATAGTACTAATTACTCGACTTGGACTATGTACATTCAATGAATTTTATTTAAGTTGAAAATAGGAGAGAGTTTACTGCAATGCCAGAGCTCACTGTCATTATTTATTAATAATTTCATTTTGTCAATCAACGTTAATAAACAATTTGCTAAACCAATTTCTGCAGTACTAGAGTTCATTTTTTAATTTAAAATTATAAATACAGTATTTGTAGTTTTTCATGTAAAAAGAAGAAGATTTTTTAAATTTTAAGTTAAAGTCAAAAATTTTACTATTTTGCTATTAAATACTATTATTATTAAAAGAAAATAACATTTACAGAGTTTCTAGACCAAAATAAAAGAGAGGACTGTAATTTATAAATAACGTCATTAAATACTATATGGAAAAATTACGCCTCAGAAACTTATAGCCTTTTTTCATAAAAACATAAGTACTAGGACATTTTGTGACATTTGTTTTATGTCTGAAGATATTTTGATTTAAACGGTGTCTGCTTATATAAAGAATATTCAAAAGAGATAATTTATAGAATCCATTAATAAATCGAGCCATGATGTGGTTCCATTTAAGTCATTCAAATCTCTAGCATTCATATTTTGATTGATTGGGAAAACATGAAGTAGATAGAAAAATCATTTTTAAAAACTGTGAAAATGTTTAAGTCCAATTAAACTCTTTAATTTTATTGAAAAACCGTTTTAATCATGGCTGGTAGTGCTAAAAAATTAGGAAAAATATATCTTTTATGACAAACCAAGCATTACAAGCATTTTAAAAAAATTGGTTTATCCAGAAGGCTCTATCCAATTTTCAGCTTTCAATAGTTATCTTTTCAACAATAAACTGTTATTGTATTTATTAAGTACTCGTATTATGTCTCTAACTAACAATTACTCTTAACTTTAAGTAAAATTGTATTAAAAAACCACTAGTGTTGCTTGATTTGTTCACGCTCATTAATTGTTAATCTTTATTTAAATTTGCTTATGATTTTCATAAGAAATAAAAAACATATTTTGTATAAGATTTAAATTGTTATATATATATATATATATATCAAATAAAATAAGGTTTCACTATTAATCTTAACTCAAATTTAAACTTGTTTTATTTTACAAACTCTTATTACAAGTGTTCAATGAAATAAAATTTATATAAGCTTAATTTTCCAGCACAAACACGCATATAATACACAAAGTATTTATTAAATCAACTTAGGGTAAGATATAAGCGATCCCTCAAATTATCCCTCGACAACTGTTTGAATAATACAGCTCTAAGACAGTCTTTTTTATCATAATTATCTTTAGAAAAAAAGTGGGATTATTTTTCCTTCTAGTTTATAGTCCACTAAAAGCTTTAATTATCTCCCGTCATAGTCTGTCTAACAGTAGAGCAGCCAAAATAGAAGCAGTTTCTATTTAAACAAATTTTTTGTGTTTATTGCTTATATTCCAGCGGCACGTTGAAAACTATTTTTGGGTTTTATGCATTTATTTACCGAAATTTTATTTAAATTTTGGAATCTAGTGTTAGCGTGATGGCCTCTCAAAACATTTCGGAAAATCCTTCAATTAAATCTTCTTGTGCTATGGAAATAGATTCATATGATTTTGAAAACTATTTCTCTGAAAACAATGTGTCGCGATCATTTCAAAATTATTTTCCTAAGTTTAATACTACCGAACCACTTATCAACGAGCCAATAAGTTGTGATAACATTCAAAATATGGAAAAGTGTCAAACTACTGCTCTAGATGAAATATGCCATCTTAGAGGTCAGGAATTGACAACAAATTTACAGCCAAAAGAAAAGTTGCGCTCGAGTCCCTGGCAAGTACCTTGGATTACAGTTGCCAATAGTTTAGTTCAGGTAATTGATATAAGTTAACCATTTGGTTTTGAATTATCTAATATGCCTGGAAAAGTAAAATCTCTACCAATTCAGTGTACTACTTTGATATTTGCATCATTAGCACAGTTGGTTTTTTTTTTTTTTGTAAATTTGATATTTTGTGGCTTTGCTATACACTGAATTGGGAATTGAATAATATTCATTTGAAATGCTATTTATTTTATTTTTAGAGATTTGATTTTAAATAAAGTGCAGAGGAGTGGTAAGAGTACATAGCAGTGTTTAAAAATAGAGTCTTGCTAAGAGTAGAAACAAATGTTTAAACATGACTTCCGGTTTTATATTTATTATTTTGATATATAATTTTCAAAACAATATTATCCTCCCTTTGCTAGTATTTCTTGCTTTAAATTCCAGAAAGACAGCCATCAAAAATTTTAATAAATGTTTTATCTTAATAATTTGACAATAGCAAAAAAATTTATAGCAACTATAAAACTAAAGTTGAATACTAACAAACAAAAAAGATCCTTTAAGCCGAAGATAGACCTATTCGAGTTTTTCTAGAGCACTTTGCCCTTCACAACAAAAAATTTAGTGCTCTCTAATTAACTTTTTACAAACTTTTTGATATGAAAAAGATATAAGGCTTTAAACCAACTTTTTAATTTAATTAATTATAGGAATTTTAATAAATTATTATTGAAACTACTTCATTTTTTCCAATTAATTTCTTTTAGATTTTTTTAATTGATGTTTCTCTGTTTTAAAATTAACGGCATTTTAGAAGAATAGTTTTAGAAGAAAAACACTTGTTAACAAATTTTTATATATTTATTAAAATGTTCAAATCAAATTTTGTTGCTGGAATATAATACACAACTATATTAATTTTTTTCCTCCATCTCGAATTCCCTAAGCAACGCTATAAAGGAGCTTAAGCCCATAAAATACCAGCAGCTGCTAAAACTAACAATTAATAACATTAAAATCGTTTTGCAGGTAAAAAATTAAATTATTTATTTTAGTAAATTGTATGTAATATAACCATTATTCAATCAGTTTGGTACAGAGTCTTAGTTCACAAGACAAACAGCTTTCTTGCCGTTCAACTGTATATTTACAGATAATAAACTCTGTTTTTCTTTTTTCCAATTATTTAATATGGGATTTAAGTATGCAAACTGTAGACAAACAAATCTCGGAAGCAAATCAATTACAAGATCCCGTCTTAGTCTTCGTTAGGTCTACATATTCTGTCTTTGCTTGTAGGAGCTGGTATAGGAGGTTTCTTGCTCTTCTAGATATAATCGCCATATAAAAAAGTTTATTGGTAAGTATCTTATTAATTTCCTGACCAAATTTAAGCCTCTCGTTGTTAAGCCTCAATGTTAACCATACATTAAAAAGATAAATGTATAGATATAAATATCCCTTAATATTAGGAAACTTTGCTTTGAATTTATTCATTTTGTCAGGATTTTTCCTCTTATTTTTCAAAATGTATAAAGCTAATAAGTTAATTTGTGGCTTGGTTCTAAGTCCAGCAATTTATGTAGCAATTGAGTATGCAGGTTGAATAAGGAAAACTGGTTATAGGCAAAAATTTAGGACCCACTTTTATGCCGTCATAGTGACTTTAAATATTATTGAAATACCCACATTCAAAATTATAATCTGCTTTATTAATTCAATAAGGCCAATAAGGCCAAATAAGGCCAATTTTTAACCATAAGTGGTAACATGTGTTGTAAGGGCTTGTAAATTTAAAAAATTCTTTCTGTTTCTCAGTTTGGCATAACTTTTAAATGATTGACTTATTATCATGTTATTTGAATAGTGCATTTCTGGAATCTGTGGTAAATACATATTGTTAGACTGCTTTAGGAAAATTTAAACTTCCTAACCAAAAATACATATTTGTTTACTTTCAAATATATTGATTATATGTTAAAGTAAGAATTAATTTAACAAAAAGCTAATTATTCTTTGTGTATAACACTAACTATACACAAAAACAATTAAAAATTTTTGTGATTAAATATCAAATGAACTAAAATGGTTGCCATAAGGGCTGAACTTATAACTATATTAACTTCTGAAATTTACTTCTTATGTATTTACTTGTTTTTAACATACAATCAAGTTAAGAGAAGTATGATAAAATTCATTACAAAATCACCTTTTACATTATTAGACCAAATTACTTTTGCCACTGAATATCACTAAAAATACAACCATCAAACAAAATCACAAAAAAGTGAATTGAATGGTTATTAATTTATCAAAAAGTGCTCTTCCATGGCTTGCATGAACTTTCTCTTGGGATAACTTTTTATATATATGATGCTTGGTATTTGAATCTGCAAACTATATGAAGGAACTTCTCTATTAAAAATATTTGTAAGTAAATTTAAAGAAAAATGCTTAGCATGCAAGCTAAAATCAACTATTGATTCTACCCAAAATATGTAAAATATTTTTAAATATTCTACGATAATAAATGTCTTACTTGCTAAGTCTAATATTTTTAAGAAGTTTCATTTAAATATTTTATAGTTCACTCTAATTAAATCGAATGTGAGCTTACAGTATTAAATGAAAGCATCTAATTAAAAATTGAGCGTAATCAATTAATATTACAATGATTGTATGTTTTAGTGGAACATTTTGTGTTTTAGAAGTATAATTTTAATTTTATGTTTGTTTGAAGAGTTGTCAAGTCTGAGAAATAAACAAAACCATTTAAGTAAAAAAAATAATTCAAGATGACTCGTCAACAGAATTTAATAGACTTTAAATAATTATTATTTGACCTATTTTTCTCATCCGTCAGAATTTTTCTACTTATATCTACTCAAAAACCAATAATTAACTTCAATTTTAGATTTTAATCTTTGCTGCAGGCAAAAGAAAACAATTTGATCTGTTTTTGTATTCACCCTACAAGAAGAATGAATTATGGAGATTTTTTACATATTCTTTACTACACTCAGATGCTATTCATTTAACAATCAATGTTTTTATTCAGGTTTATTTAATTTTTCCAAACTCGTTTGCATTTCTTAACATAAATAATGAAGTTTTTGGTAGCTTTTGTACTTGAAACTGAACAAGGACATTGGAAAGTATTGCTAGTATATATGGGAGGAACTATTGCCGGTTCAATTGGAACTTCTATATTTCAACCAAAATTGCTTATGGTGGGTTCATCTGCAGGAGTTTACAGTCTTCTTATAAGCCATATACCACATTTAACAATGGTAATAATAATAATTAAATACATATTAAAAATAAAATAACAAGTTTATTTTTAGAATTTTCCTTCATTAACTCATAAGTATTTTAGAATAGTATCAGTAATTGTGTTCTGTTTAACAGATGCCTATTATACTTTATATTATTACATTAAAGGTGAATGTATTCAACCAAAAATTAGCTTAGCTGCACATTTATGTGGGGCTTTATCTGGTTTAGTATTAGGGTATGCAGTATATTCCTCAATTAAAGAAAACTTATTTTATTTACATCGATGTCTTGCTATTATTTTCTATGTAGCTTGGATTGCTGTCGCTCTTGTATACAACAGTTGGAGTTTGCTGAATTTTTAATAATAAATTCTAATTATTAATTTAATTTTAATAATACTTAAATATATTTACACGATTACATTTGATTACGATATTTTCAATATCTTTCTTTTATAAAACAACACATACTTTAAATTTAAAGCACTTGATCTTAAGCAAAACGGTAAATGCTTTCTATAATTTTAGATTAGATTCACTTTTTGACAAAAATTAGCTTAGCAGATTTTATTTTAATATAAACTCACTTTATTACAAACCGCTTCTTTAGTATTTTTAATTATTTTTCACATTTATGTACTTTAATTCGATTCACTAACTAACGCATAAGAGTTTTCATGCTAAATTTTTCTACAATAGCTACAATTTTTTAATAAGTTGAACTGAGGAAAGCGCTGATTGTACTCACCAAACTGGAACTTTTGAAAAAGGCGCACAAAACTATTTTCAATAGATCTGAAAATTTGTTAATAAAACCTACTGTAAAAATATAAACTATTTGAAAAAGCACCCATTTATTTTAGCATATATTTATTACAGATAATTTTTTTACAAAGTTAAAGACTGAAGATATTAATAAAATTCCCCTAGAAAATCTAAATAGTTATTTTAGTATATTAATAAGGAACAATCTTCTATAACATGACTTGATACAAAAACTACTATTTTCCTTACGGTTTTATTACTGTCACATATTTTTTTTCGTATTCCTTAAAAAAGTTAAAGATTATTACGAAATCCGCTTTGACAGACTTTCCTTATGATATTAATCTCTTTCACGGTATGGATTTTTGAAAACGTTTGAATGCTAATAAAGAAACGCTATGGTACTACATAAAACTATGAAAAATAAAAATCAAATAGGAATATTTAAATAAATTTTTATAGCCTAGTTTACTAGAAACCAAGCTATCAAGGAGCAACAAATTAACTAACATTTGCATCGAGATAAAGTTTAAAAATATTTTAAAATTTCATGAAACTAGTTCATTCAGTCCCTAAAGTAGCACCGTTTCACCTATTCTTGAAAAAAAAGCAGAGTCCAAAATGACTTATTGCCAATTGATGTAAAAAAGAACTAAACAAATGTAAAAAAAAATGTAATTGTTAGCTAAATTATAAATTCTTTTTCGAAAAGAATTATGTACTTACAATCTACAACTAAATTAAATACCTTAATAGCCTATAATACTTAAATATTATCCTTAACAACAAATCTTGTAATTAAAAATCACTTTGTACACATTTTTATTTCCTTCAATAAGTCTAGCATTCAAGAGGAGTACAATTAACACCAATTTCAGTGCATTTACATTCTAAACATGGGCCTGATAACTCTGAAATTATTTTTCCAACACGATACATACGGCCATAGATGTTACATCCAGCCAATTTTAATATTCCAGCAGGATCATTCAAGCTATTTATATTATCGGGCTTAGTAATTATTTCAGCATCACCATCGGATTGATGATGTTTAAGATTATCCAAATCGATTTTAATTAAATCATTAAGTCCACTATCATAATTTTTGACTTGCTTGCGATTATTTTTTACAGCATCAGTGGGCAGAAATGGAATAATTTTTAAATTTGGCAGGCTCGGTGGTAATGTTGGATCACTATAATCTAAATTTAAATCTGATTCCAAAATTGAAGGATTAGTTTTTATAATAATTGAGTTCTCAGTTGAATTTTGTTTTGCATCAGTTTGATTAGTTTTCATACTAAAATTTTTAATATCTACAATCAATGAATTTGGAATTTCTGTTACGTTTACGATGCTTTGATTGTTTTTATTTGCATCAGCTATGATTGTGCTATTGTCTTCTTTGAAAATATTTGATAATCCACTTATTAAAACTGATAGTAGGTTTTCTGAAGATCCTTGCGCTTCTAACTCTTGAGTTTCTTCAGTTTTATTAGGTGTTGTAAGAATTTTTGAAATATTTTCAAAATGGTGAACAATTTTTTCAGGTAGCATTGTAGTACTTTGAGTAAATATTTTAGTATACGTAGAACTGTTTTTATGCAAATCGATACCAATAGAGGTATTTGTAGAATCAACCTCATGAGATTGTATATTGGCGGCAGCATATGTGGGATATATTTTATCGTCTTTATTATTTGTGTTTTTGTTTTCAATAAAATTGCCTTTACTTGAATAATTAGCGTTATTGATAGTGAAATACGTTCCACTCGAATGAGTAGTAGTGTCCAAGATAGTAGATGCAGTTTGACTCTCCATGGTATCAGCTACATCTGCAAAGTCATAGTTAGTGCCATAATCAGATGATAATGCAGTGGAAAAGTATTCAGGTTCTTCAGATATAGCATAGTCATAGTCATATGGTGTAGTTTCTTCTGGAAAATTGACAGTTGTATCTTCTTGAGCTCTAGTACTACTTTCATCTATGTTAGTAGTAGCTAAAAGATCTTCATTTATTTGAGTACTAGAAAAATTTTCTAATCCAGCATCTTTTTCAGTAATTAGAATATTCTCAATTTTATCACTGTCACTCGTTACAGCATCTAAAAGGATATTAAGTAGACCCAAATTATGATCAGTCGAAGATGAATTTATTTTCGAAGGACCTTGACTTAATTCATTTTTATCTCCCACTTCATCACCCAATTCACTATTATTGCTATCAATAAATTCTAATCCTTCTCTAATTGCATCTAGAAAACTTTTTTCTGATGTTGGTTTTATTGCTGGGGTATACTGATTCCCGTCAGCGGTTGGAGGTGCTAATGAGCTTGAACTTTCATCTGAACCAAATAAAATTGAAAAAAAATCAAATTGACGTCCTTGTGATTGATGTGCACGAGCCATCTCTTTTGTATAACTGCAATCATAGCTAGATGGGCAACATTGCCCCTTTGGTACTACTGGCAAACAATTTCTTATTGCTGGAGCACATTTTTTAGGCCAATTTTTAACCATAAGTGGTAACATGTGTTGTAAGGGCTTGTAAATTTAAAAAATTCTTTCTGTTTCTCAGTTTGGCATAACTTTTAAATGATTGACTTATTATCATGTTATTTGAATAGTGCATTTCTGGAATCTGTGGTAAATACATATTGTTAGACTGCTTTAGGAAAATTTAAACTTCCTAACCAAAAATACATATTTGTTTACTTTCAAATATATTGATTATATGTTAAAGTAAGAATTAATTTAACAAAAAGCTAATTATTCTTTGTGTATAACACTAACTATACACAAAAACAATTAAAAATTTTTGTGATTAAATATCAAATGAACTAAAATGGTTGCCATAAGGGCTGAACTTATAACTATATTAACTTCTGAAATTTACTTCTTATGTATTTACTTGTTTTTAACATACAATCAAGTTAAGAGAAGTATGATAAAATTCATTACAAAATCACCTTTTACATTATTAGACCAAATTACTTTTGCCACTGAATATCACTAAAAATACAACCATCAAACAAAATCACAAAAAAGTGAATTGAATGGTTATTAATTTATCAAAAAGTGCTCTTCCATGGCTTGCATGAACTTTCTCTTGGGATAACTTTTTATATATATGATGCTTGGTATTTGAATCTGCAAACTATATGAAGGAACTTCTCTATTAAAAATATTTGTAAGTAAATTTAAAGAAAAATGCTTAGCATGCAAGCTAAAATCAACTATTGATTCTACCCAAAATATGTAAAATATTTTTAAATATTCTACGATAATAAATGTCTTACTTGCTAAGTCTAATATTTTTAAGAAGTTTCATTTAAATATTTTATAGTTCACTCTAATTACATCGAATGTGAGCTTACAGTATTAAATGAAAGCATCTAATTAAAAATTGAGCGTAATCAATTAATATTACAATGATTGTATGTTTTAGTGGAACTTTTTGTGTTTTAGAAGTATAATTTTAATTTTATGTTTGTTTGAAGAGTTGTCAAGTCTGAGAAATAAACAAAACCATTTAAGTAAAAAAAATAATTCAAGATGACTCGTCAACAGAATTTAATAGACTTTAAATAATTATTATTTGACCTATTTTTCTCATCCGTCAGAATTTTTCTACTTATATCTACTCAAAAACCAATAATTAACTTCAATTTTAGATTTTAATCTTTGCTGCAGGCAAAAGAAAACAATTTGATCTGTTTTTGTATTCACCCTACAAGAAGAATGAATTATGGAGATTTTTTACATATTCTTTACTACACTCAGATGCTATTCATTTAACAATCAATGTTTTTATTCAGGTTTATTTAATTTTTCCAAACTCGTTTGCATTTCTTAACATAAATAATGAAGTTTTTGGTAGCTTTTGTACTTGAAACTGAACAAGGACATTGGAAAGTATTGCTAGTATATATGGGAGGAACTATTGCCGGTTCAATTGGAACTTCTATATTTCAACCAAAATTGCTTATGGTGGGTTCATCTGCAGGAGTTTACAGTCTTCTTATAAGCCATATACCACATTTAACAATGGTAATAATAATAATTAAATACATATTAAAAATAAAATAACAAGTTTATTTTTAGAATTTTCCTTCATTAACTCATAAGTATTTTAGAATAGTATCAGTAATTGTGTTCTGTTTAACAGATGCCTATTATACTTTATATTATTACATTAAAGGTGAATGTATTCAACCAAAAATTAGCTTAGCTGCACATTTATGTGGGGCTTTATCTGGTTTAGTATTAGGGTATGCAGTATATTCCTCAATTAAAGAAAACTTATTTTATTTACATCGATGTCTTGCTATTATTTTCTATGTAGCTTGGATTGCTGTCGCTCTTGTATACAACAGTTGGAGTTTGCTGAATTTTTAATAATAAATTCTAATTATTAATTTAATTTTAATAATACTTAAATATATTTACACGATTACATTTGATTACGATATTTTCAATATCTTTCTTTTATAAAACAACACATACTTTAAATTTAAAGCACTTGATCTTAAGCAAAACGGTAAATGCTTTCTATAATTTTAGATTAGATTCACTTTTTGACAAAAATTAGCTTAGCAGATTTTATTTTAATATAAACTCACTTTATTACAAACCGCTTCTTTAGTATTTTTAATTATTTTTCACATTTATGTACTTTAATTCGATTCACTAACTAACGCATAAGAGTTTTCATGCTAAATTTTTCTACAATAGCTACAATTTTTTAATAAGTTGAACTGAGGAAAGCGCTGATTGTACTCACCAAACTGGAACTTTTGAAAAAGGCGCACAAAACTATTTTCAATAGATCTGAAAATTTGTTAATAAAACCTACTGTAAAAATATAAACTATTTGAAAAAGCACCCATTTATTTTAGCATATATTTATTACAGATAATTTTTTTACAAAGTTAAAGACTGAAGATATTAATAAAATTCCCCTAGAAAATCTAAATAGTTATTTTAGTATATTAATAAGGAACAATCTTCTATAACATGACTTGATACAAAAACTACTATTTTCCTTACGGTTTTATTACTGTCACATATTTTTTTTCGTATTCCTTAAAAAAGTTAAAGATTATTACGAAATCCGCTTTGACAGACTTTCCTTATGATATTAATCTCTTTCACGGTATGGATTTTTGAAAACGTTTGAATGCTAATAAAGAAACGCTATGGTACTACATAAAACTATGAAAAATAAAAATCAAATAGGAATATTTAAATAAATTTTTATAGCCTAGTTTACTAGAAACCAAGCTATCAAGGAGCAACAAATTAACTAACATTTGCATCGAGATAAAGTTTAAAAATATTTTAAAATTTCATGAAACTAGTTCATTCAGTCCCTAAAGTAGCACCGTTTCACCTATTCTTGAAAAAAAAGCAGAGTCCAAAATGACTTATTGCCAATTGATGTAAAAAAGAACTAAACAAATGTAAAAAAAAATGTAATTGTTAGCTAAATTATAAATTCTTTTTCGAAAAGAATTATGTACTTACAATCTACAACTAAATTAAATACCTTAATAGCCTATAATACTTAAATATTATCCTTAACAACAAATCTTGTAATTAAAAATCACTTTGTACACATTTTTATTTCCTTCAATAAGTCTAGCATTCAAGAGGAGTACAATTAACACCAATTTCAGTGCATTTACATTCTAAACATGGGCCTGATAACTCTGAAATTATTTTTCCAACACGATACATACGGCCATAGATGTTACATCCAGCCAATTTTAATATTCCAGCAGGATCATTCAAGCTATTTATATTATCGGGCTTAGTAATTATTTCAGCATCACCATCGGATTGATGATGTTTAAGATTATCCAAATCGATTTTAATTAAATCATTAAGTCCACTATCATAATTTTTACTTAATTCTGGGTAAATTAAATCTAAGTCAGTACTTAGCGAACTATAATGATAGTTTTCTTCCGATTTGCCAATTTCTCGTATCGGAAAGCTTGGATTTAAATATGGAAAGTTATTAAATGGTTCGGAAAATATATTATTCATAGCATTTAATTTTGTAGATGTTAAAATGGGAGATGGAGTACTAGTTGTAATTGTAGTAGTAGTAATGCCAGCACTTATTGGTGTAACATTTTTGCTAGAATTATTCGGTGGTGTTACACTTTCGAAATTCGGTGAATTAAACTCAGAGTTTAGTAGTTGTTTATTGAGTGACGTAGTTGGTTTTGTTGTTGTTGTTATTGTTGTAATATTATATTCATCTCCAAAAAGATAGCTTAAAACTGAATCAAAATTGAAATTTTTATCATTTGTGGTTTCATTCAAATTTGAAGGTATATTAAGCGGTTTAAAATTTTCTCTAAGTATAACTTCAGATTCATTTTTAATTGCTTGTATTTTATCTTTAAACTCAGATGTCATAAAATTTTGGTGAATTTTTTCAATTTGAAGATTTGTATTGTTATTATCATAATTAAACTGAGTCAGATTTGTTATTTTTAATGTTGGAGTCATTTCTTTTATTATTTCATTCGATGACTCATATAATGTCCCTTTTTTTCTATTTAATATAAATTTTTCTTTATCTTCGATTAAAGAATTTAGATTTGGAGGTGGTTCTGTTTTTATAACATCCCTAAAAGGATCTATAGGTGAAACTCCTGAAAAAGAATAAAGTAATTGTTTTTTGATTTTCATCTTTTCTGTTTTCAAATATAAATATTAAGAATTAAAAATATATTAAGCAATGGTTAAAGTTTAGTTTAAGTATTTTTCGAGCGTCTGAAAAGCTAAAACTCTCACCTATAGATATTTGATTAGTATTATTTTGAGTGGGCCTAGGAGTGGCAGTTGTAATGTCAACAATTTTATGTGTTGCATGAAAACTATCATAGTACAAATGATCATGAACTGGTGATTTCGGTAAAAATCCTCCTTCAGTTTTTGTGGGTGGTGAAAATCTATTAATTTGTAGTCCATAGCTGGGTGATGATGTGACAGCTACAGCCATTCCAAAAGGACTTTTTTCAGTAAATGTTGTCACAAATTTATCAAATACTGGTGCATTAATTGTTTTTTCAATAGATGGACCAATATCATATTTTCTTTTGATATAAGGATATTCTCCCAAGTACTTATGTCTTTCAACAATTTCTGGATCATTATTTTCATAGTCTACATAGGCTGAATCATAAGAACCAATATCACCAAAGGATGGATAATTTTCAGTAATTGAAGGATAGGCTGTACCATCGTAATTATCGTAACCAATATCACTATTAGAGTTTCTTGTTAAAAGATTCCAAGGCTTTTGTCCTTCAGTTATTGATGGATGGACTGTTGGACGAACCTTATAAAAATCATAATTGACTTGCTTGCGATTATTTTTTACAGCATCAGTGGGCAGAAATGGAATAATTTTTAAATTTGGCAGGCTCGGTGGTAATGTTGGATCACTATAATCTAAATTTAAATCTGATTCCAAAATTGAAGGATTAGTTTTTATAATAATTGAGTTCTCAGTTGAATTTTGTTTTGCATCAGTTTGATTAGTTTTCATACTAAAATTTTTAATATCTACAATCAATGAATTTGGAATTTCTGTTACGTTTACGATGCTTTGATTGTTTTTATTTGCTTCAGCTATGATTGTGCTATTGTCTTCTTTGAAAATATTTGATAATCCACTTATTAAAACTGATAGTAGGTTTTCTGAAGATCCTTGCGCTTCTAACTCTTGAGTTTCTTCAGTTTTATTAGGTGTTGTAAGAATTTTTGAAATATTTTCAAAATGGTGAACAATTTTTTCAGGTAGCATTGTAGTACTTTGAGTAAATATTTTAGTATACGTAGAACTGTTTTTATGCAAATCGATACCAATAGAGGTATTTGTAGAATCAACCTCATGAGATTGTATATTGGCGGCAGCATATGTGGGATATATTTTATCGTCTTTATTATTTGTGTTTTTGTTTTCAATAAAATTGCCTTTACTTGAATAATTAGCGTTATTGATAGTGAAATACGTTCCACTCGAATGAGTAGTAGTGTCCAAGATAGTAGATGCAGTTTGACTCTCCATGGTATCAGCTACATCTGCAAAGTCATAGTTAGTGCCATAATCAGATGATAATGCAGTGGAAAAGTATTCAGGTTCTTCAGATATAGCATAGTCATAGTCATATGGTGTAGTTTCTTCTGGAAAATTGACAGTTGTATCTTCTTGAGCTCTAGTACTACTTTCATCTATGTTAGTAGTAGCTAAAAGATCTTCATTTATTTGAGTACTAGAAAAATTTTCTAATCCAGCATCTTTTTCAGTAATTAGAATATTCTCAATTTTATCACTGTCACTCGTTACAGCATCTAAAAGGATATTAAGTAGACCCAAATTATGATCAGTCGAAGATGAATTTATTTTCGAAGGACCTTGACTTAATTCATTTTTATCTCCCACTTCATCACCCAATTCACTATTATTGCTATCAATAAATTCTAATCCTTCTCTAATTGCATCTAGAAAACTTTTTTCTGATGTTGGTTTTATTGCTGGGGTATACTGATTCCCGTCAGCGGTTGGAGGTGCTAATGAGCTTGAACTTTCATCTGAACCAAATAAAATTGAAAAAAAATCAAATTGACGTCCTTGTGATTGATGTGCACGAGCCATCTCTTTTGTATAACTGCAATCATAGCTAGATGGGCAACATTGCCCCTTTGGTACTACTGGCAAACAATTTCTTATTGCTGGAGCACATTTTTTAGGAGAGCATATTCGAGCTCCACGTATACAAAAACATATATCACATGGTCTATCTGGGTCTGATGGTAGCTTATGTCCTTCTGGATAAAATGTTGAATTATGGATACAGCCTATCAAAGTTAAAATGCATTTATTATTTTATAAGTGTGTTGTATGTATGTATGTGAAATATTACGTTTAGCTTTTTGCAGTCTTGTAGCCATGCGTAGATAATGTTTATTTCCAGTTCTTCGTTTGGTGTTCTGTGATTTGAAAAATGCTGAAGACTTTGATGTACAATCGTAACGAACTGGACAACAGGCTGAATCAACAAAAATTGGCTGGCAGCCAACCATTGACAGCAGACATTTTGGCTTAACACATCTTTGAACTCCACCTATGAATATAAAAAGAAATTTTTTGTAATTATTGCTTGGGTTTCTGTCAAACTTGAATCATCATTATTCTCGTTATTTCAAATACATTCGTAAATTGATTCAATTTATTGATCAAATAAATGTAATGAATGACATTCTTAAAGATAAGTTTTTACAGTTGGTATAGGTAATATCCAAAATAGCAAGTTTTCCTCTTCATTTGGAACTGCAAAAGGAATTCAAGAAAATCCATAGAGATATTATAGCCATTAGTTTTTACATTGAATACAATGCAATAAAGTTACAGTTTAAATAAATATATTCGTAATCTAAAATAATAACAAGCAATGAACATATAAAAGTATTTTAGCATATTTGAAATTCTCTTAAACCAACAAATTTTCATTTTGAAAGTAGTAAAAGGCTTTTCTTGAATTCCTTAGACAATATTGAATAAAGCTTTCAAAAAATCTATAATTATAAAAGCTATATGTGAAATTATTAATTGTAAAATTAAAATATGTTACTTTATTCAAAATTAAGCTAACGTCATTAAGAATAAATTCAAAATTTTAATAAATAAAAATAACCATAATAAATTGATTATTTAATGTGGCAAAAGATTTTTTATAAAGCTAATCTTACCAATACAATAGCAGTAGCTGCATTGACTAGAAGATGACATTGCTGATCCTGATTTATATACTGTTCCGTTCTTTACACAAACTAAAATTAATTTAAAAAGAAAATGCAATAAAACTTTTCTTCTTCAAATAAAAAAACCGTTAAACAACTTACTTTCACCATAGCCATCTAAATCACTATCATCAGATCTTTTTTGTAAAACATTTTCGCTAACTACACGATCGATAGATTCACGTTCAGCCTCATCCAAATACGCAGCAATCCTTCTATTAAGAATATTGGAAAAATTTTGATACTTAGGACATGATAAGTAAGGACAACATCCGTTCTTTTTGTGAACAAGTACACAACCTCTGGGTGGTAGTGCCGGAACCTCTGGACAAACTCTTAGGCTACAAATCAATGTCTTACTTGTACACTTACAATTAAGGCATGGCTCTAAAGTCGGTACGAGTGAACCATCCGCAAAAAGTGTTCCATTATGATAGCACCCTGAACACCCACGATGTTTAATTGTATGAAAATATAGCAATAAAAATACAAAGTAAAATGAAATGTATGTCATATAAGTATACAAAAGTATTAATAAATTTTTATTTTTGAAATTATCGTGTTGAGCTCGATTAGTATTTTTGTTCTCAAAAGATGTCATAAGAGACTTTTATGTCTGGCGATCAATTTACAAGTTTTATGAATGAACTTTACTATATTTGCTTTTCACATAATATTCCATGTGAAAAGTAATCAGAAGAACATGAATAAGATACAAGCGGTATCAATTAAAGTGATTCCAAAAGTATCAAACAAATCTGGTTATGCATGTTAAATTAGTATTGCAACTTCTTTACTTTTGCTTTTTTGTTTTATTTTTGTTTTTTCAATTTACTTTGCAGATGATCACCTGATTCAGCAAGAGGGTAGTCTCTTAATAGCAGATAAGCCATACTTTGACAAGATTTATAGCGAGCACCAGCACTTTGTTGGTGTCCTGAAGTCTTGTACTACATAATTTTCTGACAACCTTCTGCATTTTTAATGAGATTGCAACATGTACTACCGCCCAGACTGAATATGTTTAAATTATCGATTGTAACAATTGCATTAAAATACAGCACTGATCAATTAAACAATGTAAAATATATTTAATCTATTTAAGGATTATAATTGATAAAAAATTTACAAGTATAAATTTAAATAAATAATATCAATTATACTGAATAACATGAAATATTTGATGTGACAACATAGTTGTACATTCTTGTAATTTGCTTACGAGTATATTCTAATAACACATAAAATTATTTTGGACTCAATCCTTCATAAAAATCTTGTTAAATATGTGGAATTTCGATATCTTAGAATATTTTTAAGCTTTTGATTATACATATTTCTATATTCAGTTTACTTACAATTCTCCGATACCAACGTTATTATTATTGTATTTGCTACTTTTATAATATTTTTTTACCCGGTTTAGATAATTGATGTCTTCATATATATACATTTCAATAGATATTTTCAGTAAAAAGGGAAATATTCTGGCTATAAATGAGATGTAATATAAAATATATTGAAAAATTATTTAAATTAAAATGAACACACTCTTCGATTTCTACATGAATATAATAAATTTCTCAAAAGCACCAAAGAATGTTATTAAACTGTAGCAAAGTTAATGGAAAATGTATATTCCGGTAATACATGGTTAAAAGTTTTTAATTGAGTGCATTTGTCCATATATTGTCCATATTTCTACACCTTTCCATATTTACATTTATTATTTTTGTATAAAATTACTTAACATACAAAAGTTTATACTTCAAGACTTTGTTAGAAATAGAAATGCCAAATAAATTATATTTTTGAAATTGTACGAAATCGCAAGCAAAAGACTAAACCAGTATCAAGGTAAAACAGAAAAAGTTAGCACCATTAATTCGAAAACCCTTTGACTTTTTCGTTAATAAAATAGAGCTAAGAATTTTTCAAACAAAAAAAAAAACACGGAGAAATCAAATAAAACGTCAAAATACTTGCTTAACTTTACCAAGGAGATCAGACTAAAAGTAATTCTTCAAAGAATTCTTCAAACTTGAAATTTTTAACACAATATGTCTTATTTCCATTTCTTTATTATGATAGATCCTCACATTTTTCTTTAACTTTAAATAAAAAAAAAGTGCTTTTAAAGTGTTTAGGTTATTACTTGACCTAATTATTTTTTACTGATCACTTTCTCTTTATGGAATTTACTGTTAGAGCATGAATACATCATTCTATTAGACTTTGTTCTTGTAGCCCTTATTCTCAACTTCATAGCATGAATAACTTCAATCAAAAATCATGAATGATATCGTGAGGATAGGATTAGACGTAATGTATTTGATTAATCTAAGAAATCTTTTATATATGAAAAAAACAACAGTTAGTTATGTTTTTGATTGTGATATCAAAAAGTATGCCATCATAATTAATATATATTTGGATTATAGTCACGCCCAATGTTGCATATTAATTATAAGTCAAATACTAGGCACAAAAACACAAAATAACTTGATAAAAACATTTTTGATACAAGTCTTAGATCTCTGTTTTTATTTTAGCTAACATAGTTACCTAGAAAATTTAAAGAACCGAACCGAACATCACACCTTTTGAGTATAATTATAATTTTGATGATCGAAAACAAGCAAACTCCAATCTAAAAAAAAGTTTAACACTCATATTTAATAGAGATCACACCAAATTAGAGCCCTTTAAGATCGGCGTACCCAATTTTTTATCTTAAAACAAAGAGACTCTGATGCTGAATTTTTTATTGCCAAAAAAAACTTAAACTAAAACTCCTTTTTTTCTTTTAGGTATCATGCTTATGTCAACCTAATAAGTACTTTGAGAACAAAAAGAATAAACAACAAATATTGTGTATTTACTAAATACTAAATCTTTACCACACTCACGTGTACTAGAAGTAATTTATTCAAGAAATATTTACAATAAAGAATTTAAATATAAACAAAAGAAGGCCAGAGCAGTTAAATAGTATTTACTTTCTCTCTAATAAAAAGCACCTTTGACAATTTTTAGTAGAGAAAAAAACACAATAAAGACTACAAAAAGAAGAATTAAAATATGTTTTAAGTTAGAAAACCAATTTCAAGACTTCATTTTACAATCTTCTTAAGAACCACACTAAGCTCTTTATTCATTAGCCCTTTAATGAAGAAGGTTTTCCATATACAGCTAAATCTATGAATTCAACAATCCTTACAATTTGGATGTAATGTTGCTCAATCATATTAGTAGAAAAATGAATTTATTTCCGACTGTTATATTATTTTAGAAAGTTCTTATTTGCGGTTTTCAAGATACTTAGCAATGAGCTATTTACCTCGAATTGTAAATATTTCTTATTCTTTTAGATGATATGGAAATGTAATAAATTTTTTTGAATAATTAATATTTTCATATTTTTGCTGTAATTTTCTAAGCGAATTTAAAACTACTACTATCCATTGTCAAATTAAATATATATTCTATTAACACAAGTAATAAAGTTAAGGAGAATAAAATCAAAGTGAATTACAAAAAGAACTGTTTATTTAACTGCATTTTATTAAAAAAATTAATGAACTAAAATGAAAACGTATAATTATTATAACATTTAAATGAAACAAAACCATAACCATAATCAAGCAAAAAAGAAACGTTTTTAATCCTTCAGATTATACTCATTTATTATGCCAAATTTAATAACAAAGAATTTATTTGATGAGAATTTATTATCAAAAATTATTTTTGTATTGTTAATTTTTTATACCTGACACTCTAGAAAAATTAATGTAGGTCAGCATCAAGTTTATTGAATAGAGTTAAAACAATCACACTAATAATCGCTAGTTATATTGATCTGAGCTTGCATAAATCATTAAAATTTAGGATATTCTGTGGTATAATACTTGAAGCATATTTGAAAATGTGATTCTCATTAAGTTATTAATCTAGATCATGGCTGCCAGCTTAAAACTTCAATTACAGACTAATTTAAATAAAATATGTTAATTACAGCAATGATCTTAATGTTATACAACTAGTGGTTGATTTCAACCTTTTCAAAATATTACATAAATTTAGGAACTGACCTATTAATTTCTCTGAAAAACTTTTGAATAATAAATTAAATAGCTCTAGATAACTATATTATCCGTCAAGTATACTTCTAAATTCTAAAGAGTATACTGGCTGAATACAAAATAGTCTGTGTACAGTTTTGAAAGCTATTACTCTATTTAGTATACAATTTTAATATGCTACACCATATTTCAATGTCGGTTAAGAGGTGCTGAGCACTAAGTTTTATTTTTAAACAAATATACCTAATTAAATATTATTTGTTGCTTAAACAGACCAGTAACCATGACGTATCAACATTTGAAGATATACTAATGATATTCATTATATTTTTTTAATGTTGACTAACAATAAGTTGTATTCACCCCTTATTTTAAATAATAAAACATTCCTGTAAAAAGTTATGAACTAAATCAACAGTCTATTCAGAGGAATAAAATATAAATCATTAAAGTAATTATATTGTGGGGATAATTTTGAGTTCATATTGGAAAAAAAAAATGTTTTAGTAACAGAATTACAAATTGTAATTATAATCGAATGAATCAGGGTAATAATATTTTAGGTAAAATCAACAAAAATTCCACAAATTATCACACATAACAACATGTTAAAAGACTTAAATTAATTTCCCATCAACTTTTATTAAGCTAAAAAATTCGAAGGACGAAGGAAATTCAAACGAGAAATCTACAATTTTCTAGGAATATCTACAAAAGGTACTTGATAATTAACTAAGCTCTAGAAATTTATTAAGTTCTCTGAAAAAGTAGCTTGAGTATTTCATGGACAAAACCATAACTATTAAATCCAATATTTTAATTAAACAAAAAACTATTTTGCTTATTTTAATTTGATATTAAGTACACTTGCAAGATATTTGAAAAGCAATTAATTGCGTCAAAATTAAATTTAAATGACGTAAACAGAGAAGTTAGAATGCTAAAATTAGTAACAAAAACCTAAAATACAAGTAATTACTATATATCAATGCTCTTCTGCATAAAATCGGCAGCCTTTTTTCTTAAAAAGCCATTTTTGGAATCATACTATCCCAAATAAAACTAACAATGCCACAAGTCGGTTGTTTGGACTATGAAATGTACATTTTCTACATTTTGCTTAAAGCCCTTTTTTGTCTAAAAGAATTTTTCGGGTGTTTTTTTCTTGTTTCTTCACCCTTGCTAGTAAAATTCATATTTTCCTTCGTTGTTTTGCATATAATTAATATGAGTAACTCCACATAAGTTTCCAAAAAAACTGAAAAATTTCTTGTTTTGGAGCTTTTTGCATTTGTTGAACCAACAATTCTCTTAAAGAACGTAATGCTTTGCCTACTTGTTACGTTTGAAGTATATTCGTGAGAGCAAGTTTCCTTAACAAATAAATAAGGATAAGGAAATTCGCCATAACTGCGCCGAAATACCGCAAAAGCATCTCTTTGAATTGAGCATACAATTTCATTTGTTCTCAACTGAGAAAAAATAACTTATTTATTAAATGATATCTTTTTAACAAAAGTTTCATTCATTAAATTTATTCACTATTCAAGCGTTTAGTAGCTACAAATTCTATTTTAAATTTGTACTTGAAAATTTCTATCGAAAACATTAATGAAGCTTAGAACTTTATTTTTCCTTAAACCCTAACTAACTATATCTTTTCTTACGAATATGTTTTGAATGAGCCAAAATTATACAAAGCTACATATGGCTTCCAAACTTATGATTACTGATGACTATTCTATTCTAAACAAAAAATTCTCTAGGAGCAAGTAATCATAACAATTTTACAGTTAATTTTGTAAAAAGTAGATATCGTTTATCGTAACAAGAGTTTCATCGATGATGGCTACTTTCCAGGTATATAAAAATTATTTTTGTGGTTTTGTATATCTGAGTAAAACAAACAGTGCAACATAAGCTTAAAAATTTTCACTAGATTTAATAAAATAATGAAGTAAACCTTATATCAAAACTATATTTTCAATAAACTGATTTTACGTTGGAAAATGAAACTGAGAATCATTGGAATATAAAAATTGAAACGAAAAGTTCAAAAATAAGGTTCTAAGGTATGACTGATTTGTTTTCTATTTTGAGCTTAGACCGTCTACCACTACAAATAAATTTTACATTATTAAGTTCTTAGGGTTATATATGTTAAAACAAGTCTATCGTTGTTAAACATGAAGAAAAAACTGTCGGCATCTTTTATAAGCTACAATTTATAGCTACATATTCATAAATTTCAACAATAAAATGGCTCATAAAGAATGAAAACCATAAAATAGGGAAAAGAATTAATATTATCAAAGCCCTGTTTTTTTATACCTGAAATAACTTCTTGAGTATTTGCAAAAACTTTTTAACTAAAAACATTGATCTAAGCTTAGCAAATAATCATAAATTGTTATTTATAACTAAAAGTTGGTTGACCAGGAATACAAAAATAACTGTAAACTGCAGAATGAAGCCCGCATCAAATAATGATCTAAATGATTAGCTAAATGGAAAATGATGGCATAAGCCACTAAAGCGCGGGCTGAATATGAATATGTTGCTGATCTCACCGTACCACAAATCGTAACCAGCAGTTTTAATTTAATGTTAAAGCCTTATTTGATGTTCAAAGGTGTCTTTGACTGCCTTTTGACCATCATTTAACTATACTATACAGAGGTTTTTATCGTTCCATACAGACCTACTATATATGTTAAAAAATTTGCGCCTTGACTTGCAATGAACTCAGATTTTAAGTCTTTTTGTTTTGTCTGCAGATATTTACTTCCATTAGGAATAGTTCTGGAGATTGGTTTGAATATTCACACGTGCTGCAGGTCACGGGGTCAATATATTCTTGATAATAAATTCTGTGTGATTACATTTCATACAGATTTATATATGATATACTAGGTAAATTTTATATTTGTATTTTTTATGTAAGATTTATTATTTTTTTATTAGCTTAATTCATTAAAATATATAATGCACACCTTTCGAGACGTTTGAAACTTTATTTATATTTTATTTTAACATTTTCAAAGCTTTTAAAGGTAGTGTTTGATTTTTTACACTTATTTTCCGACAACCAGAAAAAATTAATGTACTTTTTACCCAATCGGTTTTAATTTTTTTTAAATCTTATTTTTAATAATTTGAAATCAATTTTCAAATATTAAAATTTTAACTTGTTTTTCTGCTTTATGATGTCATAAAGCCACTATCAAAAATAATTTGGAACTTATAAAAATCCTGTAAAATTTCTTTTGCATTATATTTCAACAAAATATATGAGTTACTCCTAAAAAAAAAGAAAACACTGACAAGTTCTATATCTGTAAAATTATAATTTTTTATACTACATTGTTATATTAATAAATGCCGTATTCAAATTACTGGCTTAAAAAATAAGAAAATACTTTCATAAACCACAAAGAAACTAAAATTATTGTGTCTTTCAATTAAATGTGCTTTCAATCAACTGTTAGGAGATGAATTTAAATAATTGTTCAGTGGTTAATTTTCTGGTTTTCAAAATTTAAAGCTGATTAATAAAACATTATTGAAATGGTATTTAGAAATTTTTCCAAATTAAACAAAATAACAAATAAATATATATCTTTATTAATAAATTATTAGAATATTTTAGATTGAATTCCTTTAAAAATAACTTACCAGCTACATCAATTTCTGGTTTATGCATCAGTAGTCCCCCATAAACTTTGTCTACAGCCAACATAAAAAATATCATGAGAATTATTTTCATTTTGAATATTTGAAGCTATGACAAATTTCCCAATGCTTAGTACAATTTTTCTGCCAGTATCCAAAGTGCAAAATTTGATTAAAATATTCGCATTAACTGGAACAAATCACTAGAATCTCCTTAACTAGTATGAGGTTTCAATTAGCATCGCAAAATAATTTACTTGGGCAATAAGTAACTTCCGGAAATATCTGTAATTTGAAATCTCATTGAAAGTTGCTTTCTATTACTAAAATGTTTTAAATTTCCTAGCACCTTCGAATTTTAACTTAAATTTATAACTTAATGTTATTAAAAAATATTTTTCTCATTTGTTAGAATTTCAATCGCAAAGAGGGTATGATTGTATTTTTATTGAAATTTGCAACTACGAAGTAAGTGTAGAAATTAATTTCAATTATTTATATGGATTATCTTAGAAATACATATATCAGCGTTATTTAAAATAATTGAAAATATCATGCAACTTGACTTTATGCAAAATTTTATATTTTTATCCTGTATTTATCCTAGCTAGCTTTCTACGAGGAAATTTGATATAAAAATTAAAGTCTTTAATTAGTAGACTTTTTCTATTTGGAGAATACCAAAGATGAAGCCTACAATAAAAACGTAGATGTAAAAACAGATCATAATATAAAACTCATGTTTATATCTTTTCCTTTTCCTCCAAGTAAAACGAATATTCCCATTACTCTTATATATTTTTAAATTATGTATTTAGAATTCCTAAGAAAAAAGAACCAAAGTGCTGACCGAAAATACTTTTTTATATAAAAATTCAATCAGTAATACATCATGCTATCATTTTTTCTTTGTCATTGAAGTATACCAATGTAAATCGGCAATTTCATTTATTAATTTATTCGATAATTATTTTTCGAAAAAAAAATTGTAGTTTCTTATGTTTATGTTTAAAATTTTGTTGCTGCTTTTTGAAAGTTTTCTAAGCCTTAACGAAGAAGAATGAAAACTATAATACATTTTAAATTTTTATTTTTGAAATGAGAACAAGACCTATTTCGCATTTAGTTGAACAATATCAACCAAAACTGACAAACTTGTAGAAAATTTCATTAGAAAGCTGACGTTTTTTTCTTAAAGTTACAGTTATAATTTCTTTGACCAATACTTCACATCAAATAACAAGATAATCAAAAAGATAAGGTCTAATATTTTATAAAATAAACACAAAGACAAAGTTCTTAAATATAGTTGATGGTTTGATAAAAGTCAATGAATTAGAACGGAAATATTTGAAAGAAATGCTTTTATTAAAAATAACATTGTTAAACATAAAGTTAATAAGAAAACCGAAAATTGTGCTTGAAAAAAAAATTTTATAACGCTCATGTAATTTTATTACCTGAGGATGCTATGCAGAGCTTATCTAAGATATAATTAGTACAAAATTAATTTTTTAAAGGTTATTTGCAATATTTTAAACTTTATTATAGAAAAAAGTAAGAAGACTAAAATTAAAATAGCGTGAAAAATAATTTTAAAAACTAAATTAGAATTAAAAACTATAATGATTTTTCAAGTAAAAAGAATTCAATATAGTTTTTCTTATATTTTAATAATTTTTCAAAATGATTCTGCATAACAAAAATATCGGTAATACTTCAAACATAAACTTAATCATCAATAATTTTGGACAAAAACAAAAACAATTAACTTGAAATATAAAGCCTCCCTTCAATTCTGAAGCCTTTTTTTGGTATTTAATATTTTAAAATAACTTATCTAAGCATTTGTCCTAAAATGCAAAAAAATTAGAGAACTTCCATAATTTACTTATATGGTTAATGCAAGAACTTTGGTTTTTGTAACAAGCTTCAAATAAATTTTCAATTTATTTTACAATCTCTTGATTCAATCACCTTTTATCTTTGCTACAGCTACTGAAAATAATGATATTAAAGTTGATAATATTTGCAGATGATCAAATATAATGGAAATAAAATTTGAAACTTGTTGTAAGTCTTAGAACATTGCACAGAAATATCTTCAAATATAGAAGTCATAACTTTTAAAATAGAATATATGGTCCAAAAATGAAATATCTAAAAGGAATGAATAGCTCAAAAGCATTTAAGTACAAATAAAAGTTTACCTAGGAAGAATATTTTATATCGTCTGAAAATAGAATAAATAGTTAATTCATCAATTATTCATAAGCTTTACGAGAAAGAAAAGGAATCCATTTTGATCTTACTATGTATGATAAAAAAACAAGAAATCTCTTATCTATAATGAATTTAAGCTCAATGACAATAGAAAAAGGAAACTTTCTTAGTTTTTAATATCAAAAGTTCTGTCATGTTGACTGACTGGGATGTAAGGTTTTCAATTCAATAAAATAATTATTTATCTTTCAATGTGATATCAGGAAACACCCATAAGAAGCACTACTTAACAAAGTGCTAAGAAATTGGTAATTTGCAAGAGAAATATAACAAAAAATTGTTTTATACTTTAATTAAGACTTTGTTAATATTCTGGTATCACTTAATTTTTCACCTACTGTAAAAAATAATATTTATGGAAGCTTAAAGAGCATTCTTGAACAAACCCGATATTTGAGTTTTATTTTTTTGAACACCTTCAAAAGGTGTTAAAAATACTTAGCTTTAAATTACCAAATCGTCATCGAATTTCAGCGTAAATAATTCTAATTATTTCCCTTGAAACATTTCTCCTCTTTATTATAATTAAAACTCAAATCCAGCTATTGCGATTGTAAAATCTTCGATATGCGTCAAAGGAAGCGTTGAACCATTTAAGAATAATTTATTTGTTTGTTCGATGAAAATTTATTGAAATATAATTTAGTTAATCTTGTCTAATATTTTGACTTTAATCGAATCAAAATCCAAAATTGTATTAATATTTTTGGCCTTCCTTTTATTCCCATACATGACTGCTATTTCTATCATTAAACAGAATTTATGGGTATACTGCTTATATATCAAGTCTTGATTTCAAAAATCAGTTTAATAACATATTACCAAAAAACACTTAATTTACTGGTATTGAATATAACTCTATTAAATTCAGTCTTCATAACATTTTTTAACTACAGTTTTTATTTACTTCTTATTCAATAATATTTTCAGCTAGAAAAAAAAACTTTTAGAAAGCTAATAAAAGCACAAAAATAAACAATAATTACACTTTTTTGGGTTTAATCTAAACATTTTATTCAAGTTTTAAACTTTACCAAGACTAATAAATAAATATTATAATACTAACCTTATTTTAAAAAATGTTATCAAATTTCTTTAAATGTCTTCACACTTTTAATAAATTAAGGGATATTCCCCTTAATTCACTTTTCTTTTTTTAAACAAAAACAAAAAGCTAAAAAACTAACAAATTAATTCACAACAAAAAATATTCATTCTACAGCAAAATTACGTTAATTTAATTTATTTTTGAATCACTGCTTAGTTTTTTTCAACAATACTGAAGATTGATATGATAATCACAACTAGAATGCCTAGAATGCTCTTTAATTTAACTGATCGATACTTAAACGAAGAACTTGAGCCAAAGAGGTAATCAATTTAGCGCCATCCAATGCTAAGAAAAACTACTGAGTAAAGTCTTCATGAAGAAACAGAACAAACCTATATCAAGAATTGCTCGTAATGAGCCGACCACAGAATACTAACTTTACGCAAAGCTAGCTAACAGGCAACTGACTTCTGGTCAGGCATACTCACCGCTTTTTAACTTATGTAATATAACAAAATAAAAAGCAAAGCTAAAACAATACCTTAGCCCAAATGGTACTTGAATCTTATTTCAGGCACTAATATGTTAAGAATTTGCCAAAGAAAACACTTGTTTACATTTTTAATATCAGAAGGTCTTAAGGAATATAAATAATTTTTGTAAAAATTGAACTTATAGTAAAAAATTTATGATTTAGTGTCGAAATGGCTAAGGAAAATCAAATTATGATACAACTGTCTTCCGTCTAATTATAAATTTTATATATATAAGGTAAAACTTAAAAATGCTAACTGTTTGAATAATTTTTTAATTTTAGAGGGAATATGTAAATCAACAGTACTAAATTATCCAAAAACTTTTTAACTGAAATTGAACTGTACATGATTTTTTGATTATACTTTTTGTCTACGATAATACAAATTTCGCAGATTTAATTTATTCATTTACAAATAAATTTGATCTTTCTGTAAAAAATCAAATATTTTTTTTGCTTACCAAAAAAGGAGATAAGATTTATTTATGAACTAAACAAATTGAAAATTATTAAATTTCACAATTTTATTGAAAAAAATTTTTTGGGGTCAACACTGAGCTTTGTAATAGACGACCTACAATTATATGTACATACATATATAATTATAGCTTTTGAGTCCTACACATATATGAACTATTCGAAAATATAGCTGAAGCATAGAAAATGGTTTGCGACTTAAAGACATCACGAGTGATGCATCTTTCCTCGTGCGAAAACAGCAATAAAAGAATTATTCAAAATTACTTCAGAGAATTCTTCTACCGTTGAAAAAATGGTGAAAGTTTAAAAAAAAAACACGTAAGAAGGGCTTAAGAAATGATTTCAAATTGTATAATTTTAATTATTATTGTCTAAAAAGAAAGTTTGAAAAGTTACTGGTCAATCAATTAATACATAAAAATTATTATATTTATAATAATAATGAGTCAAAATAAATACAAACAAATATTGACCTTTTCGCATTTTATCGATAACAGCAGTGTCACATAGAGACGTTATTCATTAAAATTTTTATTTTGTTAGAAGCATGCAGGGAGATTGTTCTACACTATAAGAACTAAAAAGAAAAAGAAGAGTCATTTATTCGCTTGAAAATTTAGATGATTTAATGAATACAATTTAAGAAAAAAAAATATTACAGTGAATGAAATGTTGTTTTGTACTAACATCTTCATTATGCGAATAGCAATCGCGGCTTCAATATGATAATGATCGATATCGTTTAAGGAGAAAACACCAGCGTAGTGCTCTTTGAAAATTTTAAAAACATAACCACATATCCAGTTAATCTGACAAATTCCAATTAATCTTAATGGGGCATGAAATAAGGAGCAGGAGAAATATAGCTATTAAAAGAATCCTATATCAAATTGAATTCTAAAGCTTTACTAATACCATCAAATGATTAGACAATTTACATCCAAAAGAAAAATAAAAATAAATAAGTATTATAATTTATGTTTTCCTTAATCCTAAATTTGAAATTCATAAAATTATTTTATATTTAAATTTAACCAAGGGCAGAACAAAGAAAAAAATCCTAATAACATAATTAATCATTGCAAACTCAGTTCTATCAAAAGACTATGAAACACGCTAAAATGTATTCATATGCAACTGTTTCCTCTAAGAAATATATGGAAACAACATTATCTGCATCAAATTTATGTTGCATCTTAGAATTGCCATTTTCCTGCCTAGATCTTCCGATATAAGCGGACCTTTACTCAACTTAAATTCACATTCATTATTGTGTCATACATTCATCTATTGATTAAATGTTGATAGCAAATTTTTTCATTTGATTTTCTAATGCTATTGACGTTCATGATCATTTTTCATGAATCCTTGCTAGCTTTTAAGGGAAAATCTTTTTAAATGAAATTTGAAATAAGGGAATAAAGAATTATAAAACCCTTAACTATTACTCTTGCTTCCCTGAAGCTCTCCAACTTAACTCAATAATAAGTTTGACTTAGACAAAATCTCGCAATTACTATGGTAGAAAAAAAGTCTAGTGAAAAACGTTTTTGTTGTTATAGCTTCCGTATAAAAAAGAAATATAACATCAACATTTTTTTATCTGCTGTTTATGTTTGATGGCCTAAATTGAACCCAAACGGTTCTACGGAGTAATCATTTCAGTTTGGAGAAAAGGAAAAGGTCATGCATTGTCTATCTGTAAGTTTTTCACTAATGCAATTTTCCATCATAAGCATGCAGGAATTCTTCAAAGAAAAATTCATTAATGTGCGCTATTTCCCTACTGGGACAGTATTTTTTCTAATGTACTAAAATTTATAATAAATTTAACGCAATCAAATGAATTACGGTTCCATGGTGTAATGGTGAGCACTCTGGACTTTGAATCCAGCGATCCGAGTTCAAATCTCGGTGGAACCTTGAAGTTTTTATAATGAAATTTAACTTTTTTAATTATAAGAATTCTACAGAAAAACTTCTTTTCATACATTTCATGGTGTCTAAAATTCTAAGCAATAGTTTTAATATATTACACATTTTTTGTATGGCTTAAGATAAAGCTTAAATTTAATAGGGCATGTCATAATTACCATGAGCATTTTTTTCAAATTACCATAAACCAGAAGTATACCTAATCGTACAATTTTTAATACATAATTAGAAAATAAAAAACTAATTGAGAACTGAAAATAAATATTTAGGTATGCATCGAAATAAGGGGTTGGGCTTTTACTAGATATTTGAATTGAATATTAGCAATAGGTTAAATAAATTATATTTTTAACGACATTGTTTTGCTCAAAATAAACGTGATGATTTCTTCTTTGATTTTAAAATGACGAGATTTACTTATTAGATGTCAAGAACTATTTTTTCAAAGCTGTTTTAAATTCTACCCTAATACCAGCTGTGAGTAGTGTGTGTCTTAATTTAAATAGGATACATTAAAATGTATTTTAAATGAAACACATAAATTTTTCCTCAACTCATACTCAAATGCCAAAAAATGTTTTCTGTGAATTGGTAAACCACCAAAGATTCACATGTTTGGAGTTAAACCCTTGCTTTAAGAAACAACTGTAGGTGGATTGCAGATTAATGTAAATAATGTAAGGTATAATAAATAGTGTAAGGTGTTTTTCTAAGGTTAAATCTAAAATTCACTGTTATTTTTTAAAACTTAACTGTTAAATTTGAATAAATTAAAATAAATCATATTTAGTGCTGGAACTTCAATTCAACCATATCTGCATTGAATCAAACAGTACTTGTACCCACTTGTTGTCTAAATATTTTAAAAACGTTGTTTCACGTCCCAGTTGACAAACTAAGATAAGAAAACATCAAATATGCATTTCACACCCACAATAATTAATCATAAAATAAACACTGTTTGACTCAAAAAAATTGACCTCTATATAGTGCAATAAAATCATATTCGAAATTATCAATGGATGCAACACTATCAAATCCTTACCAAAGAAAACTACATAAACAAAATATTTTCAAGAATACATACTCTTTAAATTACACTGGTCTACAAAAAAACACTTTTTTTTTGTAACATGAAAACTTTTAACTAATTATGCTTAGAACAAGGTTAAGGATGATAGAATTGATATTAGAATATTTGATACAGAAATAGTTTTATTGAGTTATGTGTTTGTTTTTTTTAAAAATGCAGATTTTAACGACAAAATAAAGCTAATAAGAGTATTACAGTAGTAATTGAAATGCAACCTTAAGATTTTCTTCTATATTTTGCTTCTGGGATGTCTCGTTGTAATGTCCAACAGTAATCCGCCAACGTGTGTGGACTCGACTTCCCCTGATGTCGTTTTTCCATTATAGAAATTTCCTGATGGAACCTTTCACCATGTTCATCACTGACGGAGCCCAAATTTTCAGGAAAGAAGTCCAAATGTGAATGTAAAAAGTGTATTTTCAAAGACATGTTGCAACCCGAATTCTTATAAGCCATTATAGGTTCCTCGACAATATTTTCATAGTCATTTGATCGATGATTCCCAAAAAAATTTGAAGTTACTTTTATAAAAGATTCCCAAGCTGATTTTTCCAGATCATTAAGTTTTTCTTTAAATATTTTGTCTTTTATCAATTTTCTAATTTGAGGGCTTACAAAAATGTCTTCTTTAATTTCTGCGTCACTCATTTTAGGGAATTTTTCTTTTAAATATGGGCTCAATATGGGCTCCGAAATCATAGGGATTCCAAGGGCATAGATCTAGATCTTTTAGCTCATCCAGTAATTTGGCCTACACATGTCACACAACAAATATGAGAAACCCACACTTTATCTTGTAGTCTGACAGCAAATCCAAAATAATATTTGGTAACTAATGGTGTCAAATTTCTCCGCTGAGTGTTGAAAGTAATTTCGTCAAAACTATAACAAAACTTGTCACTTTAAGAATCACTTAACTATAAAACACAATTAAAAAATCTTCAAAGCACACAAATTCAACAAATTAATATAATCTTTGCGACTAAGCATTTTTGTGAAACTAATGACAACAATTCGTAAACTGTAAGCAAATTTTGCATTTAAGATGGTGGTAGTTATCTTTGAAAATCCTTTTATTAGCTTAACTACCTGCTTTTATTGCAGCATGTACTTTCTAAAAGTTTCTCCCTAGTGCAAAAGGTAAAGAGACACTTCTTTTATAAAAGCGAACGTACTGAAACGATAAATATTCAGTTTTTACTTCAGGTAGTTGTAACAAAAACGCTAGACTTGATCAAACCAAAAAAAATATGGTGTTATAATGAGGGTAGGTAAGTATTTCAAAATTCCGAAGCACCTTTCTTGTTACAAAATTTTATTGAATAGTGTTATTATATTAGGTTTTGGTAGTAGATTAATAGAAATCTAAATAATCCGAAAAAAAATTGGCAAAAAGCATGAATACACCAATTTATTAAAATAATATTGATGTCACAATAAAATATGCAATACGAAAAATAACATTTATATTTATTTTATTGCTAGTAAATTTCTATTGTGTAATTTGTATAGTACAAAACTGGCCAAGTAATAATAAATGATTTGACTATTTCATAATAATACTCGCATAAAATCAAAAATAATGCTCAATGTAAAAAAAAGCAAGAATTTCATGTTATAAAAATATTTTCGTGAGTAATTTCTTGGTGTCAGTTAACATTTTGAACATCTCAATTTTGTATTTCACAACATTTAGAAAAAAATATTACAATAAATTCTTTTGGGAATCCTTTTTGTTACATGTGATTGTGCCTGGTCATGATTTCGGGTATGAGTTGCAGACAAATGGTGCAAAAATCACGATCTTCATAAGAGTTAGAACTTTCTTGTTTTCTTTACCGGTGTTTTTTTTTGTGCTCATCCTCTTTTTTTTTTTGTGGTTCGTCTGCATTTCCTTCCTTCTTGCGTTTATTTGCCAAACATTTTTAGCTGTTTTTGCAACTCGCTTCGCTTTTCTGATGTTGTCATGCTGTCGGTGCTTTCATGGCTTTGCGACCTCAAATTGGCATACGTGCTTGACATTCTTAATCCTGAAGTTGTGGCGACTTCTTCAACTGCTTCAACTGGCTTGAAGATACCATTGTCCAAGGGCTGTATTCTATGTGTGCAGGGAGGTGGGAATGTCAGCATTGCTTTGCCATGTTCCATAGCCAGTTCGACTGCAGCCACGTTAAGATGCGAGGTATATTTATGCACTAACAAATGCGAAAATAAGCTCACAATACTTTTTTTAATCATTATAACAATGAGACTTGTGAAACATGTGAATGAACATGTGAAACTTGGGAAAAAGAAATTTCGAAATCACTTGAAAACTTTGACAATTGTCAAAAAGCACAAAAACATTTCTGCCCGCGTCGTAATACCATAAAGATTCAATTACGGTCGTAACTAACAGATATCAGTAACGCATGACAACTGTGCTTTGATAGTTTGCCTGGAAAGTGCCATTTTCCACTTTACCCCACTTACCTCTATATTATCAATTTTGAAGTATAAAGACGTAGACCTTGAAAATATGGGAACGCAGGAACATAATAAAGGCAGATAGACATCGCTGCTTGCACTGACAATGAGAGTTAGGTAATCATAAGGTAAAAATCTTAATAATAAATAAAATAAAATCGGAGCATAGATACATACACAAAGAATTAGTTTTGTATTTCACTATAATCCCAAAAAAACTATTTCAGTTAGAATTATTTGAAGATTTTTTTCGTTTCTGCTCAATACTATATAAATAGTCTGCCATTTCTGAAGCTTTTTCCCTCTGACGTCTTAGTATATAAGGTTTTGCAAGATAAATATAACCCCCAGTGAGTCCAAAAATGCCTATTCCCAAAGCTAAAGAACCTGGCAGATTGAAGCCTTTTATTTTATTTAAATTAAATAAAGCTCCCTATAAAAAAAATTAATTGATTAAAGTAAATTCACCTAAGACAATATAAACCATTTTTTAGTAGAATTTTCACTCAGTTTTTACTGTTTTTTCAGATCTTTTCTGATATTGGACAATTAAAGGCTTCCAAATGTATACACCGCCAAGAAAACCAATTAGAGTCACAATTGCAATTTGAGTATTCGTTAAACCCCTAGGACGTCGAATTTGCATTTCCTACAAACTGTTACATAAATCATACCAAAATCCACTTTTCTATAAAATATGTTTTTTTAATTAAAATTTAATATTACAGATGATAAAATATTTTACTCATAGAATTGAAACAGTAAATACTGATCAATATATTTTTTCGATGAACTAAAATACCAAAACTGACAATTCTGCTTCTAATTTTGACAGACCGGTAAGTTTAAAGGAGAAAATTAGAGTGTGTTTCACAAATCAAGCAAAGTGCTTAAAGTCTTAAGAGGTGTAGCCTAGTTTTTTTAAGACTATATATAGTACAATTTTAGGCTGTGTCTAGATTAGCGATTTGGACAGCGATTATAGACGATATTATAGAGACGGTTATACTCAATACTTTTTCTGAGTTTGACATTTTGATTGAAAATTTATAATTTATGCTTTCTAAATATTTTTATTATTATAATTTGACTTGCCACAAATTATAAATGCAATAAAATTAGTTGAAAGGCACAAATTATACTTTTCGAAAGAATTGTAATTTAATGATTGCAGGCAATTAACTTCTGAGTGTAACCGCGCCTCAGATCGCCTATAATTCGCTGTTGTCCAAATCGTTTATGTAGACACCAAATTAGAAGTTAGAAAGGAAATTTACAAAAAAAATTAAAACATCTTTATAATTTTTGTTAGTTATCAAAAAACTCAATTAAAACTTAAATTATTTCTTTACTTATTCAAATTTTATATGAACTTTTTTTGCTTTGGAAGTATTTCTCCTTCCTTTTCACTATTAGAACTAGTTTTAGTTGAAAATTGAATAATCTTATCAAATTTATATATAAACTTTTTATTAACTTCTCATAAGAAGTTTTTATAATAGGTCCGAAAATCGAAATTAATAATTTTGTGTTTCTTTACGTTTCACGTAATCATTTAAAATCATTTAAAATCATTTTTAGAGTGATGTCTGTCTGTGTGTGTGTCTTTGTATGGAGGCTTGTGATCGTTTTAATGAGATTCGTTTGCTCAAAAACTACTGGACTAAATTACATTTTTAACATATCAATTGATACGCCATATCATGACTTAGATCTGAAAGGAGTGGGAGCGAAGTTGGTCCAGCGGTTCGTTTTTGATTGAAAAAAAACTGACTTTTTTAAGCACGCCAAAATGAGATTCGACTACTCAAGAACTAATGGAAAAAATTACGTTTTTGACCATATCAATCAATACGCCATTTTATGACTTAGATATGAAAAAAGTCTGAGCAAAATCGCCCCAGCGGTTCGTTTTTTAAGAATAAAAAACTAAAGTTCTCTGGCATGCAACAAACATTTTTATGTAACCTTCATATTCTAAGTATCGAGGAGTATATGGGGGTTTTCGATGGTGTTGATTTTGAATCTTTTATGAGTTTTTTAAAATTCAAGATTTTTTGTAAAAATTCTTCAAATTGGAAGAAATTTTGTTTTGTGCGGGGTTTCAGGTAGATGATTATAAATTATTCTGTAAAGTTGAAAAGTTGTTGTTTTTTTTTTTCAATTATGAGCTTCGTTTCAAAGTTATTTTAATTGGTCCGAAAATCGAAATAGTTAATTCTTTGTAATTTCTTTACTTTTCAAGACCTGGAGCATCATTTGCAGCCAATTTTAGAGTGATGTATGTCAGTGTGTGTGTATGCGTGTGAACGTAATTTTAAGTACTGAGGGGCAGGTAGGGGTTTTCTAGAGTGTTTATTTCGATTCAACTGCAGAAAAGGAAATGGAAATGCATATAGTACACACGATACACATTTAACCGTAATTATCCAGTAAAGGTTTTTTCTCAAGAGAAGTTGCTTGTGCAGTACCTGCTGCTGGACGTATTTTTTATTTTTGGTTTTGGAACTTTATTTTCATATAAAATTTCTTTAAGGGTTTCTTGAATTGTCTGCTGGTCTTTTTGAGGCATAACATTCAGTTTTATTGATTTTTAATTAATAAATTTAATAAAAATTTTATTTATTTCATTTAGGCTACGATGATTTGCACATGCAACACGATAACTATTTCCCAGTTTTTCAAATAATTTATCTACTATTTTCCATTTTCGCCAGAATATTGCTGATTGCTTTTTTTTTAAAAAAATTCTTAGCTCCATTTTATTAAGGAAAAAGCCAAAGAGTTTGAATTAGTGATGCTGACTCTTTCTGTTTTCCTTTGATACAGTTTTAGTCTTTTGTTCAGTTTTGATACAGTTTTAGACTTTGTTCAGTTTTAGTCAATTTCAAAAATATAGTTTATTCTGCTTTTCTATTTTTAACAACGTATTAAAGTATAACCTAAAGTATGTTAAGTAATTTCATATAAAAATAACAAATGTAAACATGGAAAGGTGTAGAAAATGTGTTAAACAAAAATTCAAATAATTTTGTTGGGATATAATATGGAGAAATGTACTCAATTAAAAACTTTTAACCATTTATTACCGGAATATACATTTTCCATTAGCTTTGCTGTTTTAAAGAAATTTATTATTATATTCAACTAGAAGTCGAAGAGTATGTTCATTTTAATTTAAATAATTCTCACAATATTTTATATTACATCTCATTTATAGCCAGAATAGTTCCCTTTTTACTTAAAATATCTATTGAAATATATATGAAGACATCAATGTTTATCTGAACTGGGTAAAAAAATATTATAAAAGTAGTAAATACAATAATAATAACCTTGGTATCGGAGAATTTTAAGTAAACTGAATTCTAGGATAGAAATATAATTCAAAGCTTAAAAATATTCTAAAATTGCGAAATTCCACATATTTAACAGGGTCTTTATGAAGGATCGAGTCCAAAATAATTTTATGTGTTATTAGAATATACTCGTAAGCAAATTACAAGAATGTACAACTATGTTGTCACATCAAATATTTCATGTTATTCAGTATAATTGATATTATTTATTAAAATTTAAACTTGCAATTTTTTTGTCAATTATAGTCCTTAAATTGATTAAATATATTTTACATTGTTTAATTAATCAGTGCTGTATTTTAATGCAATTGTTACAATCGATAATTAAAACATATTCAGTCTGGGCGGTAGTACATGTTGCAATCTCATTAAAAATGCAGAAGGTGGTCAGAAAATTATGTAGTACAAGACTTCAGGACACCAACAAAGTGCTGGTGCTCGCTATAAATCTTGTCAAAGTATGGCTTATCTGCTATTAAGAGACTACCCTCTTGCTGAATCAGGTGATCATCTACAAAGTAAATTGAAAAAACAAAAACAAAACAAAAAAGCAAAAGTAAAGAAGTTGCAATACTAATTTAGCAAGCATAACCAGATTTGTTTGATACTTTTGGAATCACTTTAATTGATACCGCTTGTATCTTATTCATGTTCTTCTGATTACTTTTCACATGGAATATTATGTGAAAAGCAAATATAGTAAAGTTCATTCATAAAACTTGTAAATTGATCGCCAGACATAAAAGTCTCTTATGACACCTTTTGAGAACAAAAATACTAATCGAGCTCAACACGATAATTTCAAAAATAAAGTTTATTAATACTTTTGTATACTTATATGACATACATTTCATTTTACTTTGTATTTTTATTGCTATATTTTCATACAATTAAACATCGTGGGTGTTCAGGGTGCTATCATAATGGAACACTTTTTGCGGATGGTTCACTCGTACCGACTTTAGAGCCATGTCTTAATTGTAAGTGTACAAGTAAGACATTGATTTGTAGCCTAAGAGTTTGTCCAGAGGTTCCGGCACTACCACCCAAAGGTTGTGTATTTGTTCACAAAAAGAACGGATGTTGTCCTTACTTATCATGTCCTAAGAATCAAAATTTTTCCAATATTCTTCATAGAAGGATTACTGCATATGTGGATGAGGCACTCACAAAAGATTCATCCATATATTTTATATGGGACGAGAGAGCCATTTGATGAGTTGGAAAAAATAGTGAATAGTCCCTATTAACGGCACCCTTAACTGTATCCAGGATCCTTGATCAAATAGACTTGATGTAATGGGAGCAAAATTTGCTCAAATAGTTGCTAGAAATTTTGCCCTTAAATCTCAAGTCTACTTGATCAAGGTTTGAGCTAATTACTGTCCTATTTGTTTTTATTCATGTCGATCATTTTTAGATACGTTAATTTGATGTTTTTTCTGATATATTTTGTTGTAAAACTAAATGTATTTAGTTACAAGCATTTATATTAAAAAAAACTCGAATACTTTTTTTAAGTATTAATTAAAACTAGCATGTGAACTCTTTCGAAGTGTTGCTCAATACAATTTATATCTGCAACTTGACCAAATCCAATATCCATATAGTAAACGTACTACATTTTTAAACAATCAAATTTATATGGTCAAGAACATGAAATATAATATTAGATCTTTGATACAGCTGATATATCGGGATAATATGATTGAACAAAGAAAATATTAAAAGGTATGAATATTTGATTTATTCTGTAAAAATAGTTTTTCTTTTAAACAGTTGAGATATAAATTGAACTATTTTTTACCGTTTTATATAATAGTCTGAGAGCCAGCGACGTTTTTGATGAAGTGATAGTATAATAAAAAATGTTTGTGTCAATACCTGTATAGAGGTAGCGTTAACCAAAATTCACTATACCTGGCGCCCCTACCCCCTGCATTTCAGGTAGGCAATTGATTAAAGGTAAAAAAAGAAGGTCGATTTTGAAGTGAGAGTATAAGAGCGGGGATTTTTATATTAGCAAAATATAGAATGTATTTAATGCAGTTATGAAATTGCCCGCTCAAAATGTTGCTGCAAACACTTTAAAAAAATTATTGAAAAAATCGTGTTTTTTGGGTGTATTTCCTTTTATTGGTTTATATTTCAGGAAATTATTTCTTGATTGCCTAAAAATTGCTTGCTTTGAAAAGTTATCATATCTTTCTTTAATTTGATATATAAAACATGCAAATATATTAATATTTAACGAAGTTACAGGAGATCAAATTTTAAAAAAAGTGATTTTTTCACCTTTTTTAAAAATGACCCAATTTTATTTGCTTTTTTTTCGGATCAAAAAACTATTAAGCAGAATTTTCAGGACTTCGAGTTTTGTTTCAAAAATTTTAAAGGTAAAATCTTTAAGACCAAAAGAAAAATAAAAAAGTTATAGATCCTTAAGTGGGGTCGTGTTTTTTTCGGGAATTTATGTCGGGAATTATTCATTATACTAACTCGATATCTGGTAGACAACGTTGGGCATAAAATCATCATATTCGATCGAGTTTTATGTTATATATTAATGAAGAAAGAAAAATAGAAAAACAACAAGATGTTACTGCTGATCTTGAACAAAACAAAATGGAAAAAAATGCTCTTAGTGTTCTAAAATTGAGGGCTGCCTTAAAACAGAATATGGATCCTTTTAAAGAACAGGTGCAGAAAGATTATTTATATAATATTGCTACCGGAAAAGCCACACCTGAATTCTTTGCTAATTTTTTGTTGAATATTGAAAAGAATGGTGCGAAATTAAGAAATCAATTTATCACCGAATGCAATCAAGATAGTGCAAGATTCGAGCAACCTATTAAAAAAAACGTTTTTAGAAATTTTTCTTTCTCACTAGAAAAAAAAATCAAAGTTGGCGGCAAAGTTCAAGAAATCCAAATGCAACGAGATCTATTTGGACGTATGTTAACGGTGTCAATTGAAAATAAAATTGATATCCCAAAAATATTGACTTATTCACTAACTCCGATGCCTGCTTCTATGTGCCACGGTGACGGACAAATATGTAAAACCGATAAATCGGTATTGGTAAAAATCTTGGAAGAAAAAATTACCGTAGGAATACCACCAGAATTCGATTACATAGTCTTGGACGGTTTTTTCATGTTACATTTGATGAGAGATGTTCCAAAAACCTTCGGACTTATATCAATTTTGCTCAATTTCGAGAGCGAAGACGACGAATAAAGCGTAGAAAATGTTGAAATAATGCAAAAGAATTTTATGAATGTATTTTGTAAAAAATCTGTTTATCTTTGATAACTTTTATGAATAAGGAATAAATATATCTATATATCGAGATTATCGAGCCTAATTATTTTACATTCAAATTATTCAAAGAAAAGTATTTATGAAATTTGTAGGTAAAACAATTTTCGGTATTTTTGATAGTAAATAACTCAACTTCATGAAAGCATAATTTCTTGTTATTTCAACAATTATTTCACACTTTTATTTACATAAATTGTAAAAATTACATAACAGTAAAACATTTAATTTATTTTTCAATTTCCATGAGTTACCTTCATTTAATGAATTGGCAGAATTTTGTGAGCGCCCGTAGCAGACCTGGAAAATGAAAAAATCACGTCCCCAGTTAAGGATCTATAACTTTTTTATTTTTCTTTTGATCTTAAAGATTTTACCTTTAAAATTCTTGTAATAAATTTATCCTTTACTCGAAAATTCCTGAATATATATTTTTTTATATATTCATAAAGCTGACAAATCAGGCTTTCTTTTGATACCATTTTTAATTTTTTTATTATTGTCTATGGTGAAGTAAAAAAATAAAACACATATAAAAAATTTAATTTTTCATATAAAATTAATGGATGAATGCGTTTTTATTTTTTTTTTCCTTTATTTATATAGCAAATTAAAAAAAAAACTATATATTCATAAAGCTGACAAATCAGGCTTTCTTTTTACCAAAACCAAAACCGTAACCAAAACCAAAACCAAAACCGTAACGGAATATTGCATTTTTGTTGACTGAATTACCAATCTTGAATTGTAATTGGTTTTCATTCGAGAAAATTACCATAGTATAGGTTGGCAAATTTTTATCAGCAAAGAGGGAAAGTTTGTGTAACTTATTATTTTTCGAGAATTATTTGACAGTGAATAATTGTTAAATATTGAATCTGACTGTAATTATGATGCGAAACATTTTGTACAATAACTAACAATAATAAATTTTTTACAAATGAAATTTATTAATATTCAAATTGATAAAGGCACAGAAGAGACAGCTCCATAAAATAGTACATTTAAATCGGCCAGAATATTGCTCCTTATATAAGGAGACGTGTTTATACTGGGCCTTAGTAATCCTTGAATAGTGCCATTAAATTTTAATTTGTCAAAAATTTATAAAGCAGTTAATTTAAGTAATTGCAAATTATTCATTAAGGAAAAATATTTTGCTGTGTAATTTCTTTTAAAAATTTAAAAAATTAACAACTATTGGCTGTGATTTTTCCCATCTTTTGAGAAGTATAAATGACTTTCGAATGATTAAATAAATTTAAAAAAAGTACACTACAAATTATATAGAGATATTTACCTCTGATAATTTTATTGTATTGATTATTTAATTAAAAACTTTAGCATATTTCTCTAAATATTTTGCATTAAAATATTTAACCGCAATCCTAAACACTGCAATTTGTTAATTAATTATTCATTGTACCATAATGTTTTTGCTATTTGAATGATTCCTTCAATTATGCTACTTTTTAAATATTTTTAGTAATAGTATAAATATATATTTTTTTATATTCACAACAAAATATGGGACGAAACAAGAAAATAATTTTTGGAAAAAGGACCCTTTTCCCGATGTGATGATGATCTATTTTAATTTTAAGAATTTCTATTTTATTTTTTGAATTCCAATAAACTTTTTCAGTTTTTTTCATTGTTGCTGGTATGCTAAGTGTTGTATTTTGCCTGTAATTTCCAAAAATAATGTACTAAAAATATCAATATTCAACTTTTAATATAAATCGAACTTATGAAATATTTCCTATAACTTTTGGGTTTATCCTTTGGATTTATAACTAAATAACACTTAGTACAGTTGTAAATTGCATTATACCTTCTAAAACATTTTTTGAATACTTCCTCTTGTTTAGTATGCTTATTTTCAGCTATATTTCATTCAGTCCTAATATTGGTGACAACTTTTAAGCTGAAAAGATAGTTAATTCGGAAAAAGTTCTAAAAGTTTAAATTTAAATGAAAATAGCACGGAAATATAAATTTTGAAATTAATTTCTTTTTTAATTTTTGTTAAAGTTCTAAGTTCTATTTAACTGAATAACCAAGCAGTCCCTAACTTGTGTTCTTTTTAAAATTTCAGGTGTAATATGAATAAACGAACCAAATCTGAAACAGGTAGGAGCAGAAGCAGCCATTGTCAAAGGTAACTAAGAAGAAAAACGAATTATTACTGAGCTTTTTTTAAAAGTCTAAAACTTAGCGCGCTTCTTAATAACGCACTTATAACCAATTTAAGGAAAAAATGTATCAATGTCTCTTGTTATTGATTATTGACAGTTTATTTATTTTTATTAATTACTTTCAACTTTTTCCAAAGCATTTGGGGTGTTAGGGTATATTTTAGCACAATGATAGTGTTGATCTTGAAAGAGAAATGTGTAATTTGCACTTATTTGACCACGATCGGCATTTTTGTTACTCCTACTCCCAAGATTTCAAGACTTTCGTAAAATTTCATATAACAAACAATAAGAAAAATGAGTGTCGTCTGCAAAACAATTTGATTAGTAAATAAAATAATTTATCGCAGCCCTATGAGCCCTTTCTAATTTTGAATTTAGTTTGAGTTTATCAATTTATTGATATAACAATGTTTATTCCTTATTTTTGTGTTATATCCTAACTAATTTGCTTTATTCTGCGTTGAGGCTATTTATAATTTTCAACATACTACTCTAAGCATATTATCTCTCTGTAGGACTTGCTCTTTTTTCACTTATTTTCATTTCCACGATTTTTAGATATTTTTGAATTAATTTTTTCCAAAATCTATTTTTTCTCAAAAACTAAAATTAATATTCTTGAATATATTTTGATTTTTTATTATTATTATCAACAATTTTGTATCTTTATTGTTCATAATAAATTCATAAATTTTTATTTAGTTTTATAGTTGAAAGATTACGTGTTAAATATCCTTATGTCATAGTGTCTTCTGATTTTAATAAGTTTTCTTTTAATAAAAGTCAAACTTTAAAAAATCAAAGAAAAGTATATAAATTCTTTAATATCTTCTTTAGTATTAAGTTTAACCTGAAATTCTAATTTTCTACTTGAATAAACAATTTGATGTTTTTAGAAACATTTGTTTCCCACCAATATAGTAAATTCTCGAGCTTAATCGTTCTTTTGCTACTACATTTTAATGAGTAATTGCTTCTATCATTAATGTTTAGTTGTTAACATGGATAGCAGCGATCTCAGGGATATATATAATTATATATAATTATAGTGTAGACAGAGATCTCGAAGCATATATTCAAAACATATTACAATGTGTTAACAAATCCACAAACATAGTGTTGAATACACTAAACAATTGATGTGGGTGGTCAATTCAAAAAGTAATGTAATTGAACAGAAAGAATCAAGTTTTGTTCCTGCAAAAATATAGAAAAGGAGTTTTATTCTGAAGGAGAATATGAAGAATGGGAAAAAACATATGATTGTAGTACTCTATGGGAAATGATGTATTATAAAGGTTTGGGTACCGAAGAAGCGGTTGAATGTTTCAAACATAGAAAACAACAATTGTTTAAATTAAAATATGATAAATATGTTAAAAAACTCCTTTAAATTAGATTGTCCAGAAACGCTAATAAACATCAATACTTGGTTCTAAAATATATGGAAAAAAAAAGAAAAAATAAAATTTGAAAAAGCAGTGATAAATTTATATAAATCTTTAAATAATGAATTGTCGATTTCAAGAAATACATATATAAAATTGACGCGTTTTTGCTACACCGTTAACTTAAGGAGTTTTTTATTTTCGTTGGATGGCTTGAAGCCGTCTCAGCGTAAGGTGCGATAGAAGAACGTTCATTTTATATGCCCTTTATTTCCATGGTTTTGGTAAATGATTCCGACGATATTGGTTGTGGTTGGAAAACAGAAATTCCTAATCATAATCCACTTGACATTATCCAAAATTTATATAGAATGCTAGAAGGTAAAGAACCTATTATTTTGCATCCGTGGTACAGAAATTTCAAAGGATCCATTCATCAAATTTCTGATCAATTATATATAACTAGTGTAAATGTTGCTATTATTGGGAATAATAAAATAGAAATAACGGAGTTACCGATCGGTGTCTGGACCCTAACTTATAAACAGAATGTTTTGGAACCATTATTGCATGGTAAATGTAAAATCAAACCAATTATAAATGAATATAAGGAATATCACACAAATACAATAGTACGATTTGTATGTCCATTCCTGGTAAATTTGAGGAAATTCTAGGAGAAGAAGGTGGCTTTCATCGAGAATGAATGCTTTTGAAGATTTGTACTCTTTACGACGATTTTACTCATCAATAGAAATTTTAAAAGAATATTTTCCGATACCGTTAAAGTTTTCTAAAAAACAAAATAAATATATGAAAGGCAAGTTATTAGCCGAAATTGATAACTTGTCTGAACAAATTCGTTTTATTGCTGAAAAATGTAATTTTACAATTATTGTTGAAAATAAAAAAGGCCAAGACATAATGAATTAATTACAAAAAAGTATCATCCAGATCCAGTAAAATCGTGGCAAAAGAGTTAAAGTAATGAAGTAAACAACCTGGAAAAAATAATATTTTCTTTGATGAAAGAAAAAAAGTTAAAATAATGGTGGAATTAAGGAAACCTTAGCTTAAACCACTCTTTGACAAAAAGGGTGTTTCTGGACTGTTAAAAACATTAAAAAATCATTTTTAAAAATACCTTAGGTTAGTTAATTTTTAATTCAATTTAATATGATTTTCAGTATAAAATTAGAACGACTTTCTTTAAATTCGCCTCTGGTTAATGGTTATTTTTTCATATTAAAAGGGTTTCTTAGTAAAATTTAACACTAAATTAATTAATAATATTTAAAAAAATATGTTTTTCAATTTGTTCTGGTCAATTTAAGATGAATTTTAGTATAAAATGAGAACGACCACAAAAAGTACTCATTTTGTTTTTAATTAATGAATTTTGATTTTTCTCAGATCTGTCACGGAATAAGTATAATATAGTCTTTTTACATTTACACAAATTATAGGAATGTAGAAACATGGCTTAAAGGCTGGAAGTAAAGTTTTAATTAGGGGAAAGCGAAGCTTGAGTAAAACACAAAGTTTCCAAGATAAAGTACTAAATATATGTGAAAAATATAACTTTAAAACTAGATCGAGTTGTAGGCAATGAGTAACAAATAATAAGTGCAGAACTTGGTGATTCTATATTCTGGATTTTAAAGTTTTTTGCCTAAAGAGAAAGAAGGAATAGCATTTGGAGCTATAAAGAAATTCTTTTTCACTAGAAGTCAGGATTTCATTATCAGGAATGAAATATTTTGAATACGTATTTTGTAAAAGTGTATATCAAATCAGTAAAGTTCCTAGAAACGGATCATTGATTGTAATACAACATTTTTCTTTTAACTTATCTATGTTTGGGAGCAAACATTTTTCCCAAGTTAAAGCTGCTGCAGTATCTTCTTTATTTTTCTAGAATTGAATTACTTTGACTTCTTGCAAATAATCCGATAATTATAATAGAAAATAACCTTAATACTTTCAGAGAAAAAGGCTCTATGAAATTATTTTCCCAGCTCATTTATTTCTTATTACTAAGTTCACAAAATATTGGAATTAAAAATTTTCCTTAACAATTTACTGAAATGCATAGTATCACATATTTATCATTACAATTTTTCATTTATATAACTTACTACCAGATAATGCTCTATTTACTTTAGATTCTGATGGTTTTTCTAGTTCATTGCAAATAAAAGCACCCACATCTATGAGTTTATCTAAATCTATACCAGTTTTAATGCCCATTCCATGTAACATATAAACTACATCCTCCGTTGCGGCATTCCCAGATGCTCCGCGAGCATATGGACATCCACCTAATCCAGACACTGATGAATCCACAACTGAAATTCCTTAAAGTACTAATATTAACTTTGTATAACTTTTATATATTTTTTTATTTTTACCAAATGACAATGATGTCACTATATTCGCTAAGGCTTGACCATAGGTATCATGACAATGAACTGCAAACTTATGTGGGGGAGCTATTTGAAGAACTTCTTTCAACATTTTACTTATCGAACCAGGTGTACCAACACCGATTGTATCCCCTAATGAAACCTCATAACATCCTATTTTAAAAAGTTCTTCTGTTACTTTAGCAACAGTGATTGGTTTAATATATCCTTCGTATGGACAACCGACAACGGTTGATACATAACCACGCACTTTAATATTTTCTCGCTTTGCTGCTTCTGCTATACTTTTAAATCGTTGAATACTTTCTGCAGAGGAGCAATTAACATTTTTTTGCGAAAAAGTTTCAGATGCTGATCCGAATACAGCAATTTCTTTGGCACCAGCTCTTAAGGCAGTATTAAATCCTTTTAGATTAGGTGTTAGAACTGGGTATGCAACTCCTGGCTTTTGAAGAATACCTTTTAATACTTCAGTGTTATCTGCCATTTGTGGTACCCACTTTGGACTAACAAAACTTGTTACTTCTATACATTTTAATCCAGTTTCTGTTAACTGATTAATGAATTCAATTTTAGTTTTTGTTGGAATAATTTTCTTTTCATTTTGTAATCCATCACGTGGTCCAACTTCCACAATTTTAATATCTGATGTTACCTATGATTATTTAAGTTATACAAGAGTTTGAAACGCTGCTTATCTTTGATCAAATTTAATACAAATATGCTTACACACCTAAAAATACTCACTTAGGTTAGTTATTTTTATAATAACTCTTTGAAGTAGTTAAATGTTTACTGTTTATTATATTAGGAAAAAAACTAGTCTTTTACAATTTCTTAAAAAATCCTTTTATCACATACGTACCGCAGATATTTGTCTTATGGAAGAATTTATACCTAGTTTAAAATTCTTGACTGCTAGCATAATATGTTTTTCGTGAATCTAAAAAATTAAATTCAAATTATGTCAAAAACAAAGAATTCTTGATAAAAGTCAGTCTTCCTCGAATTAAAGATGTAGAAAATTAAGTTAATTAAACAACACAATATTCTCTTTAATTTTTTGCAGTTTTTAGTAATTGGAACATAGATGTCAAATTGACATTGTATATGTTCCTATGGAATGAAAAAAGAACACGAAACTTCCATTATCATAAAAATAAAGTTAAAAACAAAATTTTTTTTAGTGCAACTATAGTAATAAATTAATCCTTAATATAAATCCTTATAAGTACACAGATATTAATTGTGTATGCTTATTGGATGTATATCTCTAGTGACTACCATTTTGAAAATCAAAAAGAGCAAAAGCATGTGTTTAAATATTGGTGGTTTGATTTTGATATCACTTATTTTAACTTCATACATCTTCTGTGCAAGAAACTCCGTTTTAGGAAGAACTACAACATGATAACGATAAATTAATTGGAGTTGACAAAATTTCTCAAAAAAACCTGGAAAAATCTGTTCTTCATGCATTGATCTTCGGTAATCTAATATCTTTTAGTGATTCTCCTTTTTTTTTTTACAAATGTAATTTTACAAAAATTTATTTTTTCCAACTCAAAACTACTATTTTGTCGAAAAAGTTGAACTCGCTAATCCAAATAACTCTATATATTGTAGGAATTCGCTTCAAGAACTTATTCGAAATAAAACAAATCAAAACTAATATTTAATTAATTTAATGATTAAAAATTCAATATGAAAAAGTATTAAAATATTATTTGGTTTTTCGTTGAAGTAATGGAGTTGTAGATGCTGATGATTTGGTAACCTAAATAAAAAGACAAAGAATAAAACGCTTTCTTAAAAATATTGAAAAAGCATACTGGTTTTATAGGCTTTGGATTTTTCGGTAATGGTTTTGGTCTTTCTTCATTTCCTACAATAGTAACTGCAACTGGTTTTTGTTGTAAATTATTATTTGATCGCTCTGCACTTGCACTTCTTGAAGCTGATCCAGATCTTTTAAACATTCCAGATAATCGTCCTTTTAAATCTTTTTTATTTGATCGTAAATCACTAGTTAAGCTTACATCTGAATCTGAGCCTTGCATCTTTTATTATTGGCAAAAAAATAAATTTAAATTTTTTTATAATATAGAAGCTTTTAATTAATTTTATATTCGGCATTTAGAAGAGGCTGTTGCTATGTTGATTTAAAACTAGTAACATAAAAGTTTGAAGTACTTTAAAGTAAATTTTTATAATTTTATCTAAGTCTTACAAAATTTCCTCATATTTTTTTAAATCTATTATCTACTTTCCGATAACAACCATCGAAATTCTATATTTGCTGCTGACTGCAAAAGTTTTGCAAAATTAACTTTAGAAATTTTTTTATTTTTAAAGTTCTACTTATTTAGATACTAAATTTTACATAATAAATTTGACTTCAAATCTACCTAAAACTGTTGAGAACTTTTTATCTGGAATTTTACTACTAATTTTTAGTGCAATTTATAAAAAAAATTATTTTTTGAACTTTTGATCGTTTAATAGTAAAATAAATTAAAAATACTATATTATATCACTAACTTACCGATCCCTCACTTTCAGCTCCACGGCTTTTAGTAAAACTTCTAAGTTTTCCCATAAGTCCTCGTTTCTTTTTTCTTACCATACGAGGCATATCACTTTGTGTTGATCCACCAGATAATCTTGAATCCATATTTGATCCTCGTAAAACACCGACATCAGAACCAATAGATTGCATGGATGACATGCTATCACCTTCTTGATTCCAAAAAGACTTAAAACGAAATTCTTTAATCTTAGTTTATATTAATAAATAGTATAAAATACCTGATCTTGTTGCATTGATTGATCAAGCGATAAGCATTTTCGTATTAAACTACTATTTGTACCTGATCCTCTTATTAATCTTCCACTTGCTGGAACTCGTTGTATTGTTTGAACATCATTTTCAATTGAAGCTGCACGTCGCATACCAATTCTTCTTACTTTATCTCTTTCTTTGTCATCTTCAGTTTGTCTTTGGTAACGTCTCAGTTCTTCTGAAGTTTCTGCTAGCCGTGCTAAAATACTTTTTATTTGAATATTGTTGTTATCTGTCGATAATGTATGATTATGCTTTTGAACTTCAGTTGAAAGATTTAGCTGTCTATTAAGCTGTGGTGCAATTTTTATAATTTCATCCACAGTATTCAAAAGTGCCACCATTTTACGTTCACAATCTATTTCTTTACGTTTTCTATTTGTTTCACGTTCATAACGCTCCCTTTCTCTTCGCAGTTTCTCATTAGCAGTCCTTAATCTAGCATGAGCATCTCGTAATTCCAAAAGATCACATTGTAACTCTGAAATTTTTCTACGACCTTCTTCTAGTTCTTCTTCATTAGCTTTTTTAAGCTGTTCTATTTTTCTTTTCGATTCTAAGCGCTCTTTATCACGCTCTCTTTCAACATCGAAAAGTGTTTGTCTTAAATCACGAGCTAAAGTTGAGACTTCTTGAATTAGTTTTTGTTGCTCTTCACGTTCTTTTTGCCATGCAAGTTCAAGTTTTGTCTTCATTCCAGCGATTTTCGTTCTACCTGAGGAAAGAAGACGTTCCTCTTCTAGCTCATTTAGCTTTGAAGTCATTTCAGAGATTTTTATTTCATTTGCACTACGTTCTGAAACGAGTTCCGTTTTAAATTTACTAACTTCTAATCTTGATTCACAAAGTTGATCCTCTAGGCATCCAATCTAAAATTTAAAAATAATACTTGGTTTTTTCCAAACAATTAGAAAGTACCTGCTGCTCTAGATGAACAATTTTATTTTTATCATCTTCATCACCACTATTCATTGATGTACGACTTTGTCGTCCACTATTATGCTTTAACTCACTTATAGTCTTTTGAGCAGATCCAAGAAGTTGCTTAAATGAATCTCTATCTTTCTTGAATTTTTCACATTGCCTCTTGAAAATATAATTTCATTTCAGATATATAGAACTTTTTTTGATAATTTAAAATAAAGTTTTACTTGCATAAAAGAAAATTCTGCTTGAATATTACTAAGTTGTTGTTCATAACGGAGACGTGTTGATGCTATTTCTGATCGTGCTGCAAGTTCACAATTCTCCAATCTAAAAATTTAATTGTTCATATCCTCAATTTTAACAAAAGTTTCAAAACACTTACTTGACCCGCAATTTTTTTATTTCCATTTCTAATTTTGCGTTATGATCATTTAAAGTTCTATGAACTTTACTAACTCTTTCAAAATCATCTAATTTTTTTTTCAAATCATCATTTTCTCTTTTGATTTGACTGAATAAATCTATATTCATATCATTTTCCTTTTTTAATTTTTCTAAATCCCTTTCTTTTTCTTTTAATGTAGTTCTTAGCATATTTTTTTCATATTCAATAGAACCAGATTTTATGGACTTTGACTCCAAATCCTTAATTCTTTTTCGTGCTTCTTGTAATCTTTTTTCCAAGTCAGAATTATCGGTTACCTTCTTTTCAAGTACATTCAGTCTTTCTTGAGTTGCATTCAATTTACTTTGTAGATTTTCTTTTTCTGTAGTCAGTTGCGCTTTAGAAAGAATATGTTCTTCCTTTAGGGTTTCAAATTTTGTTTCGACATCTAAATATTTGTTTACTTCAGTTGTTAAAGTACATTGCAGCTCTTCATTCTTTATTTTTAATTCTTCATACTTTTTTTGTAAAGACAATTCAGACCTAGGTTCAACTTTGGATTTTATATCAAGGATTTCTGTTTCCATTGCTTTTCTCATTTTTTCAGAATTTTTACGGGCAACATTTATCTCATCATCCAATTCAGTAACCTTTGATTCCCATTTCATTCGCTCTAATTTTTCTTTATCAAGATTGCTTTCTAATGTCGTTATTTTGAGTTTTTCCTGCTTCAGTTGGGTTTCCAAGAATAATTTTGCTGATTGTATCTTTTTAATCTAAAAAATCAAATTTTTTTTAAAAGATTGGTAAAGAAAAATGGTCTACCCACACTAGAATCTTGCTTTTTGATTTTATCTTCAAGCTCCTGAATTCGGCAGCCTAATGCTTTTGATTGTTCTTCAGATGTATTCAATTTCAGTTGCATTTCTTTCAAACTATCTTTTTCTCTAGATTCTTTACATTTATTAATAAAGTTAACATTAAAATTTTTAAAATGAATATAAATAAGGAATGTTATTTCAACTTCTTCATTACAATACTAGTTTTTATGTTTGTTAATATTAGCTTCGTAAAATGTCTAAAGCCTACTTTCTAATTTGAAAACTGTTATTCTTATTTGAAAATATTAATACTGTAGAATCTTAAGATAAGTGAAATCCACTGCATCGCAAGAAGACATTATTTCCCTTCTGTAGCCTTAAAACCTCTATTGATGTCTGAACAACTACATTAATGAAAGACACTTACAAGAAAACTTCGAAGCATGCGAGAATTTAATAGGACCAAATGTAATGGGTAGTTAAAAAAAGTAAGTAAAAACATAAATCACTTCAAATCACTTTAGCAGAAAGCGTCAGTAATGAAGACTTTGGAAATCGGAAGAATGATTTGCGAGCTTTGTTAAATGATTACAGGCAAAAAATATTTTCAATACTGACAAAAAAGTGAAGTTTCTTTTGCAAGAATACACAACGGTACAGAGCCAAGTTATCATAGATATACGCAACAAGCTTGGATCGAAAAATGCCTTTTTCACCGAATTAACTAAACTACCCCTTAATACACTCAAGTTTTCACCATTGCTGATTTTTGATAATCCTCTTGGGCTTGAGCGTGTGGGAAACAGTCACAAATCAGGCCCAGAGATTCAAAACATTTATAGAAATGAAATAAAAAAATTTAATAAGAAGAGAATATCTTACCAATGTCTGAGGATGCTGTCTTTAGCTGATTCCTAATGCTCTTCAACTCATTTTCTAGTTCTAATTTTTCAGCTTCAGTTTTTTGTAACTTATTAGCTCCACAATTTAAAATCATTATTCTCATATCAGTTACTTCTTTTTCCAGTTCATCGATCATTTTTTTTAATGCAGTTTTAGTTGTAAGATCTGTAAATTTTTTAGGTATTCTTGGTGGTAATTTCTCATTTACCTCTTGTGTTAAATTTTTTAATTTTATATTCAACTCATCTCGTTCTTTTTCTGTTTTAATTAATTGTTCTTTAACTTTACTTAAATCAGTCAAATTATTGATTGAGCCATTTTTTTCTAAATTAGGAATGGAATTTTTTCTTAAGGATTGTACTTGTAATTTTTTATTTTCTAATGAAAGTTTATCATTCTCTTCTTCAAGATTAGAAACTTTTCCACGTAATATTGTTGCTTCTTGCTCAACGAGTTCAAGCTGACGTTTCACATTAATCTTAGGTTGTTCATTTGAATCAAATGAATTTGTTTTAAATGAATTTTTGACAGTTTTAGTTTTAAAGTTAATGATTTCAGCATTAAGAAGCTCAATCTTACGATCTTTTTCAATTATTGATTTTCTCAGTTCATTTGTTTCATCTTCCAAAATTTTAATTTTTTTATCAACTGAATTCATAGCCTTAGGTAAAAATGAAGGCAGTTTTTTGCTATTATGATCTATTTTGAAATTATTTTTTAGTTTCTCGTGAAGTTCACTTATTTGTTTTTTATTTTTGTTATTTTCTGTTTCGAGTTCTTCAACTTTTTGTCGTAAAACTGATGCTTCCTAAAAATAATTTCATAAATTTTAATAAGATTAAAACTGTTTATTTAAACCTGTTCATTAAGTTCAAGTAAAACACGTAGTTCGGCTGGGTCATCTTCATCAGATATCCCTTCATCATGATCGACTGGAGGCTCTGGTGTCAGCCTTGAGGGTGTTGGACTAAGCTTTCTTCCTGCTAAGAATAAACATTTTTTTAAAATTTTATGTCAATAAAGCTATAGCATAATTTTTCTAATTAATATTAAGAAAACAAAATTTTTTTACCAAAGTAGAGTAAAATTTTTAAAAACATTTTTTGATGTACAAATGTTAAATAATTTCTTACTTCTAGCTCTAACTGCCATTTTTTTGAGTTGCATCATTAAAGACTCATTTTCATCTTCGACTCTTGACGATTTCTTCCTAAGACTTTCAGCCTGAAAATATTTAATGGTTTTGTTAAAATCAGTTAAATGGAATAATAAAGAATCGAAAATAGGTTTCGTAGTTTTCATAATTTTAAAATTAGTTTTTTTTAGATATATATAAATCTTACTTCTTCTTCAGCAAATTTAAGTTGTTCCTTCAAATCTGCTTCACGTTCCATAGAATCTTGTAGGTCTCGCATTAATTGAGCTGGATCTTCTTGTGATCCTCCCCGTGTTAGGGACTCACGGGATATTTTTCCATCTGCTGATGTTGATTTTCCGATGACACCAAGTGTAGGAGTTTTTCTTTTTGTAGGATTTTTTGATTGTTCAGCTTCTACCTTTAAAATATCCAAAATAGTTTTTATTTAATATTTATATTGTTATATTCTAAAGAATTACTTGTAGTCTGTTATTGATTTCATTTGATAATCTTAGTTCTTCTTCTAATTTTTTTATTTTTTCTATTAAAATTTGACTATTTTGAGCATTTAATGTGTGTCTTTCAGTCTCAAACTGCTCTATTTTACGCTCTGATTTTTTCAATTTGAAACTAAGAATACGACAATTTTTTGTTGTTTGCTCTAATTCTTTACGCAGTGATGTAAATTCTTCAACTTGATCTTCTCGAAAATTATCATGCATTTCATCAATTTCTTGTTCCATACCATGCAATTCTTTTTTAACATCTTCATTTTCATCCATTAATTCTTCGCAAAGCTGCTCTGCAGCTTGTAGCTTACGACGTAGTTCATCCTCAATTGATTTCGATGGTTTTATGTTTGCGTCTTGTTCTAATTTTCGCACTTTGTTTGAAAGAGTTTTTTTATCTTCGCGAAGCTCTTCTAGTTCTGTTTTTAGTTCATTAACTT